>CM053788.1:80047726-81400226 GCA_028749045.1 Cupressus sempervirens | reverse complement strand
GTATATATGTATGTATGTATATTCATTGAAATTCAAATTTTATATCTATAGCATCCATAAAGAACTAAATCTTTAACTAATCTATCAACTTAAGAATATTTTATTCTATCTTTCTAAAACTTTAACTAGTCATTTAACTTGAGAATATCTCCAGTCAACTCAACTCAAATGCTAGTTATGTTTGAAACATTAAAAAAATGTTAAAATGAAATCAATTGAGATTGTTGATAATTTGTTTTCAAATTTTGAAACTTTTAAAAAATGCCAAAACCAAGTCAATGGTGATAATGTTTAAAAAAAAAAAAAACATTTAATAAAGTTTCCATTCATAGAAATGGTTGTTTCGTGACTAGAAACCCATTTCATGTGTAAAAATGCGAAACAAGGCTTCCCTGTTGCATTTATGGTAACTATGCTCTAACATGTTTCTGCTCTTTGAAATTTATCATACTTTCATTTAACCTTTTGAACAACACCATTCCTTCCTAGCTTGGCCTTCTTTCACAATTAGAAATCCTATATTTAGGAGAAAATCAGTTGATAGCCATAATCCCACCCTCATTAGGAAATTTAATCTCTATGGTTTTCAGTTAGAAGAGAATGGACTTTGTGGTAGTATTCCTATTAAATTGGGTATGCTTACTTGACTTACAAAACATTATCATTGGAAGAACAATTTGAAAGACCCAATTCCTCACTCCCTAGGAAACTTGACATCTTTAATTGATTTGGAGCTGGGAGACAATAGACTCCATGGTGGTATTCTTGTCAAGTTAGGTATGCTTACTTAGCTCAAAAGACTTCATCTATCATGAAACAACCTAATAGGCACAATCCCAACTTCCCTAGGAAACCTATCCTCTTTAACTTACTTGTTTTTGGATGAAAACATACTCCATGGTAGTATTCCTATTAAATTGGGTATACTTAGTCAACTTGCACAACTTTATCTTGGGGCAAACAAGCTAATAGGAGTGATCCCAAATGAATTTGGAAAATTGTCAAAGTTACAACAAATATCTTTAAGGGATAACCAACTCACTAGAAAAATTCCAAGCTCCTTCTTTAATTGTACCCAACTTGTAACACCCCACTCTTGAACCCAAGAGAAATACCCTCACATGATTCAATGTTTATTGAACAACTTTTTTAAAAGTTTAAACAACACAAGATAACAATGTAGACACAATATACACATACACATTAAGTACACATAAGCAATTACAAATACAATTTTTCCATTCCTCAAGGGTTCCTTCATGTTGAATCATGTTTAAGAAGTTTATAATAATTAGTGTAAGTCTTTAGTACATGTTCATGAATCATAAGGAAATGAAAAATACATTATCTCATAAGAAATTGCATAAGTACAACTGATACAATGAAAATACATCCAATGAATAATGTCCACTACACATGTTACAGGGTATGCAAGAATAGATACAAGTGCATTAGACAATTAGATGCATGATAACATACATACATCAAATGAATATAAGTCTCCTAGATAAGAATAAGAATGATAAAGGTACAATTGCATTCATGAACATCCAACATCTGTCAAATTAAGAGGGGGACCCAAATGGTAAGAAGACACTACCTCCTAACTGTGTATTCACCTAGTCAACCTTCCATTCCCATCATGTAGGGAAGATAATGAACAATCCACAAATGACTAATAAATCATAAAACATTCCTATGAAAGAAATCCTAATAGCCAAATCTACCTCAAGGGTAATAAAATACCAAAAATGGAAAGATAATTCAAATTGAAAAGACACTCAATCTAACACCATCACCACATACCAAGTCAACATACAAATACCAAGTATAAATCAAACATCAAAAATCAAGAGATAACATCAACGAAAGATATCCACTTCAAGTTAAAAGTCACATGTCAAAAGTACAACAGCCAAGACATCACCAATTGTGATAAATTAAATTAAATAATCAACAATAAACACATCCAACCATAAAACACCACCAATAAAATAGCTGACACTCAACAATAAAAATCAAATGTCAACAATAAATGACATCCAATCGATAAGTAACAACTCACAATAAATACACCATCCAAAAGTAATATCCAAAAAGTATATCACAAGAGGCAAATATTGAAAAAAAAAAAAAAAAAACTATGAAAGAGACTCAGGCTACATATGAGGGAGTGTCATCACATGGTCAAACTACTTGAGTTTCCCTTGACTTCTCACTACCTTGAACCCTCAAATGTTGAGTTACCCTGGTCTGGTCACTCTAGACCCCAGACCCCCAATGTGACACATGCAGAACTAGAATATCCTCTCATGAAGACAAGGAAAACTAGTCATACCTCTCACTGGGTATCATCCCATTCTCATCCTTTGTCTATACAAGCACTCAAGGCATGGGTGGGGAAAAATCTGTAACTTATCCTTTTAATATATTCTAAATATTTTAATTACTATGTTATCACTTATTATAAAACTTACAATGAATTACTCTTGCGACTACTTTGGGCCTTGACCCCCATTGCAAGCCACTCTCATAAACATGAATGCAAACTACCTTTCCAAAACTCACAAGCCATAATTGTGTCTCATACCACAGAAGTAATAATGATTGAATGTGGTTCCTTAATAGGCAACCCAAAAATAACATTGGTTCTCAAAACTCAAGTTCTCAGAAATGCTTATCAAAAGAAAACTTATAAAATAAATCTTAATTTGAATCATAAAATACATCATGACATCTATTCAAATAATTGTAAAAGAAATCTCAAAAATGCCTTTGGTGCTCATCCTAACTTGGCCAACTAAACAACCTACAAAGAAAACCATCACAAAAATAAACATCACAAGACTATAAATAGAATATAAGAAACACATAGTTTTCAACCATATGATTTAATTCCATCATTTTCTCTTATTTAGTTTGGGTCATAAGAATGTGTTTAAAAATAAAGTAAGAATATACATGTTAATGTAAATTGTTATGCTAATATACTTATTTAAATCAATAAGTATTTAAATGTTAAATCTCTTTGCATATCAAATATCATGCAATATTATCATGTGATTTATTTAAATAATTTTAAATCATAAATGATTTAATTAATAACATAAATGTATATTATTAGATTAAATATTAATATTTTGAGATGATTATAGAGTGAACTCCACTATAAATTCATTGAAAATATAACTAAATCACAACTATATATTTATTAATTTGTAACTCCACTTGCATAAATAAATATATAATAAGTTATATTCACCAAGAGTTTTAAAAGTAATTGATATAAAAAACTCATATATAAGAAAATAAATAGTATTTATTTATTTAATTTTCAAAATAAATAAATATTTTTTAAATAAATTTTTTCAATTTTCTAAATTAATAATTGATCATTAATTTTTTTTTGAATAAATAAATAAATTTAAAAATTAGATTATATTTTTATAAAATAAAAATTAACAAGCAATAAGTATTTTCATATGCCTTTGATTTCTCAAATCATGCATCCATAATATGCTTAGTTTTATATTTTAAGTATTCTTTTCACATGCATGTATAAGTTTAGTTACAACATGTTTTCCTTTGAATTAATCTTTTGCTTTTCCAATAAATTTTGCAATTAAATTATTTTAGATCTAAGAATAATATTTATCTTTATTTAAAAAATTTATTAATAGCACATGGTTCTAATAGTAAATTTAAAGTTGAAACCTTAGCTATTCAATTTGTTGTTTTCTTTCAATTTTCTATAATTGAATTTTCCATATATTAGAAAGGGATTTAATAGAACACAACCATAATAAATTTCTAGATTTTTTTACAAGTTTCCGTAGACAAGTTTTCTTGATCAATAAGTTTTCCTTTTCAAAATCTACTACATAATTCTTTATACAAAAATCAATACAATAAATTAATAAACATTATGCAAGCATCCAAGAAGACAAAAAATAGACAAAACTTTCAATAAAATTCTACAATAGATTTTTAGATCCTATCTGAAAATAACAACTAAAATTTGAGACAATATATGAACATGTGCAAATCCAAACCCTCTGAAACTTTTAACAATTCTTTTGCTCTAATTCTAAATTTTGCTCCACAAAACCTGTATGTCCCTCAAATGAACTACCAACCACCTAATAAATAACATAACCCTAACTAGGGTTTATGTTCTCCAATATATCAAAAATCACTAACTTTATTAAATAGTAATTACATTAACAATTTAATCATTTCATCCACACTTAAATAACTTTTTTAATTAAAATATTATTTTCTTTTTCTTTCCTTGACTTTATTAATTAGTTCAAGCACTATTTAAAGTATAGTTTATTATTTAAATTAATAATAATTAAAGCTCATTATTTAAATAAAACTCTAATTTAATTATTATTAATTAAATAATTATAATAAAATAATATTAAATCTTTAATCTTTTAATTTATCTTTTATCCAATTTCTTAAATTACACTTTTAAATTAAATCATTTAAATTGAAGCACATATTTAATCAATTTCTAGTTAATTAAATATCAACATATTTTAATTTCTCTTTAACCATTCCAAATTAGAGTTCCAAATTAAGTCTTTTAAAATTAAAGCACATATTTAATTAATTTTTTATTAATTAAATATTCTCATATTTTAATATTTTATTTTTAATCAAATAATATTTAATAATTCTCAATATTATATGATTAACACAAATATTATAATTAAATTATTTACCAAATAAATCACATAGCCAAATCCACATAAAAACAACATTATCAAAACTTGCTAAAACTCAAAATTAAACAACACAGACAAAGATAAACTAATGGGTTTAAAAAGGGTGAAAAGTTAGATACATGTCCTTCTCAAGACAAGTTATTAGGCTATGGCCAAGATTGGACCTGAACATTATCTTCCCATTCTTACCATTGAGTTATTGCAATATGGCACACTCATCCTGATAATTCAAGGAAGTCGATGCCTAGTACCTAAAAATTTATATAAAATATAAGTATGTACATGTGCATATATATCTATTGTAAATCAACAATGGCGAGGAGTGATACATTGTGTAGATCCCAACTAGCAGGTGACTATGACTCCCTCTCTCAACTATATTAGGCACATCAAACATAAATGTAAAATACACACACACACACACACACACACACACACACACACACACAAGTATGAGGTAACTATAATAGTAAATCTTAAATATAAATAACATCATATTCTAACATGAATATCTCGATATAATAAACATCTTTCTAAGACACACCATATGGCATCACCACTACTAGTAGGAAATTGTTACAATCTAATGTAATCAATTACTCAACATACCAAAGTATTGCATTTCAAATATCAAATAAGGGTTAACACATCTATAGAAGAGTCATATAGAACGTTAACAACTAAGTATACAATGATAGCAAAGGAGGGACATTGCACAACTTAAACAACTTAATCTAGTGAGTGGTGTAATTGATCTTATATGACGATGAAAATAATTTTGTTTTGGTCAATTTGGACATCTTCAAAGATTTTATTAGAAGAAAATAATTTATATGAAAGTGTATTACAAAAATTTTGGGATAGGAACTAAAAGTATCAAAGGAAACCTCTTGATAGTCTTTGATGATCTTCACAATGAAAAAATCTTATTCTTAGAGTACAATCTACTTTACAAAATTTAGAGTACGTGGCTTTAGAGCAAGTTCTAAAATGTAATTCTATAGATTTAATGATGGTCTATAATTTTCAACTTTATATAAGACAAATACAATCATCAATTTTTATATGTTAAAAAATAGATAAGAAAATACAAAAAAAGAGGGAATTTTTGTTCTCAAAATTATTTTCATTTCCTTTAGAGGACTATTTAAATTTATAATAAATTTTCTAAATCTTTTCTTGAAGCTCATGATAGGACTTCTAATAATTTATGTTTAGATTAACTTGTCTCAAACATGATGTTGATGGTTGTATGTAAAAGGGATTAAATTCATATATTTCACAATCTTATAATGTCTTCTATTTGTGAAAATATGTTACCAAAAGATTGAGTATAAATTATACATCATATTCTCTTTGCAAATTAAGGAATCTATTTAAAATAATGGTTATTTTTATTATATAAAGGAACAATGATCCTATTGGATTTTTTTAAAAAATTAATTTTTAATTCTTACATTCCAAACTAGTTATTAGTTACCTAGGAGTTTTCTTATGAGATATTTAATGGAAACATCATCATGGCTACATCTAGTGGACCAAAGACAATATGCAATAGTAGCAAGGTAGCAAGAGATACCAATATTTTGGGTTTACTACTTTTCTATTTTTTTTATATCATTGTTAATGAGAAAACACTTGATACACACACACACACACACACACACACACACACACACACACACACGTGTGTGTGTGTGTGTGTGTTTCAATTATTGATTTTGAGGAGGTTGATGATGCAAAAAAATAGAACTACTTATTTGTAAGTTGTTGGACAAGAAAAACACTTGATACACACACACACAACACATATACGTGTGTGTGTGTGTTTCAATTATTGATTTTGAGGAGGTTGATGATGCAAAAAAATAGAACTACTTATTTGCAAGTTGTTGGACAAGAAAAACACTTCACACACACACACACACACACACACACACACACACACACACACACACACACACACACACACACACACACACACACACACACACACACACACACACATGTGTGTGTGTGTGTTTCAATTATTGATTTTGAGGAGATTGATGATGCAAAAAAATAGAACTACTTATTTACATACATGTGTGTGTTTCAATTATTGATTTTGAGGAGATTGATGATGCAAAAAAATAGAACTACTTATTTGCAAGTTTTTGGACAACAAAAACACATGCCAAGTTATGGAGGGTGATTAATTTGATTATAAACTCTCATTTAGTTTTCTTCAAAATTGTTAATTTTGTACATAAGTGGAGCCTAGACACCTAGAAGTGGGTTTAGTTGGATTGGTTTAGAAATGGCATTTTTTTGAATAACCAGAGCACCTTCATAATTTACAGTGTTTTTTTAAGGAGCACATGCATGAATGTCTTAATATTTTGAAAATTTTCATTTAATTATATAATTTATAGGTCTTATTAAGTTTTTTTTTATCAATATAGATCTTATGTAGTATTATAATATGGCATTGAGATTATTTTTGACAAATTTTTTCCATTAACTTGGTATAATGGTCTTTACAGAATGGAGAGCTTGAAAATGATAAGCCAAATTGAGAAACAAAAGAGGTTGGGAAAACTACTTTATATTTGTTAAAGCCAAAATCTAATGATGGGGCTAAGAAGCTTGAGGAAGCTATCAATAAAAATGTACCAAATTGCTAACTTATCATGTCATATCAAGCATCCATGACCAATGCTAGAACAATATATAAATGTTTTATGTGTACTATGGTATGTTGTTATACGTAATAGATCCATGAAAAATGAACGAGTTCTTAATGAATGGAACTCTTTTTATGTCTATCTCTTTATTCAAATTTAGTGTATCATTTCAAAATGTGTCTTTGAATCATTATGCATGTTAGTTTATTTATTTTAATGAAAAAACAAGCAATTTAATTTTTTTTTTGTGTAAGTAAAAACTTACAATGCAATAGTAAATTGTGAGCCTCTTAATCAAAAGGTCTTGTTGATATTGTGGCAACTGATCATGTAGTGGGGGTTGATGTTGTGGCACCTTCTTTGGTGGATAATAGAAAGGTTGAAGGTTATATGGGTGGACATAGCCCAGATTTTGGATGAACCACATTAAATTTGTGTGTTATTTGTATTATTTGTGTTTTCTTCTATTGTTTTTGCATATAATTGTTTATTCCTATATTGTTTTAGATTTGTCAAACCCTAACAGGTCTTAGGTTCAAGTCTATTCAAGCTTACCAACTAATAATAATAATTAATTTCAAGAAATAATAATAATTAATATTCACTTCAATCTATTACCCATCAAAAATATTATAGATAAATGAAGATTATTTTGAATTTCACTGATTAGAATTTTCTAGAGTAATGTATTCCTTGAAAATTATCAACATTTTAACATAGAGAAGTTTTTATTGATAATTTCTAAATTTTTGAACTACAGTTATTTGTTGTTCCTATTACACTTAGGACATCTAAAGTTTAAAGTTTAATTTAGACATTCTTTGTAAAAATGTATTTCTATGTTGTTTTAAGAATAATTTATAAAAATTATAGAAAGGTTTGAAATTAAATTTCATTGAATTCACTAAACATGATTTCGTTGGCCTTTGTAGCTTTAATAATGATGGTGTATATAGTGCACATTTATTCTATGTGACAAATTGTTGCTTATAATTTTTGAAATATTTACATAAATCTCCCAACCTTACTTTTATGTTCATCATTGATGATTAAGACAACATCATTATGAAAAGATGGTTTACATAAATTTACCAACCTTACTTTTATGTTCATCATTGATGATTAAGAGGACATCATTAAGAAAAGATAGATCAATTTGTTAGTTTGCCCCTTGAGTTTATAAATGAGATCAAATGGAATACACTGAATCAACTACCAAGAGAAAGACATGAACTATCCAAATTCTAATCTCTTAATGAAATAACAACATTTATAGAGAAAGTGGTCTAAAAGAAGATAAAGAGGCAGTTGCAAAAGCATTTGGGAGAAAGGCTAGACATATTTTCTAAAGTAAATTTGCCCATGAATTCCCTTTATAGTTCATTTTTGGGTTGGTTTTCCATTGTTATTTTAACTTTTGAGAAACAAATGTTTTAATAGGGAGGATTATATGAAAAGTTTGAGAGCATGGCGAAGAGGAAAGTTAGAAGAATTTAGATTGAGGATCCATCTAACTTATTTAATGAAGAATAAAGATAAATATTCAAATCATTTTCAGATTATGGCGGTGATGTTAAAATAATATGATCATTAAAAATTAGTTCATGCCATCAAGGCAAGAGACTATAGTTTTTGATTTCTCTTGAAAGTATTAGTTTATTTCTTGGAAACAATGCACTCTTAAAAATCTTGTCTAAAACTAAAGTTATGAAGAAATTTCAAAATTAGTCTAAGATCAAAAAGTTTAATTTTTTTTTCTATTGGTTGGTAATATTTTTCCTAACAGTCTTTTTACTTTTATTCTTCAAAAAATTATAAGAAAATAGATTTGAAGAGATGGGTGTGTGACATTTCTCAAAGGTAGGAAGCATGTCATCTACAAGGGCATTAATGTGGCAACATGCATGTAGGTTTAGTATATTGACATGCATATCATTTCTTTTCAAGTCCTCTTCCCTTGGCTTGATCTTTCATACATTAATTCTTAGGCTTTGTTCTCTTTTGGCTCTAGTGTCCAAAAAAATGATTCATACAATAAGGTATGGAGTGTGCTTGAGTAAAAGGGGTTTAGGCATAACATATTTTTTGTTTTTCCAAAACAACATACCTTTATCTTCCAAATAATGATTTCACATTGTAGATTATGGATTTCCAAATGCACTTTTTTTAAGTTATGCTAGAATTGTAAACAAGAATTGTGAATTGATTTATATTTTAGCATTGTAGGAAGCTTTGCATTAGTGCAAGAGGTATTATAGGTTTTCTCTCAAGAATCTCCTTTCTTAGGTAAGGATTTTAATTGAAATATTTGAGAGTAGAATCATTTTTAAACCTCAAATTTTAAATTGAATAGACTGCTTACATGTTTATGTTAATTACTATCTAGATAATCTCTGAATTGTGGGATTTCTTTTTGTGTGAGCCTGATTTAAGCATATTCTTAGGGAAAAATATGACTCCTATGAAGAAAAGATAGTGTTGGACTTTTGTTTCTTAGAAAGACATAAACTAATGCTCTTGAAAAACTAAAGTCTTTCCTTGTATGAGACTCTACTATGCTTATATGTTTACTCCAACTAGCTACAATTTTTCAATAGATCCTAATGATTTGCATTATCCAGAGAGGAGTTATTGGATTTGTAACAAGAATTTATAGTAATTTTTATTAAATATTATTTCTATTTTTTCTTATAAAGTATTTATATACGTTTGTTCTCCTCTTAGGTGGAGATGTGGCTCCATTCAACAAATATAACATCATTGGATTTTCTGGTTAGAGATTAAATAGAGTATACAAATTGAATGATTGGATCACATCTTTTGTAAACCCTTATGAGGAAAGTTTCAAATTTTATGATATATTTTTGCCTAAAAGGTAGTGATTGCACATGTAAGGATAACATTGTAACTAATCTAGATGAATTAAATTTAAACCTTCCAAATGCATTATATTGTAACTACACAAGTATTAGTTAGAATATATCCCGAATGCCAAGATTTAGGTTATCTCATACTCTCATTATAGTGTCCTATAGCTACTCTATACATAGCATCCTCTCGTTGAGTGGGCCTTTTATAAGATTGGAAATTACATTGTCATTTAGAATTATTGTGCGACTACCAATAGTCCAAGAGTTTCTCTTCCAAAACTTACACATTGGCCAATTAAATTTTCTTGAGGTTTCTAAGGCATTTCATAGTGAGAAAATTTGATATTAAACCCTTCCTTTCATTGTACTCATCATTAGTACTAGAGAGAACGTATTCTACAAAAATGATCAGAGATGCTAAGGAAACTAAAATAAACATAGATTTTTTTTTTATGGTGTTGATTGCCAGTTTTTCTAGGTGCTTTTATTACTCCATCTATATTTTTGATACATAAATAGTTAACATGTAATCTTGTTTCCACCATTAAACTCATTTGAAATTTGAATAAAGTGAAAGTACCATAAAATATTCAAATTGTTTCTATTTCCCACCTAACTCTAATAGCATAAAAGAATACAAACACATGATACTTTTCCATAGAATAAAAATTGTAGATTAACCATCATTTTTTAAAAGATACAAATTATCTCCAACATACTAGTTTATTAACTAATAAAATAATCAAATTCTTTCATTGAAATTTCTTAGTTTTTCTTCATACTAGTGTTAAGGCTTACTCAAAACCATAATCATATTTTTTCTATTGGTAAAAAACACATTCCACAAGACCTTTCAATTTAATAATAAATATTGGCCTTAAACAAAGTGATATGAATGCCAAGGCAGTAGTAAGACACTAGTGGATGGACACATACTTGCCTTTTGTCAAAATTGATGTGAAGGTAGGTGTTTTGAAATTTGAATGTCTCCAGTTAACATAAACTTGAAACTTTGTATGAACAATATCGTATGAGATCTATATGAATAGCTTAGCTATTAAGTGATACAGATTGACTCATCTACATGTGTATAAACTATACAATTTTACTATTAGACATTGGGTAGTCCTTTTTTTCAAAAATTATAAAAAATTTAATGTGATTTTTATGATATATTAATTATTTATAATAATTTTAAAATTATATTATATTACATGAATGTAGCTAACAAATTGAAATGGAGATAAATGTCATGACATTTTCATAATTTATAAAAAATAGTTGTTTGTGTTTCTAAACTAGATTGTGTAAGTTTTTGCATTAATATTTGTGATCAAACTTCTGATCTATCATTAAGATAAATAAAGAAAGTACAAAGAAAACACATCTTTCATGCTCTTTGTGCTCTCCTTCATCTTAATGATGAATTACATACTGTAATTCATGTAAAAAATTACTCACATAATTTAATCCATAAACACAAGCAACCATAAAATAGAGATACTATGATACCTTAAAAATAGTGATATAGTATTTAAAATTGGAAACTTGATTTCTTTATATAGTATACATTTGAATTTATTAGATTTTTAAAAAATGTTTTACAAGAAAAATATTTGATAAATTGCTCAAATTTTCAATTCAAATTAAATCCTCATATGCTCATACTTGTTCATATTAATATAAGTAACCTTAACTTTTACTTTAAAAAATAGTAATTCTTCACAAATAAAAATTGGTTTGTATTTATTACACACATTTATTTTTTTTCTCATAAATGGATGCAAGTCAAACATGGAACCTCTCTATATGAACTTTCAATAACATCATACTCCACCCCTTTTTTCTGGAAGTTCCCAGGTCTTTATTTTTTTACAGTGCATGTGTTTACACTCTACATATAGTTATATCCTTGCAAATAGGGTTGATCATCTTAAAATAAATAGTTTGGAATTGTTTAAGAGTTTGTGTTATTATTTGTCTATGGTAGATATTGGTATTACAGAAGAGTGGTTGTTTTAGTTAGATTGTTATGTACATAAGAATTCTATTTTATTAAAAGCATTCTAATTTTATATAGATATGAATCAATTGGATGTATTTTTTATTGTTGTTTTTAAGAGAATATCTTAAAATCTAATCTATTAGTATTACAAACTTGATTGAAAGGTAGATAAATAATTATCCCTCTTTAGTTAATATGAAGATCTAAGAAAATATGAGTCTCATTTCTTTTTATATCTATAATTTTTTATTCATTGAAAGATGGGATAGTAATTATTTTTCTTTATTTAATGTGAAGATTTAAGAAAATATGAGTCTCGTTCATTTTAAGTTCATATTTCTTATATTCATTAAGAATGACCATGCTTATACCTTTGATCTCATTTACACATCAAGAAAAATTAAGCAAACAATACAATTGAAATAACATAATATTTTGGTCAAACATTATTAAACTAAAAATATATTACACATCAGAATTTTGTATTAAAAACAACACATATTACAAAAAAAACAATTTTCCTAAAAATATTAGAATATAATATTATAAAGTAGATTTACATCAAGATTTTTATTCATTTTTAGAATAAATACTAATATATTAATATAACTTCTTTCTCTAATTAATAAATAATATGAGAAAATATCTCTTCAATCCTTGTAATACAAGAGAACGAATATAAAATATAAAAAATAAAAAATATTTGATTCTTATTGTTGATTTGATCATTTTTTTATTTTAACTATTGCAATATGTAGAAAATGAAATGTCTAAAATAATTATCTATCATACATAAGCATAAACAATTTGTTTCAATCATAATTTGAAGCTAGTAGAAACTTTCAATAAATAAGAAGACACAAAAAGACTTGTGTTCATGATCTAGGAGCATCCTTGGTGTAAGAGAAATCTTGCATCAATGAAAAATATTTCATTTCAGTTGTTTGAATAAGGGTTATCTTAATGTAGAGTTGTTTGTGTAGGCTTGCTACTTAGTAAGTCAATCATATGAGCTCAGAATGTCCTAAGTTTAGAGGTGGATGTCAATCTTGGATATATTAGCCTACTAGTTGAGGCTCAATGCTATATCATGTGTATTCATGGATTTATTGCAGAATTTTGGTTTGCAATCTTGGTATATAAGCTTTAGGCTCACTTTGGAGGCCTAAAAGTGCCTAGATGAGGTTTGAAAACTCGATAGATGAGAGCTTGTACAAATTCAAGCCTATAGATTAGAAGCTAAGGTTTATGAAAAGTGGTTATAATAGCTAATCAGAGCAACAATTTGAGAGTTATGGCTTTCCCAAGTTGGGCTGACCAAAAAATCCAAAAATAATCATAAAAAATGTATTTGGCTAACTCCATATGTATTTTTAGAGTCTCTCGGCCTTAGGTATTAAGTTTGAGTGTTTAGAACCTTCCTAGGCGACATAAAATTGCCTATTTGAGAAATGCTCAAACATTGTCTAGGACAACTCTAAGTGATAGTTCACAACTTTGTCTTGCAAATTACTGCAGTGAAGGCACCCATACAGGTTAGCATATTGTAATTGTGAATTCTATAATTCCGCATTGTGGCAATAATAAGAAGCACATTTTTTTTCTTGTAAATTGTTGTTATTCCTTTGTTTTTTATATGTGTTTATGGTATTAAGGGGAGAACCCCTCATCAGTTAATTATAATTAACTTATTCTAGAAATCATAACCATAGTTCCCTTATTTATTTTTTAGTGGTAGAATTTTATAACATGTCTTGAAAGGATGTGTCCATCACCAAGAAAACTAGACCCTCAAACTTATATGTGATCTCAATCATATATAGGAATATCCTTTATATAGATAATGTTTGAATTCAACTCATTTTAAGGTGGTAGATTCATTCCTTTGTTTTTTTAATTAGAAAATTAATTTTCTAAAACTATTAATGCATCTAGTTTGATTTAGCTATGTTCTATTAGATTTTTATCATAAAATCAAAGAAAATATTATTAGTCCCTATGATTAAGGTAAGAGACTATAGTTTTCAATTTCTCTATATAATTGTTATGCTATCAAGCTTATTTTGGATTTGATAAATTCTATAATCTACTTGATGACTTCAAACTATTATATAATCCTAATTTTTAGACCAAAATGCATAAATTATTTACATTTTTGTATAACCATGCAAAGCAACTTAAGTGTACTCTTACTAGTAATTGTTTTATGGGGATATTTTTCTTTGATTTGGAATGTAATGCTAATTGTAAATTTATAAGTATGCTTCATATTTGGACCATTTTTGAAGAAAACAAAAAATCACATGTAGTATGCTTTGGGTATATATTTTTGTAAGTGCAACAATATTTTCCACAATATTACTACAATTCAAATAGAAGCCCATACTATATCCTAATTAGCATGGGTCCTAGCAATGCCCAAAAGAACCAAAGATAAGATTAGTGTAATTATAATCATAATTGCATCAATGAGTCTATCTAGCTCTTCAACTATAGTTCAAAAGACTAACAAAGTAATGTACCTCCTTCAAAGATATTAATCTTCCATCACAAACACAAATTAGTCATCAAGTATAGTTCAAGGGACTGATAGAGTAATTCCCCACTTTAGATAAATTAATCTTCCACCAAAAATATAAAGTAATTAGTATGTTCCAAGAAAAAATATACTAGAAGTAGATAGCGAGTACTAAACTAAGGCTCACACAAAAATGGAGATCATGGTGTATTTTTGGTAAAATTTCATACACAACATTCCTTTCTATTTCTCTATTTATCTACTCCTCCAAATTATCAATGTATATATGATAGAAAATTGGAGTGATTCAATGACTTTACTTGGAAATCATATTACTACCAAAAACTTGAGCATTCCACAAGTTACTCTAATGTTATCCTTGATTTGTTCATGAGGCTACTTCTCAACAGTTCTTGGGAACTCTACCCATCCACCTTTTTCATAACTTTTGGTGAGATGCCTAATTAAATACCTCATTGCACCCAACACTTCCAAACAAAATAAAAATTAAACAACTTGAATGAACATCAACTACACATTCTTGTCCCTTCTTCCCACTAGTACATTTGAGGTCATTTTTTGACCATTATTGGTCAAAATTTTGACCCAATTTTCAACCAAATCTCGACCAAGTTTGACCAACCCATTGGTCAATAATTTTTTGGTCAAAATTTCAACCAACCTACTGGTTGGTCAAAATTTTGACCAATACATGAAATTTTGACACATGTTGGCACAAGTTCTACCAAGCATTGGTTGAAATTTTGACCAATGCTCAGTCGAAAACTACCAAGTATTGGTTCAAATTTTGACCAATGCTTGGTCAAAAATAGACAAGCATTGGTCAAAATTTTGACCAATGCTTGGTAGAAAACTACCAAGTATTGGTCAAAATTTCAACCAATGATTGGTCAAAAATAGCTAGCATTGGTCAAAATTTTGACCAATGATTGGTAGAAAATTGCCAAGCATTGGTCAAAATTTCAACCAATGCTTGGTCAAATTTTTTTTTAGGCCCACACTTGTTGAGGTCCACTTCAACAATTGCCCTTCTTGTGAAATTGTTGTCTAAAACCTTTCTAATGAGATAATGTGTTATGAGCTCTTCATTAGTGGGATGGAATGTGAATCCAGGAGGCAATTGCGCATCACCCATATCATGACTATATCTAAAGTTAAGAGCCTCTATTATTGAATTCTCTTCCCTATTTACCATAGAAAAGGAAATGACTATGGGTAATAGGGAAGAGAATTCAATAATAGAGGCTCTTAACTTTAGTTACAGTCATGATATGGGTGATGCACAACTGCTTCCTAGATTCATGTTCCATCCCATTGATGAAGAGCTCATAACACATTATCTCATTAAAAAGGTTTTAGAAAAAAAATTCACAAGAAGGGCCCTTGCTAAAGTGGACCTCAACAAGTGTGAGCCTTAGGGAGGGTTTAGTTCCCTCCTTTATTATTCACTATGCATATAATCCCACACACCCATTTGATCTTGAATGATGATATGTACTGAATGCTGAGTGTTTGTGCTAAATGCTCCAAAACCATCCATTTCATGCCTTCAACTGTACACAATGTCTTTCTAGTTTCTTTCTACTTGCACACACATTTCATTTCATATGATCATCTAAAAATTGTGTCACTCTAATCTCTCAACTATCTCCTCTTGATTGATCATCTCATAATTGTTGAATGAGAGCTTTGGGATAAGCAATAGGCATCCATCAAAGCATAAAGGATTTTGTCAGACGGTGTAGATGAAGTAGTAGCATTTGCCTTGGGAGACATGCTTGCAAAATGGAAACATAGATAAGTCATGTGAACTATTTGATAGGATGCCTGAACATAATGTGGTCATCAAAAGCCATGGTTGCTGGATATGCACAAAATAGATATATTGAGAGAATATATTTGTTTAAGTTGCAACTACCCTGGTAGACATGCATGAAAAATGTGGAATCATAGGTAAGGCGTTTGAACTATTTTATTGATTGCCTCCATGAAATGTCGTCTAATGGCAAGCCAATATTGCAAGATATGCATATTGATTTGTTGAATATATCCAGATGATGTAGTGACATTCTTGTTACTATAACCAATGCCACATATGTATAAAACTGGGATTCCAACTCTTGTTGAGGTTGTACATTATGTTGAATATAGTCTCAAGCCATAATAGTTTTCTATCTGACAAAATTAGAAAGAGAATCATACAAACTTGTGCGAGCTCTTTGTATTTTCTTTGATATGATATTCATGAAAAGGATGAGAAACAAAACTCTAAATAACTAGGCAAGCTCTCCATGTGCTCTACACCCCACAGGTAAATCTACTCTAATAAAAGAGGCAATAAAAAACCAATTCACTTTGTGTTTGTAACCTTGGGCAGGCTCTTAGCAACATGCTCGCATTGAACCTTTGACGTAAAGGAGAAATAGACAAGCTCATAACCCTCAGGAAGGCTTTCTTAGATAAGAAGTTTTTGAGTAGACACAAATCCTCAATAATAATGTTGCTGCAATTTTCTTGTTTAAATCCAAATAAAGTTGTATTATCTTGGGTAGAGGAGACTATATTGTTTGTGGTTAAGGATCCTTTGGGTCAGTAGAATCACATGCAAGCTAGATTTGACATTCCAATAAGAAAATTGTAATAAGAGCTAGGAGCTTGCCTAGTGATTAGGGCTTGAGACTAGACACTGCATGAAGCATTTGTAGTCATTTGAGTCTGAAGTGTCACTAGCACAAAATCAAACTGAAAAGGAAACTTGGCGAATAAAACTAAATAAAAATAGTCCTCTTGAGTAAATATCAACATTGTATGAACAATACCATTACAGTGCACTATACTTGGTACAAATATATTGTTGGCTGAGTCCCATGACATAATGCTAGTTCCTAGGTATGTCAATATGCCTACTTATCTAGGTATATCATTTTTTTAGGGATAAAGGAAAATCTACTGAAAAAAGAAAAGAACACTTTTTACAAATTCACACAGGTATAAACCCATTCATCTCTGAAGGTAATGCTCTTACTACCGTTTCAACCCTAGTAAATTTGTTGTAAGTTCCCAAGTGACGATAGCTATAGCATTAGCAGGGAAAGCTCTCACCAATGTAGGTCCCAAGCCAACATATAATCCTCTAAAATTGAGTGCTCTATAAATCTGCCAAACATAGAATTGGGAAATGGTTTCATGTTCATTAATATGAGCACTTATTGCTTTTAAATTCATCTATTGGTTATCTAAAACTACTTAGTACAATAGATCCTAGACAAAAAGATAGAAGCTAAGTCCTATGGTATTTGAATATTTAAATTTTAATCTTTTAATTAGAACATTCTATATACCCACTATAAAATAAGCATGCAAACAATTGGTGTTAGTATCGTGAATGATAATTTTTTAATCCAGAACACAAGAAAACATGCAAATAAATGAATTAACCCAATTCAATAATCCAACCATCAATCCTAATAGATATCCTAATTGTTGTCATAAGAATCCAACAGCTTTGTAAAAGCCTAGTCAAAATCTTTATTAAAAATTAATTTAAAAACATTTTTTCTAGAGTAGAGTCCATGTAAAAATGAAATTTTATGTCCTACCATCCTGATTGTGTGTATAGGATTTCTGTTGGCATTAATATTTGGACTTGTTTGAATATGGGTTTTTGCAACATCGAGAGGCAAAACAACTAGCCAAAATTGCAAAGCAAATTACAAGTTTTTTTGCACACATTTGATCTGCAAAAACTAAGTTTAAATACTTAAATTGAAATTCCAACATTAAGGTTACATACCTCAATTCCTGCAAGCCCACCAAAGACAACTCCAACTCCTGCTTCTATAAAAACTTTAGAAGAATAGTTGAAAAATTGAGAAGACTGGGAATTCATTTGGGGATTCACCTTATCATGTGTACTAATAAGTGAAAGCATATGATAACGATTCAGTTCATAAGTACTGAAGAAAACTGTGTTTCCAATAGACTCCCTAAAAAATGTAGTTAGGCCACCATGAAACAAACCTTGTACCTAGAAAATTATGCACCAATGAAACAATCAAACAATATCTTGTATAATGAAGGATACCACGTGAAGCATTTATATTGCATGTCTACAACTACATACCAAATAGTAACAACAATTTAACACCTTACCCTTTCATTTTTAAGAGTTTGCAGTGCACAATCTAGAGGCCCAACATATATCTACTGATGCTTTTTCAGTTGCCTGTTGTCATTCTCCTAAACTTGCAATCTACATTGCAAAACAACAAATAGTCAATGGTATGGAGTCTAGAGTTCAATTTATATACATAAAATAGATACAAAGTCTAGTTCTTGTTACCTTTATCAAATCTGCTGGGCATAGTACAAAACTTATTAATGCTCCACCAAAAGCCATAGAAGGAACAAAAATCTGAAGTTTGGGCTTGCCACTACTAGGATCTCCTCCCTTTCCAAAGAACCACCATGCCAAATATGATCGCATCAGGACCGCAGACATAAACTACACACTACAAAGAGGAAAAAGTACATCAAACAGTCACCAATATGCCTATGAATATGCCTATGAAGATAAATCAATATGCCTACTTATCTAGGTATATCATTTTCTTATGGATAAAGGACAATCTATTGAAAAAAGAAAAGACCACTTTTTACAAATTCACATAGGTATAAACCCATTCATTGTGGGAAAGTAGAAAGCAAATCTAAAGTACTAGTGATGCAAACAAAAGTATCTAGCATCCAATCAGGCAATTCACCTTGAACATCTATCCAAGTTGCTCAACGCACTCCATAACAAGTTGTTGGTGTGCTAAAATAACAAGTTGTTGGTGTGCTAAAACTTTTCTACTCTTCATAATTCTTACAATTGATGCATCAATTTCATAATGTCTATCTTTATCCACATCCTCAATTGATCACCTTTTTTTCCTCATCCACTAGTTAAGCATTAGCCCTACATTAGAGATTTTGGCACTTGATCACAATATTGAGAAGCGTGAAGACAAGAACAATGAGACCACAAGGTTCTCAAGGTTAAGCACTCACCACTTGTTGAATAAAGGAAGCACCTTGCAGTCTAGCAACCCACGTGAAGTACCTAATTGAGAGGAGCCTACTAGAGAGTTGGTTAGCACATTCTTTTTCATTGTTGAGATATTTTAGAAACCCAAAACCCCAAATAGAAAAAGCAAACAAACAAATTCAAGACCGTTTAAGCTTTACCCAATAATAATATCCCAGGAGTCCAAGAACAACATTTGACTACAAGGGTGGTGACGAGAAGTGTGGGGCAACATCCCTTCAGACCATATAAATTCTTCTACAATTCATGTTTTGAATGCCATAAAAACCTAGAATTAAATTAGAATCCATGGTTTGAATAATATAAAGTCTTAGAATCAATACAAAATCCATGGTGTGATTGCTATGAAAACTTAGGACCAGTAATAAATTTCATGCTGTGAATGCAATAAAGACTCAGAGTAGTCATATAATGTTTTTAAACTCAACAGATTAAATGCATTGCAGTAATTACCAGTTGTGATGTAGCAAGATGTGCATGAACCTATAATGTTCATCATACTAATGGCAATCATCTCTTTATTTCCATCAATATTGTAGTTCTTGAACAGTGCAAAAGTTCTGCCAACTATTATTCCTTCCTACATGGGACTCATTTAAATCAGCCAGAGGTAATAAATTACCAGCCAATGCACATAATTCAAGGGATTAGCTCTTACAGTGAGTGTGATGATGCCAGTTATCAGTCTTGCCTTCACAAGGGTCTTTAAATATTTGGCCTCGAAAACAAAGAATTAAGCAGTCAATGGGTTCAAAACACTTTTTAAGTGACCAACCTGTTTCAAGCCACCCACAAAAACATTAGCAAAAGAAACATGCATTTTAGGACTAGAAAATCATGTTTAGAACAAAAATTAGACATAATATCGAACAAATTGTTCCATACCCATCGTGTTTCAAACTCGCTAAATAACTAGTATCTTTTAGGTAGTGATATTGAACATGTACAAATCATAATAATAAGTGATTTGATAAGTGATTCATTCTACCATACTTAGACGTGAGTGAATTGAACACATTGTGCATAAATGAATACAATACAGTATAGAATAGTTGGTGATAGAAACTCATACAATCTCAAACCCATGTTTATCAGCATGTGTAGCGAACACCAGCATGCTACTAAGAATTACAGATGTGAGAGGAGTAGTTGCTGAATCCAAAAGAGCTTAGGATTTTTCTTACTCTGTCAAATCAACCCACAAGAATGAAAAAATAGATCAACACCATATCAGACATAAGTCATTCCATGCCATTTCTTCTCGTTTTTATGAAGGTTAGGTATTATATGGATAGAAAAATGAAAGAGAATCATGAAGTTATGTTATAATACTAACAATTTGATGAGTGGTGAGTAGAAAAGAGAGAAAGCATATTCCAAGCATGATGGTCTCCCACCTCCACTACACATCGATACAATTACAAGAAGACAATAACAATAAGTTGGCAATATACTTTATTCAAGAATGAATTCTTTACTCCAGATGTATTCAAATCACAAGGTTGCTGATTCATTGCATATAAACATACCTTGTGAGTTTGTCTGCATACTGATCTCATGGAAGACACTATGTTTGTCTCTGTAGTAAAATGTTGAAGACCAAGAATGCCTTTTAGCTGTTGGAGAGAAACAACAGTGGTTGCTTCATCCATGAAACCCATGATAGTTGCATGCAATAGAAAGTCTATAATGAATCCCAACCTATAGTAGAATCATAAATGATGTGACACATACTATTAGTGACCAAAACCAGTTGTTTGGCTCCACTAAAAAAGATTCTAGTGTTGTCCATGAACTTTAAATAGTTATATAAATCAGTATGACTTTCTCATGCCATCCCAAATAAGCAGAATTACATAACTAAAAATAGAAATATGGGACTTGTTAAAACCATTGAATTACACTAGTTTTTAGTGCAAGCCTCCCACTCAATTATGTACAGTCACATGTATCTTCTCTATAAAAGAAGAATACTATGAAGGACAGACATTGAGAGGCTTGCATAGTGACATTATTACATTATTAGACATGTAAATAATCAACCTAAAAATGCCCATGCTTGCTTGAAAAATCCCAACAAAGAATGTTGCAGTTAGGGCCAAGTGCAAAGCTAGTTGACGATTTTGTGTTGGGGAGACCTCCTTGGCAATCAACGATCCTATAAGAAGTGACACAATCACCAATTATCTCTAAGATGGTTTATAGCTTCTTCCAAATCACCTGAGAAACTCTGAGATTAGAACAAATGCAAAAGGAAATCTATGTGATACCCTTCCAGAAATAATATATGACAACCACTCTACGGATTCTATTAGCAAAGAGTTTATACCATTTGACATTGCCTCCATTTCTTTGCCCTTGGCTGCTTGGGTAGAATCTCATTGCTCTTCAATTACTTCAATAGAGGGATTTCCCATCTATCAGTAACTACATATGTTAATTAAGGAGTTGATGTTAACAACATCAATCATGTAGAAGCTCCAAAAGCAAAACTAACTCTGACTCAAAATGTACTATGACATACATATTTTAGTTTTCAATAGAAAATATTATCAATCCAAGCCTTACTTTTTGTGGGGGGTCATTGTCTGGTTCAACAACTCCTTCATTGTCATGTTCAATGTCTAATTCAACAATCTCATCATCATTGACATTTTCTTCTGACACTTTTGGTGTAGCACTTGAAGTACCAAATTGTTCATCTAGATCTATATCATCATCACTTTCATCCTCGAAAGTACTTTTTTGGAGCACATTTTACAAAAATTCAGTTAAAAAAACTACAAACATTTTGGATTCTCATGAACGTTATAATTCAGATCAATATAAAACTCCATAGAAATTGATAAAATTGATCCAACACATGCTTGATTTGTTACAATTCCTACCCGAAACTCCTTGGAATAACACTAGTGAGTTCTCAGGTGAGAATAAAGTTAAATATGGGAACCAATTTTTATTTAGAAAGCCATCTAATACAGTGCAAAATGTACACAAAAGAAAACTTCAAAAGCACAAATACCAACAAAGATGTTTGGGACTCAACTTTGGAGTACAAACATATGATATTGAGATATTTTATAAACTGTAATTCTAATATAAACCTGCCTGCTAAATCATAATATGCGTGTTTGCCTCAAAAACACACAACTGAATCCTAATAGTAAGATCACAATTTTACTTCTTGTGTAAAATATCTCCTACTTATCAAGCTTCAAATATCTTAATCTTTTTCTACTTTACTTCTTCCAGTAATGCTTGAGAATTCAATGGGACTTAAATGTTTCAATTTAAAAAAAGTACAAATTTCCCGATATCTAAGTGTCCAAGTCATTTACTATAGTCTACACTAATGCAATGTCTTTGTTCCTCATATATTTTGCCTAAGAAATTAATTAAAATAACTAATTAAATATCAAATTGTCTTGATATTACTGATATTCTTTCATTCCATTACTGAGTTTCTTTCATTCCATCTGTCCCATATGATGATTATCAGGAGAATTTTCTAATAGAATTTAAAGGTTTTCTTTCAATTTTCAATGTCTATCCTTTTATAAGGGACTTAGTAAATTTGGACAAGGTCCTTTCTAGGTTCAAGTATTTTCACAAAGAAGAACATGAGAAAAATTTGGTCATTGAGGGGGGGTTCCAGATACTTCTATGCTGTGAAAACAATATTAACTATTTAAGTTATTACAAGCTCAACAAAGTAACCACAAGTACACTTAGCTAGTTTGCTAAAGTCTTGATTCCCAATCAATGGGTTGCATTAAATGCAAGCATGCCGTAATTGATCTTAATATTAGCGTTAGTAATGATTTGTTGTATTGAAATCATAGATTGGTGAAGCCAATGGCAAGAGCTATTTATTAAAAAAAATTTAACTGAAATCATGTATCACTGAAACCCATGGTAAAAGCATTCAAGTTACTAGATGAAACTTATTCTGTGAGCCCGTATATTTGAGTTACAGGGTTTGCCACACAATCTTTCTCCATCATCATATATTGACCATATCAACTCCATGCAAAATTTATACAACTGTGGTACTCAGTAAACAACATTCATTCCTTTGCATTTCTTCATCTTTTGCTTCATTCACATTGACTATGAAAGTGTACTCTTGATCACACCCAAGCTATCAATCACACATGAAATATAGTGTATATGTCTTCTCTCCAAGCTCTAAAGGTGCAGTAATCCCAAGCTTGACTTTAGTCTTCCTTTGGAGCAATACCCTCTTAATGGCTAGTAGTTGATTGCTTTTTAAATCCCCAATTACTAGCCACCATACTTCTTCCTTTGCTTTGGGATACCTTGGTGCATCAACTGGACCCAACTCATGTCTACCTTCAAGATCTCTTTCTAGAGCGACCTGCACTATTACATTCTCTCCAGCCCTCACATCATCACTATCAACTATGTCATATGCCAAATCAATGTTTGGGAAGTGATTACAAAAATGAGCAATGTCTAACAATTGTGAATCTGTCATTTGTAACAATTCACGCCTTTAATCATCCTCCATCTCAACTAAATCAAAAATAGTTTCAATGTTTTTCCCTGGATTTTCATGGCACTTCTTAGCAAGTTCCTTGGTGAAATGTAGAAGCTGTAACAGGACAAAATCACGGTCCTAAAGACCTTGTGTAACCATTTGGCTCAATTCCATTGCTGCAAGAGCTAGATTGAACCAACCATTACCAGAAATAACATCCACCATAGCTTGAAGAAGCTAGTTAGCAGAAAGAAGCTTGCTGATCTAGTGTTAGGTTGCCAGCTATGACATGCCTTGAAAAGTGAGCTTACAAAAATGCATTTGCCTTTACATGTGGATCGATATATTTTGGTTTGTCAATAGAAAACTTTTGATGATTTATCAATTTTCTTATTGTTTCTTCTTCAGCTGGCCGTATGGGAAGCTATGAATACTCTAAGGTAGAAGCAAGAATTTCAAGAAGCTCTTTTAGCTTTGTCTTTGCAAATAAGGATGAGCTGAAGAGTTCAATGGTGGTATAGCTAATATAGTAGTAAGATCCTATCATCCTCAGGTTCAAAGGAGAAAGATACATATCATCTTCTATGGAGACACATTTGCTTGATTCCAAATCACTCAACATACTCTCTATAAGCTCAAAAAGGTGGTTTGACAAATGCCTATGGCTGACACCTTGAAGATTATAGTAATTCAGATTCTGTGTGAGTCTTTGATAGAAGAATGTCCAAGTAAGATAGTCTACAACATCCTTCTTACTTTCAATAGTACCCATGACAACTTCAGCATTGATATGATCATGGAGAAAGTGATCTAGATGACCCTCCATGGGAAATGGCTCATATAAGATTTTTTTATAATATTATTTATGAGGTGCATGGCATAAAATTACACACTTTCTAGCATTATCAAGCAGAGGTCTACTGGCACACCCCATCATTTGGAGAAGATTAGTTATAGGATAGTTTGTGTGAGCATTTTCCTGTCCATCATAATACTGTATACCCATGACAACAACCAAATGAGCTAACAAAGACAATCCCCAACTCATTGAACTGCTTGCAATGTACACCTAAATTGCCCCTGCATTGAAAAATTGGGCTACAAGTTGTTGTTCTACCAAAGTGAACATTATGATGAAAATGTTTTTATTGGGTTGATGATAGCATTAAACAATCATAGTTCAAAGTAAATAAAAGAGAGAATCTAAAACTAGGAAAGAACTATAGATTTAAGTAGATTTTCCTCAGGCATTATGATTAAAATTTTTTTGTTAATAACAGAATTGCACAATCATAGCTCAAAGTAAATAAATGAGAGAATCTAAAACCACGAAAGAATCCATATAGATTTGAGTAGATTTCTTTTAACATTATAATGAAAAAAAATTTGTTGACAATAACATTGAATAATCATAGCTCAAAATAAAAACAAAATTCTCAAAAAACCTTAGCAAAGGTCAAATTTCTTGACAAGGACCTTGCCTACAAGTTTGAGTGGCCTAAGAGGATTGGGGGTTTTGGATCACCGAGGTAATAAGCTTAGAGATTCCATTGAGATGTTCCTATTTTCACACCTAGAAATGCAACAACTCAATCTACCACATAATAGTTATACTGTGCTATTTTCTTAACTTCTTTCCCCTCTTCTTTTCTTGCATCTCCTTCTATGGCTATCTTTTCTACCATGTTTTCCACTTTCCTTTTCCTAGTACAACTATATAATTGTTCTCTCACCATACTATAGATATTCCATGGGTCAACTACTTTCATGTAGGTATAATCGATCTATTTCCATAATAAAGAAAATGTTCTCTACATACTTCTCTATAATTGCCCTTGGAATTCTATGTCTTTATTTCATATTAATCTAAAAAACTTTAATCATTCTAAAGTTACCTTCTATAATTATAGCCTTATTCTACATGTACTGATCAGTGATAAGTTCCATAGTGCATTTATCAGACACCCAAGATGAATTTGACATATTAGGGAATTTATGTAAGATATGAAAGTATATATACATAATCAGTTATCCAAATCTAAATGGCTAGATCTTTTCATGTTTAATTATCCTCACATTTTCAAGTAGTTGTTTCCTTATCATCTTGCACACATCAAAATTTTCCTTTGTTTATAACTATCTTATATGTAGTTTATATGACTCCTACTATCATTGATATGTGTCTTGAACTACAATATATTTTATATCCCAGAATCTTGGCTAAACATCCTACATTAATTTTCCTACTATAAGACAATTCCATTTCTCTTCAATCCCATTTAGTCCCTATTTTTTCTCAACTTCCTTCTTTATAATTTTAGTTCAATAAAAATATGTATCGATTCCTTAGTTCTTGACGTGGTTTGGTATCCTAACCAAACATATCATCATGAATTTTTCTCAAAACAATTATTAAACAGATTATTGAGGTTTAAATTATCCATTATTTTCCGTGGCACAACCTTCTACCAAAGTCCACCATTCTCACAAGGTACTTGAGTCCCTTAGTAAAAGTAGCAGCCTGCAACGTCAGATAGTAATAGTCAATTACATATGCATAATAGTTTGTTGTGTTGAGCCTGCATAGGTAGATGAGTTGGCTTGAGGTTGTGGGTAGTTCCCCATGGTCTCCAAATTGATCTTCATATCTTTGTTCACCTCACATATAAGTTATTTACAATAATTAGAAAATCAACCTCTAGCGCTATGACTAATGCCCTACGACCAAAATTTTGAAGGAACAATAACATGCAATTAGACTTCTTGATGTATAAATTGGGTTTTAAAAAAATCAATTTCCTTTGGGGAAAGTACTTATTTGGTTTTGAATACTAATGTTGTGGAGTTCGTTTCAAATCATATAGTGTCTTTTCAAGTGACATACCATGTGTTCCTTTTCTTTTCTAACAGAATTTGGTTTTCAGATCTTCATTTAGGAATGTACTTCATATCTATTTGGTGGATATTCGAACTATGATTGGAAACAAGCTTTATCAACATTCTAATCATAATTATCTTTGCAACTAGAGCAAAGATTCATCAATCTTCAATTTGTTGCTCTTTAGCTACTTATCTTGCTTTGTGCTTGTCAATTAAAAAATTATTTTTAAACTTGATCTTAATACTTTTTATAATCAATGGCTTTCTTTCCAATGTCTATGTCTCGACTCAACACATTTTTTCATTTTTCTTTCCTTCTTGCTTCATCATAAATACTTGGTTCACAAGCACTTATGATGTTCTTCTTGCTAAGATTATGAAGTGGACAATGACTTTCAATCTAGATAATCAATTTCTTCTCTTCCTTCTATAGATTCAATGGGACTTTTAGAGTTTGGCTCAACTTTTTTGGGTAAGTGTGATGATATGTAGTGCACTATAAATTTTCTCTTCGGTGAAAGGATTAGCACCTCTAATTTTCAAATGGAGATCAACTAGATCTAGTTGGAAATCTAACCTTAAAAGTACATTTTATGCGAAATTCCAATCACAGTTAAAGACATTTAGCTATTGGAAAATGGCAAGATTATGTCTTATTTCAGATATGCAATAAAATGGGCAAGAAATGTGGAAGAACATTAAGTTTTTATCCACCAAAACATGAGTAAAATTGTATAAATTGAATGTATTTTTAAAAATAATGTCAATTCCCTTCAAAAGAAATATTTGGCATGCAACTTACTTGCTGAAGATGTTTCAAGTTCAGTAATTCTTTAATCACAGGATCCACAATAGTTGGAAGCTTTGACCTATCTGTCAGCTGTGGCTTGGCCTGTAGCAACCACAAATTCATTAGTATATGCATCTCAACATTTAAAAAATACATCAAGCAATTCAGGTCAGTTCCAGTCTGTAAATTAACTGGCATTTGTTTCTTCTTTAACATATTCAACAATCAAGTACAAGGTTTTTTAGTTTGGACTCTGCCCTAATGAGCATTGCTAATCAATGTTATAAACTTCTTAAGGCTTCTAATGAGCATGGCAAGATCCTTCTTGGTAAATTGGAGAATTCTGATGAGGATAGAGCCATTATCTAGCTCACTGATGACATTGCCGGTCATGCAACAAAGAATCCTATTGGACCAAGTAGAAGGATTAGAGCCAGCTATAAAAGGAAATAGTCTTTTGTGGCCTCTAAGGTTAAAGAGCTGAAGAAAGTGGCAGAGAATATGAACAAGATTGCATTGGAAGTGGTTGAGCTACTAAAAAATCTTGGGTAGCTATTTGTCTGTAATTCTTCTCTGGGTTTTGTTGTCTTGGGTCTTTGTGTTGGGGAGCCTGGCCCTTGCTTTGTTGTCATCATTGTTGGAAATATTCAGGACTAACAAGGTTACTGAGAGGGGAGGGGTGAATCAGTAAACTTTAAAAAATTTAAACCAATTCTGCATAATAACAAATTCACCATTCATTCATCTTCTTTATTGTACGCATGAAAAGATTAACACATTGATTTGGTGACCCAAAAACCTTTCAATTTGAAAGTAAAACTGGGGTGGGGATGATGCCCACAAAACTTCAATACTACAGTATAAAGTTGATCGATTAAGGCTTACAATGATCACTTCTGGTGATCTGCCCTGTTAGGAGCAAGTAGGACTGCTAGATCCACCTTGTTAGAGGATTTACAAACATACAATGAAGTATGCACTCTGTTAGGAGATTTACAAAAGACTTTTAAGTCTACCCTGTTAAAGGATTTACAAACATATTCACCTATTAAGATGAAGCAGTGGATCTGCTTGCAACTGGTTTGCTGATTAGATCTTATGTACTGATCACTTGATGTGATGGATATATCTTTGCTGCTCCTTGATAACCTTGCTGAATACTCTACTGCTGATTCTCTTTCAATTCGCTCAATTACATTCTTACTTCACTCTATTGCAAATGGCACAATACATTACATATATACCATTCCAATATTTACAGCAATAAGGTCGGCTGAACACAAGTGGACAAAACATTACTGAGTTGGCCAGATAGTAGAAAACTCAGGTTCCTCAAACTCACTCGGTGACCTTCTGACACTCGGCATCCACTGCAATACACTGCATCATCATGTACTCCGTAAGAGCAGGGGTACAGTCCATACTAATCATTCTGAGTAGCTTGGAACTTGGTAACCACTGGTGACTCGATAAACATTGTGTCACTCGGTAGAAACTAACTCCGATGATTCACTTGGTAAGCACTGAATACTTCTTTTACCTTTCTGTCTTGGTAATCACTGAAACCTTCATTTACCTTCCTGACTCGGTAAACACTAAATCCTTCGTTTACCTTCCTGACTCGATAAATACTAAATCCTTTATTTACCTTCCTGACTCGGTAAATACTAAATCCTTCGTTTACCTTCCTGACTCAGTAAATACTAAATCCTTCGTTTACCTTCCTGACTCAGTAAACACTACTGAACATACTTGGTAACCAACAAATGCTCGGTATGAACTATAAACTGAGTGATGAACTCAGTAAGCATTCAGAATCAAATAAGTGTTGTAACTAATGACAAATGTATCATTATTCCAACAATCTCCCCCTTTGGCATTAGTGACAAAAACACTTATGAGCCAAAATTTATATACAAGATCTGACAAAACTGACTTGATTTTGCTGTGCTGAATATACATGGGCTACCTTACATATAACTCCCCCATACATTATACACAAGGTTTTTACATGAGTTATATGTCTTTATTCATATTATCACCACTATCATTATTTCTTTATTACTTTATTACCTTCTCCCCTTTTGTGTCTGAATCTCCTCTATATATTAGTTTCTCCCCCTTTTTGACAATAATGCCAAAGAATAAAGAATGTATTTACATGGAGACACCAAAATGTGATAAATTCAGAATGTACCTGAAGAATTAGTTGCAAAGTTTTATCCCAATTGTCTTGTAGGATTTTACATGTGGAGAGAGCTACTTGAACTTCTGCAGAAAGTTCAATCACATGGTCTGCAACAGAGAAGTTATTGTCATGGATCAATGTTTTTGAATATGCAATGTGTTTCTGCATTGTGTTCATGATGGGAAGGATCATCTTCTGGATTTCCAGCAGTTTAGACCTTATCCTTCCTTCCTCTTTGAGTAGCTCTGCCTGCTTCTCTGCCAAAAATTTGATCCTGAGGTGATCAGATGAGCTTGAGCTAGGGTCAAGCTTCAACAATTGGGCACTTATCTTCAGATCCTTATCTATCTTATTTAACTTTTCTCTTATTTCCTTTGTATACTCAGTAACATCAAAAAGTTTTGCAAAAAGTGAGGCTACGTTATTAAAAGAATTTTCAATGTTAGAAAAAATTGAGGTTAATTCAACCTGTTTTATTGCTAAGTGCTGAGCAATGTGCTCAAGCACCTTATTTTCAAATTTCCTTTCTGCTTTCTCCATTAACTTTTCTTGTCCTGAGATATCCTCATTAAATTTATTCACCGCTTCTTCTAGCTGCAACAAAATGTGTTGAGATGAATCCACATCAACACTTATAGCCTCAATTATTATGTTTTTAGCACTCTCAATTATGTTGAATTCTCTGTCCCTTTCATTCCTTAGCTGCATTTGTTGTGCTTTTTGCTCTAGACGTTGACTAGCCAATCTTAGTTCATTAACTGTAGCAGTTTCTAGATTTATCTTTGGAATGACAATTTCTTCATCCAAATCTATATCACCATCTAATACTTTGCCTGTAAGTAGCAGTTTCAATGGTGTCTTTGGTTTATCTGCAGTACTTACCTCTTTTCCTTTTGAAGTAGATACAATGGTTGATGATGTAGGACTAGTAGTCAAGACTAGAATGAGACCAACTAAAGGTAAACTAAGAGAAGTGCTGGCTATATCAAAACTTGATATACTTCCCAAAAATGATGTACTACTAAAAAATGATGTACATACTAGTATATTTACAATTGGAGAACTGACTGGAGCAAAAATTGGGGCCAATATGGCTGAGGAAGACAAAATTGATAAGAAACTTGGAAGACTTACTGTACAAGCTGCAAGTGGAAGAGATATACTCGGTGAAGTAATTGCTACAGTGGATGACTTGATGGTTGATGATGTGCTTTGAAGCTCAGTAACTGAAGAAGTGACTGTCAGCTCGGTAGATGAAGTGCTTGGCACTTGCATTGCAGAAACCTGGAGCTGAGAGGAGACTAGAGGAAATTGAGCAATGGATGTCTCTGTTGTGCTCACAATCTTTCTTGAAGATCCTATCTCCATAGTAGATTTTACAGTCTTTGGTGGAGAGTGAGGAAGGGAGGCAATGACAGCTGCTGCAATTTTGACTGCATCATCCTCTTCCTTAACATTTTCTTCCTCCTTTTCTTCTTCTTCCTTCTTTTTCATTACCTGTTCAAGGTCTTCATCAGTTACTTCCATGGAAATGGGGTTGCCACCATCCATATCCTCTTCATCATCACCATTGTCATCATCATCCTTGATCTCTATGGGTTCCTCAGTTGTCTTATGCAGTTTATATGCATCACTCCAGACATCAGTTGCATTTTTAACAACTGGCTCAATGCTTTTTAGCAATATGAGACATGTATTAAATCTCATATTCATTCTGCCTTCATGATCCTTCAATGCCCTTTTGATTTCTGCATTTGTTAGGCTAGGGACCAGTTCTCTTAATCTTTGCTCAAAAATGTCTTTAACTGTTTGCTCAGTGTTCTCCCATCTCACCTTTATTTTATCAAATAGTTCAGCAGGAATTTGGGAAACAAATTGGTCTGGGGAGAATTTCCAGGTTCCCAACTTCTCCATTACCATATCTTCAATTTCTTTTTGCTCAGTAGGAGTTCTGGTTTCATATTTCAATGCCTTGAAATTGCTGATTCTTGCACCAATCCTTAGTTGTTTCATCCTTTCTTCAAATGTTAGAGGAGGTTTGCTGAACACAACTTATTTCTTGCCTCTCCTGGTTCTCCTTGTGAACACCGCCTGAGGTTTGGTAATGATTACCCTACCCTTTTTCTTTGCTGGCTCTACTTCCTTTTTTGGCTCCTCTTCTTCTTCTTCCTTTTCTTCATCCTCACCGTTGCCCTCAGTAAGCATAAGAGGTCTAGTATCAGTTTTCAACTTTTCTATCTTTCTCTTTCCTTTAGAGATTGCTTGAGGAAGTTTGATTTCAAGCTCTATTCTAACCTTTGCCTCTTCATAGGTTCCAAATGCAGGCAACTTGGGATCCACTGGTTCATTTACCAGTGCCTCAATGATATCTCTGGCATCATCAATATTTAGCTCATAGGGCAATGGTTTTACCCATGCCACTCGGGGTTTGACTACCTGGATGTAGACTCTGTCACAGTCAACCATGAAACATACATCATCCTTATAATCTTCAACAAGTTTTGGAGGTATCTTGAACCTGTTGTTCATCCTTTCCTTGAAATCTTCAAAATAATTATCCATTACCTTGTCAAAATTGATACCCATTTCTGCTATGAACTCGTTTATTTGATACAAAATTGGAGTATCTTTCCTCCATACACCTGCACCTTTAGATGGAAAGAATTTTTGTACATAGAAAAATAAACAAACTAGCAAAGAACCAAATTTACAGGGGTTTGTCTTTGCAGTCCTTATGCTATCCATGTTTTTATTCAATTGTTTTAATAGCACATCAGCTAGGTCAAACTCCATGTTTTTCTTCACAATATTATATGCCAAATCTACAGCCTCACAGGGTACACTATTCAGCCTGCTAGAACTATACAGTTTGTATGCAATAACACAAATACCAAATTTTAGTTCTATATCTGAAACATTGTTAAGCTTTAAACCTCTGCCATCCCATACAGCTTGGGTTAATTTCTGAAGTTCATCTCGACCTAGGGTTTTGGTGGTTTTGGCTTTGGTCAACATTGGTAAACCCATGATCTTGTGGATCATCTTCTTCGTTATGAGAATGGGTTGCTCTAACCACAATTGTCCATTATGCACACGGCTTAAGATTTACCTTACCCATTTCACTTGGAAACTCCTTAGCAGATGCAGAATATGGGTTAAACCTTTGGTTTCCAAATGTTTAAACTCAAGTTTTAGGGTTCCATCCACGCATAACTTGGCTAGGGTACTATCCATATCTAGTGTCCCTATTTCTTGCATAGTACACTTGAAATGAGTACGAATATCATTGATAAGAAGTACCTTTGGAGGGATTTGCGATTGAGCTCCATGCAGGTCGAGTGATTCAGCAATGGTAGGAATGATTTTGAAATTGGGCACCTTCCATTCGACTCCCTTCACAAGCATTTCAGAACCTTTCTTCGCCTTGCTGCCACTGGTGCTTGCAGATTCCATTGCTGCTCGGTGAGAGAACGATTTCGTAACACAAATTCTTCGCTGGAAAATCACTTCAAATCACTTGAACTCGCTTGGATGTACTTGAAAATATATTTTCTCTGTGAACTCTGAATTTGCGGTGAAAAATGAGATCAAATTCTACCTTTTTGATCAAAATTTTGTCATTAATGCTCGGGTACGAAGGTAGCTGAGAATTAGGGTTTTACAAATAGTCACCGACTTACTCGATAAACCTTGCAACTCAGTGAACACACAAAAACCTTTCTTATTTTCTCGACCAAGCTCGGTAAAGTCTGAAAACCAACCTTACTCGGTAGATGCAACACTGTGAATAATGACTTGTATCTGCAATACTGATTTATTATTTCCACTCCTTCTTTCTGGAACTGCTTAGGATATGGCTTGAAGATGCAGTCCCTTATCCTTCTTGATAAGTCTAATTAGGAATGGTGGAGTCACCCACTTCTAGAGTGACATTTCCATCATTTGAATTTTCTTGCTCGGTAGACTTAGGAATCCACTGTTGTTTCATTTGCTTTTGAATATTATCAGCTCTAGTTTTCTTTTCATCTTCAACCTTTCCTATATTCATGCAATTCTTGGCTATATGACCAAGTTTAGTACAAGTATAGCATCTTATGGTTGTATCTTTCTTCCTTAGGTGATGCCTTCTACAGTTTGTTCCTATGTGTCCATATTCTCCACAATAGTGACATCTGCACCAAGTATTGTAATCCCAACCAAATATTGCTTTGACAATTTGTTCTGCTGGATTGAATGATTTTGATCTACATTCAAATGCCTTGTGTCCTTGTTTCTTGCATTTGTGACATTCGCCTTCAAACTTTGGTTTCTCCTTGCATTCATTGGCTTTGTGACCATGCTGATTGCAATTGAAACATTTTCCATTGAATTTACCTTTACCATTACTCCAACATTTCTTAGATGTATGACCTATCTTGCCACAATGATTACAAGTGGGTCTTTGATTCCATTGGGTACCTTGTTCAGAATATTCACCTTCTTCCTTGTATCCAAGACTTTACCTTTTTTCTTATAAATTTTTTTCTCATTTTTGCTGATTCAATTGATTCATGTCTGCTTGAGATTTCATCATCCTTTCATTGACTTGTTTTTCAACATTTAGATCATTTTCCAAGATTTCATTGATTTGCCTTTTAGATCTTAGGTCTCTTCTTAGACTTTCATTGATTTGTCTTTCAATATTCAATTCATTTCTCATTCTTTCACTTTGTGCTTTGAGAATCCTGATTTCTTCATTTGCATTGGATAGTTGATCTGCTAGATCTTCATGTTCAAGGGATTGATTTTGAGTTTCATTGTCCCTTCTTTCTATTTCTTCTTGCATCATGTTTCTTTGCTCCATAATTTCACAAAATCTTATTGATTGAGTTTCTTGTTCCAATCTTAGCATCCTTACTTCTTCTTGCAAAGATCCATTCTTTTGTAGAAGTTCTTTGATTGCCTTGTCTCCCTCATTAGCTTCATTTGAACTACTTGATGGGATGAGATCTTCAATTTTTGTTTCAGTATACTGATGATCATTCATTTCTTTTGCAAGATCTTTCCTTCTTTTTAGGGATAGAGAAAGATGCTTTTTTGCTTCTTTGAGTTGTATCATGGCCATTTCCAAATCTAGCTTCTCATTCTCAATAGTTTTGTCAAGTCTGAATATCTCCATTGTCCTTGATCTTTGCTCAATTTGTTTAAACTTTAGCCTAAGAACCACAATGCTCTGATACCAATTGTTGGAAATATTCAGGACTAACAAGGTTACTGAGAGGGGAGGGGTGAATCAGTAAAATTTAAAAAATTTAAACCAATTTTGCATAATAACAAATTCACCATTCATTCATCTTCTTTACTGTACGCATGAAAAGATTAACACACTGATTTGGTGACCCAGAAACCTTTCAATTTGAAAGTAAAACTGGGGTGGGGATGATGCCCACGAAACTTCAATACTACAGTATAAAGTTGGCCGGTTAAGGCTTACAATGATCACTTCTGGTGATCTGCCCTATTAGGAGCAAGTAGGACTGCTAGATCCACCTTGTTAGAGGATTTACAAACATATAATGAAGTATGCACTCTGTTAGGAGATTTGCAAAAGACTTTTAAGTCTACCCTGTTAAAGGATTTACAAACTGATTCACCTGTTAAGATGAAGCAGTGGATCTGCTTGCAACTGGTTTTCTGATTAGATCTTATTTACTGATCACTTGATGTGATGGATATATCTTTGCTGCTCCTTGATAACCTTGTTGAATACTCTGCTACTGATTCTCTTTCAATTTTCTCAATTACATTCTTACTTCACTCTATTGCAAATGGCACAATACATTACATATATACCATTCCAATATTTACAGCAACAAGGTCGGCTGAACACAAGTGGACAAAACATTACTAAGTTGGCCAGATAGTAGAAAACTCAGGTTCCTCAAACTCACTCGGTGACCTTATGACACTCGACATCCACTGCAATACACTGCATCGTCATGTACTCGGTAAGAGCAGGGGTACGGTCCATACTAATCATTCTGAGTAGCTTGGAACTTGGTAACCACTGGTGACTCAGTAAACATTGTGTCACTCGGTAGAAACTAACTCCGATGATTCACTTGGTAAGCACTGAATACTTCTTTTACCTTTCTGTCTTGGTAATCACTAAAACCTTCATTTACCTTCCTGACTCGGTAAACACTAAATCCTTTGTTTACCTCCCTGACTCGGTAAATACTAAATCCTTCATTTACCTTCCTGACTCGATAAATACTAAATCCTTCGTTTACCTTCCTGACTCGGTAAATACTAAATCCTTTGTTTACCTTCCTGACTCGGTAAACACTACTGAACATACTTGGTAACCAACGAATGCTCGGTATGAACTGTAAACTGAGTGATGAACTCGGTACGCATTCAGAATCAAATAAGTCTTGTAACTAATGACAAATGTATCATTATTCCAACAATCATCTCCAGTTGGCTGGCCTATTTTGTTTTTGTTTTGTTTCTTAGTTAGTACTATAATTCTGCCTATCTTTAGCACTATTTTGTAAAAGGTTTCAAGATCCCTTCAAAAACTTGTTTTCAAGTAATCAAAAACATATTCAACAATCAACTCACTCCCTATAAACTAAAATATATTTACATATTCAACAATCAACTCACTCCCTATAAACTATAGTATATTTTATAACTTTTTAATTTAATTGGTAACACCACTATGACATGTGCCTTGGTATCACATGGACTGGGAGAGACTAGTCCTTGTGACTTCAAGCTTTGCCATTAAAAGCACTCACATTTATAACAATAGTCTTAAGACCAATGACACCAATCTCCTTCAAAAATATGTTAGTACTCTTTCTTGGCAACTAATACATTGAATTTCCTAAGCTAAAACATAAAATGATAAAGCATACCCAGGTAATGAGAGATAGGCCTCCTTCTAGCATTGATTTGTCTACATGCTTTCTTCCAGTAATCAGTTCCAATAGAAATACTCCAAATGCATAGACATCACTTTTTTTCGTCAATTTCCTTGTCATTGGTTATACAAAGATAATTATGTCATTGGTTGTACAAAGAAAATTATCTAAGTAGGGGTGAATCAATGTCATGGGGGCATTCGTAGCATAAAAAATTAATATTAATTATATCTATTTTCCTAGGATGTGATTTTTTTGGGAAGCGGATATGCCATAAACATAATTTGAAAGCTCAACCTAGTATTTGAGGCATACCATCTACAAGGTATTCTAGAGCTACATATCCCAAGGTTCCCAAAACTTGAAAAATGTTTTTTTCCACAACTCCTCAAACTATTACAACAAGACCAAAATCTGAAAGTTGCATGCCATATTAAACAGGCAAGACTGTTATGAAACATACTTTCTATGTGAAAATATTCCCTTACAATCAAATTTACTTACTTTGGCATTGTAGTTTACATCAAGGAGAACATTTGATGATTTCAAATCACAGTGAATGATAGATGGATTGCAATGCTCGTGCAAATGCTTCAATGCTCTATAATATTTAGAGCATAATGACTTTAGATTCTATTGCACTGTCTTTATTTTTACAAACAAAAAACACGAAGAATCTGCTCTTGGCTCAAATCATTATCACTATTGGCTTAAACTATTTTCATTGAAACTAAATGAATAGGCATCAGAAAAGAGATAAAACAATGGCAAAACAAAGGATGGTCTATTTAGAAGTTTTAACAACCCATAACTACTTTAGGAGGCTTATTGAACCTATTTAGAATTGAAAGTGAATAAAAATGGGATAAGGTTAAGAATTGAAAGAGAATAATAAATGAGTATAGAATCTCACTTGAAAACAAATATAACTAAAGATTTAATGTCGTGAAGAAGATTGGAAAAGAAAATGCCAATGAATAGAGCAGATCAGGATGTAATGATTGTGTGGACAAAAATACAATCAACCTATTACTCTTCCCATCAGAATAAATTCTGAACAAACCCTTGTAACCGCTTCTCACTATTTTTGTTAACACCACAATGAACAAGAAAATTGACTGTGTGGAAAACAAGAAAACTCTTTGATAGAAATCTGTCTTGAGACAAAAAAAAAACCAAAGCTGTTATGTGTTTTCCATAGCTGCATATATGTGTTATAAGTATTTGTTGTTGCATAAAAAATTTGAACTATTAATGTTAGATATAAATGGTAGATTTATTCCAATCCATGGCATGAATCTCAAAAGAGGCATTGACTACTAAATTAACAATCTCAATAGTAATTTATTGACAAAAGATGCAGGGATGCAAGGTTTCACAGATGGGAATTAGGGTTTAAATTTGGAGATGACAGAGGGACAATGGGTGAAAAATGGTGGAGCACTGGTAGGGGTGGTGCTGATATATAATATAACATCTTTTTGAGTTTTCACAAAGGTGGCATTCTTATTAGAAGTGGTTAAATCATGTTACAAACTCTAAGGGAAGTGCTTACCAATTTGTTACCAATCTAGCCTTTGACATTAATCGAAAGGACTCAAATGAGATCGAGCTCTGATACAACTTGTTACAAATGTTGTTTCCATTACACCAAAATATCAACCTATTAGTGCTTGATACAACTAGACTTATAAAATCTACAGGAAGTAGTTAAATTTGATTTTGAAAGGAACATTGATGAATTTGCCTAACAAACTTTTCTAGAGTACACATTGGAACAATAATTTCTTACATATATTCAAAATTTTTTTCAATTGAAATTTGTAGTTAGTGACTCAATGTAGTACATTTGAAGTAACATTCCATTAGAAAAGCAAAATGTTAGCCATGGACAACATGAAAAAAATTAGTAACATAGAAACTTTAATACTATTGAAGCATTCAGAGTCGACATCAACAACCAAGTCTGTATATTAAGATATTTGGACAAATGATATAAGAAAAGGGATCCCAGAATTATTAGTCATCAAACCAAAAAGTGAAACAAGAAAAGAGATATCAACATTATTGAATCATCAATTCAAAAGCAAAAAAGAAAAGTGACTTCAGTATTACAGAAAAGTTAAGCCATGTCATGAATCCCAAAGAAAAAAATTGATAAAATAGGGCTAATGTAGACAATTAGAATTTTAATTTACATACCTAAAATTCTTCCTCTGCCTATTGTCTATTGCCATTTAGCTTCTTCATAGCAGCACAAAATCCATCATGGAACTAGGCTTGATTTATACAACCAAAGCCACCCTTTCCCAAAAGATTATAACTACTGAAATTATTTGTTGCCTCATGCAAAGTAAGGTAATCGATTGGAGATGCACGTTCTCTCATCTTTGTAATTTAGAAAGAGCTCAATGATTAATCAACGACCCAAGTGATATTCCCTTACTGCCATCTAAAAAGACAAGTTGGTTCAAAGTTTTATTAGTAAACTACTTTTAATTCCATTTGGGACCAAAAAGGGACTACAATAAGAATGCCCAAAACTTCCTTTAATGGATGTATTTGCAGCCCTAAATCCCATAAAGAGATTATAATGATGCCTATTTGAACTTCACAAATTGTAAGCTTAATGTCTATAGAAGAGGATCCCACAGGAAGTTTTTCAACCATTAAGAAAAGAGAAGAAAACCTGAACCATCAATGTGTACTCGTCTTTCATATGCTTGAACTTGAGATGGTGGATGAATTAGATTTGAATTCCATTTGTGCACCCAACTACAATATGCAAATAGCAAGATGGCTCCAATAAGGAATGGTGCAAAGATGATAGCCACACGGATTAGAACTCTGAGGTGGTGGCTTTCATGGCTTGCTGAATTTTTTTGTTCCATTTCTATTGCTAAAACATTGTTTTGGAATAATAAAAAACATAATATCTATCATATGGCACAAAATATGTTACTAGATTCAGGTTTCTGTAATATCTACACAACTTGAAATGTTAAAAAAATAGATAAAATTAGAATGCTCTAACTCTTGGAGCACCCATAATTCAATTTCAGTAAATGAAAGCTCCTAATAGAGAATGAATATGTAAGTTCATTTACCCATTGTAGAAGAATGGTAAAGAGGGTGTGAATTGGGAGCATGCAATGGTGCATATGATAGGGAATGAGTCCTCTACCTATGAGGAAGATAAGATTTTCTTGATGATCTCTTGCCATTAACATACTTGAATTGAAATGTTCCAATGACACAACTTCCCCAAAATAAAATAGCCATCAAAGATGATTTTTCCATCATATCTGATTGAATAAACTAAGTGGCAATAAGATGCATTCAAACAAGTCCAAACACACCTTGAGAAGTAACAAATAGTTTCTTGTGCTATAATACCTGCTTCATGCAATCTATGCACCTTCAAGTACATAATCGAAGTTCTTCAAAATTGTATCATAAGTTCAATTCCTTCTAAATTCTTATGCACAGAGATGTGATGTGTGTAAAAAGATAAAGATATTGTTAAGAAGTGGGGGGGATTGAGAAAGACTGGATGGATAAGTAATGCCTTCATTTTCCCAATCCAAGCATTGTTACAGAAACCAATCTATATGAAAAGTGGCAAATTTGGAGAGGACCCATTTTTGAAACTTCAAGAATTGATTCAGCTCACCATAAAATACCCAATATCTACCATTAAATTTTGGGTTGCCCAATTCAAGCATGCTTATTGAAAGGCATTATATTATCGACACAGGGCTCTCAAATTGCCAAGTTTGCAAAAATATTTATGAGTCTGCAACATGAGAATTCATGCTCAAGATGTTAAATTTTGGATTACCCAATTCAAGCACGCTTATTGAAAGGTGTTACATTATTGACATAGGGCTCTCAAATTGCCAAGTCTACAAAATATTTAGGGGTTTGCAACATAAGAATTCATGCTCAAGATGTTAACATTTGTACTTCACTTTGATAGCCTCTCTTCAATTTTTATCAACATAAACTAAGGTAGCAAGAGTCTAAACCATGAACAGTGTAATCCAACCACTGAATCACTTTGCTATTGAATCAGAGGCACACGTTTTGTATACTGAAAGATTTTATCGATAGATATAACCTACTTGAAGGGTATAAGGTGCATGCACTAGACATAGATAGTATAAGATACTAAAAGATTTTATCAACAAGCACCATACATAGACAGTGATTTTAAATTCGCAAAAGTGAAACAAATGCATTTTGAATAAATGATCTTGGTGGCCATAAACTATAGGGTGGTTGATTCTTACCTCCTTTCTCCTCTCCTATTGACCTTGCGCCAAACTCTTGCCCACTGCAGTCACATGTGCGAAAACAAAATTAACACTATCATACCCTTTTATATTATCACATCTTATATTCTCAAGGTCAAAATTTCGACAACCAATTTAACCATGGTCAAAATTTTGACCATATCGAGCCCATTTAAAAAAATAAAAAATTTAACAACCCAAATAGGCCTTTGGTCAAAAGTTTTGGTCAAAAATGGGAGCCTAATGTACTAGTGCATAAAAGTTCTTTGCTTCATTGCTGACAGAGAAAATGTACCATACCAATTTGTGATAATTGAGAAGGTGCTTTCACTTGCAAGGATGTTTTCTGCATCTTGTGGCTAATCCCTGGAAGTACAAAAAGGCATCCTCCTCTCCTCTACTATATCTTACAAATAACATCTCTCTTACAAGAATGGGTGAAGTGGGTTTTTCTTCCCCTAGAGTAATGTGTGAGATTAAACATAATAGCATTTTTTGTTGAATGCTTAGAAACAAATAGATTATGAAAGAAAATATAAAACAAAATCGATAACATAAGGTGCGATGCAAATTAAAAGAACTTATAATGAACTAATGCTGTTAGGTGTTATAACACCATCCTTACTCTTCTTAGAAGCTAGATTTTCATTGTCTAATACACCTAACTGTCTTCTCAAAAATCTTCTTAATTCCTCATCACTGGGATCAGGAAGGTCCAGTGGCAGTTGTATAATTTTCTCTAGATATATCTCTGCCAATTCTTGATTACTTTCCAGAGATTGACTAGCATTCACATTTTTATATTTCCTCATTATTGTTCTTTTTATTAGGTGTTTGTCTATTCCTTTCACCACGTTGATTTTTCACTCTGCTAGTACAAGATTAACAACTAATAATATGTATTAAAGATATAAAATTTATTTTGAATGAAATATAATAAAAGATACACTATAAACTGAGAGTTAATAAAAATTTTGTTAGATATGAATACGAGAGTTGGAAGTGAACAAATTAGAGTCAATATACCTGCAAGATCATAGATTCTTGGCATCTATCCAAATCATCCACAAAAATCATTATTCAAAGGTTGCTTCCTGAAACAGGGTCTACCTTCGGAGCTTCTATGACCTTTTCATGGCTTCTATCATGGAATATTAGTGATGAGATGAATGATCCCATAATTAGGCTCCATAGCACTGTGAATAATCCCATAATCAGGCCCCATAGCACTGTGAAGATTTTCAACACCCAAGAAAAGACAATGAATATGCAATGAGCTTTTCTACCAAGCTCATCTTTCAAAAAAGAAATATCTGCAATTACCCTTTCTTGATATCCCAATTTTTCTGTATGACCTGAGAATGTCATGTACTACATTAGTTGAGTACTTACTTGAAATGCCCATTGCTAACTTTGTTAGAGTCCACACAATTATTACAAGGGTTGCTAGTGGCCATGTGTATTTAGCTTTTCCCCACTCCTTTAACTTGTCACTGTCGAACACTACCCATGCAATCCAAGTAAAGGAACCTCCCAAAATTAGTGTGAGGAGAGAGGGAAAGAAAATTTCAATCCATAGAGCATTTTTATTCTTAGAGAAATTATTAGCCCAAGCACTAAATGAGGATTCAAGTGTTACACAAAAGAAAACAATGCAGAAGAAAACCCTTACACAGCTCCAACTCCTTCGCGCACTCAAACATCAATGAAATCAAAAATGTTTTTTCATGTTGAAGTTAAGCCTATGTTGGTCAAAATTTTGACCAACACGGGCTTAGATTTTTAGAAAGAGGATTTTTTCCTTCTCCAATCTGACCAACGTAAACCTTTTTAATTGATGGTCAAAAATTTTGGTCAAAAAAAAGGTCAAATGTAGTAGTGTCCACACTTCCTTTTTCCTCCCCCACCATAGGTAGGGACTTGAGCTACTCTGGCAGCCCTCATTTTTAAAATAATTTGTATGTTGTTATTAGGTGTATTGATGTTTTAAGTATGGGATTGTGTTGAGTCTATATAATTTCTATTTGGGATAAGAGTCATCCATGTGAGAGGATTGAGAGGTGTAGACCTTTTTTTAAGGGAAAAAAATGTAGTACAATATGATATAAGGTTTTGAAAACTTTGTGTATGAACATGAGATTAAATTTGAAGTATAATATGATTTGGGACTTAGAGAGCTTAATTGATATGGGTGTGATTAAAAATAATGTTTGAGTACGTGAATTCTATTATCATTGAGTTGGTGTAATATGTTAATTGTGATGGATATTGTGTTTTGGAAAAGATGTTGGAAGTTATTTATGAATTAGGTGTATGAAGTTCAATGGCTATCTATTGTTTTCCCTCTAATATTACATCTTTTCATTTCCATTCGAAAGCTCTTTATAAGCTAAGTGGATAATGTTTATTCTACAATTGTATTCGATAAAACTATTGTGATGTGTAACTTAAACAAACAAAAATATTAATAAGAGATGTTTTCTTGCTGAAAATGGATGTAGCCAAATTGGTGAACCATGCTATAACTCTCAGTGTTGAGTCTTTTGTCTTATTTCTCATTTTTAGATTTCTATATCTTTCTTTCATGTAAATTGGCACTTTTAATTACTTCACAATTGATACTATAGAAAGGTAGGATTGTTGGTTGAGATTTTAGTGGTTAAATTTCTAGAATCAGTTGCTATGGAAATTCTCTAGACATAATCTCAATTTGTGAAAAGTAAAAATGGAATCTTTGCTAATAAAGAAAGACCTCTCACTCACACTTGAGGGGAAATCAAAGAAGCTAACTTTGATGAAGAACAAATAATGGGAAATTATTGACAAGAAGGTAAGTGAAATCTTATCCCTTTTATTGTTCAATAATGCCCTCTTAATCATCAAGGTTGAAATAATAACCAAATATATATGAGACAAAATAACAATAATGTATGCAATGGCATTGCCTACAAATATGGTCTTCATTGTGAAGAAGGTATTCAAACTCAAGATGAAGGGAGGTTGCATCATGGAAAACCATATCAATGAGTTTAACACTTTAATTAGTCAAGAAAATTCAATTGGTATAACACAAGATGATGAGAATGAAGACATTCTCTTGTTGTGTTCTTTACCAAGCACTTACAATGGATTTGTGGAAATAGCTAGCACTCTAGTGTCCTGTAAGAAAAAGCTAGGTTTTGATGATATAGTAGCTACTCTTCTTAATAAAGACATGAGAAGAAAGAATCAATAATCCTTATCTAGTGAAGCCTTAATGATTGTAAGAACCAAAAATAGAGGAAGGAGCCACATTAGTGGTAGAAATAATCATCATAGAAGATCCAAATTAGTTAGAGATCAAAGTCTAGCGGAAGAAATGGTGATTGTTGGTTTTTATTGAGAGATTATTGGAAGGATGAATGTTGATGATATTACTATGGGGGAGTATTGTAGATATGTTACTATGATGATATGTTACATTCAGGACTAAGTTTGTCATTGATGTCAACATAGCAGTTTTCTATTGTATCTAATAGAAGAACAACAAAAAGATCAAGTTGGTATAGATGACTAGTTGAGTATTATCACTATCCGAGGTTATGGGAGATACATCTAAGTATCTAGTATATGAAGTTAATGTTAGATGAAGAAATGATAAGTTTGGAAGAAGTTATGTAAGTTTTGGTGATGTCAATTCTACGATAGAGTTTACAAAAGCATGTTCTAGTAAACTTGTTATATCTCCTAGAAAAATTGTTATTTTGAGAGTTGAGGTTGAGAATGTGTAGAAGACATGTTGGAGATGATGTAGTTAATTTCACTCATCATAATATTGCATGTATGAAAAGCTATTCAAGTTGCAAGGTATAAGATTAATGTTATTGCTAAGTGTAACATGTTCTTAATGTGGTCCTATAATAATTAATTGAGAAGGTCTAACAACTGACTTAGGGAATTATTATATGGACTTGCTATAAAGGAAGGAAATTTTCCTTTATCATGATATGGATGTGTATAGATGAGAAGTGATCATAAGATGTACAAGAGCACAATGCAAAGTTGAGCAAAGTGGAGTGAAAGTGAAGGAAACTTCATTGCCGAGATTTTGTTGAGTGATCCGAGGTTTGATATTTGAATGTGAGGTTCATGACATGGTATAAAAGATCTAATAGGGTTTGGTTTAGTTGACAAAACAAAGGAAAGGACATAATAGTAAATTTCATGTTTGAGTAGTGATCTCTTCTAGTTGAAATTGCATGTTTGGACATTGGGTTCTTCTTACATACATTGTACTACAACTCCTAATGGGGTTGGAATCTCCTAACAGGGACTCTATGTACTAAATGTTGTAATAGACTCCTAATAGGGTCCATACTCTAACAAGGAATATTTATATTAGTTTATCATCTTGCCACCAGGGTTTTCCTCTGATCAAGGGTTACCCTAGTTAACATATCTAGTGTAATTGTCTATGTGCATCTTATTATAGTTTCTATTTACTTTGGTTGAATGGTTAAGTTCATTTAAAGAAGATAAATGCTTTAATTTTTGGATAAATGATTCATGTCCTGCCCCCCCCCCCCCCCCCCCCCCCAATTATTTTGGTGGACTATTGTTTCTAACAATTGGTATTAGAGGATCAAGTCCTTGAAGATAAAGTTTAACAACTTTGGGAGATCCATGGCAAGCATGTTCATGAAAGATAGTCCAAAGTTTGATGGAACAAATTATCATAGCTAGAATGAAAAGATGAAGACATATCTGTTGTGTATAGGTCAAGGATATTGGATCTTAACAAAATCAATGAAGACAATCATTGCTGTAAAGGATTTGGAAAATTGTACTGAGGATGAAAGAGATCTTTTTATGTGTGACGTGAGAACTAGAGAAGGACTATTGAATGCACTTCTTGAAATTGAATACAATTAGGTAAAATCACTTGCTACTTCACATTTAATTTGGAAAGCTTTGGAAACTAGTTTTCAAGGTGATGCACATTCTAAGAAGTTGAGGTTACAAAGTTGGATTTGTGCATTTCAAGATCCTAAAATGATGGAAGATGAATCTGTAAGAACATATGAAGGCAAGATATTAGAAGTTACTATAGGTATTAAATCTAAAGGAGGAACCAAAGAAGATGATGAGGTTATATGGAAGATATTGAAGACTTTAATACCACCATTTGAGTTAGTGGTTCAAATGATACAATTGTTGACATCTTGTACCAAAGATTTCACAAAGGAGACATTGCTTGGAAGACTTGAAGCAATTGAGAATGAAAATAAACAGTCCAAAGAATTGATCAGAATAGAGATAGCTTTTAGTTCCTTGAATATTCAACCTAGTTTATCAAGGAGAAGAAGTGCTAGAGGAGATTTTACTAGTAACAACAGAGCTAATGATGATAGAAATATTGAAGGAGGAGTAGCCCTTTTGGTAAGAAGAGAAAAAGATGGTAAGAAAATATTTAAATGTTGGACTTGTGATGAATATGGTCATTATGCGTAGATAAGTATCCTAAAAGAGAGAGAAATTATAAAGGAAACTAAACACCTACAAGAAATAAGGAGTGCATCTATGCAAATGAGGAAAATGATACGAATGAACAAGCAGTAAGTGCTAGCGATGATGAAATTGGATTTGTAGCAATTAAAGAAGAAAGTCCAGAGAAAGTAGCTTTGGTGTCATAGGTTCAAAAGAAATCTAATTGCATAATTAAAAGTGGTTGTTCACATAATATGATTGGTGATATGAACAAATTTGTTGACTTCAAAAGTTAGGATGGAGGCATTGTCAGAGTTGGAAACAATGTAGAATGCCAAGTTAAAGGTATTGGATCTATAACTATTGATGGTAAAACTAACACTGAGGATGTATATTTTGTTGATGGTTTAAAGAAAAATATTTTAAGTATTGGACAACTAGTGAACAAAGGTTATTAGTTGCAGTTCACTAAAAAGACATGCATGTTCAGAGACAAAGATGGAAAGGTAATTGGAAAAGGAACCAGATCTAGAGGTAGTGTATTTTAATTGAATCCTACTAAAATGACATGGTTGGTTGCTAAGGTAGATGACAATTGGTTATGGCATAAGATATTTTTTCATATAAACTTTGAAAATGTTTTGAAGACTAGTAGTATGTTTGCAGTTAGACATTTGCCTAAGATTGTAAAGCCTACTAACATAATTTGCAAGGAGTGTGTTTTGGCAAAGCATAACAAAACTTCTTTTCCTTGCAAGAAGTTGAATACTATAGCAAAATTGGAGATTATACACACAAATCTCAATGGTCCTACAAAGACTAAAGGATTCTATGGTGAAAGGTATTTTATGATTCTAGTTGATGACTTTTCTAGAATGATGCGAGTTTTATTTCTTAAAGAAAAATCTAAGGCATTTGATAAGTTTAAGATATTCAAGAATCGAGTTGAGAATGAATCTGGTATGAAGATTAAATGTTTAAGATTAGATAGAGGAGGAGAATTTACTTCAAATGAGTTTAACATGTTTTGTGAAGAAAATGGAATCAAAAAATAGTTATCAGCTCCAAGAACCCTTGAATAGAATGACATTGTAGAGAGAATGAATAGGTTAGTTGCAGAAGAAACAAGATCTATGTTAGTTGAGAATGATGTATCCAAGATGTTTTGGAGAGAAGCTATGAATACAATAGTCTACACTCTGGACAAAGTACAAGTTAGAAAAGACACATACAAAACCCCTTAGGAACTGTGGTTTGGTTCACTCACCTACAACTAAGTATTTTAGAATTTTTGGTAGTAAGTGCTATATCAAAAGAGATGATGGTATTGATAAGTTTAATGCTAGAAGTGATGAAGGTATGTTTCTTGGTTATTCATTAAAAAGCAAGGCTTATAGTGTTAGGATTAACCTCAGATAGAAATAATAGTTACATGCAAGTATAACTAATATGAGAAAATAATAGATCATATAGAAGAGAACACAAAACACCAAGATTTAACGTGGTTCACCCAATCCTTGGGCTATGTCCACCAATAGCAAGTCCAATATTATTATTGCCTAGTAATTACAACCTGAAACCCCTTACAACTCAATACCACCACAATAACCAATTTTTACATCACACATTATAAAAATCGCTAACCTTAAGCCTTTTATACAAGCTTTTTGCCACTTACAAAATTAGGGATAGAATAATAGAAAAATAATAGCCAACACCTTTTACAATATAAGGTCATTTTTGGCTTTGGTGGTGCTACCCTTGAAAACCTCCTTAGGGGCATTTCCCCTTGACCCCACCCTTTACTACAGTAGGGAGTGCACTTGGGGCGCTGTCATAGGACCCTGCGGCAGTACTACCCCTTGACCTCATCTTGGGGGAACTACACCCAAACCCCTATAGAAATAATTTGGAGGTAAACCACACCCAATAAACCTCTGAGTTTGATTAGGCTTTACATCAAAACAATCTTATACTTGGAGACTAATCAAGATCAACAACAATAACCTCCCACTTGGTGATTGATTATAGCACTACTAAACTTGTAGCTCCCACTAGAATATCAAACCACCCTGGACTCTACTATTCTTTTATTCTGTTCAGTTGAGAAGACTAACTAAAGCTAAAGAGGAATTCAACTTCTCCCTTGTCACTACCTTTATAAACATATCTACTAGATTTTCATCTATATGTATCTTGTCCAACTTTAACTGTCCATCATCCAAAACTGACCGAATGAAATGGTACCACAATTGTATGTGTTTTGCCTTTGAATGTAGAGTTGAATTATTTACAAGATGAATGACACTCTAGCTATCTATGAAAAAATAATTATCCCTCTATTGGTGTCCCAATTCTTCCATGAATAACTGAAGCCATATAATCTCCTTGGATGCCTCTGTAGTAGCAACATACTTTTTCTCTATAGTGAATAAAACATTAACCTTCTACAACCTAGAAACCTAGGTCACTGTAGCTCTGATAGGCCAACACTGCGGAAAATAATAACAAAAGAATTAACAATTTATGACAAAGTTCGGCTGGTCTATACATGTCAATCCGAGAGCATAAGCTTGTGAAAGGTGTTCGAGCAATATGCTATCAAGGGATGATAGTTGTAAGATGAGGGTTTATGAATGCATCTACAACACATGGAACTGAATCTGTAAAAAAACCAAAGAAATCCTAGCGACAGGAACTATCACTTCCTGGCGACAGGAACATTAGAAATAGAAATGAACAAAAATAATACCAACACTATAAATAATCTAATACAGTAATTTACTAATATAAATTTGATATAGCTCAAATATTTTGACTCTTTATGAAAGTATGATATCAACTTCAAAACATGAAAAGAGTTATTAATAATTTTCTTACTATTAAATGAATGATAATTTTATAAGCTATCTTACTCAACTATGATATTAATTTGATTGCAAACCTATTACTATAAACTAACTATTCATTTAAAATGAATCCTTATTCTATAAAAAATCAAACATACCAAACTCAAGCTACAAAAATCAACAGTGTGAAATATAAAATGATTTACAACATTAACAACCTCACTAGACATTCCAAGAGTAGGCCCTTTCTTTGGTCTGCAAGGTGAATGAATAAACTATACTATTTTACGTTGGGCTGATCAGTAGAATCATTATTTTATTCCTCAACTTTTACAAAAAGATAATAACAATATATTTCAATCTGCATATAGCTACTTATATACATGCAGCAAATAAAAAATATACAAGTTTAGACTTGTTGTTAATAACTTACATAAACCTTGACCATACATTATAGGCCAAAATAATTGTTGGTATAATAATAAAGCAACATATTTCATAAAAAATAACAAATTTTTTATGGTAATGATTCACATCCCACCATAATATCCATCTCCCAACAAAATGCAAGCTAGAAAATAAATGGTTGTGCAGTATATATTAGTAGAGGCATGTCGTGCCAATTTCTCCTCTACGTGGCAGATCATTCCAACAAATTGCACTTGTTTTGATCCATTATTTTGAGCCATTTTAGGTTCAACTGTAACAAACTACAAATATAGAGCAAATGGTGTGTATTCTATCCAGGTGATTCATGCAGGTGAGGGCAGAATACATAGCATTTTGTTATTGTTTATAACAATATCATCTTCAACCAATATGGTTTTGAAACAATATGGAAAAATAGTTTGGAGTTTAGTGGTCTTATTTTCACATGAGACTATATTATCTCATCTGCTTGGAAGCAATAACCTCTTATGCTTAGTTGGATTCATTGCTGTCCACATAAGAATTCAGCTGAGCTGGAGAAGTTGAGCTGGTAATATGGTCATAACAACAACAAAGATAGAATAGACTTTGAAAATTGAAATCCAAACCCGTAATAGAAAAATCACATTTTAAAAATGACCTCTAACTTTTCCATCATGCATTTTTTGAAGATTTTCCAGTGCAGGATTGTAATTGGGCACATTCTGGACAATACCCATGTCTCAGATTTTTGAGATTCGTCCGTATCTATTCACAAAAGGAGATGCAAAACTAGCTATCCTTATTTTTAGTCGGTAATTATTCCTATTAGGCTCTTTCTCAACATAATACTCTTAGAAAGAAATATGCTTTAAATTGTTGATGAAATAATGAATGCTAATAAGATATAGCAATACATTTCAAAGTGGATGGAACTTTGTATTTCTAATATAGCTATAGAAAAATATGTGCTACAAATTAGCATGTTGCAAATTAAAGATTAGTAAAACATAATCAACAATGAATTTTCCATGTTTTAATCCCAAAACAATATTAAATACTACTTAATTATATTAAACTATATGCAATGTTATAATGGTAAAATGGAATGAAATGGGATAAAAATGGAATGGAGAAGTATGTAGGAAAGTGTGTAAGATAGATTAAAATAGAGCATTAAATAGGTTATGATTAGCTCTCATCAAGCTCCACCAATAGTAAATACATAACTTGTATAACTCCACCTGGTATCAATATTTCTTACCAAATCCGAGTCAACATAGCCCTATAAATTAGTAGTAGATCCCCCAAAGTGTAAACACTTATTGAATGTACCTCTCAAATATCAAAGAATCCATTTTACTACATTCCAATGCTCAATTCCTAGATGACTCATATACCTACTAATGACTCCCATTGCATGTACAATATCTGGCCTTGTACATACCATAGCATACATCAAGCTTCCTATAACTAAAGCATAAGGTATCTTATACATCTTATCCTCCTTTTCTTGTGTCTTTGGACACATCTTCTTAGTCAACTTCAAATGACCAGGTAAAGATGTGCTGACAACTTTAGCATTCTCCATAAAGAAACATTGCAACACATTCTCAAAATAATTAGCCTGAGATAAAGTCAATTTTCTATTTTTCTTATCTCTACAAATCTTCATACCAAGGATTTGTTTTGCTACCCCCAAATCCTTCATAGAAAATTTGCGTGCTAACTAGCATTTCAACCCGTTAATATGATCCATGTTAGACCTAGTTACAAGCATATCATCAACATATAAACATAAAATAATGTAGCTTTCATCATCAAATCTTTTAAAATAAAAACAATGATTTAAATGACACCTACTATATCCATGCTTATGCATAAACCTATCCAATTTCAAATACCATTGCCGAGGTACTTGCTTCAAGCCATATACACTTTTCTTCAATCTGCACACTAAGTTCTCCTTACCTTTGTCCTCAAATTCCTGTGGTTGTGGCATATATATCTCCTCATCTAAATCAACATGAAGGAAGGTCATTTTAACATCAAGCTACTTGAAATGTAAATCTTTAGTAGCCACAATACTTAAAATAGTGAGAATAGAAGTCATTTTAACAACAAGAGAAAATATCTCATCAAAATCAATGCCCTTTTTTTTTGCAAATCCTTTTACAACTAACCTAGCTTTAAATATTTTCTTTCCTCCATCCTCTTCTTTTAGCCTTTAAATCCAATTATTCTATAAAGCCCTTTTACCTACAAGTAACTTGCAGAAATCCCATGTCTTATTTTTCAGTGAAGAGTCCATTTCTTCTTTCATTGCATACTACCACTGAATCTTTGTATCCACATGCATAGCTTCATCATAAAATTTAGGTTCACCAACATCAGTAAGTAAAATAGAATATAAGAAAGGAGAAAATCTTTCTAGAGGCCTATTTAGCCTTGTTGACCATCTAAAATTTACCAGGGTGTGTGGTATTTTTTGTTGTGGTTGTTGCACATCATGAGGAATTGATAGAACATCGTCTTTTGGAGTATCATCCAACACTATATAATCATCTTCTTTCTTCTCATGTTGTTGCAAAAGATCTTTACACAACAACTTCTCATTGAATATGACATCCCTACTTCTTACAATTTTATGATTTTCAAAATCCCAAATCGTATAACCAAATTCATCAATGCCATATCCAACAAGTACACATTTCTTTGACTTAGCTTCCATCTTGGTTCTATTTTTAGAATTTATATGAGAAAATGCTTCACAACTGAAGGTTTTGAAAAAAGAATAACTCACCTTCTTACCAGTCCATGATTCCTCTAGAATACCACAACCTAAAGGAGTAGAGGGACCTATATTAATCATATATAAAACAATATTAACAACTTCTATCCACATGTTTAAGGGTAACCCAACATGCAACCTCATGCTTCTTGTATGCTCCATAATAGTCTTGTTCATATGTTCAACCACTCCATTTTCCTATGGAGTCCTTAGAACAATGTTTTGTCTATGAATACCATTAGTGGAGCAATAATCTTCAAATTGATGACTACAATACTCACCACCATTATCAAATTTGAGACGATTTAATTTCTTACTAGTCTCATTTTCAACCAAGCATTTCCATTTCTTAAAAGTTTGAAATACATCAGATTTATGTTTAAAGAAATAAACCCATACTTTTCTAGTTGTATCATTAATAAATGTAACATAATAATGAGAGCCACCAAACGAAGATACTTGAACTAGACCCCATACATCTATTTGTAGTATGCACAAGCTCTAATCTCTCAATTTTCTTTTCCTTCCCACTCTTCACAAAACTCACTCTCTTTTGTTTTACATACATACAACTTTCACATAAACCCATGTTAACACATTTCAAACCTGGCAAAAATTTCGTTGAGTGAAGTACTTTTATACCTTTCTCACTCATGTACCCAAGTTTGTTTTGCCACAACACTATATCAAAATTTACAACTACTATTTGTTCTTCCTGCTCAATTACAACAACTATTCCTGAACATTCACTTTTCTCTAAAACAATCAAAGTCGAAGGAACAATATGACCTGTACAATGATATAAGGTTCTTACTTTCAAACCATTTGCTAATACAAGGGAACCTTTTTAATCCTTCCAATTTTATCATTAAAAGTAACTACACAACCCTCATCACCAAGTTAGCTTGTTGAAATTAAATTCCTATTCAGCCTTGGAACATGTCTTACCTCATGTAGTATCCAATGATTCCCATTCTATGTCATGTCCCCTTTTCAAATAATTAAAAAATAATAATCTTTGCTAAGGTAGGCAGGCCCAAGAAAGTGACGTTTCGGAAAAAGGGGGTTAATCTTTGGAAATCGTTGGACTAATAAATGAGAATTATTATTAAAATGTGTTTCATTAACCTCTCTTGGACGTGAGTTATAGTTATGCCCTCTTTTAAGGGGTTTGGAGGCATTTTGGGGGGATTCCAGAACTTGATTTTTGCTCATTCTTTGTTATTCTTCAGAGGCTGCCAAACCTGTGGAGAAGGAGACCCAAGAATGAGAGTTTGCAGGTTTCCAGGGAGACCCAAGAATGAGATTTTGTAGGTTTCTAGGAAGGCTAAGGATGGGAGTTTGAAGCCATTCCATGTGCATGCTCATACAAAGTTTTCCTTTGTGCTGAACAGTGCAGATTTGTGGGTTTTCGGGCGTGTTTTTGGTATGAGTTTGGTGTTTCCAGTTGAGTATTTCATATCAGTTTGGGTTTTTGCTGTATTTCAGACTTTAAGGTGTTAAAATAGAGTTTAATATATGTATTGGGACATGATTAAACTTTTGAGATAGATTATTAGTGTTTTTGTGGTGTTTTCAAGCATTTTTGTGTTAATTTCGGGAGCCCGATGAGCATAGTTTTTGTCCTACATTTGTGAACTGTTGTGTAAAGGCTATACGGATCTGGAAATGTCATTTTGTAGGCTGTTATGCTGCTGAAATTTTTGTAAAAAATCCATTTTTAGATTTATTAATAATTTGTGAAGTTGTGAAGCTTTTGGCACTATTTTCAGCATACCCGATTTGGGGTTTCTGGAGAAATTTGGTGGATCTTTGTGATATTAGTTGTTTGATCTTAAAGATATGATTAGAGGTTGGAAATATCATATAAAATAAAAAAAGAAACATTTCAATGGTATCAGAGCCATGATGTTGCCAGCCTGAGGGTTTGTAGAAGCTTGCATGTCAGTTTTGACAACTACCCAGATCTTGCATGTTAGTTTTGAAAACTACCCATATCTTGCATGTCATAATTTATGATTGCATGTTGCTTCTAATCAGCTGCATGTCAAAATTTATGGTTGTATGCTATTTATAATCATTTTCATGTTAGGTCTTAGTGAATTTGGTGGTTGTAGAAGTTTGCATGTCAGTTTTGACAACTACCCAGATCTTGCATGTCAGTTTTGACAACTACTCAGATCTTGCATGTCATAATTTATGATTGCATGTTGCTTCTAATTAGTTGCATGTCAAAATCTATGGTTGCATGCTACTTCTAATCATTTGCATGTTAGTTATTGGTGTTTGAAGAAGTTATATCCTATTGGGGTTACACTCTACTTTATCTAGAATGGACAAGTATAGTACAGAGTCTCAGAGGACATGATCTTGGACAATTGATATTCAGAGTCAAAATAGTAGAAAGGATGGTTATTTAGAAATTCAAGATAAACTTATAAAAATAATCCATGACATGTCTAAACAGTTGGTTGAGCACCACCGTATAATGAATGACATGTTGTCTGACCCAGCTAAGGTGGATAAGTTGACTGGATTTCTATTTGGCAAATTTTCTCACAGGGTAGATGGCACAATTACTAAGAACTTGCATGAGGAGTTTGAGAAACTAGCTTATAGCCAGGCAAAGGTCTCAAATTCTACTCTGCCACAAGAGGTGGTGGGAAAGGATATTACACAGATTGATAGTAACGGTCAACTTGATACTCAAATTGAGACAATTGTTTACAGGTCATCAAAGGGTGATGCCACAGGTATTCAGGATGGTATAGTTACAACAGGTAGTGACTACAATATAGTGGGTTTAGATGATGATTATGAGGATGTTGTTGTGCAGGATGGTGAGATACCTAGTAGAGATGAGCAAACATTGAGCATTCATGACTTTGCTGAGAAAGAGTATCAAACAGAGTTAGATGCTTCATCACATGAGGTTGAGGCTGGTAGTACTTCACATGATTTGTCTAGCCAGCTGAAGGTGAACAAAGATAGTATTGTGACTTCATTATCTCATCATGAAAGGTATGTGGAGTTAGTTGGTATTGGTCATATTACTCAAGTGAGGAGTTTGCTTGAGTTACCAGTTGATTCTAGTTTACGGATATGGACTCGAGATTGTTATATTGGCATTTGGGATTCAGTTGACTGGAGATCTTTAACACTTTTTGGTAGCAGTGTTTGTTTGGGTGCTATCATGGATTTGATTAGCAAATTACACGGTGTTGTCTTTTCTTGTGCCAGTATCTTGTCTGATGTTGGTATTAGTTTTGATACACCGATGTTGAGCTTTGTTCATATATCCGGTCGACCATACTTGCTGGAATGTGTTGATGATCTTTCATATTTGGCAGTGTGTACAGATGAGTCCCAAGATCATATTGGCATTGATGACATCCAGGAGGATGTAGTGGGCAGTTTTGAAGACTTAGTTTCTTTGGGTATAGAGGAGTTGGACAACAGTGCTACAGTTTTTGATACTCCGTATGTTGATATGAGCTTTAGAGTTGATTCACAGGACATGGATGGTAATACTCTAGAGACTAGTAACTTTGAGGATACTCCTTTAGACAGTGCATCAGAGGAGGTTTGTAGGAGACAGTCAAGCTAGTGCCATCATGTGTCTAATCAGTTGAGAGTTAGTGACCGAGACATTGCTATCACTTGCCAAAATTTTGATGCTACTCATCAGTTGTTAGTAGTTTATGGATGGGGTTCTCCTACTAGTGATGAGCAGGAAGGCAGTTATCTTTCCTTGACAGAGATCCACTCTTTATGGGAGGCTATTCGGATTCTAAGACATAATTATATGCAGTTGGTAGCCGACAGAGATTATCTTATGGAGTGGGGCAGTACAACATATGATGCATTGTTGGCCAAGGAAGATGAGGTGAGTGAGCTTACTGAGCAGCTTGAGGTGACTTTTGAGATTCTTGAGAGTACACAGTTGGCTTTCAAGGAGTCATAGTTTCATTTGGCTAAGGTGACCATGGAGTTAGAGTGACTACAGTCTTTACCTGATTCTATACAGTCACAAGCTGTGGTGTTTGGTGATCCGAGGATGTCCATGGCCGAGATTGTCAAAGACAGTGGAGATGGGGATGCATCCATCCTTGATACTAACATTGGCATATCAGGTTCATTCCCACTAGGGTTAGGTTCAATTGAGTTGGGTGCTATAGTAGGTTTTTGTGGTATTCCTGACATGGTGGTGACCTCTAGCACTAATGGCACGAAGACTAGAGATGCTATATCAAAGACCATGTGTGATGTTGGTGAGCCAATAGTTGGCATGGTTCCTGCTAGTAATACTACTCCCTTGGTGATGTCTTTAGAGGTAGTAGTTAGTTCTAACTTGGTTAGTGATCGATTGCAGTTAGTTACATCTAGATTGTAGTCTGAGCCACTGACTGAGATTGGCACATTCTATCGACATTACACTATGAGGTACACTCATCAATTTACCTTTGATGACCATGTTGATGAGATGATGATACAGAGATGTACTTTGGTTCCTAGTGCTTATCATCAGTTATGGGACAGTTTGATGCCTCAAGATGAGAGTTGTGATGGGCATGACATGGTGATAGGTTCTACAGTTGACAGCTTGATAATATGTGACTTAGAGCAGGAGTTTGGGAGTGATGCTTTAGTGGGTGTTGTTATTGATTCTACTCTTATGGCTATGACATCTCCTAACTTAGCTAGTGATCAGTCACAGTGGGTTGTATCACTTGTTCATGGTGAGCTGTTGACTGAGGTTGGTTTTTTTAATCAACATTATATTGCAGGGTATGTACATCAGTTAGCATTTGATCCTTGTTTTGAGGAGTTTATGGCAGGAAAATTTGGTTTGGATTCCATTTCTTACTCTTTATCTTGTAATGTCTTTTCACCATCAACAGTGCATGGGATTTATGGTTATGAGATAGTGGCCAGTGATTTGCAGAGTTGTGTTGACTGTAGGAGTTGTACAGTGTGTGGATTCTCCATACTTGGTATAGTTTCATTCAAGAGCATTCACCATTGTTGCAGAGTTGGATTGTACATTCCGTATAGGCCAGTGGGATGCGTTGATGGTATTTACTATGTTGGTAGTTTGATTTGTCCACTTTACTTGGGTTCTGATGTTCTAAGAGTTTGTGTCTCATGGGTTTTTGACTGTGGTAGTGGTGATTTTGGAGTTTGGTTGAGCTATAATTGTCAGTTTGATTATGGATTCCTCTTGGTCATATTGCAGAGGATATTGTAGGAGCCTGTGTTAATTGGTAGTAGTATAGTTCATGACTACATTTGGGATCCAGGTGGATTGATTGGTTTATTGTTCAGCCATTGCTTGAGAACAAGAAATGTTTGGGAGGGGAGGACTTGTCATGTCCCCTTTTCAAATAATTAAAAAATAATAATCTTTGCTAAGGCAGGCAGGCCCAAGAAAGTGAAGTTTCAAAAAAAGGGGGTTAATCTTTGGAAATCGTTGGACTAATAAATGAAAATTATTATTAAAATATGTTTCATTAACCTCTCTTAGATGTGAGTTACAGTTATGCCCTCTTTTAAGGGGTTTGGAGGCATTTTGGGGGGATTCCAGAACTTGATTTTTGCTCATTCTTTGTTATTCTTCAGAGGCTGCCAAACCTGTGGAGGAGACCCAAGAACGGGAGTTTGCAGGTTTCCAAGGAGACCCAAGAATGGGAGTTTGTAGGTTTCCAGGAAGGCTAAGGATGGGAGTTTGAAGCCATTCCATGTGCATGCTCATACAGAGTTTGCCTCTGTGCTGAACAGTGCAGATTTGTGAGTTTTCGGGTGTGTTTTTGGTATGAGTTTGGTGTTTCCAGTTGAGTATTTCATATCAGTTTGGGTTGCTGCTGTATTTCAGACTTTAAGGTGTTAAAATAGAGTTGAATATATGTATTGGGACATGATTAAACTTCTGAGATAGATTATTAGTGTTTTTGTGGTATTTTCGGGCATTTTTGTGTTAATTTCGGGAGCCCGATGAGCATAGTTTTTGTCCTACATTTGTGAACTGTTGTGTAAAGGCTATATGGATCTGGAAATTTCATTTTGTAGGCTGTTATGCTGCTGAAATTTTTGTAAAAATGTCCATTTTCAGATTTATTAATAATTTGTGAAGTTGTGAAGCTTTTGACACTATTTTCAGCATACCCGATTTGGGGTTTCTGGAGAAATTTGGTGGATCTTTGTGATATTAGTTGTTTGAGCTTAAAGATTTGATTAGAGGTTGAAAATATCATATAAAATCAGAAAAGGGACATTTCATTCTACAACTTAATCTTAACTTTTTTCTTTCAAAAAATCTGACAAGGTTCATTATCCCCCAAATAAAAAAGCTCAAAATTCCCTTGGACATAATCAATGAAATAACCTCTATGAGGTGTAGCATGAAATGAAGCACCAAAATTTAAAACCCATGAATCATCAACACTTTCTAAAGACAAAAGCAAAGCAACCTCTTTGAATTTTTTGCTTTGTACATTTTCCTCCTTGTTCCCTTCTAGTTTATCTCCTTCATTATTCTTTTGAGTCCAACAATCTTTCTTCTTATGTCCTATTTTACCACAGTATTGACAATCTATTGGTCCTCTGGATTGAGAACTCTTCCCCTTTGACTTTCCTCTTGATTTCTCACAATTTTTAAAATTATTTCCTCTCTCAGTCATTTTGCCTCTTCTTTGTGCATTCAAAGTACTTCCTAATGTAGATCCATCTGAAGTTTTCTTATGAGTTTCCTCACTCAAAATAACATCGATCACATCATCATATTTTAGGGTATTAGATCTAGAAATAGAATTACTCATAGCCATTACCAAGCCATTCCAACTTGTAGGCAAAGAACACAAAATCAAGAGAGCCCTAATTTCTTCATCAAAATTAATAGTTATAGAAGATAACTGACTAGTAATAGTATTAAACTCATTTAAATGATCTACAATAGATCCACCTTCTTTCATCTTCATATTAAACAAATGCTTCATGAGAAATACCTTATTTAAAGTAGATGGCTTTTCATACAATTTTGCTAGGGTTTCCATCAACTCTTTTGTCATCTTTGCTTTGTAATGTTAAATGCTACTAATGGTGCCAAACATAATTGAATGCTTCCAAGTGTCTTTTTATCTAAAAGATCTTAGTCATCATTTGTCATAGATCCCCAATTCTTGGTTTTTCCTTCCAATGGCTTCCATAAATCCTTTTAATAAAGATAGTCTTTCATTTGCATCTTCCATAACTAAAAGTTCTACTTATTAAACTTGTCAACCCTCTTCTTACCCTTGTTTTCCATCACTCCCACTCAACCATGGGACTCCCACTCAACTGTGAGACCTTCCTGTAGAGGATTGCTAAAATAAATGATGACCATCTATCTCTGATACCACTTGTTAGGATTAACCTTAGACAAAAAAATAGTTACATGCAAATAGAACCAATATCATAAAATAATAGATCACATAGAATAGAACACAAGACACTAAGATTTAACATGGTTCACCCAATCCTTGGGCTACATCCACTAACAACACATCCAATATATTATTATTATCCAGTGATTACAACTTGATTACAATTTGTAACCCCTTACAACTCAATACCACCACAAGAACCAATTTTTGCATCACACATTATAAAAATCCCTAACCCTAAGCCTTTTATACAAGTTTTTTTCTTCTTACAAAATTAGTGCTAGAATAATAGAAAAATAATAGCCGACACCTTTTACAATATAAGTTCATTTTTGGCTTCGAGGTTGCTACCCCCAAAAAATCCCATGGAGACCCCACCCTATACTGCGATAGGGAGCACACCTAGGGTGCTACCCCTAAACACCCATAAAAATAATCTAGAGGGAAACCACACTGAATGAACGTCTGAGTTTGATTAGGCTCTACATCACAACATATAGATGCTATAATATAAGACTATGGAAAGTGCAAATGTGAGAATTGATGATAAATTTAGGATACAAGAGAATAGTTTATTACAATTCAGATGATGATGTTGTTGCTAAGCTAAGGAACGATGAAGTATTTATTGAGATTAATAATTGTTTGTAGAATGAAGGAGAGCCAAGGAAGGAACAAAGCTCAGAACCTTTAGTATAGCTAGGATTTGAGATAACCACTCTTACTTTGGGAAAGAATATGATAAGGAATCACCCATATGAGTAGATCATCAGAAGTAGAGATAAAGGTGTAATGAAAAGAAGCACAGTCAATGAAGAACTATGTTTGGTATCTCAAGTTGAACCTACGAATGCAGATGCAGCATGTAAAGATGATTATTGGAAACAAGCTATGAAAGAGGAATTGAATCAGATAGTAAAGAATGAGACATGGAAATTGGTCCCAGACCAATAGACAAGAATGTGACAGGAACTAAATGGGTATTCAAGAACAAGATGAATGGACAAGGTGAAATTGTAAGGAACAAGGCAAGATTGGTATGTAGAGGCTACTCATAGAAAGAAGGAATAAACTATGATGATACTTATGCTCCAGTGGCTAGAATATAAGCAGTAAGACTATTCTTAGCTTATGCAACATAAAAGAAATTCAAAGTATATCATATGGATGTCAAGTCAATTTTTTTGAATGGAGAACTTGAAGAACATGTGTACATAGAACAACTTGAAGGTTTTCCTTTGACAGGTGACAAGGACATACTATGCAGACTAAAGATAGCATTGTATGGCTTAAAGCAAGCACCAAGAACCTAGTATGCAATATAGGACAAGCATTTGACAAAACTTGGATATAGCGAAGGTATGGTAGACAATAATCTATACCGAAAAGAAATTGATGATGGTTTGATGATTTTGGTAATATTTGTTGATGATATCATATGTGGAGGAAATGATGAGAAAAGTGAGAAGTTTATAGAAGAGATGAAAAATAATTTGAGATGAGTATGATAGGAGAAATAAAATATTTTCTAGGATTATAGATTGTATAGAATAAAGAAAGAATCTTTATTTCTCAAACTAAGTACTTGAAGGATTTACTAAAAAGGTTTGGTCTAGAAACATGTAAACCTATTGGAACACCTATAGTAATTGGACATAAGTTATCTAAAAAGGATGAGACACCTACTATTGAGTAGAAGAAGTAAAAATCTATGATTGGAGGTTTGCAATATCTGACTCATACAAGGCTAGATAAAGAAAATGTAGTTGGAATTGTTGCAAGATTCCAAGCTAATCCAAAAGAAGCAAATTCTATAATAGTCAAAAGGATATTTAGATATCTAAAAGGAACATCAAAGTTTAGATTGTGGTATGATAGATCTAATGATTTTACTCTAAGCGCTTATACTGATCTTGATTGCATAGGTAGTATGGATGATAGAAAGAGCACCCGTAGTGAAGCCTTCTTTCTTGGAGGAAGATTGGTTTCTTGGTTGAGCAAGAAGTAGGATTGCACATCACAAAATATAGCTGAAGTAGAATATGTTGTAGTAGTAAACAATTGCAATCAAGTTGTTTGGATGAAACAAATGCTGAAGGATATAAGGATGGAAATTAGTGAATTTGTTGTCCTACATTGTGACAACACAAGCATAATAAATATGTCTAAGAATCTAGTATTGCATTCAAAGACTAAGCACATTTTTGTTATGTATCACATGTTGAGAGAGAAAGTTCTAGATAAGAAAATTAGATTGGAGTATGTGAGAACTAAAGAGAAAATCATAGATATATATTCACTAAGCCTCTCCTAAAAGAGAATTTTGAGTATTTGCAAGGTATGTTAGGGGTTATGCCCCTTCCTACATCAGAGTAGAAGATGCAAGAGTGCATCAATCTAGTGTAACTGAGCACCATTATTTATCTAGACTAAATGTTGATGCTTCCTAAATGGGGGAGTATCTGTGATGGACAATCATCTAGGACTCTTGTTGGATGTTGTTTTTGAATAGTGTCTTTGGACACTTGAGTTAGTAAGAATCAGTTGTTGTAGAGTTTGATCCAGTAAAGTTTGTTGTTGAAACTTTTGACATTGATGTCAATGGGGGAGAATTTTAGCATAAAAAACATGTTGGGCAGAAGTACCACATCATGAGAAGATCATGAGGAGAAGTACATAATGGAATGATAGTTTGGTGGAAAGCACATTGAGGTATATCAATGGGGGAGAATGATTGATGAAGAGGATTTGAAAAGAAAGATTAATAGTCTTTTGTTGGCATTCTTGGAACTAGATGTTTTTCATCTATGTTTCCATCAATGCCAAAGAGGGAGATTATTAAGAGATGTTTAGAAGCATGAATAATGATATTCCTATGGGGGAGTATTGTAGATATGTTATTATGATGATATGTTACATTCATGACTGAGATTATCATTGATGTCAACATAGCAGTTTTCTATGGTATCTGACGGAAGAACAAGAGAAAGATCAAGTTGGTATAGATGGATGGTTGAGTATTATCACTATCCAAGGTTATGGAGATATGTATGAGTATCTAGTATATGTAGTTAATGTTAGATGAAGAAATAATAAGTTTGGAAGTGTAGACACCTAAAAACCTTTAGAAAATAAAGTATTTTTATTTTCTGAAAAAGTCCTGATGACATCATCATTAATTAATTAATTAATTAATTAATTAATTTTTATGCCATTAAATCCCTTTGTCTTAATTTAAAATATTTAATTAAGGAATCCCTCCCAAAAATGTTTAAATCTTATTTAAACATTATTTTCTTATTTATTAATTATTTAATTAATAAATTGACCAAAAAACCCAAAATAAATAAAAAATTTATTTTTTGCCCAAAACTTGGCCAATTTCCTTAAGACCACTAACCTCTTCCAAAATCTTCTAATCCTTCTTTAATTTTAATTAAAGGCTAATCCCATCATTTCCTACCCCTAATCCCAACTCAAAATATTTAATTAAGATTAAATATTAATCCTCATGTTTATTAAAAAGTTTTAATAAATATCTCCTCAACCCAAACCCTCGAAATAAATAAAACTTTATTTATTTCCTAAAAACTAATTTATCCTCATCCTAAGAAGTTCTAGACTCTTCTAGAAAGTCTTCATCCTCATCCTAGGAAATTCTAGACTATTCTAGAAAGTCTTTATCCTCATCCAAAGTCTAGAATCTTCTAGAAGATGTCTTTAAACCTAATCCTAATCCCCTCCTAACCTTGTCACATTCCCTAAACATGGGTTAAGAATTACTAACCCAAGCCAAAGTTAACAAATATCTCCTCCTTCACCCACCCTCATTAAATGCCATCCACTTGCCTATCCCTAAGCTAATCCTAAACCATCCTAATCCATCCTCTAATCATTTGCACAAGCCTAAGCAAGCTTAAAACCTTCCTAATAAAGTTCAATTCAAAATTTCTCTCATCACCCTCAAAATATCTCAACCATAAAACTTTATGAAGCCCACTAGGCTATAAATGACTCTTCCAAGCCCTTTTATTGCTCTTACAAGTCATTATGAGGGTCTTTATGAAGATTTTATCCCTTGAGCCTGCTTTGTTGACTCATCCTTCCCCTTTCCTCCATCCTCTCACTATGTGACATGTGTCACTCCTTGATTGGCTGTAAGGAAGCACAATCCATGTGCTCTCCTCTCATGCAATCTGAGCCCTCCATGAGCTTTTTCCCATCCTTGCATCTTAGCCCTCAATCCCTCAAGCCTCTTGCCTATAAATTGGATCCTTCCCCTTTTCAAAATAACACAATCCATGAAGTAAAGTCATAATGCCATTTTGAGAAGCCATTTTACATCAAAACCATACACTCACACTCAAATTCCAACTCCATTTGAAGCCCTTTTTGAAGCATAAGCTTGAGCATACATCCTATCTATTTAGACAAAGCCACTCAACAAGAGAGCTTCTTATTGAGAGAGTCCATTAATGGCTCATATTCTCAATTGAGAGCTCATCTTAGTCTATCTTGAAGTTTATGAATTTTGTTTAGTTTGTAGAAGCTTTATTTAAATTTGGTTTCTATTAGCATACTAACATTGCTCATATACAGGAAGAAGTTATGTAAGTTTTGGTGATGTCTATTCTGAGATAGAGTTTACAGAGGCATGTTATAGTAAACTTGTTATATCTCTTAGCAGGAATTGTTATGAGTATCAAGGTTGAGGATGTGTAGAAGACATGTTGGTGATGACATGGTTAATTTTGATCATCATAATATTGCATGTATGCAAAGCTATTCAAGTTGCAAGGCAAAAGATTAATGTTATCACTAAATGTAACATGTTCTTAATGTGGTCCTATAATGATTAATTGAGAAGGTCTAACAATCAACTCAAGGAATTATTTTATGAAATTAGTATAAAGGAAGGATATTTTTCTTTATCATGACATGGATGTCTATAGATGAGAAGTGACTCTAAGATGCACAAGAGTGGAATACAAAGTTGAGCAGAGCAGAGTGGAAGTGAAGGAAACTTCATTACCAAAATTGTTCTAAGTGATTTGAGGTTTGATATTTGGATTTGAGGTTTATGACCTGGTCTACAAGGTATGATATGGTTTGGTTTTGTTGATAGAATAAAATAAAGGACATAATAGTAAATTGCATGTTTGAGCAGTGAACTCTTCTTGTAGTTGAATTTGATCTTTGGGCAGTGGGGTCTTCTTGCATACATTGTACTACAACTCCTAACAAGGTTGGAATCTCCTAATAGGGATTCAAATTCTCTATTAGGGACTTTATGTACTAAATTTTGTAATAGACTCCTAACAAGGTCCATCCTCTAACAAGAAATATTTATATTAGTACATCATCTTGTGAGCATCATTCCCACTAGGTTTTCCCTTTGATCAAGGGTTTCCCTAGTTAACATATCTGGTATAATTATCTATGTGCATCTTATTATGGTTGTTGTTTACTTTGGTTGAATGGTTAAGTTTTTTTAAAGAAGATAAATGTTTTAATTGAACATTGGATAGCTGATTCACCCGCTCCCCCCCCAGTTATCTTGGTGGACTATTGTTTCTAATAGTTTTGTGGTAAATCTAGTCATAAGAAAAATGATTCTATAAATTACAAGAAAGAACAATAAAGAGTGTGGGACAATGAAGAAAATAAAATCTATGATAATGATGATGGTATTTTAATATTATTATAGATTATCAGGTCTTGTATTCGAGTGCTTCTTTCATTCCTCCTCATGTACAAGACACTTCACAAATTACCAAGAAGGTCAGTTTGGAGAAGTATATTTAGGAGATGACAAATCTTGTAAAATAATTGGTAAAGGAGACATTATTTATCACTAAAAGGAGTGGGTAAATGGTTGTTAAAAGATGTACGCTATTTTCTCAAGTTAAAAGAAATCTAATTTTGGCAAGTCAGCTCTACACATGATATGGAGGATATTTTCATTGAAATTTGAAGTATCTCCAAAAACTCCAATAATCAGTACCGTATTGAAGTCCTTACAATTCTTACTCCAATGCAACTTGAATAGGCAAAATTGGAGTTTAGATGACAAAGTTATGACTAGTCAAAGTTTGGTCAAACTAAGATCAAAGGCAATAAAAAGGTGAAAAAATCCATCTCAAAAGTGGTCAATAATGGATTTCAAATGAAGGAGCTCGTCAAAAGCTTTCCAATGGTATTTGTTTCGTCGAAAATGGAGATTGAATGTGAAAGTTATGACAGTTTGAAGTTCATGTAAAAGTGTGGATTCTGATGACATCAGCATGACATCATAACATCTTAAAGAGAGGAAATAAATTAAAATTAAAATTAAAATGATTATTTAATTCAAATTAAAGGAACTAGATGATGGGAGTTGAACTCCCAACCATTGCCCTTTTAAAAGTAAGGCTAACCAATGGGTTATTTATGGCATATTTTATATTAGAGGAAGAGTTGTTATATACCCATAACAAATCCACCTAACCTTATTTAAATAAGGTTTATTGTTAATTTTTTATTATTTCTAACCTCAAACTTGCTAAGGGACAAAACTATAAAATCGAAAAAGGGGGTTAGACAAGATTTAAATGGTTATAAAGCCTATTCTTAAATCATTTTGTTTTAGCCTATTTTAGGCAAATATTTTGTATAAAAAGGGGGTAGGAGGTCATTTTGAAGACATAAAAAATTGAGAGGAATTGAGGAAAATTTATGGAAGCATTTAGTTGATGAAAAATTGAGGATTTTTGGAAATAAATCCTAGAGGAGAGAGAAATTTTGGAGGACATATTTTTCAGTCTCATACATTGGAGCAGAGTAATGCTAATGTACTTGACGGATTTGATATTACAACACATTTTAATTGATTTTTTGAGTTAATCAAATTAATCCACTAGTTGGAGCAGGACTTGAAGATGTAGTCCTAATAGGGAAAACTCTGAGATCAAATTTTGTTGTGCCTCTTCTCTCATTTCTCTTTCTGTCAATTGAGTTATGTGTTGTTCTTTTCTACATTTTCAATTATGTTAATTTTCTTCAGTAAAAGTATTAATTAATTTTATGTAATTGATTAAGAATTCCTCTGCATAAATCCTTAAATCTTCTTCTTTGTAATTTCAATGGTTTAAGATACATAACCACACATGTACTACATGGATCCAAAAATTATATTTGGTTGTTAGGATTAAGTCATAAAACTTGTAGATCCTAAATCAGATCAAGTTTGGTATCAAAGCTTGCTTTTGTAGGGAAACTGTAGGTGGTGAATGTTAACCAAGTTGAAGTTGAAACAAGGAGAAGGTGAACTTGAAGAGTTAAATCTAGAAATTGGGAAAAGAAGGACTTTTCCTCAATCAGAGACGACATCTAAACAAAATCTTTTCGAGTTTGATGCAGAAGCTTTCTAGAGAGCTTTTGTGGAGTTAAAAGCTTTGGTGGACATTCTTCTTCAAGAGAGGCATGAATGACAGTTGAGAAAGGTGGAAAAGGGTAGGAAGAAGGAAGAAGCTAAATCTTTGTCAAAGGATGACAAAGGCTAAGTAGTAGGAGGTGGTAGTGACCCTCCTGAATCTTCATCCCCATCTTCTTTATCTTCTTCATCTTCTCCTTCTTCTCTATCTACTTCTTCTAAAAAGAAACATTCTGTGAAGACACCCTTGTTAAAGCTTGATGTAAAGTTTGATTTACCTATATATAATGTAAAATTGGATGCTGAAAAATTGGATAATTGGCTTAAACAGATCAAAGTGTACTATAGGGTTCAAAATATTTTGGATGATTCTTCCAAAATCCAACTAGCTACTCTCAAGATGAGAGGCACTACATTAGTCTGGTGGGAGACAAAAATCTAGGATGATCTTGCTACACATGGTAAAATCATTTCATCTTGGTATGAATTTACTTCTACTTTGAAGAAACAATTTTGTCCTTTGGGTTATATGCAACAAGCCATTATGGACTAGAAAAATCTAAAACAAGGTAAAGGGTAGTCTGTGCAAGATTATACACAAGTGTTTAGGAAGAAGGCTTTAGCTCTTGGAATTCCTCTTTACATGCAAGGTACTTTATTAAAGTATATAGGTGGAATGCATTTGTATTTAAAGCATACAATATTGATCTTTAGTCCTTCTAACTTTGATGAAGTATGTGTTCAAGAAACCCATATTGAAGCAGGTGGAGGAAACACAAGTTTTAGTTCAAAGAAAGAATTTGTTCCTCCTGAAGGACACAAGAAGGGAAAGAAGGTAGCCATAGTGAAGAAAGAGGAAAGTGATGAGCCTACTTATTTTCATTGTTAGAAGAAAAGGTACGTAGAATAAAAGCATTGGAAATTGCATCCAAAGTTGAAACCAAAGTGGTTTAAGAATAATAACAAAGGAAAGCAAAAGTCTACAGTTGTTGTTTAGGATCTTGGATTAGATTCTGGTGATGAGACAACAATATCAGTTTTGGGTTTGAAAGGTAAAGCTTTTGTTGACTCTACCACTGATGTTTCATATGCCTCCACTTCAAAAAGTCATGTTGTTCCTAAAGATAGTAAAAGTTGTGAACTTTTTCATATAAGGGTGATTTCAAAAAACACTAAAATTGACACATTGATAGATAGTGGGTCCTAATTTAATTTGATTTTAGAAGAAGTTGTTGAATAGTTGGAATTGAAAACTAATCCACATAAGAGACCTTATCCATTAGGTTGGCTGTGCAATGATAATAGTTTGCGAGTCACTAAGCAATGTAAATTAAGATTTGTGATAACATCTAAATTCATAGATGAGGTTGAATTTGATGTGGTTCCACTTGATATCTGTGGGATTATGCTAGGTAGCCCATACTTATATGATAGGAAAGCTATCTTCTACAAGGAACATAACAAGTATCATTTGTTTAAAGGAATTGAATACATTATAAGAGCTCATTGCATGAAGAATGAAGGATCAATTGTAAACATAGGACATTTGAAAATGATTGTAAATGCAAGTAGTAAAATGACTCTCATGTCTATACCAACTAGTGAGGATTAGGTGCAAGCAGAATCAAGTCTTTAGCTAGTGATGGTAAATGAGGATTTGAAAGGTGCATTTTCTAATGATGTTTATGTACGAGAGGTCCAAAATGTTGATGCTTTTTCCATTTTAACAGTTATTTCATTTTTGTTGCTTCTATTTCTACTAGTTGGTACTATGTGGATGATTGATGTAACAATGAACATTGGTAGATGTATGGTTGATGGAATTAGTAGTACTATCTCATTCTTCATAATGTGTTTGATGGTTCAGATATTCAGAATTTTGGCAGTTTGTATAGGTGATACTAGACAAGTGAGACAAACATGGCCTCATTTTAATTTTATGTAAAAATAAACTTTTGGAGGTTGGAAAGCTCTTTTTTAGTGGGGAGGCTTGATCTAGAGGATATTTTCATTGAAATTTGAAGTATCTCCCAAAACTCCAATAATTAGTACCATATTGAAGTCCGCACAATTCTTACTCCAACGAAACTTGAATGGGCAAAATTGGAGTTTAGATGACAAAGTTACGACCAGTAAAAGTTTGGTCAAACTAGGACCAAAGGCCATAAAAAGGTGAAAAAAATCATCTCAAAAGTGGTCAACAATAGATTTCAAATGAAAGAGCTCATCAAAATATTTCCAATGACATTTGTTTCGTCAAAAACGAAGATCAAATGTGAAAGTTATGATGGTTTGATGTTCATGTAAAAGTGTGGATTCTAATGATGTCAGCATGACATCATAAAATCTTAAAGAGAGGGAAAAAATTAAAATTAAAATGATTATTTAATTCTAATTAAAGGGATTAGATGATGGGAGTTGAACTCCTAACCATTGCCCTCCTAAAAGTAAGGCCAACCAATGGGCTATTTATGGCATGTTTGATATTGGAGGAAGAGATGTTATATACCCATAACAACTCTGCCCAACCTTATTTAAATAAGGCTTATTGTTAATTTTTTATTATTTCTAACATCAAACTTGCTAAGGGACAAAACTATAAAATGGAAAAAGGGGGTTAGACGAGATGTAAATGGTTATAAGGCCTATTTTTAAATTATTTTGTTTTAACCTATTTTAGGAAAATATTTTGTATAAAAAGGGGTAAGAGGTCATTTTGAAGACATAAAAAATTGAGAGGAATTGAGAAAAATTTATGGGAGCACTCAGCTGATGAAAAATTGAGGATTTTTGGAAATAAATCCTAGAGGAGAGAGAAATTCTAGAGGACATAATTTTCAGTCTTGTACATCAGAGCAAAGTAATGCTGATGTACTTGAAGGGGTTGATATTGCAACACATTGTAATTTATTTTTGGAGTTAATCGAATCGGTGCACTAGTTGGAGTGGGACTCGAAGACATAGTCCTAATAGGGTGAACTCTGAGATCAAATTGTGTTGTGCCTCTTCTCTCATTTCTCTTTCTCTCAGTTAAGTTATGTGTTGTTGTTTTTTCATTTTCAATAATGTTAATTTTCTTTAGTAAAAGTATTAATTATTTTTACATAATTGATTAAGAATTCCTCTGCATCAGTCCTTAAATCTTCTTCTCTGTAATTTTAATGGTTTAAGATACATAACTAGGCATTTATTGGATGGATTAGGAAATTATATCTGATTTTTAGGAATAAGTCATAAAACTTGTAGATCCTAAATTAGATCAACACACAAAGTTTTAATACCTTTTTCATTGTGGATAAATGGAAAGTCAAAAATAAAATGCTAAAAATATTTCCACAAGAAGCACATGGGAATTAAATATAATAGTTCCATTTTGAATGTTGACAACATCATGTGCTTCACCTAGAATTTTAGGATAAGTCTCCAAGATAGTGCACACACAAACAACTTCCAATGAGTGGGATCCTCACTTGCAATATCCCTAATATCACCTACAACTATAAGGTAAAAAAAAACCATACTCTGGGAATTCAAAATATCAAATCCTAGCATGACTTGAAATAGAAGATCTATTTGGCTCATTATTTCATATCCAAATCCAAATCTTGAAAAGACACTATATTATCCTAAAGGCTTAGGTCTCATCAATTTTTCTTGAATTTACAATATTAGGCCTATCATCAATAATTTTTAAAAGAGAATTCAAAACCCTAGGTAGCTTTCCAAGAGGGATACTATCTATTTGAGAATCATCCTTTGACAATAATGAAAGGTTGTTTAAGGCTAAAGTCAGCCCACTTTGCAACATCATGACAATTTTTGTATTATTCTGATCTACAAAGAAATTTTGATTTTGAAGAGGTTGGATGCAATAAAACTACAATTGGGGTTATTTTGATAGAGCCACTTTTCCTATTGGCTCCTCCCCATCCTCTTGTTGCATTTGTATTACAATATTACAAGACATTAACTAAATAATATTGGCTCCAACCATAAGCAAATGAATAACCCTCATGGGTCTCCACATCATAGATTCCAAGGAGACCATGTTATGCTGAGTGTTTTCCATGAAATTGTTGATTTTTTTTTCTTTTCCTAGATTAGACAGTGGTGTTTCTTTAAAGCAACTCGAGTTGGATGTTTAGCAACAACTTTAGTTTGTATTCTTTAATAGGATAATTATGAGTTTATGCAGTTACATAAAGAATGATTTTATATGTTTTAAAGCCAAAGAAGACAAGGAAAGTTAATTTTATTGCAAGATAACTAAAGAAAATATATTTCATAGTTGTAGAAAACTCTATAGTATTTTGGAAGAGAATATGTGATGTTAGGCTGAATACAAGATCAAGTAGTTGCAAGTTTTTCCCCAAAATGGGATTTCATAGGTATATTTGTGTTATTGTCTATGTGTGGTTATTATCTTGCTTCCTCTTGTTAGTTTTAGTTAATTAATCCAAAGTATTAATTGTTATAAATCAGATAGAGTTTCTTTTTGTAAATTATTGTGCAATTAATCTACAACTAGGTTATAAGAAACTAACATAGTATCAGAGCTCTAAACTTTGAATATAGAGCCAAGACTTGAGACACATATTTTAGAAGAAAATAATTAATTTTTGTCTCTAGGTTCTCTTTGGGATATGTTAACTAGTGTTTGATATGAGGACAAGCTTGAGGGTGCCTATAACTTCTTGCAATAGAAGGTTCAAATTACATTAGTTCTCAATGAGAATAGTTTATGGATCTATGTGACACACTGAAGGTCAAGTGAACCCTAATGGATGTGAAAAAGCCCCTATAAAATAACAACACAATGAAAAATTGAACAATAGCATGAGTTTGATAAAAATCTAACTCTTTATTCATCAACAATTGATTACATGCAATTGTCAAGATAAAAGGCCTTTTTGATTATGACAAAAAAAAAAAAGTAATCATAGTAACAATTATGCAATATCTCACAAGATCCAAAACAATGCCAGTTATCCAAGATCCATAACATCCAAACAATCTGGTAGAAAAACCATGAGAGATCTAAACTTGTGCTAGCAAGACACCAATAAACCTTCTTATTTTCCAAGCCCACACTCAGCTACTATCTCTGCTAAATTTATCTCCTGTCAAGTACTCCTCTCTAGGTGACTTCCCCTCACTCTTCTCCCAAATTTCTCCCACTATAACACTTCCTCAAACCCTTCTTTTATACTTGCACAACCACAAGTTGACATGTTGCCAATAGAACTTAAAAAAAATATAATATGCCTTAAGTCAGATTAAAAAAATCATTAAATAAACCTAGGAGAAAGAACCAAGACCAAAATAGGGCCTTATACATCCCATGATCAACTGACATCATGATCACATGAAACAAAAATTAAATACCCAAGCTATCCAATCAAAATCTCTCAAGTACACCTAGTTAATGAACCAAACCTTTGAGCAACAACTATAACGATCGAGAAAACTGAATGTGCACCCACATACCAAGATCGATATTCACCAAGCTTGAGTTCCATCAAGCATATCATCAACTAAGAACTACCACTATCATCAAATCTATTTAGTCACTAAGTTCCTTGGGTAAAACTACAACCACGAAGTACTTCAGTAGTGACCAAGCATTATTAGGATTAACCACAAACATAAACAATAGTTACATGCAAATATAACCAATAATCAAAATAATAATAAATTACACAGAAGAGATCACAAGACATAAGTATTTAACATGGTTCCCCAAATCCCTGGGCTACATCCAACAAAAACAAGTCCAATATTATTATTGTTTGGCGACTATGATCCATAATCCCTTACAACTCAATACTACTGCAAGAAGCTACAATATCACCATACATTCTGAAATCCCTAACCCTAAGCCTTTTTTATACAAGATTTTTCCTCTTACAAAATTAGGTCTAGAATAAGTTGTCCAATAGAAAAATAATAGTTGATTCTCTTTACAATAGTAGCGTCATTTTTTAATTCAAGGGTGCTACCCCTAAAAATCCCCATGGGGGCATTTCCCCTCAACCCCACCCTATACTGCAACAAGGTTCGCACTTGGGGTTCTACCCTAGGGCCCCACAAGGGGCATTACCCCTTGACCCCATATTGGGGGAATTTCCCCAAAACCCCCATAGAAATAATCTAGGGGGAAACTGTGCCAAATAAAACTTTGAGTCTGATTAGGCTCCACATCACAACAAGCATCAACTAAGTTCAACTGAGTTCACAAAATCTAATGTCAAATCACCATACATCCTGAAATCCCTAACCCTGAGCCTTTTTTATACAAGATTTTTCCTCTTAAAAAATTAGGGCTAGAATAAGTCATCCAATAGAAAAATAGTAGCCAACACTCTTTATAATAATAGGGTAATTTTTAGCTTTAGGAGCCCTGCCCCTGGAAACCTCCATAGGGGTGTTGCCCCTTGACCCTGCCGTATACTACAATAAGGATCACACCTAGGGTGCTACCCCAAGACCCTACAAGGGGAATTTCCCCTTGATCCCATCTTGGGGGCACTACCCTAAAACCACCATAGAAATAATCTGGGGGGAAACTGTGCAGAATAAACCTCCAAGTTTGATTAGGCTCCATATCACAACAAGAATCACCTTCCTTCAACTAAGTTCACTAAATCTAATGTCAAAAGCTAGTCCAACATACAAGATTCCCAACTATCTTAGTATGCTCCTACATAAAACACTCTAGGTGCAAAAATATGTTCTTATTAATTGGATGAACATCTTCTAGGATTCAACACATAAACCCCCAATTGATTATTCACATACATGTCTTCCAAGTTCTCAACTTGTACACTCTTGCCTTTGTTCTACTTCTACAAATTCTTTCCTACAATAGAAAACTTCACATCTTTCCTCAATGTGCTACAAGTTTTTTTTCCACACTAATATCTACCTCTTCAAGAATCCTTCAACTCAACTCTCCTACCAAAACTCATATTCATCTTATTGAACTCTACATCCTACAAATGAGTTAGGGAAAAATTTCTACCATATTTCTCAATAGTAAATACATTCTTGACACAATCATGTACAACCTTGCAATGATACTTCCAAGATCTAAAAATTAATATGTGACAACTTCACATGTCCATAATTTAACACAACACTTGATCCATATACTATCCAATCTAAAAATTAACATGACACTACTCCCTCAATTATAAAGAATATTCATATTTTGACCAACTAATCCTATAAGGACAAGGATGTCTCACTCTCTTCAAACCAATTTTTTGAACCATCTCCTCAACAACTAGGTTATCAATATTACAACTATCCACAATGACATTCCAACTTTTACCTTCAATCTTAAATCAAGTCCTAAACAAATTTCTCCTCTGACAAGGTTTCAACACCTTACCAGACAATACTTGTTGAATCAACAAATTATCTTCCACCTTAGGCCCATTCATTGAGTCCTCATTATCATTCACCATATAAACTCTTGTATCATTGACCTTCCTATCAGCATTAAGACATTCAAATGGTCTATGGCCTTCTTTGCCACATCTGTATAAAGTACTTTGAAATACACTTCTTACCATTCTTCTCTTCAATTTAATAGGTTTTGGTTAATTTGATCAACAATTGGTTTATATTTCATCAAGTGTTCTTTCTTCTCCTTCCCTCAAGAATTACTTAGATGTCTTTGCTTCAACTTATCTTCTACCTTTATATCATATTGATAAGCATATTCAACTAAATCAATCTTCAACATGCCAATCTCATCCTGAATATTGAATCTCAAAGCATTAATATACCTAGCCACATTTTCCTTAGAAAGTTATCTATGTCCAGACTAAATAGTTAACTTGTAAAACTCCTTAATATAATCCTTCATATTCATATCCTTATACTTTAAATTTTTCAATCTCTTAAGCAAATCTAGTTCATAATAAAAAAGAATGAACTTATCCTTCAATTTTTTCACCATCAATCTTTACCAAGTTATTTTTGTTTTACTTTCTACTTCTCTATCTCAATGGAATTCTTTCCACCAAAAAGCAAGATGTCCTTTTAGGTTAGTATGTATTGACCTCACTCTGAGAAGATCTCCAATATCCTCTAACTTAAACTAATATTCTAACTCACCAATCCAATCAATCAGGTCCTCAAGATTCAAAGTACTTGAGAATTTAGAAACCTCCATCTCATGCTTCTATTTCAACCAAGATCTATATCTATCCAACTAACCAAATCTGTCTTCCATAGATCTGTCCATCCGATGGACTCTATCTTCACCACTAGGTCTAGTAACCTAAAATTCTTCAACAACTTTCTCATAACCACCTTCCTCATTACATAAGCTATATCTCTCATGATCTCAGTGACCATATCGTTCTTCATTAACTCCATCTCAAATCTAAAATCTGATCTAACCTTCTCTAAAATCTTGGTTTCCACCATGTCACAGAGATGTGAAATTTCCCTAATGTCCAATCTTCTTAGAGGAATCTTCCAAGATCTTCAAAAACCCTTTGGAACAAATCCCACTCAAGAACCTTATGAAAAACATGAGTCATTTGCAAGTTAGATCATAATGTCCCACTTTGCATGAACAAAAAGGAAGGGTTTCACAAGTCTAGAAATATAGATTTGCAATAAGAATCACACAAAATCTCTACAACCATGCTCTTACAATCACCAACCAGATCAAACCTTCACTGTGATAAAACCTAACATAGTGCAAGATGGAGTGAACCCTTAGTGGAGGTGACCAAGCCCCCCCAAAAAACCACATATCAAAAAATTTAACAATAACATAGGTTTGACAAAAAAGAAAAACTTTTATTCATCAACAAGTTATTATATGCAATGTGTCAGGCTGTAAGGCCTTCCTAGTTATGACCAAATATAAAAAAATTATAGTGATAGTTTTGCATGATGTCATAAGATCCAAAACAACCCTAGCCAGCCTAGATCTATAAAATTCCAACAATCTTATAGAAACAAGAAGAAAGATCTAAAGATGTTATCGCAAGATACCAAGAAACCTTCTTATTTTCCAAGCCCACACTTAGCTACTAGCTCTACTAAGCTTTGCTCCTCTCAAGTTCTCCTCTCTAGATAACTTCTCCTCACTCTTCTCCTAATTTTCTCCCCCTACAAAAGTAACCCAAACCCTTATTTTATACTTACATGACCATAAGTCATCTTGTTGCAAATTTAACTCTCTATGACTCAAAACAAACATAATATGCCTTAAGTTGGCTTACAACAATAATTAAATACACGTATGAGAAAATAATGAGACCAAAATAGCTCCTCATACAACCCATGATCAATACACACTATGATCATACTCAATAAAAATTTAAAATCCAAGTTAGTTGATTAAAATCTCTCAAGTACATCCATTCAGTGAACCAAGTCACAAAGAAACAACAAAAACCACCAAGCATGCTGAGTATGCACTAAAGATATCAAAATTCATATTCATCGAGCATGAATTCTATCAAGTAGATCATCAACTAAGATATACCACTATTACTAAATCCATTTAGTCATTAGGTTCCTTGGGAAAACTAAAATAAAAAACTACCCCAGTAGTGACCAAGCATCACCTCCTTTAAATTGAGTTCACTAACTCCAAGTTCAAAAGCGACTCCAACATAAAATATTTCCAAATACATCAAGATGCTCCCACATCACTATGTTAGTAGAGTAGTGATACTAACTATGAATGATCCTACTACTTTGGAATCACATGAAGTAAAGAAGGCCAAAGATTAAAGAATCATTCTTGATGAAGTAAGAGATCATTTAGTTCCTTGTCTATCAAGGAAAGACACTACCAAGGAGAAGCGGGATATTGCTCACAAAACTCTATTAGAGCAATTTCTAAAGTTATAAAATGATGCCAATAGACAAATTGCATAATACCAAGAAATCAAAAGGTGAGAGTGAGACCTCTTATTTATCCAAACCAGCACAAGTAAGATATGAACTGGCTACCATTAGAGAGAATTATTGATGATGAGTTAGTGAATATAGCCTTGAATGTTTTTTTGAAGCATTGGGAAATTTTTTAAAAGTGCGTGTTCAATAAAGATTGATTAACTAATTGGGAAAGATTTTGGGATGATTTTTTTCAAGAGGAAATTTGTGAAGGTTCTCATTGAGGAGACCAAATAGAGAAGGTTCAAGACGAAGAAAATATTTCTCTTGAAAGAAACAATAAGAAGTCTAATAAAGGGAAACAAAATATTCTTCTTCTAAGAGTGGGAAAAAGAAATATCTAAGAAAGATTTAGAAAATTATGCTATCAAATGGGCCACTGTGCCTATCAATGTCTTAGTAAAAATAAGAAAAATAAGGATAATCAAAAGACACGAGTTGCTACTGCAACCAATGTGGATAAGTTTTCATCACAGTTTGAGAATGAGTATTTGCACATGGCCTATCTCTAACACTCATTTTCCAATAGGGTTTTGTATATTGATAGTGAGTCTTTTTTTTGCATGATGGGAGGCATAGATTATTTCACCAAGTTGGAGGAGGAGAAGCTATATTTCTATATTTAAGAAGTCTAATAAAGGGAAACAAAATATTCTTCCTCTAAGAGTGGGAAAAAGAAAGATCTAAGAAAGATTAAAAAATTATGCTATCAAATGGGCCACTATGCCTAACAATGTCTTAGTAAAAATAAGAAAATAAGAAAAATAAGGACAATCAAAAGACACAAGTTGCTAGTGCAACCAATGTGGATAAGTTTTCATCACAATTTGAGAATGAGTATTTGCACATGGCCTATCTCTTAAGCTCAATTTCCAATAGGGTTTTGTATATTGATAGTGAGTCTTTTTTTTGAATGATGGGAGGCATAGATTATTTCACCAAGTTGGAGGAGAAGAAGTTGTATTTCTATATTTATCTTGATGATAGTTCCATGTAGCATGTAATTGGTGTTAACATTATAAAGTAAGAGGGAGTCTGGAAAACCCTTGTTGGTGGAAGATGTGTAGTATGTTCCTAGAATGAATTTTTTTTAAATTTTAGTTCTTACTTTTGAATAAAAGGGTTACATCATAACCTTTGAAAGGGGAAAGGTTTATATTCATCCGAAGGATCCCAAAGTTACAAAAGTGGTTGGAGTTTGGCATGAATTTTGTTTCACTTATAGTTTTAGATTACACATGCATTGGTAAGAAATTGTAGAGGGAAATGATAATTGTGGGATAGGAGGATGGATCATCTTCACCAAAAAAAACTTAATGTGCTCAAAGAAATAGTGATGGGTTTTCTTGAGATGAAGAAAAAAAAGCATGATTTGTGCAAGCATTGTGCACTAGGGAGATATGCCAAGATCATTTTTCCAAGTAGTGGCAATAGATATGAATGGATTTTAGATCTCATACACTCATATGTGTGTGGACATATGTCAATAAGATCCTTAAATGGGTATGAGTATTATAGTACTTTCATTGATTATTTCTTCAAGAAGGCATGGGTATATTTTATGAAGAACAAGGATGAGGTCTTTAGCTAAGTTCAAAGAGTTTAAGGCTCTTGTGGAAAACTATATAGGGACAAAGATCAAGGTACTGAGGTTTGAGAATGTAGGCAAGTACAACTTGAATATCTTCAAACATTTATTTTCCTAGGAAGGTACCAATAAAGAGTTGATAGTTCTATACAATCCTCAAAAAAATGGGTGTTTTTGAGCATACAAATAAGATAGGTGAAGTAGCCAAGACCATCCTTCACAATCAAGAAATTTCTTGGTTCTCATGGGAAGAATCTTGCAATAAAACTATATATTTGTAGAATACAAATCCTCACAAAGTGTTGGGAATGTTGACTTTGGAAGAGGCATTTCATGGTAATGATGTAGGACCATCCTGGATTGCATTGCTATATTGCATGTTTACTGAGTTTCTTAGTCTTGTAGTTTCCAGGTTCCTTTGGTTGCTCAATTCCTATGGTTTATGAGTTCCTCTAGTTGCTGAGATTCTTTGGTTGTCAAGTTACTTTAGTTTTTGAGTTCCTATGGTTTCTAAGTTCCTTTGGTTTCCAATTTTTTGTGGTTATCAAGTTCCTTTGGTTGTTGAGTTCCTATGGTTGCCAAGTTCTTTAAGTTGCAAAATTTTGTTTGGTCCTTCATGTGTTGAGTTGTCTGTGTACGGTTTCTAGTTGGAGCTAACCTTTGCATTTAATTTCATGTTAAGTATTTGTTGAGAGCCAAATTGTGGCTTATCTTAATATTTAATATAAGAGTTTATTTTTTTGTATTTTCAATAGGTCAACTTGTGGCCATGCATATATTTAAAGAAGTCTTGAATATATTTTTAGAAAGTAAGTAAATCAAAGTAGAGTAGGAGGAAAGTTGAAATGTGAAGATTATCATGGTGGATCGAATTTGAATTATAATGTTTGTTGTAACCCATAAGGCCTCACAACTTGAAATTTATTTGATGATTACATGAATCTATAAAGGTATTTGTTCCACTATCTCCCATGTTCATTACTATTGTGTTGTTTTCCATTGTGTTTACTCTCATAGGTGGTTTAGAATAGCTGGGTGTGCCTTTGGCCCTAATTATCTCTTCCCTCTATACATCAAGTGGTATTAGAGCATGAGGTTCATCCTTGTGGAGATTGAATCATGTAAAACCCTAAGTGAATTTGGTTGTAGGGTTGTAGATCTATATATTTGACCTATAACTTGCAGAGGGTTACAATCTTGCAGAAACCTAATTGTAAAGATGGTTTGAGGTAGAGGAAATCTTGACAATGCCATATTGGATACATTGAGATAAATTGCAACAATATTAGATGATGTAGCGACAACCTAGAGAAGACTAGTGCATCTTGATGATGTGAGTGATGATAAAACAACAACACAAAACCCTAATCTAGAACCTGAAGAAGATCAAGATTAGACAAGGTTGTTGAGAGTATTATCTAGGGAAAATTCAAAGCCTACTATAGAAGTTGTTCCTTATAATGAAAAATTGGATACCAATGCTGTGTTGGATTGGATATTTGAAATAGAGAAGTTCTTTGAGTATGAAAACACCCCTGATAATAGGATGACGAAGATTGTAGTCACTAGGTTGAAAAAATATGCCTCACTGTGGTGGGAGAATTTGCAAAATGATAGACAAAGGAGAGGAAAGGAGAAGATTAGGACTTGGAAAAAGATGTTGAACAAGGTAAAGAACAAGTTCCTTCCTACTAATTACCAAGTAATCTTGTTGAGAAAGATGCAAAATTTGAGACAAAGAGACATGGTTGTGAAGGAGTATATAAGGACATTAGATCTAGACATGTGGATGATGATGTTGAGAAAATTGCCAGATATCAAAATGGATTGAGATCTAGAATTCAAGATGAGATAAGTTTTGTGAAATTAGAAAGTGTGGAGGAAGCATATCAATATGCCATGAAAGCTGAGGAGATCTTGACAAAGAAGCATGAACAAAGACAAAGAGGTAGAGGTGGTAGATTCCAGAGAGGCAAGGTATATTTTATGGAGAAGGTGGCACATCTAACAATTTTTTGCAAGATAAGGGTAAATCTAAATGGAAGAATGATGATAAATGTAAGACCAAGTGGAAACGTGGTGATTCTTACTAAGGAGGTACTGGTTCTTACTGAGGAAGAGGTAATTCTTATTCTAGAGGTGGTTTTCATGGTAATAGTTTCAAATGTGGTAAAGAAGGGCATAGATATTTTGAATGCAGATCTTCTAAAAGTGGGCAAGATAACATAAACATTGTGGTACAAGGAGACACTAAGGGTTCACTAAGTGGAATTGAGGCTGAAGAAAATATGATTGTGAGAAGAACTTTATGTAATAAAGGAAGTGATGAGGAACCTGTCCTAAGGAGAAGTATTTTCAAGACTGGATGTAAGATGGCTAGAAAATGTTGAAAGGTGATTATTGACAATGGAAGTTCTACAAATTTGGCATCAAAAGATTTTTTTATAAAGTTGTAGTTGTAGAGGTTGGATCACCCTAAACCTTATCATGTTTCATGAATCAAAGATGAGCATAAGATATTGGTAAGTGTACAATGCATTGTGAAGTTCAAATTTGGACATTATTTTGATGAAGTTCTGTGTGATATTATGCTATAGATTGTTGTCATACCTTTTTGGATAGACCTTGGAAATATGATCAATATGCTATACATGATGGAATATTTAATCAATATACTTTTTGGGTGAATGGGAAAAGGAAGATATTGCTACCTTTGATTGAAAGTCTAGATGAGCTTAATTGCATTACTATGAGAATTTGCACAATGAATATGGAAAATAGATTTGGAAAGGAAATGAAGAATAATCAAATCTATTTTTCCATTTTTCCTAGGAGACTGAGTTGTGCTAGTAGAAACTAAGTATTAGAAAATAGTGATAACCAATTGCGAGTCAGTAGCAACCGAGTGATAGAAGCTAGTGGTAACTGAGTGACAACAACAATTGGTAGTATTGACTTAGTGCCAGTGGAAATTATAGAATTGCTAAATGAGTATAAAGATATTGTTGTAGAGGATATACTTGATGGTTTACCTCTAATAAGAAGTATAAGTAATTGTAAGGATCTAATTCTTGAAGCTAGTTTTCCAAATAAAACACCATATAGATTGACACCTAGTGATAATGAAGAGCTTAATAAACAAGCACATGAGCTATTTCAAAAAGGTTTGACTAGAGAAAGTTTGAGCCCATGTTTTGTACCTACCATATTATCACCTAAGAAGAATGGATAATGGAGAATGTGTACTGATTCTAGAGATATTAACAAGATAATAGTGAAATATAGGTTTCCTATGAAGAGGATGGATGACATATGGATTGTTTGAGTGAAGCAAAGTATTTTACCAAGATTGATTTGAAGAGTGTCTATCATTAGATTAGAAGAAGGTGATGAATGGAATACTACTTTCAAGAAAAAAGATGGTTTATATGAATGCTTAGTTATACCTTTTGATTTGACTAATGTACGTAGTACTTTTATGAGATTGGTGAATGAACTCCTCAAGAGGTTCTTGAGTAAGTTTGAAATTGTTTATTTAGATGATATTATGATATTTAGTAAGACTTAGGAAGAACATCTTGAGCATGTTAGACATGTATTTCAAAGATTGAAAGAGGAGAAATTGATGATTAATCTGAAGAAGTGTTCTTTTATGCAAGAGGAGATTGTGTATTTAGGATTTTTTTATTTTAGTTGACAGTTTGAAGATGGATCCTGAGAAGGTTAAAGAAATTTTGGAATGGCCTAAACCTAAGAATGTGGGTGAGGTAAGATAATTTCATGGTTTGGCTAGTTTTTACAAGAAGTTTATAAGAAATTTTAGTTTTGTTTGTAATGCTATGACTAAGACAATGAGAGGAGACAAAAAGGAATTCAAGTGGACACATCGAGCTAATAACAATTTTAAGACTTTGAAACAAAAGGTTGCTAAATTACCCATATTGGCTTTGTCTAATTTCAATAAGGTATTTCAAGTTGAATGTGATGCAAGTGGTAATGCAATAGGAGCTGTATTGAGTCAAGAAGATAAATCTCTTGCTTTCTTTAGTGAGATGTTGAATGATGCTAAAAGGAAGTAATCTGTGTATGATCAAGAGTTTTATGCTATTGTTCAAGCCTTGAAGAAGTGGGGACTATTGGAAATATAGTATATGCTAGGTTACTAAGAGGGGAGGGGTGGGTCAGGAACCAATAAAACTTATTCTTATTTCACAAATTAATCATTCATGTATATTCTTATCTAATTGCATGCATGATAAAATGAAAGCATTAAAATATTCACAACAATTTGACACAAGATATGGTGACACTTAAACCTTTCAAATAGAAAGTAAAACTAGGGTGGGCATGATACCCACAAGGTTTAGTATTGTAGTATAAAGTTGGCTGGTTAAGGCTTACAATTGATCACTTATGATGATCTACCCTATTAGGAGCAATAAGGACTGCTAAGTCCACCTTGCTAAAGGATTTACAAAACATATAATGAAGTATGCACACAGTAAAGAGATTTATAAAAGAATGTTAAGTCTACCTTGTAAAAGGATTTAACTAATACACCTGTTAAGATGAACCAGTGATTGATCTCTGATCTGCAACTCTAATTTGCTGGTTGAGATTCCTTTGGAGTGTATTGATCACCTTGTTGTGATAGATAAATATTTTCTACTCCTTATACTTTTTGTAACTTTCTAAATTCACACCTCTACTCTTATTATATTTGCATCATATGTTCTTCTCTATCTTCTTTGGATGTGATATAATACATTACATATATAACAATCCAAATTACAATTTGTCAAAGTTGGCTACAATACAAGTTTCACCAAAATATACAAAGGTAGCTCAACTACTAGTACTCAAGTTCTAAAGACAAACTTGGTGAGATTCTGATACTTGGTAACCATTGTCAACAGTAGGTATTGTCATGCTCTTGGTAGACATACAAGTTGAGTTCATACTAATCATTTCCAAGTAGTTTGAACTCAGTCAGTACTGGTGATTCAAAGAATACTATGAAACTCGGTATATAAACTGAATCACTCGGTTGACACTTCCTAGCTCAATCAACACTTGATTCACATTAGTGATGCTCTAAACTTGGCAAATGCTAGAGACCACAGTTTTCACTAGAGGCCATAGTTTGCACTCATCAATTGCAAGACAAGCTTGGTGGCTACTAACTATTTACTAAGTGTGAGTCACTAATAAAAAAATGTGACCAACAATATCCCCCTTTGGCATCAGTGACAAAAACACTTATCAAATAAAGACTGAATTCTCAAAATTCCAAGTTCAGAATAATCTTTAGTCTCCATCCCATGTTTTCAACTTGGTAACATACTCTATTTTTGGGATTTTTCAAAATTACTTTTGTAAGAGATGTTATGTGATTAACTAGACATGAATATCATGCTTCTCCCCCATGCATCTATACATATTAGACTTCACTTACTATATATCTCATGTTTTTATATCACATCTTCTCTTCCTTTTTATCTTATCTCATCTTCTCATCTTCTAGCCCTTCTTGACATAAATGCCAAAGGTGTATGCTACATGGTAATGCCAAAATGTGACAAGAAGTCATAATATATCTTTAAAATCAATGCCATTATCTTGTCCCAATTTTTTGTAACACCTTGCTTGCATGTAGTGCAATTTGTACTTTTTCTAATAACTCCATCATGTGATCAACAATGGAGAAAATATTATCATGGATGAGAGTTTTGGCATGTGAAATGTGTTTTTTTTAATGCATCCATGTTTAGGAGAATCATGCCTTTGATGTCTATAAGTGTGGCCTTGATCCTGGCTTCTTCCCTTAATAATTCTGCTTGCATATTAGTCAAAAATATGATCTTTGAGTAGTTAGTAGAACTATAGCTTGGGTAAAGTGACAATTGATGTGCACTTGCTTTCAAGTCTTCATCTATCTTAGATAGTTTATCTTTGATTTCCTAAGTGAAGATAAATGTATCACATAAATTGTTGAATAATAATATAACATTATTTGTAGAATTTTCTAATGAGCTAATAATAGTAGACAAGTCTACTTGATATATTACAATTTTTTATGCAACTTGCTCCAATACATTGTTCTCAAATTTCCTCTTTTCCCTATTTAAAAACTTTTCTTTCCCATTCAGATTTTCATTGAATTTTTTAACAACTTCTACTAACTGAACCAAAATAGGTTGTGTACTATTAGTCTTGGTACTTAGTGCATCTACAAGTATGTTCTTCACATCTTCAAGCACTTGATTTTCTCTACTTTTCTCTTCTCTAAGCTTATGCTACTTAGATTTCTTCTACAATAGTTCACCTACAATGTTCATTTGATTAGGATTCAAAGTAGAGATATCCCAGTTTGGGATAATTATATCCTCATCAAGATCAATGTCTTCTTCTTTACCTTTATCTTTACTTGAAACTTTAATACTCAATTGAGGATTTCTCTCAACTATCTTTGTACTTACTATTTGCATACTGGGAATTGTAACAATAGTAGAAATAGAAGAGCTAGGAACAAAAGTAGATATTGTACTGACAATAAAAATACCTAGTTACTATGAAGCCAAATCTAATGATGGAGAAAGTACTAGCTACTTGGTAGATGAAGTTTTGGTCACTTCAATCAATATAGTACTTATCTAATTAGGTGCAAAGATTGGTTGGGTGCATGGTGTTGTAGCAGTTTCCACAACCAACTAGGCAAAAGCTTTCTATGAGATTGATGACATTAAAGCTTTGCTCAAAGAGTAAGGAAATGAGGCCATAACTACTGCTGCAATCTTGTCTGGGTTAGTTTCCTCAATACTCTAAATCTTAGGGAGATTCTACTTGGTAGCTTCCTATTCTTGCTCCTCATCATCCAGATTTACATCATCTATTTTTGTATCTTCTTCATCATTATTATTCTTTTCTTCCTTTTCATCTTCATCATCTATATCACTGACATGAACAAAAAAATCACTCTGCTAATGAAGTTTGTATATATTCCTCCATGTAGTTGTAGCTATCTTCACCACATGTTCAATGTTATTAACCAATATCATGCAAGTGTTAAATTTCAGAGTGAATTTTTCCTCATTTTTCTTCATGGATTCTTTTACCTCTTTATAAATTTTGTGGTTTCATAATGCACACCCCATTTGACCTAGAAATGGAGACCCCCTACTTTACTTTTTGGCTATTTGGAACCATAGTTCGAGGTTCGAGTCCTTTTTTCTAGTATTTTTTGGGTCAAGATTGGGTCTCAATTGGAAAACCTAGAGTTCAAATTTCATCATCAGAAGGAGATAAGTCTTTTGCAAAATTAAAAAGGGGGTGCACCAACACACCTCAATAGGTGTGTGAGTGCAAGTGCGCCAAAGTATTCAAAGAGAGACATTTTCCCTTTTTGGGTGATGCACAAATGTGCAACAACACAATTGTGCACCTACATAGCACAAAAGGTGCTTGGGATCCCTAGGTCTATAAAACTAGGGGCCCTCTTCTCCTTCCCACCTTCATTCTCCCATCTCTAAGCTATAGCATTGCGGCTACGCAATAGTCAAGGTGCGCTCCTATACTCCCTGCATCTCCCCACCCACATACTAAGGGAAACATAAAACAATGTTAGACATCAAATTAAGGTGTGTTCTAGTGCATCTAAGTAGGTGTGCTACTATGCACCTTATTCTTCCTCTCAAAACCTTAAAAAAATTTAAAATGCAAAAACTTATTATAAGGGTGTGCGGTAGCACACCTAATTAGGCACACTATTGTGTACACTTATAGAATCAAGCATCTACCAAGTCTAAATATGAGGTGCACTAATGTGCACCCCATATGATAAAATTTTCTAATAAAAAGGCACACCAAGAACACCTATCAGGTGTGCTAGATGTGCCATTTTTTTTTCATTTTAGGGGTATAAGTTAGGTTTTCTAGTTTTTTTTGGGTAGGTTAGGTTTTTGGGTCTTCTCTGTGTCTGTACTAGGGTTTGAATTAATCATGATTTCTTCAACTATGAATTAATGGATGTCATTTTGTGTAGATTCAATGGCTTCTTCATTGTCCTCCCTTGTAGAAAAGATGGCCCCAAAGCTCATGTTATTCAAATTTCAAGGTGTTCCAATTAAATCATAGTTTCTGGATGATCATTAAGAGATCCAAGAAATTGAACTAGATCACACTACTTTGGGCTCATTCTTGATGCTATATGAAAAAACAATAGAAAGATCTCTGATGATTTCCTTATTGATTTGATCAGGGCTCGTCAGTGTAGATAAACATCTAGTGTTAATGCAATCTTCAAAATTAATCATGACATTAGTAGAGAACTATGTTCCTGAAGAAAGGGTAGTCAAGAGCATTGCTGGAGAGATCGTCCTTGATCTCTAACCCAAGAAATTTGAGAAGGTGTTCCATCTCCTGAGGGTAGATCAATTCATTAGATTAACATATCAACACGTAGAGAGATGGTATAGGGAACATATTAATGAAGCTTCTGAGATCATCTAGTCTTCATACCTTATTGAGAAGAATCTTCTAGGGTGGAAAGTAGGTAAAGTGGATATGACAAGAGGATATATGAAGGAAGACATTGGATACTTTCAATCATACTCTTGAGTAGAGTTATGGGTTTTCCGGCAGCTAGACACCTAAACATTTTTATGGTGCATTTTTTTGAGACGATCAAAATTGTAGAGATGTTGATTGATTGGTCTTCCATTCTCAGCGAGAACTTGGGTGAGCAGCTCATGGTGGTGAAGAATAATAGAAAATTTTACATGACATCATACTTCATGTAATTATTAGCCACAAGGGCGATGGATTACCTAGGCTCTATAAGAGGGGTAGCATGCAGGATGCAAATGCATGGCCCTACATTGTGTATCTTCAGCTAGTAAAGAAGAGGCTTTTAGAACAAAGTAAGGAGTATAGAATTGTAAATAATACTTTCATATTCACAATAATCTAGTTCATTGAAGGGGATTATGCAAAGATGATGTAAGAAGAGGCAGTGGCTAAGATTTTAGAGGTTGGAGCCTATTACATCCAATATCGAATATTCACATATTTGAGGGTAGTAGGTATAACAATCAATCCAAAGAAGCTCCCAAGATATCCAAGTGATAGGCTTATGCTCTTGGAGATCACTCAAACACTCTTGTCTACATATGAAAAAGTAAGGAGATATCAAAAAGTAACATGGGCATGGGCCATTGCAATAGGACCATTCAGTGTGGATCAGAGGCAAGACATTCCATCTTTTGAGTGTGAATGGGATCAATATCCCCTAGAAGAATATAATTCTCCAAGACCCAATTTTGACAACATTGGAAGGGTGCAACATTTAGGTTGTAAGACATTTCAACATGAGGATGCAATTGAGGATCATTGGATGAATGTAGTGGATGACTCTAATATCTACATAAGGGATTATTATAGGATGACTCTATATCTGGTAGAAATGGCTTTAAAGATGAAGATCCCATTGAAGATTGTGCAACAAGATATAGAGGATCTGCTCGATCCATTATTCAATAGGGACAAGATTGGGGATATACCTATTATGAATGTCGAGATTGAGAAAGAAAAGAACTCAAACATTAATCATAGGGCAAGGCACATCATCAAATTAATAAAGGATTTGATCAAGAGACCTTTCAAACTTGATCCAATTCCTCCAACAGTAGTCTTTCATGCTCAAGCTCACCTAGCTAAAGGTCAAGGAGCTAAGGTCACAATGGCGATATTTATAGCCTAGTTGCTAGTGAGACCCAAGACAATACACCAACTTGATAGACTAGTTGGGTATTATAGGGCTTAGAAAGGTAAAGTTAAAGGAAAGAGGAAGAGGACTTCTCCTCAACAAACCAAGCTAGAAGAAGAAGTGACTCAGGCACCTCCATAGAAAAAAGAAGAAAATGTACAAGGGTTGGAGAATGTAGAAGCCACACAAGCTCAAGATGATCTTCAAGTGCTACCAGTTGAACAAGGCCAAGGAGAAGCTGAGGATGAAATACAAAAAGTGCCTTCACAGAAAGCACAAGCCTCCCCCTTTGTCCCTAAGAAGAGAAAAATCAAGACTCTAGTAAAGAGGAGAGAAAGGGTCATTAAGAAAGTGATTCCTTTCCCATTAGTCCCAAAGCCTATTCTAGAAGAAGTAGAAGAAGAAGATGATGAGGATGAAGAGAACAATATACCTTTGAATCGAAGGACTCGTCTTGCAAGAGCTATAGAGTCAAAAAGGAGAAAAAGATCCACTATCACACCACCATCTATCCCCAAGCAACCCATTTAGACTACAACATTAGAAGATGAAATTCAATAGTATATAGATGAGCAAGATGTGGAGGATACTGATGTCTTTCAGACGTCAAATTTTGATTTCATGCCTGTGGGTATTGAACTAGCTAGGGATAAGATAAGAGACACTCCAACCAACCAACCTCAATAGGAGGATTAAAGTTAGTTGCAACCCAAGCCACAAGGACTCAGGTAGCTCCATCATCCCTAGTGCAAGTTACATTTTGTGTAGACAAGGGATCGGCCACCCCTCTGCCTCTAAGTACCAAAGAAGAACAAGTTCAAGTACGACAAGGAGAAGAACCACAACAAGTATCGACCGATGAAGTATCAGAAGAAGGGTAAATAAATGAACAACCTCAAAAAACTTCCCAAGACACTAAGATAAGAACTATGGACTCCATAGATATAGAGACTCCTAGGGTAGATCTCGTACAAAAGGAGAGGACTCTAGAAAGGCGATATAAGGGAAAAGACATTGTTGAGAAAACTCCATCCTCAAAAGGAAAATCTCCATTGGAGCATATCCCAAGGTGGATGAGGAAAGAAGTAATAAGAAGGAAGAAGAAACAATTCACCATAGAGGAAGAGGATAGGATGGAATTGATTGAAGTCTTAAGGAAGCTTGAATTACCTCCAAAGTATGCATGGGCATTAGCCTTTGTCATGAGTGATCAGAACTAGGAGCTATTTTCTCATGTAGATATCCCTCCTCTACATTCAAATGTTGAAGAATTGACTCCATGGGATTATCAAATTATGGAGGTTATGTTTGGGAAACCTACCTTGGATATTGCTAAGCTGATGGTTACAATAGGAATAAAAGAGGTATTCAGGAGCTTAGAATAGGATGGAGCAGAGTTGATAACACTTTGGAGACAAAATGAAATCCTAAAGGGATATTTAAGTGAAGTTTTTGTCCTTTGGATCCCACAAACCTCAAGGAAACCTTGAACACAACAATTGAGAGAAGAGATAAGGGTGCAGTACAATTGGACCCATTTTTGAGAGCTTGTCAGCAGTGGAGAGAAAGTTTTGAGGAAAAAGGTGTACAAATCATTCAGAGAAATTTGAAGCTATTAAACATCATGCAGGAGAATGTGGATAGGATAGTAGCCATTTTGAATAAAGATTTTTGTTTGATGGATGAGATACATACCTGGGGCAAGGATTTGCAAGCATTATATGCAATTAAAGGCCAAATGCATCGGATGCTAATGGATGTATATACAACTAAGGAGATAGACAAGATTGATGATTGGATTGGAAAGATTGTGGATGAGAATAAAGTAATGGAGACATTACATGTGAAGATTCATAGGCTCAAGGATCAAGTTGAAGAGAAAATTTTGGAAGCTGAGTAGCATTATAGTGATGCGTGTTTAGACATTTTTTAGGACGATGCATGAGAGAAGTTAATACCAATAGAAGTAGTAGTTGAGAAATTCTATAAAAAATTGAGGAAGTTTCCAATGAGATGACATTAGGTAAGCATTTAGAATAGAGGAGGAATTGTTATATCTAGATATGAAATTAGGAGATTTTGTGAAGACAAATTCTCCTGACATACCTAGTTCGAGAAGAGATCATCATATTGTTCCTGCATAACTTTTTGTCTCGCATGAGTGCACTTTCCATGGCCTTGTGATTTGATGACAAGTGAAACATCTTATGGTTACTAAATTCCCATCAATGATTGCATAAATGGAATTAAGGAAGTGCTACTCCTATTTTTATTGGTTACCTACCAATCTTTTTGAAAGCTTAAATTGCAGACGCATTGTTTCCATGGCTTATATCCATTAGAATTTTACTTTCCATGTTATTTTCTTAAAATTTCTTGTCACCTTACCTTCATTATTTTCTTTATTAACCCCTTTGGTTAAATTAGGAATTTATATAGTTGCATTGTTAGATTGCATTCATCATAAAATAGAAAAATACAAAAAAAATATATTTTTCTTTCTTGTGTGGTTATTCTTTTTGAGACAACAAGAAGATCATAAATCTTATCCGAATAATTTTAGAACCAACAAATGCCTCCTTGTGAATAGTCACATTTATCTTCAATTGAATGGATTCTAGTAGGTTGCAAGATCACTTGAACCTTGGAGTTGATCCTCAAATTAGCTTTTCAAGAGAGGATTTCTAAAGGATTCCTATCATTAAGCATCATGCAAAATGAGAGGTCAATAGAAGTGACACTCAAAGGAGGGCCTAAACATTCAAAATATAATTTTTTTTTGCAAACTCCAAAATTTTGCATTTTTTTACAAGTTTAGAAAATTTTCTAAGTTTTCAAGCTTTTGAGCTATGTAGGTATGCAGGTGACCTAGGTGCACCTTATTTGTGAGAAAGTGTACTTTTGTAGAGGTGTGATTTTTCTAGAATTGATGCAAACTAGAGGATTCTGATCCATCATCCCCATTTCAACAAGCTTTAAGATCTTCACCAAGTGCACACAAGTTCCTTGAGCTTAGCCATTTCTGTAAGCCTTGCAATGAAAAAGGAATCCCCCAAATTATACCACTTCCATTTAAGATTTTGTCATCTTCTTCCATTCTGCCTCCACAACAACCACCCAAAATTCCACCTAACCCTCTGATGGCTTTTTTTGTAAATGTTGTAGACTCACCAATTAACTTGATAGGTGTACTCAATGATCTTCCTAAGAATCCTAAGAAGTTTTTCCCAATGTTCATCTATGGAGAGACATGAACTATTGAAGATCACATCGAAGTATTGAATGAAATTTGCAACTGAAAGCATATTGCTAATGAGAATGTGGTTCTTCACTTATTCCACTACTCTTTGGGAGGAGTTTCCTTTAATTAGTCTGCTAATTTTCCACCTACATGTATTAGAGACTAGGATACTTTTAAAAAATTGTTCTTGGAACAATTAAAATCTTTCATCAATCTAGTCATGATACATCAACAATTCATATCAATCAAAAAGGACCCAGTTGAGACAGTTTCACACTTCAACCACTACTTTCACATAGCATACCGCAAGTTGGAAATGCCATACACTATATAGTAGTTGAAGCTACTATTCAGATTTACCTAAATGCTATCGACCATCTTATTGCTATTTTTCTAAGAAGACTTCCTGCAATAGATATCAACACATTAGATGAAGTCTTCAAAGAAGTGATTACCTTCACTAAGCAAGCCAATCCTAATGGGGGAGGATTGATGCTTCTAGCTCAAGCTATTACAACAATGCCAACATATCCTATTGGAGAACTTATGATGCCTAGCCAATTCATACCTATGAATCCAATTCCATTACAACAAGAACCCACTTCATAGAACCACTTTAACACATCCGGGGTATGAACCTCAAAAAGTTGCTTTCTTTGAGAAAAAGGCAGAAGTTTTCGTTGAGGTAGACAATAGTTTTGCCTCCAAGTTTGGTCAAATAAAGAAGACCATGTCAAAAATGAATAATGAGATAACTCACTTAAGGTTGTCACAAGAATAGAATAACAACTTTCAAAGAAACAATGCTAGTCCTTACAACAAAAATAGTTACAATCAAAACTACAATAGGAATTTTGCTAGAAACAACAATACTAGAAACAACAATACTGGGAACAACAATGGAGTAAAAAATTTCAATCCTCCTTATTGTAACAACAACTTCCAAAGGCAAAATAGACAATGGAACACTCGTTCAAAAAATAGGAGCATTCCTACGAATGAAAAACAATAATGTCTAGTATGTGGACATTAATCAGTATGACAATGGTCAAAACACATCTAACCATGATGGTTTTTACTACAATAGAAATCAAGATATTACTCAAAATTCACAAGTTAATGACAATGTGCCTCCTATAAAATTGAATGCTATGCTACTATAATCCTACAATTCTACACAAAACACATAGGTGGAGCAGCTGGACAATGAAAAATTCTCTTTTTCATTTAATCAGGAACCAAACTTTTCAATCAAAAGAGGTGTTTTCCTTTTGCAATGACAATCAAAATAGATACAATCTATAAAGTTAGAAAGAACCTATAATAGATGGAATTCTTATAGCATTACAACTAACTCCTCCCGATCTAAGAGCAAGTAATAATCTGGTACTGATCAAGATACCTTATGAAGGATAACAAAATTAGAATCAAGGAAATGTGCCAACAATCTTGAAAAATCCAGCTTGGTCTACTGAAAAATACAATGTGGTGGAAGATTTGAAATGAACAAAGGCCAACATGTCCATGTTTGACATACTACAAAACTATTCTCATCAATGAGAAGTGCTAATAAAAACTCTTGATCACACAATGGCACCCCATAATGTGAGTACTATTCCTCAAAAGATAGCATCTCAACAAGTCAATGCTTCAGAGGTAATGCCTACTATGTTTAAAGACAAGGTTGAGGTACCACCATTTCTACTTAGCATTAGGATATACAGGAAGAACCTTCATAATTGCCTAATCAATTCAAGAGCTTCTTGTAATGTTATGCCACTATCGATAGCACAAAAGTTAGGAGTCAATCCTCAACCCTCCAACCAAATAGTGGTACAATTGGATAAAATAGAGGTGAAATTCATTGGTGTGTTGAAAGATGTTTAGATATAGTTGATGGTAGATCCCTAAATTCAAGACATCATCAATAAACATGTGGTTGCTATCCCTGAAACATATGGATTAGTACTAAGCAGAGCATGGACCAAATGCATCATATAGTGATACCTCATCAAATGGTGGGGGTTTGTCTTCTCCTCCACTTGGAATGATCCAAATTCAAAGAAGAAGATGGTACATAAAAGGTCAAGGCTAGACTTCAGTAGTCATCCATCCTAAACCCAAAATGGATGAAATTACATAATTAAGAGGGGAAATCCATGACAAACAAGAAAAATATAAACTTCCCATATCAGGGAGAGACAATGGAGAATCATTAAGTCCAACCCATTAAACATTATAGTGGGTCCCTGAGAAACAATCCTTCTAGACCCAAGTGAAAGAAAAGGTAAGGATGAATAAGCATAAGCTTAGGAAGCCCAAAGAAGATCCAATTTGGACACTCCACTTCAACAATCCCAAATGTAAATTAGGAGTCAGTGCAAGTATTGAGTTGATCAACCTAAAAGGTAAGTCTTTCTATGCAACATATTGATTATAGTTTAGATGTACTAATAATGTTGTAGAGTATGAAGCATTGATTCAAGGACTACTTTTTACATTGGAGAAAAGAATCATAGCTCTCATAGTTGAGGGAGATTCTCAATTAGCTATAAGACAAGTGAAGTCAATATATTCTTTCAATGATAAGAGGTTTCTTACATACAAGAAGAGAGTATGGGATTTAATGGATGATTTTGAAGCTCTATATATAAAATCTATTCCAACGAAGAAAAACATGGTAGCAGATGCCCTCATTATTTCAGCTAGTGCATTACAACCCATCGAGAGAATGAAATTGAAAATGGTTTTAGTCAAATTGGTTGTTGCTCCATCTATCTTTGATAACATTACAAACTTCTAAGTTTTTTAGGATGATCAAGATATACTCAAATTTATCATGTGCAATGGTCACTTTAAAGGGAAAGAAATTGATGACACTCCTGAAAACAAACCTGAAGATGATGAACTTGAAGATGAAGATGGGATCTTGAACTTGAAAACCAACACCATTCCTAAAGGAATGATTGAATTAGAACACATTTTTTATCATGACAAATCATCACTTAATAGAAGAATGGTCCAAAAAAAGGGGATTGAAGAATTCAATTTATACAATTTGGGCACTGATGAAGATACTAGGATGGTAAGGATCAGAAAGGCATGCAACACACAAGAAAGGAAAGATATGCTCAAATTACTTACAAAGTATAAGGATGTAATTTCTTGGAGCTATGAAGAGCTAAAAATGTATGATCTTGAGATTATTATGCATGACATTCAATTAAAACCTGATGCAAAGACTTTCTAGAAAAGAAAAAGGCCAGTTAATCCTATCATTGAACCACTGATAGTGAAGGAAGTTAAGAAGTTGCTTGATGCCAAGATAATCTTCCCCATTTACCATTCTATGTGGGTGGCTAACTTGTTTCCTATATGAAAGAAGTCTGGAGAGATTCATCTTTGCGTAGACTTTCATAATTTGAACCTTTCATCTCAAAAGGAAAATTACCCTTTGCCTTCACTAGATGAAGTTCTACAAATTGTTAATGGTTCAAAGATGATGTATTTCTTGGATGGATATTTAGGATATAATCAAATCATGGTTGATGAAAAAGATAGACTGAAGAAAACCTTCATGACTAAATGGGGAACTCTTGCCTATAGGAGAATGTCTTTTGGATTGATTAACATAGGAGCTACATTTCAATGAGCCATGGGTGAAGCTTTTAGTGGATTGATAAACAAGTGTACAATCATCTACATGGATGACTTAACTATCTTTTTGAAATATTGAAGCACCCATATTACTGATCTTAGATAGGTATTCAATAGATGTCACAAGTACGACATATCCCTCAATCCCAAGAAATGTTCATTTGGGTTTACCAAAGGGAAGCTCCTAGGTCATATCATCTCTGAAGTTGGAATCTCCATTGATCCTGATAGAGTTGAGGCCATTCTATAGTTATCACCTCCTCATAGTCGAAAAGAACTTAAGTCCTTCTTTGGAAAGATAAATTTTGTACCAAAAATCATAAGCAGATTTGCAGAGATTGTTCGCACCCTTAATGATTTACTCAAAAAGGGAGCTAAAATAGAATGAGTTCCAGAGGTCAAGAAATCATTTGAGGATATCAAAGTGGCCATTTCCACAACCCTAGTACTGGTAAGCTTAGACTATGGACTACCTTTCAAATTACTCTTTTGCTTCAGAACATTCATGTGTTAGAATTCTCACACAAAAGAAGGAAAAATAAGATGAGAGACCCATTTCCTTTATGAGTTTCCCTCTGAAGAATGTCAAGTTAAACTATTCTAACCTTGATAAATAGTTTTTTTCTTTAATTAAAGTGGTAAAGAAGTTCTACCATTATATACTAAGGAGCAAGGTGTATGCAATTGTGCCTGATCTAGTGGTTAAGACATTGTTGATGCAAAATGAACTTCATGAAAGATAAGGGAAATGGATGGCAATCCTTCAATAATTTGATTTAGAGATCCAACCTATGAAGTTAGTAAGAGGCCAAGGATTGTCAAAAATGATAGCAGATAACCAAATAGAAGATGAAAAGAAATTTTGGTTTGATGGTGAAATAGATGTAGATGATCAAAACAAGATTGTAGTATCCCAAGTGGATATTAATCAGGGTGTAATAATAGATGTCTGTTACTAGGATATTGTTTACTATCTTTTACAAAATCAGTATCCAAGTTGGATAAATAGTTCACAATGTAGGGGATTCAAAATGAAGTGAAAATCCTATATGTTGCATGATAGAAAATTATATAAAAGGAACTATGAAGGGATTTACTTAAAATGCTTGGAATGCAAGGAAGTCAAAGAAGTGTTGGAACAATTTCATGATAAGTATGATACAGGGCATGGGTCAGTAGAAGAAACTACTCATATGATCCTAAGATCAGGTTATTTCTAGCCCATAATATTTGAAGATACTTTTGAGCACATGCCTACTTGTCATATTTGTCAAACTAGTGCTAACAAAGAAAGACATCTTGCAATATCATTACAATTTGTGTTCAACATACACCCCTTCACAAAGTGGGGGCTAGATTTTATTGGTCCAGTGAATCCACCATTTCCAATTGGACACACTTTTATTCTCATAGCTGTTGATTACTATACATGCTAGATAGAAGTAGAGACATTCAGAAACTGCATAGCTAAGGTGGTTACAGACTTCTTGGAAGAATGCATCATTACTAGATTTGGGATGCCATTCTCCCTAGTGTGTAATAATAGATCAACTTTTGCATCATTATTCTTAACTCAATGGGCACTAGAAAATTAGGTTATTATCAAGTTATCTTCAAATTATTATCCATAAGGGAATGGTGTAGTTGAGCCTATGAATAAGAACTTGATCATAGTAATAAGACATTTGTTGAATAATAATCCTAATGATTGACATACACAACTCAAATATGTGCTATTAATAGACTGAGTAAGGGTCAAAAATTCTTTGGGGACATCTCCATATTTGCTTGTCTATGGACAAGAGCCAATATTTCAACTTAACCTTAGGATTCCTATTTTGAAATTCATGAGTGGGTATGGTCAAGATGCTGATAGAGTACAAATCAAATTGATGAATCTTTTAGAAATGGATGAAAAATGGATAGTTGCTTTGGAATACATGACAAAACATCAAGCAGTCATCAAGAGCTAGTTTGACAAGAGGGCCATGATAAAGTCTTTCAGGATATCTAACCTTTTTCTAATTTGGGACAAGGCGAAAGAAAAGTCAAGTAGCCACACAAAGTTTTAACACTTGTGGATTCGTCCTTATCAAATTGTGGAAATTCTAGGACAAAACATTTTTAGGATGAGTTCCTTATAGGGGGAATTAGTTCCATTGCTACTCAATGGGAAATTTTTGAAGCATTACTTTGAGGCCTAAGAGATTATTACAAAAGAAAAAAAAAAGATTTCATTTATGCAAGTATATTTATTTTTGCAAGTGTGTTTGCTTTTAGTTGTTTGTTTGCTTTGAAAGTTGAATCGGTCACCAGTGCATTTTACCCTAATTTTCAACCAAAAATTTTGCCTAAGTATTTTAAATGGGTTGGTTGGTCAATTTATAAAGAATTTTTTTTTTTTTTTTTTATAACATGCTCATGTTGGTTGCAATTGCGACCAATTATTTTCATCGCAATTGTGATGCACACCGCAAAATAAAACAAAAAAAAGGGGGGCAAAAATATATCACATTTCATTTGTTGTCGAGGGTTCCAAGGTATTCGTGAGAAGTGCAAGTTGATGGTTTCTCTGAAGATTTTCTATGGTTCCACCTACATCAATCCAAGGGCACTTCAACTCCTTCACTTCCAGCATTTCGCTCACATGAGGGCATATATTTTCAAGGGGGATTTCGGAAGAGAGGACTTGGCATTGTGTGTGATCATTGTAACAGGTAAACGTATGTCATATTTAAAGATTTTCTTTTGGACATAAGACTGGGATATGTGCACCTTAGAACTTGCATTTTTTTTTCTGCACTAGAACACAATTGGAACATGTGGAAATGATTGGTCCAATTTTGTTATTTTAAAAATGAGTTATGAGGATGAGAATAGGACTGCTACCACATATGCTATGGATATATCCAAAAATGTGCCTGACTATGCTGTGGGGCATCTATGTTGTGGGCTATACTTTACTGGCTACCTTTGACCAATTCTAACATTGGAGGATTTCGATAAAAAAATTGAGAAACAAACACTATACGGAGCTTATGAAAGCAAAACACGGTAGCCCTCGCTGTGCAGGGTCCATGCATGATATTATATGTATACATGCCATCTTTGACCAATTTCACACTTTACGTAGTAGACAACATTGTCTTGCACTATATTTTCTATGGATGAAAATAGAATTGCCTCCGATTGGTCTTTTACAATGCTATGGCCTATTTATTCACATACTCAGCAACATCGTGACTCTTCGGAATTACTTTCAAATTTTTGAAGAATTGAATCGAATTATATCCTGTAATATCTATAATATGACATCAAATAAATGGTTAAAAATGTCTCCTATAAATTCTTTTCATATGAAATCTCTCATAGAAGATTATCAACCTTAATTTTTTTCTATGAGAAGATAATTAATTTTCTCCTTTACTGGAATACTATATCCATATTACTAGTCTAATAGAGTGCTATAGATAGGACCAAGAAGATATACAAAAAAATAGCTGACCTACCATGACCATTTACTAGCTAGCATTTTATATTATAGCCCCATGGAGCTGAGCTAAACAACTATAGCTGCAACAAAGATTGCAAGTTAGGTTAGTTTAGTCTATGTAGCCCCTATATTGGTAGAGTGGGGGCCATCCTTACGACATTTGTTGTCATGTTAACATAAAGAATAGAATGAACTATAGTTCAGATAATTTACACAATAGATGACAACCTTTAATCCAAATATTGGTCATACCCTATATGGGTTACACTACACAAAATATAGGGAATGTTGAAACCAATTTCTAGAAATTGAAAAATGCCCAACAAGATGGTTTTGTATAATCTGAATCGGTAAAATAAAAATTTAATCAATAGCCAAATGGATTCATTTATTGTAGAAGACATCATGAAAACTATATGAAAAATTAGTGAGGGAAATGGTTGCTTTTCTAATAGCAATAACCAATAGCAGAATGAAGAAGGAAAAAAATCAACAGATGTGAACCAAATTCATTGCTTATATTTTTCTCATCTCTGTCCAACTACAACCTCTTAGCAATACAATTAGTCATATCGTTTTATTGGCAACACACACTTAGATTATCTATTGTGGTATGTTAAAATACTGATCCAAATTGCAATGGTTAGTTTGTTATTCTTCCTCTATTTTGAATGGGAACCTCAAATTATTCGAGAAATAGATATATGCCATGATGATAAAAAATTAGAAATAACTAATCAAAAAAAGTTTAGATAAAACTCATGACCAAAGTAAAAAATTAAAAGGTAAAAAACTATTATTTCCTAAAAGAACATTTAACAATATAATTAGGTCATTTAGGGTTAGTAACAATTTAAGTAAATAAATATGAGCATCTAAGGAATAAAATTGCACCAAATTGGGAATGAGATGGGTACACAGAATGCTGCCTATTTTTCTTACTATTTATCTACGCGACTTCAAATCAAAGCTCAAACACTCTTTTCCCCTTTAGGGTCCTTCAAAAATTTGAAGAGAGATTAAGATTTTTCTGGATAACTAGCATGACTAATTAAATTTATGGTAGTTATGTGTCCACAAATTCAACATAGACAATGTATACTCTATTGGCAAGCATCCATCTATCCAGCTTAACTACACAGGCAACATTTTCAAAGCAATGTTTGCAACTACCAATTCTGAAAAAGGTGAGAAATATTAATGCCCAATATTGGGAGGATCTAAAGAATTCCCATTTATTTTCCTCATTTCCCCCCTTCATCACAAATTACATTTCTTCATATCACTACTCATCCATCTTAATAAGAAGAGGGAGTTTTAGAAAATAGTGAAAGTTTCATAAAAGACCAAGAAAAAAGAGAAAAAAATGGAAAATTAGAGCAAAGAGGTGGGTTATTTAAGCCCTATAGAATATAAATTCCTAATGGTATTGTTTTTCCACAACTTTTTTGATTTGCAGGCCTTTGATGGTACACAAAATGTATCAAATTCACAAAAGGATGAAGCCTGGAAGGTGAATGTACATCTTCAAGGCTGTTATCTTGAACATGGATATCTATGCAGTAGCATGGAATCTTTGAATGTACCCTCAACAAAGACACCTGTAAGACAATGGATTGCCATTCGGTATTATTTTAAAGATTGGCTTTTCAAATATTGAATCTATTCCCTTAGAACTTATCTTCATATAATATAGTAATTCCAAAGATGGAGCACATGTAGCAATTAGGTAGAAATTTTTAGCCTTTATTGTACTATTATGCTATTAATGTCAACATGTTAAGATAGATATAGTCTTTCTTGTAAGTTTCTAGCCTTTCTTGAGTAATGGGAACATTTTTGGAGCTGAAATGTGTAACTTTTGGAATTGATTCCGTGCATTTCAACATTATGAATTCTGAAGCTTGAAGATGGGGATAGAACATTCCCACTCCACCCATCAAAAAGGTAGAAAATGGGACATGCCCATAATTCAGGAATGATTCTATGGAGACCTCTCCATTATGGAATGCTAAAGGGTGCCTTGGCATTCTGACCCTCCCTCAACCACACTGGGGTTTCCCTGGTATCCTAATGGTATTTCCACTACTCTAGGAATGGGACAGCTAGATGTCTAGAAAAAGAAAAAACCACTGTCACCTAGATTGATGACCTTTAGTAGGGTTCCCCTTCTTATGGACATGGATAAATTTTGCTTGTTTTTGGCTCAAAAAAGTTGCAGTGAATGGAGTGGAAATCTTACAAAGTTAATAAACATGTGCATTGGTGAGTGTCTTCAGCTTGAAGAGCTACCAATTTTCACTAGACTAGGCTACTTGAAAATTATTAATATTAAGCTACTTGGATTTGCAAGACCATAATCATATTAATTGAAATCTTAACTTCTACACATAACTTGTCCTTGATTCTTGTTGCCACAGAGATATCTAATATTTCTAGACACAAACAACCTCTAAATATCATCTCCTCTACTTACAAGAAATTGATCACAAGACAGTATGAAATTTCACACATCAAAATCCTTTAATACTCATCCTAGATAGTCTCATTTAAATCTACAACCTTTTATAAGACAAATCTGTCCTAAAATTCACACCAATCTCTTCCTCCCTCCCAAGCTCCTTGATTCAAATTATCTCTTTGATGATTGTATGTCAAATAAATTAGGCTTGTTGCTCACTCATCCTTTGAGATCTTCAAATTGATGTTACATTTGTATTTTCCAAATCTACCATCATGACATGAGAGAGCTGGGTTGATACAAATCTTTATGCTCATTCCACCCAAGCAAGTAGGTAGAGTACTTTCTTTGCATGTTCAAGAGATAGATATTTAGAAATCTCCTTAGATAATCATTGTCTTGATATTATCAATGAACAAACTGAACTTAGAAGATGATTAAGAACTATAATAATCCTTTTCCTATTAAAAAATTAAGCCAACATCAAGTCCACTCTAATTAGATAAAGTATTGTACTTCTTAGTATATCACAAAGTCTAGATACAACTCTCGCGAATACTTCACCCTTCACAATATAAGAATAATGATTAAAACTTACTTAAGAGTAATAACAAGATTCTATTGAAGAGTAGTGATCATTTAATAAAAAAATCTCTTCAAAATTTATCTGTACATGGATAGCTGTTTGTGTGGAAAATTACTATAGTTTCAGGATGTGTTTCAACTTTCTTCCCCAAGCTAAGACAATTGATCAATAGGGGAAGGAAGCTTATGATGATTTAGGGATAGAAAAAAATCATAAAATTGAGGAGTTCTAGGTCCATCATTTGCATTCTATATTTTCTTCTTCTAGTTTATGTGCATTTTTTTTTGTGCTGGCAATTCAATTAGTTGCATTCAATTAGAGGCTTCATGGGCACATGTTGAGAGATATTTTTAGAAGATCAAACTGAGCTCAAGTTGGAGACCAATTTTTGTTGTGCAATCCATTTTCTTCTATTTTTTGATAGATTTTTGAGTTTTAATGCCTAGATGCACTTTGTAAATGGATAAAAATATGTGCATAGTAGTTATAAACTAGTATAGGAGTAGTTATGCATATAATTTCATACATCTGAATTGTAATTTTATTTTTATGCATGGTTAGAACACTAGCTATAGTTTCTTAGTTTAGGAATTGAAGCATTATATAAACAAGTATGTACAATGTAAATAATATTGACAATTTTTTTGCAATAAAGCTTTATGCAATTGGTGCTTCACTCATGGTGTGAGAATGCAAATATTTATGTCATTTCATTTTTTTCCACATCTTGTTCAAACCATATAATGCAATCTCATCCATGAAGCGTATTAAAAGCTAAGGATTTGGAGTGACTTGTATACAATTCATTTTTTGTTATTCATTATATGGTCTAAACAAGTGTGGAAAAAAATCAAATTTTTATTATGAATTTTCTATTCACCAATCTATATTAAACTAATCAGCAAAGATTTGGTCCTCTCAGTTGCAGTGATTTTGAGAAAAAAACCTAACTTTTAATCACCATATCTTAAATGAATTTTCATGTCGAGGTGAGCCGAGTTTGATCAACTATTCTCGATACAAGTTAGTTTTGAGTTGATGGTGTAAGTGAAGGACAGTTTTACCAAGTTCTACTTTATGAACTATAATACTTGTTATTGAATTGAGATAGACACAACTCATTAGTTTGTTTGTATTCTCTTTGGATTTTGTTAAAGAAGACAACTAAATGCTATATGAGCTAAAAATTCCATGGTGTCAACAAGCTTGTGCATCTCTTGAGCCAAATTACCAGCCCCAATGACATTTTTTGTTGTTCAAAAGCAGCACCATACTAGACTATTTGCAAACAACCATGTAGATAGGCATTCTATAGATAGACGTTGGAACATCTTGACAAGTCTTTAGTACATAATAAAGAAACTAAATTTCATAAATTGTTTTTTTGATAGTTGATTTTTTTAAATATTGCCCATCAAAAATTACTTAGTACATCTCATATTTTTTCTACACAGGAGCTTGCAGTTTTGAAGAATCTGATTGTAGCAAGGGTATATTTGGTGTTCTTTTTAAAGTGAAAATGTGACTAGAAATTTTTTATGTTGTCATATTTCACATGTAGAAAGGTCAAATTGTAAATAGAGGTGAAGCTGTATGGATTTAAGTTTCTTCTTCATTATTTATAATGCTATTGATTCCTCCTTTGAAGTTGTAAAAATACTTGTTTATTTTCACCTTTCCAGATACCCTTTACTAGGTTCTTCAAGATTCTAAAATATCTTGGGCTGACCCCACTCCAACATGTCCTAACTCCTACTTAGTTCACAGACCTAACTCCTTTCTATATGTGTCTTCCTCTTACTACTCCATCTGCAGATTGCAAACAAATCATCCTTCTTCCACCAACGATTCATTCCATTCAAGAAAAGCCATGTCTGATGATATCAATGCACAAAAAAATAGGGAGAGAATTGCTAGACTGTGGTCTAACTTAAAAAGAAAAGGTGATGGAAAATGTTATTGTCCTTGCAAAATGTGTAAGGGCTTAAAGACTCGAAGATATCTAATCACAAAAGCTAAGCAACATTGTAGGCAACATGGTCACATTGAAGGAGGAAACGAATATTGCCCATTGGTATGCATTTTAATAGTTTATAAATTACATAAGACATGATTTGATGATGACATCATGGTCATGGTTAATATAAGGTCATCATTTTCATATAGGTCAAGCTCCTTGAGTTTCATGTTATGGACCATGATAATTTGGAGAATACGGATTTCCAAATGAGGGAACATGGAGGTGTGAATATTGAAGTAGAAGGTAATGATACTATGGAAGAAGACCAGGATGATGAAGATCATGATGATAAAAATAATCATGATGATCAAGATGATGATGATGATGATGTTGACACAAAGCTTGATATACCTTTAGTTGAGAAGGCACACCAGTCCCTATATGAAGGCTCCAAAACAACTCTTCTTGCTATTGTATTGTTGTTGGTGAACTTGAAGGTTATGAATTATTTATCCAATGTAGCAATGGAATGTATGTTAAGGTATGCCATCTTCTTTCATTATTTTACTCATAGTTCCCTTACAATTAACATTGGGTTCGTGTAGCAATTAATATTCTTTAAATTAATAAATTATATTTTTGGTCGTAGGTTGATAGGTGAGTGTTTGTTACCACCATCAAACATTCTACCTCACTCATACCAAGAATTATCTACCATCATGAAAGATATTGGAATGGAGTATCAAACAATACATGCATGTTTGAACTATCATATTATATATCATAAATAACATGAATTTGGAACACAATGCACTACTTGTCATATCAGTAGATATCAATCAGATTGATTAACAAAAAAGGTTCCTCACAAAGTTCTTTGGCATGTTCCCATTATTCCACATCTGCAATGATTATTTAGGTGCAATAGCTTGGCACAATTTATGGATTACCATGCATGCAATAGAAGTCAAGATGACATTATGTGAATGCCTGCAGATGGTTTGACATTTAAGGAAATAGAAGAAAAATGACCACACTTTAAAGAAGAACCTCGTAATCTCAAGCTTTCATTAGTAGCAGATGGTGTCAATCCTTTTGGAGAGATGAGATCTACTTACTTAGTGTGGCCTATTTTTGTTATCAACAATAACATACCCCCTTGGTTGTCCATAAAGAGAGAGCACATAATGTTGACACTAATTGTTCGAGGTATTTTTTGATTTAGTGGTCATCTAAATTAATTTATTATTACTAATCTATCAAATGGTCATAATAATTATGTAATATTTTTGTTCATTCAACTAGGTAAGTACCAAGTTAAAGATATCAACATATATATTGAACCTCTTATTGATGAGTTGGTGTTGTTATAGAATGGGGTTACTATGTATGACATCTATAGACCAATAGGACAAAGACAATTTCAATTTCATGCAATGCTTGTATGGACAATACACCATGCCGCTGGGCTAACACATTTTTATGGTATGTTCTCTTCTTGACACCTCTTTTTTGGTTGTCAAAGTTAACACATTTAATCCAATTATACACAATCTTTTAGGTCTTCAGACAAAGGGAAAATTTGCATGCCCAGTTTGTGGTCCAAAGACAAAATCTCATTATTCAAAAAGTTTAAGAAAGTAGGTGTTCGATGAGAATAGAAAATTTCTACACAGAAATCATAAGTACCGAATTATCGAAAAACATCTTTTCAATGGTCTAGAAGAGACTACATCAAAGCCACAGAGAATGACACCTCACCTATGGAAGTTGGCATACAATAAAATATATCATCGAGGTAATGTCATTCCATTTGATGATTTTGTTTCAAATTTATATTTTGATATTGTGTTTTGTTTACTAATGATGTGATTGATTCTTGTGAAGGTCGTCAAGGCATCAATGACCAACTTCCAAAAGGACTAAAAATTTATCCTATGCAATTTACTAGGTTTTTGTACTATGAGCAACTTGCAATTGTGCATTTGTTTGATCCTATGCATATAGGAAAGAATGTAATAGAGAAATTATGAAAAATCTTGGATGAAAGGCATGACAAAGATCAAATTGTCTAAACTTGTAGTAACATTGAAGAATCCAACCATGTAATGAAAAATGGCATTCGATCAAATAACAGTAGAGACCAGATTGTGTAGATGCTTAAAATCATCCCTAAAGACTATATTAATTTATTAATATTGCCTATGACATTGTAATTAATTATTAATTAATTAATTATATTGCTCACATTCTTCTACTTATTTAATTAAATTATTTTAATTAAATGAGTTCATTCTCCTAAGTATTTAAATTTAATTTAAATACTCCTAGCCTTAATGTGTTAAATTAATTTGACATATGATCCTCCATCATTCCCTTTTTTTAATAAATTTTGTTTATTTAATCCTCACATCCTATTAATTCCTCTAAACCCATTATTAAATTAAATTTCATTTAATTTAATCTTAAGCCTAACCTAGAGCCTAGCCTATAACCATCATTTTGATCCTCTTAAGCCTACTTCTTCTCTAATCTCACTTAATCATTCTTAATCTCCTTCCTAATCCCCCTCATTAGCCTAAGAGTGTTCTCACACATGTGTGAGAAGGCATGCCTACACACTCCCCTTGTCACTCTTGTCTCCCACTCTTCTTCTCAAGTTTGCTCACACATGTGTGAGCAAACTTTGAATTTTTGACAATTTACATGGCTTGCATGTCACCTTATGTGGCATCTACATGGATGCTAGCTCACCAAGCCCTCCCTCAAGCCTATAAATAGAGGCCTTGTCTCAAGCATTCATCATCTCCCATTATTGCATTGTTACCATGCCATTTTGAGTCTTGAGTTTCATGCTAGAGTTTTCATTGTAGTTTGAGTTTTCATAGAGATTTCTAGGTGAATACTAATCATTTGGTAGCTGGTTTAGCTTTGCATTTGCATTATTGGTCTAGTTTACATGCATTTTTTCATCTCCATTTTATTTACATCTTAGTTTAGCTTGCATATCTAGTTAGTTTCTTTGTTGCATTTCATATTTTCACCATTGAATGCTTTCAAGTATGGCTTTCTCCATAGCTATTTTTTGAAGTATTCTTCATTTCATGTAGTTTAGGATCATATTGCATACTTACTCACATTTGCACATTCACTCAAGAGATTCATCATTTTTTTGTGTTTGGGAGAGGACACCAAACATACCCCCCATCTTAACACACCAACAAGGCCTCTCATGGGTGCCCTTGTTGAGCCGTAGAGGTGGTTGGAGGATTTGGTTTGTTGGCTACTTAGAGTTGCAAAACTCAAGCAAGCATTAGTTAGTTAATGTTCCTTCATTTTTTTTAGGTCTTTGATGCATACTTGAGGTTCTTTAACTAATGTTTGTTTGTTGATTCATACTCCCAACAGGTCACATTTTCTAGCACACAGATTGATACAAGTGTCCTTAGTTGGTTAGTGTCAAAGCAAAAAAGCAATGCTATAAAAGAAGTCATGAAAAAAATACGATTTTCCATAGAATTTTTTGTGAACATAAACAATCTCATATCAAATAAAAGTGAATTTGGGCCAAGGTTGAAAACACATGATTAGGATACATTTATTAAGGTAATTCATGCTATTTTGTATTCACTATATATTTATATACTGCATGTAGTTTCAATTGCATTCTTTTATAAAATGTGGACAAGATCATTTTACAAATATTGTAGTATGTTTTACCTCTATCTCTCCCACACCACTTCACCAACAATGTCAAACAAGTTATATATTATCTTGAAAAATACTTGAGGTAATTATTATCTAAATAAATCAATAAAGAAGATATAAAATATTGGAAGAGAAAAATTTCTCTTCTGATGTGTGAAATGCAAAAGTGTCTACCTCCAAGTTTTTTCAATGCACAAGAACACTACCTCATACATCAAGTTGAGAAGATTGAATTGTGTGGACCTGTACCAACCATGTCAATGTGGATGGTTGAGAGGAACTTGAAATTTTTGAAAGGCTTGGTTTGACAGAGAACACATCTCACGGGTTCTATGGTGGAGGGATATATGGTAGATCAGACCATGGTGTGCATTAGTGAATATCTTCCTAAGTTTGCAGCAAAGTTCCATGTAGATCGTATTTGGGATCCCAACTTAATTCAAAAATTTGAAAGGGAGTACTTGATGGGAAAAGGTAGATCAAGGAAAGTGTTATTATAGTTAATTAATTCTTATAAATCTTCAATATAAGTTATTTTTAATTGGTGTATTTTTTTTGAAATAGGTGGTTGAGAGTGGGATGCAATACATTTGTATATTGTGAACAATCTTGATTGGATGACAAAATGGATTGAATGATGTCAATAAAATGGTTGCTCATTAACATGGGAAGGTGTTGCGTCATTGGTTACAGAAGCTCATCGTAATGGAGATTCCAATGTTATGCCGATGGTAGTTGATCTAGTAAAGGGTTTAAGAGGTGGAGAGGCATGTAGAAATTTATTAATGATCATAACTCGACGTATGTTTCATATCAACTCACGATGCAAATAATTTACACACACTTCAAAAATTGTAGGTCAAGCACCATAAAGATATGTACTATCATGGCCACAAATTTTGCATAAAAAGGTTGGATGACACAAACAAAACTTGTGATTATGGGATAAGTGCAGCTTTTGAGGTCATCAATATATCATCTAGAAATGACATACATCCTCAACAATCTCAAAATCAATACTATGGCATCTTGGATGATATAATTGAGTGTGAATCTAACACCTTCAAAGTAGTTCTATTTGTCATCAAATGGTACAGGTTATGACTAAATCAAAATGATCTAGATAGAACGATTATTCAACATGGTAATGGATTTACAATGATCAATACAAGGTCGTTTGAGCTAGTTGGAGATGAGCCCTATGTTCTCCCAAGCCAATTCAAGAAAAGGTTCCACATAAATAGGGTTGGTCATTTGTTGTTAGACATGATCCAAGAGGAAGGCCGATAAAGTATAATGTTATGGAAGAAGAAGATATTGAAGATGATGAAGAAGTAGATGATGAAGATCAAGATGATGGTGATGATGATGATGGTGATAGTGATGACGATGATGATGATGGTGATGATGGTGATGATGATGGTGATGATGGTGATGATGATGGCAATGATGGCGATGATGATGATGATGAAGAAGAAGAAGAAGAAGAAGAAGAAGATAATCAATGACTACAATTGTTGTCACCCCTTTTGTTGACAATATTGCATTCCTTATATAAGGTAAATTTGTTCATGTTTACAATGTTTCATATTGTTCATGTTGTCTTCTAAGTTATTTGTAGCATACACATATCATGTAATTTTTAGCTAACTTAAGATAAATGATTAACATATGTAGGAAATTTGATTACATATTTATTGTGTTCATTTCTAATGATCACAACATATGTTATTTATAGTTACTAATGTTTATGATGTGTCTAATTATGACTCTTTTTGCAAATAGCCAATTGACTATAGGTACATCATCATCCCTTCTGTTGACGATCTTGCATTCCATTTATAAGGGAAATTTGTTCATATTTGCAATGTTTCCTATTGTTCATGTTGTCTTCTAAGTTATTTGTAGCAAACATGTATCATGTAAATTTGTTCATGTTTATGTGTATCATGTAATTTTTAGCTAACTTAAGATAAATGATTAACATATGCAGGAAATTTGACCCATTTGGTGTGGATTGTGCACAGTGACATGGATCAACAGGTATAAGTCAATAAATAGATATAATTTTCTTATATTCTTCTTGTTTATCATTGAGCATGTATGTTATAAATAGACATATTATATAATCATATAATGTATATATAGACAAAGAAGGTCCATATAGAAATATAATTGCATAATCACTTTCAACTTACTACATTTTATATTTGTCACTTTCACTTTCCATTTGATGGATTGTAGGACCCACCAAATAGGTACTTTTTAGATCTATCTACATCGAATGAGGGAAATTAGGAAATGGTAGATGAAAGCTCTACATGTAGTATGACTAAAATAGGGAGATCAACTCGAGGTCAAAAGAATAGAAAAAAAATTGATAAATGCATGCAATTTTTCCTTGCTAATGGGGGGTCATGTTCTTATGATGATGAGACCAAAGGTGACATCAAGATGCCCTTTCGGTACACACACATTGAGAAAGAATGGGTACCCAATGAGCTACCTCCAATTAACACATATTTTTGTGTTAATGAGAGGATATATCACATTGCTCCATCCTCATTACATAGTTTGGGCCTATTTTCCATGGATGGGATAAAGGTATGTTACAAAAAAGTTGTCGATTTGTTCAAGTATGTCAGTCCATGTTACAATTACAATGATTGGATGCATATTGTTTGATATAAAAAAAGTATGCGTAGGTATGGGGTATCAACTAATTATATACAACAGAAAGAAAATGATCAAAGTAAAAGATTTGCTATGTACATTGATGGGAGACCAAAAGAAATAGGTAATATTGCATTATTTATAAATAGTATACGACCTTCTTCAACTAGTAAGCAACCCAATTGCATATTTGAGGCACATGAGAGGAATAAAGTTTTTTTTGGTACAATAAAATCAATAAGTGTAGGGGAAGAACTGCTAATTGATTACTATTTAAATCACATAGATACAAACAAAGTTACTATCATGAGGGCGGTAAGTACTATTTACCATTTTGTTAATAAGTTTTTTTTTGCTGTCTATTGCTTTTAGTTAGCTGAATTTTTTATGTTTAATCTTTGTGACAAGATCATATGGATCTGACAGATGATAGAGGTCACTAGGATGCTACTCCCACCCCTTCTTTAGTGAGGGTAAACCTTTTTGAAATTGTACAAATTAGATAGTTGAAAAATGTTATATTATTATGTTATTTTATTTATGGTTTTTTAGTTTTTATGATAGTTTTACTAATATTCCTCTCACAATTTGATGTTTAGGATAAGGGTAAAGCACCAACAGTAAGTACTGAGCCACTAGCTATGCCTTCTGATGAGGATATTGTTGAAACTCCCAATGCAACAACAATGTTGAAGAAAAAAATTTAAAAAATTAATTTAGAAATAATGAAAATTTTGGATGAGGAAAATATGGAATCTAAGGAGATGATGAAGAGGCTATCAGATTTGAGAGTGCAAGCTCGTTGTTATGAAGTAAGCAATAATGAATCTTTAGTTATAACAAAAGTTCAATAAAGATTTATATTTTATAATCTTCTATGTTGTGAAGTAAAATATGTAATATGTGCAAAATGCTTTATTGATGCAATTTTTTCAAAGAGTTGTAAGAAACTTTAACTACTGAATTCTTGTTATACAGGATTTTTTGGCAACTGATCCACAACTTGGTCAAGGACAATGCGGTGAGGCTAGTAGTAGTAGAGCTCCGACTGCCATTGGTAAAATAATCTTTTAGTTGATAAGTTAGAAGGAATTTTTTATTTCAAACATTCAAAACTTCTTAACTCTTACTTTTATTATTTGAGAATGTTTTTGCTAACAATGTATTGTTCAAGTCATCCAGTGCAGGAGACTCCTACAAGGTTGACGGACACCTGTACAAGATTGCCGACTATAATGTCGTCAACAAGGGGACATCTAGCTAGTAAATCCTTATTTTTCTATATTTGGTTTTGTGTTAATTGTGAGTTGATAATATGTACTTTAATCTTGGGTGCATCACATAGTGTATTATTTTTTTTGTGGTAGGAGATGCACTGTCTAGTACATTGCCAAATGCAAAGCATAGTGCATGTATTGATGATAATTCACCATCATTTCCTAGAGCTACCCATGTTTCTAGCACGAGAGCTATGCATACATCATTTTTGATTGATGATGATGAATCAATGCTTTTGAAATGTCCTAAGATTCTAGGTACTTTAAATAATTGTTTTTTATATTGTAATAAGGATTTTCTTGCAAGACGTAAACATGATAGGAAGTGGTGAATGCAAAGGCTTTTTATGTGGAGTGATGCCTCATGATTTTCCTTAGTATGTCGTATTGTGCAAGTTATTTAATTATTCTAGAATTATTTTTTATTAAGGGTTTGGTACAATCATCTGGATTATCAATGACCTTTTGTCTATACCAGTAATTCTCTAGTTTAGTAATTTGGTACATTGCAATTTCATGCTTTTAGTAGAAGATACTAACCAATTTTTCTATAGAGAACCAAAAGTGGGAGTCTGGTTTCATATTCAATGTTCAGTTTTCAATGATTTCCCACATCATTGCTATTACCTGTTAGAGTTTTAGAGTGATCACTTTTAGCTTCACTTTCTATTTTAGCAATATTTGTTTTCCATAATATCCCAGGTATGATCAGTGACAACATCAATTAAGAATGACAAAAAATTAAGGTCATGGCAAGTTATATGTATTATGAACTATATTTTTTTTTCAAGGTATACTAATTAATATAGTCACAATACTTTTTTAGTTTTAGAACATCATCAAAAGAACCCTGGTAGAGTTTGACTAGCTTTAGACATTTTTAATTTTTTTTCCAAACTTCTTTTTTGGTCAATTTTGGTCAAGTTGATCCTCCAACCTTGAAATAGATCACTAAAAGGATGAAATGTATCTCATTTTATGTATTTTTTATTCACTATGAAAAGTATTCTTTGCATGATTCATTTTAATGGTTCTTACTATTAATTATCCCATGACATTTTTTGCAGGAAATGATACATTTTATAGGAGGCTTTATGACCTCACGCTATAAAGATTTGGGCCCACCATACGTAAAAGGTGGAGTATCATAACTGAACTAATTTTATCCCACTTTTTTTTCATATCATTAATTGGTGCAACATTTTTCCTTTCATTTGGGTCTTTTCTTATACTAGCTATATCTAACAATTTTGTGCTTTTTCTTAAAAGGTGGAACTACCAAGATAAAAAAATTAAAAGATGAGCTCATCAAAGATATAGAGCATGAGTTTAGTAGTATTATTTTTTATCATAAGAAATTGCTACAAAAAGATTCCAAACATCTTAAGGTTGTGAGGGACACATAGAAAGAGTCTCATCCTAAACCTGAAGTACGAGCATCCTCCCTTTGTTTCAGTGAGGGACTGTAATGAGTTCATTTTGGATGCAAAGGAGAAAGGGGAATGTCCAAAAGAAAGTACACCAGCAAATCTGAAAAGGTATGCAATAGTATTAACTACTAGTACATTAATGAGCAAATTTAGGGTTCAACTTCAGTATCAACAATTTCAACTAGCTCAGTTTTGTCCGGCTACATTGGTACCTAATATCTACTAAGATGCATACTGTCTAATTGATGGTCTACCAATCATATAGTTATGTGCAACAAAGATAAATAATGGGTGAGAGTTAATATCAAATTTGTGAAGTTTCCACAGTCCTTATGATTTCAAGATTTTTTTCCCTTTTGTATTAGACCATCTAGATTTTTTATTGCCTACGTTTTGGATCAAATTCTATGATTCATCATCAGGGTAGATGGCAAGAGAAGAACTAATATTGTTTGTAATCCATATGGTGGAAAAAATGCTATCAGAAAATAACTGAATATGATTTTGGCATGAATGTTTTGGTTCACTTTTTCTGATCTATCAGATGAGAAATGATATGTAGATGGTAGTTGTTAATTTTCTATTTATATTCAAATTCATTAGCAAGGCTATGCAACAGTGGCTGAATGCCTACGGCAAGCTTCCATTGCCTCAACCAAATAGTCTCCTGCATCATGTGCACAGGTAAATATGCCAAAAAATATATTAGAAATTGAATACTTGAGCAACAATTTATTTGATAATAATGTGCATGACATTGCAATGCAACTTGTTAATCGTGACATAGATCATATGCAACATCATGAAGCCCCTGATGTGCATTGTACTATCGATAGAGGTGCTCATTTGTTATTTAAAACTAATTATGTAATTATTAATACAATTTAAAATCTTTAATTGAACTTGGTGTAACCTTTTTGTGTTGAGGATATAGAATCATGTCGTACTGAACGAGTGCCAGAGGATGTTCAGACTGATCAATAGGTAGATCATGTCACACATTTAGGTAAAAAAAATCTATGTTTTGTTTTTTTAAATTAATTTTTTGATTTATAGTTCTTTTATTTAAATAAAAACTCATAATTCACTAATATAAAATGGTGTGAATTTAACTCATGAAGTACTTGTTATTGCAGCGGACCCCCCTTTGGTGCAGCGGCCTCATGATGTTCCTAAACGAATGAGGAGGAGACATGTGTTAGAACCAATAGAGGAGGGGGATGACAAAGACATTGATATTCCTCTTAGAAATTTTATGAAAAAAAGAAATGGCAAGAAAGCAAAAAAGATATGATTATTCATGAATGACTTACTCTTGAATATTGTTAATGAATATTATTAATTAATGTTGGGTGCTAATGAATATTGTGTTAATGAATTATTCATGAATGTTGTGTGTTTATGAATTTTATGTGTTAATGAATGTTATCATGTGATTATAATGATTGGATGTTATATTTCAAAAATGGATGAATTGAATGTTATTAAATGTTAATGGGGAATTTAGAGTGATGTTTGTGGGGGGGGGGAGGTCAAATGAGCTTCCACCTTCATGTGGTTGGCCCTTTAAAGTAGAGAATATTTAACTATTCTTGAAACCAAGTGAAGCTGAAACTTTAAAGATAAGTTTATAGTTAATAGTGACAACCAATTAGCAAGTCGAAATGAAGTTCTTTGTTATAGGTACCTTTTTAGTTTTTAAAGCACGATGTCATGTTTTAATATTGTATAGTTTTTTTCCTTAAGTTAAAGTATTCTTTTAATATAACAACATAATTTATGACCATTTTAGTAACTATTCTAACATCGCTTTATGACAAATCCTATTTTGGCAAAGATGGCGATAAGCGGTGATGTCTATTCCTTGGGAGATTGGATTGTACAGGTCTGTATCTCAACATCATTTGCATGTGGTAGAAATGCATACTTACAACCATTTCATTCTACATTTAAAAACATTGATGATAATATTGCTTGTTTTAATTTATATTTTTGTCTATAGTCATTATAAACATTGCAACCTTAGTCAGCTTTGATAGGCTATGAAGAACATAGTTGAATACTACAATAATTTTTTGGTTAAGCAATGATAGTGATTCTTCTAAGCCAAAAGACAAGACAACTATGTTTCATCTTAAGATGGCAGCAGAGTTATTCATGTATGATTCCTTTCTTTAATAGTGATTTGGATGTTTGACTAGTTCTAAATATGTTGCTATAGTGCCTATTCAACCTTTTCTGTGTATACTAATTTTTTGTTGTGTAAAGTATATAATCAACATCTTTTTGCAGCTCAAATGTTTAGATAGGTTGGGAAATACTCTATCCACATGCATATTCCATATTAGACTACCTTTGCTTGTCTTCAGTAACCTTGGTTTCTTGGGCTTTTTGCTTTGGTTACAATCCTTCAAACTGTTTGGTTATAAAAGTATCTTGTGCCAAGATAAGTATTGCAAATCTGTAGGTAGTTTGACAATAACTCATAGCCATTATTTTTGAATAGGATCAGTTGATTTTGATTTTAACTAAATAAATAACCATCTCTAGCAGTTTTGGTCTAAAGCATGCTAATGGTTGTTTCTTTTTTGTCCTATATTTTTAATTTAGAAATTCTTGTTGGTCCTGATGGTGAGCTTCTTGATAAGATGCATAACTTGGAACCATGTTTGGTAGAGCATGTTAGCAATGATATAATGGACCTGGATCCAATGTTCAGTGGAATGATATTGGTAAATTTAATATGGTTGAATGAATTGATGATGATATTATTTATGTTTACTTCTATGTACCCATTAACATTAATATTTATTTTTCAAAAATTATACTGAAGCTGGGCTATAGCATGCCAAAAAGTGTGTGATAGAAATGGTCATATGGCCTCTATTGTGACCTAACATCTTTCAAGGTTGTTTCTCTCCAGGAAAAGGGCTCCTCTTATTTGGCCCTCCTGTAAGTCAGTCTGATTTATTCTCTATTCTTTATATTTTGGAAATTCATTTTTGTTTACAATAAAGTACATTTAATTTTCTCTTAGGGTATTGGGAAAACGATGATTGGATAAGCTATGGTAGGAGAAGCCAAAGATACTTTCTTTTATATTTCTACCAGTTCATTGACGAGTAAGAGGCTAAGTTCCTAATAAAATCATGCTTTCAAGTTCTTTTATTGTTTTGATTCTTGAATGCAAAAGGCCTTGTATAATTTTCTTTTCCAGGGAAGCACTTGTGCTTAATGAAAGTCTTACATAATAAAGATAACATCAAAAAATATAAAAAATGATTTCTATTTGTGAGAAATTAGACACAAATAAGGATTGCATGTGTAGGTGCAATTTCTAAAGCATATACCATGGCAGGAGTTAATGACCAACAAATTTCAATAACAAAAAAAAACATTTTCCTATGATTGATTGTTGGAATAAATATTGATTTAAGGGAAGAGTGCAAATTGAAAGAGGGTATTGAGCATCTATTATCATTTACTTTTTTGTTTAGGGTGACAATACAATATTGTTAGATTAGGGTATTGAGAATCTATTATCATCATATTAGAACATGGAAAATGGTGTGAAATTGCACTTTCCTTAGTCATGGTTGCATACCTACTGCACTCTTTCATTTGAAAAATTAGTAGAAATACCATATCTAGTAGCTTCTCTATGTTGTATTCATTTATTGGTAATGATTCAATGTCATGCCATTTGATGGTAGCTTCTAGAGTTTCATTTAGTTATAAGGTGTCTCTTATCTTTTCAAGTTTGTATACTCCATTTGGTAGTTTGGTATTAATTGATGATGTCTGGGATCTTCTACCTTCACTGTAGTCTTCATCATCATCCAACTTGTTGTTTGGTATTTTTCATTTTATCCTCTATTTTCATGGTCTTCAGCATGGTTGTGTATTTTATCTATCTAGTTCAAAGACTCTATGCACCTAAGGTGGAAGCCATTTAGAACTAACAGTTGGATAGATCATGTTTCCCCCCGTAAAACTAGAAAATGTCACGAGTTTAAGGTCAAGAAGGAAGAAGTCTTAACATTTTGAGTAGAAAAATATGCTTAAAGATACATATTTAGTTGATTCTTTGGTGAAGTTTATTATTTCAATTCAATTGATTTTGGTTGTCAACCAAATTCCTAACTCCAATGTATATTGTATTTTAGTGCTACATTTTCATAGGGATCTAAGTAAAATGATAGTTGACTACTTTAGTTTTATTGATGCAACGGAACTACAAGTGCCTTTTGTGTTCTTGACAAATCGTAAGCTTTCAACTTTTGTGAAGCCATTACAGATGCAAATGAACAACTGGTGAGTTGTCAATTTTAAGGCAAATTTTTTGTTTTTATAACGTACAGTTCAATTGCTAGAAATATTTCATCTAGATTGTTAATTGATAGATTGTTAAATTTTCATGTCATTTACTACTTTGGTTGGGTAGTTCTCCTTGCATTTGTAAATCGTAAATCTTGCTGCAGTCTTTAGCCTAATGACAGTTTGGTATTACATCTAGGGCGATAACATAGTTGACTTAAAACTTTGCATTAAAGAAAACATTAAGGGATAATATTTGAATTGTGGATATTTGTAAATTATGTTGGTTTTAGACATAGTTATAGTTATATATGTGCTCTTATGATGATGTGATTGGGACTATAAGTTTTTTTGTCACATTTATCTGTTTGAAAAATAGATGAAATTATTAGCTTTCATTCTTGATAAATAATTATTTCCTAATTTTATTCTTCCTTTTAGGAACCAAAATTTAGATGCGTTGTGCCAATTATTGCAAAGGCTTTGCTCTCATAGGAGCCTTTTAAACTGCATAAAATTTGAGTTGTAAAGCATAATTTCTAAGTGGAGACTTAGGATATCATAAAAATTTCTTCCTCCTTCCTATTGTTTTGTATGAAATAAATCATGTGATGAATGAAACAATGGTATGGAGGTAGAAATGTGCATGATACCCTGACTCTCATGCACTGAGCAATTATGCTTTAGAATCAAGTTTTGTGCAGTTTAGAAGGCTCCTATGAGAACAAAGCTTTTACAATAACTGGGATAGGTTGTTGAAATTTCTACATATCTTGATCTCATTTTCAACACAAATGTGTAGAAAGGGAAGGTGTTTTGGTCACAATTTTGACACCAAACTAGTTGCCTTTGATGTCACTCGTATGGCACTGACGTAGAAAAGTAAGGGATTTTTGTTACAATTTAGATGCCAAATTGGTGTAGGTTTATGTTGAAATTTTGACTAGTGGTGCCCACAAATGAGGAAATAATAGTTCAGGTTGGACTAGGGAAATCAAAAAAATTTGCATCGGTAAGTCCACCTTTATGAAGTTGAAATTTTAATGCAAAATGTATGTGGCAAAAAATTAACCAAAAAAGATCGACAACAAGCTTGGTTTCCTTATCGACCTACTCTTATCAAAATTTTGACCTTTTCGCGTCAAAATTTAGGCCTAAATTTACTAGTGGGTCCAGGGGGTAGGTGCACTCAAGATTTTATCTTAACATATCTTACTAACCATTCTTTTGGTCTCAATTTTTGGGAAGAGGTATTTCTTTGTCAAAGCATTTCTATGTTTTTGTTTCTTGTACCAACTGAGGAATGGATGTTACTTGCAGTAATAGGGGACTTCTAGTCTTAAATTTAGAATTTTAGATAAACAAGTTCTCAACACTTCACAAATTTAAAGAATTGATTATCCCATGTGTTGTCAAACCAAGGTGGAAGGTAGCAAGGGATAGTCCAAATCCAATTGATTTAAATAGAAGGATCTTCTCAAAGGAATTGCTAAGATCATTGTTTGGTGTGAGAGTTTCTAAAGTTTCTAAAAGAGAAATGGAAGGGATGTTCACAAAAGATTGAATCTAAGAGATGACACTGATGTCTTGGCTATACAATCTAAGCATGGTTAGGATAAAAAAGTAAAATAAAAAAGAAAGAAAGGTGTTAAGAATGAAGGATTCTACAAAGTTTGAGAAAGGTAATTTGATAAAAGGGATATGCACTCTAAATGAGCAATCCAGTATCAAAACCATTGCTTCATCAAAGAATCAAGTGACAACATTGTGAGCTACATGAAGAAAGTATTCAAGAGGTTACCTAGGACTTCAAATGAAAGTGACAACCTACCAAGAGCCCTCAAAACTAATTCTCTCATCTGGTCAGACAAATGATTGATAAAAAACTTTCGTGGAGATTCTTGATGAATGAGCTAGATATGGGGGAAGATTGTTTCCAAGTTGTCAATTTTTTTTGATAGACTATATTTTGAGATGTCAAAGGAAATGAATACACTGAACACACATTGAACTTGGAGATTCAAGATTCTAAGCTTTTGACTAAAAAAGTGACTCAAAAAATGCTTGGAGTGTTGAGGATTCAATTGGTGTTTGACACATATCAAAGGATTGTTTGCTGATTAAGAAATGCCTTTGTCATTTCTTCCTTTTTTGGGATTATTTTTTGTGGTTTCACAATGCACACCTCATTTCACCTAGAAATGGGGACCCCCTACTTTATTTTTTGGCTATCCAAAACCATAGTCTAGGTTTGAGTTTTTTTTCCAATGTTTTTTGGGTCAAGACTAGGTCTCAATTAGAAAACCCAGAGTTTGGATTTCATTGTCAGAAGGAGATAAGTCTTTTGTAAAATAAAAGGGGGGGTGCACCAACACACCTCAATAGGTTTGCTAGTGCACCAAAGTATTGAAAGAGAGACATTTCCCCTTTTTGGGTGATGTGCAAATGTGTAATTGCACAATAGAAAAGGGGCTTGGGATCCCCATGTCTATAAAACTTGGGGCCCTCTTCTCCTTCCCACCTTCATTCTCTCATCTCCAAGCTATAGGACCATAGCCATGCCTTAGTCAAGGTGTGCTCTTGTGCTCCTCGAATCTCCCCACTAGCACACTAAGGAAAACATAAAACAACATTAGACATCAAATTAAGGTGCACTATTGTGCACCTTATTCTTCCACTCAAAACCTTAAAAAACTTAAAAATGCAAAAACTTATTATAATTGTGCCCAGTAGTGCACCTAATTAGATGTGCTACTGCACATACTTATAGAATCAAGCATCTACCCAAATCTAAATATGAGGTGTGCATTAGTGCACCCGAGGAGCTGTGCTAATGCACACTGCATATGATAAAATTTTCTAATAAAAAGGTACACTAGGTGCACTAGGTGTGCCATTATTTTTGCATTTCATGGGTATAAGTTAGGTTTTTTGGTCTTTTTGGGAAGATTAGGTATTTGGGTCTCATTTGTGTTTGGAATAGGGTTTGAATTAATTAAGATTTCTTCAACTTTGAACTAATGGATGTCATTTTGTGTAGATTTAATGGCTTCTTCATCATCCTTCCTTGTAGAAAAGATGGCCCCAAAGCCTATGGTATTCAAGTTTCAAGGTGTTCTGACCAAATCATGATTTCAGGATGATCATTTAGAGATCCAAGACATTGAACTAGGTCACATTAATTTGGGTGCATTCTTGGCATTGTGCAACAAACCAATAGAAATATCTCCAATGATATCTACATTGATTCGATCAGGGCTTATTAGTAAAGCATCACATCTAGTTGTTAGTGTAATCTTTATAATTAATCATGACATTAGCAGAGAACTATGTTCCTAAAGAAAGGGTATTCAAGAGCATTACTAGAGAGATCATCCTTGAGCTCTGACCCAAGAACATTGAGAAGGTTTTCCATCTCCTAAGGGTAGATCAATTCATTGGATTAACCTATTAGCAAGTAGAGAGATGGTATAGGGAATATATTTATGAAGCTTCTGAGATCATCCAATATTCAAATCTTATTGAGAAGACTCATCTAGGGAAGAAAGTAGGTAAAGTGGATATGACAAGAGGTTATATGAAGGAAGACATTGGATATTGAATCATACTCTTGAGTAGAGTTATGGGATTGCCAACAACTAGACACCTAATCATTTTTATGGTGCATTTTATTAAGACTATCAAAACTACAGAGATGCCAATTGATTGGTCTTCCATTCTCAATGAGAACTTGGGTGAGTAGCTGGTGGTAGTGAAGACTAATAGAAAATTTTACATGACATCATACTTGGTGTACTTATTAGCCACAAGGGCGATAGATTACCTAGGGATCTATAAGAGGGGTAGCATGTAGGATGCAAATGCATTGCCCTACATTGTGTATCTTCATCTAGTAAAGAAGATCTTTTAGAGAAAAGAAAGGAGTATAGGATTGTAAGAAATGGTTTCATATTCACAATAATCTAGTTCATCAAAGGGGACTATGCGAAGAGGATGTTAGAAGAAGCAACAACTAAGCTTTTAGAGGTTGGAGCCTATTACATTCAATATTGAATATTCACATATTTGAGGGTAGTAGGTACAAAAATAAATCTAAAGAAGCTCCCAAGATACCCAAGTGATAGGTTTATAATCTTGGAGATCGCTCGACAACTCTTGTTGACATAAAATAGAGTAAGGACATAGCACAAAGTAACATGGGCATGGCCCATTGCAATAGGACCATTCAGTGTGGATCGGAGACAAGATATTTCATATTTTGAGTGTGAATGGGATCAATATCTCCTAGAAGAATGTAATTCTCCATGACCCTATTTTGATAACATTGGAAGGGTGCAACATTTAGTTGGTAAGATATTTCAGCATGAGGATGCAATTAAGGATCACTAGATGAATGTAGTAGATGACTATGATATCCACATAAGGGATTGTTGTAGGATGAATCTATATCTAGTAGAAAAGGCTTTAAAGATGAAGATCCATTGAATATTGTGCAACAAGAGATGGAGGATTTTCTTGATCCATTTTTCAAAATGGACAAGATTAGGGATGGACCTATTATGAATGCCAAGATTAACAAAGAAGAGAACTCAAACATTAATAACAAGGTGAGGCATGTCATCAAATTGACAAAGGATTGGATCAAGAGACCTTTCAAACTTGATCCAATTCCTCCAACAGTAGTCTTTCATGCTCAAGCCCACCCAGCTAAAGGTCGAGGAGCTAAGGTCACATTGCTTACATTTAGAGCCTAGTCACTAGTGAGACCCGAGATAGTACAACAACTTGATAGACCAGATGGGTATTATAGGGATCAAAAAGGTAAAGGTAAAGGAAAGAGGAAGAGTACTTCTCCTCAAAAAACCAAGCTAGAAGAAGAATCAACTCAGGCACCTTCACAAGAAGAAAAATAAAATGTACAAGCACTGGAGAATGTGGAAGCTGCACAAGCTCAAGATGATCCTCAAGTGCCACCAGCTAAACAAGGCCAAGGAGAAACTAAGTATGAAATACAATAAGTGCCTTCACAAAGTAAAAGCCTCCCCCTTTGTACCAAAGAAGAGAAAAATCAAGACTCCAGTAAAGAGGAGACAAAGGGTCAGTAAGAAAGTGGTTCCTTTCCCATCAGTCCCCGAGCCTACTTTGGAAGAAGTAGAAGTAGAAGATGATGAGGATGAGGAGTAAAATATACCTTTGAATTGAAGGACTTATCTTGCAAGAGCTATAGATTCAAAAAGGAGAAGAATCTTCACTATCACACCACCATCTATCCCTAAGAAACCCATTAAGACTACAACATCAGAAGATGAAATGCAATAGTGGATAGATGAGTAGGCTATGGAGGGCACTAATGTCTTTCAGATGTTAGATTTTGATTTCATGCTTATGGGTACTGAACTGGTTGGGGATAAGATAAGAGACACTCCAACCAACCAACCTAGATAAGAGGATTGGAGTCAATTACCACCCAAGATACAAGGACCCAAGGTAGCTCCATCATCCCTAGTACAAGTTACATATTGTGTAGACAAGGGATCGACTACCCCTCTACCTCCAAGTACCAAAGAAGAATAGGTTCAAGTAGGATAAGTTGAAGAGCCACAAAAAGTATCCACTAATGAAGTGTCAAAAGAAGGGAAAATAAGTGAACAACCTCAAAAAACTTCCCAAGACACCAAGGTAAGAACTATGGACTCCACAGATAAAAAGACTTCCAGGGTAGATCTCATACAAAAGGAGAGGACTCTTGAAAGGGGAGATAAGGGAAAAAGCATTGCTAAGAAACTTCTTCATCCTCAAAAGGAAAAAAATCTATTGGAGCATATCCAAAGGTGGCTAAGGAAAGAAGTAATAAGAAGTAAGAAGCAACAATTCACCATAGAGGAAGAAGATATGATGGAATTGATGGAAGTCCTAAGGAAGCCTGAATCACCTCCAAAGGATGCATGAGCATTAGCCTTTATCATGAGTGATTAGAACCAAGACCTAGTTGCTCATGTAGCTATCCCTCCACTACATTCAAATGTTGAAGAATTGAATCCATAGGATTATTAGACCAGGAAGGTTATGCTTGGGAAACCTAACTTGGATAATGCTAATCTTTTGGTTACAACAAGAATAAAAGATCTATTCAAGAGCTTAGAACAGGATGGGGTATAGTTGATAACACTTAAGTGACAAAATGAAATCCTAAAGGGATATTTAAGTGAATTTTTTGGTCCCTTGGATCCCACAAACCCTAAGGAAACCTTGAATGCAACAATTAAGAGAAGAGATAAGGGTGTGGTACAGTTGGACCCATTTTTGAGAGCTTGTCAGTAGTGGAGAGAAATTTTTGAGGAAAAAGGTGTGCAAATCATTCAAGGAAATTTTAAGCTATTACATGTCATGTAGGATAATGTGGATGGGCTAGTAGTCATTTTGAATCAAGATTTTGGTTTGATGGATGAGATACATACCTCGGGCAAGGATTTGCAAGCATTACATGCAATTAAAGGCCAAAGGTATTAGATGCTAATGGATGTATACATAGCTAAGGAGCTAGAAAAGATTGATGATTGGATTGAAAAGATTGCAAATGGGAATAAAGTAATGGAGACATTACATGCAAAGATTCATAGGTTCAAGGATCAAGCTGAAGAGAAAATCTTGGAAGCTCGGAAGCATTATAGTGATGTGTGTTCAGAAAATTTTAAGGACAATTCTTGAGAGAAGTTAATACTAGTAGAGGTAGTAGTTGAGAAATTTTGTAAAACTTTTGAAGAATTTTCCAATGATGATGACATTAAGAAATAATTTAGAATAGAGGAGGTATTGTTAGATCTAGATGTGAAATTAGGAGATTTTACAAAGACTTATATCGAGGTTGGCAACTACAGGCAAAAGGTGAAAGATAAATATGAAGCCTTACATTTGCTAGATGTGGCTCAAGTCACTAAGATAATCAAGAAATTCAAGGGTAAACACCTAGACATAGCTTTGGTATAAAGGGAAACAAAAGTCAAAAGCCAAAATTTTGATTTTGACAATTAGTGAAATTTTGCAATTTTTGGAACCTGCTTCCAAGTTGTGCTACTACGCTGGTGCGCCAGGTGCATACGTGCACTTTTTTAGTAGTGTTCTATAATATTTTGAGGAATTTAGAAGTGTGTTGATAGTTAATTTAAAATTCTAAAATTAGAGCTTTCCATGCATCGAGAACACATTCTAACAGTAGTTTAAGTCCTATAGATGCCTAGTGAAGAAGGAGCTCCTATTTTTGGCACTTCTAGACACTTCTACATAACCTGAAGGCTTTCTCTTTCATATTTTCTCATGCTTTTTTTTTTTTTTTTTTTATGACATGTAAAGGTTCATGCATCCAATTAATTAAATAAATATGGATGGAGTCCTAGTTAGCACCTGCTACATATTCAGTTTGTACATAATTAGATTTGTTTTATTAGTTTAGAGGCATATGATTGCATAAAGATATCTCTCACTCTCAACACAAATTAAGGAGAATATTTCTTATAAATTTAGGAATGTAATGTGAATTCAAGGCTTCCATTATTCTAATGCAATAATAAATGTTGTTGGTGCTCACATTTGGAGTGTTGTGATTCTTGCCTGAATGTGTTATATTTTATGGATGTATGTTCATGGGATATAATTGAGCCAACAATTTGATTGCATTGTTTTAGTTGTGTGATCTTTTAATTCTAGTGTTTGCTACAGGTTTACACTTTTTTTTGACATACTTAGTTTGAGAAGAGATCATCATATTGTTCCTACATAACTTTTCATCTCGCATGAGTGCACTTTTTGTAGCCTTGCAATTTGATGACAAGTGAAATATCTTACAATTACTGAATTCCCATCGATGATTGCATCAGTGGAATTAAGGAAGTGTTGCTCCTATTTTTATTGGTTACCTAAATATCTTTTTGAAAGCTTAACTCATAGATGCATTGTTTCCATGGCTTATGTCCATTAGGATTTTACTTTCCATGTTATTTGCTTAAAATTTCTTATCACCTTATCTTCGTTATTTTCTTTATTAACCCATTTGGATAAATTAGGAATTCATCTTGTTGCATTGTTAGATTACATTCATCATAATAATAGAAAAATATGAAAAAAATTCTTTCTTGTGTGGTGATTCTTTTTGAGACAACAAGCAAATCATACATCTTATCCAAATTGTTTTAGAACTAGCAAAGGCCTCCTCTTGAATATTCACATTTATCTTAAACTGAACAGATTCCAGTAGGTTGCAAGATCACCTAAAACCTTGGAGTTTATCCTCATATTGGATTTTTAAGAGAGAATTTTGAAAAGATTCCTTCCATTAAGAATAGTGCAAAACAACAACTCAAACATCACTAAGACTCAACATGAGCTACCTCAGAGTTTGTTCAAATATATCTTTTGTAATTTTCTTCACATTTTCCCATCTAGGCTTGATTCTTTCCATAAGCTTGTTGGGAATTTTTTTGGCAAGTCGATCAAGTGAGTATTTCCATTTACCTAGTTTGGACATTATCATGTCTTCAACTTTCTTCTTCTCATCTGCATTCATAGTTTTATATCTAAGAGGTTTGAAGTTTTCCATGCTAGCTCCTACATCAATCTCCTTTAATTTTTCTTGAAATGTAGGTGAAGTTCTTTTGAAAATAATATCCGCTACATCTTCTTCACCTAATTTCAATTTCTTTCTACATTTGGATGCTCTTCTTGTGAATACTACAGTAGATGATTTGGCAGTTTTGGTTATGATAACCTTACCCTTCTTCCTGATTGGCCCTTCTTCTTTAGATTTTGTTTCTTCTATATCATCTTCTACATCATCTTCTTCCACATCATCCCCTTTTCCTTCTATCAATAGGAACTTGCTTGCATTATTTTTGCTATCCTCTTCTTTCCTTTGTTGACTGCTTGAGGAAGCTTAATTTCAAGTTCTATTGTAGCTTTGGCTTCATTAAAAGTACCAAAATATGTGGCCTTGGGATCCATAGGTTCATTTAATAGTGTCTCAATGATATCCTTGGGGTCATCAATGTTGACCTCATAGCTTAGAGGCTTAGCCTACACCACTCTAGGTTTTCCTACTTGAATGTACACTTTGTCATAGTCTACCATGAAACAAACATCATCCTTGTAATCTTCTAAAAGTTTCTTAGGAATTCTAAATATGCTATTCATCTTTTCCTTGAATGAATCAAAGTAATTATCCATGATACTAACAAAGTTCTCACCCATCTTTATTATATATTTATTAATCTAATATAGTAATGGTACATCTTTTCCCCATATGACTGAACCTTTTAAAGGGAAAAAAAAATTGCACAAAGAAGAATAAAAAAGTCAAGAGTGAACCAAACTTACACAGGTTATTCTTTGAAGTCCTGATGCTCTCCATGTTCTTGTTGAATTGATTCAACATTAGCTTGGCAAGGTTGAAAGACATGTTGTTCTTCACCATCTTGAGAGCTAGATCAACTGCCTCACATGAAACACTATTGAGATGACTGGAGCCATAGATTTTATGAGCTATTACATGGATTCAAAATTTCAGCTCCATGTCAGTCACACTACTAATATTTAGGCCTCTTACATCTCACTCGACAAGAGTTTTTCTTTTCAGTTCTACCTGACTTAGGGTTTTGGTAGTCTTTTCCTTGTTCAACATTGGGAGCCCTATGATTTGATGAATCATTTTCTTTGTTATTTGAATATGCTACTCCAACCATAGCTACTCATAGTGTGCATGGTGAAGGATAAACCTTATCCATTTTATCTAAAAGTCTAAGGGCATAGGTGAAATGTGTGTTAAACCCTTGGTTTCCAAATTTTGATGTTCAGGTTTTAATTCACCATTCACATGTAAATTTTCCAAAGTCTCATCCATCTATAGGGCTCCATTGTCTTGTATCAAACAATAAAAATGTGAATGAATATCATTAAAAATTAATATCTTTGGTGGAATTTGTGAATGATCTGTAGTTGCTTCAAGCATTTCTGCATTTTCCAGACTCAACTTGAAGTCTGGTGCCTTCCAATTGATTCCTTGAACTAACATCTTGGATCCTTTCTTGTTTTTGCTACTGGAGGATGCTATGCTTGATAGGGTTTAATGAAAACATGAAAATCTACAACAAAAAACACACAAATCACTTAGAAGCATGGAAATATCTCTTAGCAAATAGCTCTTCAAAAATTTGTGGTGATAAATGAATTTTATTCCTTTCCTTTTAACAACTTTTCACTTTCTAAAAATCATAAATTCTTGGTACAAATACTTCTTTAGTGACAAAATATATTCCACTCAATTTGATCTTAGTGCTTAGTCGAGTCATTCATAACTCAGTGTCCACACAACGTTTTAGTGTATCCCAACTTTTCGCAACAGGGTCTTGTAACCTAACCTAGCTCAATAAGGCCTAGATTTTCCTTAAACACTTGGTGATCCCTTTGCATCTTGAATGCTGATATTGATCTTTCCTTCTAGCTATCTAGAACTAATGTAAGATGTCTACTTTAGAGTCTTAGTTCTAGTCATCCTTGTGGGATATCAAGTAGAGATTCTTGAGTCACCCAATTCTTGAGTGACATGTGCTTCATGGCTTAGACTTGCATTCTCATAAGATTTTAGGATCCATTGCTACCTCATATGCTTTCTGATGTTGCCAGCTTTGAGTTTCTTTTCATCTTCAATCCTTCCAATGTTCATATAGTTCTTAGAAAGATGTCCAAGTTTTTGTACAAATAAAACATCTTCTTGAGGTGTCTCTTGTCCTTATGTGATGTTTCACACAATTTTCTCCAATGTGCCCAAATTCTCCATAGTAGTGGCATCTACACCATGTGTTGTAGTCCCAACCAAATATAGCTTTCATAATCTATTCCATTGGTTTCAATGTCTTGATTTTTCTTTCTAAATATTTGTGCCCATGCTTCTTTCATTTGTGACATTCACCTTCAAATTTAGGTTTCTCTTTGCATTCATTAGCTCTATGACCATGCTTATTGCAATTGTAACACTTTCTATTGAGTTTTTCTTTACTGTTACTCCAAAATTTGTTTGATGTATGACCTAACTTACCATAGTGATTGCAAGTAGGCCTTTGATTCTTTTGAGCTCCTTTCTTGGATGATTCACCTTCTCCTATGTATCCTATTCCTACTTTTCCTTTCTATCTATACTAACTTTGCTCATTCAACTGATTCATGTCTATTTGAGATTTCATCATCTTCTCATTATTTTTCTTTTCAATGTTGAAATCATTTTTCAATATTTCATTCTCTAATCTTAGATTCATGATTTCTTCATTTGCATTAATAATTTGATCAATGAAGTCTTCCCATTGAAGGGATAGATGTTGAATTTCATTGTTCTTTCCTTCTATCTCTTCTTTGGATTTTTCTTTTTCTTCCATGAATTCACATAATCTTATTGATTGAATTTCTTGTTCTCTTTTAAATTTTCTAACTTCTTCTTGAAGATTACAATTCTTTTCTAATAGATCTTTGATTGCCTTATTAGCTTCATCTAAATTTCTTTCTAGATAGATATTCTTCAATTCTTTCTTCAGTGTAGAGTTTGTCATTTATTTGTACTACAAGATCTTTTCTTGTCAAAGATTAAGAGAGTTGCTCCTTTCCTTTCTTAAGTTGCCCAATAGCCAATTCCAAATCTAGCTTTTCATTGTCAATAGCTTTATCTAGCCTGAATACCTCCATTGCCTCTGATCTTTGCTCAAGCTATAAAACTTCTTCTTTGAGAACCACAAAGCTCTAATAATTTTTTTTGGAAATGTAGGATAGACAAGGTTACTAAGAGGGGAGGGGTGAATCAAGAAACAATACAACTTATTCTTATTTCACCAATTAATCCTTCATGTATATTATGATCTAATTGCATGCATGAAAAATTGAAAGCATTAAAACATTCATAACACTTTGACACAAGATATGGTGACCTAGAAACCTTCCAAATAGAAAGTAAATTTTGGGTGGAGATGATACCCACAAGCTTTAGTACTGTACTATAAATTTGGCTAGTTAAGGCTTATGATTAATCACTTATAATGATCTTCCCTTTTAGGAGCAATAAGGACTGCTAGGTCCACCTTGCTAAAGGATCTACAAAACATATAGTTATGTATGCACTTGGTAAAGAGATTTTCAAAAGAATATTAAGTCTACCTTGTAAAATGATTTAACTAATACACCTATTAGGATGAACCAGTGGTTGATCTCTAATCTACAACTCTGATTTGCTGGTTGAGATTCCTTTGGAGTGTAATGATCACCTTACTATGATAGATAAATCTTTGTTGCCCCTTATACTACTTGTAGCTTTCTTAATTCACACCTCTACTCTTATTATATTTTCATAATGTGTTCTTCTATATCTTCTTTGGATGTGATACAATACATTGCATATATCAATCCAAATTACAATTCATCAAAGTCAACTATAATACAAGTTTCACCAAAATACACAAAGTCATCTCAATTGATGGTACTCAGATTCTAAAGAAAAACTCGGTGAGATTCTGATACTCAATAACCATTTTCAACACTCAAAATCATCATGCTCTTAGTAGATGTAGAAGCTTGGTTCATACTAATCACTTCCAAGTAGTTTGAACTCAGTCAATACTGGTGACTCAGTGAATACTGTGAAACTCAACATATAAACTGAATCACTTGGTTGACATTTCTTGGCTTGGTTAACACTTGATTCACATCACTGATGTAGTAAGCTTGGAAAATACTAGAGGCCACAATTTTCACTGTGCAACTTGGTAAATACTATGAAGCTCAATTTTCACTGATATTCAATAACTCGGTAGATACTTCTCAATATAAACTAAATACTGATTCTGGAACTCGATATCAACTATAGAACTTGATAGAAGCTGGATTACTCATTTAACACTATAAAATACAAGATAAGATCAGTAACTACTAACCATTTGACTAAGTGTGAGTCACTAATAAACAAACTAGACCATAATATCAACAAATTATTTGATTCCTAAGGAGTTTGTGTTGTACATTGATCATAAAGCCTTATAGTACTTGGGGGAGTCAACATAAGTTGAATTAGAAACATATGATGTGGGTTGAGTATTTGCAGAGTTTCATATTTGTGACTAAGCATAAAAGTGGAGTCACTAACCAATTTGTTGATGCATTGAGTAGAAAATGTTCTTTGCTAACCGAGATGAAGGTTGAAGTTCTTGGTTTTGATGAGATGAAGGAGTTGTATGATATTGATCCTTATTTTTTTGAGATATGGAGAGAGTGCAGGGTACCTAGTTTGATAGAAAAACCAAGTAAGTTAATGAGTATTTTATTCAAGAATGTTTTTTTTGTAAGGGTATTTAGTTGTGTATTTCTAAGATTTCTATGAGGTTAAATTTGATTAAGAAAAAACATAGTGGTGGATTGGCTGAAAATTTGGAATTGATAAGACACCGAGTTTATTGAAAGAGAAGTATTATTGGCCTTAGATGTACAAGGATGTTCAAAAATTTGTAAAGAGTTGTGGAGTTTTTCAAGTGGCAAAATAATTGAGTCAGAATACTGGTTTGTATACACCCATTGTTGTTCCTGAGAAACCTTGGAGTGACATTAGTATGGATTTTGTTCTTGGATTGCTTAAAATAGTGAAGGGGTATGATTCTATATTTGTTTTTGGGGATGGATTTTCTAAGATGGATTATTTCATATCTTTTAAGAAGACATCAGATGCCAAGCATGTTGCTGAAATTTTATTCAAAGAGTTTGTTAGATTACATGGATTACCTAGAAGTATTCTTTTTGATAGAGACAGTAAGTTTGTTGGTTTCTTTTGAAAGACTTTGTGGAAGAAGATGGGTACTAAGTTGAAGTTTAGTTCTACATTCCATCCATAGATCAATGGACACATAGAGGTTGTGAAAAGAAGCTTGGGTAATTTGCTAAGATGTTTAGTGGGAGATAAGCCAAGTAATTGGGAGCTAGTACTAGCACAAGCTATGTTTCCATATAATAGTTATGTGACTAGGAGTATAGGAAAACACCTTTTGAGATTCTTACTAGAATATAACCTAAAGGGATATTAGATTTAAGGGATATTGCTAGTGAAGAGAAGAGAAGTGATGCATGAGAAGAGTTTGTTGATTTTATGAATTCTTTGCATGAGGAAGTAAAGTCAAGATTGGAACAAAGTAATCAGAAGTACAAGGAGAATGTTGATAAGCCTAGAAGACATCATGTTTTTGGAGTTGGTGATGAGGTGATGGTTCATTTAAAGAAAGGAATATTACCTATTGGAACATACAATAAGTTGAAGATGAAGAGGTATGGACCTTGTAAGATCTTGAAGAAGTTTGATAGTGGTAATGCTCATGAATTTGAGTTACTTGATGACATGGATATATCTCCTATATTCAATGTTGTTGATTTGTATAAGTATCATGAGTTAGATGATAAATTCATTGTGTCAGATAATTATCCTAAGATGTAGATTGAAGAGGTTGAATATATACTAGATTAGAAGGTTGGTAAGAGCACAAGAGAGAAAGATTACTATTAGTATTTGGTAAAGTGGAAGAATAGACCAATTGAAAATACTACATGCATTTCCAAATCTAAGTTTGATTTAGCTTAGGTTGTGACATGTCAATGATTTAGGAGAATCATTTCTTTCAACCCTAGTTTTCTAATGCAAGAGCATCTTGGGTTGCATTTCTATCAGGCATGTTTCCCAAGTTTCTTAGTCCTATGGTTGTCAATTACTTTGGCTGCCAAGTTCCTTTGGTTGTCGAGTTCTTGTGGTTGCCATGTTCCTTTGGTTGTTGAGTTCTTGTGGTTATCGAGTTCCTTTAGTTTTCAAGTTCATTTTTTTTCTTAGTTCCTATGGTTGCCAAGTTCCTTTGGTTGTCAAGTTCCTATGGTTGCTAAGTTTCTTTGGTTGCCAATTTCCTATGGTTTTTGAGTTCACCAAGTTGTAACATTTTGTTTGGTCCTTAATGTGTTGAGTTGTCTATGTGTAGTTTCTAGTTGGAGCTAACATTTGCATTTAGTTTTGTGTTAGGTATTTGCTAAGAGTTGACTTGTGGCTTATCTCAGCATTTGACATTAGAGTTTCTTTTGTTATATTTTCTATAGGCAGACTTGTGGTAGTGCATATATTTAAAGGAGTCTTGAGTAGAGTTTTAGCAAGTAAGTAGATGAAAGTAGAGTAGGAGGAAAGATAAAATGAAATGATTATCATGGTCGATAGAATTTGAATTATAATGTTGGTTTTAACCTAGAAGGACTCACAACTAAGCATGTATTTTATGATTTCATAAATCTATAAATGCATTTATTGCTCTATCTCTTGTGTTCATTGTTATTGTGTTATTTTCCATTGTGTTTACTCTTGTAGGTTGTTTGGAAGAGCTAGGTGTGCCTTTGGCCCTATTTATCTCTTCCCTTCCCTGTGTTAGGTGAAAAACTAGATTTGGGTCATATTCACATTTTTGAATGCCTTGCATATTGTCACATTTATGTGGAGAAAAGAAAAAAGTTAGAATAAATTGCAACGAAGGGTATCATTGTTAGATCTAGTGAAAATTCCAAGGCTTATTAGGTTCCTTCCCTTAGGAAAATAGTTATTCATATAGATGTGAAGTTTGAGAAGGACAAGGCCCTTCAAAAGTCTAGTAGCTTGATGAATGAGGAGGAACAATCATCCACAACTGAGGTAGTACAAATTCCTCAAACTTCAGTCATACAAGCTAGAGAGAGAAAAAAGAAAACCAAAGAAGATGATTAGCAAGAAAAAATAAATACTTTTCCTCATATCCATGTTAGAAAGAAGATGAAAAGCATGATAGTTGAGAAAAATTTAAGAAAGGCTTATGTTGGTGATCAACAAGATTTAGTCAAAAAAGAAAGATTTCTAAATATTATTCTTATATGTGATACTTATGAGTGAATTAATTGAAGTACATCCTTCCAAATTTAAAGATGCATCCAAGAACCAAGTATGGAAGGATGCTATGGTGGAAGAGTATTCTTCCATCATCAATAATAGTATGTGGGAGGTAGTACTAGAACCAAAAGATAAGTTTTTGGTGGGCTCAAGATAGTTGTATAAGGGTAAGCATGTTGTAGATGGTAGTGTAGAAAAGTTCAAAGATCATTTTGTAGTTAAGGGGTTTTATCAAAAGGAAGGAATTGACTATGACATGGCATTTTCTCAAGGAACTAGGTACTCTTCCATTAGAGATATACTTTTTTCATTTGCATAGATGGATTAGAAGATTCACTAGATGGATGTCAAAGAAACATTTCTCAATGGAGTAATTGACGAAGAAATTTATATTGATAATCCTAAAGTATTTGAGGTACATGAGAGGGATTCTCATGCTTGCATGTTAGAAAGAGCACTGGATGGACTCAAGTAGACTCTTAGGACATGGTATTCACATATTGATAGTTACTTGCATAGTGTAAGCTTTATCAAAAGTGAGCTAGATTGGAGCTTGTACTATGTTCAAGTTAAGGTTGAACTTATGATAATTTTTTTGTTTTTTGATGACTTATTTCTCATAGGGGCAAAGGAGCTCATAACAAACTACAAGTAGGATCTTGCAAGAGAGTTTGAGATGAAGGATTTGTGGGTGATGTACTACTTTTGGTATTGGATTTGTGGAAGAAAGAGGGTGAGATATTCCTTGGATAGGGGAAATATGTAATTGATATCTTAAAGTGGTTGAGGATTGAGAACCATAAGCCCATGTCGATACCACTTGTGACCAATTGGAAGAATGTTGATGCTTCCAAATTAGAGGTAGTAGACACTACTTGAGGGGATTAAAGATTGAGGTATTTACTAATAAAAAAGAAGAAAGTAATATAGTTGACAAGAAAAATAGTTTAGGTTGTAGTTTCAATTTGGGATTAAGATTTTCTCTTGATACAATAGGAAATAGAAGTCAATTGCATAGAACTTTGTAGAGGCTAAGTATATGGAAGAAAACATGGCTACATGTGAGGCTACTAGAATTTTAAAACTTCTAGTTGGGATCTTTGATCATAAGCTAGGTCCTATAGTCATTTATTATGATAATTAGAGATGTGTCAAGCTTTCTAAGAATTTGATCTTTCATGACAAGTCCAAGAACATTGGGATCAAGTACCACATCATCAGAGATTGTGTGGAGAAGGAGATAGTGAAACTCCAATACATTCCTATAGAAAAACATATAGAAGGCATCCTCAAAAAGGATTTGGTGAAGAATAATTTTATATTCTTTAGGGATAAGCTAAGCATTGTGTATAACATCTCCCTCACTAAGAGGGAGTGTTATTTTTTTCTATCTTGGAAGGTGGAGTTTCTTTAAAAAATAACTCGGGTTGGATGTTTAACAATAGCTTTAGTTTTTATTCCTTAATAGAATAATAATTATTTTTTGAGGTCACATAAAAAAATATTGATTTTATATGTTTTAAAGCCAAAGGAAGCAAGGAAATTTCATTTTCTTGCAATCTACGTACAATACCTAGGCTCTCTATATATGTAAAATTGTTGTAGAAAAATCTTTGGTATTCTAAAAAGAGAAATTTTGTTGTTAGGATGAATACAAGATCCAGTAGTTGTATATTTCTTCCCAAACTTGGGTTTCATGGGTATATATGTTTATTGTCAATGTGTGATTGGCTTATGCTATTTTTCTTCCACTTATTAGTTTCAAATAGAGTTTCTTTGTATGAATTTACTATGCAATTAGTATGTACCTAGGTTATAATAAATTAACAAAAATATCTTAACATTTATATCAAAATGACCTCTTGGCATTCCATTTGTAGTAACTAAAATTGGGTGACTACCTAGTTACCTTTTTTGCTTGTGATTTGGGCATTTCCTTTTGAATTCAAAACCAAAAATTAAGCATCCCTTTGATTAAGATAATTCCAATCATCCAATTCAACATTTCTTGCTTTTGAAACTTTATTTCTTAAAGATATTCTTTCCATCCACTAATCTTGTGAGAAATTAGCCAAATTATCAACCCCATTATAAGTATCCCCTATATTTTCATGAAAACTAGATCCAAATTTTCACCTTCTTGGCCTACAGTCAATGCTTCAATCTATCTATGTTCAGATTGAGTAGATGGTGTTCATCCTTGAGTGATAAATACTTCAACTTGTCATTCATCTAGTCCCAAATTTTGAGATTTCTATTTAAAAAAAGGATTTAGTTCTTTGTCAGTTAATATAGGATCTTTTTTCTTCAAAAATATTGTTTTCTTTTTAGATATGCTACCACCTTATAAATTAGAAAGAGAGTTTCAACCAAGATTTTGACCTTTGAATGAAACTTTATGTGATGAATTACTTTTATTTTCTATAGATTTTGATTGTTCCAGATCCACCTTTTCTAATGTCTAGGTCACCTCTATAGTTTGAGTTTCTAGAGATGGCAATGTTGGCACTACTAAATTTGATTTATCTTTGGGCCCTGAAATATTCTTCCATAATTGTAGTTCCATATCATTCTCCTTATCTAAGCAAGCTACTTCATTATTTCCATTTTATCTATTTCTAAGATGAAGTAATTATAAAAAATCTCATTTATTTTCATAGGTATGATTTTAGATTCAACAACAACAAGAACTGTTTTCTCTTCAAATATTATTATCTTTAATTTCTTCTATGAAAATTTATATATGAAATCTTCACAACCATAATTTTCAATTTCTATTTCCCAATTACTTACCTTTCATTTAAATTACTACTTTTTTCACTTCTTGGTGAGGTGAATTCTTTGAACTTTAATGACAAAACTTTGTGCCACTATTACAAATAGCTCCCACTTCGTTCAAACTCTGTAATAGATATAAAGTACCCAATTTGTTTCCTTTCAAATTGTTGATGAAAAAAATCACACACAATCAAACCTAAAAAATCTTGCACTATACCTAGAAATTGTGAAAATTTGACAAAGCTTACAATTTTTTTTGTCATTATTTATTAGCAATTATATTTTTTTAATTGCACTAGGCATGTTAGTGAGAATAATAAAGAAATGTATAAATACAAATGAATATAGTGTGAGACATTTTGGTTTTTCTGGTGTAAGTAAATATGTGAATGACTTATAATTTTGTATAGATTTGTACAAATGTATGTGGATTATTCATAAAATTAGTGTTAGGTTTTTGGTCATTTCAAATTATAGTTTTCTCATCACCCTACTTTCTTGTTGTCTAGTTCAAACTAAGAAAGAAAATATTTTCAAGAGTGGAAATGTTCTAGATATTTCATATATCTCAATTTAACATAAAAATATTAGTCCCATAACATCTTACCTCTAAGATAAGGGACTTACTTCTATTACTGTTTTAAATATCATGTGATGCATTGTATTCATTTAATTTTTCACTATGAACAGTTGTAACACATTGTCATTTGATTATAGTTAGACACATATATTTTTTGAAAAACTATATATCATATATATTCACATATAATTAATTAGCATGTACCAAATTGATCTATGTTTATGCATTTGAATTATACATTTTTGGTCTGCTAGAACTTCTCCACCACAAAATTTTGAATCAAAATTCACATAACAAGAAATGTTAGTAAACATATTCAATAATTTTGGTAGGGAAAGATCATATCCTTTGGTTAAAGCATGAAGATTTAATTTAGTGCTTTTGATCCAAGGTTTGAAGACATGGAAATCAATAATTCGACACACTTGGTCATGTGAAAAAATTAATGTCATGTTAATATACTATTCTAAGGATTCTACAATATGTGTGATATTGACATCATACCTACATTACCTTGCATTCTATGATTAGACATGAAAAAATCATAATTACTTTTTCTTGTAGTTTCCACTCAATTTGATAGACCCTCTAATTCATAAAATTTAACCAACAGAAATGATCTCTATATGGATATTTATTATCATGACATCTAAATTTCATTCTAAGAAAATCTCCACCAACTTCAATAATCACTTGTTCTAGAATGAGATTTTATACAACTATAATGATACACATCAAAATATTTTAACAAAATGGTATACAAATCAAGTTACCATACATTTAGTCTACTATGAACTCTTCTTGATGAGAGCTATTGATTTCTCATTTAATTCCAAATATAGGACTATTTCACATACTTTTGAATACTCCTTCCCACCTTCCATTTATATTCTATATCATACCATTTTTACCCTTATATTGAATATGAATACATATATAATAGGTATTTAAAATATTTTTGTGATAAATATATGGAAAAGATTTATTGATTTTCTTTATTAATAAGCAATGTAGTTTTAAACCCTATAAAATATAGTATGGAACATGTAGATTTCCTATAACTTGTTTCATGTTGGAATAATTTAGAATAACTAGGGGGGGTGGTGTTGAATTAGTTATCCAAGGTCCAAATGTACAAATAATTTCTTTTAGTACTGCAACTTATTCTTATGCATGCATTGATCATTCAATATGTTAAACATATTCATATTGTTGTCCTATGTCAAAATAACTTTGTAAAAATGTAAACATGCAATACCAAAAAATCAATCACACATTTTGACACAATAATTTTATGTGAAAACCCAATTTGGGAAAAACCACTAGTAACAAGCTACCAATTTTCACTCTTCTGAAGTGAGCCTTGTGAGGAGCCAACCCTTTTAAAGGTTACAATGCATATTGTTAAATATGACCTAGTTAAAGGATTTCAATCACCCTATTAGGAGTGAGCCTTGTTAGAGGAATTTAGAACATTCCATTAGAATGTCACCTTATTAAAGGATTTAGTAATGACAATTAGGTAGACCTCAATCCAAAGGATTTATCCAGAGTGATACAATTGTTAGAGAGTAACAATAAGACTTCATATGATAACAATAAAAAATCACTTGCAGATTGCAGATCTCACATTCAGTCCTCTATTCTGCTTGGCATTCATCCACTTCATCTCTGACATCTTGTTCATGCTTTAAGCCTTCATCAACTTAAGTCTTCTTTCTTTGTATGCCAACTATAGACTCTTCTATTTGGCCACCATATGAAGCAACACACAAGACTTCTTGTCTTCCTTAGGTTCTCACACATGACAACAATTGCTTCTAGCTTGTTATCTCTATAAATAGAGAACTTAGATCTTTTTATTCTTAACCACAATCATCCATTCTAGGGTTAGATCAAATTCATTGGATCTACCCACTTTTCCATTTTATCCCTTTCTAGAAAATTCCTCTACAATCCTCTTTGAATTTTCTTCAAAATGGTTTTTCTTTAATCTTGTGCCACCAGCTCATCATATTCATCTTCCACATGCTTCACAAAATTCAAGAAATCAATTTTGTCTACTCAAATTCATTAAATCTTCAATCTAACACAGTTTACTAGTACTCAACAATAACACTTTGCTTTCTTGGCAAACATTGTCTTTTGATGCTTGGCCAACACTAGGTTGCTCGGCATCCACTAAGTCTTTACTAGTACTTAGTACATACTAACTTTCTTCACTTGGCACCACTATATTTCACTTTCTTGGCCAATACTAAACTTACTGCTCGACTTGAACTAATTTTTTGTTTAGCCTATACTAACTTTTCTCGGCTTATACTATTTGCTTGATCAAGCTTAATAGACACATTTCTTTACTTAGCCTTCTTCTAGTCTTTTTTCAAGTAACCTTTCATTATAACCTTAAGTAGATAAAGAATACACTATATAATCAATGTCTTTCTTGGCCTTAGTGCTCATTTTATATGTAATGCCCCACCAAGGGATCCAAAGAATTAACCTAAAGTTTCACTAAATTTGGTAGCATTTTTTTTTTTTTGATACATGAAAGTAAAACCATTCATAAAATAGTAGCAAAAGCAATGACATCATACAACTGAAAGTAAACATGAACATACATAATAGGTTACATTCTTCATGGATCCCTTAATGTTGAATAACATAAAAATTAACTAATACTGATTCTATCTAATTCCAACTAACATCCCACATTAAATAATAATGAAAACTCCAACGTTCTGAAATTACATTTCCAATTGCTCGATCATCCACTGTACATGCCATAGGGTATGAAAAGCTTAAAAGAATATACATATGTGAAATAAAATACATCATCCTATTCTAATCCATGATGCAAATACTATAAGGTAAATGAAACCAAATACCATACATGATACATCATCATCATAAAAGATATAAACATCCATCATAAAGGAAAACCATTTATCAAAAACATAATTAACTAAGTGTAGGGTTACTCCCAATCATAAATAGCATCATTAGACCATCATGGGCCCTAGCCATCCCTCTATGCGTAACATCCCAAATCATCAAAGAGATCATTAGTATTAACATAGTAAGAATGTCACTCCTAAATCATACTACATCATATGCAGAAAAGAAATCTAACATGCAAAGTAAAGCATAAGATAACATCATCTAACATATGCAAATCATCAATGTAAAGATACATGTCCACCATCATAATCCATGAACAAAATGAAGATAGATGCTAACAAGGAATACACTAGCCATGATGTCTCAAACAGATCTCAAATGGTAAGAGTGGAAAAGCACTACCACCCAATCGCGTGGAACCTAACTAGTCCACTCCCACTATGTTGAGGAGATAATCTCAAGTCCCAAATAGGCTATCAAATCACATAGCACAAATACTCTCTAAGTCCAAGAATCCTAAATGTATACTAACTCAAAGGTTCCAATCACAAACTGACATCTAAACCCAGAGGCACAACAAAGACATGTAAGAAACCTACTATGCAAGCAGGAAAGTGTCATCGTATGGATCACGCTAGAGTTACCCTGGTAATCTCCCAATAGACCTCAACCCCCTACTGATCTCTATGCAGCCACTAGTATCCTCTCAAATAGATGAGACATATTACAAAATGTAAGGTCGCAACCAAGCATTCTCTCTACTCCCATCCTAGTTTGTACTAGCACTCGAGGCATGGGCGAGAAAAAAAATTTATCTTATTAGGTTCATTAAGTCAGTATTAGGTGTAATGCTTTATTAAAAAAACTTACAATGAGTTACCCTGGCAGCCTCTTAGGGCTCCAGCCCCCATTGCAAGCCACTTCCCCACACTACAAGTAGATAACCTACCATAAGCTCATGGAATCATAAATCACAAAATCACCACAGTCCTATACAAATGATTGGAAAAATACCAAAAGATAATCCACAAAAGAGCATCAAATCTCCATTAGCAAAATAAAAGCATCCATAGATAATCATTACCACAACAATTCTCTATTGGCAACTGAAAGTATCACTGATAATCTCAATAATCATTGGTTCTCAACAAGAAACCAAAAAGTATCTCAAAGTAATACTGATCGAAGACTCCAAAATGGTTGAGTCAAAACATGTCACAACATGACATCCTCAAGATCAGATAAATAATTCAATCCCATCAAGGCAACTGGAAAGTAATCCAAATACAACTGATCGATAACTCATAAAAAGGTCACAGTTTACACAAGAAGACTGAAGACAATATCAATCAACATGCCATCACATAACCATGGTTAAGTTTTAAAAAATTGAGATCAAAAAATCATCATGACATCACAATCATAACCCTCAAGCCTCTGGTAGACGTCCTATAACTGGTCAACACTAGTCGACCCAAAAACCCAAAACAAGAAGCATAGAGAAAACACAATGCAAGCACATGTTTTGGTTTGCTAAAATTACATAGTTGAATAAAGTGTGGAGGTTTCATTTTTGTTTCAAGTACATTCCAAGAATATAAAATTCTTCGTTTAACGCCCATGTCGACCCATCAATTTCCTAAATACTCTAGGAATATACATTATACAATACTTTAGTAATGAATTATCATTTTTTTCCAAATAACTCAATTTCTTCTCTTGAAAATCCCAAAAAAGATAACTTGAAGATTTCTCATTAACCTTAATTAGACTAAGTTCTAATTAAGCAAATTGATTAATTTAAAACTATATTATTTATTTAAAATCTTGAATATTAAAATTTCATAAATATTATATATATATATATATATATATATATATATATATATAACTGTTATATATTTAATAATTATTAATAACTTATAAAATCGAATAACATAACATAAACCTTTTTTTTTAAAAATGAAGCATAACATATATACCCGAATATGGGTTTCTTCTGCGCTTGGCGCAGAGCTGTGCACTGACGGTTGCTACCGCAGTCATAGGTACAACTGCATCAGCAAGTCGTGGGCTAGCTTTATTATATATGGCAGGGGTGGGGTGGGGAAAAACCATTCACCCTCCCATTTTTTTAAAAATTCTTTTTATAAATTTTTTTTTCAATAATGTTTATCAAATGCGCTAAAATAATTATCTTTCTCAGAAGGTAGGGCATATATAATTTTTTTATAAACAATTTTATTAAAAATATTTTTATATACATTAAACAAAACATTTTCTCAAATGTTATCGCAATTATATATATATATGTGTGTGTGTGTGTGTGTGTGTGTGTGTGTGTGTGTGTGTGTGTGTGTGTGTGTGTGTGTGTGTGTGTGTGTGTGTGTGTGTGTGTGTGTGTGTGTGTGTGTGTGTGTGTGTGTGTGTGTGTGTGTGTGTGTGTGTATGTATGTATATATGTATGTATGTATGTATGTGTATGTATGTATGTATGTATGCATGTATGTATGTATGTATGTATGTATGTATTCATGTATGTATATACATACATACCTACATACATACATATACATACATGCATACATACATACATACATACATATATATATAACTATTTTCTTTCAATAATGTTTGCGCACACATACTTTTAACGGAAAGGTTTTTCCCAATTTTTGCAAAATAAGAATTTCTCCAAAGTAATTGTTCTCCAATTTAATCTTTCTAAAAGGGTTATCTATAAGTAACTAAACCCTAGTTTCATAAAATCATCATATCTACGCATATGGGGGTTTTCTCACATAGAGAATTAAATATCCATGACAAGATTAAAAACAACTTGAATGTTCACACATGGAATCCTCAGAAAGCATTCAAAAGACACGAAGAAGACAAGAAGTGCAAGAAGTGAAATTTCATATGCAAAATTCACAAGTGTCTACTTGGACACTGATGCTAATTCACTTCTCCTCAAAATCTGCAGAGCAAGCTTTTTCCTTCTGTAATGTTCCTGGGTCCTCCAAACACACTCCCTAAGCTTCTAGGAGTGCCTGAATATAAAGAACTCTCAAGAAGTACCTAGAATGTCTCTAGAAACAACCAGAAGGTGTTGACAACTAAGCATGAGTCTTTTCCAACCTTCTAGATGGGTCACAAGGTTGTAGACACCATGTGCTTAATTTGTGCGCTAACTCCTATATTGTTGACATATGTGCAGTCAAGAGGTGCATTTACTCCTAGGTAGACTTATAACTTTTATTTTAATTCTTTTATTACTTGTATTATTATTATTTATTTATTAATTTATTATTATTTTTATTATTATTATAAATTTTAATTTCTTTTATTTAATTCTTTTTCTCGATTAATTCCCATTTATTATTTAAAATCAAAATATCAAAAGATCATGATATTATATTATTTTTTCCCAAAATAATTAAAGTATTAATTAAATCTTTTAATTTAATACTTAATTAATAGAAAATTCACCATAGACCTCCAATATAAAATATGAAACCCATCATAGAATAATCCATACAAAATTAGTCTAAAGGGTTAAAAATCACGATTTATGTCATCCGACACATTCAAAAGGTAAAATATCCCAGATACTTTTCCTACCTTCCTAGGATAAATGGTTTAAGGATTTAGGATTTGGACTTGAGAATTTATCTCCCCTCTCTTACCATTGAGATAGTGCGATAGGGTACGCTCATCTCGACAATTCAGGGAAGTCGATAATTGGTACCTACAACTTGCATAAAATCCATGCATGTATATACAATATATATATGCTAAGCTAAACAGGCAATGTCAGGAAGTGGTGCATCATGTAGATCTCGACTAGCAAGTGACTATGACTCCCTTCCTTAACCACATCAAAAATGCCATACATAAGAACAAACATGCACACCATACACATGCAAGTAATGGGTAAGTATCCATAAGAAAACACATGTGATAATAAACCATCTAACTAATCATCATCAATAACTAAAAGCAATGTAATAATCATCATGCATATATGAAATGCAGAGTCTAAATAGTCACATCATATATCAACTGAATCCATAGCACAATATTTGATAGTCTCAAAACAATGCTACTAACCATCAACATAAAACTAGTCTAACATAGTTTGGCAATAATAGCAACAATGTGTCCAAAAAAATGTGAACGAGGGCAGGAACTACATCCACCCCCCCTTGGATTAGGTTTACTCCTAGAAGCCTACAAAAAAGTAGGGATATAACTCCCATAATCTAGCTACATCCTCCCATGTAGTTAAAGAATCATCAGTACGGTCCCATTGGACCCTTACCTGCTCTATGGTTTGACCCCTGAAGGTCAACTCCCGCTGCTCTAGAATACAAACTAGCTCCAAAGCTAGTTGCCCGTCCTCTACCTGCAATGCATTCCAATCAAGAACATGTAAAACATCAGGGATATACTTCCTAAGTACCAAAACATGGAAAACATCATGAATGTGAACTAGGCTAGGCGGTAGACCAAGGCGGTAAGCAACTAGGCCAATCCTCTCAAGAATCTCGAATAGTCCCACAAAGCAAGGTGCTAGCTTTGAACCTTTTTTGTATCGGATCAGACTCTTTTGTGGATGCATTCTCAAGAATACCTTATCTCCCACAACAAACTACTTATCTGTCCTACATGCATTAGCATACTTTTTCTATCTATCCTATGCCATAGTCAAGTGCTCGCGGATATGCACTACCTGTTGCTCCATATCATGAAGCATCTTAGGACCCAATAGTATGCAATCCTCAAGACTCTCCCAACTCAAGGTTTTATGACAAGTATGTCCATATAAAGCCTGGAATGGTGCCATGCCAATAGAACTGTGATACCTATTGTTGAAGGAAAACTCCACTAGGTAGGGATAGTCCTCCCAATGTGTCTGCCTATCCATCACATACATCCTTAACATATATTCCAAAACCTGATTCACCCTCTCTGTCTGATCATCTATCTCTGGGTGATATGCCAAACTAAAATTCAATTGTGCTCTGAGCTCGTGCTGCAGCGATGTCCAGAATGCGGATGTGAATACAAGGTCCCTATAAAAAATGATCTTCCAGGAAATACCATGTAATCTCACAATGTCATGCATGAAGACATTAGCTACAGAAGTTGCCATGTAGGAAGACCTAATTGGTGAAAAATGTGCCACCTTAGTCAACTGATCAACGATGACCATGATAGCATCATGACAATAAACAGTCATAGGCAATCCTACTATGAAGTCCATAGAGATTATGTCCCACTTCCATGAAGTAATGAGATTTGGTTGCAAGAGTCCTGCCGGATGTTGGTGTTCTGCCTTGACTCTCTAACACTCAAGACACCTAGCCACATAATCAGCAATGTCTCACTTCATCCTGGACCAATAGAATAAATTTCGTAAATCAGCATGCATCTTCTTGACACCTAGATGTGCCAAGTACAGTGTACGATGAGCCTCTGCTAGAATCAAGGTGCGAAGTTCATCCAGTAACAGCACATAAATCCTTCTCAAAATTCTCAAAAGACCATCTGACTCTTGGACGTAGCCTAAAAACTTACCCTCCAAAGGTCTTCTTGAATCTATCTCTCTGCACACCTCCTGATACCAAGAATCTGTAGAAAGTGCCTGGAGAATCTGACTCCTCAAATCAACACTAAGAGTCATAGATGATATCACATGTCTCCTATGACTCAAAGCATCTGCCACTACATTCTCCTTTCCCTAAATGTACTTTACCTCAAAGTCATACTCACATAGAAATTCCATCCATCGCCTCTGGCGAGCATTCAAATTAGGCTACATGAAAATATACTAAAGACTGTGATGATCACTATGTAGCTCGAATCTATGCCCCAACAAGAAATGTCTCCACCTTGTCAAAGCATGAACTACCACTGCTAACTCAAGATCATGTGTAGGATAATTTAGCTCATGATCCTTGAGCTTGCATGATTCATATGCAATCACCTATCCATTATACATCAAGACTGCTCCAATCCCTTCTAGGGAAGCATCTATACACACCATGAAATCACCTTTCGGATTAGGTACTACTAAGATCGGTCCACTGGTCAAAAGCTCCTTGAGCTTCCGAAATGCTTCCTCACATTTCTCTATCCATATAAACTTCTTTCCTTTCCTCTGAAGGGAAGTGATAGGATGCGCTATCCTGGAGAAATTTTGGACAAATCTATGATAATAACCAGCTAGACCCATGAAACTATGAATCTTTGACACATTAGTCAGTGTAGGCCAATCTACTATTGCCTAGATCTTTGCAGGGTCTACTGAAATACCATCACCTAAAATGAAATGCCCTAAATACTGAATCTCTGATTTGAAGAATTCACACTTAACCACATTGGCATAGAGCTGATTGTCTCTCAAGCATTGTACAACCAATCACAAGTGTTCCTCATGCTCCTTCTGAGACTTAAAATATATCAACATATCATCAAGAAACACAAGTACGAACCTGTCAAGATAAGATTGAAACACCGCATTCATCAAACTCATGAAAATTGATGGAGCATTAGTCAGCCCAAAAGGTACCACTGTGAACTCATAATGCCCATAGCAAGTTTGAAAGGCAGTCTTGTGAATGTCGGCTTCCTTAATGCAAAGCTAGTGGTATCCTGACTTAAGGTCTATCTTGGAGAATACTGTAGCTCCCTTGATCTGATCAAATAAGTCATCAATCCTAGGTAGAGGATACCTATTCTTTATTGTCACCTTATTCAACTATCTATAATCAATACAAAGGCACAAAGAACCATCTTTCTTTTTCACAAAGAGCACTGGAGCTCCCCAAGGTGACACACTAGGTTGAATGCTCCCTTTGGCCAAAAGTTCCTCTAGCTGAAGACACAACTCACTCAATTCCTGTGTAGTCATGTGATAAGGAGCTTTAGAGATAGGCTTCACTCCTGGAATAAGATCAATTTTGAAATTGATGTCCCTCTTTGGAGGCATACTTGAAATCTCGCTTGGAAAAATGTCTACATACTCTTGTAGAATCGAGTGATCCAAAGTCTACCTTACAAGATCTTCCTCATCGAAATCATTTACCATAACCACAAATATATGACATCCCTTATGGAAACTCTGCTTCAATTGCATAGCAGAAATCATCCTTAGAAATATAGGCCTTGGTATCCCAACAATCTTCACATCATTCCCTTGGTCATCTTGACACAATATAATCTTCTTCCTGTAGTCTATACTAGCTCTATGAGAGCCAAGCCAATCCATTCCTAAAACCACATTGTAAGAACCAAGAGGTATAACTCGAAGGTCGACTGCAGTATCAAATCCAATGATCTTGCTTCACTACATCTAGCTTACACTTAGCAACTAAAGATGGAGAAATAAATGAATCTGTAGCACCTAAATCAAACAACACTGAAAGAGGTGTACCTCAAATAGCTCCTATGGTTTCAACCACTGTTCCCTAATGATCCGCTTGATGGTGATCTACTACTACAAACACTCTATGAGCTCTACCTACATCCCTAAATGTAGGCTTGAATGCTATTGGCCTAGGGCCTGAATATTAAGGTGCTCACTGTGGATAGTGAGCTCAAAATGTCCAACTTGCCCACATGTAAAACATCCTATATTTCTACTAGATCCTCTACCCATAGGTGGTGCATTTGACTGCTGACAGCTATTCCTATTAACAAAAGACTGACTGCTCTGAGCTGGTTGAGGGGGCTGATTTCATTTATTGCGCTAAGCATTGCAGTTGTTCTTGGAGTTAGAACCTCTACCACCACCTTGAATTTGAGAGTTTGATTCCTTTTGTTGCTGTTTCTACTGAAACTGCTACTGATACTATTTCCCCTTAGAAAAGGAAGGCTTCTTGTTTCCACCTGAGTTGTAGTTGCCCTTAGATATCGATGCTATAAGTGCTCCCACAAAACCTCCCTGACCAAGGTTGACACTTTGTTCTACAAGGATGGCTCAATGAACTACATCCTTGAGGGTTTTTGGCTCAAATACCTTGACACCCCCAATTATACGGTTGTTCAAACCTCTAATAAAGTGTTGTGTCAACTGAGCTGAGTTGTCACTAAATCCTTAAAAGGACATGAGCTTGTAGAATTTGCACTCATACTTTGTCATAGTTAAATAATATTGCTTGAGGTTATGGAACTCATCTGCCCTTTGCTACTTCCATTCCTCTGGTAGGAATCGCTCACGAAAACTCTCTAAGAATAGTTCCCAAGTGACACTGTTCATATCTATGCCTAGCTTCTTTTCCTCAATTGTCCACCAAGTGGCACCAAAATTCTCTAGATTGGTAATCAAAAATCTCACCTTAACATTATTGTCAAAGTCTTGCATAGCAAAAATCCTATCAAGGGCTATAAGCCACTGTTCTACCACATATCTAGAACCATGCTTGTTAAAGGGCTTGATCTTAGATCTTGGAAGGTCCTTCATCTGAGTAGATATAATGGATCTCTGTTGATCCCTCCTAGGGCTCCTAGACCTACGTCTATGCTCTTGTTCTATTTGATGTGCTCTATGATGTTCATGAGCAGGAGGTAAGCAATCAAGAATAGTCTGCATCATCTGTCTCAAGTTAACCTCCTCAGACCCAACTTGGTCACCCTTATGACTCTCTTCCTGCTACTCACTAGCATGCTCTCCTCCACTTTCTTCATGATCAAGCCATCTATGGATAGACTCATGGAAACTGATAGCTCTTCCATGACCATGGCCTCTACCACAGCCTCTAACAGAAGACCTAGTCCTAGATACCGTCCTACAACAATATCCTAGATACAAAGCACTATTACAACCATAAGGCATGCTTCTTGTATAGCATAAAAGGCACAAGTTTACAAATAGACTAAGTTAAATTTTTAGTTTTGCCTATGTTTAGGTTTAAGTAGAATTTTTAGTTTTGAAAGCTAAGTGTTGCATATGCGAGTAATAGTTCAAGTTCTATTTTAGTCCACCTAGTTTTCAAGTTTGACAGACATACACATAATAGTTCAAAGTCCTTGTTTGTTCCAAAATACCTAGAGCTCCCAATGTAGAAACTTAGGCTCTGATACCAAATGTAACACCTCACCAAGGGATCCAAAGAATTAACCTAAAGTTTCACTAAGTTTGGTAGCATTTTTTTTTTATACATGAAAGTAAAACCATTCATAACATAGTAGCGAAAGCAATGACATCGTACAATTGAAAGTAAACATGAAAATAAATAACAGGTTACATTCTTCATGGATCCCTTAACATTGAATCACATAAAAATTAACTAATACTGATTCTATCTAATTCCATCTAACATCCCACATAAAATAATAATGAAAAGTCCCAACGTTCTGAAATTACATTCTCGATTGCTTGATCATCCATTGTACATGCCACAGGGTATGAAAGGCTTAAAAGAATATACATATGTGAAATAAAATACATCATCCTATTCTAATCCATGATGCGAATGCTATAAGGTAAATGAAACCAAATACCATACATGATACATCATCATCATAAAAGATATAAACATCAATCATAAAGGATAACCATTTATCACAAACATAATTAACTAAGTGCACGGTTCCTCTCAATCATAAATAGCATCATTAGACCATCGTGGGCCCTAGCCATCCCTTCATGCGTAACATTCCAAATCACCAAAGAGATCATTGGTATTAACATAGTAGGAATGTCACTCCTAAATCATACTACATCATATGCATAAAAGAAATCTAACATGCAAAGTAAAGCATAAGATAACATCATCTAACATATGCAAATCATCAATGTAAAGATAGGTGTCCACCATCATAATCCATGAATAGAATGAAGATAGATGCCAACAAGGAACACATCAGCCATGGTGTCTCAAACGGATCTCAAATGGTAAGAATGGAAAAGCACTACCACCCAACTACGTGGAACCTAAATGGTCCACTCCCACCACGCTGAGGAGATACTCTCAAGTCCCAACAAGCTATCAAATCACATAGCACAAATACTCTCTAAGTCCAGGAATTCTAAAATTATACTAACTCAAAGGTTCCAATCACAAATTGACATCTAAACCCAGAGGCACAACAAAGACATGTAAGAAACCTACTATGCAAGCAGGAAAGTGTCATCGCACAGATCTCGCTAGAGTTACCTTGGTATTCTCCCAATAGACCTTGGCCTCCTAGTGATTGCTATGCAGCCACTAGTATCCTCTTAAATAGATGAGGCATCCTACGGAATGCAAGGTTACAACCAAGTGTTCTCTCTACTCCCATCCTAGTCTATACTGGCACTCAAGGCATGGGTGAGAACAAACAATTATCTTATTAGGTTCATTAAGTTAGTATTAGGTGTAATGTTTTCACTTACTAAAACAACTTACAATGAGTTACCCTGGCAACCTCTTAGGGCCCCGACCCCCATTGCAAGCCACTTCCTGACACTACAAGTAGATAACCTACCCTAAGCTCATGGAACCATAAATCACAAAATTGCCAAAGTCCTATACAAGCGACTGGAAAAATACCAAAAGATAATCCACAAAAGAGAATCAAATATTCATGAGAAAAAGAAAAGCATCCATAGATAATCATTACCACAACAATTCTCTATTGGCAACTGAAGGTATCACTGATATTCTCATTAATCATTGGTTCTCAACAAGCAACCAAAAAGTATCTCAAAGTAATACTGATCGAAGACTCCAAAATGGTTGAGTCAAACCATGTCACAACATGACATCCTCAAGATCAAATAAACAATTCAATCCCATCAAGGCAACTGGAAAGTAATCCAAATACAACTGATCGATAACTCATAAAAGGTCACAGTTCACACAAGAAGACTAAAGACAATATCAATTAGCATACCATCACATAACCATGGTTAAGTTAAAAAATCAAGATCAAGACATCATCATGACATCACAATCATAACCCTTGACCCTCTTGTAGACGTCCTATAACTAGTCAACACTAGTCGACCCAAAAAACCCAAAACAAGAAGCATAGAGAAAACACAATGCAAGCACATGTTTTGGTTTGCTAAAATTACATAGTTGAATAAAGTGTGGAGATTTCGTTTTTATTTCAAGTACATTCCAAGAATATAAAGTTCTTCGTTTAACCCTCATGTCAACCGATCAATTTTCTAAATACTCTAGGAATATATGTTATACGATACTTTGGTAATGAATTATCATTTTTTCCAAATAACTCAATTTCTTCTCTTGAAAATCCCAAAAAAGATAACTTGAATATTTCTCATTATCCTTAATTAGACTAAGTTCTAATTAAGTGAATTGATTAATTTAAAACTATATTATTTATTTAAAATCTTGAATATTAAAATTTCATTAATATTATATATATATATAAGCATATATATACATAAATATTAATATATAACAATTATTAATATATATATATATATATAATGATTAACATCTAGCAATTTTTAATATTTAATAACTTATAAAATTGAATAACATAACATAAACCTTTTTTTAATTTTTAAATGAAGCATAACATATATACCCAAATACGGGTTTCTTCTGTGCTTGGCGCATAGTCGTGCACTGACGACTGCTACTGTAGTCAGCCTTGCAACCGTAGTTGTAGGTACGACTGTGTCGACAGGCTGTGGGCTAGCTTTATTATATGTGGCAGGGGTGGGGTGGGGAAAAACCCCCTGCCCTCCCATTTTTTAAAAAATTTTTTTATTATAAAAAATGTTTTCAATAACTTTTATCAAATGCGCTAAAATAATTTTCTTTCTCAGAAGGCAGCGCATCTGTAATTTTTTTATAAACAATTTTGTTAAAACGTTTATATATATGTGTATATATATATATATATATATATATATATATATATATATATATATATATATATATATATATATGTATGTATGTATATATATATGTGTGTGTGTGTGTGTGTGTGTGTATGTATATATATATATATATATATATATATATATATATATATATAACTATTTTCTTTCAATAATGTCTGCGCACACATACTTTTAACAGAAAGGTTTGTCCCAATTTTTGCAAAATAATAATTTCTCCAAAGTAATTGTTCCCTAATTTAGTCTTTCTAAAAGGGTTATCTATAAGAAACTAAACCCTAGTTTCATAAAATCATTAGATCTACGCATATGGGGGTTTTCTCACATAGAGAATTAAATATCCATGACAAGATTAAAAAAAATTCGAATATTCACACATGGAATTCTTAGAAAGCATTCAAAAGACACGAAGAAGACAGGAAGTGCAAGAAGCAAAATTTCATATGCAAAATTCACAAGTGTCTACCTAGACACTAATGCTAATTCACTTCTCCTCAGAATCTGTAGAGCAAGCTTCTTCCTTCTCCAATGTTCCCGGGTCCTCCAAACATGCTCCTCGAGCTTCTAGGAGTGCTTGAATATAAAAAAACTCTCAGGAAGTACCTAGAATGTCTCTAGAAACCACCAGAAGGTGTTAACAACTAAGCATGAGTCTTTTCCAACCTTCTAGATGAGTCACAAGGTTGTAGACACCTTGTTCTTAATTTGTGCACTAACTCCTGTGTTGTTGATATATGTATAATCAAGAGGTGCATTTACTCCTAGGTAGATTATAACTTTTATTTTAATTCTTGTATTACTTTTATTATTATTATTTATTTATTACTTTATTATTATTTATATTATTATTATAAATTTTAATTTCTTTTATTTAATTCTTTTTCTCAATTAATTTCCATTTATTATTTAAAATCAAAATATCAAAAGATCATGATATTATATTAATTTTTCCCAAAATAATTAAAGTATTAATTAAATCTTTTAATTTAAGACTTAATTAATAGAAAATTCACCATAGACCTCCAATATAAAATATGAAACCCATCATAGAACAATCCATACAAAATCAATCTAAAGGGTTAAAAATCACGAATTATGTCATTCGACACATTCAGAAGGTAAAATATCCTAGATACTTGTCGTACCTTACTAGGACAAATAGTTTAAGGGTTTAGGATTTGGACTTGAGAATTTATCTCCGCTCTCTTACCATTGAGATAGTGTGATAGGGTATGCTCATCCTGGCAATTTAGGGAAGTCGATACTCAATACCTATAACCTACATAAAATCCATGCATGTACATACTATATATATATATATATATATATATATATATATATATATGCTAAGCTAAATAGGTAATGGCAAGAAGTGGTGCATCGTGTAGATCCCGACTAGCAGGTGACTACGACTCCCTTCCTTAACCACATCAGAAATGTCATACATAAGAACAAACACGCACACCATACACATGCAAGTATGGGGTAAGTATCCATAAGAAAACACATGTGATAATAAACCATCTAACTAATCATCATCAATAACTAAAAGTAATGTAATAATCATCATGCATATATGAAATGTAGAGTCTAAATAATCACATCATATATCAACTGAATCCATAGCACAATATCTGATAGTCTCAAAACAATGCTACTAACCATCAACATAAAACTATTCTAACATAGTCTGGCAATAATAACAACAATGTGTCCAGAAAAATGTGAATGAGGGCAAGCACTACATTATACACCATATAACTCAACCTTCCTCTAGGTTCTCTTGTTATCCTTTCTTTTCAAATCATCTTCATCAATCAATCAATTGATAGCATTCAGATCAAAGTAAGCATTTTTCTTTCCAATAAGTAGTAGGTTTGACATCAGTGACAAAATAATAATTATTCCATGATAAGTTTCATCAATCTTCTTCACTTCAATAAATCTCCTTTCAGCAATCTCCCTCTTTGGCATTGATAGAAACCCAATACCAACAAAAATACCAAAAAGAAACTTATTAGCTTTTATTGAAATCTCTCCTTCTATTAGTATGTGGGCCTTCCTCTATATACTCTAATTTCTCCCCCATTTGGTCTTGTCTCTAATTGACAATCTTTCTCCTTCCTTCCCTAATCTGATCTTTGATGCAGGAGCATCCAGAGGTATAAGGGCAATCCTGTGTCACCCAAAAAAATGTACTTAGACTTAGTTTCTATTTTATGTCTTTGCATTTTTGGATACCCATTTGGCTCAAATAAAGGTTCCAACTCTCATAGTTCAACTATCAGTGCATTTAAAAATCTCGAAAAAATAGGAGCATGCAATTTGACCATCATTTTGGTGACCTAGAAGGTGTGACTTGGCCAGATGAATGTAATCGAGATTTAGAGCATTCCAAAAAAAGAATCAGGTCAAAAGGCCCCATGGTTTGAAAGTTATTGCAGTTTTTCGGGTTTTGGAGACCCCCTAAGAATGCTTCAAAGTCAGGTTTGGGGCATTAAATGACCTCAAAAAGGGTCAAAAAATGGGGGACGAGTGAAGCTGGTCCATAGGGCTATAGAACGCTTCAAGAGCTTTCCAAAAATGTAAACGGTTCGTCAATCGGAGTTACGGTTCAAAAGTTATGCCTCCCAGAAGTTTGGCTACCATTTCTGGATTCTTCTAGAATCGCACTGACTTCTAACGCAACTTCCGGAACCTTCTATTTTGTCGGTGGATGCCTACTAGCACTTTCTAGAATGTACTCCTAGTCCTTAACCCTCCGGGGTCTATTTAAGGAGATTTCTGGCATTGTAAAAGGCAGTTCAGATTGGAGCTTGAGAGGAGGTGCTAAAAGGAGAAATATTCTCCAGATTTATGCTATTGTAAGCCCGCAGGGCATGTTTTGAGTTTATTTTCTCTGCACTGTTTGTACCAGCTTATTTTCTCAGTTAATATATTTCCCCTTTCTATTGTGTCTATTCTGGTTGTTGGGTGTGTCCCCATCAAGTGGTATTAGAGCGGGTTTTCCTGAGTGTGTAGACAGAGCGCCGACTGTGAGGCAATTTGCACTAGGACTGTGTGGTTGTGGGTTTGAGTTAAAAGATGCCTCCACGAAGAGAGCATGGTGGAAGAGCCAGAGCTATTGATCCTGAGGAGGTTAGAGCCCTCCAGAGACAGGTACAAGCATTGCAAGAGGAGCTTCGTAGAGGAGCAAATATTGCCGCAGATGACAATAGTGAGGATGACAATGAAGAGGAAGTAATGGAAGTTGACGGGGAAGTTTTGAATCCTGTAGAGGAAAGGCTTTTTAGGGCCATTTCTAGGTTTGGGAAAAGACCTACAATTGAAGTAGGTATATTTTTGGGAAATTTGAAACCAGATGAGTTGATCGATTGGATCAATGAACTGGATGAATACTTTGAATATGAGGATATAAGGGACCCAGATAGGGTTAAGTTTGCAAAGGCCAAACTAAAAGGCCATGCCAAAATCTGGTGGCAAGAGATTCAAATAGAAAGACTTAGGAGAGGAAAGGAGAAGATCACAAGATGGGATCGCATGGTGGACAAATTGAAGAAGTAGTTCATTCCTATGGACTACGAGCTTGATCTGTTTAAGAAGATGCATGGGTTAAAGCAAGCAGAAAGATCAGTCCAAGAATATACAGAGGAGTTTTACCGACTCCTGATTAGAGTGGGGCATGCAGAAGCAAATAAGGAGAAGGTTGCTCGTTATATCAGTGGGTTACGACCTAGCATCCAGGAGGAATTAAGTCTGGTAAGAATGACCAGCGTTGAAGAAGCATACCAGTTTGCCCTACGAGTTGAAGAGAAGCTGAGTAAAAGGTTTGAAGGAAGACAAAGAGGGCGAGGTCAAGGAGGAAGGGGAAGTAGTAGATCATCTGGAGGCCGCAATGAAACTCAAAAGAAAAATGAAGATGAGGGTACTAGCAGGAACCAGAGGAATGAGGGTTTCAACCGCTCCCGTGATCAAGATTTTGGAAATCAAAGAGGAAGAGGTAGAGGACATGGGCAAGGAAGAGGAGGCTTCCGTGGTACCTGTTTCCATTGCAATGAAGAAGGTCATCGTGCCTTTGAATGCCCTCAACGACAAGGAAGGACAGATAGGAGAGCTGAGGGCCAAGCTAGGGTTGCTCATGTGGATGAGGATGCACAATCATCACATTCAGAGGATGCAGAAAGAGGAGAGACCTTGGTAAATGAAAGAGTCCTACTAAGTGGTGAAAATGAACCAAGACAACGGAGGAGCTTGTTCCGTACCAGATGCAAGTGTGAGGATAAATGTTGTGATGTGATCATTGATGGTGGTAGCACTGATAACTTGGTATCCGAAGAGATGGTCTCTAAGCTGAAGCTCAAGAGGGAGAAACATCCCCAGCCCTATCAGATTTCTTGGGTAAAAGATGATCATAAGGTCCTGGTAAGTGAACAATGTTTAGTAAAATTCAAAATTGGGAGTTACCATGATGAAGTTCTTTGTGATGTTATTTCGATGGATGTTTGCCATCTATTGTTGGGTAGACCATGGCAGTTTGATAGATATGCAATACATGATGGACATGCAAACACATACTCTCTGACAAAGGATGGAGTTCGCCACAAATTGAAGCCCATGAAAAAGGAAGGTGAAAAGGTATGTAGCAGTGCTAGGATTTGTCTTGTTGATGGAAGGAAGTTTTTAGATGGCATGAAACATCAGCGCATGTGCTATGCTTTGATTCCTAGAAAAGATAAAGAAGGTAGTAGTGAAATACCATTTGAAGTTTCAGATTTACTAGGAGAATTTGGAGATATTATCTCTGATAATGTTCCAGATGGATTGCCACCAGTAAGGCAAATCAGTCATCAAATAGATCTGATTCTAGGAGCTAGTTTACCTAACAAGGCTGCTCACAGGATGACTCCTATTGAAACAGAGGAGCTAAATAGACAGGTTCAGGAGCTGTTGAGGAAGGGCTTGATTCGAGAGAGCCTGAGTCCATGTGCAGTACCTGCAGTACTCGCACCAAAAAAGGATGGAGAGTGGAGGATGTGTACAGATTCCTGAGCTATAAATAGGATAACCATCAAGTACTGATTTCCTTTGCCAAGGATGGATGATCTTATGGACTGCTTGAGTGGAGCTGAGTACTTCACAAAGATAGATCTGAAGAGTGGCTATCATCAGATACGGATTCGAGAAGGAGATGAGTGGAAAACAGCCTTCAAGACCAAGGAGGGTCTTTATGAGTGGTTAGTCATGCCCTTTGGATTGACGAACGCCCCAAGCACCTTCATGCGGCTCATGAATGAGGTACTTAAGAAGTTCTTGGGAAAATTTGTTATTGTCTATTTGGATGATATTTTAATTTTCAGCAAGACTTTGGAAGAACATTTACTGCATATTTGTAGTGTCCTTGAAAGCCTAAGGGAAGAGAAACTGTTAATTAATCTAAAGAAGTGTGTCTTTGCAAAAAGGGAGTTAGTCTATTTGGGATTTGTTATATCACCTGAAGGTCTCAAAATGGATCCAGAGAAGGTAAAAGCCATCTTGGAATGGCCTACTCCAAGGTCTGCTACTGAGGTAAGATCATTTCATGGTCTGGTTAGTTTTTACAGGAAGTTTATTAAGAATTTCAGTGGCATATGTGCACCTCTAACTGATACAATAAGAGGGGATAGAAAAGAGTTCAAATGGACTGCAACAGCTGCGAGAAGTTTTGAATTGCTGAAGAAGAAGGTGACTGAACAGCCTGTGTTGGCACTTCCAGATTTTAGAAAAGTATTCCAGGTGGACTGTGATGCTAGTGGTAGCGCTATTGGGGCTGTATTAAGCCAAGAAGGTAAGCCTATTGCATATTTTAGTGAAAAATTGAATGATGCAAAGAAGAAGTATTCTGTTTATGATCAAGAGTTCTATGCAATAGTTCAGGCCTTAAAGAAATGGAGGCATTATTTATTGCCAAAGGAATTTGTTTTGTATACTGATCATCAGGCATTACAGTACCTAAATAGCCAAGGTAAATTGAATCAGAGGCATATGAAGTGGGTAGAATTCTTGCAGAGTTATACATTTGTGTTAAAGCATAGAAGTGGAAAATCTAACAGGGTTGCAGATGCATTAAGTAGGAGACAATTGTTGCTTACAACAATGCAGGTTGAAGTAGTTGGGTTTGATGAACTCAAGAATTTGTACCCCGAGGATCTTGATTTTGCTGAAGCATGGAAATCTTGTAAAGAACCTGTTGCTGTAGATAGAACCAAGTGGTTAGACTATTTGATTCAGGATGGCATGTTTTTCAAAGGTAGTCAATTGTGCATTCCAAGGAGTTCCATGAGGGAAAATTTGATTAAGGAGAAACACAGTGGAGGGATGGCAGGACATTTTGGTCGGGATAAGACCATTGCCATTCTTAGAGAACATTATTTTTGGCCTCAAATTACACAGGATGTGAAGAAGTTTGTACAGAGTTGCCAGGTTTGTCAAGTTGCCAAGGGGTTTAGTCAAAATACTGGCCTATATCAGCCATTGCCTGTTCCATCAAGGCCATGGGAGGACATAAGTATGGATTTTGTTCTTGGATTGCCAAGGACACAAAGGGGTAATGACTTAGTATTCGTGGTGGTTGATAGGTTCTCCAAAATGGCACATTTCATTCCATGCCACAAAACTCATGATGTTGTCCATATTACAGACTTGTTTTTCAAAGAGGTGGTAAGACTACATGGTCTTCCAAGAAATATAGTTTCTGACCGAGATACGAAATTTGTGGGGTATTTCTGGAGGACATTGTGGAAGAAGTTGAGAACAGACTTGAAATTCAGTTCCACGCATCACCCACAGACTGATGGCCAAACAGAAGTGGTAAATAGAAGTCTGGGCAATTTGCTGAGATGTTTAGTTGGAGATAAGCCTAAGGGATGGGATTTGATTCTACCACAGGCAGAGTTTGCTTATAATAACTCTGTAAATAGGAGTACTGGAAAATCACCATTTCAAATTGTATATGGAAATAGCCCAAGGACTGCACCAGAATTGAGGAAGATAGAACAAGGGGAGAGAACAAGTGCTGAAGCTAAGGATTTTGCTGAACACATCAAGCGTCTACATGAGGAGGTCCAAACACACATTATCAAGATGAATCAAGAGTATAAAGCTAGGGCTGATCAAAGGAGAAGACATAAGGAATTCCAAGTAGGGGATCTTGTCATGGTGCACTTACGAAAAGAAAGATTTCCAGTTGGTACTTACAACAAGCTGAAAATGAAGAAATTTGGTCCCTGCAAAATTTTGAAGAAACATAACTTAGGAAATGCATATGAGGTTGAGCTGCCAGATGGTATTCACATTTCTCCCATTTTCAACATTGCAGATTTGACAGAGTATCATGATGATGGTACTGATGAGGAGCTGGTTTTAGAGCCATGTCCAATTCCTGCTTCTAAGAAGGAGGAGATAGAAGACATTCTAGATCATCGTGTGGGTAGGAGTACCAGAAACAGGCAGTATGAAGAGTATTTGGTCAAATGGAAAGGACGACCGATCGAAGACTCAACTTGGATTTCAGCAGCTGAGGTTTCCCATTTGGGATTTCCTCTACCATCCATAAAGTGATAGGGTCACTTTTCAATCTACCCTGGGTGTCTGATGGAGGAGCATCCAGAGGTATAAGGGCAATCCTGTGTCACCCAAAAAAATGTACTTAGACTTAGTTTCTATTTTATGTCTTTGCATTTTTGGATACCCATTTGGCTCAAATAAAGGTTCCAACTCTCATAGTTCAACTATCAGTGCATTTAAAAATCCTGAAAAAATAGGAGCATGCAATTTGACCATCATTTTGGTGACCTAGAAGGTGTGACTTGGCCAGATGAATGTAATCGAGATTTAGAGCATTCCAAAAAAAGAATCAGGTCAAAAGGCCCCACGGTTTGAAAGTTATTGCAGTTTTTCGGGTTTTGGAGACCCCCTAAGAATGCTTCAGAGTCAGGTTTGGGGCATTAAATGACCTCAAAAAGGGTCAAAAAATGGGGGACGAGCAAAGCTTGTCCATAGGGCTATAGAGCGCTTCGAGAGCTTTCCGAAAATGTAAACGGTTCGTCAATCGAAGTTACGGTTCAAAAGTTATGCCTCCCGGAAGTTCGGCTACCGTTTTTGGATTCTTCTAGAATCGCACCGACTTCTAAGGCAACTTTCGGAACCTTCTATTTTGTCGGTGGATGCCTACTAGCACTTTCTAGAATGTACTCCTAGTCCTTAACCCTCCGGGGTCTATTTAAGGAGATTTCTGGCATTGTAAAAGGCAGTTCGGATTGGAGCTTGAGAGGAGGTGCTAAAAGGAGAAATATTCTCCAGATTTATGCTATTGTAAGCCCGCAGGGCATGTTTTGAGTTTATTTTCTCTGCACTATTTGTACCAGCTTATTTTCTCAGTTAATATATTTCCCCTTTCTATTGTGTCTATTCTGGTTGTTGGGTGTGTCCCCATCAATCTTTTTAATATCTCCCTCAATATATTCTTCAGGTTTCAGGTACAACTCTTTGTTATAGGGTAAAAGTATAAAGCTATGTCACCTTTTAGGTTGACTTATCAAAATGACTAAATTTCATTATTTTTATCTAAAAATCAATTTTATTTAAACATATGATCTAGAAAAATTCATTCCAGCTAAGTTATATATGGTCTCAAACTTTTCCAATTGGAAATGCCTATTAAATGCATGTTTTATACTAGTTTGTATCCAATTACTAAAGAAATAAAATTATTTCAAAAAATTGACGTTTCACTAACTCTTACTATTTTTTATGATATGTTTTTAATAACATATAAACACCGTTTTATAGAGCTCAAAGTCAAGAATATTCTCATATAGATTTTATAGTGTTTTAATTAGATATAGTATATTGTAATTAAAAAATTATATAAGTACATATTTTAAAACTCGAGAAGATGTCAATTTTGAGAAAAGAAAAATAATAAATCATATTTAAAAAAATTTAAAATCACATAACATTCTAGAGGAGAGAGTCCTCTTCAAGAATGTATAATTATTTTTCTAGTTAGAATATATTTGTTTCAAAAAGTGTGGTAGGAGATGAAAACTATTGATTTTAGGTGAGTTGAAATTTGAATCATTATAAAAGATAAAATATAGGTATAAAGAAATTTTTTTATATTTGATTGTTCTAACTATATATGTTATCTATAACATAATCTAAGATCGAAGGGAAATAAGTTTATTTTCATATAGTTTTGTGGTGGGAACTAGACCCCTAATTTTTAGTGTTTTTCAATAAGTAAAAAATTGTCTTTAAAAATTAGGAAAATATATCAAATCTTATTCCAAATAATTAGTAAAAATCATAATCCTAAACTTTATTCATTTCTACACAATTCATTAGTTTACTTCATTATTGAATTCAAAATAATACTACCTGTTTTATGTCATTGAAGATGACAATTTATACTTTCGTTAGCCTTTTCCTTTATAAAAGGGTGACACAGGTTTGTGCTTTTACCCTATATTCTCCCTTTTTCTCTTATATCTTCCTCTTTGACAATAATGCCAATGACTTGTCATTTATACATGTTTTATTTACTTCAGCAAAACTATTAGTTTTGGATAGTTTGTGTCCTGTCACCATAGGAGGACTAACAAGTTTTGAATCCTCCATACCAAAAGTTTTCAATATTTCCTTCACACACTTGGATTGAGTGATGTAAATACCATATTTCATCTGATATATTTGCAATCCAAAATAATAACTTTATCTCTTCAAACATAGACATCTCAAACTCTTCTTTCATTTCATTTGCAAATGTCTTACATAATGCATTTTGTCCTCCAAATATGATATCATCAACAAATATTTCAGCTAGTAAAATTAGTTTACCTTCTTCTATTTTCAAGTATAGATTTCTATTGTCATTAGTCTTCTCAAAACCAATCTTCACAAGATATATGTGAAGCCTTTCATACCATGCTCTAGGAGCTTTCTTTAAACCATATAAATATTTGTGTAATCTACACACCATATTCTTGTTGTTTGGATCAAAAAATATTTCAAGTTGTTCTATATAAACCTCCTCATCCAATATACCATTAAGAAATACTGACTTAACATCCATTTGATAAAATTTAAATCTTTTGTATGCAGAGTAAGCAAGAAAAGTTCTTACTCCTTCTAATCTTGCAACTGGGGCAAATGTCTCTCCATAGTCAATTCCTTCTTCTTCTGCATATCCTTTGCAAACTAATATTTCCTTAATGCGTGTAACTTCACCATTCTCATCTAATTTATTTCTATACACTCACTTGGTTCCAATAACATTCTTGTTCTCTAGTCTGGGTACTAGAGTCCATGTTTTTGTCTTCTCAATCTAATCAATCTCTTCTTTCATGCATTTACTCCATGTTGGTGTAAATAGATATTTACTATTTACACTTTACTTAAATTTACTTAGGTTAGTGCATTATTTTAATTTTTCATTATTTTATTATTTATTTTGTGAGACACTTAAGAGTTTGTGTACCTTTATGAGTTGTCATGTTGACAACACAAAAGTGTGCAACTCTAATTCAACACATGGTGTCTACAAAACTATAGTTTACATCATTCACTGAGTTTTCATGCAGAAAACATAGTTATTCACACTCCTAATTTAGCACATGATGTCTACAACATGAATTTGTATGCTACACCATTGCAACCTTATCCTCTCATCACCGCACTTACTTCTGTGCTTAATGGAGGATGACCCATATCTAGTGGACATGTGTTTGGTTGTATGACTTATCGTTATACTGATTCTTAGGCATTCTAGATGAATCTCAAAGGCCTTTATATATAGGCACTCCTAGTGTACTTGTACATTGAATTGAATACTATACAATTATTCTAATCATTCTCTAGTCTATTTTGTGCTTGTGTTTGAGTTCCTTGGTCTTGGGTGAATTTTTCCCTAAAGAATTTTTTTACATGGTATTAGATATGAGAAATATTCTCATCACATAGCCATTGGAGACCTTGTTGCTTCATCTCTCAAAGGGACTCAATTTAGATCTAGAGCATTAGCAGCAATTAGGAGCATCTAGAGCCAAATCAAACCTCGCCATTACATCCAGAGTGATGATTCAATGAAAATTGGCTATAAATTTTCCTATTTTAGGCCATAGTCAATTATGAGAAATTTTTTTTTGGCAAATCAAAATCCAAAGGCCTGATTTGCAAATCTGGTATGGTCATCATACAATCTGGTTAATTCATTTGCAAATTTATTAATTTTTTTATTTCTCTATTAATTTCACCCAAAAAACTTTATAGCGGTGAGAGTTGGATGTATTAATCCCACATTGAGTGGGAGTTTCCAATGCATTGTGTTTAAAAGAACCATGCCACAGGCATACAACTATAGAGCTCGCTGGTGGACAGGTCATGCCTTGAATGTTGCCGAGTTTTCTTGAAGATGGCATAAATAGTAGTTGCTAGTAGTGATTGTTGAGGTGGTTGGAAATGTTAAAGTCTGGTTCGATTCAACCTATAGATGCCCCCTGAATGGAATATGCCATGAAATAATAGATTATTCCTCCAAATTGTAAGATTCACCAAGTGTCATTCTGATTCAAATCACACTTGATATTAGTGTTTTATGTAGATGACTTGATCATTATAGGGAGCACTTCATCCATCATTGCAAAGTGTCAAGACCTCTCTACAGGATAGATTTTCTATGAAAAACTTGGGTTTGCTACATTACTTCCTTGAGATCACACAATCTTTAGCAAGGATTACACTTTCACAACCCAAGTATGCTCTTGAATTGCTTTCTAGATTTCACATGAGTGACTGCAAGCCTACTCCTACTCCCTTTCTATTAGGTGTCAAGCTAGAGGCTAAGTGTACCACTCCACTTGTTGATGCTACATTATACAAATAGTTAGTTGGGAGCCTTATCTACTTGACACATACATGCCCTGATATAGCTTTTTTAGTTGTTTAGTTGGTAGGATGCATAGACTTCGACTATGTAGGGGACTTAGATTCTCACAAGTCCACTTCAGATTACATGTTTCACCTTGGTTCTGACCCTATTTGTTGGTAGAGTAAGAAGCAAAATAATATTTCTCTTTCTTCCATAGAGGCTGAGTATCGAGGCACTATCAATGTAGCTATAGAGGCTCTTTGGTTACAACACATCTTGAAGGAGTTTGGATTTGATCTACCCACACCTACAGTTACTCATTGTGATAATCAAAGTGCTATTGAGATCTCTAAGCATCTAGTTCAACATCAGTGGACAAAGCACATTGAGGTTCATATGTACTACATTAGAGAGCTTATACATGAGCAGATCATTGCATTATAGTATTAGCAAGTCATCGATATTTCACCAAACCCTTCATTGAGGTCAAGTATATTCATTTGTTAGATCTCTTGGGAGTGCAGGATGTTGTAGAAAGGGGAGTCCCTTGACTTCTCTCTTCTCCTTCTTTTGGAAGGGATTTTTTTCCTCATCTAAGGTCTTCTTCTCTCTTATCTTCTTTATTGTACTTATCTCTCTTTTTGGAGGAAGGTTTTTCCCATGAGGTTTTTCCTCTTTCTCTACTTTATGAGAGATTACATTGCATCATTCTATAGCATTTCTTGTGTACATGGGTACTTAACATGGTCTCATAGTCAGGACCCATTGTGCATTTGTGAGCTAAAGTGCATTCCCCTAAGTTGCACTTAAGGGGGGTTGTTGGTGTAAATATATATTTAATATTTACACTTTACTTAAGTTTACTTAGGTTAGAACATTATTTTACTATTTTGCATTATTTTATTATTTATGTTGTTAGACACTTAGGAGTTTGCGTACCTTTATGAGTTGTCATGTTGACAACACATAAGTGCACAACTCTAACTTAGCACATGGTGTATACAACACTAGAGTTTGTATCATTCACTGAGTTGTCATGTAGACAACATAGTTATTCAAACTCCTAATTTAGCACATGATGTCTACAACATTAATTTGCATGCTACATCATTGTAGGCTTATCCTCTCATCATCACACTTACTTCTGTGCTTAATGGAGGAGAATCTATATCTAGTGGACATGTGCCTAGTTGTATGACTTATCATGATGTTGATTCTTAGGAATTCTAGATGCATCTCAAAGGCCTTTATATGCATGCATTCCTAGTTTACTTGTACATTGAATTGAATACTATATAGTTATTCTGATGATACTCTGGTCTATATTGTGCTTGTGTTGGAGTTCCTTGGTCTTGGGTGAATTCTACCCTAAGGCAAATTCTTACACTCCAATCTTAATTTTCTAATGCACCCTTCACTAACTAAGGCTCATGCATGCTTAAAAAAAATGTGTCATTTCTCAACCTATTCCTTGTCATTGGTCCATCTTCTTTATCTCTAATAATTTCTTCAGCAAGGTGATGTCTTTTGACATACTTTAACAATCTTGGCTGAGCTCTCCTTTCTACATTAGGTCTTTCATGAAGTTCATTTTTAGATTCATTATATACTTCTCTATTAGACTCAACATTCCTTTCATGTAAACTAATATTCATATCAAAATGTACCTCAGCTTCTGATTGCAACTCAACTCTTGACTAAAACTTGGCTCTTGACTACAACTTGACTCTTGACTGCAACTTGGCTCCTGACTGCAACTCAACATCTAGTGTATGTGACTCAATAGTTACTGATTCTTGTTGATTAACAACTCAATTTTCAAAATTATTAGCATCAGAAGACATGTCTTCATAGTGGTACATAAAGATTCTATAATTTTTAGGTTCCTTCTTTGGTTCATCTTCATGCATTTTTGTATATTCATCAAACTTTACATTTGCACTTTCTACAACTTTGTTAATGTTAGTATTTAAACACTTATAAGCTTTACTTCTTGTGGAATAGCCTAGGAATATACCTTCTTCACTTTTAGCATGAAGTTTACCATTTCTATTGTTTTTAAGAATGTAACACTTGCTTCCAAATACCTTAAAAATATTTGACATTGGGTGAGTATCCATACCATAATTAAAAAGTTGTGGAATGTATACATTTCTTTACTTGTACTCAATTCAAGGTATAGATAGTTGTACTAATAGCTTCTCTCCAATATTTCAAAGCAACATTTTTCTCCATCATCAATGTTCTAGAAAAATCTATTACAAATTTATTCATCCTTTCAACAATCCCATTTCGTGGAGGGGTCCTAGGTGTAAAAGTTTGTCTCTTGATTCCTCTGTCATTACAAAAGTTTTCAAACGCATTTGATGTATACTATCCACCTCTGTTAGATCTTATACATTTCAATGTTTTACCATTTTTCTTTTCAACTCTTTCCACATACCACTTCAAGATTTGAAAAGCATACTTTTTTCTTTTAAGAACATTATTGTCATCATTCTTGAGTAATCATCAACAATTAGGATAATGTACTTGTCACATTTTTAGCTTTGCACATCAATTGGTCCACTTAAATTAGTATGATCTAATTCCAAAATTTCTTTTGAAGTATGAGTCTTACTTTTAAAACTAGACTTTTTCATCTTGCCTAACTGACATTGTCTACAAATCACATTATCAGGTTTCTTCAGTTTTGGTAAACCTCTAAATGTTTTCATCTTACTGATACTAACCAAACTATCAAAATTTACATGACATAAGCTCTTGTGCCATAGCCACACATCATTTGTATCAAGATAAAATAGATTACCTCTAGTCTAATCTCCACTTCCAATTAGTTTTCCATGAGTGTCATATATCTTAACCTTTTTGTTATCAAATCCAACTTTACAACCTAAACTATTCAATTATGACACACTCAATAGATTATAGTTAAGTCCTTCCACATAGTAAGCATTGTCACACATGATCTAATCTATCAATATTATCAATCCTTTTCCTTTAATTAGATAGGGTGTATCATTACGAAATCTAAAACTATTTCCATTGTAATACTCAAGGGTAATGAACTTACTTTTGTCTCCAGTCATGTGATGTGAACATCCTTCGTCAATGATCAATCTATCAATTTTTTTTGCATAAAATATCAATACAATTGCCTCACCTTCATCAGAATCATCCTTCTTAGAAATATAGACAACTTCATCACTGTGATCTTTAGATTTGTCATTAAATTCCTCTTCAACAATGTAACAAGCCTTCTTTCCCTTATCCTTGTAGCCTTTTTTATTGCCATCTTTTCTACCTCTAAATTTGTCTTCATTCTTTCTATTTGATTTATTAGGACATCTTACTACAATATGAACAACCTCATGACAATTAAAACATGTCATCAATAACTTACCTTTGTATTTTCCTTCGCCTCTATGAAATTTCCTAGCCAGCAATGCTTCTAGTTCTTCTAGCTCTTCATCATCTATATCACTGCCACTAGCAATAGGTTTGACCTTTTTATTATTATTATCTTTAGGTTCTTTAGTGTGATCTTAGTTCTAAAAGTAGATTCAACATTCTCAGATTTGAAAATATCAAAATTTGAAAGTTCAAAAGTAGTGAGTCTACCAACCAATCCTTCAAGGGTCAGATTACTACTAGGAGTACACCTTTGTTCTTGTATAGAAGAGACTCTAACAGCATAGAAAGGAAATAAGTTTTTGAATACTTTATTGATCATATTCTCATGTTCAATCTGTCCATCTAATCCTAAAATTTCATTAACAATATCTTTGATCCTTGCACAATATTGGACTACAGTCTCACTATCTTGCATTCTCATCTGATCAATTTTTTCTCTTAGGTTTTTAGCTTTGGCTCTCAGCACATTCTTCTCTCCTCCATAGAACTTTTTTAGGGCATCCCACATCTTCTTAGTAGAATCACATCCTTTGACATCATCAAACTCTGAGTAGCTTAGGGAAAATGCAATCTCCAACATTGACTAATTGTGTTCCTTCTTCTTATTCAATTGTTCAACAGTTGAGGCTCTAGTTGGATCAACATGCTTAGTGGTGATAGTTGACTATGCATAATCTCCAAGACTTCCTAAATGTAGCTTCATTAAACTTTTCCATGCAAGAAATTTTTCCTTGTTTAACTTGGGCACCTCCATTTGTACATCTTGATCTTTAGCTTTAAGTAACTTCAAACTGTCTCTTAAGCACTTGGAGCTCTAATACCAATTGTTGGAATAATTTAGAATAATTGAGAGGGGGGGGGGGGGGGGATGAATCAGTTATCTAAGGTCCAAATATACAAATAAAAAAATTTAGTACTGCAACTTATTCTTATGTGTGCATTGACCATTCAATATCTCAAACATATACATATTGCTGTCCTATGTCAAAATAACTTTGTAGAAATGTAAATATGCAATACCAAAAAATAAATCACACATTTTGACCAAAAAAAATGATGTGGAAACCCAATTTGGGAAAAACCACTAGTAATATGCTACAAATTTGCACTCTTTTGAAGTGAACCCTGTATGGAGCCAACCCTATTAAAGGTTACAATGCACACTATTAAATGTGACCTAGTTAAAGGATTTAAATCACCTTGTTAGGAGTGAGCCTTGTTAGAGGACTATAGAAAATTCCATTAGAATTTCACCCTATTAAAGGATTTACTAATGACCATTAGGTAATCCTTAGTCCAAAGGATATATCTAGATTGATATAATTGTTAGAGAGTAGCAACATGACTTGATTTGATAACAATAACAACTCACTTGAAGATTAAAGATCTCACATGCAATCCTCCATTCTTATTGGCATTCATCCTATTCCTCTCTAATAGCTTGTTCACTCTTCAAGACTTCATAACCTTAAGCCTTCTTGCTTTGTATGCCAACTACAAAATCTTCTATTTGGCCACCATATGAAGCAACACCCGAGACTTCTTGTCTTACTTAGGTTCTGACACATGAAAACTATTGATTCTAGCCTATTATCTCTATAAATAGATAACTTAGATAAGTAGATAACTTAGATATTTTCCCACTTAATCACAATCATCCATTCTAGGTTTATGTGCGATTCATTGAATCTACCCACTTTTCCATTTTATCCCTTTCTAGAAACTTCCTCTACAATCCTCTTTGAATTCACCTCAAAATGGTTTATCTTGAATTATGTGCCACCAACTCATCATGGTTATCTTCCACAAACTTCACACACTTCAAGAAAGCAACTTTGTCACCTCAAATTTTTTAAAATCTTTGATCTAACACATTTTACTAGCAGTCAACAATAACACTCTATTTTCTTGACAATTGTTGTGTTCTAATGGTCAACCAACATTAGGTTTCTCAATATCTACTAAGTCTTTATTGATGCTTAGAACATACTAAATTTATTTATTCAACACCAATTTTATTTCACTTGCTCAGCTCATACTAAACTTATTGCTTGGCTTCAACTAAATTTCTATTTGGCATGTACTAACTTTTCTTAGCTTGCACTGTTTTCTCGATTAGGCTTGGTAGACACATTTCTTTGCTTAGCTTTCTTCTAGTCTTTGCTTAAGTATCCTTTCATTATAGCCCTAAGTAGATAAATAATACACTATATCATCAATGTCTTGATTGGTATTAGTGCTACTTTTATACACCATATAAATCAATCTTTCTATAGGTTCTCTTGTTATCCTTTCTTTTCAAATCATTTGCATCAATAAATAAATTGATATCATTTAGACCAAAGTAACAAATTGTCTTACTAAAAAGTAATATGTTTGACATCAGTAACAAAATAATGATTTTTCCATGATAGGTTTCATCAATCTTTTTCACTTCAACAATCTCCTTTCAATAGTTTTATACAAACTTCATGTTACTCATCATATAGACTTTGAGTCATTGCATTTTATAAAGGAAGTTCTCTTCATAGATAGCTTGTACCTACTATTGGGATTCATTCATCTCTTAGATAACATCCCTACATGGAGGGACTAATTACCTAGTTAGTGTTGAGTACCCATTTTCTAATCCAATGGTGACATTCTATTGGTTCTTCCTTCATGGAACTTCCTACATGTATTCTTCAACCACATGAATATATTTCATAATCAGATATATTTCACCCAATATTTCCACATCATACAAGTTGTTTTAACACCAGTGTACATCATGATGTTTTTAATATGTACACCCATGATAGAAGATGTGTTGATAATGTCATGGGGTACTTTCTTGAGGAAATAAAAATTTAAGTGTTATTTATTAGGTTAGGAGAATAATTTGTGATTCATACATGCTTATTATTTTTTAAATTAAACCACTAGAAATGTGTCCTTTCCCAAATTTTAAGTTCTTGTTATAACAATAATTCTAATATATGCTCAATGTATAAGGTTTTACTTAGGCCATTCATTTCCAATTTGTTGGGTAGAAGCCCAAAAAAAAATCTATTAATGTACTTGTTAAGATTAACCATTGATATAAATAACAATTACATAAAAATATAACCAATATTAGAAAATAATAAATCACACAAAAGAGAACATAATACACCAAAATTTAATGTCAATTCAATACAGCTACAAGAAACAACTATCGTATCAAACCTTATGAAAATCCCTAACCCCAAGCCTTTTTTATACAAGATTTTTTGCCTCTTTAGGGTTATAATTAATTACAACATGTTGGCCCAAAATTATTCATAAAATTATGAAAAGTGTATAGTACATTCCTAATCAATCACCATGTATCAATAGTACCTGTTTGCTATAGATTGGAGTATATGTGTAAGTATGCGTGTGTGTGTGTCTACATGTATGTATGTATGCATGCATGCATGTATGTATGTATGTATGTATGCATAAAATCTCCAAGGAAAATTATTATAAGTAGATTTTGAGGCAAACTTTGTATTATTTTTCTATGATAAATAAAGTATAGTTTCTTCTTATTAAACCAATGTAGAAAAGATTCCAATTTGTCTATGTCGTGAATTAGGAGCAAGGACTTGCTCCTTGGGGAATCTCAATGATTTATATAGTTTTTATTTTTGTAGCAAATGAATCCAATGTATCATGAAAGACCAACATCGATTAAAAATTTGCATCATAGATATAAGATACAAAATAATTTATCACAAGACATTAAATGGAATTTTTACATGATATCAATAATCTCACTCTCTTACAACAAGATATCTTCTAAAATAATAGGGATCTCATGAGAGATTAAAGGCTATTATAATGTTTCTTTAATGGTCATCTTAGTTAGTCTTTAGTTTACTAGGTCATTTCTATTTCCATCTTTAGTTCACAATCATTTCTATTAGAAACATCATCTTTGTAAATATGTATGTATGTATGTATAAAATCTCCAAGAAAAATTATTATAAGTAGATTTTGAGGAAAATTTTGTATTATTTTTCTATGATAAATAAAGTAGAGTTTCTTCTTATTAAACCAATGTAGAAAAGATTTCAATTTTTCCACCTTGTGAATTAGGAGCAAGAACTCACTCCTTGGGGAATCTCAATGATTTATATAGTTTTTATTTTTGCAGCAAATGAATCCAAAGTATCATGAAAGACCAACATCGATTGAAAATTTGCATCATAGATATAAGATACAAAATAATTTATCACGAGACATTAAATTGAATTTTTACATGATATCAATAATCTCACTCGCTTACAACAAGATATCTTCTAAAATAATAGGGATCTCATGAGAGGGTAAAGGCTATTAGAATATTTTAATATTTCTTTAATGGTCATCTTAGTTAGTCTTTAGTTGACTAGGTCATTTCTATTTCCATCTTTAGTTCACAATTATTTCTATTAGAAATATCATCTTTGTAAATATATATAAGAATATTTCACCTCCTTTGGTTAATACAAAAACAACATCAATTTACCAAAAAATGGTATCAGAGAATGATTATGTCCCCTACGACAATGTAAAATGCAACTCTAATGTTAGTTGCAATTGCACAAGAATTAGAGCAGGTCAATGGAATTTCATAAAATTGGGTGAATTATTTTAGTAAAATTCGAGCCTTTCTTGGTCTAGATTATTTCTAGAAACTTTATTGTAGGTATCTAATGAAAATTCTTTGGTTGATCTTTGAATATTTTTGTTGAGAATCACAAGCTTGGCCGAGAGTTTTGATTGTGTGATTTCCTAGTTTTAACAAAAGTCTTTAATTTTTTAAGGTTGCATGTACCTATATGTGAGTTACATGCTCTTGCATGTGCAATTTGTGAGTTGTATATTCTTGCATGTGTTGTTTTACCTCACAAAGTCTCTTGTTTTTCTGCATGAAGGTTTCTCTATGGGGTTTCATAAATTTTTCCTTAAAAAGTTTCTAATGGATTTTCATAAAATTTTCTCTAAAAATCTTTATGATCAATTTTCATAATGTTTCCCTTAAAAAATTATATGTTGGGTTTAATACATTTTTTCTAAAATATTATTTGTTAGATTTTAATAATTTATTCTCAAGAAATTATCTTGTGGGTTTTCATATTTTTCCTCTTAAACAGTTCTAGGTGGGCTTTAATAAAATTTTCCTCTAAAATAATATGTTGGGTTTTAATAAAAAAATTCTCCAAAATTATATATTGGGTTTTGCCACTTTTCCCTCAAAATGAAGCTTCGTATTCTCAAATCTATGTCTTATATTTTGTTGTCTAGTTTTGATCGATTATTCACCTCAAAAGTTGTGCATGGATTTTTCCAAATTTTCTCCTTAAAAATTATGATTTTTTGTAGTCTATTTTGAGTCTTAGTGCTCATCTTCAAAAGTCCTTTGGTGAATCATCTTGTAGTTTTTTTTGGGTCATAGTGCTTATCTACAAAAGGGTTAGCTGATTTTCCTCAAAATTGTAATTTTAGTTTCATATTGGTATCTCTAGCTACAAGGAGTAATACCTTTGTTACCCAATATCACATTTGATTGCTTACCAGCTATTAACCTTTTGCAGATCCAAGAAGGGTCGCATCTATAGAAAAATATTCTAAAGAATTTATAACCACAAGACATGTAGTCTTCTGTGGAGTAGTTAGATGATGACTGATAAGGGATGGTATTGAAATATTATAATATTTCTTTAATGGTCATCTTAATTAGTCTTTAGTTTATTAAGAAGCTTCTATTTTTTTCTTTAGTTCATAATTATTCTTTTTACAAATATTGTCTTTCTAAATCTATATAAGAAGCCTTCATCTATTTTTTTTAATACAACATCATCATCATTAATACTTTAAACAAACTACTACTACTACATTTGGACCTGAATTGCGATGATAGGACATCATAATTATGATGGATAATGGTCACCCAAGTGATAGTGCCAAGAATTGGCTCCCATTTGATAGGTGTTGGACTTTTGGCATCGAACATTGTGACAAAAACCTTGTCTGTCACAAGTATGATGCCAAAATTTGTTGCAATTTGGCAGAAGGTAGGGAAAATAGGTCATCGTTACATTTTCATAATTGCGACATGTCAATCCCACAATTATGACATCAAAAAATTCCAATTTTCCATCCTAATAATGAAAATTATGATGTATGATCGATAGTCAACCATTAGAACAAACATCACAACCACAACAGTAGGCAACAACAGTGTCATGGGTGCGATGGCTCTCTATTGTCTTTGTCTATCACAAGTGAGATGGATATATGATGATAATTCTCTTGTTCCAACAGTCAACAACTTTTGATATATTAAAAAAAATGTTCTTCTTTGTTAGAAATACATTTTACTATGTTGATCACACATGTACGTTGTTTAATGTAGGTCATGTAGTTTCCTCTTTGGCACCTCTCATGGAGATTATGTTCGACATTCTTCTAAATTATTTGATTGAAACTACTTCTACTAAAGAATTTCACATATAGTGATGCATTTCCATTTTCTTTCTATATTACTATAGATAAGAAGCCCAATGTCATGATTATTTCTCCATGTAGGAAGTCATGGATTCAACATACATTATGTACAACATTAGTTTATTGAGGACTTGAGATGAAAATAGGTGCACCACTACCAAATGTTTCCAAGTGGCATTTTGACAATGGTCTACCTATTTTCATATCAAGATCTCAATAAACTAATACTGCACACAAAATATATGTTGAATCCATGACTTCTTGCATGGAGAAATGATCACAATGTTGGACTTCTTATCTATAGTAATATAAAAAGGAAATAGAAATACAACACTATTTGCAAAATGCTTGAGAAGAAGCAATATCAATCAAACAACTTAGAAGAATGTCAAACATAATCTCCATGAGAGGGGCCAAAGAGGAAACTGCATGACCCGCACCAAACAATGTATGTGTGTCATCAACATAGTAAAATGTAATTCTAACAAAGAAGAATATTTTTTTTAACATGTTCTTTAGATGTTTTCCTTGTGGTATCATTCAATGTTATATCTCATGTCTTGACACATGATGAGATATTGTGTTGTATTTACTTATCTACACATCTCCCAAGGGATTTACCATGCCTTTTTATTGTTTAACATTACTTTTATAAGGTCCTTTCAACATGGTGCAACTTCCTTCATGTAGCACAAATTTCCTCCTTCTAAAGTACACTCCATTTTCTCTCCTGTAGGTCTAGGTAACATTGCAAACATCCTCAATTGCACAAGTTCTACTTTAACTAATTTCTTCTAAATCTATTTATCTTTTATTATCATTTTATAATAGCTGATTTCAATGGAAAATATTTAATACATAGCATTATATAAGTATCCCCTAAAATCAATGAGCCCAATTGCTTCTATCACAGTTTGAGTTCCTCTTGTTGTTGATGGTGTTGCCAATGCTCCTTTTCTTTTGTTGATCCACTCTACCTTTTGGTGTTTCAATTAGGGATGTGTGTCTTCCTTTCTCATCTCTTTCTTGGAGGTTCCTATTTCTCATATGGTTTTAGTGGAAACTTCTATTGGTGTGGCTATCCCTATGGTTGCTAAGATTTGAGCTCTACAAGCATGCATATTCCATCTCTCAATTAGTATGTTGTGACAAGGCTCGTTGAATAGAACACAAATCAAACTAATATTCAACAAAGGTTAATTGAGACCAGATCACAAAAATTAATCAAAATGCAATACAAAGACTATATGAGAAAATTTTACATGTGAGAGCTTGAGAAGAATTATGGAAGCATGCAAATATTTTACACAAATAATACCACACTTTGATTTTTCCACTACCATGAGGGATACATGTTTTTTTTCTAAATATGATAGAGCATCTTGTAGTTCCTAGCTCATGCTATGGAGAGATGGGATATTGGGAAACTTCTCATTCTTCATCTATTGAGTATGAAATATCTTCTTTACTAGTATGTGTTTATGAAAGAATATTAAATATGGAATGCTGGTCATCAGTTATATAACAAATATTTGGTAGAAAAGTGTCTAGTTTTTTTGGAGTGATTTTTAGTCTTTAATTATGATACATGCTAAGTCCATATAGTTGAGGAATACTTCACATTTAATCATGTGGCAAATATGGGTTATTAATATTAGGTAGTCTATACTTGTATCAAGTTCATGTTCGATGTAATGGTTGAAAGGCTCCCATTGTGCTAAGAGATTACTACATCTAATGGATTTGTCCCAACACTGTAAGTAGAAGCTTTGATGGGGACACAACCCAAGAACATAATGGACACAATAGAAAAGGGAAATTATATTAACTGAGAAAATAAGCTAGTACAAATAGTACAAAGAAAATAAACTTTAGAACATGCCCTAAGGGCTTACAATAGCATAAATCTGGAGATAATTTCTCCTTTTTGCACCTCCTCTCAAACTCCACTCCGAACTGCCTTTTACAATGCCAGAAATCTCCTTAAATATACCCCAGCTGGTTAAGGACTAGGATTACATTCTAGAAAGTGCTAGTAGGCATCCACTGATGAAATAGAAGGTTCCAAAAGCTATGTTAGAAGTCGGTGCAAATCTAGAAGAATCCAGAAACGGTAACCGAACTTCCGGGAGGCATAACTTTTGAACCGTAGCTCCGATTGATGAACCGTTTACATTTTTGAAAAGCTCTCAAAGCACTCTATAGCCCTATGGACAAGATTTTCTCATCCCCCATTTTTTTGACCCTTTTCAAGGTCATTTAATGCCCCAAACTTGACTTTGAAGCATTCTTAGGAGGTCTCCAAAACTCGAAAAACTGCAATAACTTTCAAACCGTGGGGCCTATTGACCTGATTCTTTTTTTGGAATGCTCTAAATCATGATTACATTCATATGGCCAATTCACACCTTCTAGTTTACCGAAATGATGGCCCAAATACATGCTCCTATTTTTTTGGGATTTTCAAACACACTGATAGTGGAACTATGAGAGTTGGAACCTTTATTTGACCCAAATGGGTATCCAAAAATGTAAAGACATGAAACAGAAACTAAGTCTAAGTACATTTTTTTGGGTGACACAGGATTGCCCTTATACCTCTGCATGCTCCTGCATCAGACACCCAGGGTAGATTGAAAAGTGACCCTGTCACTTTATGGATGGTAGAGGAAATCCCAAATGGGAAACCTTAGCTGCTGAAATCCAAGTTGAGTCCTCGATCGGTCGTCCTTTCCATTTGACCAAATATTCTTCATAGTGCCTGTTTCTGGTACTCCTACCCACACGATGATCTAGAATGTCTTCTATCTCCTCCTTCTTAGAAGAAGGAATTGGACATGGCTCTAACACTAGCTCATCATCTGCACCATCATCATGATACTTTATTAAATCTGCAATGTTAAAAATGGGAGAAATGTGAATACCATCTGGCAGCTCCACTTCATATGCATTTCCTGAGTCATGTTTCTTCAAAATTTTGCAAGGGCCAATTTTTTTCATTTTCAGCTTGTTGTAAGTATCGGCTGGAAATCTTTCTTTTCGTAAGTGTACCATGACTAAATCTCCTACTTGGAATTCCTTATGTCTTCTCCTTTGATCAGCCCTAGCTTTATACTCTTGACTCATCTTGGTTATGTGTGCCTGAACCTCCTTATGTAGATGCTTGATATGTTCAGCAAATTCCTCAACTTCAGTACTTGTCCTCTCCCCTTGTTCTATCTTCCTCAGCTCTGGTGCAGTCCTTGGGCTATTCCCATATACAATTTGGAATGGTGATTTTCCAGTACTCCTATTTACAGAGTTATTATAAGCAAACTCTGCCTGTGGTAGAATCAAATCCCATCCCTTGGGCTTATCCCCAACTAAACATCTCAGCAAATTGCCCAAACTTCTATTTACCACTTCTGTTTAACCATCAGTCTGTGGGTGATGCGTGGAACTGAATTTTAGGTCTGTTCTCAACTTATTCCACAATGTCCTCCAGAAATACCCCACAAATTTAGTATCTCTATCAGAAACTATACTCCTTGGAAGACCATGTAGTCTTACTACCTCTTTGAAAAACAAGTCTGCAATATGGACAACATCATGAGTTTTGTGGCATGGAATAAAATGTGCCATTTTGGAGAACCTATCAACCACCACGAATACTAAGTCATTACCCCTTTGTGTCCTTGGTAATCCAAGAATAAAATCCATACTATGTCCTCCCATGGCCTTGATGGAACAGGCAATGGCTGATAAAGACCAGTATTGTGACTAAACCCCTTGGCAACTTGACAAACCTGGCAACTTTGTACGAACTTCTTCACATCCTGTGAAATTTGAGGCCAAAAATAATGTTCTCTAAGAATGGCAATGGTCTTATCTCGACCAAAATTTCCTGCCATCCCTCCACTGTGTTTCTCCTTAATCAGATTTTTCCTCATGGAACTCCTTGGAATGCACAATTGACTACCTTTGAACAACATGCCATCCTGAATCAAATAGTCTAACCACTTGGTTCTATCTATAGCAACAGGCTCTTTACAAGCTTTCCATGCTTCAGCAAAATCAAGATCCTCGGGGTACAAATTCTTGAGTTCATCAAACCCAACTACTTCAACCTGCATTACTGTAAGCAGTGACTATCTCCTACTTAGTGCATTTGCAACCTTGTTAGATTTTCCACTTCTATGCTTCAACACAAATGTATAACTCTGCAAGAATTCTACCCACTTCATATGCCTCTGATTCAATTTACCTTGGCTATTTAGGTACTGTAATGCCTGATGATCAGTATACAAAACAAATTCCTTTGGCAATAAATAGTGCCTCCATTTCTTTAAGGCTTGAACTATTGCATAGAACTCTTGATCATAAACAAAATACTTCTTCTTTGCATCATTCAATTTTTCACATAATATGCAATAGGCTTACCTTCTTGGCTTAATATAGCCCCAATAGCGCTACCACTAGCATCACAATCCACCTGGAACACTTTTCTAAAATTTGGAAGTTCCAACACAAGCTGTTCAGTCACCTTCTTCTTCAGCAATTCAAAACTTCTCACAGCTGTTGTAGTCCATTTGAACTCTTTTCTATCCCCTCTTATTGTATCAGTTAGGGGTGCACATATGCCACTAAAATTCTTAATAAACTTCCTGTAAAAACTAACCAGACCATGAAATGATCTTACCTCAGTAGCAGACCTTGGAGTAGGCCATTCCAAGATGGCTTTTACCTTCTCTAGATCCATTTTGAGACCTTTAGGTGATATAACAAATCCCAAATAGACTAACTCCTTTTTTGCAAAGACACACTTCTTTAGATTAATTAACAGTTTCTCTTCCCTTAGCCTTTCAAGGACACTACAAATATGCAGTAAATGTTATTCCAAAGTCTTGTTGAAAATTAAAATATCATCCAAATAGACAATAACAAATTTTCCCAAGAACTTCTGAAGTACCTCATTCATGAGCTGCATGAAGGTGCTTGGGGCATTCGTCAATCCAAAGGGCATGACTAACCACTCATAAAGACCCTCCTTGGTCTTGAAGGCTATTTTCCACTCATCTCCTTCTTGAATCCATATCTGATGATAGCCACTCTTCAGATCTATCTTTGTGAAGTACTAAGCTCTACTCAAGCAGTCCATAAGATCATCCAATCCTTGGTAAAGGAAACCGGTACTTGATGGTTATCCTATTTATAGCTCAAGAATCTGTACACATCCTCCACTCTCCATCCTTCTTTGGTGCAAGTATTGCAGGTACTGCACATGGACTCAGGCTCTCTCGAATCAAGCCCTTCCTCAGCAACTCCTAAACCTGTCTATTTAGCTCCTCTGTTTTAGTAGGAGTCATCCTGTGAGCAGCCTTGTTAGGCAAACTAGCTCCTAGAATCAGATCTATCTGATGACTAATTTTCCTTACTGGTGGCAATCCATCTGGAACATTATTAGAGATAATATCTCCAAATTCCCCTAGTAAATCTGAAACTTCAAATGGTATTTCACTACTACCTTCTTTATCTTTCCTAGGAATCAAAGCATAGCACATATGCTGATGTTTCATGCCATCTAAAAACTTCCTTCCATCAACAAGAAAAATCCTAGCACTGCTACATACCTTTTCACCTTCCTTTTTCATGGGCTTCAATTTGTGGCAAACTCCATCCTTTGTCAGAGAGTATGGGTTTGCATGTCCATCATGTATTGCATGTCTATCAAATTGCCATGGTCCACCCAACAATAGATGGCAAACATCCATCGAAATAACATCACAGAGAACTTCATCATGGTAACTCCCAATTTTGAATTTTACTAAATATTGTTCACTTACCAGGACCTTATGATCATCTTTTACCCAAGAAATCCGATAGGGTTGGGGATGTTTCTCCCTCTTGAGCTTTAGATTAGAGACCATCTCTTCTAATACTAGGTTATCAGTGCTACCAGCATCAATGATCATGTCACAACATTTATCCTCACACTTGCATCTGGTACGAAACAAACTCCTTTGTTGTCCTACTTCATTCTCACCACTTAGTAGGACTCTTTCATTTACCAAGGTCTCTCCTCTTTCTGCATCCTCTAAATGTGATGATTGTGCATCCTCATCCACATGAGCAACCCTAGCTTGGCCCTCAGCTTTCCTATCTGTCCTTCCTTGTCGTTGAGGGCATTCAAAGGCACAATGACCTTCTTCATTGCAATGGAAATAGGTACCATAGAAGCCTCCTCTTCCTTGTCCACGTCCTCTACCTCTTCCTCTTTGATTTCCAAAGTCTTGATCATGGGGGCGGTTGAAACCCTCATTCCTCTGGTTTCTGCTAGTACCCACATCTTCATTTTTCTTTTGGATTTCATTGCGGCCTCCAGATGATCTACCGCTTCCCCTTCCTCCTTGACCGCGCCCTCTTTATCTTCCTTCAAACCTTTTATTCAGCTTCTCTTCAACTCGTAGGGCAAACTAGTATGCCTCTTTAACGCTGGTCATTCTTACCAGACTTAATTCCTCCTGGATGCTAGGTCGCAACCCACTGATATAACGAGAAACCTTCTCCTTATTTGCTTTTGCATGCCCCACTCTAATCAAGAGTTATTAAAACTCCTCTGTATATTCTTGGACTGATCTTCCTGCTTGCTTTAACCCATGCATCTTCTTAAACAGATCAAGCTCATAGTTCACAGGAATGAACTACTTCTTCAATTTGTCCACCATGCGATCCCATCTTGTGATCTTTTCCTTTCCTCTTCTAAGTCTTTCCAGTTGAACCTCTTGACACCAAATTTTGGCATGGCCTTTCAGTTTGGCCTTTGCAAACTTAACCCTATCTGGGTCCCTTATATCCTCATACTCAAAGTATTCTTCTAGTTCATTGATCCAATCGATCAACTCATCTGGTTTCAGATTTGCTGAAAATATACCCACTTCAATTGTAGGTCTTTTCCCAAACTTAGTAATGGCCCTAAAAATCCTTTCCTCTACAAGATTCAGAACTTTCTCATCAACTTCCTCTTCTGGTCCCATTACTTCCTCTTTATTGTCATCCTCACTATTGTCACCTGCGGCAACATTTGCTCCTCTACAAAGCTCCTCTTGCAATGCTTGTACCTGCCTCTGGAGGGCTCTAACCTCCTCAATATCAATAGCTCTAGCCCTTCCACCATGCTCTCTTCATGGAGGCATCTTCTAACTCAAACCCACAACCACATAGTCCTGGTGCAAACTGCCTCATAGTCGGCGCTCTGTCTACACACTCAGGAAAACCCGCTCTGAGACCACTTGATGGGGACACAACCCAAGAACAGAATGGACACAATAGAAAAGGGAAATTATATTAATTGAGAAAATAAGCTAGTACAAATAGTACAGAGAAAATAAACTTCAGAACATGCCCTAAGGGCTTACAATAGCATAAATTTGGAGATAATTTCTCCTTTTTGCACCTCCTCTCAAACTCCACTCAGAGCTGCCTTTTACAATGCCAAAAATCTCCTTAAATAGACCCCGAAGGGTTAAGGACTAGGATTACATTCTAGAAAGTGCTAGTAGGCATCCACCGATGAAATAGAAGGTTTCGGAAGCTGCATTAGAAGTCGGTGCAAATCTAGAAGAATCCAGAAACGGTAACTGAACTTTCGGGAGGCATAACTTTTGAACCGTAGCTCTGATTGATGAACTGTTTACATTTTTGGAAATCTCTCAAAGCAATCTATAGCCCTATGGACAAGCTTTTCTTGTCCCCCATTTTTTGACCCTTTTTGAGGTCATTTAATGCCCCAAACCTGACTTTGAAGCATTCTTAGGAGGTCTCCAAAACTCAAAAAACTGCAATAACTTTCAAACCGTGGGGCCTATTGACCTGATTCTTTTTCTGGAATGCTCTAAATCATGATTACATTAATATGGCCAATTCACACCTTCTAGTTTACTGAAATGATGGCCCAAATACATGCTCCTATTTTTTTGAGATTTTCAAACACACTGATAGTGGAACTGTGAGAGTTGGAACCTTTATTTGACCCAAATGGGTATCCAAAAATGTAAAGACATGAAATAGAAACTAAGTCTAAGTACATTTTTTTGGGTGACACAAGATTGCCCTTATACCTCTGGATGCTCTTGCATCAAGCTTAAAATGAGCATACTAAATAAGCTCACAATAAAAAAGAAAAGATGAAACATGGACAAGTCAGATACATTTCTCATCAAGCATCAAGCAATAAAGTGTAACAATGAAATAATAAATTCATATTTTGTAGAATTCCTTAACATCTATTCAAATATATTGAACATCTTCAATTTTTTGCAAACAATGAGATATTAAGAACACTTCAAGAAACAATATATTCAAACATACCTACAATAGCAATCATTGCACAAATCTAATTCTGATTATATGATTATGAAGCACAAACCTCCAATAATGATAAAACTAGAAATTTTTTTCTTATAAGCTCTGTATTCTATAGATTTAATTCAGAAAATGGTAAATGTATATACAGACTAGGTAATGGTACTTCATGTCTTTGTGTAATCATATTAGATGCTCATTTGCCACCTATATTATTGAAATAGTCCTACAACTCAGCTTATGTAAATAGAGGTTTGGTATTCCTTTTGAAATGAGGGGCCTAAGGCTCATTTGCAGTATGTGGCAAGCCAAAACTACTACCAGAATTGTTAGCATGAGCACCAATGTCTTCATTTATTTCTTTATCGTCATTCATTTCATGCATTTTACTGGAGCTGTGAGTAAGGTAGTTTGTGCTCTTTGATGCATTATTACCTACTATTTTAAGAAGCATTTGGTTATTTTATGTCTCCTTAGATGTCATAAATTACTTGCATCTAGCACCCTCTTTCATTTCAATCCTCTTTTTAGCTCTGTCTAAGCTAGTATTGGTGATAGTCATGCTAACATCAAAATCCACTTTACTATTTTCCATTTTTGCATCATCTATGGTCTTCATGGTTGGATCTTCTAGTAGTGACAAAGAGTTACCTACTTCCAAGTTTGAATTCCCTTGATTGCCATCCAAATTATGCCCTCCAAAAGTTATCTTTGAATTAGAAACACTTGATACTGAACAATTTTGATATTCCTTAATGAGTTCTAGTTCCTAACAAACTTGTTTCTTTACATTTTCAATTATTGTATTATGTCACTCTATTTCTCTTATCATTTTCCTTTGTTTCTATTATGACTGACATTTCTTTCCATTTTTCATCTTTGGGCAAGTTTGCTATATATTTGGTGTAGGAGCACCCTGACCATCTCCTTAGAATTTGGAGTCATAATTAGTATGTTTTTGAGTCTTTATAGGTTAGTGTATTAGTTGTTTCAATTCATTTTATTAAGTGTTCAATTAAGGTCATGTTGACCAAGTTCATATTTTAAGCAATATGGGTCAAAGAGAGTCTAAATGTGGAAAATGTCACATAAAACCTTAGGTGTAGTGATAAAAGGTCATAATAAGCTTTTGGACCTATTTAGAGTGCCAAGAAAGCATGTGAAAGCATAAAATGAAAAATGTGCAAAAAAAATGTAAAATTGTCAAAAAAAACTGTTATTAGCATTTTTTCAAAATGACAAGTTTTGGGGAGGTGAAAGGTCATCCATCTTGGATGAGCCCTTAGAGGAGGTGAAATTTCATTTTTTTGTATAAAATAATGTAATCTTAGGTAGAAGATATAGAGGGATGAGACATGGAAAAGAAAGATGAAAAAAACATGGTGTGTAATCTTGTATAATAACTCAATTATTTTGTAAAATTCTACTAATGTGCTGATGTTTGAATTACAATCCTTGTATCTTCTCTCATATCTCATGCTATGGTGATTCTTGAGCTCCTTATATTTATTAATGAAGTTTAGAGTTGTTGCTAATGTTATAAGTGTGCATAGCATCAATGGATTTTGCTAAATTTCTCATTGTTCACTATTTTAGACAGTAAATTATGTACCTTGTTAGAGTGAAATGCCTCTTTAACTACATATTACCACTGAATGGAGTTAAGGGATTTAAGAATGTTTTCTTGGTTTCTTTTGATTTCCATCTAATATTTTAACACCAAAACCTTGTTTCTTATATTGGAGGTGGCCAAGAATCAACAAGCATCTGTTATTGCATGCGTAATACAATAAAACAACATTCTAGAAAAACATGACAGAAGTTGTCTAGAGTTTCATATGAGAAGGAACATTTATATCCACTCATGGATGTTGGAGAATCCAATGGAAGGGTTGGCAGTTGAGATGATGGAGGTTTGAGATTGGTTTCTTAAAACAACCATGAAATCCTTATTAAAGGAAAGGGTTTAAGTTTTGATTATCTCCTCAATATCTAGGAGTCCACAAGTTGGAAGTTGGAAAGATTTTGGTAAGGTAAATGCATATGCAAGTTCATTAATTAATGTGTTAAATGCATATACAAGTTAGAACCTAAGATTTTGGAATTGGAGAGAGTTCAGTAATGGGTGTTTGAATCTACCTTTAGTTTTGGTAGATGTTTGGAAGAGTTTGATTTCTTACCTAAATCCTAAGATAGGGTTACAAGGAAGAGCCCTTATTAGGTCTATTTGCTATGTCCACCATCATATCTAAAATCTAACATACTTTATGGGCATTCAGTCTCCTCCATAGTGTCTATATAATGTTTTTTATGTACTCTTTGGATAGAAGCTATAAACAAAAGTTTGTAAGTTGAATGTAGAAATGTGTAATAGAGTTATAGAATGTAAGAGCTAAAGCTTAGTCGCATGTTCAATCAATATAATTCTTTATTTTTATATATAAGATTGTGTGTGTCTTTTTGCTTCCCCTCATCATTCCCACATTGCAGATATGGAATCAAAAAAGAGTAGAGGCTCCATAGACATGGTCTTGATGAAAGGCAGAAGAGACTTAAGGAAAAGAAAAAGATGTAAACATGATCTTTGTTCATTGAAAATGATCTAAAATATTGATTAAAAACCCTTCAAAAAGATCAAAGATGTAAATATGATCTTTTTCCATTGAAACTGATCTAAGATATTTCTTCAAAAACTTAAGGTGGGAGGGTTAAAAAACAAGTTACATGGTCTTTATCTAGAATCATGTTGATCAGAAAGCCAATACTGTGAATTGAAAAGAAATCTCTTTTGTATCAGATCATTAATAAAAAATACAATAATTATAAATTATTGAATCTACACAACTAAATATAAAACTAATCTTATAATGATACTTGATGAAGTGAAGAATTCACAGAACTTACTAATTCCTCAATGCCCCTAGAAGATCAAAGAAGAAATGTATTCTTTTTGCATCATCTGCATTAGTCAACAACATCATGTGCTCTCCCTCAAATGTTCCTTAAATGAACAAATTTCTAAAATGTATGGACAAAGAGAAGAGACCATACTATACTTTACTATATTAAAGATAGGTGCCAAATTGTACCATTGTGATAATTTCAATAATAGGAAGAACATAAAGGATGAGAGAAGTGTCTCCATCCACAATGCATTGAATGTGAGGTTTCAAATCAACAGAAGATTGTGATTTTGAATTTTGTGCAAGGATAGCAGAAATTTCAATGATATTAATTTGCATTTGAGAATGGCCTACAAATTGACCAGCAGAAAAACATGAAATATCATAAAATATTAAAATGAAAAGGTGAGCTTGGAATTTGGAAATGGCAACTTGGCATGTCTCCTAATTTACAACAAAATTTATCAAATGCAATCAAACATGATTGAAAATAAATATAAACAATAGAATACCTTGGAGAGGAATAATTTGAGGCAATCCCATAGAAAGCCATTCTTTTAAATACTTCATACACTACGACTAAATTTTATAAATAAATGAGTTTGACTATGGTGTCCTTCTATATTGCTTAAAACCAAGAGATTCACATAGTTAGTTATCATGCAATCATAGGTCATTGTTAGCTTCACTTGGTTTTGAGAATAGTTTAATATTCTCTATTAATTAGGGCCAACCACATGAAGTTGGATGCTCATTTGGCCCCACCACCCCCTGCACCCCCACCCCCCCCCCCCCCCCCCAAACATTTACATTCCCCGTTAACATCTAAAATTCATTCATTCTATTAATAAAATGTAACATTCATGAATTATCACATGATAACATTTATTAACACATTGTTTTCATTAAAATATCCCCATTAACATTGAAACATAAGATTCATTAGAACATTCAATAGAACATAAACAAAACATCTATACATAAACATTAATCATTATCAAATAAGTTACATAAGTTCACATGAATCATGTCTTTTTTATTTTTTTATTATTTTTTTGTCCTTGCATATATTTTTGTAGAGGCATATCCATGTCATCATCGATATTTTTTCTCACCCATGGACGTGCACTTGATGTCCTTTGCAAAGGTTGGTCCTCTGTAATAACAAATAAAAGGGTTAAATTTTTTTAAAATGAGACTTTAAAGATTTTAAAGAACATTGTAGTGCTTTTTACCTTGTCCAACCACATCATCTTTCCTGTTGGCTTGGCCCTCAACACGCTCATCATCTGCATCCTCACCAATTACAATATAAGATGTTTTCTTAATCCCAACACATATTATGGTTAAATTTTTATTTCTACACCAAATTAAATTTAAAATGTTTACTTGTATTAATAATTTAGAAATAGAAAATCAAATAGAAAATATTTACTTGTATATACATTGATATTATTCTTCATCCATCTCATCATCGGGATCATCATCATCATTGACATTGTCACCAACAATTTCCTAGTCTTCGTTGTTATTGTCATCCTCCTCCTCATCATCATCATCATCATCATCATCATCATTGTGATTAATAGAAGCATCATCATCGTGATCAATAACAACATCATTTGCTTCAGGAGCATCATCGACTAACTGTGGTTCATGATTCACTTCTTCCTCTTCCTTAGTATCTTCTTCTTCCATCACATTATACTTTATCAACCTTCTCCTTGGATCATGTATAAAAAAAAATGACCAACCTAGTTTATGTGGAACCTCTAAGTAAAATACCTACTTGCATTGGCTTGGAAGAATATAGGGCTCATCCCCAACCAACTCAAACAACCTTATATTAATCATTGGAAATCCATTCTCATGCACAATAACAGTTCTATCAAGATAATGTTGATTGATTCATAGTATGCACCATTTGATGATGAAGAGAACTAATTTGAAGAATTTAAAGTCATAGTCAACTATATGAACCAAAATGCCATAATATATATTTTGAGATTGTCAAAAATGTAAGCCATTTCTAGATGAAATATTGGTCTCCTGGAAGATTGAACTTATCCCATAATTACAAGTTCTCTTTGTGTCATCTAAATATTTGATGCAAAATTTATAACCATTGTAGAACATATTCTTGTGGTGTTTCACCTACAATATTTTCAAATATGTATAAATTATTCCACCACAAGTTCAAAAATATTGCATTGATTAACAAACTTATAGGTACCTGGATATCTCTTAAACCATATTTTAAATCTATTTCATTTTGTGTAACATTAAGATCTCCATTAAAATGAGCTTGTTTAACCAATGAAGACGTAGATCCCCATTTTAATCCATGACCAGAATCACTACTACATTTAACCTCATTTTTCAACCAAAATTTTTGACCATTCACTAAATAAGTTTAATTTGGTCAGAATGTTAAGGCAAAAAATTTCTTTTTTTAACATGTAAGCCCCGTGTTGGTCAAAATTTTGACCAACACGGGGCCTATGCATAAAAAACCAAAAAAATATTTCTCACTTTCATTTTGTCTTTCCCACGCGTGACTTTTCTGTGTTACAACAAATCGATTTGCATTGGATGTCAGGAGATAGCAAGCTTGTTGAGACAAGAATTTCACTTGATAAAATACTCTTCAAATTTTCCACAACACTAGCTTAGAGCTCTTGAATCCATCTGATTCATGCCCATTTAGTTTTTTACTTTTTTCCAAGCTCTTGAATCCCTTTGGAGTAACCCATTTTCATTTGCTTAAGCTTTTGAATCTATTTTCTACAAATCCATTTCATATCTTTAGGCTTCTAAATCCTTCTATGTGTTGGTGGCTTTCTATTTGGTGATCTGGGTTTGCTTCATTATGTCGTGGGTAGGTTTTGGTAGAGATTTAATGAATCTTGATTTGAAAGTTTTTTTTTCTGGGCAGTGATAACTCGATGGGTGTGACACACGATGTTTTTAATACGTTCTTCAACGAAACTAGTGTAGGGAAGCATGTGCCTAGAGCCATGTTTGTAGATTTGGAACCAACTATTATTGATGAGGTCCAAACTAGGGACTATCGATAACTTTTTCATCTCGAGAAGTTGATCTCTGGAAAGGAAGACGCTGCCAAAAAATTTGCTCATGGTCATTATACAGGTAAGAAAAGGAAATTGTGGTGCAATATTCTTTTGTTATTTTAAATGAATTTTGTGTGAGTTTATGGGTCATCTTTAAGTGATTTAGGGTTAGCTTGGATCAAACAATTAAGATTTACATTACTACCTAGGTCATGTGGATGTTTTCCTTGAATTTCAATATTAAAGTTTTCTTTTTTCTTTTTTCAAAAAAATATTTTGTGATGCGTATGAGATCCTGCACTTTTGTGAAATGTGGCAAGTTTGGATCTATATGTATAGATGGGAAAGAATAGAATGCACTTCATTATGTTCAGATCATAACCTTGGTCACAAATCATTATGAAATTGTAATGTTATATGTACTCAAAGGTTGCATTGGGACTTAGTTCCTTCCCTAGAACTTAGGAAGTTGTGGATTTTCCATGACTCTTTTGATTGGATGTCTTTCTTTGGCATCAGCTCAGATTCTACATCTGAATCCCTATTGCCCTTACCCACATTTTATGTTCTACTAATTTGTTGATATTTCCATATGGAAACATGTTGTTGCTCTACAAAATTGACATGTCCTTGGTTATGGTTCACTGCACCAAGATCTTGATGACATATTACTCTAGTTATGCTAAAGGCATCCCTTTACTGAAGTTGCCGATCTAAGTTTTCCAATCTATGGTTCATATTGTAGAAGAGGATGACAAGATGATCAAAGTCATTGTGATCATTGAATATTTTGAACTGTAAATGTTTCATTTTGACTGGAAGTTGAGATCGTTGAATATTTTGAACTGTAAATGTTTCATTTTGACTTGAAGTTTGAGATTCACTGTAACCCGCTGTTACTACCACCTCTTTACCCACCACCATCAAGTCATCAGAGAGTCTCAATAGATATCAATGTCTTCCACATATTGACGTTTGTACTTTCACATATACAATGATATCAATGTCTTTAAGGAATTGGAGTACTCAATTTTTGACATTTATTTTGGTAAAAGAAAAAATGAGGATCTGTTAAGAAAGGTGACACCTCGTGCGAGTACATATCTAGCACATGGTCATTAGATCCATCCATATCTTGGATGTAGTTGGAGATCAGTTCATATTTGGAATGCTTTGCTGCTATTAGATCTAGGACCGAGTCACAAATCAATTCATACTGGGAGTGCTTTGTCATCGTCCTTCTTTTCACATCTATTGTGTCTTTTAGTGTGTGTTGTGTCTACTTCCACATTTTTCAGTAGCATGTCTGTCACGCTTCCTAGAAAATTCTCCATCCATATGTGACAAGTGTAGTAACATCCCTTCATAATCAAGATGTTGTGATTTATAAAGATGGGTACCCTTTGGAGTTGCATAGATGAAAATGGAGCCGCGATGATACTTGAAACTCAGATTAGAGACAAGATAGCTCAAGCTAGAAATCACAAGAGGAGGAGATCCACCCCCCTGATGCCATTGCTCTTCCTGAAAGATAGCAAAGCTTAAGCCCCACGCTACCATCTACCCTCGCTGGCTGGCTTTCCTTTGAATGCCAGGTCTATTTGCCCTGTTTCTCCATGAAAGTGTTGACCCAAGCTATGGAAGATGTGTATAGTACACCATTTTCATGCATACGAAATGGAAACAAGAAAAATGACCCACCATGCCATTCTTAGGAAAGTTCCTATGGTTTCCATTTCTTCACCACTTCAAATCTTTCAGAGCCTCAATAAAATTTATTGGATTTGTAGCACTCAGAACAGATCACTGAGCACTATTATTAAGCAAAAATTGCATGGAGATTATGAGTTTCAATTAGGGCAGCATTAGATGCTCTCAAAGAGAATTTAGTTTCAATTATTTTGGGTGTTTTTGTTTTTAAGAGGATTTGACACTCTTGTCTTATACTATTTTCTCTCCTTCACATGGCGTATATGTTTCAAGCTTGCTTTTGAGAGTATGAATGATATGTGGCTAAAAATAATGATAATAGTGTAGGATGTGCAACATTTTGAGTAGCAAAAAGAGGACCAAGTGTGACAAAAAGTGTGCAGAGAAAAGTAAAAGGAGAGAAATAACCTAAGTAAAAAATACATTCATTAAAAGTATAGGTTCAGTGAATTTCAGTCTTGGGAAGAGCATAAATTACCATGCCTAAATCACAGTCTTGCAATCCTATTTGGCTGCTAGTTACTCGTCAAAAATAACCAAGAAAGAAAAATTTACTTCAGCTATTTACCACTTCCAAATTTTGATTATTTTATTATTTAAGTGAAAAGCTATTCGTTAATCAATTTTGATTAATTAATTACTTCCCCAAATTGTAAAGTAAAGCTTTATTTATTTTTTATTTAAGCTACAGTTACAATTTTTTTCACTAAAGCTTAAATCTGTGAAATTATAACATATAATAATGCAAATCATGTTTCTCACCTTCTCCAACTATACCCATTTCTATATTTGCATTTGTTAAATATACACACCTTACTTAATTAATTAATATCATTTGATTGTTGATTGGATTTCTTTAAAGTTTTATTTATTTCTCGAAAATAAATAAATTCATGTATTTTATAACTTCATTCTTATAATTTAACGACATTTTAAAATTTCTTACTACTCATATTTCCTTGCTGATATTGATTCTTGCTTGTGTGATGTGTCTTTTATTGAGAAAATAAGCAATGCTAAACCAAGATATGATGGGTCCATACATAGATGTATGGGTTGATGCACAAAGAAGTGTTTCTAGAGTTTTAGTGAAGGATAGGTGCAATAGAATTTATTTGAATTACCAGGGCCAAACTCCAAGGATAACTTATCCCCTTACACCAAATGCAAAAGATCAACCTTATGTCTTTAATTCCAAAACAACTGTGCTTAACATTGGAAAAGAAGAAGTTAAAGGGTGCTAGATTTATGTTGGGTTTCAGCATGGGGAGATGCCAATGGGTCTAAGCAATGCTGTGCTTGAAGATGGCTACAATTTTCTTGCCAATGTTACCAATGGCATCATTTTGTCAGGATTCCCACAGACAGATCTCAAGACTTCTATTGAGACTACTAGGGATTTGAACCAGATTCAGGTGTAGATTCAAATGAGTAGTGTTGAGTTTGGGGTTGATGAAACAGAAATCCCTATGCCCTCACACTTTAACTTGTCTAATGAAGGCTACAAATGTAGTACCCCCAATGTTATTGGTAAGTAATTATTTTGGTCCTCTCATAGTTCTTTTGTGGCAAATGGGGAAATTATTAAGGCATGGACTTTTATGTGTACTATTGTAGAATACTTTTTCCCTAGCTTTCCATTCTAAAAATCTATAATTAAGGCATATGATATGATCAGATGTTTGATGACATTTTCTTAAGTAGTCATTAATTGTTGTGTACATTTTATATAAAAATTGAGAAAGCATCTGCTAATTTATCGCTCTATTTTTGTGAAACTTTTTTTCAATTTTGATCTGGCTATTTGTTGTATAATTTATATAGAAAATGAACCCAATTAGTAGTCTAAAAGGTTCATAGGATGTAATAGTAGTGTTAGTAAGAGTGAGAAATCCAGTATTAAATGCATTATTTTGAAGTGGTATTCTTTTTTAGATTATATTTGACATTGATTCAACAACTAAGGAGCATCTCTTCTATAAATTGATCCACGAGTTTCATGACCAATCTTGTCTAGTGGGGCACACGTCACATCTAGTAAGTTGAATGTTATATTTTACTAGTTTATCTCAATTTTAACACTTTATCACTTCTCATGGGAATTTGAACATGAGGTTCCTCTTCAAAAGTCCAACAATTTAACCATTTGAGTGCATCTCGTGGGAAACCAAAATTTTATTGCACTTTCCTACTATATTATGTTAAGAGGAGATTTCTAGTGTTAATTGGGCATGCCACAGTAAACATGATGCTGAAAACAACCAAAATTCTCCATTTTATTCAATCATTAGTTCAATAGGTTCACAGTTAATACTTGTACTACAAGAAAGAGAGAGATTTTTTAATTTGACTTTTCCTAATTCACGAGATTAGATTTCCATAATCCATGATAGTTATGGTTCTTAGCTTCTAGATTAGTTTGTGTAGAGGATTTTACCATCAACGTTTCGAATCACACTATATGATCCATCATTAGGATCGAGTCACACTATATTTACTATTACACCTCTTGCTCTCTCATCATGATGATGGATCACATAGTGTTATTTGAAATGTCGATGGTAAAAATCTCTACACAATCTAATCCAGAAGCTAAGCACCATAATCCTCTTTTTAATACCCATGTTACAGTGCATCGATAAATGTTTATTATCTTTGGTAGTGTTGCCTACGGAAAACAAACCCAATTCTTTGTTTTTTTTATTAATTGTCATAGCAAGGTTGTGGTTAACAATAATACTAAAAATGAGAGCAAGGAATTAAAAATTGTCTGCTCATTTTTATTGTTGTGGAGAAAAATTTATGTCCCTAGTCGAGGCTGCTAAGTTAACAATATATTGAGAGTAAATTACTTCAATAGTATCATCATAAGTGGTAGCATTTCTGAATAAAAAGGGTAAGAGATTTTAATCTTGATTGTCGGGCTTTACATTTATGCTAGAAGAGATTTAAAACTATGACTTGGGTCCTTTTAGAAACTTGAGTTTAAAATTAAAATTGTCTAGTAAGTGATAGCTACAACAAAAAATTAGGAGTTTGGAAGGTTGCCTTTTCTTTTTGCACACTTATGTTGTGACGGGATTTTTGATTTTGATCTGGTAGTTTGTTGCAAATAGTAGGTGCAAAAAATAGTAACCACTAAATGTAATTATTTATTCAATAGTGTCTAATGATTTCAACTAGCGCTACTTGGGCCCTTTCATAGTTTTTACATTTATTTAGAGGCTATATTTTTCCTAATTTAGTATCTTTTTGTAAACATTATGCAGAAAACAAATTAACTCTCTATTTTATTCTTTAATTAGTTAAGTTTAGTAGGGTCATAATAAGCATCAACTTTGCAAATAACAGCAAGGATTAAAAAAATTGATTGCACTTTTTAGCATGTATGTTTTGGGACATATTTTGTCCTGATATGGTCCCATGTAGTAAGAATTTTTTAACTAATCCTAATTCATTGTTAGTCAGTTCTTAGTTTAATAGTATTGCATTGGATTCCTAGCAATCAAATCAGAACAATGAATTTGACAATTAAATTCTCTTTTTGAGATTTATGCTAGAGAAGAAGTTTTCTATTGGAAACACTTAAATGAGCTTTATATTTGAAGCATTATATAAACAAATGTACAAAAAATAAGTCATATAATAAAAAGTGACTAGTTGGCATTCATAACCCATATATCCAAGTGAGAAACTAGAAACGATAAACACATCAATCAAAATCACCAAGAACACATAGCCACACCAAGAGGAGGGGGAATAGTCATCTCATTGGGGAATCAACCAAGGGGAAAGCTTTAGGAGGAAGGATCAAGGAACCCTCAGCCATCTGGAATCTTGGATTTCAGGCTAGATTGACACTCCCTAGCAATGCATGTTGGTCAACATGGTTGCAGAACTTAAATCAAGATTTATGTTGATAACTATGTTACATTCCTTATTTCAATCATATTTTTGGTTTTAAGGAAATTAAAAAGGGGACATTTTAGTTGGTAGGAGAACATTGTTCTTGTTAGCTTGAGGGATGAATGATTGTGGATACAACCTAGCCAAAGAGTTCGAAGGGCCTTGGGAGAGAAAAGAAGAAACTTGTATCCATTCAAAACAATACAAGCCTTGTGGAGAGAAAAGAAGAACTTGTATGTGTCCATAACACCATTTAAAAAAATAGAATGGGAAAACAAATGACAAATAGATTGAGGGTTTTCATGGAGTGCCATGAAAAAAAAACTCAAGCTCTCATGAATCAAAATGAAAGAATGACACTACTTCTCCAAGCCATCCAAAATACGAACAACAATAATCCTAGATCCAACCAAACCAATGGGAGGGTTTCTAGCTCTTATCATTTTAAAAACAATAGTTCACCACTAAGGTCAACTCAAGGATGTGTAGACCTTCCTTTATACCATTAAATGGGCTAGATAAAGAAGAAGAAGAAAATAATGAATGAAATCATTAATTAGAAGAACTCTTTGAATCATATTCAAGATTTGACCTTGAAATGAGGAGAAACATTCCATTTAGAGATTTTTGTTAGGCCAGATCAAGAATTAACCATTGAAAGGAATGGGTCAACCAGTAAGAAAAATAACTCTTCTTGATTTTGATGGGCTAGGGAATGTCACTACTCATTCATGGGTCCAAAAATTGGATACTACCCCACAATGAAAGGAGATGCATACATTCGGAGGGGGTCACTCACAACTGGTGGCACCATGGTTTGCTTATGCAAGGGCATTAAAACATAGCATTGTCTAATGACATTACCTACAAAATCATTGACATCTTTGATCAAAAGCATTTGGAGAGTTGTTCCAAAAATTAACCCAATTAAGGCAAGAACAGACCATGGAGGACCGTGTGATAGAATCACAAAGGATTTTTGTCTTGGTTACTAGAATAAGTGAAAAAGGGACTCACATACCTACTATGGAGGGACTATTGGAATTGATCAAGGGCCTTGTAAGTGCCTTTGATCTTACCACTCTCCAAGGTGAAATCCTAAGAGCCCTACAACTTGATATTGCTAAAAGAAGGGCTAAAGGTTACTCTAAAAATACATCATCAAGAGATAAACCCTTCTATAAGGAAGGCAAGCACCTAAAGACAACCATGGAAGTTTTTGGACAGAAAATTTATCTTACAAGTGCAAGGAAAATTGAGAGAATGAACTATAAACTCAAAATTTGTTGTTTTAACTTCAAATATCTATACTTTAAATTTTCCTCTTATTCCTTAGGTGGATTCTAGTGATGGAGCTGGAAATGGTTGAGGAGAAAGACCAGAATTTCATACACAAGCTCGAAATGCAATACTAAGGTCAGAAATTGGACAAGGAGCTGGAAGTGGGCCCTCAAGGAGGTTGGAATTTAGAAGGGGAGCTGGAAATGCTTCTTAGTTTGACCAAATTTTAGGAAATGAGCTAGAAATGTGGAAGGTTTTTTCCTAAGACATTCATTTGTCTGGAACTTAACTTTATTTTTTAATTGAATGTGTAAGAATCCTTAAGCATTCCCTTGTTCTATATAAGATTCTTAAACACTTTTTTCTTTAACATTTGCATCTTTCTATCCCACTTGACTTACAAACTGAAGTAATTTCCACTGCTACTCGTGCTTTTAGTTTGACTTGGTTAATGATTTCTACATTTCCATGACCCACCTTGATGACTCTCTTGTCAATGTCTGCACGATACTTTGTGGGCAACTTGTTAACAACTTCCTTGGTGATTTGCTTGATACTTTCTACCATTTTCTTCCAATCCTTGATGAATCTTAGAATGTGGGTTAACGACTCACTCACTTCCTAAGGAGAGGACCTAGGGGCCAAAGCAAGGCCAAAGAAACTACCACAACTAAGCCTAAAATGACCTAACCAATAAGCAAGTGACGGGGTCCCCATTTGCAATGGGGAAATATATGAAAAGGTCACAACACTACTATTATACACACACCCATTTAGAGTGGCTTTTTTTTTTCTACTATTTTCTAGGCTCTTCCCTTACCTTTCTATTTATCATTGTACTAGCTTAGCAATTAATCTTCTTAGGTTCACCCCATGCTTCAGTTAAGCCCAATTTTTTTCTGTTCTCTTTTCCCCATGACTATAGCTATTTTTCTTCATTCCCTTGCTATTGTACCTACTATACATTCAGCTACTTTTAATCTATTTCTAGTTATTTCTGCTAGACATTGGTATAATTTCTTTCTTTAGTTGGCATCAGCAATATTTGAGTTTTCTCATTTAACATGATGCAAATCAATGGTTCTAACTTCTTTTTTATTAAAGCAATTTCCTGAACCAACTATCATCTATATTATTCTCGTGCATCTCAAGCAAGAGGGATTTATCACATGCTTAGTGTGAGGATGTCGATGTAGTAAGAATAAGATAAAGCACTCTATTTGGTAGTTAATGTCAAACATGGTGCTGGGGTTTAAGGAAGTAATAAGGTATGAACATTGGGAGAGATACGCTGGATAATGTAGATTACATCAAGTGTTAATTCTTTACATATGTATGCAATTTTCCTTTTTTCTTTAATGACATGTATGGTTGTAACTTTCACTACATAAGTATGGAGCTTAATTGTTTTTAATAGTACATAAGTGACAACACGTATAACAGTTGCTTGGGAAAAAAACTTTTCTTTCAAATGAGTTTTACTTTTGCTTATTCCACACTGATGCACACCTAAATCATTTCAAGTTTTGTAGTAACAAGCAATTTTATGTAGTTTGGTGATGGTTAAGCCTATCAATTGAATAATTTTTTTTCTTTTTTAATGTGCAGCTAACATTCTTGCAAAGCATCAACCTCCAGTGACAGATGTACAAGGTACACATGGTGCCTCTTAGAGGTCTGAACAAGCCTCAACAGTGATTTAAAATATGCATATTAGTACTAGTGATGTAAATACTATCTTTCCATATGTAGGCTCGATATAGGCTGCAGCTTGATCCTACTATTGAAGAGGTAAAGAAGCTTTGTTTGTTAATTATTTGTTTGAGTATTAATCCAAATAGATACATATGCCCCTTTATAAGTTAATTATTTTTTTGAGTATATATAATATATTTCTTGATAGTGTCTTTGGTTGATGTGCAGCATCAAGACTTGGGTTCTGGTAATTCTTCTGCAGTCACAATGAAGGATTGTATATTACTTGTGGCTTGTGGAGCAGATGAGATTCTTCCTTAGAGTGGTGAATTTCCAGCTAATATATTCACTTCATGTCTCACAACACCTATTAAAATTGTGTTGTGATGGTATTATCCTATTCTCATACCTCTAATCATCTCATTCTTTTTACACATGAATGGGAAACTATAATTTGTGATGTGCTAATAGCTAGCTTCTTTGCTGGGTACATCAATTGGACGTATTAGGGAGTGAATTAATAGCATGGGTTTTGGTACATAATCAATTTAATATAGAGTTTGGGTAATGACTATTTATCTATCTTGTATCTTAAATTATTCTCATTTCCCTCAAATATGTGTCACAATGGATATAGTGTTTACATGTATCATAATATTGAAACGATTCTCTAAGGTAGGGAAAAGTTGTTTACTATGCACAAATAGCTCACTTATAATGGAATGCAACTTAAAAACATTGGGATACTGAAATTAGTGATCCTTTTATTCTCATTGTGTTGGGAAATTTCTGGTTTTTGCAATGTATGTTACTAGTTTTGGATTTCTGTTTGCTAAACATGATTACATATTTATCTAAAAAGACATAAAGAATTACCAAAATGCCCATATTTGAAGAGGTACATTTATATTATGTCACTTCCCAACTATTAAATTTACTATTATGGTCAATATGCCATTCTTGTTATACAACACTTTGAATAGTTTTTGTTAGCATTTGAATGCTCTTTTGAGATTAATTATTGCAAGCATATGAATAATTATTTTTAATTGATTTTAGGTCCTTCCTAATTGTTGTAAGGTTTTGTGCAATTCAAATTGCTTCTTGTGTTGTATGATTTGTGATAGAGCATATTTAATGTCATTAAAATATATCAAGTTGAAATCTTGTTTGACAATAAAGAGTCAACTTTGTGAGCGTACTCGAATAGTTGACTTGGTGACATGACTTGGTGAGCTGACTGAAAGAGTGAACTCATTGAGGTGACTAGGTGGGAGTGACTTGGCAATTTGACCTGAAGGGTTGACCTAGGGGATGGGTTTGGTGAGCAAACTTAAAGAGTCAACTTGGTGAGCACACTTGAATTGTTGGCTTGGTGAGAAAACTTGGGGACTTGGTGGGACATGTGGGTGAGCCAACTTGGTGAGGCAACTTGGCGAGTTGACATATCAAAGCTACAAAATCAGATTTCATTATCAGAAAGATTGTCATTTTGATGCATGCATTAGTTTTTAGTTAATAAATTCTTTCTTAAATTTATTCTTTTTTAAACCCCATTATAACTATTTAAAGAAGAGAATTGTGTGTATTTTGACCAACCATCCATCATATGGAACTCATAAAAAGTCTTATAACTTGCAACTGGCATGTCTTTACTTCTACCACTTCCATTATTAATCAATACAAGCCAAATTATCATTCTCTAATGCTGCCTACTAGTTAGACCATTGCAATATAGTGCAACAATGATATAAAGAAAATTTTGAGGAAAAGATTTCAATTCAATACCAGAATTTTCCACTCATATCCATATGTTTCTAATAGTCCCAGAATGGTTGCCTTGAAGTTCCCAATTCTTGGCTTCCATTATCTGATAGAAGCTTGCTCATTATAACTGGAAGTAGATTCAACTCCAAAGATGAGTCTATTTTTTTCTAATTCTGGCATGTACCTTTAGGAGAACAAAAATTGAGTGGTCAAAAAAAAATCTCTCCCCTTTCTTAGGAAGGGTTTCTCCATCAAACATGAATGTGGCATTCATCTGGTTGTTTCATATTGCCCTAGGCCATGGCCAAGAAGATTTTTTGACTGGCATGAAATATAGCTTCTAGTACTATATCCTAGATCAAAATCTGGCCAAACTTTTGATGGATTCCTATAGCTTATCCCAAAGCTCTCATTCAACAGTTATGAGATGATCAATCAAGAGGAAATATTTGAGAGCTTAGAGTGACACAATTTTCAGATGATCATATGAAATGAAATGGGTGTGTGAGTAGAAAGAAACTAGAAAGACATTGTATATAGATGAAGGCATGAAATGGATGGTTTTGGAGCACTCAACACAAACACTCAACATTCAGTACATATCATCATTTGAGATCAAATGGGTGTATGGGATTATATGCATAGTGAATAATAAAAGAGGGAATTGAACCCTCCCTGAGGCTCAAAGTTGTTGAGGTCCACTTTAGCAATGGCCCTTCCTGTGAAATTTCCATCTAAAACCTTTCTAATGAGATAATGTGTTATGAGCTCTTCATCAGTGGGATGGAACGTGAATCCAGGAGGCAGTTGTGCATCACCCATATCATGAACCATGATATGGGTGATGCACAACTGCCTCCTGGATTCACGTTCCATCCCACTGATGAAGAGCTCATAACACATTATCTCATTAGAAAGGTTTTAGATGGAAATTTCATAGGAAGGGCCATTGCTAAAGTGGACTTCAACAACTGTGAGCCTTGAAAAGAATTTGACCAAGCATTGGTCAAAATTTTGACCAATGCCTAACAATTTTCTACCAAGCATTGGTCAAAATTTCAACCAATGCCCATTAGTTTTCTACCAAGCATTGGTCAAATTTTTTACCAATGCCAAATAGTTTTCTACCAACCATTGGTCAAAATTTTGACCATTGCCCTGCAGTTTTCTACCAAGCATTGGTCAAAATTTTGATTCGACCAATGCTTGGCAGAAAATGTTCTCGCAATGTCAAAAATTTTTGACCAACGTATTGGTCAAAATTTCAACCAACCAATAGGTTGGTCAAATTTTCAACAAAATTTTTTTTGACCAATGTGTTGGTTGAATTTGGTCGAAGTTTGGTCAAAATTTGGGTCAAAATTTTGACCAATAAAGGTCAAAAAATGAGCCCAAATGTACTAGTGAATGTTGACATCATTCAATCGATACCATCATCCAATCTTGATTGTTTTCAATGAATAAATATATTACATCCCACTCTTTAATAGCTATACAAAAGTAAATAGATGACTTAGAACAGATTTATTTTGAAGATTAAGAATTAATTAAGTACAATAACATCTCATAATTTATTATCTTTCACTTTCCTAAATCTACCTTTCCCCACCAAGTACACTCCCCTTCAAAAAATTTAATGGAGTTGAGATCCCAAATGCAATCTATGTGGGTCTTTGTTGCAAGATTAGGAAGATATTGAGTAATGTACATCATCATCTTGTATGCCATATATCACTCAATCATAGAACCCTCAGGACATTCTCTTTGTCAAACCAAACCCTTCAAAAATTTCAAGTGTCTTTCAACCATCCACATTGACCTAGGCTGTACAGGTCCACACAATTCAATCACCTCAACTTGGTGTGTGAGGTAGTGTTCTTGTGCATTGAAAAAAAGTTGAAGGTAAACACTTTTGCATTTCACACATTAGTAGAAGAATTCTTTTCTTCCAATAGTTTATATCTTCTTTATGGATTTCTTTAGATGACAACTACCTACAAGGGATTGAAGACACAATAATATATAAATATGATACTTTACAATATATTACTTTTTTAATTTATTTTAAAAATATCACTGCTTACCTCATGCATTTTCCAAGATCATATATCACTTGTTTGATATTATTGTCAAAATCATTTAGGAGTGATAGGATTAGCACATACTACAACAATTGTCAACTAATCATTTCATTCGTTTCTAATGTAATACAATCAAAATTGAATGTAATTTGACAAACATACTGTAAATACAAAAGACTAAGACTTACCTTGATGAAAGTAGACTAATCATGAATTTTCAACCTTAGGAAAAATTCACTTTTCTTTGATATGAGATTGCTTCTATTCATAGAAAATCCTATAGGAAATCTCATTTTTCATATTACTTCTTTTATGGCATTACTTTGCTACTCTGTTAATAACCAAGGAAGGGAACTTTCATTAATTTGAACTCTATTGTTATTTCATTCAATGATATTTTTCATTGCATGATTGGAATCATGAATGTCACTACAAATTTTAGCAAGTTTTTCTTTGTCATGCCTTCCATCCAATATTTTCTATAGTTTCTATGTTACATTCTTTCCAATATGCATGGTATTAAACAAATACACAATTTGTAGCTACTTGTAGTAGTGTAACCTACTAAATTCTCTAGAATAACATTTTATTCCATTTAAAACATGGTCAGTATTAATGCCTTGATGACCTCAATTTTTATTATATTCCAACAGCCATAGGTGAGTTGTCATTCTTCATGGCTTTGATGTAGTTTGTTCTTTCCCATTGAAAAGATGTTTTTTTCACACTTCAAAACTTATGTTTTTGTGTGGAGGAAGTGTCTATTCTCATCAAACACCTTCTTTCTTAAACTTTTGGAATGATGAGATTTAATATTTGGACCACACATTAGACATGAAAATTTTCCCTTTATTTGAAGACCTATAAGATAATGATACAATTGGATTAAAAAAGTTCATTTCTAGAATTAGTATTATTGTGTACAACTAGATTTCAACATAACATACCACAAAAATGTGTTAACCCTAGGGCATTATGAATTGTCCACACAAAAATTTCATGGAATTGAAATTTTTTTTGTCCAATTGGTCTAGAGATATCATACATAGTTAACCATTCCATAACACCAACAACTCGTCGATAAGAGGCGCAATATGTACATTGATATCTTTCACTTGGTACTTACCTAGTTAAATGAACAACATTAGATAATTATTGTGGTCATTTCACTCAAAGACTTATAATTACATGTAGGTAACAATAAAATAATTCAATACTTGGAACAATCATTTCCAACATAATGTGCTCCCTCTTTATTAACATCCATGGAGGAAGGTTATTATTGATAACAAAAATAGTCCAGACCAAGTAAACAGATCTCATCTCTTTGTATGGATTGACACCATCAGTTGCCAGAGAAAACCTAAGATTTTGAGGTTCTTCTTTAAAGTGTGGCCACTTTTCCTCTATGTCCTTAAATGTTGAACCATCTACAAGCATTTGAATAATGTCATCTCAACTTCTATTGCATGCATAGTAATCCATAAATTGTGCCAAGCTACTGCACCTAAATAATCATTTAAGATGTGGAATAATGAGGATGTAATGGAGAACCTTATGAGACACCCCTTTTTTCATTTGATCATCTTAATATCTTCTCATATGGAATTTGGGGCATTCTATTGCATTTTCATGTTCTTTATGATAAATTACACGATCTTGAGGACAAGCATCTATTGATTGACACTTCATTCCAATATATTTCATAGTGGCACAAAATTCTCGATATGAGTGAGGGAGAACATTTGATGGTGGTAACAAATAGTCACCTATCAATCTACAAAAAAAAAATATCAGTCATTAGTATAAAAAAATTTAATGGTACATATTTCACCTTTTATAGAGTATAATGACGTATATCACAAGCCTTAGCATACATGACATTGTTATGTTGGATAAACCATTCATAACCTTCAAATTCATCAACAACAATATAACAAAGAGAAGATTTGATTGGGATCCTTTGTAAAGAGCCATGTTTTCCTTCTCAAGTAGAGGTATATCATGGATAGCCTCAATGTCATTATCCTCCTCCTCCTCCTCCTCCTCCTCATCATCATCATTAGCAGCAACAACAACAACAAAAACAACACCAATACCTAATTTGTAATGGATCAATGCATCCGTACCATCATCTTCAAATTTGTTTTTTGGCACATGATCATCATCTTCCATGCGATCATGATCTTCTCCTTCAATACTCACAACTCCATGTTCCTCCATATTCACACCTTTTTGTTCTGCTGAGATGTGTTGGTCCATATCGCATACTACCTTGGGGAGATAGACCTATATAAAAATAATTATAATCAAACCCTCGTTCTATGGTTCATAAGTATATTAATTATGAAAAAATATAATTTTTTTTTTACCAATTGATGATAATAAAACCCCCCTTCAGCGTGACCATTCTCCCAACAATGTCTCTTAGCTATTTTGATTTTGATTCTTCTTGTCTTTAAGTAATTACAATGCTTGCAAGAACAATAACATTTTTCATCTCCTAGTCTTTGAAAGTTAGACAACAATCTAGTGATTGTCTCCCTATTTTGATCAAACTCCCTTCTATTATCTGACATGATCCTTCTCCACACAAATAACTTATTTGTGTACCCTTATTGATTTGGTTGTACTTAATGTTTATATCTACACATATGGTTTTGAAAGAAACATTTGGTATAATTAATGTGTATATCTACAAAAATATTGGACATGTTGTACTTAATGTTTATATCTACACATATGGTTTTGAAAGAAACATTTGGTGTAATTAATGTGTATATCTACAAAAATATTGGGCATGTTGTACTTAATGTTTATATAAACACATAAGGTTTTGAAAGAAACATTTGGTGTTGAAACAATATAGAAAACTTTACAAAATTAATTTTTTACAAGAAAATGCACCCAAAGAACTGTTAGCTTAGAAGCAATAACATGGTGTTGAAATAGTATAGGAAGTGCTTGACATGAGAGGTCCGCAAGTGACGTGTTGACCAATCTTAAAAATTTGAATGTTGAAATGAAAGCTATCGAGGATCAAACACCTACGACCCTTTTCCTCTATCCCATTCCTCTTCATTCCTCTTGTTTTCTTGAACATTCAGGGAGTTGTTCACATGATTCCTCATTAGTTCATATTTTAATTGAATTATTTTTTCCTTCAAGTTAGCCACCTATTGGTTTAACCATGTGTGAGTGAATGGTGTTAAACATGAGTCATTATTATGTCAAAACTTCATCTTTGTTTGACCAAACTATAGCAAGAATTACATTTTTTCTTGTTCTATCATGATCACCTTGGAAATAGCACCTACATTTTCTTAAACTGATGTATCCTAATACCTTAAATGTTGGTTTCTCAGATTTGTTTGTTTGGAACATTTTGTTAGTCTTTGTGTATGTTCTTTATTTGCTTTCTCCTTTCAAAGTTTGTGTGCATGGGATCTTTAAAGAAAACACACTTCTCACAAGATTCTTACCCTCAAATTTATTGCATTTAAGATATTCAGATATTAGGATTTTTCATGATCACCTTGGAACTTGTCATGTATTGCATCTAAATTTGCTTTTCCATTGCTTATAAGAGTGTTTCAAGGTTGGCAACCACTTCAAAATCCTTTGCATGGTCTAGAGGCAATTTCATTATGGTAGAGGCTTCTACAAGGGAATGAGCCTCATAATGTTGGAAATATTCAAGATATGACAAGTTATTGAGAGGGGAAGGGTGAATCAGTAACTTCAAAACTTTTAAGACAATTCAACACTTTAACCATATATACTATTCACCATTCATTCATCTAATCTACTACATAAATGAGAGATCAAACATTCATAACACATGTCCACAGTGATTTGGTGACCTAGAAACCTTCCAAATAGAAATTAAAACTAGGGTGCAGATGATACCCAAAAAACTTCATTACTGCAATATGAAGTTGGCCTATTAAGGCTTACATTGACCACTTTTGGTGATCTGCCCTATTAGGAGCATAAAGGACTGCTAGGTCCACCTTGTTAGAGGATTTACAAACATACACTAAAGTATGCACTTTGTTAGGAGATTTATACAAAGACTGTTAAGTCTACCCTATTAAAGGATTTACAAAACCAATTCACCTATTAGGATGAAATAGTGGATCTACTTACAAACTTGATTTTCTGATTAGATCCTTGAAGTATAGATCACCTCTTGTGACTGATGAAACTTTACTGCTCCTTGTAGACCTTGCTAAATATTTTGCTCTTTTGCTGATTCACATTTATACTTCTCAAACATTAAATATCTCTCTTGATAATTTCATCCATATGCCATCCATCTTGCAAATGATATAATACATTACATATATACCATTCCAATAATTACAATTTCAAGGTCAGCTAAAACACAAGTGAACAAAATATTACTGAGTCAGCCAAACAGTAAATAACTTGGGTTCACTGAACTGACTCGGTGACCTTCTGATACTCGGTGTCCACTGTATTACTCAGCATCATCATGCAACTGGTAGAAGTGAAGGGTCGGTCCACACTAATCATCTGATGTAGTTCTAAACTTGGTAACCATTGGAGACTCGGTGGATATAGTATCACTCGGTAAAAATTGAATCCTTTGTTTACCTTGCTTTCACTCGGTAAACATTATACTTTCATTATTGCGCTTCCATCACTCAAGTGACACTGTGCTTTCATCACTCAGTAAACATTGTGCTTTCATCACTCAGTAAACACTGTGAAGCTTGATGAACACTGTAAACTTGGTAGACACTGCTGGATTGCACATTCACTCAGTAGCTATACTCAGCTTGGTTAACACTAGAATGCTCGTTGTGAACTGCGAAGCTCAGTGTAAACTACTTAAGTGATAAATGTACAAGGTAACCACTAAATGCTCAGTATACATTGTAGACTAAGTGATGAGCTTAGTAGCTATACTAATACAAATAAGTGTTGTCACTAATGGAAAAAATAACTTAATGCCAACAATCTCCCCTTTTGGCATTAGTGACAAAACACTTATAAGTCAAAACATATGTACACAACCTGACTGAATGAATTTAGGTTTTTTTTTTTTTTTTTTAAATATCTTTGTAGAACTACTGCATATAAAAATATACTTATGTACACATGCAAACTTTATTGTGTGCTAACTCCCCCTATCATTTATAGTGATACCTTTCCTTATTTATTATGCTAAATCTCTGAATATGTCCCCCTTTTTGACAATAATGCCAAAGGCTACATATATACAATTTATATGGCTACACCAAAGTGAGATAAAAATTCTTGATGTACCTTAAGGATGGTTGAAAAAGTACTATCCCAAGTCTACTACAAAATTTGATAGGTGGAGAAGGCAATTCAAACTTCTATTGATAATTGGATCAAGTGATCAGCCATTGAGAAGTTTTGATCTTGGACCAATGTTTTGAAGTGAATAATATGTTTTTGCATTGTGTCCATGATAGGTAGGATCATATTCTGGATGTCTATGAGGGTAGACCAGATCCTTGCTTCCTCTCTCAATAGTTCTACCTGTACATCTACCAAATATCTAATTTTGGTGTGATGGAAGGTTGTGGAGGAGGAGTTCACCTTTAGCTTGGAGGCACTTGATTGCATATCAATGTCAATCTTATTTAGCTTATCCTTTATTTCTTTGGTAAATCCAGAAACATCACAAAGTTTAGCAAAAAGTGATGCTACATTATTAAAAGAATTTTCAAGATTTTCCAAAAATTTTGACAATTCAACTTGATTTATTGCTATCTTTTGAGCAATATGCTCTAACTTTATTATCAAATTTCTTGTTAGCTTTCTCAATAAGTTTCTCTTGACCGAAAGAATCTTCATTAAATTTTTGTACAGCCTCTTCTAACTAAATCAAAATGTGTTGAGTAGAATCTACTTCAACACTTATAGCATCTGTAATTATATCTTTGGAATTCTCAATTATTTTGTATTCCTTATCCCTTTCTGATCTTAACTGCTTCTACATCAGTTTCATCTCCATGAGTTGACTAGCTAACCTCATCTCTTCAATGGTAGTAGTGTCATAGTCAATCTTAGGTATCAGTATCTCGGTTTCTAGGTCAAAGTCTTCATCAATTTATTTTCTAGTGATCAGAAGTTTTAATGGATGCTTTTGTTTGACTTTTGTGATGACTAGTTTGACCTTAAGAATAGACACAATAGTGGAGATGGAAGGGCTAGTAGTAAAAATTGGGATAGGACTTGAAGATTGAATGCCAATAGGAGTACAAACAGGATAAAAAACTGAACCACTTCCCAAAAATGATGATACACTTGGTATAGTAGTATCTAAACTAATTGGATTTAAAGTACATGTAGATAATGCTAACAAAACTATAGAACGTTCTGAAATCAAAATTGTGGAACTTACTGGTACACTCACTGATGATGAAGGAGTTGAAGAGGCTGGCTTAGTAGCTAAAGAAGTAACAGTCATCTCGATAGATGAAGTGCTTGGCACATCTGTTTCAGATACCTGGAGTTGGTCGTGGCCAGTGAAAATTGAGCAATTGATGTGGTAATTGTGCTCACAATCTCACTTGCAGAAGTTGTCACCATAGTGGATGTAACAGTCTTTGGTGGAGAGTGAGGAAGGGATGCAATCAGTTCTACTGTAATTTTAACTGGATCTTCTTCTTCCTCATGTGCTTCTTCCTCCTTGTCTTCTTCCTCTTTTTCTTCCATAAGTGCATGCAGCTCTCCTAGAGTAACTGTGATGGATGGAGTGCTATCAAAATCATCACTGTCACTACTATCATCATCCTTGATCTCAACTGGATCTTCACTAGGCTTTTGTAGATGATAGTTGTTCTTCCACATGTTTGTTGCATCATTTACAACATGCTCAATGTCTTTAATTAAAATCAAACATGTGTGATATCTAATCATCATTTTACCTTCATGGTTCTTCATTTCTACCTTTATTTATGCTCTAGTGAGACTCAGTAGAAGATTCTTCAGAGATTACTCATATATGTCTTTGACTGTTTGGGTGGCTGACTCCCATCTCAGTTGCAATCTCTCCAATAGTTCTTTGGAGATTTGAGAGACAAGCTAGTCCGGGGAGTATTTCCATTTACCCATCTTATTGAGTACCGATTCCTCAATCTACATTTTCTTAGCACCAGTTCTTGTTTCAAATTTCAATGCCTTGAAATTTGTGATCCCAGATCCCTCTTCCAATTTTTTAATCCTTTCCTCTAATGTAGGTGGAGGCTTGAATAGTATAGGTTCTTGCTTTCCTTTTCTGGTTCTTGTGGAGAATACTATAGTAGGCTTTTTCTTAGGTTTGGTAATAATTACCTTACCTTTCTTCTTTGTTTGTTCCTCTTCAGATTCATGTTCTTCTTTTTCTTCTTCTCCTTCTTCTTCTTCATCATTTTCTTCATCCTCACCTTTTCCCTCAGTAAGAATAAGAGGACCAGTTGTAGTTTTCAATTTGGCTATCTTCCTCTTGCCTTTGCTTATGGCCTGGGGTAGCTTGATTACAAGCTCAATTGTGGCCTTTGCCTCATCATATGTTCTAAAAATTGGTTGCCTTGGGTCTAGTGGTTCATTCACCAATGCTTCAATTATTTCCTTGGCCTCATCAATAATTACCTCATAAGGAAGAGGTTTCACCCATGTAACTCGAGGTCTAACTTCCTAAATGTATACCTTATCATAGTCAACCATAAAGCATACATCATCTCTATAGTATTCAACTAATTTTGGTGGAATCTGGAACCTATTATTCATTCTTTCCTTGAAATCTTCAAAATAATTATCCATGATGCTATCAAAATTTTCACCCATTTCTGCTACAAACTCATTAATCTGATAAAGAATGGGAATATCTTTTCTCCATACTACAGTTCCTTTAGATGGAAATAATTTTTGAGCATAGAAAAATAAACAGATCAATAGATAGCTAAATTTACAAGGATTATTCTTTGAAGTCCTTATACTATCCATATTTTTATTCAATTGTCTCAACAATAATTCTGATAGATCAAATTCAAGGTTTTTATTTACAATTTTAAAGGCCAAATCCATAGCCTCACAAGGTACACTGTTTAGTCAACTAGAGCTATAGATTTTGTGGGAAATGACATGAATGCAAAATCTTAGTTTGACATCTGATATAGTGTTGACCTTTAAACCTCTACCATCTCACTCAACTAGGGTTTGCTTCTATAACTCCTCCCAACCTAGGGTTTTGGTGGTTTTTGCTTTGCTAAGCATAGGGAGACCCATGATTTTGTAAATCATCTTTTTTATAATTAACATTGGCTACTCTAGCCATAGTTTCCCATTGTGCACCCAACTCAAAATATACCTAATCCACTTGGTTTAGAAATTTTTTGGCATATGCGAGATATGAGTCAAGCCTTTGGTTTCAAGATGCTTGAATTCAGGTTTCAGAGAGCCATCTACACTCATTTCTCCTAGGGCATTGTCTATCTCTAGGTTTTTAATTTCTTGAACAAAACATTTAAAATGTGTATGAATATCATTTATGAGGAGTACCTTAGGTGGAATTTGAGATTGAGCATTGTTAGGGTCAAGTGATTCTGCAATGGCCAGAACAATTTTGAAGTTGGGTGCTTTCCATTATGCACCCTTTACCAACATCTCTGAACCCTTCTTTGCCAGGGTGCCGCTACTACTCCTGGACACCATTACTACTCAGTAAAAGATAGAAATTTTTCGAACAAATATTTTTCTAGAAAATCACTTGGAATCACTCAAAATTGCTTGAATTGCACCTAAAAATTTCTTAGCTCTAAAATTGCAATGAAGAATGAAATCGAATTCTGCCCTTTTGACAAAAATTTTGCCATAAATGCTTGGTACAAAGGTAGTTGATATGACATAGTGTTTGACAGGCTATCATTGACTTGCTCGATAGATGCTTGCAACTCAGTGATCAAACAAAACTTTTAGTTATTCCCGACCTAGCTCGGTAAGGTCTTTAACCGACTTTCCTCGGTAGATGCAACTCGGCAAAAGATACGCTTTCTTTGATCTTTGTGTATCTAGAACACTAATTTGATCATTTTACTTTCTTTTATTTTGGAATTTCTTGAGATATCATTAGAAGATGCAGTTCCATATCCTCCTTTATGAATCTAATTGGAGTTGATGGAGTCACTCACTTCTTGAGTGACATTGTCATCATTTGAACTATCTTGCTCAGTAGATTTTGGAATCCACTGTTGCCTCATTTTCTTGTGAATGGTTTCAGCTTTAGCTTTCTTTTCATCTTCAACTCTTCCTATATTCATGCAATTTTCAGCCATATGGCCGAGTTTTGTACATGTATAAGATCTTACTATTGTATCTCTTTTTCTCAAGTGATGCCTTGAGCAGTCTTTGCTAATGTGTCCATATTCTCCACAATAATGACATCTACACCAAGTATTGTAGTCTCATCCAAAGATTTCCTTAACAAGTTGTTTAGTTGGATTGAATGATTTGGATCTGCATTGGAATGCCTTGTGACCATGCTTCTTGCATTTGTGACAATTTCCTTCAAATTTTGGTTTCTCCTTGCATTCATTAGCTTTATGACCATGCTGACTACAATTGTAACATTTACCATTGAATTTATTTTTTCCATTGCTCCAACACTTGTTTGATGTGTGACCTAGCTTACCACAGTGATTGCAAGTAGGTCTTTGATTCCTTTGGGCATCTTGTTTGGAGGTTTCACTTCTTCCTTGTAACCAAGTCCAACTTTACCTTTTTGTCTATCAAGATTCCGCTCACTTTGTTGATTTAATTGAGTTATGTCTATTTGAGATTTCATCATTCTCTCATTGATTTTCTTTTCAGTGATCAAGTCATTTTCCAAACTTTCATTGATTTATCTTTCAGATCTCAAGTTGCTTTTTAAGATTTCATTGATTTGTCTTTCAGTGATTAAATCATTCCTCAGGCTTTCATTCTCAGATCGAAAATTCATAATTTCTTCATTTGCATTAGATAGTTGATCTACAAGATCTTCATGCTGAAGGGATTGATTATTTCTTGCCTCTAAGTCCTCATTTTCCTTGTCTCTTTGTTCCAAAACTTCACATAGCCTGATTGACTGGATTTCTTGTTCTCTTTTAAGATTTATTACTTCTTCCTGCAGAGAACCATTCTTTGCTAGGATTTCCTTGATAGCCTCATTAGCTTCATCTAAACTTCTTGATGGTAAAAGGTCTTCTATCTTTTCTTCAACATACTGATGATCATTCATTTTTCTTGCAAGTTCCTTTCTTCTCTTCAGGGATTGAGAAAGATGCTCCTTTGTTGCTTTGAGTTGAGCCATGGCCATTTTCAGATCTAGCTTTTCATTTTCAATAGCTTTGTCAAGTCTAAATATCTCCATTGTCCTTGATCCTTGCTCAAGTTGTCAAGCTTTGTCCTGAGAACCAAAAAAGCTCTAATACCAATTGTTCAAAATATTCAAGATATGACAAGTTACTGATTCACCCCTCCCCTCTTAGTAACTTGTCATATCTTGAATATTTCCAACACGTAATTATTGAATTTATACAGAAATATAACTTTCTTCTTCAACTCCTTCACTCAACTCTTCATTGAAGTTATTCTTCTAGTAGTGAGAATAGCTGCTACAAATTTTAAGGAGCCAAGGGACCCTAAACCTATGCTACATTTTCTAAAGAGATGGGTGAAGTTACTATTGGATACAATTGTTTAATTATGTATTGTCTTTGATCTCACACAAATGTCATATCAGTCATCAGACTAAGTCTATCGAGCTCAATTGGTCAGCAAGGCAAAGGACAGAGTCTACCAAGCTCAAAAGGTTAGTAAAGAAAGTAGGTAGTTCTTACTGAGCTTTCAAAGAATTTAGTTGTTACCAAGATCACTCGGCCATCAAAGGGAAATATGGAAGAAATAGTTCTTATCGAGCTCTCATGGACAAAGAAGGAATTTATTTCTTATCGAGCTCTCACAGACAAAGAAGGAATTTAGTTCTTACTGAGTCAACTTGGTAACCAAAAGATTTTGCAGAAGTTGTAATGTTAACCAAGTCAAGATGCTTAACTCAAAATTTTTGGAAGGAGTATCTACCGAGCAGGGTTGGCCAGTGAAGGATTTTATTGATTTTTAAAATAATTTCTATTTGTCTAAAGTAATATTTGTAGCTGACTGATGTATGGTTTATTGGTAAATGTAACATGTGAATGAGCTGACATGATAATCTAAATGGTATAAATAAGAAGTCTTGTTGCAAATTCTAAGTATGTGTGATGGATCTAATGGATATGAAGACTGATTATTGTGGAAGCAAATTTTGAAGAATAATCAGAGATTATTGAGGAACAACAAAGCTATAATTGATCAAGGAGGATATAATGATGATGAACAGAGACCTATAATTAGCAAAACTAGTTGCATCTTAATTTAGGTCAATTCATTGTTACTTTCTAACAATTGTAGTAGTAATTTCAAATCTCTTAACAGAGTTGGTTTAATAGCCATTTTGTAAATCCTCTAACAAGGTGATAGTTCAGTTGAATTGTTCTAAAGACCTCTAGCAAGACCACTCCTAACAGGGTGATTAAATCCTCTAACAGGGTCACACCTAATAGTGTGTATTGTAACCTTTAACAGGGTTGGTTCCTAACAGGGCTTACTTTAGAAGAGTGAAAAATTGGTAGCTAGTTAGTTGGTGGTTTTTCCCATTTTGAGTTTCCACGTTAAATCTAGTGTCTCCTGTATTCATTTTATTTAACTTTTGCATGCATATTAATAATTATTTATACTAGATGATCAGTAACTAATTAATCTACCAAGTTACAGTATTCCTACATTGCTTACCAAGTATCAGTAGTAAATAAGTATTAAAGACATCTAAGGGATCTATGGATTTTTTTTATGATTACTCCATCTATAATTCCAACAATTGGTATCAGAACTTTTGATGCTTGTAGGAAAAGATTTCAAGGATCTAAGCCAAAGGTCAGGATGTCTTATAAGAGGGAAATTCAAAGACTTAACAGGGACAACTTCTTACCATGGAAAGGGTTGATGAGACTTCATCTAGCTTCTATTGGAGATACAAGATTGAAGTACCTTGATGAAAAATATGCAAAACTTACTAGTACATTATCTGTCAATGATATTGCTGAAAAGAAGACCCACAACAACATGATGATAGATATAGCATCTACTCTAAGTTATGCAGAATTTGATGACATCAAGGACTGCAAAATCACCTTTGAAATGTGGAACAAGCTGAAAGAAATCTATGGAGGAGATGATAATGTGAGAAGAGCCAAAGCATAAAGTTTGAGAGGAAAATTTGATCAAATGAGGATGAGAGAGGATGAAAATATTGCAAACTATGTTGAAAGAGTTAAAGCATGTGTTAGTGCAATCAAAGCATCTAGAGGAGATATCAAGGAGGAGATGGTTATAAGTAAAGTTCTTAGAACTCTACTTCCCATTTATGCAATCAGAGTCAATGCAATTCAAGAAAGAAGATGTGAAGCAAATCATAAGATAAATTTAGAAGCCATAGTTGGAAAATTGATTGCATTTGAGCTAGACAACTATGATAATTATGTTCCAACTACCAAGAACATTGAATCAACATTTGAAGCCAAGCTTTCACTCAAAGAAAAGGGCAAAAAGTTAAAGGATCCTCAATTAGATAGTGATGAAGAATTAGAACAAAGTTTAGATAGTGATCTTGAAGTGGTTGAAGCTCTAATAGTAAGGAAATATTCAAGAGGAAAAGAAAAATACAAAGGTAAGGTTCCTCTAATCTATTTTTCTTGTGAAGAAATTGGACATATTGCTGCTAGGTGCCCAAATAAGAAAAAAAAGGATGAGAAAAAGGGTCACAAGTGCAATGGCAAGAAAGACTTCAAATCATTCAAGGATAAAGGTAAGAAAACATGTTTCATGTCTAAAGATTCTAATGATTCTGATGATGAAGAAGAAGATGAAATTGTTTACATAGCTGTAAATGATGAATCTGATAATGATGAAGAAATGGCACTTATTTTTCATGTGAGAAAAAATGATACATGGATTATAGATAGTGGTTTTTCTCATCACATGAATGGTGATAAAACTAAGTTTGAACACTTTTAAGACTATGATGGTGGCAGTGTAAGATTTGGTAACAATGAACTTTGTTGTATAAAAGGAAAAGGAAGAATCTCACTGACCAAGGAACTTGTATGTGATAATGCATATTGGGCAGAAGGACTAAAGCACAATCTGTTGAGTGTGGTGCAACTACTCAATAATGGATTCAAAGTGGAATTTATGCATGGAAAAGCAAGACTGTTGGATGGAAAAGGAAAGCTAATTGGATCAGGCACTCAAACTAAAGGTAACTTGTTTTATCTTGAACTTGGTGAATGTTCATGTTTTATTGCTCAAATTGAAGAGATTTGGTTATGGCATAGGAGGTTATGTCATGTAAACTTTGAAAACTTGGTAAAAATAAGTAAATTCAAGAAAGTAAGAGACACTTCTAACATAAAGAAACCTAAAGTTCATCTAATCAAGAATTGTCAAATTGGTAAAATGGGAAAGACTAGCTTTAAAAGAAAGAACTATTAGTCTGAAGAAATTATAGAAATTATGCATACTAATTTGTGTGGACCTATTGGCATTGAAAGTTATACTGGTGAAAAATTCTTCATTATTTTTGTTGATGATTATTCAAGAATGATGACTATCATGTACCTAAGAGAAAAATCAGAAGCATTTGAAAAATTCAAATGGTATCTGGCCAGAGTGGAAAAGGAAATAGGCAAAAGACTGAAATGTTTAAAGTTTGACAAAGGTGTTGAATTTATTTCACATGAATTCAATAAATTTTGCATTGAAAAGGGAATGAAAAGACAAGTTTCAACACCAGAAACTCCTGAACAAAATGGAATAGTTGAAAGAAGGAACAGATCTATGATGGACTATGCAAGAACTTTAATGATTAAAAAGAGCATTACTATCAAATATTGGAAGGAAGCTATTAGCACTGCAGTTCATATCTTGAACCGAGTATAGCTAAAAAAGGATTCATTCAAGACTCCCTATGAGTTATGGTATGACTACAAACCCAATGTAAGTTACCTAAAAGTATTTGGAAGCAAATGTTACATTTTGAAAGAATCTAGAAAAGATAAATTTGATGTAAAGGGTGATGAAGGAATATTTTTGGGATATTCTTGAAAAATTAAAGCATATAGATGTTTGAATCTATCTACTCACAAAGTCATAGAAAGTGCACATGTAAAAGTTGATGAGTTTGTAGAAAGATCTGAAGAAGAAAGCAAAAGGGAACTTGAAGACTATAGGAGATTTGTTTACATTGAACCTAATATAATGCCAAGTATACCTATTAATTAGGAATCCTTAACTCCAGAGTCTTCAGTAACCAAGTCACAGAAAGTTCAAACCAAGCTAATGCCTACTGACTTGCAAGAACTCGAGTTGCAAAAACTCGAGTTGCAAGAACTTGAGTTACAAACAGAAGCTATCGAATCAACATCTACCAAGCCCAAGCAACTAGATCTAGAACCAAAAGTTGCGACAGAGAAGGATAAAGATGGAAGTCATTCAAAAAGAAAGGAGTCTATGTTAGCCAAGTATGTCAGGAAGCATCATGCACCAGATCAGATCATTTGAGATAAATCAGAAGGAACAATGACAAGAATTAAGTTGAAAGGCACTTGTTTACTTGTTGATTTTGAACCTAGAAATATTAAATATGCATTAGAAAATGAAAGCTATATTGAAGCCATGAATGAAGAGATAGAACAAATAGACAAAAACAAAATATGGACTCTTGTACCTAGACCTAAAGACAAAAATGTGATTGGAACTAAGTGGGTATTCAAAAAAAAGTTAAATGAAGATGGTAAGGTGTCAAGGAACAAAGCTAGGCTGGTATGCAAAGGATACTCTCAAGAAGGAGTAGACTATGGAGAAACTTTTGCTCTTGTTGCAAGATTGAAAGGTGTCAGAACCTTACTTGCATATGTTGCATACAAAGGATTCAAAGTTTATCAAATGGATGTCAAGTCAGCATTTCTCAATGGCATATTGGATGACGAGGTTTACATTGAACAATCTAAAAGTTTTTTTGATCCAAACAAGAAGGACATGGTCTGCAAACTGCATAAAGCATTATATGGTCTAAAACAAGCCCCTAAAGCATGGTATGAAAGATTGCATAACTATCTTATTCAAATTGGTTTTCAAAGAACTAATTATAACAATAGTTTGTACATAAAGGAAGGACCAGATAATAAGAAATTTTTAGCAGAGATATTTGTAGATGATACTTTGTTCACAGGAAATGATGATCTTTACAAAGAATTTTTCAAACAAATGAATAAGGAATTCGAAATTTCAATGTTTGGTGAAATCAAATTCTTTGTTGGTCTTCAAATTCAATAGAGTAAGAATGGTATTTACATTACCCAATCCAAATACATCAAGGAGATACTGAAAAAGTTTGGTATGGAAGACTGCAAACAAGTTGGGACTCCTATGTGTACTGGATTGAAACTTACCAAAGATGATGAATCAAAAGAAGTGGATCAGACATTGTATAGATCTATGATTGGAAAGTTGTAGTATGTAGTGCATACAAGACCAGACATTACCCTTGTAGTAGGAATTGTAGCAAGATTCTCAGAAAAACCAAAAGAAAATCATAAGATGACAATCAAAAGGATCATGAGATACTTAAAAGGAACTAAAGATTATAGATTATGGTATAAACTTGGAGGAAATCTAGATTTAAAAATGTTCACTAATGTAGATTGGACAGGGAATGTTGATGACAGAAAGAGCACAAGTGGAGGAGGCTTCTTTCTTGGAAAAAGGTTGGTTTCTTGGACAAGTAAAAAGTAGAATTGTACATCCCAATCCATAGCAGAGGCTAAATATGTTGCAACAAAAGTAAACTATGCAAACATTATGTGGTTCAAACAATTATTGGAAGGTATGAAGAAAGAAATCAAAGAATCTATTGTTATGTTTTGTGATAAAACAAGTGCAATTAATATCTCCAAGAATCTAGTGATGCATTCAAAAACCAAGCATATTGCCATAAAGTATCACTTTGTTAGAGAATTGGTACAAGAAAAAGAAATCAAATTCGAATATGTCCATACAAAGGAACAAATTGCTTACATATTCACAAAGCCTTTACCTAAGGATGCATTCTTGTATGTTAGAGGTAAGTTAGGGGTCATTCCCCTATCTGAAGCTCACTAAAATACAATTTTAGTGATGCATTAATAGAAATAGAATTGAAGATCTATCAGTTGATGTAGCAAAGTAATGAAGACATTGCATATGAATCAGTACATTGGGTACAATGTTATTCAGTTGATTTATGTTTTCTTTGGCATGTGTTGTCAAAGGGAGAATATACTATTATATCTTTCTAAAATTGCAATATAATAAGAGAGTTCATGTAAGAAGGAGAGATTATTATGAAAGAGAGAGTTTGCTATGTTTGAAGAAGACAGTGAAGTATTTTGTCAGTAAAGACTTTTTTTCAAATTTCATTCTGCTATGACATGTTGTGTTGCCATCAATCCTAAAGAGGGAGATTGTTGGATACAATTGTTCAATTGTGTATTGTCTTTGATGTCACACAAATGTCATATAAGTCATCAGACCAAATCTATCGAGCTTAGTTGGTCAGCAAGAAAAAGGATAGAGTCTACCGAGCTCAGTTGGTTAGCAAGGCAAAGGATAGAGTCTACCAAACTCAAAAGGTTAGTAAAAAAAGTAGACAATTGTTACTAAACTTTCAAGTAATTTAGTTGTTACCAAGATCACTCGGTCATCAAATGGAACTATGGAAGAAGCAGTTCTTATCGAGCTCTTACAGACAAAGAAGGAATTTAGTTTTTATCGAGCTCTCATAAATAAAGAAAGAATTTAGTTCTTACCGAGTCAACTCGATAACCAAAGGATTTTGCAGAAGTTGTAATGTTAACCAAATCAAGATGGTTAACTCGTGAAATTTCTGGAAGGAGTATCTACTGAGCAGGGTCAACTAGTGAAGGATTTCATTGATTTTTAAAATAATGTCTATTTGTCTAAAGTAATATTTGTAGCCGACTGATGTATGGTTTATTGGTAAATGTAACATGTGACTGAGCCGACTTGATAATCTAAATTGTATAAATAAGAAGTCAAGTTGTGAATTCTAAGTGTGTGTGATGGATCTAATATGATATGAAGGTTGATTATTGTGGAAGAAAATTTTGAAGAATAATTAGAGATTGTTGAGGAACAAAAAAACTATAATTGATTATAATGATGATGAACAGAGACCTGTAATCAACAAAACCAGTTGCATCTTAATTCAAGTCAATTCATTGTTACTTTCTAACAATTGTAGCAGTGATTTCAAATCTCTTAATAGAGTTGGTTTAACAGCCATTTTTTAAATCCTCTAACAAGGTGACAGTTCAGTTGAATTGTTCTAAAGACCTCTAGCAAGGCCACTCCTAACAGGGTGATTAAATCCTGTAACAAGGTCACACCTAATAGTGTGTATTGTAACCTTTAATAGGGTTGGCTCCTAACAGGGCTCACTTTAGAAGAGTGAAAAATTGGTAGCTAGTTACTTCGTGGTTTTTTCCATATTGGGTTTCCACGTTAAATCTAGTGTCTCTTGTGTTCATTTTATTTAAATTTTGCATGCATATTAATAATTATGAATGCTAGATGATTAGTAACTAATTAATCTACCGAGTTACAATATTACTACATTGTTTACTGAGTATCAATAGTAAATAAGTATTAAAGACATCTAAGGGATTTGTGTTTTTTTTTTGTGGTAACTAATTCACACCCCCCTCCCCTTAGTTACTCCATCTATAATTCCAATAGTTAGTACCAAATTCAATACTTCATCACATTTTGGATCATATAGTGATGCCCAAATTAATAGTTGGGATCCTCATAGGGAGACTATGCCAATAAATGCATGGTTACATCCTTGGCTTCCATTGTTGGGCTAGCATATAGAGCCTTTATATCAAACCATTCGTTATAAGCTAGGGAGTGCACTTCATGCCTGGCATGCAAGTGATGCATCTGCATATAAAATTTTATCACCTTGAAAAATTGTATTTTATCCTACTAGCTAGGAACAACTAATTGCTTAAATTTTTTTCAATTGAAATATTATTTCTCCATCTTCAAGTAACCTAAATCCTTGCTTCTCCTAGCTATAATGTTTCTCTATTGTTATATATTCTATAATAGATTTTCAATTTCTTTCTTCATGTTTCTATGATGTGTAGAAAAGCCCATATTATCTTAGGATAACACTAAGGAAAGTGGTTGCAAATATATGAATAAAGAACTCAAAAAGGACTTCAATTAAATAAATAATTTGTGTATCTGATGCTATTTAATGAAATACTAAATTAGCTAATCATCATATACTCATAAAAATCAAAGTATGCACAAAGTAAGATCTTGGTATATAAAATTTCAGCAAAAAATAGAGGGAACACAATTCAAATAGGGAGTCATATAGTATCTAACTATAATTATGAATTAAACATAATATCAAATACAACCCCATTTACAATGTAATATTATTCTATGTATTTTTAGTCCACACCAAAATCAATGGCCTTATTTTTACTATACAAACTTTTTGGTAGTCAATAAAAATTTTCTATTTTAAATTTGGGAAGTAATCACCTTGAATTGGGCATACCATGTTTTCTATCCAAGTAGTATTAGGACAAGCACAAACATCTCCTAGAATTGTTGTTCATAGACCCAGTGGATATTCATGCACACCCAATTCAAAAGTTTCTACCATTAGATCTCTCTATTTCAAATAATCATATAAGAATTTGGGTTGTGGTTCTCAACCCATGAGCACTCTAAGTGTTATCTTATCCCAAATGTCAACCTGGTACATTTTATTTCTTGTTTGATTAAATCAACTAAAATACTTAATCCCCACATGCCTTTCAAGAATCAATTACATTCAACATTGAGATCATTGCAATTATTTTTATTAATGGTGGAGTTTAGTTTTTATGATTACAAAGGAAGCTATTAGAGTGAATGTGTTTCTTGATCAGCATCAATAAGCTAGAGAGTAAGAACTCGTCCATACCTTAAAATGATCGAGGAAATCAAAGGCTTAAGAAAACAAAAAATGAAGTATATCTTAGAAGTAGAAGATCATGTAGAATTTGGTGGAGCTAAGAAAAGAGTCGAGGGTTGATAAAATTGAACTAATATTGCATAGCTCATGCTTTCAACTCTATTTATTTTTCTATTCAATAAAATAGGAAGAGTTTTTATAGTAAAAAAATCATTCTATGTATTTTGTAATATTTTCTATGATATGTTTTTGTAAAATTTCTTGTGAACTTTGCCCATTTTTCACAGTCTACATTATTTTTATGCAAGATCTTGAGGTAAGTCACTTAGCATGGGTTGAGTGATTTTTATTGTTTTATTATTTAGATTTTGGAATATGAATGTAGCTGGATCATTTTTCTATTGTGTAGATAATATGTAATAAGCACCTTTAAAAAGTTCTCTTTGAATATATAAAGATATATTTAATGATATGTTTTTGTAAAATTTCTTGCAAACTTTGCCCATTTTTTTGTGGTCTGCTTTATTTTTGTGTAGGATCTTGAGGTAAGTTACTAAGCACGGCTTGAGTGAGTTTTATTTTTTTATTATTTGGATTTTGGAATATGTATGTAACTAAATTATGTTTTCTATTGTGTAGATAATATGTAATAAAAACCTTTAAAAGGTTCTTTCTGAATATATAAAGATATCTGCTATGATATGTTTTTGTAAAATTTCTTGCAAACTCTGCCCATTTTTCCTAGTTCACATTATTTTTGTGTAGGATCTTGAGGTAAGTCACTCAGCATGGGTCAAGTGAGTTTTATTGTTTTAGTATTTAGATTTTGGAATATGTATGCAACTGGATCATTTTTTCTATTGTGTAGATAATATGTAATAAACACCTTAAAAGAGTTCTCTCTGAATATATAAAGATATCTATTATGATATGTTTTTGTAAAATTTCTTGTGAACTCTACCCATTTTTTGTGGTTTGCATTATTTATGTGTAGGATCTTGAGGTAAGTCACTTAACACAGGTTGAGTGAGTTGTATTGTTTTATTATTTCAATTTTGGAATATGTATGCAGCTAGATTATTTTTTCATTGTGTAGATAATATGTAATAAGCACCTTTAAAAAGTTATCTCTAAATATATAAATATATCTGCTAAATTATGTTTTTGTAAAATTTCTTGCAAACTCTACCCATTTTTCATGGTCTGCATTATTTTTGTGCAAGATCTTGAGGTAAGTCACTTAGCAAAGATTCACTAAGTTTTATTGTTTTGTTATTTGGATTTTGGAATATGTATGCAGCTAGATCATTTTTTCTATTATGTAGATAATATGTAATAAGAACCTTTAAAAAGTTATCTCTAAATATATAAAGATATCTGCTATGATATGTTTTTGTAAAATTTCTCGAGAACTCTACCCATTTTTCCTGGTCTACATTATTTTTGTCTAGGATCTTGAGGTAAGCCACTTAGCATGGGTTGAGTGACTTTTTTTTTTTTTTTTTTTTGGATTTTGGAATACATATGCAGGTGGATCATTTTTTCTATTATGTCTATAATATGCAATAAGCACCTCAAAAAGTTCTCTCTGAATATATAAAAGATATCTGCTATGACATGTTTTTGTAAATTTTCTTGCAAATTTTGCCCATTTTTCGTGGTTTGCATTATTTTTCTATAGGATGCCGAGGTAAGTCACTTAGCATGGGTTGAGTGAGTTTTATTGTTTTATTATTTGGATTTTGGAATATGTATGCAACTAGATCATTTTTTCTATTGTATAGATAATATGTAATAAGTACCTTAAAAGATTCTCTCTAAATATATAAAGATATCTGCTATGATATATATTTTTTTAATTTCTTGTGAACTCTACCCATTTTTTTTGGTCTACATTACTTTTGTGTAGGATCTTGATGTAAGTCACTTAGCACGAGTTTAGAGAGTTTTATTGTTCTGTTATTTGAATTTTGGAATATGTATGTAGTTGGATGATTTTTTTTATTGGGTAGATAATATGTAATAAGAACCTTCAAAAAGTTCTCTTTGAATTTATAAAGATATATTTTATGATATGTTTTTGTAAAATTTCTCACGAACTCTGCCCATTTCTTGTGGTTTGCACTATTTTTGTGCAGGATCTTGAGGTAAATCACTTAGCATGGGTTGAGTGAGTTTTATTATTTTATTATTTGGATTTTGGCTGTCAAATTCAGAATTTCTATTTTGCACTCTGAGAGACATATCTTTTAAACATTCTATTTTCCATATTCTGCTCCAGGCACATCCCATTGAATTTTTTATTTTTTTAAATTATGATGGATATCTTGGTTAGTTCAGGTCTAGAGATCAATTTTGTTTCTTAAGATGATTTTTCATGGGTTGTACTATCTCTTCTATCAGCCTTATGTCTCTTTTGGTCTTTGTTGACATCTTTTTCTATTATTTTTGCAAACACATTGAGATCAAGTGTCACTCTATTGCATTTCGAGATCTTGGACATTTTTGTGTTTTGTTGTACTGACACTATATTATAAAGTTCCTTGAGGGGTTTCATATTGCCCATATTCACCATATTCCTTTGCCAACTAAGTGTTCCTTCCATGACATTAGCCTCATGATGTGTCGATGACATGTTCCAATATAGGTGTTTATACTTCTTTTACACTGTTGATGTTCCTAGTTCTTCTTTCTGCAAGAAATATTGCATTCAATTTCAATGTTCATGTATTACCTCTCAACATTATAGGGGTGTTATGTTGGTTCTAGTTTTTTCTTGGTTGGATGGAGTGAGCTATGTATTTAGTATTTAATCTTGTGTACTAGGTGATTGAAGTGGTTGGATACCTATACATTTCAGTGAGATGGATCTTTTACTATATAGACATTCTTTCATTCTTTTTTTGGAGACTATGAAGATACCTTCCACCTTCAATTCATCAGCTCTTTAGACTTAGCCTTCACTACCTAGTCATGTTCTATACAGTGGAGGTTCTTCAAATCAACAGTTTGATAGTGTTTACAGCTTCATGCTTCAGTGGTGTTTTTCATGATCATTCTTTTGTTTCTATCTTCTGGAATATTCTTTCCATCTCTTTTTGGATTAGGGTTTTTCCCATGTGGTTTTCTCTATTTCTCCTCTTTTCATATATTTGGTTGTGCTTGGGTACCTCATCAACCCTTGCTGCCAGGACCCAATTTTCTTTCAATAGTAGTTTCTAAGTTTTTAGCTACTCTCTAAGTTTATAGCTACTCTCTAAGTTTATCTTAAAGGGGGGGTGTTAGAGTAATAAGACATTTTAGGTTATTAATTAAATCATTTTGATTTAATTATTAAGTCACTTATTATCTCTAGTTTACTTAAGCTAAACTTTAGGCATATAATAATAAATTATTAACATGCAACCTAGGTTTTACCCTGTTAGGGTTTTGATATCCTTTTATAAGGATCAATCTCTTTTTTATTTAATCATTCAATTTTTATAATAGTAATCTTTATTTTTTCTCATAAAAAATGACTCATCTATGGATCTGGTAATTCCTACCTCCATAGCTTTTTGCTTCTCTCTTTTGTGACAGGTGTTAGCATGCAAGTGATTCTTGGGAGTTGTGGGGTTGATCTTTCATCAAATTCAATATAATTTTCATAATAATTAGACAATTTTCTAAGTCTTACTAGCAAAAATTTATCTCCATACTTTTCTCACTTCATACTATCCAATTTGCCAACATGCTACTACCCAAACTTTAGTATTTGAAATCGAGGATGATTTCATTCTAGTTGGGAAAATAAGAATTGAAGCAATTGAGTGTAAAGAAATTTATTTTTCTTTGGACACATATTATTCCATGGAAATGGCTATTGTAGTGCAAAGGTTAGAAAATGAGGTAATTTACCTCAAAAAAAATATTTCAAGGTACGTTCTTCTTTCCTCCCAAGGATGTAGAAAGGAAACCTCTTCCAACTATTGTTCATACTTTTGTTGATGGTAATCAAAAAAGTTAGTTACATCACCAAATAATATTTCTATTGATGCATCATTAGTGAAAGTAGAAATGAAGCATCCTAAATATGAAGATAGTGATATTGATATTTTCTTCCAAGAAAGGAAAGAAAATTGGTTGGTGACTCTTATTTCAAGTTCATGCAGTCTTATAAATCTAGTGATGTAAATATGAGGAAGGAAAATATTTCTTCTAATGTTCAAGATAATCATTTCACTAGAATGGACATGTTGACAAGTCCTAAGAAAGATGAAAATAATACATTTATGTCTCAAGGTGTTGAACTTGAATATGCTTTGTATGAAATTCGTATTCCATAACTTTAAAAAGTACTTCTCATAAACAATAAAGACTTTCCCAAGTCTAGAGTTTGTGAGAAACATATAAAGGTATGAAAGGTTTTCCCAATCAACCTTGAGTGGAAGTGGTTGATGAACTATTTAATAAAATTATAATTGAAAAGAAGGATTCAATTTTTTAAATCAAGGTGATTCCAATTAGACATCTGGCTTGGTTAGAGGCTAATAGAAAGACATACTTTCCACTTGTACCTAAGCATGGGGATAAATTTGAGGAAGGGGATAAACATGCATTTGCAGTTCAACAAGGACAAAATATAAATTCACGCACCTAAATTGGCATAGAAATACATATGATCCATTTCAAGAAGGTGGATTTTTTCATCTCTTCTAAGAGGTGTTACATCAAGCATTGACATCATTTCTCCAATTGTTTGTGGTTCATCTATATAAAGCTTCTTGTAAACATAATAGGTATTTCAAGATATTGAATAGAGGAAGTTATTTTATCAAACTTTTTAATGGTTTCATTTCAAAGGTTTCTATTCTTGGCTAGTTTTGTTTAGGTTATTTTATTTTTTTAAATAAATATGTTTGCATAAATTTATGTTTCATTTTGACTCGATTTCTTTGTGTCAATCACATCATCTTTTTTGTCAGTTTATTTCTTTGATGCTTCACTCTATAGACCGATGGTACTAAAGAACTTGAAGATTTTTTATTCTACTACCTTCACTTGTTCCTATGAAAAATGAGACACATTACCTAGTTAGAGATAAATGTTGTCCTTGATTTTGAATTCACAAAATTGGACAATCCTACTAAATTTCTCATGAATTGTAGCCATAGTTATCTAAATTTTATGTTCCAAATGATATTTTATGAAGGAAAATAATTATCCCTTGAATTTTCATAAGTATTAAATCCTACAAATGCCATTTTCAAAAGTTTTTATCAAGTTCTAATTTGTCTTTCTTGCCATGACAAGTTTTTATTACCTAAATATAGGAACTCAATTTTTTGTAACCTTTGAGCAATTTTTTTTTTTTTTTTTCATTTTTAAAGTTTTTTTTCCCCATTTTTTTATTTCATCTTAGATTTGTTGCTTTTTGAATTTCACTTGTTTCAAGCTATTGTAGGTCTAAAATAGAGCCATATTTTAAGAGATAATAATGAAATAAGTAACCTACAGGTCATGATTTTAAGCCTTATGATATGTTCTTATTCTTTGATTAAAATCTTGTGATGTGGAATAAAAAGTTCACCAAGACCTCATAAGTCATGAAATATAGGCTTTTTGTGAGACATTGCATATTATTTTGAAATTTTTTTGTAATGGAGAAATTAAAATCCACTATTACATGTTTAATAACTTTGTAAATAAAATACTTGTAAGTGATATTTTTAAGATCAATTACATGACTTCATTCAAAACAAAAAATAAAACATTCTTTCAAAATATATTTCTAAAACTTTTTGATGATTCTCAAAAGACAATTTCTATAAATATTTCTTATGTAATTCAAGCCAAAAAAAATCATGCATAGAAGTTGACTTGCAAAAGGAACATAAAAGTGCATCTTTATTAAAAGTGTTATTTTTAGATAAAAACATCTTGCAAAAAGAATACAAAAAATTGTAAATGGACTATGAAAGTTATTTTAAAAGAGAGAAAGCACCCTTGCACTTGCATAAAGCCCATCGTCATATATGATGGGGCATTATGTATTCTTTTTTTTAAGGTGTTTTGTTCTAAAAATTTTGTCACGAGGCATTAGGGTAATTGTAATGCCCCACCAAGGGATCCAAAGAATTAACCTAAAGTTTCACTAAGTTTGGTAGCATTTTTTTTTTTAAAAAAATTTAACATGAAAGTTTAACCATTCACAACATAGTAGCGAAAGCAATGACATCATTCAACTGAAAGCAACATACATAACATGTTACATTCTTCAAGGATCCCTTAAAATTGAATCACTTTTATTTAACTAATATTAATTCCATCTAATACTGCATCCACATAAAATAATAACGAAAAGTCCAACGTTCTTAAAATAATATATTTTGTTCCAAATGTCCCATAGTAAATTTCATTGTAGAATGCTCAATCATCCACTGTACATGCCATAGGGTATGAAAGGCTTAAAAGAATATACATACGTGAAAATAAGTACATCATCATCCTAATTCTAATCCATGATGCAATAAAGTAAATGAAACCACATGTCATACATGATACATCATCATAAAAGATATAAACATCCATCATAACAGATAACCATAAATCACAAACATAACTAAGTGCATGATTCCTCCCAACCATAAATAGCATCATTAGACCATCGTGGGCCCTAGCCATCCCTCCACACATATCATCACAAATCACTGAAGAGATCATCGGTATTAACATAGTAGGAATGCCACTCCTAAATCATACTACATCATATGCAGAAAGAAATCTAACATGCAAGATAAAGCATAAGATAACATCATCTAACAGATGCAAATCATCAATATAAGGATATGTGTCCACCATCATAATCCATGAACAGAATGAAGATAGATGTCAACAAAGAATGCATCAGCCATGGTGTCTCAGATGGATCTCAAATGGAAGAGTGGAAAAGCACTACCACCTGGCCACGTGGAACCTAAATGGTCCACTCCCACTGCGCTGAGGAGATAATCTCAAGTCCCAAATAAGCTATCAAATCACATAGCATCAATACACTCTAAGTCCAGGAATCCTAAAAGTTTACTAACTCAATGGTTCCAATCACACTGACATCTAATCCCAGAGGCACAACAAAGACATGTAGGAAACCTACTATGCAAGCGAGAAAGTGTCATCGCACTAATCACACTAGAGTTACCCTAGTAGTCTCCCGATAGACCCTAACCCCTAGTGATCCCTATGCAGCCACTAGTATCCTCTCATACAGACAAGGCATACTATGAAATGCAAGGTTGCAACCAAGTGTCCTCTCTACTCCCATCCTAGTCTATACTAGCACTCGAGGCATGGGCAAGAACAAACAGTTAGCTTATTAGGTTCATTAAGTCAGTATTAGGTGTAATGTTTTCACTTATTAAAACAACTTACAATGAGTTACCTTGGCAACCTCTTAGGGCCTCACCCCCCATTGTAAGCCACTTCCCAACACTACAAGTAGATAACCTACCCTAACTCATGGAATCATAAATCACAAAATCACCACAGTCCTATACAAGCGATTGAAAAAATACCAAAAGATAATCCATAGTAAGAGCATCAAATCTCCACGAGCAACTGAAAAGCATCCATAGATAATCATGACCACAACAGTTCTCTATTGGCAACTGAAGGTATCAATGATAATAAAAATATCCATTGGTTCTCAACAAGCAACTGTAAGGAATCTCAAAACAAATCACAATATCCATTAGTTCTCAACAAGCAACCAAAAAGTATCTCAAAGTAATATTGATCGAAGACTCCAAAATGGTCAAGTCAAAACATGTCACCACATGACATCATCAAGATTAGATAAACAATTCAATCTCATCAAGGTAACTAAGAAGTAATCCAAATACAACTGATCGATAACTCATAAAAAGGTTACATATATCACAGCTTACACAAGAAGACTAAAGACAATATCAATCAGCATGCCATCACATAACCATGGTTGAGTTTAAAAGATCGAGATCAAAAAACATCATCATGACATCACAATCATAACCCCCGAGCCTCTGGTAGACATCCTATAACTGGTCAACAAACTAGTCAACCCAAAAACCCAAACATGAAGCATAAAGAAAACACAAAATACAAGCACATGTTTTGGTTCGTTAAAATTACATAGTTGAATTAAGTGCAGGGGTCTCAATTTCATTTCAAGTGTATAAGATTCTCCATTTAATCTCCAAGTCAACCCATTTATCTTTTCGAATAAAACATAGAACTATCCCTCCATTATTTTAAAACAATTTTCAAAAATAATTGGAATAATACCTATCACTTTCGAAATTACAATTTCCTTAAAATACTCTAAATATGCTTGTTAATTTAATATAATCTTCATTAACTTTAGGTAAAAACAATCTTATTAATAATTCAATAATTATATATTTCCACTAATTAATTAATCTTAATTAAAATTGTATTTAATTATATTAATTAGCAAATATATAACTATTAAATCTTCAAGCCGGACTCATCATTAATTAAATTTAGACAAATTAATTTTAACTAAGAATCTCCTATCTCAATAATGCCCCTATTAATATTAATTTAATGATTTATTTATTAATTTCTATTAATACAAATATTTATTATTTATTTAACAACAATCATTAAATAATATTCTTATATTAATATTTTTGTTCTTAATTAAAATAATATTAAAACATTTGTTAAATGTAAAAAATGCAATATCACATACTGTCGTGGGTACACTGCTTACGCAGGTACCCTATGACCCATGATTGCGGACTGACATTAACATCAGTGGGGAGTATGGTAAGTTTATTATAATAATTACCCACGTTAATTTAATGGTCGCAAGTTTATTTATCCCATGGACTATATATGAAGCAAGGCCATGCGGCCCGTGGGTTATAGGTACCCTACAAACACGCGGGTACTCTGTGACTCGTGTAGGTATACCATCGGTAGTTGTTTATTTATTTTTATAAAGTTTTTTATTAATAAACGTTTCCCACATAATGATTTAATATCAACAATTTAAAAGAATTTTTAGAACTAATACATGTACATATATATATGTATATGTGTATGTATACGTACATATATATATATATATATATATATATATATATATATATATATATAACACTACAACATTTTTATAATAAACATATATATACATACATATATATACATAAATATATATATACATATATATATATATATATATACATACACATATATATATGTATATATATGTATATATATATATGTGTATATATACATACACATATATATATATATGTACATATATATATATATATATATGTATATATATATGTATATATATATATATATGTATGTATATATATATATATATACACACACACATATGTATGCAGATTTGTATATTTTAAAAAGAGAACGTATACATAGTTTTTAAATGAAAAGGGCTTTCTAGTTCTATAAGTTAAGAATTTTCCTTTAAAATAATTTTTCTCTAAATTTACTCATTAATTCTTTTAAATAGATTTGTCCATAAGCATATTAAAACCCCAGTCCACTAAATTCCTCATATCTACGCATGTGAAATTTTCTCATATAAAATTTAACTACCCATGACAAGAACGCATACAACCAAGATATTCAACACATGAAGTCCTCAAAAAGCATTCAGAAGACACGATGAAGACAGGAAGTGCAAGAAGCAAAATATCATATGCAAAAATCACATATTGTCGTAGGTACACTGCTTATGCAGGTTTCTTGCAACCCATGATTACGTACTGACGTTAACGTCAATGGGGAGCATGGTAAGTTTATTATAAAATGTACCCACTTTAATTTAATGGTCATAGGCTTATTTATCCCACAGACTATATATGAAGCAAGGCCATGCAGCCCACGAGTCGCAGGTACCCTACGAACACGCGAGTACTCTGCGACTCGTGTAGGTACGTCGTCGGTAGTTGGGGGGGTACGTGGGGGGGTAGGTGGGGTCCCTTCCCAAAATCATTTTTAAATTTTAATTTATTTATTTTTAAATATTTTTATTAATAAACGTTTCCCACATAACGATTTAATATTGACAATACATGTGTATATATATATATGTATATGTGTATGTATACGTATATGTATATATGTATATACATACATGCAGATTGTTATTAAGCACTACATTATTTTTATAATAAACATATATATATATATATATGTATATATATATACACATGTATGTATATATATACATATATGTATATATATACATGTATATATACATATACATGTATGTATATATACATCTATCTATATATGTATATATACATCTATCTATATATGTATATATATACATATACATATATATGTATGTATGTATGTATGTATATATATGTATGTATGTATGTATGTATGTAGATTTGTATATTTTAAAAAGGGAACATATACATAGTTTTTAAATGAAAAGGGCTTTCTAATTCTATAAGTTAAGAATTTCCTTTTAAAATAATTGTTCTCTAAATTTACCCATTAATTCTTTTAAATAGATTTGTCCATAAGCATCTGAAAATTCCAGTCCACTAAATTCCTCAGATCTATGCATGTGGAATTTTCTCATATATAATTTAACTACCCATGACAAGAACGCATACAACCAAGATATTCAACACATGAAGTCCTCAGAAAGCATTCAGAAGACATGATGAAGACAGGAAGTGCAAGAAGTAAAATATCACATGCAAAAATCACAAGTGTCTATCTAGACACTGATGCTAAATCACTTCTCCTCAGAATTTGCAGAGCAAGCTCCTTCCTTCTCCAACATTCTCGAGTCCTCCAAACACACTCCCCAAACTTCTAGGAGTGCCTGAATATAAAGAACTCTTAGGAAGCAGCTAAAATGTCTCTAGAAACAACTAGAAGATGAGATAAGCATTGACAACTAAGCATGAGCATTTTCCAACCTTCTAGATGAGTCACAAGGTTGTAGACGCCATGTGCTTAATTTGTGCGCTAACTCCTGTGTTGTAGACACATGTGCAATAAAGAGGTGTGTTTACTCCTAGGTAGACTTATAAGTTTTATTTTCTTTATTTTATCATTTCTATTATTATTATTTATTTATTATTTATTATTATTTATTATTATTTTTATTATTTTTAATTTTAATTTTTTTTATTTAATTCTTTTCTCAATTAATTCCCATTTAATTAATTAAAATCCAAATATCAAAAGATCATGATATTATATTAATTTTTCCAAAATAATTAAATTATTAATTAAATCTTTTAATTTTAGACTTAATTAATAGGAAATTCACCATAGACCTCCAAGATAAAATATGAAAACCCATCATAGAAAAATCCACACAAAATTAGTCTAAAGGGTTAAAATCATGAATTATGTCATTCGACACATTCGAAAAGTGAAATATTTTGGATACTTGCCATACCTTTCTAGGACAAAAGGTTTAAGGGTTTAGGATTTGGACTTGAGAATTTATCTCCCCTCTCTTACCATTGAGATAATGTGATAGGGTACGATCATCCTGGCAATTCAAGGAAGTTGATACCCAGTACCTAGAACCTGCATAAAATCCATGCATGTACATATAATATATATATGCTATTCTAAACAGGCAATGGCAGGAAGTGGTGCATCATGTAGATCCTGAGTAGTAGGTGCCTACGACTCCCTTCCTTAACCACATCAAAAACACCATACAAAAAGGAAACAAACATGCACACCATACACATGCAAGTATGTAGTAAGTATCCATAAGAAAACACATATGATAATAAATCATCTAACTAATCATCATCAATAACTGCAAAAACTGAAATAATCATCATACATACATGAAATATAAAGTACCAAGTAATCTCATCATATAATAAACTGAATGTAAAAACAATATCTGATAATCTCAAAACAATGCCACTATTAATCATCAACATAAAACTAGCCCTAAAAGAGTTTGACAATGATAGTAAAAATGTGAACTATGGGCAAGCACTACAGTAATTTTAGAAGGAAACGATAATGTCTAAAATTGTGTCATGACTTTAAATTACATTTTCAACTTTTATTTTGATTTCACAAGCATTTACATGATCAAACCATGTCTTAAATATTTGAATCAATCTTTGGGTTTCTATTTTCTTGCATTTAAATTTTCATGGTCACCAATTTGTAAAGAATTCATGAAGGACTAAAAATGTATTCAATTTTGGGAGGATTTGGTCAAATTGATTTGTCTATACGACTAAATTTTAGAGATATTTTCCTAAATTCAAATCATCAATAATTTGGGGATTTTTCTCAAGATTCAAGACTTCTTCCTCATTGTATTTTAATTCACAAGAGGAATGGATGTTTTCCTTTGTTTTTTTCTTTACTTTGAAGAAGTTTTTAATTCTATATGAAAAATCATCCAAGTCTTCTTTTATTTTCTTTTGTTTTTTGTTTGTTTTTTTTTTTTTTCTATATGTATTTTTGTCATTAACAACCTTTTCAAATTTGTAGGGTCTTTGTGGAAGAGTATTATTCTTCAAAGTAATATGAGTTTTGTTAGAATGATTATAATAACTTAGAGAGGGTTGGGGGGGGGGGGGGGGGGGGGGGAGGAGGTGGGGATGTGTTGAGTCAGTTATCCTTAGTTATAAATGTACCAATTCAACTTTAAGCAACTTTAAAAAACTCATAAATTCACTCAGCCAATATAGCAACTCATCAGTAATCCAATTCATTCATTCATCACTTAGCTTTTTGTTTAGTATATGTTGAAAAATAGAAATAAATAACAGTAAATAACATGAATCATGAAAACAACATTCACACAAGTATGACACTAGGATTTAACATGGAAACCCAATTTGGGAAAAATCACCAAGTAACATGCTATCACTTTTCACTCTCTAAAGTGAGCTTGACTAAGAGCCAACCATGTTAAAGGTTACAAAACACATTGTTAGGTGTGACCTCGCTAAAGGATTTAATCACCCTATTAGGAGTGTCCTTGTTAGAGGTCTTTAGATCATTCCATTAGAATGTCACCATGATTAAAGGATTTACAATATGACTATTAGGTCAACCCTGATTAAATGATTTTACCATCATAATTGTTAGAAAGTAGTAGCTAGGTTTAATATGATAAAATACAACTCAGTTTATAAATTCAGATCTCCATTCAACTCTTTCCTAGTTCATTGACTAGACTTCATCATATTCTCCATCTTTGATCTACTTGGAAACCTTTCAAGTAATCACTCTTCACAAAACTTCTTACTTTTCCTCTGCAACTATGTTCTTCACTTGTCCTTCACAAATTCACCAATCAATAACCATAAAATATCTCTTGTGCCTCCTTAAATATACGGGTTTGATCTTTTTCCACTTAAACATCACCATAGATCTTAGGGTGTGGTAAGATACATTGAATCTATCCACCATTTTATCCTTCTCCTTTCTTGAAACTTCAGGAAACTTCTCATTGAATCCTCACCATAGACCACTTAACAAAATCAATTTATGCATTAAATACACTAGCTCATCAATCCTTATCTTTTACACATTTTGGATCTTCTATAAATTCAATAGCATCGACCTCAAAACTTGATCCTTTCATAAACTATTAAATTGTTGATACTTGGTCATCACTATGTTCTTCACCTTGGTCATTAGTAGGTAGCTCTATCTCTATTGATTGTGTCTCACTTAGCTTACACAAGATTGCTCAGCCTTCACTACACTCGTCACTACTACAAATTTCCACTTCATTTCTTCTAGCTATTACCATTGCTTGGCTAGTATTGTTCTACTTAGCTATAACTTAAGTTCCTTAATCTTCTACTTCAACTTCTTTATTGACCACGAGTTACTAGGTCAAACTTGTTCTTTTCTCATCTCTTCCATACTTCATACAATGATCAAACTACACATTATCTTGTGAAATAGTAACTAATCAAGTGCCCATTGCAATTCCAACATACTTACTCCTCTTCACTCAATATCTTTACTAGTTTACCTTGTTATCCTCTCTTTTCATATCCTCTTCATCAATCAAAATATATGGCACTCTACACTATTGGAAAATGTCTTACCAATAAGGTTTGACATCAATGACAACATAAAAATGGTTACAATTGTGATTTCTAACAATCTCCCTCTTTGGCATTGATGGCAACACCTTTAGTTTCCATGAAATGGAAAAAAGTATCCTTTGGGTTTTCACTATCTACTCCCTCCATGACCTATCTAAGATCTTCATTAATATCCTTAATTTCATTTGAATTCTCATCCACATGATCTTACATATGATTTTTCTTTTCTTCTTTACACTTCTCCCTCTATGATACCAATTGGAGATTCTTAATTTTAATATCAACTATAATGAATCCCTCTTCAACATACATCTTCTCCCTTACACAAATTTAGATACTTTATTCATATTCTCCCTCTTCTTGTAATTGGATGGTAACTGATAACTAGCATGCTTCTCCCTCTTTGACAATAATTCCAAAGACATCCTCGAGTGTAGATACCATGTACACATCATCCTTTATTTGTCACTTTTTGTACCAACTGATCTCTGAAATATCTCTCCCTGTTTCATCAAATACTTGACTATAACAATATGTACCAATTTGTAGCTTCATCTTCATAATTATGCTCTTCTTTTCATAGCTTTAGGAAGCTCCTAAAGTGTGACCTCCTGCATCAATTTGTAATATATTATGATCATAAAAATTGACACAATAATGTATCTCTTCTTAGTGTTTTTGAGATAGGGAAATGACCCCTAACTTACCTCTTAGAAACAAATATGTATCCTTAGGTAATTTCTTTGTGAGTATATCAGCTATTTGTTCCTTTGTATTCACATATTCCAGTCTTACTTCTTTGTCTTATACTAGTTCCCTCAAGTAATGACACTTAATGGAAGTATGCTTGGTCTTTGTATGCATAATAAGGTTCTTGGATATATTTATAAGACTTATGTTATCATGATATATCACCATAGGTTCAGTACTCTCTTCCTTCATACCTTACAAAAATTGTTGGATCCACACAATGTTTGAACAATTAATTGCTACTGCAACATATTCAACCTCTATTGTAGATTGGGAAATCCACTTTCCTTCTTTCCTTTCCATGAAATGAATCTCTTTCCTAGAAATAAAGTGCCTCCACTTGTACTCTTTTTCTCATCAATGTTTCTAGCCCAATCAGCATCTATAAAACCTTTTAGCTCAAACTTTTCATTCTTTTTATACCATAAACCATAGTCTTATGTACCTTTTTGATATCTCAATATCCTTTTCACATCCATCATGTGATTTTCCTTGGGATTAGCAAAAAATCTTACAACAATACCAATAACTAATGAAATGTCTGATTTGCTATATTCAATACATGTAATTTGCCAATCATTGACCTATATAATGTTGGATATACTTCAATAGAATTATCATTATTTGAAATTTTATCTCTAGCAGCCATAGGTGTTCCAATTGATCTTGAATCTTCCATTCCAAAGGTTTTTATATCTCTTTGACACACTTTGATTGTTTAATGTATATACCTCCTTTCATTTGATAAAATCACAAGCCAACAAAGAATTTAATCCCTCCAATTATTGACATCTCAAATTCTTTAATCTCATTGGAAAATGATTTTCACAATAAATCATGTCCTCCAAATATGATATCATCAACAAATATTTCAGCTAGCAATATCTTGCTCTCAAATTCACTTTTCAAGTATAGATTATCATTTACATTAGTTCTTGCAAAACCAATTTTCATCAAAAATGTATGTAATCTTGCATACCATGCTTTAGGGGCTTGTTTCAAATCATACAACACTTTGTACAACCTACATACCATGTTATTTTTGCTAGGATCAACAAATCCTTCAAGTTGTTCAATGTAAACTTCTTCTTCAAAGATTCCATTCAAAAATGTAGATTTCACATCCATTTGATATGCCTTGAAACCTTTGTAAAAAGCAATATGCAAGTAATTTTCTTACTCCTTACAACCTTGCAACTGGGGAAAATGTCTCTCCATAGTCAATTCCTTCCTCTTGTGCATATCCCTTACAAACCAAACTTGCCTTGTTCCTTGAGACTTCACCTTTCTCATTCAGCTTGTTTCTGAATACCCACTTGGTTTGACCCACATTCTTATCCTTTGGCCTTGATACCAACATCCATGCCTTTTTCTTCTCTATTTGATAAATTTTTGCATTCATTGTGTTAGTCAAATCTTCATTCTCTAGTACATCTTTGATGGTTCTTGGTTAAAACTCACATAGAAAATATGTATTATTCTTCAACTTGATTCTTTTCATGAATCCTAAATCTTTGTCTCCATTGATTTGATTTGGTGTATGGTGTCTTCTAACATATTTTTCTATGATAGGTTCAAATCTTCTTTCTTCTTGTAGTAATTCACTTGGTTCATCCTGCTCATTCTCTCTAGATATCTCCTGCTATAGCTTGACTTCCTCCATCTAGTGTTCGATCTCCTCTCTATGACTCAACTCCTATATCTTGATGCTCAACAGCTTCTTGAAACTTGATAGATCTTGTCTTGTAATAGTTGGTAGTGCCAATCTACTGATGGTCAAAAGCCTCCCTCTCTGGTTTAGGTAAGGTACTTGGTTCTCCTTCATATATGTATACAAAGTTTATGTAATCTTCAAGTTCCTTCTTGCATTCTTCTTAGCAAATCCATCAACTCTGACATTTTTACTTTCCAAAATTTTATTATTATTAGTATTCCAACACTTATATGTCTTTCTTTTAGTGGAATATCCTAGGAATATACCATCATCACTCTTTGCATCAAGTTTTCCTTTCCTTGCATCTTTCAATATATAACACTTTTGTCCAAAGAATTTCAAATATTTGACATCACGTGCATAAACACACCACAATTCAAAAGGGGTTTTGTTTGTATCTTTCTTGATTTGAACTCAATTTAGGGTATAAATAGAATTACTTACATCTTCTCTCCAATACCTTTGTGAAATATTTTTTTCCATCATTTGTATTCTTGCATGGTCCATGATTGATCTATTCCTTCTTTCAACTATCCTATTTTGTGGTGGAGTCCTTAATGTGGACATTTGTCTTTTGATTCCTTTATCATTCTAGAATGTATTGAACTCCTTGGATATGAATTCACCTCATCTATTTTATCTCAATAATTTAAAGCTTTTACCTATTTCCTTTTCAAATCTAGCCAAATACCTCTTAAATATTTGAAAACCATTGAATTTTTCTTTAACAAATATTGCAGTCATCATTCTAGATAAATCATCAACTAATAGAATAAAGTACTTGTCACCATAATAACTTTGCAGTCCAATAGTAACACATAAATTAGTATGAACCAATTCTAAAATATTATCAGAAGAATAAGTATTTCTCTTGAAGCTAGACTTTTTCATTTTTCCCATTTGACATTGTTTGCATGTCACTTTTTCAAGTTTTCTCAATCTTTCTAACCTCTTACTCTTTCCATTTTACTAATGCTTACCAAATTATCAAAGTTCACATGACATATCTACTATTCCATAACCAAACATCTTCAAATTATTCAAATAAACATGTATCATCGGATACGTCTAGCTAGAACAAATCACATCTTGTTATCTCTCTACTTCTAATTAGTTTACTAGTAGCATCATATATTTTTGTCTTGTTGTTTTGGAATTCAACTTGGTATCCTAAACTATTCAACTATGACAAACACAAGAGATTATATTTCAATCCATCAACCCATTATGGATTGTCACATCTAATCTTGTTGTTCAATGCAATATATCATTCACATTTCACATAACATGGTGCATCATTTCCAAACTTAACACAACTACCAAACTTGCTTATATCACTAGTCATATGATATCAACAACCACTATCAATTATCCATTTATCATTCTTACTCACATGTGAGATTAGAGCATTTTTCTCAATTTTTTCTTCTTCATTAGATTCATCTCTCATTGCAACATAAAAACATTATTCATCATGTTCATCAAAATTACTATCAAAACCATCTTCTTCAGCAATGTAGCAAGATTTATTACCTTTTCCCTTGTAGTCTTTGTTACCTCAGTTGTCTTTTTTGTATCTCCTTCCTCAGTATTTGTTGTCTTTTTTTTACTCATTTTTATCTTTTTTGGGACACCTTACATTAATATGATCAAATTTTTTACATGTAAAAAAAATTATAGGAAGTTTACCTTTGTATTTTCCTTTTCCTTTTGGTAGCCTTCTTGCCAATAATGCTTCTAGATCATCAAGGTCATCATTTGATTCACTTTCAATATCCACATGCTTACTCTTTGAACTTTTCTTTCTTTTATATCCATCAAGGGTTAGTTAAGACTTGGAAGAACATTCAATACTAGAAGGTGTATAGTTATCAAAATTTGATAATTCAAATGCAGTGACTCTACCAATTAGGCTATCTAAGGTCATATCATCTTAGTTCTCAAATTATAAATATTCTAATTGTATAGATAAGAAGAGAGGTTCTCAATACCTTTCTTATCATAGTTTCTTTAGTTATGTTTGCTCTAGCTCCTCTAATTTCATTCACCACCTCTTTAATTCAGCCAAATAGTATGCAACAATTTCTCCTTATTTCATTCTCATGTCATCGAACTTGCCTCTCAAACTTCCTTTTTTAACCCTTAACATATTTTTATCTCCCCCATGAATTTGTGTCAACTTATCCAACATTTTCTTTGTAGTAATGCAATCCTTCACATCATCAAATTTAGCATAACTTAAAGAATATGCTAGATCTATCATCATTTGATCATGCCCCTTCTTCTCCTTGATTTTATCAATAGTCATGGGTCTAGGCACTTCAATTTATTCATTTTCCAAGTAGTATAGTGAAGAATATCCAACTCCATGTAGATGCAATCTCATCAAACATTTCCATGCTAGGAATTTTTGTTTGTTCGACTTGGGTACCTCTCTCTTGTACATCTTGATTTTTATCTCAAGTCCTTCAAACTTTCCTTAGATGCACCAAAATCTCTAATACCAATTTTTAAAATGATTAGAATAATTGAGAGGGGGAGTTAATCAATTATCCTAAGCACCATATGTACCAATTCAAATTTTAACTTTAAACAACTTCAAAAAACTCATAAATTCACTTGTCCAATACAACTCATCAACAATCTAACTTATTCATTCATCACTTAGCTCTCTATTTAGGATATGTCAAATAATAATAAATAAATAACATGCATCATGGAAACAAAATTCACACAAGTATGACACCAAGATTTAACATGAAAACCCAATTTGAGAAAAACCATCAAGTAACGTGCTACCAATTTTCACTCTTCTAAAGTGAACTCAATTAAGACCCAACCCTATTAAAGGTTACTAAACACACTATTAGGTGTGATCCTATTAAAGGATTTAATCACCCTATTAGGAGTGGTCTTTTTAGAGTTCTTTAGATCATTCCATTAGAATGTCACCTTGATTAAAGGATTTACAATATGATTTTTAGGTGAACCTTGATTAAAGTATTAGATTACTGCCACAATGGTTAGAAAGTAATAGCTAGGTTTGATCTAATAAAATACAACTCACTTTATAAATCTAGATCTCCATTCAACTCATTCCTAGTTCATTGATTGAACTTCATCACATTCTCCATCTCTAATCTTTTGGTAACCCTTCAAGAAACCACTCTTCAAAAATATTCTTACTTTTCCTCTACAGCTCTAATCTTCACTTTTCCGTCACAAATTTACCAATAAACAACCTCAAACAACTTTTATGACTTCTTAAATAGAGGGGTTTGATCTTTTTTTTGCTTCAACATCACTATACATCTTAGGGTTTAATCAAATTCATTGAATATGTCCATCATTTTATCTTTGATCTCCTTGCTTAAAACTTCTAAAAATGTGTCATTGAATCCTAACCATATATTTTTTAACAAACTCAATTCATGCATTAAATACACTAGGTCATCAATCCTTATCATTATGTTTTTTGACTCTTACATAAATTCAACTATGTCAACCTCAAATTTTAATACTTTCACAAGCTATCAAAGTGTTGATACTTGGTCATCACTATGTTCTTCAGCTCGATCATCACTAGGTAGCTCGGTCTCTACTAATTATGTCTCACTTGTCTTACATTATATTTCTTAGCCTTCACTACACTTGGTTGCTACTACAATTTTCCACTTCATTTCTCTCAGCCATTACCATTTCTTAGATAAAACTATTCTACTCAGTTATAACTTAAGCTCCTTAACCTTCTACTTCGACTTCTTCATTGACCACAAGTTACTAGGTCAAAGTTGTATTTTTCTCATCTCTTCCATACTTCATACAATGATCAAACAACACATTATCTTGTCAAATAGTAACTAATCAAGTTCCCATTATAATTCCAACATACTTACTCCTCTTTACTCAACATCTTTACTAGTTTACCTTGTTATCTTCTCTTTCCATATTCTCTTCATCAATCAAAAGATATGACACTTTACATTGTTAGCAAATATCTTACCATTAAGGTTTGACATCAAGGACAACATAACAATTGTTTCAGTTATGGTTTCAAATAGTTCTCCCCCCAAATTACAATACATATTCTTACGACAAAGAGAAAATTCCAAGAAGCCACTTTTCCCCTTCTTGCATATGGATTTAAAAAGTCCCCTTCATATGTTCATCTTGCTAAAAAGAGCTAAGTTATTCCCCTATTTATAATTGGAATTAAAAGGTCCACTTTCAAGTGGTTTCCAAAAACATTTGAAGTCTCTTTCTAACTTGCAAGTTTACTTTAAAAACCAATTTTCATGCAAAAAGGTCCTTCCAAATGACTTGTAATAGAAATTTAAAAATTCCACATACAAGTAAAACATCTTCCCCTTTTATATATATGCTTTTGAATCTCATTTCTATGTTAGATGATTTCATTTCATCTACTTAAAGTACACTAGTAAAACCTTTCATTCATCTTTTTTCCCTCTTAAAATTTTGATTTCATCTAGTTTGTTTAATCTTTTATTTCTCAAAGGCCTTCCAGTCATAACATCTATGAATAGCTCAGAACTTACAAAGTTTTATGTAATGTCCCTACTATGACTAATTTGAGAAATAGGGACTAATATGTTGAATTCTTAATTATACATACTGTCTCTGATTTGGTGTAGAGGGTTGCACACATATGAATTATTGATTGACGCACCTAGGGCCTTCTCTGATTTAGATCCTTGTAATTAATTGTCTACCAAAAAAAGATGTCTCCAAACTAAATGATAGATAGTAAACCTTTCTAGTATGCTATAAACTGGTTCTGCATATATTGCAAGTTCTGATTGACTCTAATCTAGCCGATATAAGTATGAAATGATAGATTAACAACTTCTTATTTATTGTGGGCTCTTCTACCTATCTTATATTTTATTCTTTCCTCTAATCTAATTGATATCTTCAAGGGTGATTTCTTATTCCTTATGAGTAAGTATCTTTCTATGTTGTTCAATTGTTTTCCTGTGCTGATTGTGGCTTTCCCAATTTGTTCCTATATATCTGCAACAGCTCTGGTTATGAGTTTTATTTAGTGTTGATTGTCTCCCTCACACAGGTTTGAACATTCCTATTATATGAATGTTTGAAAACCATATAAGATGACTTAAACTAAATGTCATGGTTGTTGCTAGTGGTCAAAATATTTCCTTTGAACAGAAGTGTGCACCATCTGCTAGAGGTCTAACAATTTGGTCATATGAGTGCAAGGAAAGAGTTATATATGTTTTAAATGCAATATGATGTATGTGATGCAGATGTAGATGATAATAACACATTTAGTCTCTTGGAAACCTTTGGTTGTAATATGAATTGCTCTGTGTGTGTTCCCTATCCTGAGTGACGTCTTTATCTGTTGTTGATGATATTCTTCTCCTCTCGATTTAATAGCCTATACCCCTATGTGTGGATAACAGGATCTACATCTATGTCTTCTATATCTCCCCCTATCGATGATATGATGGACCCAACACATATACCTTCATCAGAGTAGTTTGAGATTTCAAAGGATGTAAGAGTTGAGTCTGATCGATAATGTATTGATCAATTATAATTAATGTTTAAACTATGAATAGTGAAAGTTTTGATGAATAGTCCTTTTCAATTAATAAAATTTACTAAGATTACAATTCACAAAAAAGGGGTCGGGGGATACAGGATCACCCCACGAATGAGTTCAAATAGTCGAAGCTAGAATAAACAACATGGCCTCAGCCAAAAACTATAAACTATTCATCAAAAAAAAAAAAACACTTTTAACAATGTCAGGCTGCCAAGGCAGTACCAGCAAAGGGAGGAGGATCATCTTTATCAGGAAATCCCCACGCATCAATGGGATTGTGAGGCAAACTAGGAACAGTCCAGCTATCAGTAGCATCAGCAGGGTCTGGGGTAGTTGCAGTCTCTGCATCCTTCTTTTCTGGCCACGGAGGAGAAATTGCCAAGACCAACTGAGGAAACTTGCCAGAGTACACCCGTCTAGAGGGAGGAGCCAGAGACTAGCTAGAAGCTTGCCTAGGGGGGGAGCCAGGGACCATCCCGAACCACTACATGGTGGGGAAGCAGAGCGGTGCCTCCAACCACCATGACCACTAATGGGAGAGTGGTGGCGAGGACCTTGGAAGCACGGCGTGTGTGAATGGCGGCCAGAGGATTGGCATCGAGAACGGTGACCGCAAGACAAGGAGGCATCGGTCGAGGCATCTGGAGTCACTCTGGCAATGGTGCAAGGAGCATTGCCCCAATGATTTAACAATTCTTGTAAGTGTGCAACCTCCAGGGAAACTTTATTAGCTTGCACCTGTATCTGCATAATGACATTGTTACAAATGCATGCCTTAGTGTACATTGCAATGTTAACATCCAAAAAACTATGAGTGAATAAAACTGCATTCCTATCTTTCCATAGAGAAAACAAAATTTCCATCCTGAAAGTATGCCAAATCTAGGAGATCTTCTAAGGAAATCTGGGGGAATCACCCAACAGGATCATGTGCCATGAAAAAGGTTTGGGCCTAAAAGGCTTGAAAAAATCATGAATCCAGTGCCAATAATTCTGAGCACACTTGCAAAACTAGAAAATATGCAAAAAGGACTCAGGTTGGCCACAGAAGGGGCATCTAGGATCAGGAACACCAATGTGCTTGAGCCAAGGCCCCAGAGGAAGACCTTGGAAGGCAAGGCACGAAGAAAAGTGTGCAATCTTAGGTTCTGTAATGGCACTCCAAATGGTGTCGAACCATTTTCTCCATTGAGAAAGAGAAGAATGCAAATGCCACCATTGATTAAGTGTGTCCACCATCGAAAGGTGGGACGAAAGCCATCTGTATCCCATATTGGGCTTATAATTGGTAAATGGAGTGGCAGAAAACCACTTCCAATCATACCACCAAGGACGAATAGACTGAATCCCCACTTTATGAAGTAAGTGCACAGGGATGGAAGACAACAGAAAGTCATAAGTCTGGCGATCAGCATGAACAAGGTGGTATTGAACTTGCATATCCTCCCATGACCTAAAATTCATGGTGACTCTTGAAAAAATGTCCTTGGTAGTGCGGATGCCACATTTAAAGAAACGCAGAGCACTGGCACCTTGAGTCTTGACAAGAGGAGTACCCTAGAAGGCAAACAGGGGTGACCACCAAATGTTCTGTTGATTTAAGGATAGCCCATTGCGAAACTCATCACCAACCCAACAAAGCCAAGGTTTAATAGCTTCCCAGGCTTTCCAGATGCTTTTAATAACAAAAGAGCCCTGTATGACCACTGGTTCACGCATAGTGAGAAGGGTTTGAAAACCAATCCCCTTCCACGCTAATTTGTTAGCAGGGAAGCCTGAAGAGATGCAATGCCTAACAAGAATTTTCCAGGCTTCATCTTCACAAATAGCTCTGATAATCCATTTAGCACAGAGGGCAAGGCCCTACTTCTGAGTGGAAAGCAGGCCGAGACTCCCAGATTCCCTTGGGAGACAACAGAAATACCAAGCAACTCTGTGAAAACCATGATGGTCATAACCAAAGGCCCAAAGAAAATCTCTGAGAAAACATTCTAATTTGAGATAGGAAGCTTTGGAGGGAGCCCAACAATAATAATAATACACATGGGTGGCAGCCAAAATCTTAGAACAAATCTAGAATTTACCAGCAAGAGAAAGCGACTTAGTGATCCAATAATCAAGCTTTTTGCTAATCTTTGTAAGCATAGCATTCCAAAGTTCCACAGGGGAAGCCTGGAAAGCAAAGGGAATGCCAAGAAAGCGGAAGATTTCTCCATGAGTAACCCATTTCTATTGGAATTGGCTAAACCAAGGTGGAGCTGGCAAAAAAGACTGTCAATAGTAGAGCATTTTATGCCATTGAATGGCAGAGCCAGAGGCTTGACAAAAAGTTTCCAGACAATTTAAAGCATTTTTGATGTTTTCTTCATCTTCAAGAAGAGTAAGAAAAGAATCATCAACAAAATGACCATTAACTAATTGGGAGGAAGAATCATGCAAGGAAATGCCACGGACCAGTCCTGAAGACACAGAGTGAGCAAGTAAATAACCAAAACCTTCAGCAGCAAGGACATAAAGCGATGGAGCTAGCGTACAACCTTGTCTGATGGAACGAAAAAGTCCAAAAGCTTTAGATTGAAAATTATTGATGGTGATGCAAGCATTAGTGTCACCAAAGAGCATCTCCACGGACTGAAGAAAATTGGGACCAAAACCCAAAACCTGAAGCATAGCCAAAATGAAAGGCCATTCAATGTGATCATAGGATTTAGCAAAATCTATCTTTAAAAAGATAGCCTGCTGCTTGGACTTATGAGCCCATTCGATACCTTCCCGGACAACAATGATGTTGTCAAGAATATACCTGGATTTCATGAAGCCAGTTTGTTCAGGCCACACAATTAGAGGAAGCATATGGCAGATTTTGAGAGAGAACGCCTTAGCAATGATCTTATAAGACACATTCAAGAGGGTGATGGGCCTCCAATTGCAGATGTCCTCAGGATCACCAGCTTTAGGTATGAATTTAATATTTCTTTTATTTATGATCGCTCCTAAACTTTTAGAATGGTATGCTTCAAGATAGATTTTGTGCAGATCAGGACCAATTTGCTCCCAAATATGTTTGTAAAATTCATAGGCAAATCCATCACACCTAGGGGATTTGTCATCCGCCATGGAGTAAACTGCCTCTTTAAGGTCTTGGAGGGAAAGAAGTTGCTCATAGAAAGCACGTTGCTCAATCGCAAGGCAGTTTGGAGTAACAGTAATACACTTTTTGAGAGCCTCCTCCTGAGCAACCGAATGGCCCTGCAAAGCAAAGACGTTCTCATAGTGAAGAACAAAAGCTTGCAGGATGTCAGGTAGACTGGAAAGAACATCAGTTCCCTATTTTATCTTTTTAGTCCCAATATTGGTATGACGGGCTCGGAGAGCCTAGAAGAACTCCTTCAAGGCTTTGTCGCCAACCTCCAACCAGTGGAGATGGGCTTTGATTTGAGCTCCTCGGGCAGCATAGTTATCAGCAATTTTCTTTTCATGGCGAAGCTTGGCAAGCTGAATTTGAAGATCCACATCAAAGGGGTTGAAGGTGAGTGCTTCAAAGGCTTTTTTGAGGGCAAGGGTGTTGGCTTCATAAGACCATTTTCTAAAAATTGCCAGCTGACGCCTGTAGATGCGCAAAAATTGAGCCGTTCTGGTAATGGCATCATTCCACCATTGAATCCAACCTCACTGGGAATGTGGATGTGGTTCCAAATTCCAGACACGTATGTGGGAGATGGTGGAAGCATGCAACAACACAGACATGTTGAGGAAGAATTGAGACTTGGCCACTTTGGGGATAGTTGTTTGCCAAAAAATGCCAAAATAAATGGGATAATGGTCTAACAATGTCACATCTGTCAGGGGAATGATAGGTAGATCATGATCTTCAAAAAAGGAAAAAAAATATTGTGCCGAGATCATAGCATGATCAAGACATTTCAATATGCGGTCAGGACCAGCTCAAAAATTGGACCAAGTGTGCCAGGCCCCACTATCATGACAGTGGCTAGTATTGGGATCAAAAAGGCCCAATTTATGACGCATGTAAAACTAGGCTTCTCTTTCCCCAGCTGTCCAACGGAAAGGTAGAATGTCATCTTTGTCAGAGGCCACTTCAACCATATTTAAGTCCCCACACAAGACCCAAGTAGCTGGCGGCAAGTTGTCAACAAGCCAAACCCACATTTGTGCCCTTTCCACAGCATCATTGGAGGCATAAACATTAATGACTCCAAAAGAATGATTGTTAATGGAAAGCAAAAGCCAAATAATATGGTGTGTGGGGTCAGAACCATGCGAGATAATAGTAGAATGAAGGCAAGGTGATAGGAGAGTAACTACACCACCTTGGCCAGCTTCGTACTGAGAAGAAAACATGATGCTATCCTGCCAAATGGCGCGGCATGTAGCAGAAAGCATGAAACCAGAAATCTTAACTTCTTGCAGGCAAAGAAAATCTAAATTCCCAAGTCTATGACAGGTATCCCAGACATAGTACTTTCTGGGGAGGTCTGTAAGACCTTGAACATTCCAAGAGAGGAAGTTCATGAGAACTTTTCCATATCATCCTCGTCCTCTAGAGAGGAGTAACTATTCTGCAAAAAGGTAGAAACCAGGTGGAAATCATATGGGAAATCCTCTGAACTTACAGCCTGCCATTTTACCCCTAATATCTCCACACGTCCAAGAGGATTGTGAGAACGCCTTGTTGCTGGTGGTACTATGAAAGAGACTACAATAGGAGAACGAGCCCCAGCCAAGGATGAGGCCCTAGCAGCTGCCTTAATCCCCTACGAACCAGCAGGGTTTGAAACTTGCGAAACTAGAACAAGTGTAATGGAAGTCATTGGCATCTCCATGCTAGTAGGCATTGACACTTCAGTGGAAGCAGGAGGAATCACGCTAACTGCCGCATAGGATGGCTTGGGGGCCAAAGGATTCAAGGCAAGCTTGCCCTTGCACCTAACAGTAACCCATTCTTCTTTTTTTCCTTCGACCTATTTGACAAGTGTCACTTTAGGCTGGGGTTTGACCCTAGGCGTGGCCAAAGGGAAATCCCTGATCTTGTGTTCTGCAGACTAGCACCTATAACAGGTGTTAGGTAGGTTCAAGTAAAGCACCTTCTATGAGAAGGTTTGAGTGCCAATCTGGATTTCCACAGAATCCTTGAGATCTTTAGAAAGATCAACTTCAATGCAAACACGCCGCTGAGGGCAAGCATTAAAAAATTTCTCTTGCTCCTTGGTAACAACTTTACCAAGGGCTTGGGCAATAGCCTCAATAAAAGGCCAGTAGGGCAAGGGTAGACCTAGGAATTCGACCCAAATAGGAACCCTAAGCTTTTTATCATCCGAGACAGAGAAGTCTTGGGACCATTTTTGAAAAACAAGCAGAGAGGAACACACAGACCAAGGGCCGTTGGTAAAAATCATGTCTTCTTGCGATGGGTTAGCAAAGCAAAATAAGAAAAAAACCTTTGGTAAGGTTTTGCCCATCATCAAGGCGGACTCCATGAGGAGTCCAGCTTTTGTTGACCCATTCTCTGAGCATAGCTTCAGGGGGAGTCCTACCAAAAAAATACCCTATCAAGGTATGTTGTTCTAACCAGTCACATGCAGCATCAAATTCTTGCAAAGGAAGGACAATATCAGGATTACCTCGTGGAAGACCTTCGGGACAAACTTGTGCGGGCATTTGTTCGGTGGCGGTGCCATGGCAGTCCGAAGCGGCAGCGTCAATACCAAAAACAACTGGTTCACTGCTAGCCAGAGCCATTATATCCTAACTTAAAGCTCCCGCAGTAAATGCAGTATGACAAGTGCCGACAGAAGGGGAGTGCAAGCGAAGGGCCGTACGCAAAAAAAATTGAAAGTTCGCATGTAGCAAGAAAACCCTAGCAGAGCAAAAAAAACCCAATAGTGAAAGTTTGAGTCTAATACCATCCACTTATATTTGCCATTATTTTGACTAATTGTAAAGGCTGATAATTGCATAACGACTTTATCAATTTTTTATTAATATCCGAAATAGAGAGTATGATATTAATTTTGATATATAATCAAAAAATATATTCCTTTTTAATGATGATTATGTCATATTATTATTTATCTAATATTATTAAATTTAATACTTGATTATGATTTTATTGCACTCATTTGTTCACATTAACTATTATTTAAATATTATAAAATTTTAGATTTTGATAATTGATTACCATATAAAGGAATATTAAAATTTATTTTATTATTAATGACTTGTGTAGTGCTCATTATTTAATATTATTCTATATCTAATCATTCTCTTATTATTCTTAATTATTTAATGATATTACTTCTTTGTTATAATATTATTTATCTCTATATTATGTTCTTTGGTTTATTATTACTGTCAATATAATAATAAATTATATAATTTATTATTTCTTTGGTTCATTATATTATTAAATTTAACTGGTAGAATAGGGGACATGGCATTTTATCTAAATAGAAAGATCCACAACTTCTCCTATTTTCTAGTACAATCTACCCAATCAATTGATCATAGCAATGGTCCTATTTTACAAATAGATTTCAAAAATAGAGAGTGACATGAGAAAAAAGTAATCACATGATGGAGCTATACAAGAAAAGAGATGAGTAATGGAATGATTGCAATCATAAAAATGTTTCAAGGGATTGACAAAAAGAAATTTTGAAGGATGCATTTCAAATAAAGGATTTTGTGATACAAAATTATATGAAATCTATAACAAACCTAAACATGTCGATGATCGAGAATCTTCTATAAACATGGAGACTAACAGAGGATGATATAATAGGTCGCATTTTATCTTGTCATAAACTTAGTTTATTTTCATCATGATTTTTATAATTTCATTTTGACAAATTACATGTAACATAAGATTAAGTTGTAATTGCAGGTGACCTTCTGACTTGCAAAGTCATTTGCATGTAATAATATTTTAGGTCAAGTACATTAGGAGTTGCAGTTTGCATTTAAGTCAAATTTAGTTAGGGTATAAGTTAATTTTTTTTGGGTTTCTCCCACCTTTCTCTCTCATCCCATCACCTATATATAGGAGGGAGACTCATTGTAATTTTCATCTTTTAGGAGATGCAAGAAAACTTTGTGAGTTTGCATATGCAGTCAAAGACTTTATGCTTTAATGTTGATTGAATTGGTTCAAATAAAAGAGACATTTTTCTTCCAAACTTTTTGTTGATTCAAGGTGTTATGTGACAACATTTTTAAAATATTGATTGTGAGTTTTACTTCTTTTTTCAAGATGTATTGAATTCAATCTTGTAGACTTTGAGTTCCATATTGCGTTCAGAGTTATCATACAATTTGAGTTTTCACAGATTTTGTGTTGCATAAGGGAAATTTGTTATAGTTGATAATACCTTGACATATTAATGTGTGAAAGACTGGGTTTCAGTGTTAAGTAATTTGATAGAATTTAGTGAGCATTTGGTAAGAGACTTTGTATCTTACCATTTATGCAAGTTACTAAATCATTTTTTAGGATAAGTGTTGAAGACTTTGGGTTTCTAAAATTATTCCACCCATATTAAAGCAAATTGGTGTCTTATATGTTATTCTTATGTCAACTCACAATGCATCGATATTATCATAGAAACAAGTACTTTTTGTTAAGTTTTAGTGTTTTTTAAAAATGTTTATGAAATTGTCTCTCAAAAAGACAAATAGATTAAAAGAACCACCCTATTTTGTAATCCCCAACTAATTATTATTTCAAGCCACCTATATTAATAAGAGAGTCTCCCATATTTATAAGAGGGAAAAGAAATATGATGTAACATTGCCTAAAGCTACAATTTTACAAGTTGTGGTCAAAGTGACTTGCATAACTTTTAGCCAACAAGAATGTAAGATAACAAAAAGATATCACCAAGGCTTGAATAAGACAAGAATGCAATAATTACTATTATTATGAGATATTGTCTTAGAAAGTTATAGAGCATTATACAAGTTAAGTGTAGAGAGAGGGGGAGGGGTTAGTGGGTAAAGGGAGGACAGAACTCAAAGAATTTATGAAAATGAAATACGTGTTTAAAAAGATAGAAGATGAAGGAAAGAAAGAGTTAAAACATTTATATAGGCTATTTTGCATGAACTATACTTATATTATTAGGTGATAATGGATAAATGATCAAGAATAAATTTTTAATGTAAAAATATCTCAAGACACTAGTGTGGCACACAAATGTTCACACACCATGCTAGTGTCTCGATAGTGTTGGGCATTCATTTTGCATGAGGTCAATGACAGGAATCCATAGTGTAATTCCTCTCTTGAAAAGAAAATATTTTTAAGGATCCACTCCAAGGTTCAGTATTTGTCTTGTGACATACCAAAATCCGCTCTTTAGAAGATAAATGTGAGTGTTCATGAGGAGGACTTTGCTAGTTCTAAAAACTCTTTTATCTTGGAATTGAAGTAAAATATGTTCGCTATCTCAAAATATCACACCAAAAGAACAATATTTTTCTTTTTTCTATTTTTCAATGAATGCAATTCTAACAATGCAGCTAGTATGAGGTCCTACTCTTAACGAAACTAAAAGCAAATAACATGAAATCAAATGACTTTGAAATTGAAATTCCTAAATGGACATAAGCTATAGGACACAACATGTTGTGAGTTAAACTTTCGAAGAAATCAACAAGAAACCAATAAAAATAGGAGCATCACTTCCTAGAATCCACTAATGCAATCATCGGTGAGAATCTTTAACAAATCGAATGATGTTTTAATTTTCATCAAATCGCAAGGATATGAAAAGTGCACTCATGCGAGACAAAAAGCTATGTAGACACAATTGGGTGATCTCTTCTCAAGCTTGTTACGTCAGCAAAATTCACATATTTGTAGCAAACATCATAACTAAAAGATCACACATCCAGAAACAACGAAATAAACCTTTGGCTCAATCACAATCCCATGAATAAAATCCACAAAACAATGACACATTCAGGCAAGAATAACTACACTCTGAATGCTAGCACCAAAAGTATAACTTTATTGCATAATAACGGTGGCCCTTCTTACATTTTACAATGGGGTATTTATAAGAAATCATCTCCTCAATTTGTGTTGAGAGTGAGCGATATCTTGATGCAATAAAATGCTTTTAAAACATTTAAACAAACTAAATATATACAAACTAACAATCTAATTGGTGCTTAGATGAACTCCATTGTCATGCCCAAAATATGAGGGCAAAAACACCCACACAATTATTATTTTTTATATAAAATTAATTGTAATAAGGTTCACAAAGGTTTTAAAACATCTAATTCCAATTAATTATAAGACTTCATATTTTACAAATTTTAATTACATTTTAAATATTACATCTCTAGAACAATAGTAAAACCATAATTTATCATAATTTAAGTTCCATTAACTTTGATCATTTATTAATCTATAAAGACAATATTAATCAATAATAAAAATTCACTTATTCAAAAAAAAGCATTTTAAAAATAGAAGTCTAAACATTCGATGATGAACCTGATAATGAGATAACGTCTATCACAAAATTTAAACAACTTTATTAAAACCTTATTCTAATATCAATATGGTTGAATTAAGGATCTATTCTAAAGTAATAATAATATTAATGATAAAAGTAACATATTTAAAATTAATTAGACTAAAATCTAAACTGAATTAACATGAATAAAACTTAACTAACTTAAATCAAAACTAACATAAATACATTCTAACTATATCTAATATAACTCACTAAATTTAATACCATCTATCTACATTTAATAATGATAATAAAAAAACTAACTAAAATACTAACTATCCTAACATTAATACTAACCTAGCACTAATACTAATCTAAATTGCATTTAACTAAATCTTACTAAACTAAACTTTAGTAACATTTACTAACCAAAAAAATAAAGCAATACTAAACTAACCCATCCCAAACCCTTAACACTAACTCACCTACTCACCCCTCAAATCCTACCTTACCCCCCCCCCCCCACATGTCACATCGACCACTCAAATCTCATTCACTTTCCAAGCGCTTCCTAAGCCTTTCCCCCTAGGCACTCTGCCCCACAAACATGCGCTGACCAAAATATGTGTGGTGGCGCCTAAGGAAAAGGGGGGAATAGTTGCATTAAACCAACAGTAAACTCCAAGCATAATAAAACTCAGCGTGTCCTTCCAAGGAATAAACAACTACAACAAAGGGATGGGGGGTACAGGGTGAGGTCACCCACAAATGAGATTTGACTAGTTTTTTTGAAAATTAATCATACACCTCCCAACAAAAGCTAGTGCCAAGTGGATTCAAGGAATTTAAAGCTTAAAGTTTATTTGGTGGGAGATAGATATTTAGGATTGTTTAAAATGTTTAAAAGTTTTTTTTTGAATTATTGTATTTATTTGTAGTTTGATTAATTTATTTATATTATTCAACCAAGATATATAGGAGAATCTTTTAAAGATTCTCTGTTACAAGAGGAGAATTAAATTGGTTCCCCATACAAAAACCAAAGAGTTTTTACTCTCTTGGGACATTTTTTTTTTCTATTTTTTTTCTAAGTGTTGAAATTTTAAAGCAAACAAAAACATAAGGATAATTTTTTTGTCTAAGTATGATGACCAATTTTATCCATTAAATCAAAGAGGGTATAAGTGTATTTTTTTTTTGTTATTGAATTTTGCTAACACCTAGTTAATCCAAGAATTTAATAACTACTTAAAATAACATTGCAAGATTGATTTTTTGTTTACAATAATCACGAAACTGAACCTTCATTCATAACATAATTTTTTCATTTTCAACATATAAGAAAACTTGAAATTTTTCCTAATTGAACATCATCATTTCATCTTATTTTTGATGTGCATCCATATAACCAAAAAATTACAAGCAAAACTCATGAGAACCAATAATACTCAACCACTATTTTATTGGCAACCCGATTCAAAGGCTCAGCCGGAAAAGAACTAGGAAGAAAACCCAGCGTCATTGCCATTACAACAAAGTTATTAAATACAATTTTCATAGGATTTCAATCCTGGAATTTCAACAATCAATTACATTTCCTTTGTGTCCCTTATCAAGGGGTCCATATCATTTTCAGAAATACATTGCTAAGATCGTGGAGGGAACAAAATCTGACCGGGTGACAAACAAGCATGACCAAGAGACAAAATCAAACATGCATATTCATACTAGGTTTTCACAACAGGATTCACAATGAATCAAAACTAGGGAAAGATGGATTTTTCCAAATGGAGATGTCAGACACAACACCAAAATAGATGCCCAAATCGGGGCTATAATTCCAGAACTTTCGTTCTTCCATTTTAACATGCCAAAACTCATACAAGGTTTGTGTTGACAGGTAGGGGCCCATAACACCCTACCCTCTCCCCCTCTTCTCATCCTGAGAAGAGACTCTACACTATTGGAGTCCAACTAAAAAGACCTTTCCTAAAATTGGTCACTTTTTCCCTATCCAAGGGTGAGTAATACCAAAACACCCATACAAGAAAACTTTGAAATTCAAATATAAACATGAAAGAAAAGCATTCAAGAAAACATGGTTGCAATCTTTCCCAACATACCCAATGTACATACAAGCATCCAAATAACAACACAATAGCATAAGTATGAAACAAGCATAAACAATCTGAACAAGGGAGGTGAAGAACTCCTACCTTCACAAAGAGGTTATGGTAAATGATCAATTTGAGAAGAGCTTTTCCTTCCTTGCCTTCAATCTTCCAAGACTCCTCTCTAAAAGTAGAGATTGGGTAACAACCAAAACTACTCCAAGAAGGGCCTTTAAATAAGATCCAAATTCAACGACCCAAAAGGTCAATAACTTCCCCCACTCACCTACAAATCTAGAAGTTTCTAACTCAACCAATCCTAAGGTTAACCACTAAGTGGAGTTGAGGTTATGCAACTCATGGTAACCACTTTCAATTTTCGCACAAAGGCAAAAATAGACTTTTTGAGTGACCTCAAAAGTCAATAAAAGGGGCTTAGGCGGTGGAAAATACCCCCAACCCATGTACCCATACCCCTTGGGTATAATTATTCCATGTTTTAAAGGTCTTAGGAATTGATTTGGAACCAAACAAAAGCTAAGAATAATTAGGACCAACTAAAAACTCCAAAATTCAGATTAAGCACTAATTCGAATTAGGGGTGACTAAACTCAATTAAGAAACAAATTAGCAAAAAATGACACTAACTTAATCCGACTTAGGTCAAAAGGTTACATAGATAACCCTAACTAGCTTGTTGGAATGCATATGCAATTCGCGAGTGTCAAGTGACACTATAAGAAAATAGTTACAAACATTAACATTTACTGATCATGAAAAGGTACATTCATACATCTCACAAAATAATTTAGTTACGAACAACAAGGTTTCCACAATAACACATAGGGATCAGTTCTATTCCTCCATCGGGTTTTTTGGCTAAAATATCCTGCACACTCATTGCACACATTAGTAGTACCATAAAATCACATGCACATATGTATATACATATCAGGAAATCACATAAATTAAAACATGCATCTATTAATCAATAAGGGTTTCTCTCATCCTACTCAATTCTTAACCATTAAAATCTCTTAATCAAAGTGTTAATCCTACATTTACTTATTTCATCAACATACATATTCATAAAATATTAAATGATGAACTGAAATATCTGAAAGTAAACATCACACAATATGAAATAATATAATATGTTCAAAGCATCTGATAATGTCCTGAGATCTCAAGTCGTGAGTATCAAAATAATAATAATGTATCACTATGCTATGATGGATCGGGGCAAGGCCTCACATCCATCCATATTTTATTCATTAATTGGATGCATCAGTCCTTTACATGTCAAAAATAGAGAAAGCATGAAAGAGAAAGTAGGAGGAAGCCATCAGTCAAGGTAGAAGTGCATCGAGACACCAAAAATAGAAGCTGCCCCTTCTTGTGTCGAAGTTAAACTACCATTAGAATGCGCTCTCGATGCATGGAAAGTGTTATTTTTGGAACTGGCAGTTAACTGTCAGTGCACCTCTAAATTGCGGAGCTGTGGAGCTACAGACCTGTAGACCTCGATTGAGTCAAAATCTCAAAATTTTACTAAGTGTCAAAATTGAAATTCTGGCATCTGGGTTTTGTTCATCTTTATCCCAAAGCTATGTTTGGATGTTTTCCCTCAAATTTCTCTATAATCTTAGTAATCTTAGTAGCATCCAAAATATCCAAAGCCTCATACTTTTCTTTGACCTTCTGTCTGTAGTTGTCCACCTCAATTCGAGTTTCTGTAAAATCTTCAAGTTTGGTGTCCAACTCTAACAGTGCTTCCTCTATCCTGAAGGCTTGTCTAATGTCTTCATCATTGGTTGCTTCCTCTAAAGTATTTTTGAAATTTTCCACAACTACCTCAACTGGCAACAGTTTCTCTCATTCTTCATCTTCAAAAATGTCCAAGCATGCATCACTATACAACTTTTCTGCTTCTAAAATTCGCTCTCGGGCTTGGTCCTTGAGCCTATCTATCTCATCATGTAATGTTTCCATCACTTTATTTCCATCTGCAATCTTTTCTATCCAATCATCTATCATGTCTAACTCCTCTCCAATATATACATCAATCAGAATGTGGTACCTTTGCCCTTTTATGGCTTGTAGAGTTTGTAAATCCTTGCTCCATGTCTATACCTCATCCATGATACTGAAGTCCTGCCTCAAAATTGCCACGATCTTATCAACATTCTCTTGTGTAGCATGCAATAACCTCAAACTTCATGTGATTATAGTAACACCCTTATCCTCAAGGTTGTCTCACCAATCCTGACAAGCTCTCAAAAATGGACTGAGCCATACACCTTCCCCTTCTCTAAAAATGGAATTCAAAGTCTCCTCAGGGCATTCAAAATCAAGAGGACCAATAACTTCAGCTAAATATCCCTTTAAGATCTCAACTTGCCTTCGAAGTGTTCTAATTTCAATCTCATCCTGTTCCATATGGATGAGAACCTCCTTGACTCCCATAGTCATCATTTGCCAGGATGTATCCTGTGTAGGCTTTCCTAACATGATATCTTTCACTTCATAGTCCTCAAGATTAACAACTTCTTTAGCTGTACCTTCTAGAGGGTGAGCCACTTGTGCAAATTAGTCTTGGTTCTGTGTGTAGTAGTAATGAATGAAAATGGCGTTGCATCATGTAATGGAGAGTCAGGCTTGTTCAAAATCTTTGCAATGTCACAATATCATCCTCTGGAGCACAAAATTGATGCTTGGCACTTCTCATTATTTCCTTCCGAAACCATCTTAGAATATGTCTTTCTATAACCTTGACTCTAGATGATGAAAGGATGTGTTCAACTACCTCATTCCCTCTATTGCTCTTGCTTGGAGTCTCCTATTATGAGGGTTCTTCTTCTGTAGTCTCGATTTCTTTAGATTACGTAGTTTGATCCTCAACTTTTGAAGAAGGTTGTTGTATACATTCTACTATTTGTGTCTCTTTTGATGGCTCATTGGTAACCCTTGGTTCTAGTTGCCCTTGTAATGATGATTCCTTTTGAACATGTTCTTCTAAACTCAGAGGTGGAGGTGTTACCGAAACCTTATCTACCATCATAACCTGAGGTGAAGATGGGGGAGTGAGATGAGGACCTTGTGTCTTGGGTGGCATCTGCATCCAATCTTGTTGTTGAAGTTCACCTATAGGGGTATCTCTGATCTTATCTCCAACTAATTTTGTACCCACTAGCATGAAATCAAAATTTGGGATGGAGAGAAAATCATCACCTAGCTCCCTTTTCTCATTCACCCATTGTTGTACTTCATCTTTCAAAGAAGAGAGTTCTACCATTTCAGCTTGGGTGGGTGGTGGGGTATTTGTGACACTCTTCCTTCTTTCCAATTCTGTGGCTTTGGCCAACTGAGTTCTCCTTTGTAGAGGCATTTTCTTCTCCTCTTCATCTGACTCTGTTTCCCCTTCATCTGATTCTTCCTTGGGAATGGTTTCAGGAATAGATGGATTAGGCACTAATATTTTACAAACTCTTTACCTCTTGTTCATTCTAACCTTGATCCTCTTTTTTTTCTATGGAACCATAGGAGAAGCGGGCTCTTCATGCACTAGATGAATGGATGTCTCTAGAATTTCTCCTTCTTCTTATTGACTTGACAAAATAGGAGGCAATGGAAATTCAACCTGGATATGAGAAGCTCCACCATCTTGGGGCTCTTGGGGATTAGATTCTTGTCGTTGGGAAGGGGCCTATTCTTCAACATGCTCTTCCTGAAACCTCTAAGGAGAGGCTCTCTTCCTCTTTCCCTTCTTCTCTGGAGGGTGGTAGTATCCCACTGGATGATCTAGCTGGTAGACTATTTTTGGCCTGATAGGAGACTGGAGCACAAAGACAAGAACTGTGACATTCTTTCCCTTTCCCCTTTCTAGGTGAGCATGTGCATGGAATATCACTATATTCAGAATTGGATCAAGTGGAAAGGGTTTCTTAATCCAACTCTTTTTCATTCTAATGACATGTCTCGCTCAATGATTAATATCATCTCCTTCTTCTCTATCAATTTTTGCAATCAGAATGAGCCTCTCGCCAACTTTATCTATATTGAATAGGGGATCCAGTAGCTCCTATGAGTCCTGTAGCCTTATCTCATCTGAGATGGTCAAATGGAGAGCCTTCTCTACTAAATACAAAGTCATTCTACAATAGTCTCTGATACAAACATCGTAGTCATTTATGGCATTCATCTAATGATCTTCAATGGCATCCTCGTGGTAGAACTCTTTTCCTACCAACTTTTCCACTTTACCAACATTGTTGAAGAATGGCCAGGGAGAGTTATATTCTTCAAGAGGATAATTCTCCCATTCCTACTCGAAATTTAGGATATCCTACTTTCTCTTTACCTGGTATGCTCCTATTACAAAAGGCCAATCCCAACAAGGCCTCCGTTGTCTTTTGATCCTCTCATAAGCTGACTCAATTTGTCAGGATATTTTCATCAGAACTAACTTGTCACTTGGGTACCTTGGGATTTTCTTTGGATTGATGGATGCACCACCAACCCAAATGTATGTGAATGTCCAAAACTAGATGAAATATTCACCGAGAGCTATGATCGACATCTTGCCTTCATCAGACAACCACTTCCCATAATCCCCTTCAATGAATTGAATGATGGCAAATACGAAGGCATCGTTCACAATTTTGTACTCCTTTCTCTGCGGTGAGAGATTCTTCTTCACTAGCTGAGGATAAACTATATATGGTCATGCATTAGGGTCCTGCATACTGCCCTTCTTGTATAACCCAAGATAGTCGGTTACCCTTATTGCAAGTAGATACACCACATAAGAAGTCATATAGAACTTCTTCTTGTCCTTTACTATCTACAACTGATCACACAAGTTCTCACTAAGTGTGGTGGCCCAATCCAGTGGAATCTTTGAATGTCTGATGGTCTCAATGAAGTTGACCATGAATGGAGCGAGATGACCCGCTGCAGGCAATCCCATAACTTTTCTTAGTAGAATGATTGAATATCTAATGTCATCCTTCATGTATCCTTGATTCATATCCAATTTTTTGATTGTCTTCCCCCAAGGTGGCTTCTCAATGAAGTATGAGGAATATACGATGTCGATGGCCTCCTGGTAATGCTCTTTATGCCACCTCTTAGCCACTTCATACGAAAGTATGATGAACTAATCAGCTCTAGGTAGATGAAAAACCCTCTTGATATTATCAGGTCGTAGATCCAAGATCACTTCCCCAGTGATTCTGTTTACCACCCTTTCATCATGAACAAAATTTCAAGATAGGATCATAATCAATTCAGCTGACTGGACGGTCCTAGGATGTGATGCTGCATTTACTAATCCAGAATAGATTAGGGCAGATCTCAAGGATGACCTTTCAGTTGGACTATTACAAACTCTCAAGAACTCTCCCAAGTTTGTGTGTCCAAGGTCTATGTCTTTGATCTCAAAGTACTCATCATGTAACCGTGATTTTGGGGTTACACCTTGGAACTTGTAAACAACTAGTTTTGCTACTGATATGGATGTGGACATCATCTGATTATATTACCTGCAAATCATGGGAAAAAGAAAACATTATTAATTATTGGATATAGAAAAAGAAAAAAAAAGTCCCCCTTAGGAACTTATTTATTATTATTTTTTTTTAAATTTTGTTTAAATTTTTTTTTAATTATTTAATAGAGCGAGTGCAGGCACAAGGGTTTGCACGAGGGCGCATGCACGATTGGGTGCACCACACACGGGCCCAAAAGGGTCCACGATGTGCATGCGCGTGCCACTCGTGCACCCCAAAAGGGGCACGGCTGGGCGCTACCACGTAGGTGCCACGCATGTCCCAAAAGGTCACACAAGGGGCACCCAGTGAGCACCACTCACATGCCCAAAAGGGGGCACGGGCGCAGGCACCACGTAGGCACCACTCGTGTGCCCAAAAGGTTGTGCGACATGCTGCATAGGCACCGTGTGTTCCCAAAAGGGCACTGCTTGTGGCACACCACTCAAGCGCAGCATGTGCACACCCTAAAGGGCACTGTGTGCCATGTGTGTGCAGCGCGTGCACACCCATGAGGATGTGTGACTTAGCAGAAAAAAGGGGGGAGGGGGTGTATCCATACCTCCCTCCTTGCTCTTGTGTAAATGAGCAAAATAAGAAGGGGAGGGAGGGTTTTATAACCCTCTCTCTCTTGTGTAAAGCACACCGTGCCTTGATGCGCGCGAGTATGAGATTTGTTTTTTTTTTGGAAATTTTTTGACTCTAAGACTCCTAACTATAATCAGATTTCTTCTCCTGACTCTTGAACTATGAGTTTGAGAGTCGAAAAAAGTAGGGGGTCCCCATTCCTATTAAGGAATGGGGTGTGTGTTGTGGACACCACAACATATAGATTGCACTCAAAAATGACAAGAGACAAGAAAAACATGCAATTAACACAAAAAAGACTTAAGGAGGTAACTAATAAAAAATTATCCTAAGTGTCATAGTAAGGAAAGATTGATGCAAGCCATGAAGTGAACCAACTCAAATGTTGGAGGAATAATCACTCAAGTGGCTACAAAAGTGTAGGTTAAATTGTAAAAGGTATGTAACTTTTGACTCTATAAGGCATAATTTTTTACAATTTCTAGGACATTAAAGAAAACTACTTTTACCTTCCAATTAAAATGATTCTATAACATGTGTTTCATTTGACAAGTCTACTTACATGTTGGTGATCGAAGTTTGGTGATTTCCCTTGAATCTCAAATAGGATCCTTTCTTAACCTACCTCCACTCTTTGTAATTTTTCTATTGTAACTAAAAATGAAAATGCATGTATGTTGTGGCACTATAGATTATCACATTGGAGAAAAGGGTATTAATGCTATAGTAGACATATCTACTCTTTAAATAAAATATCAAAAGGGATCATGATGACATTAATATTTGGTTAGATCATAATAAGTATGTTGATATCATTTTAAAAGGTTTAAAATTCAAGACTATAAGCCAATAAATATTGAACTATTCTTTATTGCTACAAAGTTGAGTTTAGAAAAGTATCCTAATTTTGATGATGACATTGAAGACATATCTAATTTTTGTACACTTGTATTGTTGGTAGTCTAATGTATGCACCAATTTGTATCATACCACATGTAGCCCAAGTTGTGGGAGCTCTAAGTAGGTTTATGTCTAACCCTTGTACTACAAAATATTCTTTTCAAAATTCAAAAGAACTTGCAAATATAATTAGGTCATAAATTGTATAATCACTCATTATAAAATTGCTACAAAATTGTCACTTTTATTTTTCATAAATACTATATATTAAATAATTAAGAGATAATACCAATTGTTTTATCACTTAGATTAAAAAAAAAAGTCCAAAAATTGGGACAACAAGTTTATAAGTTAAGACTTATGGTCAAAACAATACTACCTTCTATATTAAACAAATAATAATTAAATAATCTTGAAAAATTTGATCATATAGCATAGTAAACATAGTATTTAGTTATTAAATCCAAATAATCTTTCAAATCTAAAACTTAGAATAATATATCCAAAATTGTATCAACTGAAATGACCAAGTGAAATTTATTATTAGAGCATTGTTATCCACTTTCATGAACATTGGACTATATATATATATATATATAGAATAGAGAATGCTAGACACATAATAGAGAGAAATTTTGAAGTGTTTTTGCATTCTAATCTCATAACAAAATATCTAATAAATCATATCAACACAACAAACCAATTAAAATTTATTGTCAATACATCAATATCTTTGATGAAAATAAATAAATCTTAATAAATTAGTTTTATATATTTGATTACATTGAAATTTATACACAAAATTAAGAGATAAAATACTTTTATAATACTAAGTTTTGTATAGCATATTAAAAATGTAGATCAACCCAAATGATAAAATAAAAATTATGACTAAAAATGTCACTGTCCTCAATTTATAATAAGAACTTGTTTGAATAAATAAAATAATTTTAGAATTATTTTATATACAATAACCATTAGGGTAATAATCTCATTTACATGTTGAATTCTACAAAAATAGTTAAAAGCTCAAGTCAAAATATTCATATTACAAACTCATTCACTATGAATCAAAAGATGAATTATAAGCCCCATCATGAAGCTCATATTAAAAATTAAATTTAGACTTGTAAATAAAAGAGACAAAAAGCCTCACGTACCAAAAAAATTGTCTTGATTCTAGGACTTGCAAGAAAGTCCATCCCAACTTAGGAACCTCCCAAAAGAGTGATTTGCAAAACACAAAGTCACATGCAAGATTACAAACATGCATATGATCAACACATTTAATTTTTTTTCTAAAGAGCCACAATCAAGGATAATTTTGTTATTATGATTTAGAATAATTGAGAGGGTAGGATGAGGAGGGAGGGGGTGAATCAGTTATCCTCAGGTTCAGATGTACCAATTCAACTTTTACTAACTTCAAATAGCTTAAACAATCTTAGATACCCACTCAATCTATACGTAGCATATCATCAACAATTTAACATTTCATGAAAATACTTAACTCCTTGTCTCTATATGTGTTGATTTCTAGTAAATAAGCTTCTGCAAAATATAGCATGCATAATAATAATATCCATACATGAAAATAATATTTTGACATTAGGTTTTAATGTGGAAACCCAATTTTGGAAAATCCACTAACATTCTACCAATTTTTCACTCTTTTGAAGTGAGCATAGTTAAGAACCAACCCTACTAAAGGTTATAAAACACACTATTAAATGTGAACATGTTAAAATATTTAACCACACTCTTAGGAGTAGCCTTGTTATAGGAATTTGGATCATTCCATTAGAATCTCACCTTGATTAAAGGATTTTGACTAATACAGTGATTAGAATGTAACAGTAGGGTTGATCTATAAAGTACAACTCACTTTGAAAATTAAGGTCTCCATTTTCTCATCTATTGGTTCTTTGACTAACCTCTATTGACATCTCCATCATTGATCTGCTTAGCATCTCCTTGAGCAATCACTCTTCACCAAATTCTTCGCACTTCACATTTGTTGTTTTGTTCTTCACATCTTCTCCTTAAGCTTGCTAATCAATAATGAACCAACCTTCAAATTCATTCCTTATGCCTCCTTAAATAGGTAATTTCAATCCTTTTTTGGTTAAACATCATTGTTGATCTTAGGGTTAGGTTAGATTCATCAAATCCTTCTATCTTTTTGTTCTCCTTCTTCTTCTAGAAACTTTTGATCAAATCCTTTCCTTTGATTGCATTAAAAACTCTCCTCATGCATTAAATATGCTAGCTCATCAATCCTTATCTTCCACTTACTTTGACTAACTCAAAATTCCATCTGTGTAAGCTTCAAATTTAAATCTTTCTCAAAATGAGAGAGAAAAGAAGGAATCTACTTACCAATAGGCATTGCCATCACATCTATGGCTATGCTACATGTTGAATGAGTTTTATTTTTTTGTTGTTTCAAGATCTCTCTATTTATATGCATACATAAATACATACATAAATGCATAGACACACACATATGTGTGTATGTATTTATATATACACATATATACATATACATATGTATATATGTATATATACACATACATATATGTAGATCACAAGGGCACATACACACACACACACATGTATGTATGTATGTATGTATTTATGTATGTATAGAGAGATCTTTTTTAAGGTGCTAAGTGACTTACCTCAAAATTCAACACACAAATAATGCAAACCAAGAAAAACGGGTAGAGTTCACAAGAAATTTTATAAAAACGTATCATAGAAGATATTTTCAAAAAGAAACAAGCCATAACCTAGTTAAAAACTTAAATGGGTCTAGCTATTGATTAGAAATAATGTTGAGTTAATGGGCTATATATATATATATATATATATATATATATATATATATATATATATATATATATATATATATATATATATATATATATATATATATATATATATATATAATGTATGTATGTAGGGGAAATACAATGTCCATTAATAATGACATTAACTTTGCTCATTTTTCCTGGTCTATATACAAACATACATACATATATACATGGTTTAGAGGTAATTTCATTGTGGTAGAGGCTTCTACAAGGGAATGAGCCTCATGACTATGGCATTTACATAGAAGCAGAACTTGCTTCTTCAACTCCTTACACTCAACTCTTCACTGAAGTTATTCTGCTAGTAGTGAGAATAGTTGCTAAAAATTCCTAGGAGCCAAGGGACCCTGAACCTATACTAAATTTTATGGAGAGATGAGAGAAGTTACTATTGGCTTCATTAATTCATAACATTTTAGATCATATAGTGATGCCTGAATTAACAGTAACAGTAGATACTTGGGATCCTCGCAGGGAGACTGTGCCAATACATTCATGTTTAGATCCTTGGCTTCCATTATTGTGCCAGCGTATGGATCCTTTATATCCAACCATTGGTTATTAATTGGGGAATGCACTTCATGCTTGGCATGCAAGTGATGCATCTACATATGCAATTTTATCACATTGGAAAAATGTATTTGATCCTCCTAGTTGGGAACAGTTGATTGTTCATTTTATCATACCTAATCTGACAATAGTTCTATAGGAATTTTTAATCAACCCAACTAATCAACAACTAGACCAATTTAACTGGGTTATGGCTCGGGCATGTGCTATTCCCATTTATCATATGGTTGCAATGTTGGAGGCAACATTTTTTCCAAAGTGGTAGCAGGTTTTGTATAGTTGGCTTTGTTCAACTCTTAATTTTAATGAAGTAACAAAGTGGTTTTTAGGATGGAAAGGACTATTTCGCCCCAAGATTCATGCTAATGAGAGGATAAGAAGTCAGCTAAAAAACCCTTGAAATGATAAATCAAGCTGTAGAGGGTATGACTGTGGAACAACCTGGGGCTAGAGATAATGTAAGGTATCTTATAGTGACTAAGAATCATCAATTTATGTCACTTTAGCAACAACAAGCAGCAACATCATATGCTCAACAATAAGCCTCAGCTTCCATGCGTAGTGAGATTCACCTGAATAATTCCATGGGTGCACCTTAGTTGAGTTTGAAGGAAGTGATTTAAATATATGCACAAGAATATGACATCCAAATTTTCCCTAAAGTGGGATGCACACATGATGATCTTTGGGTTTATGGGTCTATAACTCTCGGTATCTATCTAGATTCTGTAAAACATCAAGTTCTTGCATAATCTAGAGATAGATGGGTGATCACATCATGGAGCAACTAGTTAAGATGCACTATAATTGAACTGGAGGACATCATTGATAAACCAAACAAATAATGAAGAGGAAACTTGAAAACTTGAATGTTGAAATGTTAAAATATTGAAATGAAAGCTATTGAGGATCAAACACCTATGTCATAGTTACAACACAATGTGAAGTTGATTTTAGATATATATAAAAAGAAAAAAAGAAAATACAACATAAATCATTCCCCATTTTTTTTTATTGTGGAGAGTTGTGTGCGAAAGAGGGTGGAGAGCTTTGAGCTCTGAATGTTGGTGGATACTTCATTGGCATATCTTTTTGATCACTACATTTCATTATCATACCCTTATGATCTCTACATTTCATTGTTGTGCCCTTGGTGGAGATTAGTGGAGATCTAGGATTATGTTTCAGTGCCCTTGCTTTGTGATTTTATTTTTGTGTTGTGCCCTTGTGATCTCTATGCCCTTACTCTATGATTTTCTTCAAGGGAGAAGAGGTACCTATGTAAATGTTCTTTTCTTTTCTTTCTAAACATGTATCTCTTTATATTTCCCCCAATAGGTGATTAGAGAAGCTTCTCCTTATGTATATGTATATGTATATGTATATATACATACATATGTTTGTCTATGTATGTATGTATAGAGAAGCTTCACTTTATGTATATGTATGTGTACACACACATGTGTGTGTCTATGTATGTATGTATATATGTATGTATACATAGATCTCTCTGTTTATATACATACATACATACATAGACACATACACATATGTGTGTATGTATATATACCCACATATATATACATATACATATATACATACATACATATATAGAGATCACAAGGGCATGAAAAAAAAATGTAGCAATCACAAGGACATGACAATGAAGTGTAGTGATCACAAGGGCACGACAATGAAATGTAGCTATCACAATAGCATGATAACAAAATGGAGTGATATACACACATACATACATACATATATACATACATACATATACACATACATACATTTGTATATGCAATTTTATCACCTTGGAAAACTGTATTTGATCTTTACTCAATCACCAAGAGATAATATAATCTATAAGTATAGGATTTTGCATACTTAGTTTGGTATGAATAGTTTCTATTGGATTCTTCTAAGGAGAGTGAGTCTACTCATGATGATATTGGCTCTATGTATTGATTCTTTAGAGGAGGAATGCTTTTAGAAGATTAGATGTTGTTTCTAGCTCAGATGTTCCCAATTTTATGTTCACAACTCAAATGCTCTCCCATGGCCTGAGCTAAAACCCTCATTATTGCAACCAAAATTAAGGAATACAATATGATTATGTCCCCAATGGAGAATTGAAATGAATTTTTTTTTGGATTCCACTTAGCACTGTGTTGATAAATTCAAGAAATTATACTACCATGCAAATTAACTTACATTGATTCTGAAGCTTAGGCCCTAACAATAGTTGAAAGGTAAATTGTTGTCAACAAATGTGTTAAAAATAAGCAAGAGTACATATTTAGAATAAACATAGATATTGAAAACAATGAAGAAACATATAATCCTCTTATACATAAATAAAATTATGTCAGAGATGAACTCAAGAAATTGAGCAATTGAGTAATCCAAATCCGACCTTTTAATTACCACACTCTATCCATCATTATCGTTTTATCAAACTACATAGCAATTCTAGAGATTTATCTAAATAATAAATTGCACTCATACAGAAAGCTCATATCATGAGAGATATTCAAGCTTGTGGACTATTTAGAATTAATACTACTTTACCTATTAGATGACACTATAATGGAGCCATAGAGATATGCTTATTCTTGGTGTGTCATTCTTGAAGACTAACTAAGATTTCCACTATCAAAATTATAATAACTCTACTCACTCAGAATCCTTACTCACTCAGAAGATAAAAGCTTGAGATGAGATTTGAATAAAATTATTGTGATGTTGTTTTGTAGATAACTTATATGGATTCATATCTAATGATCATAGGCTAAAGGTATTCATGCGTATCATACATTTTTCATTAAAAAACCCCTAGTTACAGAAGTTGCTTCTACCATGGAGCAAGTATTCACCCTTGAGTGAGTAACTATATGGCATCTGTAAAATCCCTTTACTTTTTTGGGACATAGAGCACATTCTATGCTAGTAAAATTCAGGTATGAAATTATTTGTTTTTTTTTTCAAAGATATGAACAATGATCTATTAGAATTTCATGCATTTGTTTGTAGATATTACCCTCTATAATTCCTTCCTTTGGACACTATTGTCATCTATAATTTCTTAAATCTATCCATACACACCTTCTTTCTACCCCACCATAGGTAGGGGCTAGAGCTACATAAAACCCTTATTATCTTACGTGCATGTGGCCAAATATAGACATGAATTACATAGGCATTTTTTTTGACCTACATATGGTCTTTTATTTTACACAATCCTCCATATGCCTATTACAATTATACAATCTAATTTTAAGAAAAATAATAGTCTTACAAATATACAATCCTACTAGTTATTGTACCCAATCTGATGACAATTCTATAGGAATTTGTACTCAACTCAGCTAATCAGCAAATAGACCCATTTAATTGGGTTATGGTTATTTTCTTTCTAAAAATATCTGCTATGATATGTTTTTTTAAAATTTGTTGCAAACTCTACCCAATTTTCCTCATCTGCATTATTTTTGTGCAGAATCTTGAGGTAAGTCACTTAGCACAGGTTGAGTGAGTTGTATTATTTTTTAATTTGGATTCTAAAATATGTATGCAACATGATCAATTTTTCTATTGTTCTAATATGTAATAATCACCTTTAAAATGATCTCTAAGATATACATGTTTAGTAGGAAATATAAAGGGATACATGTTTAGAAGGAAAAGAAATGAACATTTACATAGCCCTTGAAGAAAATCACAGAGAAAGGGCACAACAAAAAAAATCACAAAACAAGGGCACGAAGATCAAAAGGGCATGACAAAAAAATTGTAGAGCAAGGGTATGACAAGAAAATGCAGAGATCACTCTAAAAAATCACAAAGCAAGGGGATGACAACAAAATGTAGAGATCCCAATAATGAAATGCACTGATCACAAGGGCACGACAATGTTCAAAGCTCTCCACCCTCTTTCGAGGGTAGCTCTCCACAATCAAAACAAATGGGGAATGATTTATGTCATATAAATATAAATATATATATATATATATATATATATATATATATATGGCGACAACATCGGGGACAATTGAAAAAAAATGAAAATCATCACAAATTACATCATTGTTGCAAATTATTGTCACAATCTAACAGCAAATGTTGTAGTGATAGATACCTTATATGTTGCATTAATGAGGCCTGCTAAGACTTCATCTTCCCTAGAGTTGGAACTCATTTTGTATGCTAAGATTTTGCTAATGAATATTACATCATCTTTCTTAATCAAGGTTAACATCATATCTCTACCATTCTATTTAACCTTTGTGTTTTCCACTACAATTTTCTTTACATTTTATCATTAATAGGTATCCTACTTTGTTGCTTAAATATGTAACTTTATGTATTAGGTCACCAGATATCTCAATGATTTAATCTCTAATCTAAAATTTAGTTTCATGGATTCTGCTTAATATGATTTTTTCCCATTCTTCATTATCAATTTCCCTAGGTGCTCAAATTCATTCTTAAAACTCATGTCTTTCCAATATACTCAATTTTCATTTGAAATCATTGTGATGTAGAGCCTAATCAGACTCAAAGATTTATTTGGCATGATTTCCCTCTAGATTATTTATATGGGTTAAGATAGGGTCAAGGGGCAGTGCCCTAGGTGTGCTTCCTATTGCAATATAAGGTGGGGTCGAGGGGTAGCACCCCCATAGGGGTTTTTGGGGGTAGTGCCCTTATATTCTAAAAGATGTCAGCTACTATTTTTCTATTATTCTAGCCCTAATTTTGTAAGCAACAAAAGCTTGTATAAAAAGGCTTAGTGTTAGAGATTTCATCATGAATGGTGATATTGTAGTTTCTTGCGGTGGTATTAAGCTGTAAGGGATTATGGATTTTAATTAGGTTGTAATCATTGGATAATAATAATATTGGACTTTTTGTTGGTAGACATAGCCTAGGGATTGGGTGAACCATGTTAAATCTTGGTGTCTTGTGCTCTCTTTTATGTGATCTACTATTTTCTAGTATTGGTTATATTTGCATGTAATTATTATTTATATCTGAGGTTAATCCTAACAAGTGGTATTAGAGCCAGATAGTCGTCATTTTTTTAGCTAGACTGTCGTCATTTTTTTTAGCAATCCTCTATAGGAAGGTCTCATGGTTCAGTGGGAGGCTCACGGTTGAGTGGGAGTAATGGTAGATGAGGGTAAGCTAAGGGGTTGACAAGTTTAATGGGCGAAACTTTTAGTTATGAAAAATGCAAACAAAGGACTATTTTTATCAGAAGGGTTTATGGAAGCTATTGGAAGAAAAAAACCAAGAATTAGGGATATATAACAAATGACAACTAGGATCTTCTAGACAGAATGGTAATTGGAAGCATTCAATTATGCCTAGCACCACCAATGGTATTTAATATTACAAAACGAAGACAATAGAAGATTTGATGCAAAACCTAGTGAAACTATATAAAAGCTCTTTGCTTCAAACAAGGTATTTCTCATGAGGAATTTATTTGATATGAAAATGACAGAAGGTGGATCTGTTGCAAATTATTTAAATGAGTTCAATACTATTACTAGTTAGTTATCTTCTATGGGTATCAATTTTGATGAAGAAATTAGGGCTCTCTTGATTTTGTATTCTTTGCTTGAAAGCTGGAATGGCTTGGTAATGGTTGTGAGTAATTCTATTTTTGGATCTAGTACCTTAAGATATGATGATGTGATTAGTGTTATTTTGAGTGAGGAAACTCGTAGGAAAACCTCAAGTGGATCTACATCATGAAGTTCTTTGAACACACAAAGCAGAGGTAGAATGACTGAGAGAGGAAATAATTCTGGAAATCATGAGAAATCAAGAGAAAATTCAAACGGGAAGAGGTCTCAATCTAGAGGACTAAGAGATTGTTGGTACTATGGAAAATCAAGGCATAAGAAGAAAGATTGTTGGACTCAAAAGAAAAATTAAGGAGATAAACTAGAAGGGAACAAGGAGGCAAATATAGTAAGTAACAAATCTGAAGAGGATGCTTTTCTTTTTGTCTTTAGAAAGTGTTAATGATTCATGGGTTTTAGATTCTAGTGCTTCATTTTATGCTACACCTCATAGAGGTTATTTCATTGATTATGTCCAAGGGGATTTTGGGCTTGTTTATTTTGGGGGATAATGAACCTTGTCATATTGTTAGAAAGGGAAAAGTTAAGATTAAGTTTCAGAATGGGAATCATTAGCTACTACATGAGGTAAGACATGTTCCAAGGCTGAGTAGGAATTTAATTTCAGTAGGGCAACTTAGTGATGAGGGTTGTGTAGTTACTTTTAATGATAAAAATTGGAAGGTTTCAAAAGGTTCCTTTGTAGTAGCAAAAGGTGTGAAAGTAGGCACGTTTTATCTTTGTACAGGTCATATTGTTCCTTCTACTTTGATTTTTTTAGAAAAAAAATTGAATGTTCAAGAACAATTGCTGCAGTTGAGCAGGGAGAACAAATAGCTTATGTAGATTTTGATATAATGCTATGGCACAACAAACTTGGGCACATGAGTGAGAAAGGTATGAAAGTACTTCATTCAAAGAAAGTTTTACTAGGTTTGAAATGTGTTAATATGGATTTTTGTGAAAGTTGTGTGTATGGAAAATAAAAGAGAGTGAGTTTTGTGAAGACTAGGAAAATAAAAGTGAGAAATTAGAGCTTGTGCATATAGATGTATGGGGATCAGCTCAGGTATCTTCCCTTTGTGGCTCTCATTATTATGTTACATTTATTGATGATGCAACTAAAAAAGTATGGGTTTATTTCCTTAGACATAAATCTGCTATATTTCAAACTTTTAAGAAATGGAAATGCTTAGTTGAAATGAGACTAGAAAGAAATTAAAATGTCTTAGACCTAATAATGTTGGTGAGTATTGTAGTCATGAATTTAAAGATTATTACTCCACTAATGGTATTTGTAGACATAAAACTGTTCCAAGGACTCCACGAGAAAATAGAGTGGCTGAACACATGAACAAGACTATAATGGAGCATGCAAGAAGCATCTCTTGACTATTAATACTATTGTATATTTGATTAATAGAGGTCCCTCTAATTCTTTAGGTTGTGGTATTTTGGAAGAAGCATGGATTGGTAAGAAGTTGAGTTATTCTTTTCTGAGAACCTTTGGTTGTGAAGCATTTGATCATATAGATTCTAAAAATAGAACCAAGCTGGAAGCTAAGTCAAAGAAATGTGTATTTTTTGGATATGGCATTAATGAATTTGGTTATAGACTTTGAGATTTTGAAAATTATAAAATTATAAGAAGCAAGGATGTAATATTCAATGAGAAAGTGTTCTACAAATATTTATTGCAGCAACATGAGAAGAAATAATATGATTGTGTAGTGTTAGATGATACTCCAAAAGTTGATGTTCCAACAATTCTTCATCATGTGCAACAACTGTAACAACAAATACCACACACCCACTGAATGTTAGATGGTCAACAAGGATGAGTAGAACTCCAACAAAAAATTCTCCTTCCTTATATTATATTTTACTTACTGATGTTGGTGAACCTAAATGTTATGATGAAGCTATGTAGGTGGATACAAAGATTCAGTGGGAGTCTACAATGAAAGAAGAAATGGACTCGTTGGTGAAAAATAAGACATGGGATTTATGCAAGTTGTTTGCAAGTAAAAAAGCTTTACAGAATAAGTGGGTTTATAGGTTGAAAGAAGAGGCCGGAGGTAAGAAAAAAATAAAAGCCAAGTTAGTTGAAAAAAGATTTGCACAAAAAAAAGGCATCAATTTTGATGAGATATTCTCTCTTGTTGTTAAAATGACTTCTATTCACACTGTTTTAAGTATTGTGGCTACTGAAGATTTGCATTTGGAGTAGGTTGATGTTAAAATGGCCTTCTTTCATGGTGATTTGGATGAAGAGATATATATAGCTCAGCCATAGGTATTTTAGGTCAAAAGTAAGGAAAACTTAGTGTGCAAATTGAAGAAAAGTTTATATGGCTCCTCGGCAATGGTATCTAAAATTTGGCAGATTTATGCACGAGTATGGTTATAGCAGGTGTCATTCAAATCATTATGTTTATTTTAAGAGGTTGAATGATGACTACAACTACATTATTTTATGTTTATATGTTGATGATATGCTTGTAGCTAAGTCTAACATTGATCATATTAAGGGGCTGAAAATGTCAGTTAGCACATGCATTTTCTATGAAGGATTTGAGGGCAGCAAAAGAAATCCTTGGTATGAAGATTTGTAGAGATAGGAAGAACAAAAAATTGGCATTATCTCAAGTTGATTATATTGAGAAGGTGTTGCAATGTTTCTCTATGGAGAATGCTAAAGTTGCCAGCGCACCTTTACCTAGTCATTTAAAGTTGACTAAGGAGATGTGTCCCAAGACATAAGAAGAGGAGGACAAGATGTCTAAGGTACCTTATGCTTTAGCTATAGGAAGCTTGATAGCCTTGGTATGTACTAGGCTAGATATTGCACATGAAATGGGAGTTGCTAATAGGTATATAAGTCATCTAGGGCTTGAGCATTGGAATGTAGTTAAATGGATTCTCGGATATTTGAGAGGAACAACCAATAAGTGTTTACACTTTGGGGTCTCTAGTATTGATTTATAGGGCTATGTTGACTTAGATTTGGTAGGGGGTGTTGATACTAGATGGAGTACTAGAGGTTGTGTATTTACTATTGGTGGGGCAGCCATGAGTTGGGTTTCTAGGTTACAAAAGGTTAATGTTTTATCCACTACAAAGGTAGAGTATGTTGTTGCTACAGAGGCAGCTAAGGAGATGATATGGCTTTAGTTATTCTTGGAAGAATTGGGACACCCTCAAAAGGATAATTATTTGTTTACAGATAGTCAAAGTGTCATTCATCTTGCAAAGAATTCAGCTCTTCATTCAAAGATAAAACACATAAAATTGCTTTACCATTTCATTCGGTCAGTTTGGGATGATGGAAAATTAAAGCTAGAGAAGATACATAAAAATGATAATCCAACATATATGTTTACAAAGGTTGTGACAAGGGAGAATCCAAATTCTTCTTTGGCTTCGGTTGGTCTTGTAGACTGAACAAAATACAAGAATAATAGAGTCCTGGGTGGTTTGATATTCTAGTAGGAGGTATAGGTTTCATAGTGTTATGATCAATCTTCAAGTGGGAGGTTATTTTTGTGGATTTTGATCAGTCTCCAAGTGGGAGATTGTTGTGATGTGGAGCCTAATCAGAGTCAGGGGTTTATTCGATGCGATTTCCCTCTAAATTATTTCTATGGGGGTTTGGGGGCAGTGCCCCCAAGATGAGATCAAGGGGTAGTGCCCCTACGGGGTCTTGGGGCAATGCCCTAGGTATGCTCCCTATTGCAATATAGGGTGGGGTCGAGGGGCAATGCCCCTATGGGGGTTTTTGAGGGTAGTACCCCTGAAGCCAAAAATTTCCTTATATTGTAAAAGGCATCGATTGCTATTTTTCTATTATTCTAGCCCTAATTTTGTAAGCAGCAAAAGCTTTTATAAAAAAGCTTAGGGTTAGAGATTTCATTATGAATGGTGATATTGTAGCTTCTTGTGATGGTATTGAGTTGTAAGGGATTAGGGATTGTAATCAAGTTGTAATCGCTAGATAATAATAATATTGGACTTGTTGTTGGTGGATGTAGCCTAGGGATTGGGTGAACCACGTTAAATCTTGGTGTCTTGTGTTCTCTTTTATGCGATCTACTATTTTCTAGTATTGGTTATATTTGCATGTAACTATTATTTCTATCTGAGGTTAATCCTAATAGAAATGGCAATATCTCCTAAGATTTCAAACTTGCAGTGTATGGGAGACCTTATATCCTCCACAACTAACACTCCATCCAAAATTTGTTAAAATGCCTCAGCAGGTTCATATTCCAAATTTTCTATATAATTCTTCTTAGACTTATACCTTGGCTTTTCCATCATATCATGCAATAAAGTTGGATCCATTCTTAATTTCAAATGACTTCACAAATTAAACTCAACGATGTGACTAAATACCTCAATATTGTAGAATTAGGGCTTGGCATAAATTTGCTTGAATATGCTTCTCAAATGCCTCAAATCAACTTCAATTCACTCTCTAATCTCCTCTACAAGTTCTTCTAGGCTCCAAATCCTCATATTGTGGTTAATTAATTTTATTTCAATTCTTATATCTACCCCAAATTTGATCTACATTGATTGTTCATGTATGCACAATTCAAAGAGCTGATTTTGTATCCAATAGGTTGAATTTCTTTCTCCTTCTCACATATGATCTTATATCCTTATGTGCTCTTAACTATGGCTTCTAGAAATTATTTCTATGCTTCTCCCTAGTGCACAAAACTTTATGTCACCATTTCAGGGTCTGATGAATTTTCAAGTGTATTATCACTTGTTTCTATAATGAATTGATTGTTTAAGTTTATAAGGGTTTCTCATCTACTATTACTAATTTCAAATTTTTCTCTAGTGTGTCATTTTTCTTCTCTATCCATACTGGAGTGCTTGTAGGTAATCTTTATTTAACAAATGTTTTGTCTAATCTTTCTTTTTTTTTTCCTTTCACATTCTCATGCCTTCTTACATTGTTGTCTGCATTCCTTCTAAAGTTTATATTATGTGATCTTATGTTCATTCTACAAAACCTTTATATATGTCCCAAATTGATGCAAATCTAATGAAGGGTGTTCCCCCTTAATACCACAACACACAATAGAAATAAAGAGACAACACAATTTGAGAGAACAAAATATGGTCTTCTCATTATCGCCACAAATGTGAAATTATAGAATTACAATATGTGAACTCACATGAGCACCTTCCTTGCAACAGTCTACAAGATAGAGCTATGACTATTGCCCAAAACTTCCCTAGATAACCTATGGACCTTCCTTACATAGGCCTTTTTCACCACTCAGGAAGGTTCTAGACACTAAGCCCTAACCCTTGAGGTAGACCAACCTCATGTTACATTATTTTATTACACTTTATTACATAGAATCACTCAAGACAAATTAAAAATTACATTTTTGGATGGGTCCCCTTCTAAAGACCATAACTGGAAAATTGTTGACTCGATGAGATAATATAACCCCATTTCAGAATCCTTGATTAAATATCTACAACTACCAATTGCACAAGTGTTCATCAACAAAGGTTTCGCCTCATTTCAAAGCCATTTAGGCCTTCATCATTGGACCTAAAGTTTGGATAGCCAAAATTCATACAAAAAATCTACAATAACTACACTAATACATATGCTATGACAATAAAGCTCATCTAATAAGCTGATATGTCCAAGATGAAGCCCCACATATGAGATTAGAATAATTTGAGCACATAATACCAACTCACTAAAATTAGCAAGCTCACACATATAGAAACTTTTCCTAGGAATAGCCCTTATTAGAAATAAAAGACTAGAAAATTGGAAGTAGAAAGATTTTTGGGTGATGTAAGATTTTCCTTACACCTAGGATGCTTATGCATCAAACACTAAAGGTAATCTGAGAAGTGACACTATCACATCTTAGGTGTTCATAGGAAAACCAAGTTAACCTCATTTCTTGTTAGTCATGATGAATCCTCAATAGGTTGTCCTTTCCACTTGACCAAATACTCTTTATAGGTTTTGTTCCTTGTGCTTCTTACAATGTGATTTTTTAATATCTCCTCAATATCCTTTGTAGCTAAAGTATATTTTGGAATACTCCATTGTACTTCTACAACTTCATCTACATCACCTCCTTCATAATACTCTATCAATTTTGAAATGTTGAATACTGGTGAAATATTTAGTTTAGCTAACCCTACTTCATAGGCATTTTCAGTATTTTGCATGGTCTAAATTTTGTCATTTTCAACTTATTATATGTACCCACTTGAAACAATGAAATCTCTCCTTCCTCAAATGAACCATGACTTCATCTCCAATATGAAATTCCTTATACCTCCTTTTCTCATCTATCTTAGCGTTATATTATGTGTTGATCCTTGTAATGATCTTCCTCACCTCCTCATGGATCTTCTTCAATGTTTAGCAAAATCTTTTTCTTTGGCACATCTTATCTCTCCTTTATCCAACCGCCTCAATCCAAAAGGAATTTTCGAATTACTCCCATATGCAATCTGAAATGGTGATTTACTAGTACTCATGTTGATAGAATTATTGTATGCAAAATTCATCTTTGGTAAAATCATATCCCAGTCTTTTGGCTTATCCTCAACCAAACATCTTGGTAAATTCTTAAAACTCTAGTTCACCACCTATATTTTTCCATCAATCTATGCATGATATGATGAAATAAACTTCAAATTTATCTTCAATTTCTTCCACAATGTATGCTAGAAATATCCAACATACTTGGTACCCCAATTAGAAACTATGCTCTTTGGTATACCATGTAGTCCCACTACTTCCTGAAAAATAACCCCACCACATGAACAATAGCACTAGTATTCTAGTAGCAACACTTCTCACTACTTAGTAGGATTTTTCTATTAACTAGGATTTCTCCTCTTTCAACATCTTTAGAATGTAATGATTTAGATTCTTCATCAACATGTGCAACTCTTGCTTGACCTTTAGTTCTTCTATCAATTCTTCATTGGCACTAAGCACACTCAAATACCTTATGCCCTTCTTCCCCATGATGAAAACAAGTTCCAAAAAAATTCCTCTACCAAATCCTTTCCCTCTTTCTCTTTGATCTTTATTATTTTGATCGAAAATGATTATTTCCCCTCTGATTTTGATTGCTACTATTAGCCTCATCCTTCTTCTTTTGATCATCATTTTTGCCTCCATAAGAGTATCTGCCAATTCTTGCACCACAACCTCTACCACTATTTTTGTTATCAAACTTTATGTTCAACTTTTCCTCAACTCTTAGGGAAAACTAGTATGTCTACTCAATACTGGTCATTTGAACTAGAATTAGCCCCTCCTAAATGCTTGGCCTCAACCCATAAAGATAATGGGAAACTTTCTTCTTATTAGCTTCGACATGGTCAATTCCAATAGAATTTGGTAGAACTATTTGGTATACTCTTAAATATGTCTTCTTGATTGCTTCAACCTTGAATTTTCTTCAATTGATCAAGCTCATAATCCTAAGGAATGATTTGTTGCTTCAATTTATCTATTATCCAATCTTATCTAGTGATTTTATCTTTCCTTCTCATATTTCGTTCCAATTTGTTAATATAAATAATTAATTATTATTACACTTTACCTAAGTTTACTTAGGTTAATGCATTATTTAATTATTTATTAGGTTAGATACCTAGGAGTATGTGTACTCATATGAGTTGTCTTGCTGGCAACATGGGAGTTAGCAACTCTAATTCAGCACATGGTGTCTACAACATAATTTTATGTGACACACCCATGTTAAGCTTATCCTCTCATCATTGTACTAACTTATGTGCTCAATGGAGGATAATCCACTCTTAGTGGATATGTGCTTAGTTGTGAGTCTTATCACTTTGCTGACTCCTAGTCATTCTAGAGGCCTTTATATTTAGGCACTCCTGGTGTGTATTTCCCTGAATTGAATGTCATATTTTTATTGTGATCATACTTTATTGGTCCAAATTGTGCTTGTGCTTGAGCTTCTTGATCTTGGGTTATTTTTTCCTAAGGAAAATTCTTACATGGTATCAGAGTTAAGGGAGCTTCTATTTACATAGCCATTGGAGAATATTTTCTTGCTTCACCTCTCCGAGGACCTCGATTTAGATCTAGAGTATCACAGTTATTGGGAGCATCTAGAGCCAAAGCAGACCTCGCCATTGTGTCTGGAGCATTGATTAGGTAAAATTTGACTATAAATTTTCCTTAGGCTATAGTCAAATTTGAGGCAAAAACTTTTTACAAACCAGAACTGGAAGGCCTGATTTTCAAATTTGGTATATGATCATTCTTAGATTTGAATAATTTTTTTTCAGATCTGTATTTATTTTCTCTGCAATTTGTGCCTGCAATTTTCAGATTATTTTTTCAAAAAAAAAAATCGGGTAGAGAAATTTTTTTTGCTAGAACCAGGTGGTCAAATTCTGGTCCCCATGGTGGAATATTCCAACATATCGGCATATTCCATTACAATCAGCGATTATTAAATCCAAAACATATTTAACAGGAAATTATAACTCCATGGCTGACTAAACACATTTTGGTAACAATGCAATATACTCCATGGAATTCATTGTACAAATTCGATGGCCTCATTTGTTTTAATGACTATTGCTGCTTGTTTTTAAACAGCTCAAAATTCACAAAATTGGTGAATGTGGGATTAAAAATCCCACACCCACTAATCATCAATGTATTACCTCCCATTAGTAGCCTATAACCCATCCTCCGATGAGACACTGACCGTTGGCCCATTTACTCTTGTTGACCTTCTTCCCAGCCCCTGCCGTAGCTTCGCCAGTAGCCGGTGACCACTCTCCAGCATTGACCGTATAAACTCTTCTAACAACTTTTTATTTTTGACGCTTTAGTGATCTATCACATGACACATGTCCTACAGAGTGCCTAAGACATGTCACCAGTCTCCACGTGGCTTCCAACCAATATAGCCATGTGTCCACTCCACAGTAGACAGCATAGACGCCCAACTGGATCAAACTCTGCCATGCATCCTCCACATGGCACCACATGTCTATATCGTTGGCCATGTAAGTAGCCTACTTAGTGCTATATGCCATGTCATCATTCTATATAGCTGATGTCAACATTCATACCTACCACATCTTTAGGACAGGTCTTTTTTTTGCTCACGTCACTTTTTTGACAGGATTAAATTTGACGATCATTTGATCGTCATCAACAGGCCAGATTACACTGCTACGATGAATATTTGGACATCCAATTTAACATAGTATTTTACTAATTAGACCCCTCACCAAATTCAGTTTTGATTTGATAGTCTAACTTTGGGAGGTCATATCTCAGTCATCCAGATTCCAAATTAGGTGCAATTATTTTTTATTTTGGCTAGAATTTTTTGAATTTTTTAGTGGTGCTATTATTTTCTAGTTTTGGTGCATGGATTTGTTAGAAAATGCAATTTTTGACAACTGTACCTATCCAATCTTGCATTTAGAAACTTCAAATTCTCTGTACGAGCTCATCTAGACACATTCTTAGGTTCCATTTTTTTGAAAGTGCTTAATTTTTCATCAACTTTCCAAATTTACAATCAAATTATAGGTTTGTGTGGATAGAAATACCACTTTCAGAGATAGGTCCTTTTTTGCATTGTATTGATTTGATTATACTTCAAAATTGTTGCACATCTGAGCTACATTACTAAGTACTAGATTTGAACTCCAAAAGGAGGTTGTAAAAAGAAAAATTAGAAACCCACTTTTGTCCATTTTGACAAGGGGCCTATTTAAATGCACTACATATAAAGTACCAAAAGAATCATTTTGGCAAGGAGGGGTTCTTTAATTGAGTGAATAGGGGGGTGTGTCTTGTGTTCTTGTGTCTCTCTTTCTCTCTTGTGCTCTTTTAATTTTTTTGCATAGTGGGTTCACCTAAAACTCCACTTCTGACTTCACACAATTATACTACATGCAAAGATATTGTATGGAGTAGACTAATGGAAAAAAGTTTAAATCTATATGTTGATGGTACAATTGTAAAATCCACTGATGGTGATGCACAAGTTGATTGGAAAATTAAAGAGAACCAAGCTTTAAGAATGATTAGGAGTTGTGTTCATAGAGATCTCTTCTTCCACATTTCCAGCTTTAAGGATGCCAAGGGTGCTTGGGAGAAACTTGACGGATTGTAGGGTAAGGTGGATGAGGAAAAAGGATTCCAAACTAAGGATGATCTACTTCTATTGGGTCCTACTAATTTTGACACAATTCAAGACTATGTCAACAAAGGAAATGAATTGAGAACACTACTTAAAGATTGTGGTAATCCTATGAAGGATGATGGATTGATTCATCACATTTTGAAGAGGCTACCTTCAAAGTATGCATCTTTTGGTTTTAGTTACACCACTCACAGGTTGACCATGAGAAGTGCCTTCACTAAGCCTACATTTGATGCATTTCCAAAAATGTTGATGTTGGAACAATCCAAGTTGATAGATATGGGAATTCTCAAGTCATCCAAGTCTATAGCATTGGTGGCTAGTAATGAGAACTAATCAAATCAAGGCAGAAAAAGTTTTACCAATATCAAGAAAAAGCAATGGAAGCAAAAATCACAGTCAAAGACACAACGATCTTCCTACTTGCAACAAGGCAATTCTTCTTCCAACAAGAAGGGAAACAAAAACAAGAAGGATAAACTATTTTGTGCATATTGCAAGAATCCAAATCATGATGAGCATCACTGCAAGACTAAGAGAATAGATGAGTTGGAAAAATTACTTAGGAAGAACAAAATTAATGTGCCAAATGCTTCCAAGGATTCAAATCCATCCACTTCACAGGGAAAAGGGAAAGCATTTATGGAAAGCTCAAGTTCTTCAAGGGAATGGATTCTTGAGTGAGGTGCCTCATATCATATGGTTTCTTCAAAAGGACACTTTTCTTCATTGAAGTAGTCTAAGGTACCTCACATCTTTGTTGAGAATGATATAAAAGTGGAAGTTGAAGGGAAAGGACAAGTTGAGATGGAAAATGGAGAGTTCAAAGATGTTCTCTATGTTCCTAACCTTAGCAGTAATCTCCTTTCAATTTTCCAAATCACTCACTATGGAGGTGGCAATAAAGTTGAGTTCCTTCCTGATTCAGTAATGGTGTGAAATCTTAAGGATGATTCATTGGTTGCAGTGGGTAAATTCAATCATGACACAAGGCTTTATTCTTTCTCCCACTTTGTGCCTAAGTCTCCTTCACATGCTTTATTGACACATTCTCAATCACAAAATAAATTATGGCATGAGCGGTATGGACATCTTGCCTTCCGCTATCTTCATCAACTTCACTTAAAAAAATATGGTCAAAGGTCTACCTATAATTAATTATTATTACACTTTACTTAAGTTTACTTAGGTTAATGAATTATTTTAAAATTTATTAGGCTAGACACCTAGGAGTATGCATACTCATATGAGTTGTTTTGTTGACAACACGGGAGTTAGCAACTCTAATTCAATACATGGTGTCTACAACACATGAGTTTGCATAATCATCTGAGTTGTCATGTAGACAACATAGTTGTTCACACTCTAATTAAGCACATAGTGTCTACAACATAATTTTATGTGACATACCCATGTTAAGCTTATCCTCTCATCATCGCACTAACTTTTGTGCTTAATGGAGGATAATCCACTCTTAGTGGACATGTGCTTAGTTGTGAGTCTTATCATTTTGCTAAGTCCTAGTCATTCTAGAGGCCTTTAAATTCATGCACTCCTAGTGTGTATTTATATCAATTGAATATCATATTTCTATTCTACTCATACTTTATTGGTCCATATTGTACTTATGCTTGAGCTTCTTGATCTTGGGTGATTTTTCCCTAAGGAAAATTCTTACACAATTGAATCTCCTACAACCATATCTCTGCATGACCCTTCAATTTGGGCTTCACAAATTTGACCCTATATGGATCTTAGATATCCTTATACTCAAAATATTCTTCCCATTCATTGATCCAAGGTTATGATTTTCCAAAAATGTGGGTACCTCAAATTTAGGTCTTTTCTCAAGCTTGGAAATGACCCTAGAAAGGTTTTCCTCTTCTACGCTAAAAAATTTATGTCCTCCCTAATCAATCTATCCTTCTCTTTCATCCTAACTCTCATCTATTATGATGAAATTCATCCCTTTAGACATCTATTCTTACAATGCTTGCATTTGCCTCTAGAGGGCTTGAACCTTAGGTGTAACACCTTTGACACCATGCTCTTGTTGTGGAGGCATTTTCGCACTTATGTTGAAACCCTAGTGCAAACAGTCTCACAAATGGCAATCTATCCACACACTTAGCCCAAGCCACGGTCCTAGTGCACAATGCCTCCTAGATAGTGGTTTATTTACACACTTAGGAACTCTCACCCTAACACCACTTGATGAAGGGTGCTCCTCCTTAATACCACAACACAAAATAGAAATAGAGAAAAAAGACAATTTGAGAGAACAAAATTTGGGCTTCTTATTATTGCCACAAATGCAAAATGACAAAACTACAATATGCAAACCCACATAGACACCTCCCTCACAATAGTATGCAAGAAAAATTTGCCACTATCACCCTACACTACTATAGATAACCTACGAGCCTTCCTTATATAGAGTTTTTTCACCACCTAGGAAGGTTCTTGACACTAAGCCCTAACCCTTGAAGTTGACGAACCTATTATTACCTTATTTTAGTACACTATATTACACATGATCGCTCAAGACAAATTGTAAACTACATTTTCAGATGGGTCCACTTCTAGAGACCATAACTAGTAAACCATTGACCCAATGAGCTATTATAACCCTATTTTGAAATCCTCGGCTAAAGATCTACATCAGTCAATGCCTTTACACCTAGGATGCTCTTGCATAAAATCTAAAATGCCATTACATCCATGTCTAGGTCCAAATCGATTAGTCTATGATCTGCAATCCCTACCAATATGTTCAGAATTGTTGCACTTATAACACATTACGTCATTTCTTATGACATTTGTTGCTCCCAATGGTCTTCTAGCTCTAGGGTTAGTACTTTCATACATTCATTAGATTTATGTACATGGGTACATGATAGGCATGCAAATACCAAAGGTCAATAGTCAAGGAAAATTGAACCAAAGCCATTTTAAATGGGTTGATTTTTTTAAGAGTCATACATTTCCTTTGAGACACAGGAGTGGGAAGTCCCCATCAACCTCAAATGGCCTACTAAAAAATATTTTTCCTCGTTTTGAAGCCATTTAAGCTTTCATAATTGAACCTAAAATTCAGATAGCCAAAATTCACACCGAAAATCTGCAATAATTGCAATAATACATATGATATGACAATAAAATTCATCTAACATGCTGATATGTCCAAGATGAGGCCCCACATATGAGATTAAAATAATCTGAATGCATAATAGGAACTTACTAAAATTAGGAGGCTCCTACAAATAGAAACTCTGGACAAGAATAGCCCTAATTGGAAACACAAAATTGGAAAATTGAAAGGAGAAATATTTTTGGGTGATGCAAGATTGCCCTTACACCTAGCATGCTCTTACATCAAAATTTGGCATGCTGTGCCATTGTTTCCATATCTAGGTCCAAATTTATTAGTATGTGATTTCCAATCCCTACCAATATGTCCAGAGTTGTTGCACTTATAACACATTACTCTACTTATACATTTATTGCTCTCAATGGTTTACTAGCTACAAGGTTAATACTTTCATACAATCCATTATTATATCTAGGTTTCTTACATTCATTAGATTTATGTCCATAAGAAAAGCAATTATAAAAATAACTAGAAAAGGGTTTAGTATACTTAATTGTAGATTCCTTCTTCATGTGTTTAATCTGATTACATGCAAAGTATATTCCATTAAATTATTTCCTTATTTCTTCAGGTTGTTCAGGTTGACTAGGTCTTGTTGATCAAACTATTAGTTCACTAGATATTTTTCCTTGGTGACTTCATATCCTTTAGATGATTCTCCTTCAATGTATCAAATTCTTGTTTTGTCTCCAACAGATGTTTTTGTGATAATCTTCTCATCAAGCTTCTTAGTGCTTTAATATAACTTCTCAAGATATTGCTTGGTTTGTGTTAGTTCTTCTTTTACTATAGTGTTGTATTCCCCAATTTTTGTATATTGTAGCTTTGTAGTCTCAAGTTTGGATGTTGCCTTGGTAATTTTGGATTTTAGATCTACATTCTCAAATCTCAAATCTGGTTGACTTTTCTTCTTATCTTCCATCATGCTCATCTTAAGATTGGTAATCTCAAGTTTATGTTTCTGAAATTCATTCTCCTTCCTAAGCCTAGAAACTACATCACTATCCTTGATCTGATCATGTGACTCTCTTTGGATTTAGATGATTCAATTTGCTCCTTAAACTTTTGAATGAAATCTTGTGCATCTCTAAGTTTGATCTTCATTTTGTTCCTTGCTTCAGTAACTACATCAAGTTCCTCAAGATCTTCTTCCAAATTCTTCTAAAGTTTATCCATATCCATAGAGATCTTACTCGTGTTGTTAGGCCTCCTATGAGTAACTGTGCTTTGATTCCAAATGTTAGAAATAAGGAAGACTGGGGGGGGTGGTAAATTAGTATTCCATAAACTTTTACCATATCATTAACAAACTTTAAACTTGCATATATGATGAAACTAAAAAGTAAACATAACCATAACACAATGCAACTCATAACAACATTGTTTGTTAACTATAGAAACCCAAGCCAAGGGAAAACCCCAGTGGGATGGTACCCACAAAATGATCCGCTAATCAAAAGTATCTTGTAAAAGATATTGACCCTATTAGGTGTCTATTGCATTTGTATAGTGTATCTGTCCTTGTTAGAAGCATCAACCCTATTAGGAGTTGGTAATGCAATACAAATAGCAAGCTAAGCCCACTACCCAAACATGCATATACAATAGTACAATATGCAAACAAAAGGTATAGATACAAAAACCTTTTACACAATGATGATATCTTCACTACCTATTATATCCTTGTCGCTAGTATCAAGTTCGCATCAATATTGATCATAGAACATGTGCCTTTAAACATTATACCATTATAATACAATGCCACACTTATTACAAACAAAAGCTCTTCCTTTATACCAAAATCTTTATCATGTTGGCCTTGTTGTTTGACATCTTGTTGAATCTTTTGAATTAACTTTTTCTACGTGTGGGTTAACATCAGGGATGTTGTCACAACATTGTTAAGTCGTTATTTTGGTAAACCAAAACAATCCCTTAACCATAATGCCTTTACTTTGTCATCTGCTCTATTTTGTCTGTCCTAAGATGTATTTGGAAAAAATCTATAACTTGACATGTACAATGAATCTTCTTGTGCATTGTTAACCATGAGATCATGTAGTACCTTCCCTTAATAGTGCATAAACTCAAGTGCTTCCAATAATCCGCACTACAACAAATACTTTGTCTGTTCAATATTTTCCTGAACAATGCTTAGACAATTTTTTAAGTCCAGGTATCCAAAACTCAATAATATGTTTTTCCCTCTTCATAGTAAGTGTATGTTGTCATAAATGACAACCCTATATCATCCTCATACATCCTCTTAGCCAAATTGCCACCACTATCCATGTAGGACCACTTTTGTCCTTTGCCTTTAGCTTGGGACCTAGTAGGTATGAAAAAATCCTTGGAAAGTGTATCCACATTCACGATGCTTTTCCTTTTACCATTTTATCCATCATTAATACTAAAGCAGTGGAACCTCCAAAACCCCCCAACAAAGCTTCCCAACCCTTTATTAACCCAATGAGATTGACACTAAAGATGACCATAGTCATGACATATATGACAACAGAGGAAAGGATTGATAATCTAATTGTTGCGCCCAAGTAGAAGAGTATAAATAAATTTCCAAAGAGTAAGAATGGAATATTCAAATCAATTTCAATCCAGTACCTATTAGCAATTGAGATTACCTTTTTGTCAAGGGTTTATTGAGCAATTGTAGCAGGCTTCCTAAGAAATGCAACAATTTGTCACAACATATTTCACTCCAAAGCTCTAAAGGAAGCTGCAAAATAGGAACCCTAACAAAAGCCTTCAAGAGCAACTCCTTCACTAAATTGAACTAGAGTTTAACAAACAAGTCCACATGATTTTAACAATAAGGGTCTACTTCAAAACATGATTTTAATCAAACATGTAGGTAAAGACAACCATAAAATAGTTGTTTGCAATTAGCATTATCTCCATATCTCTTTCAAGACAACTTGTGCAACAAATCTAGGCCTCTAATGTTGATAAAGAAATTCATATGCCCAAAAAATCACAAATCAAAACATGCTTATTTCAATAAGCGACATCTTCCATAACAAATTCAAAAGGAATAATGAGAACGAGATGATCATTACTCTAAGGAAGGTAGACATTCACTTTATTCAATTTAGAGCTCGCTACCCCATACAAGGAGTTTTTTGACCTTGTATGCACACCGAAAGAAGGCCCAGACAATAGTCTAACACCTGCGACTACTAGACTATTGGAAGCCCTATGTTCCTCCATCCAAATAAAAGACAACATAATGAAACCTCCAAAATAATGCACCTCATTGAACAACCCTACAAACTATGCACCAAACACATGTTGACCACCACTAGCCACACACACTCTCCTAACACCTAGACCACAAAAAAATAAAAACCTACCTAGCACAACAAAATATCCCCACTAGACAACAAAAAGCTACCTTTAGGCCTCTTCAATATCTTCCCTGCCATGCACAAACTCCCCTGTGATAATCAAATAGAACAAGTGCTAGAGCATGAGAGCCCTAGAACAATGCGGCAACAACTAATCCTTTGAATATTGCTTTTAAAACTCTTAGCGATGCTCCACCAATATGTTCATAACTAATAATCAATTATTATTATAGATATTTTATTATTGTATGAATTATCTGAGGAAAACAAGGTAAAATAATATGTCTATGACTTAATACACAAACACAACCCTTAAAATTATACGATCATAAAAAATAAGGGCGTGAACCTCACACAATAAAAGAATATAAAATAATATAGTATACTAGATGGGAAGGGATGTAAACACTTTAATCAACTCATAATGCAATTGTAATACTTCATCCTACACGTTGTCATTACCACTGGCTTTAGCATCCCCCCTACATTACATATTCATGTCTTAAATTCCTAAATTTGTTTATGTCCTAAATTCCACAATCATCCAACCTATTTTTGGAGTGTTTCCAAAAAGTAAACAAACCCACAAATTGCACGAGATTGCAATTATTAAAGATATCACCATATCCCTTTAATTTCACCCATAATGGCTATTCTTTTAAGAGGGAACGGTGTTATTCTTTGAACAGGAAACAAAATTATCCATCTTTTGTATTTTTTAGTCTTCTTTTTTTTGACAATATAAGCATATGTTGATTACTGTTTTAGCAATTTATCTTCTTATTCTTGAATATTTCTTATTGTATTAACTTGTGTGCATTATCCTTGGAGAAACATGGATTCTAGACCAAAAAACCTTTCATATATTACAAAGAGGTCACATGTAGGATGTATGATATGTGCAAGTATAATTGCAGGCCAATAATATAGTAAACACGTGGAAGGGATGGAGACCTTTTCTTTTTCTTTTCTTTTCGTTTTTCTAAGTAGGTTATGACATGACAACATAGACCAGAATTGTAACAAGTTATATTCAAAATTCTATAACCAACTTAAGCTAAAAAGACAGTACTAACAAGTTTGGCATAACAATAGCTCATTTAAAGAAACATATAATTAGAAGACATTGCACTCTAGCACAAATTAATGTGTAAGTATAGTGCAGCAACACAACATATGAAGTGCAAATGGGTCAGAAACAACGCCTTTGTTGTTCTTCATGAGCATGCTTATATATATATGCCTACAATGCTGAACTAAAATGCAATGGTCTGCTTCTATAGCTTAGTACAGAGACAAGCAATGTCATGAATGTTCAGTTACAAGATTGAAGTTAAAACGACGTGCATCCCATTTGAAATAGATATATTACAATTATAAAACCTTCAAATCAACTTCAAAAAAGTTTAGTTGGTTTGGCCATTTATCCTCCAATCAACTTGATTAAAGATATTAACTCTTAATCCACTACATGATGTCATAGAATTTAAATGTTAGAGATGAATCCCAGCTAAATTCCATGGTATCCAATTACGTCTTGTGTCGATGGAACAATACTTAGATGTGGATTCCACAACGAACGTACTAATGATTCATGGTGTCAAAGTAAGTTGATTTGAGTGCCGGGCAATCACAATGCATTACAAATCAGTCCTCATAATGGGCAACAAGTTCGTACTATACAAATCCATGGAGAAGTGTATTTTGGATAATATAGATGGTTTGTGTTTTCTTGGTGGCTGATTCAATGTATTCCACTTGATCTCATTAAGCTCAAAGAGTGCACTAACAAACCAATCCATCTTTCCTTAATAACGTCAAGCAATCTGTATGTCACAAATAGTGAAAATAAAAGTAAGGCTGTCAGACTTATGCAACCATTAAAAAATTATAAGCAACGATTTTTTCCAAAGGATGAAGGTGCACCACTAACACCATCATTGTCAAAATTACAAAGGCCATCAAAATCATGTTTACCAAATTCAATGAAGTTTTGTTTTAAAACCCTGCTTGACTTTAAGAAATTGTTGAGTGAATCAACATCAGAATTACTTAACAATAAACAAAAAAAATTAACAATGGCACATCTTGTGACCTAGCATGTATCATGTATATACTTAATTCACCAATGTTGGCCATGAAAGTTGAAAGATCCTTGATGGATCTCTTTTGATAAACTGTTGTAATTTTTTGAATTTAAATTTTTGTTTTCCTGTTTATTAAATTTGCTTGTAGAACTAGACAAAAATGCAGAAAGTTTGGATTCTTTTTGTGTTTTGATGGTTTTACAACATAGAAAGGAATAGGGAACAACAAACATGAAACAATACTGAAATAAATAAGGTATACAACAAAAATCAAAATTATTGCAAATTGTACCAGACAGATTTATCTAAATTATAGAACCAAGCAATAAATCCAATGCATTTCCCAAAGCTCACATCCAATTTTGATAACAACTGGAAAGTGAAGAATGTTCGTGAATCCAGCATACATTTGGAGGTGAAATACGCTATACACCACGGGTGTATTTGCTGCAAATGGCATCCCACAGGTTGCAATGAACCACGTCCCAACTGGAAAGATGATATGCCACTCTGAAACTCCAATGAGAATTGATGCCTCTGTCCTTAATCACCATGCACAATGCCTAAGAGATTCAGTGCCAAAGATTGCTGAGGGCTACATCCTAGCCAATCATTAACCTGGGGTTTGCATCCTAGTCTAGAAAACACCCATTCAAAGAAAATTCATAAACAAGTTGTCAAATATGCAAAAGGTACTCATAGAATGAAGCTTCCATCTCCTTATAAACCCTCTCAATTGCAAATCGAACCCTAAGTGTCTCCAAGTGGTGTTGTGTAGTGAAAGTATTATAATTTCTTATTTTAAAGTGGTCATGTTACTAGAAAATGACATTTTTTCTCATAGATAGAAATTCGTTCATTGAAGTGCCCTGAGACCAAAGAGAAAGATTTATAAAATTTTGAGACCTTTCCAACGAGCTATCACACCATAGGATGCACATCCAGATGAGACAAAAAAACCCTTCATTATTCCAAAATGGCTAATAACTTAGCCTTATTTAATCATTAAATGCTAACTTAGGAAATATTAAAAATATAACCCAAATAGCCACAAGATGCCCAACTAACATCATAAACCATAAAATCATCCTGTCACCTGTTTGTGATTGAAGTCAGAAATCAAGGATACACTGGCAATCTCATCCCTAAAATCTAGGGATGCTCCTAAAATTTAGGAAGCAAGCCCTATCCCTATGAAACTGAACCCAAAGAGTAATCTCATGAAGACTCAACCCTGAGCAAAAGTCATGTCCCTTATTTTTGCCCCTTAGAATTTAAAAATAATAATAATAAAGAACAACATAAGGAGTCTACTAATAAATTATATTATAATTTATTAAATTTAGCGTTAATAAAAGAACATGATAAAAATAAATGATATGATAATATAATATATAATAATATGATATATTATTATATTATATTATTATTAATAAAATATTTAAATAAATATAATATAATATAATAATTATAATTGCATTTGATAAAGTTAAATAAATAATTATTATTATTATTAAATATACAATAATAATAATAAAATATCTTAATTATATATCTACTAAATTAATTACATTTACTTTATACATTAAATATACAAAACATGAACTAATTAAACTGAGATACAAATTATTTAAATATAATGGACATCGGCCTTGGGTCTCGACCAAAGATTGTGACCTCCCAGTCATGTAGGCTATATAAGCCGCGTATGGAATCTATTAAAAGGGGAGGAAAAAACCATCTGACAATCCAAGTGAAGATTCTCATTAACCAATCACAGCAAGATACATCAACTTCAAGTATTGGACGGATAACTGATATACTACACTTGAGCAAATATGAGAGTGAATAAACATCAAGTGTAGACTAATTACATTCCTTTGGAGAGAGTGGAAGTAAATATATAAAGTGGAAATAAACATACACACGCATCCACACAATAGGAACAAATTAGAATTCTACATAAGGAATCGGGCACCTGTACTTGTAGTTTGGTCAAACTGATAAGATTGAACATCCAGTCATTCCAAGGAAACATTAAACATATCACAGTAAACTATAATATACATTACCGGTAAAAGATTGAGCAATAAGGAAGATATAAAGTCTCCTCATATAGATAGTCCCAAGTTCACCAGATATCGACTGGTAGTGAAATATTCAATGTTTGTATTGCCATCATATAGACATTTCAACCTGTGATTGGAGTCATAGAAACAACATATGGGGGTTACTGTCGGCAAAACAGAGGTTATAGCATTTTCGAATAATCACATGAGGCAGAAAAACATACGAATTATAAGTGTCTAATCTTGGAGGTATTAAAACTACATAAACGTAATCTTGTCACCTCCTAACTTGAACTAAGGGAAAGCACACTAATAAGTATTAAGACTTGGACAAATAATTCAAATATTGTAAAATCCAATATACATAAGTAGTAATATAAGAAAAGATTCAAACTCATAAAAATAGCAGGCCAAGAAGTCTTCTCAAATCAAAGATATGCCTTAAAAATCTCACTCATATCAAAAGATTTCAGTTGGTGACTGATGTATATTGATATAGACATACTTGTTCCATTTTGCGTCAAAGATTTATATAGACAGATCCCTCATTATCTTGTATATTGGACTCCACTACATATTAGAAGAAGCTTCTTACAATTGAGAATATAATAAACAATTCTAAACTTCAAGAGGGTGTAAGTATAGTGACATTACACTCCGTGTAATCAAAATAGTGCCAAATCTTGTGATTTGGACAAATGGTCATTACAGTGGTATCAGAGCATTAATCCTGCCATCCTTTGTGAAGGCTTATGGAAACTTATGAGAGAAAAACCAATAAAACTACAATGAATGATTTGGCAAACGAAGTAAGATCTTATATGGAGCAAACCCACAAAACCAATCAAAACATGTTAAACCTCATGGAAAAGTCAAATCAAGCCCTCCTGCAAGCATTACAGAACATGGAAAATTTGATCAATAATTTAAGGAGTCAACCTAACATAGGGAGAGAAATTAATTCAGTCCATTCTAAAAATAACAATGTAACTTTAAGCTCCAGCCTACCCCAACCCACATTCCTACCTAGAACAGTAAATTTAAGAGAGGAGCAAGTGGTCGAGCAAACCCTAACTACTACATGTGTTGGGTGGATATTTTGCAACCGACAGATTTGGGTAAAAATTCAATCGTAAAATAGGATGATCAGCCATAGCGTGTGAGATAGAGTCTCTCCTACCTTAAAGAAAAGGCTCACCCTTCTCACTATTCCTTGGATCAACTCAAGGTAAGCAAGAAATTGAGAGATTTATATTAAACTGGGTGTTACAATTATCCTTTCTTCTTAACTTTCAAGAAAGGATCCACTTATTCGTAAGGCGAATAATGGGCAAGGTGAATCTCTAATTACTCTTCTATCATGAGCTGGAAACAGTGATACCGATAAATTTTAACTAACTCAAATGCTAGCCAAAACGTACCAATTTGGCTCTAAGTCCTATTGTACTTCCGTGTGGTAAAATGTTTACAATAAGGGCACAAAGACTCCTAAAAGTAACAACAATCTAACTATTTTGCGAATCAAGATGAAAACACAAGCTACAGACAAAGCTTCTAGCTATAGATTTTCACAATTGTTCCTAGTCAAAGCTCGAGATTCAATTGTTTCTTAACTCTTTTCTATCAATCACAAGATACAATATCAATGAAAAAAGATAGTACGAATCAAAGGTAACTTGAATGAATTATCGACAAAGCTTACAATTCACACAAATAACAATCTCACTTAATCAAAGTTAAGTCTCAAATGATCCTTTGTATTCACTTTCTCTCAAAATAGTGCTACACAAACAAAGTTCTGCTGGCACAATTTCTCCAGAGCTCTCTTGCATAAAGATAATGATGATTTTACAATGAAGCGGGCAGTCCTTTATATAGGGAAAGAAGTTGAGAAAAAAGGGGAGGAAAATGTGAGAGCAACTCAACCAACTTTGACCAAGTCTAACTACAGAAAATAATGGATTACATGCAACTTGCATTACATCTTTTACATACATGTAATTCGCATTACATACAATTACACTTTATCATGTAATGCATCTTAAACAACTATGAAGTAGAAATTACATAACAATCTTAAAGATTGCTTCTTAATGCTTTGAATCTTACAATGACGTCACACACTGTAGGAAGATTAACAATCTCCATTGTCTTTGATATGGCTTCAATCCTCACTGCATTCTCATATGCTAATTGAACAATTTTAGAATTTGTTGTTGTATTATCCAACAAGTGTTTTGTCAAGGATTTGTACAAAACGAACTTGTTCATTGTGTGCAAACCAAATTCTTCAGAATCTACATCAACATTGATTCTAATTGTATATTCTGAACTCACTCTCTCTGCTACCAAAAGATTACCAAGATTATCAGTAACACGGCATCCCAATTGCTCCAAATCACAAGTAAGGCTTGTTTCAACTACTTGACAATCTTCAAGAGCCACTTGCAATTTTGTGATCAACTTTCTTAAGGTCTCTTCCTTGTAACCAATGAGTCCTTGAAATCTGAAGAACATTTCACATGACGGAAGAATGTCACATGAGACCATAGCATTTAGATCAAATTTTATCATTTCATCCCAATCCTCAAGGATTTCCTTCAGGTTATCTTCTTCCCGAGTCAAAGAAGAAATTAAGCTTAGTTCCATTTTGTTCATCTCTTTGATACACTTTAGAATTCCAAGTGTCTCTGTGATAGCTCGAACTCCTTCAACAATGATTTCTTGTATCCAAGACTTAGCAGCTTCAATCAACCTTCTTTCCTTAGATGTTTGTGATAAAACAACATTCTAAGAAGATTGCTTCTGGATGACCTCATTCAAACGAGCTATTTTCTGTTTCAATTGATTCTTCTTTTCCCAAAGCTCATGACTGCTTTTTGATACATTTACCAATGCATCATGAGCATCTTGCAAATAACTCAAACAAGATTTCTTTCCAACTTCAACCTAAGTAAATTTATAATCAGAGCTAGTGAGTTCTTCAACAGGTTTATCAACTAAGGGCTCAGCAACCTCAACATACTTGGTTTTGTCAAAATCAACCAAAATTCTAGAAACAATCTTGTCCTTCAGAGATTTGGATTTAGTCTTCTTCACAGGAAGATTGTCAGGAGGAACAACCACCTTCCTTCTCTTCATTTTTATTCTACTCAACCATGCAGGTAGGCTGAAACTTTCATTTGTAGAAGCAAGCACAGTGGAGACTATTAGCATTGATCCAGATTGTATATATGTAGTGACTGGACAAGATTCAGTTTGCACTGTTGTAGGCATAGGAACATGTTGTGAAGATTCTGTCATGAAAAGTTCAAATCCTATCAAAGATGTATCAAGTTGGAAAACTTGACCACTAGTGAAATTTAAAAAATCTTCAAACACATTTGCTAAGTGTTCAAATTGATCATGTGCAGGAACACGAGGAGCAGCAGATGAAATCGGAAGAGCCATGGTACTAACTTTTGAGATGGGAATAGAGTGAGTGAAAAGAGTAGAAAATGAATCTACATCATCATCGACCTCATGCAAAAAGGGCTCTTCATGTGGAGAAGATGTGCAAGCTTGTGCATGCTTGGGGGGAGATATGATTCTTATTTCTCCTTCTTCATTTGAATCTTCTTTCTCGGATTCGGTTTCCAATTCTTCTTCTCATTCTATCACTGATTCTTGAATTGGTTTAGGAACTTGGGATGATTTAGTCCCTTTTCCGCCCTTTAATTTGATTTTGAGAGTATTCTTGACATTTCAAAATGAAGCACCATCTTTCCCTGTAATTTTCAGTTGGGACTTCTTGCCAGGAGGACCAAAGCTTCCACAATCTAGACCCATTTTAGGATTTCCTCTTTTTAGGCCTTTACTTTTCAACCACTTGTTAGTGTTTGCTAAGATGGATTGAAACCTGTCCATAATAGATGTACCTTCTTTTTGTTGCCATTGAATAGGAAAAGGACACATTTTATCAAAACCAACTTGATAAAATTTCGGATCAAGGATGTCGCCGTCATCTTCAACTTGGAAATCTGGAGGGATTTCCAACATGTTAAGATCGATTATTTGTTGAAAGGTTAACCTGTAATAATCCATCTTCATAATATCAAGCTCTGTTCTCATGTCAATCCAAATGTCTTCTATGTGATGAACATGAGTATAAGCCCTCTTTATTTGAGAGTTCATCTCTCGATAATCAAAGTCAAATCTAGTCTTGAACCTCTTTAATGTAATCAATTGCAACTCTGCTTAAATATTCTTCGCTTTAGGCACAGAAACAATTGAATAATTGCCAATAGATAAAGGCCTAGCCGAGGTAATGCCAAATCTGGGCCTATGTGATGCATGTTGATCATTTTGCACGTCCATGAGTTGTCTTGCTAACTCCATTAGAATAATTCGATCTGTAGCATACCTAGGTAAGGTATATGACTCTCCTTTGAAATATCCAACTCTCAAGTATGTGAAAGTGGGAAATTGAAGAAAAATACAGTTGTACTGGTTTACCTTTTCCCATGCTGCATCAGATACTCTTTTGATACACAATTGTTTGTCGAACAGACACCTGTAATGTCCAAAGAAAGCATCTTGGACTCTTCTGTAATGATATTTACTATTAGCCAAAGTAAATTGGTCATAATATTCCCAAACAGGTACTTGAAGACGATCACCTTTGGTGGAAAGACCCGAAAAAGAGCCCATAGCAGCAGCAATGTAAACTAAATATGAATTCATGTAAAAAGGTATTGATGTTCCTACATTGCATATTTGCTGACAGAGTGCAGTATTGATAAGCTCTCCCCAAAAGATGTGTTCTTTATTCTCTATAATTTAAAACTTAAATTTATACATCCATGGCTCAAAGTCGGAAGAATCCTTAAGACCACAGATTCTGCTGAGAAGGATGATGAGATCCTTGTATTCCTATTTAAAATTGGATCGATGAAGAGTTTTTGGCCACCTAAAAAAATTACTTCTTTTGTTGTCTAACCAGTAAAGGTTGACATACTTCTGATAGTTGCTTTTTTGTTCATTCCAACAAGCCAGTGATGAATCTTTGGTCAAATCAACACATTCTAATTTATGAAGAACTTTGAAGACTTGTTCAATCACTTCAAGGTCAAGGCTAATAATAACCTTGCCATCAGCATCTTTGATATTCCTTGTCTTAGGAGTGAAGCGCCGAGCACATTTGTAGACAAAATCAGGTTCTATGGTTGCCATGGGAAATGTAGAACCAAATGGATGTTGCTTCTTTGAATACATTTCATATCATGCGTAGCTGGAGCTTCAATCCTTTGTAGAAAATCGGCTACATCTACATGACCAATCTTGGTGTCTAGTATGTTATCCAAAACTGAAGTAACTGAAGAAGGAACTGCATGAGCCAATTCTTTGTCATATTGGTATTTCATCTTGCCCTTGGATTTCAAAGGCGAGGACATTTTTTTTGCTCGTATTGTAACACAAATTCCAAAACATAAATACATCGTCAGAAGGAATCTCCATGTAAGTGGATTCCAGAGCAGCAGTGAAGATTCGAAAATGAGTGACTTTCGAAGAGAAAGGGTATGCATATGCAACGGAATGTGAAAAGAAATGAAATGAAAGTATGAATATGGAAAATGGAATGGAATGAAAATGCGCGAAGGTGAAATGCATGGGAATGCATGCAAAGTGAAAGTTGTTGATTCCAAAAATGACTTAAATATTTTCAAAAATTTATTGAATGAAGCATGCATATATGTAAATGCAATATGTAACAGAAGGTGGAAAGTGAAATAAGATGTAAGTGTGAATGTGTATACTTTACATGTATATGCGGATGCGGATGGAGGGTAACATGTAAAATATGTTATGAGGTGGAAACATGTATTTATTCATGTAAGTGTGAATGCATTTATGAAAATGAAAATGAAACAATGGAAGTGAGATAATGAATTATATAATCACTTTTGGCGGAAGAAAGAAGTCAAAATTCACAGAAAGTGAAAATAACATTCTTTTTATATTTTCAAAATATGACTTTCGATCAAAATCGGACCTTTTGGATGCAATTACATGTAAGGCATTTCGTGTAATCATGTCGTGCAAATGGAAGCGAAGAATGAGATGGATGAAAATGAAAATGAAAAATGGGATTGCATGCATGTGCGGATGGCGAATGAAGTGGAAAACATGTAATCGCATTTGTCGGATGAAATGTGAGATGTAATGACATGGAAATGGAATGTGAAATGAAATGATAATGCTTTCGCATGTAGTGAAGGAAAAACAAGTTTTTGAGAAAAAACTTGCAACTTCTCCAAAATGGAGAAAAACTGGCAACAAGCACACAAAACCAAAACAAAAGAAAAACATACCTTTGAAAACAACTCAAAACAAACCAAGATGCAATGTACTCCCAAAGATGAAATTCAAATTTGGAACTTTGGGAAGAACCAAAGACACCAAAATAAAAAAGAAATTCATATTTAAAGGAAAAATGAAAATTCTAAGGCAAAGATTTTCACAAATGGCATCCATTCAACGATTTCATGCATAAAATTAGAAAGGATAAGCATGAATTAAAATGTAAGAAAGAAGAGGTCCACGTACATAATGAATATGTGTCAAAAATGAAGGAAAAGATGCTCTTTGTTTGAATTTTTCTTCAAAAAATGATGAGAACTTTTCAAATCTCCAAAATTCGAATGATGAAGGGTAGCAAACAAGGAGATTATTTAGCGAAATGCCAAAACATGCTCTAGATTAGCTCCTCCTTGCAACGTTTTAAAGATTGCATGTTCTTAAGCCATTTTTGCCAAAACAAGCAAAAAACATGATCTTCAAAGTAAAAAATTTTGATGATTTAACACCAAAATAATGATCCTCAACCAATGTAATCACCTAATGAGGTAAAAACAACTTGATCTCATGCAAAAAACGTGATCAAACTTGGCAGATTTATGAAGTTTTATGCAAAAAAAATGCCCTAGATTAAGAGTTTCAAACACGTTTTTGGGTGCAATAACTTGATTTTTTATGAGGGAAAAATGATCACCTCTCCAAAACATGATGAATGCAACTGATTTCATTCAAATCTATGGAAAAAATCAAAAGTTATGATCAAAATAGGAGGTTTTTGGAGCAAGAACATGTTTTCTTCACATAATAGGACATTTTTATGTTCATTACATATTTTAAAACATGTAAGGCGGCAAAATATGACCTTTTTGAGTCCAATGCATGTTTTAAAATATGTCTTGAGATATAATCTCACTTTTTGAAGCCCATTACATATTTTAAAATGTGCAAGTCTCCAAAATCTCACCTTTTGGAATCACTTACATATTTAATAAACATATCTCACCTTTTTCATGCATAAGCATGAAAACTCAACTTTTCATGTCATTGCATAAAAAAGGTCCACTTTTACAAGCTTTTGATGTAATGACTTGAAAAATGTCCTCAAAATGAGTTTTCATATGCATTAGCATGAAACGTTTCCAGTTTTCATAAATTTTTACATGCATATGCACATAAAATGTCCACTTTTAGGCTTTTAAGTTATGCATTTCACTTATTTTTATAAAAATGTCAACAATATGGGTCAAAAATAATATTTATGCATTATATTAATCAATATAAGTCATAAACATTAAGTTAAAGTGACATTTATATAAGTATTTGATTTAAAAATAAAAAATTTAAAAAGTAACTATATAGTTCTATAGTCACTTTAAGTGAAAAATTAAAAAGTAACTCAACTTAAAATCATAACATAAAGTGCACTATAGTCACTTGAAGTTATAAATCTAAATGAAAAATAACTTTAAAACATAACAAAAAGTGAATAAAATGTTATATTTTCAAAAAGTGAATGTCAAAATGAAAATATAATATCAGTTTTTTAATTCGTTCTGTTGCACCTAAAATGTCCACTTTTGAGGCACTAAAATGACCATATCTCTTGACTGACAACTGCAATTGACCTCTCAGTTAGACCGAATCAAAGGGGAGATTGAAAGGCATAACATTAGCAAATTCAAAAGACCAAAAACAAGCAAACACAAACTCAAAAGCAAAGAAAAGACTGTGAAAGCTTCAAAAATCAAGCAAAAGCTCGACAAAAAGCGAAACGAAAACGACTTGACGAAGGCCTTCAGTAAAACAACTTGATATTCGAATTGAAATGGATCAATCGATCAACATTAAGCAATTGAATATCAAATTCAAACTTAGAGAAACACGAAACTAGCTTGAAAAAGTTTCATGCTGTTACCAAAATTTTGTGGTGACAAAATGCAGGACAACACTACAGAAGATATTACGAGGGCGTATGCTGCTCTACAACTTAACACTAGACAAGTGATATCATTTAGAGAATTTTGTGAAGATAAACGAAGGGAGATGTCTAGAAGGATGGTAAATGAAGAGCTCAGACATAAAATTAACAAAATAAAGCTTCCGCATTTTGATGGTTCAGGTAAGATTACACCATGCCAATGGTTGGAGAAACTAAACACATTTTTTATTCTAAATCCCATGATAGAAGAAGATGTCTTGCAATTTGCTATAGTGCATCTAGAGGGAGCAACACATGATTGGTGGACCCATGGGTGAATCTCATTGGGGCATAAAGACATAAAATCCTATGAAGAATTTTCCCAAAAGCTCATGAGCAGATTTGATGACAAGGACATTGAATGGTATTTCCAAGAACTAACTCAACTCAAACAAACATGAATAGTGGAAGACTATGCTCGCAAATTTCAAGAGTTGTCAATTATGATTTCAGACCTTTCCCAAAAGAGACTCACTCATATATTTATAGAAGGATTGAAAGACTCTACTAGGCACTCTGTCAAACTGCATGAACCGCAAAACTTGGAAGAAGCCATTAGAAAAGCGAAAATGGTAGAATCAAATTCATCAAAAGAAAGATCTAAGAATTTCTCGACAAAAAAAAAGCATAGAAATGAAGACTCACACAAAGACCAAAAAGAGAAAGAATGTTATTTTTGCAAAGTGAAATAAAGCAAAGGACACCAATGCTTGAGTAAGGAAGCTCAAAAGCAAATAGATGATACATTGAAGAAAGGCATGTGTTTCAGGTGCAGAGGCCCTTGTGAACATGGACATAAGTGCGACAAGAAAAGTTGACTCCATAAAATAGAAGCGTTAGAACAAGAGTGTGACGATGATCAAGAGAGGATAGGAGAATAAAAATCATTGAAACTTTGAGGAAGTTTAACTTAGGAAATGTAAATATCAAATAATACGTATATGAACATATTTTTGTGACTATTAATAGAACTTCAAATATTTAAATTAAATAAAAGGAAAGAGTGGCAATTAAGGGAGAACTGCTCATGACACCCTATTGTTAGCACCTTCCTAAGAGTGCAATTAGGGAGAATAGCTAGGGCACCCTATTGCAGTAGTATGTTAGGGAGAACTATGGTAAAGGACACCCTATTGCTCTATAATTAAGGGAGAACCGCTAGAGCACCCTATTTGCAGAATTAATTAAGAGATAATAGCTAGGGCACCCTATTGCAACAGTATGTAGGGAGAACCATGATCAGGACACCCTATTGCTTTGTAATTAAGGGAGAACCACTAGAGCACCCTATTGCAAGAATAGTTGAGGGAGAACCGCTGAGGGCACCCTATCATAGTGATAGTAAAGAGAGAATTGTTAGTAGAGCACCATACTACACTATGATTATGGGAGAATTGTTAAGGCAGCCCACTACAAAGAAAATTAGTATAGAGATCTTAGGATGAGATAAAGTCTCACCTAAGTATTATAAAAGGGGTAATCCAAAAAGGATAACCGTTGAGGCCTAATGACGAGATAAAGTCTCTCCTAAGGATTGAATACAAATGGATAGTCCTAGAGGGATATCCATAGGGGCTTGGGGCGAGATAAAGTCTCTCCCAGGATACAGTCGTTAGGAGTCATCATAAGCAAGCAACCAAGAAAGTGCTCCAATACATCACGATAAGTTCTCTCTTTAAATCGATTTTAGTAATTTAAATCAAATCTTGCAATCTTTAAATTTATTATGATCTAATCTCAAAATTGCAATTGCTTTTTGCAGAACTATAGTGAGGTGCATCAACAAAATCACAAGAAGAAAATATTGAATTGCTTGAGGACAAGCAATTTGAGGAAGGGCGGACTGTCATGTCCCCTATTTTTGTCCCTTAGAATTTAAAAATAATAATAATAAAGAACAACATAAGGAGTCTAATAATAAATTATATTATAATTTATTAAACTTAGTGTTAATAAGAAAACATGATAGAAATAAATGATATAATAATATAATAGAATATAATTATAACTGCATTTGATAAAGTTAAATAAATAATAATAATAATAAAATATCTTAATTATATATCTACTAAATGAATTACATTTACTTTATACGTTAAACATACAAAACATGAACTAATTATACTGAAATACAAATTATTTAAATATAATGGACATTAGCCTTGGGTCTTGACCATAGATTGTGACCTCCCAGTCACGCAAGCTATATAAGCCGCATATGGAATCTATTAAAAGGGGAGGAAAAAACCATCTGACAATCCAAGTGAAGATTCTCATTAACCAATCGCAGCAAGATACATCAACTCCGAGTATTGGATGGATAACTAATATACTACACCTGAGAAAATACGAGAGTGAATAAACATCAAGTGCAGACTCATTACATTCCTTGGGAGAGAGCGGAAGTAAATACATAAAGTGGAAATAAACATACACACGCATCCATGCAAGAGGAACAAATTAGAATTCTACATAAGGAATCGGGCAGCTATACTTGCAGTTTGGTTAGACTGATAAGATTGAACATCCAGTCATTCCAAGGAAACATTCAACATATCACAATAAACTATAATATACGTTACTGGTAAAAGATTGAGCAATAAGGAAGATATAAAGTCTCCTCATATAGATAGTCCCAAGTTCACCAGATATCGACTGGTAGTGAAATATTCAATGTTTGTATTGCCATCATATAGACATTTCAACCTGTGATTGGAGTCATAGAAACAACGTCTGGGGGTTATTGCTGGCAAAACAGAGGTTATAGCGTTTTCGAATAATCACATGAGGCAGGAAAACATACGAATTATAAGTGTCTAATCTTGGAGGTATTAAAACTACATAAACGTAATCTTGTCACCTCCTAACTTGAACTAAGGGAAAGCACACTAATAAGTATTAAGACTTGGACAAATAATTCAAATATTGGAAAATCCAAAATACATAAGTAGTAATATAAGCAAAGATTCAAACTCATAATAATAGCAGGCCAAGAAGTCTTCTCAGATCAAAGATATGCCTTAACATCTCACTCATATCAAAAGATTTCAGTTGGTGACTGATATATATTGATATAGACATACTTGTTCCATTTTGTGTCAAAGATTTATATAGACAGATCCCTCATCATCTTGTATATTGGACTCCATGCATATTAGAAGAAGCTTCTTACAATTGAGAATATAATATAAACAGTTCTAAACTTCAAGGGGGTGTAAGTATGGGGACATTACACTCCATGTTATCAAAATAGTGCCAAATCTTGTGATTCAGAAAAAGGGTCATTACAGCAAGATCATACCTCCTAAAAAGTAAGCACTAACTCCTAAAAAAAAAGAACGTCTCCCAACTGATCAATAACCACCAGAACATCAAGTCCCCAACACCGAATAATCATACTAGGTCTCTATCCACCCTGTCAGCCTACAGGACCCTATAATAAGCTGACTCACATGTCTCTGCTAAACTGAGCTAGAGTGGGGACATGACAAAAGCATGTATTAGAAAACAAAAAATTGAATTATAAAGTCAACTGAATGACAAATGAATAGCAAAACTCCTTAACTATCATACAAATAGCTTATACTAATACAAGTAGTTGTCGGTAAAATGTGTAATGTAGCTGACGGGTAGAGTAGTATCCGAAAGGGTGACTCAAGCGTCACACGCCCGTTTGAAAGCATATAAGAATGTATGCATTATATGTAAGAGATATTTGAAGCCGTCTTGAAACACAGTGCAACGTGGTTTGGAGACCAGTTTGGTGCAAGCATGAGATAAATGTGAAAGTGATGTGACAGAAATAGATCTATCTTGTTGTACTTAGTCAATTAATGTATTTTGTTGTTAATGAAAATTTGTAATGAATTTTGTTGTATTGTCGTCCGGAGACGACCTTTCTTTTGGGGGGGGGGGATGATGTTGTCGGTAAAATGTGTAATGTAGCCGACGGGTAGAGTAGTATCCGAACAGACGCGTGACGCTTGAGTCACCCCTTCAGAAAGGTATATGTATATGTCCGAGATGGACTTTGGAATCATCATTGATCATTGTAGTCATTGTAATCGGATTGTAATCTACAAGTGCATACATGAATAAAGTACCTATTCTGAATTGAATCGTGTTATACATGTGTTGAACTTCTTACCCTATGCGGTAAACACAAGTCTCCCTCAAATAATCTGGTAAATTACAAACAAGATTTGTATGAACTATGAAAACTTCCCCTGTATTTGTTAGTCTTTGAAAGCTCCCAATGATTTATTTAATGTTTCTATAGCTCATCTGAATTGAGAAACCTTGCCAACATGAAACGGTTTTGTTTAAAAAGTTATTTGATAATAGATGTATGAATTAATCATACAATTCTATCCATTTCAACGTGTGGTTAATTCTTGAAACATTCGAAAGACATTTTACATAGAATGTGTAAATTAACTTTAGATGTTTTAAGCTTAATAGAAACAGCATTTGACTGCAGCCCAAAATATGAAAAATCATCTGCAAAACCTCCATGTGATAAAAGTAAAACATTAATAATTTTACTATTATAGAATGTTGCAGTAAATAAATTAGATTAGAAAATATCCAATCCAGGAAATTCTGACTATCTTCTTACATCTATAATATTTCTACATATATATTGCATGAAATAAAATTAAAAACATTATTAAGCTGCTCAGTCATAAAAAAAATTAAAACAGCACGATTCTCAAACACATTTTGAAATGATACACTACGTTGGAACAAAGAGACAGGACATGAAAATTGACTTTCCATTTGTTAGGCACCAATTCATTTTTATGGTTTTGTTACATTAAAGTTAAAACAGGACGATGGTCAAAGCAGGCTTTAGTACACAAATAATTGATCAATTGATCTGGCATTGGTCAGTGATGCTTTATATGACAAGATAACTTATATTTTAGGAATGTTATTCTGCAGCTGGTGCATTTTTATTGATAGCTCCCTCAAGTTTCTTTGCCTCATCTTCAGATTTCAGCTTTAACAAATACAGACGAGCTTTCCCAACCTCTTTCTTTTCTCTGCCTGCCTCATCATTTTTAAGCTCCCCATCCTGAAAGCAAAATACCAAGTCAATCGTTAAGGACAAAACTGATCAAATGGCCCCATAAAGAAGCATCAAAGTTTTGAAATTATCTCAGTAACACACTGTAATATTTCATAAGGCTTATGAATTATATAATTAAATGAAAATTTCCAAAATGTTATGAGATGCACGTAAGAGCATGTGTTCTTCAATTTCTTCTGTGGCGAATTATGTGGGCACTCTATGGTTTTCCCCAGAAGTGACCAAAATACCCAACTCCTTGAATCTTGAGTACTTAATCCATGCCAGCATTGCATGAATAATACTATTAATACAAGAAAACCCATCCAGTAGAAAATATGAAAAAGAGCAGAAACTTAGATATTTGAAAATTGATATTTAATTAAAAGAGTGACTGAGTGAAGGATAGTTAGAAGTAACATAGAGATTATTACATTTTCTCAGACCTTAGCTTACACACTAGTAGGATGTATAGATCCAGAACATATATCAAAAAGCATTTATATAAACAAACATTATTAACCAAAGCACTCGCTTAACCTTAATGAGCAAGCATACCAGAAAAAACAATCAAAGCATCTCTTTTGGCTTAGCTTTTTCCGTGAGACAATTGGAGTACCAATACTTTCCTAATCAATTAAGCAAAAGCAATAATTGCTATACCAACTTCCATATGAGTTTGTAATAGTGGATGCTAGTTATTAAGAACTATAACACATTCTTTGAAGACAGTGACCAACCATAGCAAGAAGACTCAGGAAGTCATGGAGTACTCACAAATTTTCAGAGTTTATCCAGAGACTAAATCATGGATTTTTATGTCAAGTTTCTGACAATTTTCTGCTAAGTACTCACTGAAGACTCTGCAAGTCGAAGCCCTTGACTAGAACTGTGCATCAAAACACAGATTAAATACTCCAAAAAGTTCCCGTCTTGGGGTTTTATCAGTATTGTTCTTATACATTTCAAAAACTTACGAAAATGGTGTGCACCATGAAGGTTTTTATGGTTTTGAAAGTCTCAATTGGGCTTGGTGGAAGGTTTCAGCTACCCAACCCTCCCCTGCAATGACAGGTAACTTGCTACAGGCACGCCCCATGGACCCCATGAGGAGCAGGACCCACAGACCCTTGCCAAACTCATTTGATACATTTTGTACCTGCATTCAATTCAATTTGAATAGAGATTTATTGTCGAACACTGTTCTGTGTTGTGTTTTGCTAAGAGTAGGAAGTTAAAATAGGAACACAACAAAAGTAGCATTTCGCTTGAGAATCAGTTGCAACTTTGCAAGTGGGTGAGTTGTTGCAGCATGAATTCATACAGCAATGCTTGCATTGTTTGTGCTATAAGAGCTCTGCACTGATTGCTTGTTTAGCCAAATGGGTGAGATCCCTGATTGAAAGTTTCAATAACAGATATGACTGCTCCTTTACTTCCAAATGACTGGTCTCAGTTATAAAGTATAAACTCTTCAATTAAATAGTTTATTGGAAAACAAAACCAATGAATAATCACAGCATACTCACCTCCATTACCATAAGATCAAACAATTATATTCTGATAAAAAAATATCATATGATAGTTACTTGAGTGTTTGTGACAAATTGTCAAATAGACAAACACAAATTTAAACGGGAACTGCACTAGAGAGGTGTTCTTATGGATCTATGTGTTAAGCCACAGGTGGTGCTTTGTGGGGGGGGCACTCAAACATAGATCACTCAGCTGGAACTGTGCAAAAAGATGAATGGGACTTGTTGCATCTCACAATAACTGAGTTATGAATGCTTGTGGTCAAGAAGTGTGTGGCTGCCTGTGCAACTCCAACATTCAGGTAGATAGATTGGGGTTTCACCATGCAGATGTGATTCAGTGTACAGATGAGTATTAGATGACAGCAATCAGATAGACTTCCAGATGATGATGGATATTTTTCTGTACTCACCTTTGGACCTGTAGTTTAAGCTTCCAAAATGGTGACGACATTTCAGAAAATGAAGCAGAGAGTAATGACTGGGCTGGTTATATGTATATGTATACACTGTAATAACCCCAACAGGTTATAATTTCTTCAAACACCAAAAACTTCTCTAGTTCAGTTGTTCGACATTTTGTCAAACACTTTTCAAGCAAGCTCTAACACCAATGTAATATACTCTTACAAGGAACTAATATGCAAGTGCAATTCTTTTGGTATTTTCAATGCAAATACATGAGAAATAGATATGAAATGCATACCTACAGCCAACTGACATTTTGACAAACAATTAACGTACAATAATGACTACAGCAATGCCAAAATTTGATTTTGAATTATCACAGCAAAATCATATGCTTATGAAGTACAATGATAACTACTCATAGTTACAAGAGGAACCTAATAATAGTGATGCCCAAGAATGGAAATGAATCAAACATAGTTACTGCAATGCGGCATCATATTGTAGCAGCCAAAATCTATTCTCCAATTTAAGCACAAATAGAACTCCTGAATTGAAGCTCTCCTGAATACCAAATTCAATAGATATTTCACCACCTCAAATGGTTGCAACACTGAAGGGTTGACGTTCTCCAATGGCTGACTAAAATTGGAAACTTTAGTGTCTTCTCCCAACTTAATATCAAATGCAATTCACAATAATCGGATGATAAATAATGAAGCTCTTACCTCTATTTATACTTTTCCTTCACCCTTTTAGAAGGAAATAAAACATTTAATAATTGCATTCTCTATAAGTTTCTCCCTTTCCAATAATTAATGTGCTTTTAGGAAATTAAATTACTAAAAGTTTCCCCCTTCCAATAATTAATGCACTTGCTAGAAGCTTCTCTCTTGCAATACAATAATTAATTTTGCTTCTAGAAAATTAAATTACTAGAAGTTTCCCCCTTCTAATAATTAATGCACTCTCAATTAATTAAATTAGTTAAATATAAAGTCACATTTTTATTTTTATTTATTTAATGACTTTATAAGAAATTAATTTAATCAATTTCTCCTTATTTCTCCACTTAGCGTTCGGAGAATGTCAAGGCTAAGAACTCCACTGAGATGCTAAAATGATGGGGACATTACAGTCCGCCCTCCTTGAAATTGCTTGTCCTCAAGCAACTTCAAGTCCGGATGCTGCAAAATCTCCTCATTCTCTCATGTTACATCCTCTACTGGCAGGTCCTTCCATTTCACCAAATACTCCCTTATAATGCGCCGCCTCAAGTTCCTTTCCCTGAAATCAATGATAGCCTCTAGCACCAATATAAATTTTCCCTCATCATCCAAGGGTGGGAGCATTGTAGAAGGAACAATATGATGTCCTAGCGCCTTTTTGAGGCATGACACATGAAAAACGTTGTGCACCTTACTCTCTACTAGCAAATCTAACTCTTAAGCCACCTCTCCCACTTTCCTAATAATCCTGAATGGACCATAATATCATAGCTTAAGTTTCTCAGCACCACTCTTCTTGAGAGTGGATTGACTGTAAGGCTGCAACATAAGATACACCATATCTCCAACCTCCAAAGTCCGCTTTGTCCTCTTTTGATCTACATACTGCTTCTACTGATTATGTGCCTTGGTTATATTATCCTTGAGAGTCTTAGCAATGTCTTAACTCTCCTGTAACAAATCACCTGCACTAGGTACTCTACTGTCACTCAAAAGCAAATACATAAAATTGGGTGCCTCATACCCATACAGGGCCGTAAAGGGTGACATCTGAATAGACATGTGATAAATGGTATTATAGCAATACTCACAAAGATAAATCTACTTTACCCATGCCTTCTATTGCCCTACTATATAATTTTTGAGATATCCCTCCACCCATTTATTCACTGTCTCTGTCTGACCATCTGTCTAAGGGTGGTAGCTAGTACTCAAAGTGAGCTTTGTCACTCACAATGCTCCGAGGTAAGCCATGTAGTCTGAATATCTCCTTGAAGAACAACTCTGCTACTTGTATAGCAATGATCGAAAAAAGTGTGCAAACTTCGTAAGGCGATCCACAACCACATATATGCAGTCCTTGCCTTGGGCTCTAGGCAGTCCTGTGATGAAGTCCATAGATAAACACTCCCACTTCTTATCAGGAATCGGAAGCAGCTGAAGTAAACCGCCTGGATAGGAGTGTTCCTTCTTATTTTGCTGGCAGGTGGGACACTCCCTAGTATACTGAAGTACTTCTACTTTGAGCCCTTTCCATGTGAAGCACTCTCTAATCTACCGATATATCTTGTAGAAACCAAGATGTCCTACCATAGGTGAATCATGAAAAGATTTAAGAACCATCCTCCTCACTGTTGAGCCTGGAACCAAAAATATTCGCCCTTTGTAAATGATGAGCTCATTCACAAGGATGTATCTGCTATCCTGAATAGTTCCATCTATGAATTCGGCAGTCACGCATCCTTTGCATACTCTGCAAGGATCAAGTCTCTCCAATCCTTTGATATATCTGTCAATAAGCTCAAATGGGGCCTATGTAATAAAACATCAGCAACTAAATTCTATGTCCCTTTAAAATATATAATATCAAAGTCATAGGACTGCAACTTGCTCACCCACTTCTGCTGCCTATCATTGAGATCTCGCTGCCCCAAAATGTGTCTTAGGTTATTATGGTCGGTTTTGATACAAAATTTGCTACCTACCAAATATTGCCTAAATTTAGCCAAAGCATGCATAATAGCTAACATCTCCTTATCATATATGCTAAAGCTCCGCTCTGGCCCTCTAAATTTCCTGCTCTCATAAGCAATAGGGTGCTTCTCCTGCATAAGCACCGCTCCAATGCCCTCTCCAAAAGCATCACAATGTAGCTCAAAAGGTTTGCTGAACTCTGGTAATGCTAACAGTGGATAGGAAGTCATCAACTCCTTAAATTTCTCAAAACACTCTTGTGCCTTAGGAGTCCACAAGAAAGCTCCCTTTCTCATCAAATCTATCAAGGGTGCTGCATGCCTGGAATATCCATCCACAAACCTCCTGTAGAAACCACATAATCCAAGAAAGCCCCTCAAATGTGTAAGGTTCACTGGTGAACGCCACTCCACAATGGCACGAATCTTTTCAGGATCCATGCGTATGCCTTCTGCACAGATGATGTGACCCAAATACAACAACTCTGTCATACCCAAATCACATTTCAACTCCTTTGCATACAAAGACTCTCTACCCAATATATCCAACACCGTGTCAAGGTGAGCCAAGTGCTCCTCCCAAGATCTACTGTACAACAAGATATCATCAAAGAAGACAAGTATAGATTTCCTCAACTAAGGATGGAAAACCCTATTCATTGTTGCTTGAAAAGTACTAGGTGTGTTAGTTAGCCCAAATGGCATAACTACAAACTCAAAATGGCCACAATGACATCCAAAGATTGTCTTCTCGATGTCCTCTTCTCAAAAATAGATTTGAGATCAGGTTATCACTAGATTAGAGTGAGAGTGCAGGACATCGAGAAGACAATCTTTGGATGTCATTGTGGCCATTTTGAGTTTGTAGTTATGCCATTTGGGCTAACTAACACACCTAGTACTTTTCAAGCAACAATGAATAGGGTTTTCCATCCTTAGTTAAGGAAATCTATACTTGTCTTCTTTGATGATATCTTGTTGTACAGTAGATCTTGGGAGGAGCACTTGGCTCACCTTGACACGGTGTTGGATATATTGGGTAGAGAGTCTTTGTATGCAAAGGAGTTGAAATGTGATTTGGGTATGACAGAGTTGTATTTGGGTCACATCATCTGTGCAGAAGGCATACGCATGGATCCTGAAAAGATTCGTGCCATTGTGGAGTGGCCTTCCTCATCCATCAACTCATCTATCCTGGGAGCGGGGTACCTGTTTTTAATTATCTTCCTATTAAGCACCCTGTAATGCACATCCTTAATGTCTCATCCTTCTGTTTCACCAACATCACTAAAGAAGTGAAAGGAGATTTACTTGGTCTAATGTGGCCCATAGCAAGTAACTCCTTTATGGTTTTTTTAATTTCATCCTTCAACCTCTTTGAATGCCTATAAGGTCTAATCATGATGGGCTTAGCCCCCTCCTCTAACTCAACGATGTGCTCAATACCCCTATCTGGTGGTCTACCGGTGAAATGTCATTGAACATGTTAGAGTGTTTAATTCTAAGCTTCCAAATATCAGGAGGATATTCAGTCTTCTGCTGCCCCTCCTATGATGGCATTAACATGCACTTTGCTGCCCACTCGATCTGATCATGTCGAATCAATCTAGCCATCCTCTAGAAAGAGACCATTCTAAAATCAGTGTTCCTGATTGCCTTAAGAATCTGTGTCTTCCCATTTACTTTAAACCTCATCTCCATCTCCTTGAGATTAAGAGTGAACTCACCAATATCATGCAACCAACTCATCCCAAGGACTATATCTGTATCTCCCATAGGCACAACATAGAAATCTACCTTAAAGGCATAATTATTAACTTCCAATGGGAGCCCAGTGATCTTATGATCACAATTGAAGACATAGCCATCAGCTACCCTCACTCTAATTCCCCCAAAATCCTCTGTTTGTATGCCATGCCTTTCCACCAACCTAGCATCAATGAAATTATGAGTAGCACCAGTATCAGCCAAAGTTATAACTAGCTGTCCAACAAGTACTCCTCTCATTCGAAATGATCCTTCTTACTTAATACTAGTGAGACGAGCTTCCCTAAGTTGCCCATCTCCTTCCCCATCCTTGAACTCCATTTTAGACAAGTTTTCAGCCTTGTCTTCTTTTTTTTCACCATCTATTTCCTCTATATCAGATTGCTGGTCTGAATTATCTAATTCGAATTCCTCATAGCATGCCCACATAACTTTGTTAGCTTTGCCCTTTGGTCTAAGAGGATAGTCATGGTTTGCATCGTAGGGTCCCTTATAGTAGAACTATAATTTTTTCTTTCTCAAATCATTTAATATTTCCTTGTCAAAAGGTGCTAGAGTTTTATCTTTAGAATCATTTTTAAAATTAGTCATCTTTAGTTTTTTATAAAATGGTTTGTTATCTTTATTAGAAGATACTCCTTTACTGAAATTTGTTTGCATGTTCCATACTTCTTGCCTTTTTCATAGCTTCCTGTAAAGAAATGGGATCCAATGCTTTTATCCAACCTCTCAGTGGTTTGGATAGGCCTTCAATGAAAACAACTATCAATCTACGCTCTGAAATGTTTGCCACCATGATTGCCAACCGCTAAAATTCACCAATGAAATGCTCCATGTTGCCTGTTTGTTTCAGCTATGCTAATTCCCAGAAATAAACCTCTAGATCTTTCTTGTCAAATCTTTCAACCAACCTATCCACAAAGTTTTGGTACTCGGTCACCTAATTATGCTGAAGTGTTACCATACCATGGTACCACCAATCATGTGCTACTCCCTCCAAATGCAAAGTGGCATATTTGATAGCTTCAATCTCTGTCATTAGCTTTAGTGCCAAAAATGTGTCAAGCTTATGAATCCAAGCTTGATCTATCATCTTACCACTCCCATCAAATGTAGGCATAGTAAGCTTGCCTGTAGCCCTCCTCAGCTCACTATTTTGACCCCTAGTCCTCCTATCCTGTCTGAGTGACCTGTAATGTTCTCTTCTCTGATTTACAAAACGTTCAAAGGTCATCCTCTCTCGAACCTGCAGTACCAATAGTTCTCATTCATCATTTGCAGCCACAAGGATATCTACAAATGTTTCATCCTCAACTTCCTCCATTGGTTCCTGTACCAGTTCCTCTTTAACAAAGGTAGGATGTGTGGGCCTGTCTGCTATTTTGAAAAGAGTTCTATGAACTCTAGGTGATCCCACTGCACTCCTGTTATCCTCTTGTTCCTGATTCCGTCTACGCTGTGGATTCATGCACTCAACCATGGTGGTGAGTGTCTACAAAGCCTGAGCCATCCGTTCTTGTCCTATCACCATTGCTCTATAAAATTCCCTTGTTTCCTGATCCTCATTCCTATTGTCTCTTGGTGGGCTATGCTCTTGCCTATCACCCATGGTGTCTAGCTGCCTATAAAAATCTTGTTCCCTGTCAAATAAAGCTTGCCTGCAAGTGGAAAATCTGTAAGAGGCAACCCCAGGTGACTGCATGTGATTGCTAAACCCTCAAGATGGCAGGATTTAGCTTTGATACCAATGTAATAACCCCAACAGGTTATAACTTCTTCAAACACCAAAAACTTCTCTAGTTCAGTTGTTCAACATTTTGTCAAACACTTTTCAAGCAAGCTCTAATACCAATGTAATATACTCTTACAAGGAACTAATATGCAAGTGCAATTCTTTTGCTATTTTCCATGGAAACTAGATATGAAATGCATATCGAGAACCAACTGACATTTTGACAAACAATTAACATACAATAATGACTACAACAATGCCAAAATGTGATTCTAAATTATCACAACAAAATCATATGCTTATGAAGTACAATGATAACTACTCATAGTTACAAGAGGAACTTGATAATAGTGATGCCCAAGAATGGAAATGAATTACTACAGCACGGCATCATGCATGCGTACTGTAGCAGTCAAAATCTATTCCCCAATTTAAGCACAAATAGAACTCCTGAATTGAAGCTCTTCAAATACCAAATTCAATGGATATTTCACCACCTCAAATGGTTGCAACACTGAAGAGTTGACGTCTCTCCAATGGCTGACTAAAATTGGAAACCTTAGTTTCTTCTCCCAACTTAATATCAAATGCAATTCACAATAATCGGATGATAAACAATGAAGCTCTGACCTCTATTTATACTTTTCCTTCACCCTTCTAGAAGGAAATAAAATATTTAATAATTGCATTCTCTAGAAGTTTCTCCCTTTCCAATAATTAATGTGCTTTTAGGAAATTAAATTACTAGAAATTTCCCCCTTCCAATAATTAATGCATTCGCTAGAAGCTTCTCTCTTGCAATACAATAATTAATTGTGCTTCTAGAAAATTAAATTACTAGAAGTTTCCCCCTTCTAATAATTAATGCACTCTCAATTAAATTAATTAAATATAAAGTCACCTTTTTATTTTAATTTATTTAATGACTTTATAAAAAATGAATTTAATCAATTTCTCCTTATTTCTCCACTTAGCCTTCGGAGAATGTCAAGGCTAAGAACTCCACTGAGATGCTAAAAAGACAGGGACATTACACACACACACACACATACATGCTTTAGTGTTTCTTATTAAGAAACAATCAAGTATTGATGGGGCCTCAAAACCCAGAACACATTTTGTAATGGGATTTAGAACCCACAAACAATGGTTGCACAAAAGAAAGCATCAATCAGCAGCAGCCCTACCAACAGCAAGACAACAGCAGCCTAAAAAACATACACAAGACGAGAGACCAGCTGCGCCGACAACTGCTGAAGCCACTTTACATAGGGTTTTGAAAGCCTCCCTCAAACATTAAAGGGTTTTGGCCAGCTTCCATAACCAGTAATGTGGGTTTTACATGGATCCCATAACCAACACAAAAAAATCAGCCATAAGGCAGCCAAGGGCCCAAAAGCCAAATATAAGCATTACATTCAAGGGGTCTTGAAAGGCTCCCCCAACCTTCGACAAGGAACAAGAAAGTTCCCATCACCTGAAAATCATTTCTGCATAGAAAAAATAGTTATCTGAGCCCAAGACCAAACTGGAGAAGCAGATAGACTACTCTTTAGGTACATGCTTTCCATCAGCTCCCAGGAAGGACCTATCAAGATCTTCACTCACAGCAATCTCCAGCACAAAAGGAGATCAATCCACTGCAATGGGAAAGGTCAGAGAATAACAAAGATGCAAATAATGATACCTATTCCAATCCACCAACACACTCTCCACCTCAATAGGAGAAATGGGGGTAGAATGAAGAGGACAGCAGGGAAAAAATCCTCTTACAGCAACCTTCTAGTTAGAGAAAAAACAATGAAAGAACAAGCTACCTATCTGAGAACTTGAGTTTCACAGGATAAAATACTCATGCACACCTCAACCTCAATAAGAGAGACATAAGCAACAGCCATAACAAAAATGCCTAACCAGGGAATAACATTGCTAATAGGTCTAAAGCACAACCACTATAGCAACCACATTTAGAGAGAGATCAGAGAGATCCTTCTATAAAAATAACTATAATGCCTCGTCAAAGAAAGCCGAGTAGGCATCTTAAGAAAAGCCAGGAAAAACTCCATACCCATCAAAATCCAGCTCACATACTAGGGACTGCAACAAGAACCACCAAAGGAACTGGCAAGAACAGAGCCCTTCAGTCTGAAGTCTCCCAAAATCTCGAGGGAGAGAAGAAAAGTGCAATGTCCCCTTTCTAGCTCAACATAGTTGGTTGTTTGGATTAGCCTATCAGTGGCCCTTGTAGGCTAAGTCAGATGGTTAGGTGAACTCAATTAGCATAACCAAAGGTCAATTCCCATTTTACAAGACAGGAGAGTTCAGGATTGCTCTTCATTTGCTTCGATTTGGCACACTTATTTATGGTAAATGTCTATTTCAAGAAAGCCAGGAATTCAGGCATTGGCCTGCAGTGCAACGATTGCTGCTTCTCTTTGTAAAAGCAAGATCTTATGCTCGATTTCTGAAATGGGAGGTTAAATAAACTTAATATAAAAAAGGTAAGGATTTCTGTCTTTAGCAGGGTGCCTGAACAAGTTTCTGACAGTATTTAGATTTGGCACCATTGCTTGGAGCAATTATTCAGACACTTACTTTCTATAGTAAGCCAAAGTTAACAAGTTACAATATCTTCTAGGGCACCTAGACTCAATTCTACTCAATGGTTGACTCATTCATCAGTTGGCTTAGTGGAATGACTTTATTGAGCACATTGATGTTATTTATCATTAAGAAAATTGCTTTTGTAATGATAAATTCATTATATAGTTTAAAGTTAAATAATGAGCGGGGCCAAATGACACATTAAAAATTTAAATAAGTATAATATTAAAGGAGGCTAACCATTTAATGTTTTCCTGAGTCAACATGAGCACATGAAAAGCAATATCATTTATCACGTGAGGTGCATTTAATGAATTTAATTAAAAAACAAAAGCAAGTATTTGGCATTAAGTATATAAAGGGCTTCATGAAGTAAATGGCGCATTATGATGAATTGATTTCCTGACTTGGTTTTTGGTGTGAGTTCTTAGGAAATTGGTGCAATTTGTCCAAGGGTTTCTGCACTTGGAGAAAAATAGTTTTCTTCCAGGATTTAGCATGTGAGTATTGAAATAAGCACTGAAATCTACTCTAGTGGGTGGCTTATCTCAGAGCCACATTTGTGCATGAATTGGTAAGAGGAAATTAATAGTTGAATTAAAGGGCAATTGGCTATTGCAGAGATAAAACACAAGTTGTCAGCTACAGGAATTCATAGCAATTCAAAAAGGGTTTTATGCACTCAAAGGGGGCAGTCGTGCTTCAGACTAGGCCACATGAGTCCTTGGATGCTAGGCATTTGGGCTGGAGTTAGTACAATCTGCATTTGGCACCCAAAATAAGAATGGAGTTTGAAGCAAAGCTGAAGTCATGCATTGTTTAGTGATTTTGAAAATACTTGGGCACAATTCTTTATGCTATGTTTGGTACCAACTAACCTTTTCTTGATGCACCTTTCCATTTCACGTTTATAATTGCCAATAAAAATTGCTTCCATTTCTGCAGTTATTTGTGATCTTGTTTAAGTCTTCAAAATTGTCATTTAAGTGACTGAATTTTTAGTCCCGTGTCATGTCCCCTCTTTAGCTCTATCTAGAAGTGACATGAGAGTTAGCCTATTATGGAGTCTCGTAGTCAAGTAGTGGTGATCAGGGTCTCAATCAAGGTTTTCAGTGTTTGGATTTGATATTTTAGGTAGTAGTAGATCAGTTGAGAGTAGTTCCTTGATTTTAGGAGGAGATTCCTACCTTTTAGGAGGTTATGACGTTTTCCAGAGTTGAGGTTCTATGAGATCACCCCTGATCTCAATTTTAGGATATTTGGGTGTGTTCCCTATTTTTTAGGAGTATCCCCAAATTTGAGGGTGAGACTACCAGTTGGCCCAGGTTGTCCAGCATCAATCACAGGCAAGTGACAAACTTAGTTTCATGTTTTAGAGGTGTTTGGATTGTTCCTTGGCTACTTGGGAAATATTTTAATATATTTAAATATTCTCCTAAGTTAGCATTTTAATAATTTAAATAAGGCTAAGTGTTTAGCCATTTTGGAGTAATAAGGAGTTTTTTTGGCTCCATTTGGATCGATTGGCCTATGTGTGATAGCTCGATGGAAAGAGCTCAGTCTCTACTATTTGATTATCACTTGTCGGGACTTATTTGATGCTTGGAGCTATTTCTCATTAATAAAGTAATGATTTCTTTTTTGGGCACCTTTATTGGGAAATAATTTTATATTATAAAGTTCAAATGAAATCTACTTTAGGGTTCTTTTAGGGTTCGATTTGCCTTGGAGAGGGGATATAAGGAGATGGTAACCTAAAGGTGAATATCTTTATCATTTTGTCAACCTATTTTGGACACCATCGCTCTCGAAGAGCATTCCTCACCTAGGATGCAAACCCTAATGCTAGGAGCAGATTTGTTGGGGCATAGCCCTCAACAAGTTCAGATTTGAAGGTTCTTATGCATACAGTTTGATCAAGGCAGGGGATCGATTTCTAGTATTGTGGTCACACTTTGCAGGTAGTAGATTTTTAGCGAAGGCAGCCATTTTGGTTCAGCCTGGCGTGTCTTTATAGCAACTCACAAGAGGAATTCTAGAGTGTTTATTTGCAGCAGTCTGGAGTTGTTTTATTGCAGCAACTTGGGCTTTATCATTTGAACTTGTTTGACTGTAGTTGGTTCCCATATTCAGCTAGTGCCAACCTTGTTTGAAGTACATCTGTATTGGTACTATTCTAAAATAAGTCAGACTCTGCTGATAGGGTTTTAGAATCATTTCCAGATTAGTATGTATTGTTGCATATGATTTCTATCACTTCTATTTTATCAGTTACTGTTATTTATTCATTGTGATACCTATATTTATATAATTAAACATTATAACAGTAGCAGAGCAAATATCCATTTGAGATATTTCATCCTATGATTGAAATAGCCAACAATTGTTGTAAGAAACAGTCAGTTTGTATGCAAAATGTATGACGGAATGCCTTCAAACAGTCTGATGCATACTCAAAATGATATATATGCCAAGTGTTTGTTAAACTGTATTTTCTATGAATGTATGACGTTTAGAGATTTAAATCAGTTTTGAGCTTACAAGTGTTTGATAAAATGCCTATGTATGAGTTCAAGACATTGTAGATCAACAAATACCTGTCAATTTTCAGTAGCAATTGAAGAGAGTCAGAAGGGTTCTATAAGGAAGGACCAAAAACACCAAAATGAAAGCGTCTCCCATAGCCTTTATACCAGTTGAAATCCTAATGGAAAGCTTGCCAATAGACCACACTGAAACCAACCCCAAGCCTAGGGCTTCCACTACAAAGAACCCCCAAGAAACCCAAGCACAATCTTGGATATCTCCAGTGCAAAGCACGTAATAGTGGCAAATATCAAAACCCATAGCCACAACCGAAAAATAAACTTGCAAGGACCTCAAGCCCCCAAAATGCCCACTTATAGCGCAACAATAAAGGCATCCTTCTTAGACAAACAGAAAATTGTCTATAAACCCCATGCCACGTGCCATCACCAACACCAAGAATGGAAAAAACAACACCCAAAAGGGCCAGCTACAAACCCACAAAAATAGGGAATCATGTTGCAAGAGGCAAAAATGCTCCAGCGCATCACCACCAAAAGAAGGTACAAACCCATAGCAGAATCAAGATCTGACTCCTCCAACATCCCCCAGAACAAACCCTAGCAACAGCTGTAATACCTAGGGGAAAAGTTAGAATTAAAATGCATGTTGTGTGGGGTATTTGAACCCAAAAGCTCATGCATTTTGAAAAAACATGTCTTTTTCCTTCCTAAAAACATGTCATTACTCTTCCACTAGAGGCATTTTGATATGTTAGTGAATATGGCGGGCTTTTATAAAGTTCAAACAAGATGTTTTTCCCTTCAAAAAGAACATCATGACATATGTTAACATGCCAATACATAAAAGTGGTGATTTTTAAGACAAAAGCATGTGCGTTTGTTTTCAAAAAGCATGTCATTACATACTTTGAAGGCATTTTTGACCAAATCTTCATATGGGTGGCAAATTTTGACCCAAAAGCATGTGTTTTTTACAAAGTTTCGAGAATCAACACAAAATCGCCTGAATTGCCAGTTTGGTGATTAGATTTAACCTGGGCGATTTTTCACCAATCGTGAATCGGATTAGTTGATTAAATAAAATTAAATAATATATTCATGAATCTAAAGTTTATGACTTATAAGTTGTGCATTTTAATTGTTGATTATGTAATTTTAAAGTTGTAAATGAGACTAATTGTTTTTGTTTTCCCTTATTTCAGAGAGATGGTGGCAAATGTTTGGGCCCACAACCCCAAAACTTCAAAAAATAGCCATCCGTATTCTGACTCATCCAAGCAATGCTTCTAGATGTGAGCGAAGTTGGTCCATGTTCGAGCACATCCACTCAAAGAGGAGAAATAGGTTGATTGTGCAGAGGTTGAATGATCTTGTCTTTGTTCATTACAGGAACAGACAGATTTTGGGCACTAGCTCCTCTCCAATCATTCTGGAGGAGATTGATCCAAAGTCAGAGTAGCTCACTGAGGCCGTGGATCTAGTCTTCACTGAGGAAGACCATGAGTGGGTTTATCATGTGAATAGAGAGGCCGAGGCTATGGCCATGGAAAAGGAGGCAGCTAGAGCACGTTTAGGCACTGGTAGACGCACACACGCATGGACAGACACAGGCTGTAGTGATGTTGTTCGTGAGCCCATCTTACATGTGTGGTTTATGGCTCGGTAGTCCTCTAGGACCTACCTTAGACGTCTTTCTAGTAGGAAAACTAGATACTCAGAGGCTAAGGTTGAGGCTGCGACCGAGCTTGAGGATGATGATGAGGCTTGAGCTGGAGCCTTGTTTTTTCGTTTTGTTTACAAATATTGATAGACATACGTTTCATGGATCTTCATCTAAGATTCTTACATACATTTATGATTTGATGTCTTATGGATCTTCATCTTACATACATTCTATGATTTGAATCATTATGATCATATGATTTCTATTTACTTCAGCCACAACCTACAATTTACATTTTACGTGTAACATAGTTACGTATGTGATGAATTTATCATTTATGTTCCATGTTTATGTATGTTAACTTCTATTTGATGATGTTAAAGTGTGTTTAAGTTATAGTCAATAAAGACTCGTGAAATAAGTATTAAATTGTTAAAATCTCTAAATTTAAAGGGTTTTTTTAAATTTGCCGACTCATAGCCAATTCACGATTTGATTCGGCCTTGCTAATTTCGGTTCTCATTACTTTGGTTTTTTAATACTAGAAAGTGTGTCCTTGTTTTATAATTGTTGGGGATCAAAATAGCAATTTTTGCTTGAAAAGCACATGTTTTTCATAATCAAATCTATGTCTGTACTTCTTTCATGCATTCTCGATAAGTGGTGATTTTGGGCAAGAAAGCATGTGATTTGGAGGTTGAAAAGTGTCTTTATTCATTTCTTAAGATGCTTTTCTATCAACCAAGCAATAGTGGCAATTCTTGAGGAAAAATTATATGTTTTTGACATGTAAAAACCCACTTATTTCGGACATTTTAAATAAAAACAGGATTTTCAAGCACAAAATCAGAAGATTCATGGTCAAAACTCAATCATTTTTGCTTCCTATAGAGTCATTTTTGCAATAAATCTCTCAAGGATTATTCTTGGCTACTGAAAAGTGCAGAGTTCAGAGGATCTTGTTCATATTACAGCCCATTTAGGAAACATTTTTGCCCAAAAATGCCTTGTGTTTGAGCATTGTTCTTCATCAAATCTTCAGCTATTTGCCTCAAGGTAAGATTTAAAACATTGTTTATTGTTTCTAGCTTGTATACAAAATTTTTCAAGTTACATATAATGCTTTGGATGTCATTTTTAATATCCATTGCATATTGCATGCTTGGTCAAAATGGTTGCTAAAATGAAACATTTTTAATCTCCAACTTCCTACACTTGGCAAGCTATGAATTTTGACTCAAGAAATGCAGTCATTTTGCAAAGATTGAGTCAAGATTCAAAATCTATTCAACTCATTCATGCAATCATTCTATATCCGAAAATCTCTTTGGATTCATTTTCAGATTTTGCATAAGAGACTAAAAGACTTTTTCCCTTGCTTTTCGAGGAAACAGTTGTCTGCATGCACATACTTGTCATGATAGAGGACATCACTCCAAGTAAAGGTAAAGAGACACAAAAAATGAAGTACCAGTATGACTAGTATCACAATCCATGTCTCCTTCACAAGTCACTTTGTATTGTGAAAACATTAAGGGCACTAATATCTCACACTTTGATATCGAGGATTTCTTGAAGAGAGTAGATGTTGCATCTACAAGTGATATGTTGTATATCGAACAAAGTGGCACTCATCTAATTTCCACTTTTCCTTTGGTTGGTCATGAGTCTGAGTTCATAATTTCATGTGTCAGCGCCAAGAAATATTAGAGATCAAGATGGGAAGACCATTATTAGTTTGGATTCGGAAACTCTTGATCGAATCTTCTGAGTTCGACTCTCTTAATTGGTGACTGACATCACTAAATAAAAAGCTTTGGAAAGATGGAACAATGATCTGGTGGAATGCAATAGGTATGTGAATGGCAACTAGTTGACAAACAAGAGGCAAAATCTTGTTAGATGGCCAAAAGGAGTGTCGTTTTGATTACAAAGAAGGTATCAATGATCTTATCACTATGCTTGGTCACATCGCTAGACTCAAAAGAATCGAATGTTTTTGAGCCATGGATGTACAAGTATATCTCTCTCATCGTTTGTCCAAAACAAAAGATCTTTTGGGAAGAGACAATAAGTGATATGTTATTGGAGTAGTTTTCCTAGCTCTCTTCAAGTGGGATTTTCTATATGAACTCATATCTAATATACATTGTTGCTTCCTTGGGTTCATTTTTGGGCGTATCTACAAAGGGTGACTGCATGACAATGCCTGTATGGAAGTATCTTGATCGGCTCATGTTAAGATCTAGTCACATGCATCATAGGAGTATGCAAGATGTCTTCTTTGAGCATTATACATTCTTATTCAACAAGGAACTGCCAAAGAATAGTGTGTCCAACAAGGTTTGTGCAAAGTGAATGAGTATGGTTGAATGTTCCTCTCGTTCTCCAACTTGACATACATGAAATTTGGTTATATTAGAGATGAGCCATATATCATATCCCTTTTTTAGCTCTGTCTAGCAGTAAAATGAGAGCTAGCCTATTATGGAGTCTCGTAGGATGGCAGTGGTGATCAGGGACTCAGTTAGGGTTTTTAGCATCAGGATTTGGTATTGTAGGTAGTAGTAGATTAGTTGAGAGCAATTCCTTGATTTTAGGAGGCAGTTCCTTGATTGTAGGAGGAGATTCCTACCTTTTAGGAGGTGGTGAGGTTTTCAGAGTTGAGGTTCTATGAGATCACCCCCTGGTCTCAATTTCAAAAGATTTGGGTGTAATAACCCCAACAGTTTATAACTTCTTCCAACACCAAAAATCCTAATACTTCAGGGGTTTGACATTTTGTCAAACAGTTTGCACCACTGATACAACCCTAACTATCAAGGACACTTAGAGAACCAATGCTTAAATTAAGATAATTCATAAATCAACCCGTCTTGTAATCTAAACAGCCTTATGAATAGATAGTGTGCTATTAAGTTTATCAAATTGGGCATACAATTGTTAAATTAAGAAATTGATAACCTCAATTCACCAAATGGACAAATACAGATCTGTGGCAAAACTGATAACAAGGATTAAATTCCTCTGGCTTTAAAAGAGAAAACAACATCAAGAACCTAGGATGCCGCTGATGGATTCGGTCTGTCCTTTACCTCCCTAAGAGCATTTTCTAAAGTTCCTAGCTCATCATTCATTGCAATTCTCAATGCTTGAAAGTCACGAATAGCTATCTTCATTCATTCCTGCCTTCCTGAAAATTTGAAAGCAATGCTATGCACAAGTTCCGCTAACTCTGAGGTAGAACGGATGCCACCAGCTAGACGAGCTTCTGCAATCTTTCTTTGTATTATACGCTACCGACTTTCTTCTCCCTAGTCACGTAAGATGCACCCCAACTCTGCTCTGGCCATGTACTTACTATATCTTCTGTTCTGTGAAGTGCCTCTGCAGAACTCGTAGTCACCTTATCTTTGTCTCCTCTTACCCACGTTGATGGCAGATTATGCAATATGATTCCTTGAAGTCAAATCGCCTTGGATGCTAGACAGCAATGGCACACGGTATTAACCAATATGGAGATCGCAGGCACAAGGTGAAGGACGTCTAGCTTGCACAGTCACTTGAGGCTGAGAGGGCAGATCCCACACAACTCGCAATGAAGAACCAATATATAATGCCGTCCAGTCCAAGGAGAATGAAATTGGCCCAGAACTCACCAAACTTGCACACCAATCAGAAAATGCTGTCCTCCTGATATAATTCAGCAGTCCACGATGAATGTGGATTCAATTGTTGGCTTGCCCGTCTGCCAGTCTATGCGATTTTATATATATAAAACGGCACCTGACTTAATTAAATTGTTCCAGCCTTCGGCTTGACTTTGAGGCACCACAACCTTGTTGAAATCTGCTGGAGGATGCTCGGCTATTGAGTTCGCTGGAAGGTCTTGGGAAATCGCAAGAGATGAAAGATCATATATGCCTCCGCCTGCTGTAGTATTGGCTCCAAAATCGGTAGCCAAGCTTTGCATATATTTCTGACCCTTGCTGTTTCAGCTAACTCCTACGATCTTGCTCCAGGGATGATGCATCCCAATTATTAATGCTGATTGAATTATATACACTTCCAGTCGTCGCTAATAAGGATGGATTCTCTTCCTCAATTCTGGCTGACAAAGGACAAAGGGGATTCTATACTGTAGCTATCTCTATGTAATTATTTGGCCTTAGACCCAAATTAATACCCTGATGAAATGACTGAATGTCACCTCCAATCTGCAATAATTCAGATGATATTTCACACCCTCAAAATTGCATACCTATTGAGAGTTTTCGTTCTCAATGGCCAGTTGTGACAATTGCAGAAACCCTAGGCTCCATAATGCACATGTGATTGAATCACAATCTGATAACAAGAGAGAAATAAACAACTGCTTGATTAGAATGGAGCCCTGAGGTGCCTATTTATTCTTTTCTCTCCATTTTCTCCAGAAGCTTCCAGAACATTATTTTATTTTATCTATTAAGTGACTTTATAAAATATTTTTATAGTCCAAGTCACTTTATTAAATTAATTAAATATAAAGTTACCTTTTAATATTTATTTATTTGATAACTTTATAAATAATTAACTTAATATCACTTATTTATTTAATTAAAATAATTAATTAGTCGTCCTCATAAAATATTCATTATTTTGGACAACCAAATTAATTAAATTAATTAAATCGAACTACCTCCAAAAATGGGGACATGACAGTCCGCCCTTCCTGAAATTGCTTGTCCCCAAGCAATGGCTGAACCATAAACCAATCAATCCGCTTGGATCCCAAATGAGAACCTGTGTGATATCCCAATCCTCACCATACTCCCATGGAGAAATCATTAACATCAACAATACAAGAATCAGCAACAGAAAAACGGCACTCAACACCCAAACCACTGACAACTCTGATGAAATCATCTGAAGACCAACTGTAGATGTCGATAAAAGAAACCATTCTGCGGAACTTAAGCCAACTGAAACATCGACTCTATCAAAACTCAAGTCCCTGTCTAATTGATACTTGCACCTAACTGCACTGTGGATATGACAACAACCATAGGTACCTGAGTCACTGCCACCAAATCCAATCACTGATAAACTGTTCCGGGTGTGTCGATACTGCAAGCTGTGTAACTTTCAATACCGATTCTATTTTCAAAAGATGGTGCCAATCCATCCCATAATGGATGGTAAGAACTATACTTGCGTGAAATCAAATCTTCTATCTCTAGGTCAAAAGAAAAATGAGGAGCGTACCCCACCATATAATGCCGGTAGGAACCCCCAAACTCTGCTACTGGCTCACCATCACTGAACTGGGAATCAACAGATGGCTCCAATCTCTGGCTCCGAGTGGCTGTAGGCTGGATAGGATCCTGTGCACTCCGCTCAACAAACCCCACCTCAAAATCCCTGTGAGGTAGCATAGTAGAAAGGATCACTATAATCTTCTCAACCAATCTGCAAATAACACTAGTACCTTGGATGAGAACACCTTCTGTCACTTTATGCGAGTCCAAATGAACACATGCACTATCCAGCAAATACTCCATGAACGGTTCAATACAGTAAAAATCATACGAGGAAGCATCAGCATACTTCCCTGCACACCACAACTGATCCTCCTGTAAAGGTGGCATGTTCAACTGTACCACACTGTCATCTATCTGGGAAGAATCAATCTGGAGACTCGACCCCACTAGTATCCCAAACTCATTAGGCCCAGCTACTTCCAAATCCTGAACATGTGTGTCAGTCCCAACAACATGCTCCTCAGTAGCAACTGCAGGAGTGTACTCACCACCAACCACCTCAAAATGAACTGGGTCTGGGGCTGGTTTTGACCGCAAATGCTCCAACTCCACGGTCACCTCCTTTAACTAAAACTGCGACTCCTGTAGATCTCGCTGTGTGTCCTCTAAAGCCTCAGTAGTCGCTATGAGCTCCTGGGAAAGCTCACTCACCTCCTCTTCACGATCCAAGAGTGCCTCATAGGCTGTACTTCCCCACTCAACCAGGTGATCACGGTCGGCTACCAATCGTAAGTAATCCTGCTTCAAAATCCGAACAGCTTCACGCAAGGCATGAATCTCTGCCAAAGAAAAGTAACCACCGCTGGACTCATCTGTCATAGAAGCACCCCAGCCAGTAACAGCCAACAACTGACGAGCAGTATCAAAATGCTCACAAGCGATAGCAATGTCTCGCTCACTAACTCTCAACTGGCTAGACACATGATGGCACTGGCTAGACTGTCTCCTACAATCCTCCTCTGATGCACTAGTGCTGAGTATCCTCAAAGTTACTGGTTTCTAGAATATTGTCATCGATATCTCGCGAATCAACTCCAAAGTTCATATCAACATCCAAAGTATCAAAAACTGTAGCACTGCTGTCCAATTCCTCTGTACCAAAAGAAACTGCCACGGAAACTAAGTTTTCAAAACTACCCACTGCATCCTCCTGGATGTCATCAAGGCCAATATGATCTTGGGACTCATCTGTACACACTGCCAAATATGAAAAATCTTCAACACCTTCCAGCAAGAATGGTCGACTGGATATATGAACCAAGCCCAACACCGGTGTATAAAAACTAATACCAACATCGGATAAGCTGCTGGCACAAGGAAAGACAACCCCGTGTATTCTGCTAATCAAGTCCATGATAGCACTGCTACCATAAAGTGCTAAAGATCTCAGTTGAATCCCAAACGCCGATGAAAGATTCTCGAGTCCATATCCGTAAACAAGAAACAACTGGTAACTCAAGCAAACTCCTTACCTGAGTAATATGACTAGTACCAACCAACTCCACATATCTGTCTGATATTGTCCCTGTATCTTGGATGTGAATGCAAGATGAACTCGCCACATTATCAGCGACCACATATGATCCATCTACTGCAGGAAGCTGAATGTCAGGCGTGCAAGATGAAACTAAGCTTAGCTCCATGCCATGCTCATTCCCATGTCTCTCCCAGTCCTGTAATGCCAATGGAGCATTCACCAAAGTTGCTCGAATGTCCTCAAGCTCACGAGAAAACCTGTCAACTTCCTCCTTCCTCCTCAAGGCATCTGAATAGTCTCTGACAAGTCTAAGAAGATGGTCACGATCTGATAGAAGATGTAAATAACTCATCTTCATCGTTCCCATTCCTTCCCTAATCGCCTGTAAGTCAACACAAGGAAACTTGGCCTGAACTCCTTTATGTCTACCCTGTAACTGAATTATCCGGATGTGTTCCTCTATCATATCTCGCATTCTGTCATGACGAGATAATGAAGTCACAATGCTATCTTCGCTCACCTTCAGCTGGCTAGATACATCATGTGAAGTACAACCAACCTCAACCTTATGTGACGAAGCATCTATCTGTGCCTGGTACTCTCTTTCAGCAAAGTCATGAATGCTCAATGTCTACTCATCTCCACCAGGTATCTTACTATCAACATCCTCATCATCATCTGAACCCTCTACACTGTAGTCACTGCCTGTTGGAACCAAACCGTCCTGAGTTCCTGAGATATTTCCCTTGGGTAACCTGTATACAATTATCTCAACTTGAGTATCAAGTTGACAATTACTATCCATTAGTGTAATATCTTTTACCACTTGTGGCTGAACTAAAACCTCTGACTGGTTGCAAACTTGTTTCTCGAACTCCTCATTAAGGTTCTTAGCAACATCTCTCACTGTATCAGTCAGTGCTTTGCGGGAAGATTTGCCAAATCAAAATCCAGTCGACTTATCCACCTTAGCTGGGTTGGACAGCCTGTCATTTATACGGTGGTGCTTAACCAACAGTTCAGACATGTTATGCCTTATTTTCCTAATTTCATCTTGAATGTCTGAATAGCCATCCTTTCCACAATTTCGACTCTGGATACTGTGTCTATCAATTGTCCAAGATTTTGTCTTCAGAGACTTTGTATTGTACCTGTCCATTTTGGATAAAGTAGAGTGCTGATCACTCATGTAAGTCGGTTTTCACCCCATAGGATGGCAAGAAAACTAGCTCTGATACCACTGAAATAACCCCAACAGGTTATAACTTCTTTCAACACCAAAAATCCTAATACTTCAGGGGTTTGACATTTCGTCAAACAGTTTGCACCACTGATACGACCCTAACTATCAAGGACACTTAGAGAACCAATGCTTAAATTAAGATAATTCATAAATCAACCTGTCTTGTAATCTAAACAGCCTTATGAATAGATAGTGTGCTATTAAGTTTATCAGACTGGGCATACAATTGTTAAATTAAGAAATTGATAACCTCAATTCACCAAATGGACAAATACAGATCTGTGGCAAAACTGATAACAAAGATTAAATTCCTCTGGCTTTAAAAGAGAAAACAACATCAAGAACCTGGGATGCCGCTAATGGATTCGGTTTGTCCTTTACCTCCCTAAGAGCATTTTCTAAAGTTCCTAGCTCATCATTCACTGCAATTCTCAATGCTTGAAAGTCACGAATAGCTGTCTTCATTCATTCCTGCCTTCCTGAAAATTTGAAAGCAATAATATGCACAAGTTCTGCTAACTCTGAGGTAGAACGGATGCCACCAGCTAGACGAGCTTCTGCAATCTTTCTTTGTATTATACGCTACCGACTTTCTTCTCCCTAGTCACGTAAGATGCACCCCAACTCTGCTCCGGCCATGTACTTACTATATCTTCTGTTCTGTGAAGTGCCTCTGCAGAACTCGTAGTCACCTTATCTCTGTCTCCTCTTACCCACGTTGATGGCAAATTATGCAATATGATTCCTTGAAGTCAAATCGCCTTGGACACTAGACAGCAATGGCACACGGTATTAACCAATATGGAGTTCGCAGGCACAAGGTGAAGGACGTCTAGCTTGCACAGTCACTTGAGGCTGAGAGGGCAAATCCCACACAACTCGCAATAAAGAACCAATATATAATGTCGTCCAGTCCAAGGAGAATGAAATTGGCCCAGAACTCACCAAACTTGCACACCAATCAAAAAATGCTGTCCTCCTGATATAATTCGACAGTCCACGATGAATGTGGATTCAATTGTTGGCTTGCCCGTTGAGGCACCACAACGTTGTTGAAATCTGCTGGAGGATGCTCGGCTATTTGAGTTCGCTCGAAGGTCTTGGGAAATCGCAAGAGATGAAAGATCATATATGCCTCCGCCTGCTGTAGTATTGGCTCCAAAATCGGTAGCCAAGCTTTGCATATATTTCTAACCCTTGCTGTTTCAGCTAATGCCTACGATCTTGCTCCAGGGATGATGCGTTCCAATTATTAATGCTGATTGAATTATATACACTTCCAACCGTCGCTAATAAGGATGGATTCTCTTGATCAATTCTGGCTGACAAAGAACAAAGGGGATTCTATACTGCAGCTATCTCTATGTAATTATTTGGCCTTAGACCCAAATCAATACCCTGATGAAATGATTGAATGTCACCTCCAATCTGCAATAATTCAGATGATATTTCACACCCTCAAAATTGCGTACCTATTGAGAGTTTTCGTTCTCAATGGCCAGTTGTGACAATTGCAGAAACCCTAGGCTCCACAATGCACATGTGATTGAATCACAATCTGATAACAAGAGAGAAATAAACAACTGCTTGATTAGAATGGAGCCCCGGGGTGCCTATTTATTCTTTTCTCTCCATTTTCTCCAGAAGCTTCCAGAACATTATTTTATTTTATCTATTAAGTGACTTTATAAAATATTTTTATAATCCAAGTCACTTTATTAAATTAATTAAATATAAAGTTACCTTTTAATATTTATTTATTTGATAACTTTATAAATAAGTAACTTAATATCACTTATTTATTTAATTAAAATAATTAATTAGTCGTCCTCATAAAATATTCATTATTTTGGACAACCAAATTAATTAAATTAATTAAATCGAACTGCCTCCAAAAATGGGGACATGACATTGGGTGTGTTCCCTATATTTTAGGAGTATCCCTAAATTTGAGGGTGTGACTACCATTTGGCCCAGGTTGTTTGGCATCAATCACAGGCAGGTGACAAACTCAGTTTCATGTTTTAGAGGTGTTTGGGTTGTTCCTTGACTACTTGGGAAATATTTTAATATATTTTAATACTCTCCTAAATTATCATTTTAATAATTTAAATAAGATTGAGTGTTTAGCCATTTTGGAGTAATAAGGAGTTTTCATGCTCCATTTGGATCGATTTGCCTATGTGTGATAGCTCGTTGGAAAGAGCTCAGTCTCTAGTATTTGATTATCACTTGTCGGGACTTATTTGATGCTTGGAGCTATTTGTCATTAAAAAAGTAGTGATGTCCTTCTATTTGGACGCTTTTATTAAGAAAATGATGTTATATTATAAAGTTCAAATGCAATCCACTTTAGGATTCTTTTAGGGTTTGAATTGCATTGGAGAGGGGATGTAAGGAGAAGGCAACCTAAAGAAGGAGAAGGCAACCTAAAGAGGAGTATCTTTTATCATTTTATCATCCTATTTTGGATGCCATTGCTCTAGAAGAGCATTCCTCACCTAGGACGCAAACCCTAGTGCTGAGAGCAGATTTGTTGGGACATAGCCCTCAACAAGATCATATTCGAAGGTTCCTATGCATACAGTTTGATCAAGGCAGTGGATCGATTTTTAGTATTGCAGTTACACTTTGCAGGAAATGGATTTTTAGAAAAGGTGGCCATTTTGATTCAGCCTGGCATTTATTACAGCAGCTCACTTGGATCCCATTTTCAGCTGGCATCCATCTTGTTTGAAGCACATATGTATTGGTACTATTCTGGAATAAATCAGACTCTGCTTGTATGGTTTTAGAATCATTTCCAGATTAGTATGTATTGTTGCATATTATTTCTATGTGATGACCCTTATTACAAGAGTTATTAAAAGAAACTATACTGAACTGTGACAATTTGTCAAATACTTGGCATGCAACCGTTAAATGTGTAGGGTTGTAATGTCTTAAAGAAATGTGTCAAATAAGGTAGATATAAAAACTACAATGAATAATAGTAGCTCCAGCGATATTAAGAAAATCTTATTGTAATTAGTATTTGAGGACAGATTGAATTACAATTTTCTTAATGGTAACAACATGTCCAATCAATGTTTTATAGCAATCTAATAACAACGTCAAGACTGAAGAGAGCCAAACGTATATAATTAAGGCAATACCGAAAAACCTGGATTGTAGTCCTCATGAATTATCATGCGCATGCACTCCAAGGCCGCACCAAACCTAATTGTAGATCCTACGGATTCAACTGATGGAGTTCGGACTCTGAACTGTTTATAGCTTGCCCTTCTACAACCTGCGTAAACACTAATGTCGCTGAAGTAATACCAACTGCCGCACGGATTTGGATGTTTTGTTTATTATAATCGCTGTCTGAAAATGATGGAACTGGCCTGAACTCGATCCTGTGCTGAAGATGATCAAAATTTGGATAATGATTTTGCTCTGCCCTTGCTGCCGTACTTGTATGACTGGTGTGATTTTTAATTATAATTTCCAACTTGCAAACGGTGACCTTTTTCTTGGTACAGCTGATTCGTCTGGGTTCAAGGGTGATATTGCATTAATCAGCATGAAGTCGGAACAGATATGAGGGGTTAATATCTTCCCAGCTTCCTTTCAAATTCTCCAGTTCTCAGGACTCCAAAATCGTCACCCTTCAAATAATCTATATACGCAAATAAGCCCAACATGAAATGGCTGAAGACCACCTCCAATGTGCAACCCTTCGGAAGATATTTCACCTCCTCAGTTATGCAGATCCAAGGGAGTTTTCGTTCCCAAAGACCTAATGGAAATTTGCAGACCAATGACTACAAATTGCTCCAATTGGAATATAAGTCGAATCCACAAAACCGCTTGTCCAAATGGGTGCCTCTTGTCCTCTATTTATTCACTTTTTTGAGAAGTCACTGGAAACTTCCGAAATCGTCTTTTATAATATCTTATTATAATGCACTTTTATTATCAAATAATTTTATAAAACAAATTAAATAACTTTATTAAATTAAAAGTGCAATCTTAGTTCATCATTAGAACATGTAGGCCCCATTTACTGGATGTAGCAAAATGCAATCTTCTGGCAAGATGACTCTCTCTCCAAAATCATTGGCCTACGAGAGTCGATGATAGGCAAATCTACTGTAGGAACTGTGTCGCTAAAAAGGGGACATGACATTCTATCACTTCTATTTATCAGTTGTTATTTATTCATTGTAATACCTATATTTTGAAAAATACAAAAAGAAACAACATTCTTCTGCAACATCTGTCTAACTCTATAAGATCAAAGAAAAATCTACAAGAAAATATAATTTATATAATTAAATATTATAGCAATAGAAGAGCAAATATCCATTTGGGATATTTCAGTGGTATCAGAGCCTAGTTTCTACCAGCTTGTTGGGTTAGTTGCAGGTCAATACCATGGCTAGAATGAGAAATGGGTGCTCTAAGGTTTCATCTCCATCAATAGGTACAAGTAAGAGGCCTCCTGCTAAGGCTTTCAATGATGCAATCATGAGCAGCTACCATCAGTGTCGTTCTCTTCCTAAGGAGATACAATACATGCTTGCATTCACACAATTTATGGGTATACTAGATGCCGAGGATGATTTGGTATCCAAAAGTTCATATCAGCAGCAAGGAAGGAAAGAAGAATCAAAGGATAAAAAAGAGAGTATTGGGAGAGAAGATAAGTTAACAAAAGAAACACAGACCAACAATAACCGGCAAGAGGAATTACCAAATGAAGATCTTGAGGGGGTATCAAAAGACGATATTGAAGAGAGCCCTGCTCTTCAATGGCTGTCCACATCCTTTTCTTATGGATTTACACATGTCCATAAGCTTATTTTGGAGAGCCAACTGAAGGTTGGTGAAGAAAAGATCATTGCAGCCTTGTCACATTTTGACAGTTCCCACAAGTTAATAGAGAGCAACATTTGGAAGGTCCAACTTGAGGGAAGACATAAATGTAAAGAAGAGGCTTCATCAATCTCTGATTTGCATGTGCTTAAGACAGCCATGGAGGCAATGAAGAATAATTACTTAAACCTCCTTTCAGATAGAGATCATCTTCTTGACCTTGGTGTTATTTACTCTATTGCTTTGTGAGGGAAAGAAGAGGAGATTGATTAACTTATTTTAGAACTTTTAAAGGTTGAGAAACTTTGAGAAATTCTCAAGTAGCTCTCCTCATGGCAGAAAATCAAATTGAAGAACTGAGTAGGGAGCTGAGTTTAATCCATGCTTTACCTACAAAATCAGAAAAGCATTGTGAGGAACATTGTGTGGAGCTGAGTCTACTACATTCTACTTCAACTCAATCAGAAAACCTGCTTCTTGCAACAGCCTGTTTAGATAGACAACGTATTCATGAGGTGAATGAGGAAGAGGAACCACTTGATGATACATTATCCAGTGACACTAGTAGTTCCATTAATACTGAGGATATACAAAATGATTCCAAAGAAGGTATAGAGGAGGATTCCAAAATTCTAAGTTTGGATAGCAACAATTTTACTTCCCATTCTCATGAGTTTTCTGCCTATAGTCTTGAAGAAGTTGATGACATACATTCAATAATTGTTGACAACCCCTTTTCCGAGATGAGTGCTGATTTGATTTTCGATAACCCACTCTTTGAATTGGATGATGAGGAGGCTCTTGATCTTGATGACACAAATGATATGAGGAGCTCAATCTTGGAGTATGATTGTGAAGTTGAGCATATACTTGGTGGGCTGACCACTCAAGAGTTCCCTTATGGCATATACTTCTGTTAAGAGGTGGCCTCATGGTTTCCTTGATGAGGCAGAAATAACCTTGTTGATCGGTGACTTTGTACTCTTCAATCCATTGAGGATTAGTGACTATCCTAGTGGGGATCTTATGACTCATCCGAGTTTTTCACTGTCTACATTAAGTTTTTAATAGTATGGGTGTGTTGGGAGGTGCCCCTATAGGTTAGCAATGGAGTGGGGTGTGTTTTTTGTTGATTGGAATTGGTTTGATAGTATGTTTGATACCACTTGTATTGCTGGTTAGAGTTATGACAGTGAGATAGGGTGACCATTGTTGATAGTTTTTGAGCATGCAAGATATTACTCACCCATAGTTATGGTGTCCTACATACACAAAGGGTTACTTGATAGTGATGGTGATAATATGAAGTTCTACATCGTACATAGTACGACATGTGTTTTGTTATGGGACCGAGGTATTGATTCGTGAGATACATCACTTTACACAAACTTCCATATACTGCTTCATGGTTTGGAGTGTTTGGGCATTTTTGTCAAAATGGAACAACTAGTTGTATGTTTAAGAGATATGGAAGCTCGCATACTGTGGTTGAGCATGTTATTTTGTCAATTTCCCTAGATTGCATCAGGCTCAAGGATTGTTAGTAGGGACCTCACGGAGCAGCATTGGCAATATGGGTTTGCACATCTATTTAGATAGGTGCAATATGAATATGTTGCATTCTTTTTTAAATTGGTTTGGAATCCAGGAATTGACATGTACAATACATTCCTCCAGTGGGTTCATGGTGAGATACAACACTTTGAAGATCTTGATGTTTATATCAAAGTAGTGCAACAGAGGACATGGGTGCGTGGGTTGCACTTGGACAAGTATTGTTATAATACTACATATCATATGTCGGTTGCTATGACTTCATTTAGAGCCCTCTATGGTTATGATGCTCTATCTTTTGTTGATCTGGTGATTAGTGACAATAGGGTTCCTTTGGCACAGGATTGGGTAAAGGAGAACCAAGACATCATGAGATTTTTAGAGAGAATCTTCAGCAAGCATAGAATCAGCAGAAGGTCTATGCTGATCGACACAAGATTGAGAGGATATTTGAGGTGGGGGATATGTTATACCTACGACTACAGCCTTACCAACAGAGCACCTTTAAAAGGGGTGGAGCTAATAAGCTTAAACCTTGTTTTTATGGACCATATAGGATTATCAAGCGTGTTGGAGAGGTTGTGTATAAGATTGAGTTACCATCTGGTAGTAGGATTCATAACGTGTTCCATGTGTCATGTCTAAAAAAGGCCCTAGAACAACATATTATACCATCTCCAGATCTTCGAAGAGAGGGAACGCCAACTGAGAAGCAAGGTTATTCGAGAGTATTTGATTTGTTGGAGAGGTCTCCCTATAGAGGATGCCACTTGGGAGGGCGAGACTATTTTACAGCATCCAACTTTGCAGTTGCTTGTGGGCAAGCATCTCCGAGAGTGGAGGACTTGTCATGTCCCCTTTTTAGCTTTGTCTAGCAGTAACATGAGAGTTAGCCTATTATGGAGTCTTGTAGGCTAGCAATGGTGATCAGGGACTTAGTCAAGGTTTTCAGCATCCAGATTTGTTATTGCAGGCAGTAGTAAATCAGTTGAGAGCAGTTGCTTGATTTTAAGAGGCAATTCCTTGATTGTAGGAGGAGATTCCTACCTTTTAGGAGGTGGTAACGTTTCAAAAGTTGAGGTTCTATGAGATCACCCCCTGGTCTCAATTTTAGGAGAATTGGGTGTGTTTCCTATATTTTAGGAGTATCCCTAGATTTGAGGGTGCGACTACCAGTTGGCCCAAGTTGTCCGACATCAGTCACAAGCAAGTGACAAACTCAGTTTCATTTTTTAGAGGTGTTTGGGTTGTTCCTTGGCTACTTAGGAAATATTTTAATATATTTAAATATTCTCCTAAGTTAGTGTAATGTCCCCTTTCTAGCATTCATAGCATGATGTTGTCGTTAGCCTATTTCCCCACAGTCCCGTAGGCTAACTAGGACATTAAAGGGGCTTAGAGGCCTTTTGGCCTAGACAGTTTCAGTTGCAGGTCTTTCTGAGGGGTTCTGAGGCAACTTTGGGCATACTTACTATTTATAGTAAGTCATCTTAGACATGGCCGAACATTCAGTCACAGTGGTATGTCGATGGTAATTGTTTAAAATCGACAGGAAAACTTATTTATCATTGATAAGATTTGTTATGCATTGATAAAGCCATTTTATAAAGTTAAATTTAAATATTTAACTTTATTAATGCATAGACTATAGTTTGTGGGAAATATTTAAATTAAAAGAGTTCCCTTTATTTTTATAACACATTGGAGACATAAGGCACATAAAGGAGTTATGTTTTATCCCACATTGAGAAAACGAAGGATTCAGCTCTTGTGAGAACACTATAAAAAGAAATGGAAGAGCTTTTTTTTTGTATGCTTGGATGAAGATTAATGTTACGTTGCAGGATATCTGATTATAGGGCTTGGAGGACGGAATCCCTCTTTGCTAGCATTCTCTTCGCTGTTGGAAGACACAGTCAGGAGGATCAAGGGTGTTTTCACTTCAGGAAATACACTGGGTTTCATTTGGGGCATTTGCATAAAGAAATTTACAAGGGTTTGAGGTGCAAATCTGAAGTTAGTTATTGCTATAGTGCCGCATGAACAGTAGTTTGCTACAGTCGGCATGAACAATATTTTGCTACAGTATGGCGTGAACAGTGTTGGTATCAAGTTTACTTGTTTTTTCAGCTGATTAGAAGTTTCGAGGGCTGGCCGACTACATCTGCAAAATACTACGGCAACTAATTCCAGGTTTCTTCTGTCAAATTTTGATATTTTGCATAATAATTGTTGAATACAAGTTTGAATAGTTGTTGCAGCCTTTAAGGCAGCTGTAAGTGCACATCTACATTTAAAAATCACCCTTTATTAGCAGATTGAAAGAGTTTCTAGATTTTTCATATACTATTGAATGTGTGCCAAGTGTTTGTGAAAATGTTATAATGTGTATTATGTATTTTAATGTCACTTCATAGTTGTTCGTAAATCTACTCATTGGAAAGCAATTTATTGAGGAAATCAGCTTTATGAGTTTGCATACAAAGTGTTTGACAATATTCCTTAAGTTAAATTTCTGCAAGTCAAAGTTCAAATCAGGGGAGGATATTACAGTGGTATCAGAGCTATAAGTCCTGCCATCCTGTGGAGGTCTTATAGGAAATTTGGAACTGGCGGATAGAGGGGAAAGTGTTTGATAAAATGTCAAAACACTAAAATCAGAGCATTTATGTTTGAGCATGCGACAGGGGCCTTATTATTTCCGCAATACCAGAGCAAGACAAAGTAGGAGTTCAAACCTGCAAAGCAAACAGTCTAGTTCATCCGTACAGGGGGGTATAGAATCCAGTCATACAGACACAGCGGAGGTATTCTTTGATCAAGACAGCAATATGGGTGACCGAGATGACAGGAATACAAGATTAGGTGGAGGCGGGAATGCCGGTCCAGAGCCTGGAGAGGAAAGATGCTTACAGTTATTAGAGACCTTGGTACAAGGTCAGCGAGTAGCAGAACAAAGGGCACAAGAACAGAATCAGAGATTGGATCTTATGATGCAGATGATGGCTCGTCAAATGGGGTTGAATGCTAACATGGGTGGAGGAAATAATCAGAATGGTAACAATCAGAATGGAAATGATCAGGATGGGACACATAATGGAGATGAACAAGTTGGGAACAATTTCGGTCATGCACCCCAGCAAGCTAGGACAGTGAGTTCAAGGCCCATGATTCCTACATTTCCTCGTAGAGCTCCAGAGCAGCTCGTACCAAAGCCCCAGATTACTGATATACAGGACCAGTTGAGGAGAGATTGGGAAGCCGGAGGGCCAGATTTTACTGTTGCAATTACCTTTAGGGAGTATATGGATGTGCGGATGAAACATATGCCACGTGGACATGACAGGAACCAAAGCTATGAGCTACAGAAGAAAGTAGGGAGACTTGAGTTACCATATTATGATGGCTCAGGAAAGTCTACAGCAAGAGCTTGGGTTCAAAAGCTTGACACATACTTTCAATTGAACCCTATGCCCGAGGAAGAAGCTATTAAGTATGCAGCAATTCATTTGGATGGGTTAGCACACGAGTGGTGGCATCATGGTATGGTCACTATGGGACATGCACACATTACCTCATATGTGGAGTTTACAGAGAGGCTGATTGAACGTTTTGATAGGAAGGATCCAGAACTCCATTTCAAGGAGTTAGCTCAACTTAAACAGTGGGGATCATTGGAAACATACATTTCAGAGTTTCAGAAACTTGCAGTGTTAGTAACAGATGTATCTGAACGGAGGATACTAGTTCTATTTATGGATGGGTTAGCTGATCCGTTGAGAGGGTGGATTAAAGCTCTCAACCCTCCCACTTTGCAGGAAGCCATTAAGAAAGCTCGTGACATGGATTCCTCTTCATCTTCAAAAAATAAATTCCAGGCAAAGAGTTTCCCTTCAAGGAAAGATAAGGACAGGAAACCTTTTCATAAAGAGGTTCAGCCAACTAAGGAGGAAAGTAAGAGGTTGGACAATGAGACACTTAATGATCTTAGGAAGAAGAAGCTTTGTTTTCATTGCAGGGAGCCTTGGGATTTGTCACATAAGTGTCCATTGAAAGAAAAAGCTAAGCAGATGGAGTACTTTTCAGCCGAAGAGTCAGTAGATGGAGATTCAGAGCAGTCATCTGAATCAGATGGAGATGATGATAGTTCTTCACAGGAGGAAGCGCGCGGTGATAGCACGATAGCTCAGTTGTCAAGTATACAGGAGGCCGTCACTTTCAGAGTTAGGGGAACCTTGGATGGACAGAGAGTTGTGGCACTCATTGATACAGGGGCGACACATAACTTCATTGATGAGAAGTTTGTGACACGCAGAGGGCTACATACAGAGGAGCATAGGGGATTTAAGGTGATGGTTGCTGATGGCTTCAAAATTGAATGTACCAAGAAAATCTCCAACTTCCAGCTTCGTTTGGGAGATTATGACATGACAGGAGATTTCTTTGTGGTCAACATTGGTGATCAGAATATGGTGCTTGGGATGAACTGGATGAAGTCTCTGGTAGAGTTTACATTTAACCTTGAGAAAATGGAAATGAGGTTTGAAGCAAATGGTAAGAAGATAGTGCTCAGAGGTTTGTCAGATGGGAGACTTCGAGTGGTGTCACTCAAGCGGATGCAGAGTTTCTTTAGACATGATCAGGTGCAGTGGGCAGCAGAGTTTAGAGTAATGCCTGAGATGACAGAGCAGCATAAACTAGAGTATCCACCTGATGTACAAAAAATAATAAACAAACATACTAAGGTGTTTGGTGAGATACCTCCAGGGAGACCCCCGGATAGGGGAATCGAGCATGTTATTGAATTAGAAGAAGGGGCTAAGCCATTTATCATCACACCTTACCGCCATCCGAAGAGATATAAGGATGAAATAGAAAAGGCAATTAAGGAGTTGATTAACATGGGGCACATACGGCCAAATCAAAAGTCCTTTCGCTTCTTCAATAGTATTGGTGAAGAAGAAGGATGGTACAATGAGGATGTGCATTGATTATAGGGAGCTAAACAAGAAGACAATCAACAACCGATACCCTATCCCACGCATCGATGAGCTTATTGATGAATTGCATGGTGCATGCTACTTCTCCAAGATTGATTTGAGATCCGGCTACCATCAGATACGGGTTAGAGAGGTGGATGTGGAGAAGACAGCTTTTAGATGCCACTATGGACATTTTGAGTTCTTAGTCATGCCCTTTGGGTTGACAAATGCCCCTGCCACTTTCCAGTCCTGTATGAATAGAGTGTTCAGAGATCAGTTGAGGAAGTTTGTGTTGATATTTTTTGATAATATACTGATATACAGCCGTACTTGGGAGGAACATTTGAAGCATATTGATACAGTGCTCAGTATTCTAGAGAGGGAGTCATTATATGCCAAGATGAGTAAATGTGAGTTTGGGATGACAGAGTTGCTCTATCTAGGGCATATTATTAGTGCAGGAAGTGTTCGGGTTGACCTAGACAAGATCAAGGCCATTCTGGATTGGCCACCACCGAGGAACACTTCACAACTCAAGGGATTTCTCGGGCTTTGTGGGTTCTACCGCAGATTTGTGAAGGGATTTTCACAGATAGTAGCACCACTTACAGATTTGACACGGAAAGATAGTTTCAAGTGGTCAGAGAGGGCTCAGGATTGTTTTGACAGGTTTAAGGAGCTGATGAGTACATGTCCTGTTTTAGCCATTCCAGATTTCACCAGGCCTTTTGAGCTACAGTGTGATGCCTCGGGAGAGGGCATAGGAGCTGTTCTCATGCAAGACAAACATCCCATCACATATGAGAGTAGAAAATTACGAGGTGTGGAGAGAACCTACAGCATCTACGACAAAGAGATGCTAGCAATCATGCACGCGCTAGCTAAGTTCAGGCAGTACTTAGTGGGAAGCCGATTCACAGTAAAAACAAATCATAATAGCTTGAAACATTTCCTTGGACAGAAGGACCTTAATGACAGGCAACAGAAATGGGTGAGTAAATTACAGGCCTATGATTTCGACATAGCCTATGTCAAAGGGAAGAAAAATATTGTTGCAGATGCCTTATCTAGAAGGCCTCATTTGCTTGCTGTTGGGATACTCGTGGATGATTGGAGAGAGATGATCTTGTCAGAATATGCTAAGGATAGTTGGGCATCTAGCATTATTGAGGGAGCTATTCAAGATAGTCGATACACTGTCGTAAATGATCTGATCATCTACAAGGAAATGATTTATTTAGTACCCGGGTCTGCTATGAAGCAGAAGATTTTGAGGGCATTTCATGATTCACCAATGGCAGGACATCCCGGATTCTTTAAGACATATCGGCAGGTGAGAGAGCACTTCACTTGGAAAGGACTCAAATCAGAGGTGCTTTAGTTTGTTAGGGAATGCCCTGTGTGTCAGCAGAACAAACAGGAACATTCTTTTCCGGGTGGTTTACTACAGCCCCTACCCATACCAGAGAAGAAGTGGGATAGCATTTCCATGGATTTTATCACAGGCCTCCCCAAGGCACAGGGTCAGGATTGTATCTTTGTTGTGGTAGACAGATTGACGAAATTTGCACATTTTTTTGCAATTTTGTCTACATATTCAGCAGCACAAACAGCAGAACTATTTTTTCGAAAGGTATTCAGACTACATGGGATACCACGGAGCATAGTCAGTGACAGAGACAGCAGATTTATGAGCCACTTTTGGCAGGAGTTGTTCAGGTTATGTGGAACAGAGCTCACTCCGAGTACCAGCTACCACCCCCAAACTGATGGGCAGACAGAGATAGTGAACAAATGGGTTGAGCGGTACCTTCGAAACTACATTGCAGGAGAGCAGAAGGCTTGGGTGAAGTGGCTACATCTAGGGGAGTACTGCTATAATACCTCTTTCCATATGTCTATTCAAATGTCCCCTTTTATGGCACTGTACGGGTATGATGCTCCTAATCTTTTGGATTTGTTATTTGGGGACAGCAGGGTGCCTAAGGCCAAGGATACTTTGCAGGAGTGTCAGGACATTATGCGATCCTTGAAGGAAAATTTGCAAAAGGCACAAAATCAGCAGAAGCAATATGCTGATCAGCACAGAGTTGAGAGGTCTTTTGAGGTGGGAGATATGGTGCACCTCATGTTACAGCCGTATAGACAGTCCTCTCTCAAGAAGAGTGGAGCAAAGAAATTGAAACCACGCTACTATGGACCGTTCAAAGTAATCAGGAGAGTGGGCGAAGTAGCTTATGAGTTGGAGTTGCCTGCAGACAGTAAAGTGCATAATGTGTTCCATGTGTCACGCCTTAAGAAGGCATTGGGTCACAATGTGGTGCCTTTAGTAGTATTGCCACCTCTTGATGATGAGGGAAAGCTTATCTTGGTTCCCGAGGCCATACTTGACTCTAGGGAGAGGATGCTTTGCAGGAGGACTATCAGGGAGTATCTAGTGAAGTGGAGGAACCTACTTGTCGAGGATGCTACTTGGGAAAATGAGCAGATATTGCAGCATCGAGAGCTGAAATTGCTTGAGGACAAGCAATTTTGGGAAGGGCGGACTGTAATGTCCACTTTCTAGCATTCATAGCATGATGTTGTCGTTAGCCTATTTCCCCACAGTCCCGTAGGCTAACTAGGACATTAAAGGGGCTTAGAGGCCATTTGGCCTAAACAGTTTCAGTTGCAGGTCTTTCTGAGAGGTTCTGAGGCAACTTTGGGCATACTTACTATTTATAGTAAGTCATCTTAGACATGGCCGGACATTCAGTCACAGTGGTATGTCGATGGTAATTGTTTAAAATCAACAGGAAAACTTATTTATCATTGATAAGATTTGTTATGCATTGATAAAGCCATTTTATAAAGTTAAATTTAAATATTTAACTTTATTAATGCATAGACTATAGTTTGTGGGAAATATTTAAATTAAAAGAGTTCCCTTTATTTTTATAACACATTGGAGACATAAGGTACATAAAGGAGTTATGTTTTATCCCACATTGAGAAAATGAAGGATTGAGCTCTTGTGAGAACGCTATAAAAAGAAATGGAAGAGCTTTTTTTTTGTATGCTTGGATGAAGATTAATGTTATGTTGCTGGATATCTGATTATCGGGCTTGGAGGACGGAATCCCTCTTTGCTAGCATTCTCTTCGCTGTTGGAAGACACAATCAGGAGGATCAAGGGTGTTTTCACTTCAGGAAACACACTGGGTTTCATTTGGGGCGTTTGCATAAAGAAATTTACAAGGGTTTGAGGTGCAGATCTAAAGTTAGTTATTGCTATAGTGCCGCATGAACAGTAGTTTGCTACAGTTGGCATGAACAGTATTTTGCTACAGTACGGCGTGAACAGTGTTGGTATCAAGTTTACTTGTTTTTTTGGCTGATTAGAAGTTTCGAGGGCTGGCCGACTACATCTGCAAAATACTACGGCAACTAATTCCAGGTTTCTTCTGTCAAATTTTGATATTTTGCATAATAATTGTTGAATACAAGTCTGAATAGTTGTTGCAGCCTTTAAGGCAGCTGTAAGTGCACATCTACATTTAAAAATCACCCTTTATTAGCAGATTGAAAGAGTTTCCAGATTTTTCATATACTATTGAATGTGTGCCAAGTGTTTGTGAAAATGTTATGATGTGTATTATGCATTTTAATGTCACTTCATAGTTGTTCGTAGATCTACTCATTGGAAAGCAATTTATTGAGAAAATCAGCTTCATGAGTTTGCATACAAAGTGTTTGACAATATTCCTTAAGTTAAATTTCTGCAAGTCAAAGTTCAAATCAGGGGAGGATATTATAGTTAGCATTTTAATAATTTAAATAAAGCTAAGTGTTTACCCATTTTGGAGTAATAAGGAGTTTTCATGCTCCATTTGGATTGATTTGCCTATGTGTGATAACTCGTTGGAAAGAGCTCAGTCTCTAGTATTTGATTATCACTTGCTGGGACTTATTTGATGCTTGGAGCTATTTGTCATTAATAAAGTAACAATTTCCTTCTATTTGGACGCCTTTATTAGGAAAATAATGTTATATTATAAAGTTCAAATGCAATCCACTTTAGGGTTCTTTTAGGGTTTGAATTGCCTTGGAGAGGGGATATAAGGAGAAGGCAACCTAAAGAGGAGTATCTTTTATCATTTTATCATCCCATTTTGGATGCCATTGCTCTGGAAGAGCATTCCTCACCTGGGACGCAAACCATAGTGCTAAGAGCAAATTTGCAAAGACGTAGCCCTCAACAAGATCAGATTCGACGGCTCCTATGCATACAGTTTGATCAAAGCAGTAGATCGGTTTCTAGTATTGTAGTTACACTTTGTAGGCAGTGGATTTTTAGGGAAGGTGGCCACTTTGGCTCAGCCTAGCATTTATTACAGCAGCTCACCAAGATCCCATTTTCAGTTGGCATCCATCTTGTTTGAAGCACATATGTATTGGTACTATTTTGGAATAAATCAGACTCTACTAGTATGGTTTTAGAATCATTTCCGAATTAGTATATATTGTTGCATATTATTTCTATCACTTCTATTTATCAATTGTTGTTATTTATTCATTGTAATACCTATATTCTGAAAAATACAAAAAAAAACAACATTCTTCTGCAACTTTTGTCTAGCTCTATAAGATCAAAGAAAAATCTAAGGAAAATATAATTTATATAATTAAATATTATAGCAACAGCAAAGCAAATATCCTTTTGGGATATTTCACCATATCCTCTTTTGTGATATCCTATTGACAAGATCATCCTGATGGAGTTAGCAAGGCAGTTAATGGCAGTACAATCATATCAGTCTTCCTTGCATATGCCAAGTGTTAGTATTTCATCAAAGAATCCTTTAAGAATTAGTGGCTATTCACTAGACACAATACCAAAAGCCAAAGAACATAGAGTTTGAACTGCAAAGGATAACTTTGAAGAAGTTCATGGCACGTGTTTGCTTTGATTAACGAGGCGTGAATGATAAAATCAAAAAAGCCTACATTCATGTTCATTAACTTGAAGACCTTTTGGTTGAGTTGCGCACAAAGATTGACATCCGTCAAATGGACTATTGTCGGTCGACCCTTAAGCAAATTGTGGACTTCAACCTTGCGGCAATCCCTATAGGGGTTGAAGATGATCAGATATTGGATCTAGAATACACTAAGCATTGTCTTGATAGGTCACCTATCCCGTCTCCATCTTACTCATCCTAGGAAAGTGTTTCCATATGAGATAGTTTTCAGCCTATTCTTGCCAATACAAACATTTGGTTGAAGAAAAGAGGGTTGAAACCCATAAAGATTAAGCTTGGAAAATATTCTGATCCAGTTGGTCCAATTGATCCAAGGGTCGAAATGAGAGGCAAATAGAAGATGGCACGGAGTCTTCAACGACAACCATTCCAAAGCTCACTATCAAGGATGACAGAGCAAAGGGACGTGTACTTGAGGTGAAATCCGTAGAACCTCAGAAGATTCACATTGATCTTAGCGATAATGAGCTTCCTCATCCACCAAGAAACTGCGGAGACCTCCTCCAGAGGTCCCGTTTGCAACAACCCTTTCTAATTCCACCCCAGGCTCAAATGAGTTAGCAGATTCACCCTTGTATGCGACCATAGACACTTTTTCACCTAAGAAGACACCATTCCATATGGATCCAACTCCAATCACACTAGCTATGCCCATCACTTCAGTTGCTCCTGCAATCCTAATAGTGGAACAATATCATAACTCCGAAAGGGTGTCAAATGCTTACACCATCTCGATCCCAAATTTTGTGGTTCCATCCATGGCATTGATGGATACTCTATTGGCACAGTTTGAGCAATTCGTGGCAAAGGTGACACATAGTAGTTCAGCTCAAGTGGCAATTATGCCTGAGGCTCGAGCGATTGTAACTACAGTTGCATACACTAATCTAGTATCCACTTTCTTCACCAATGTTGCTATAGGGCTCTCTTCACTCTTCCTCCTTGGCTCACTACAATTATTCAAAAGAGGAAAAAGGAAGAACTTCCACCTAAGGAACATGATTTCAATGTGGTTGCAAGGGCCAAAGTTCCTAAACCAAGAAGGCTAAAGTGGAATCAAGGATCGTGGTGGGTGCTGACAACACCAAAGACACAAAGGTGGTTGACCCTCTTGTTGAAAAACCAATAGAGCAAATGCAAACGAATGATTACAATTTACAAGTTCACCACAATTGAACTTGCTAAACAATCTTGTTTGGCTTGTCTACATGCTCTTAGCTTGGCATTCCACATGAGGATGTGATTGTTAGAAATAGATAATACTGAGAGGGGGTGAATCAATATTCTACAAACTTTTGCCCACAGCTGGATATTATTAGTTACTTTGCAACATGCATATAATGTTTAATAGTAAATAAAACCATACACAAAGAAAACTCATAACACCATATTTTGTTAGCTAGGGAAACCCTAGCCAAAGGAAAACCCCGGTAGGGATGGTACCCATAGAACAATCCACTAAACAAAAGAATCCTCTTAAGGATATTGATCCTGTAAGGAGTCTATGAATTACATATAGTGTCTCGGTCCTTGTTAGAGAACTAGGCCCTATTAAAAGCCTCAACCCTATTATGAGTTGGTATTACAATTACAACCATATGCAAGAAGAGCCCATTGCCCTAACATGCAATTATACAATATAGTGCTTTTATACAAAAGAGATAGATACAAAAGCCTCTTTACTTTACTACTGACTGTTGTACTTCACATAGCCTGATTTGACATCGAAATTCGCATCACAAATCTCTCATATAAGTTTGCATGTCATATACAATTTTGCACATTCATCATAAACTTCGCATTTGCATATATCACATATATCGCACATCACCATACTTCGCATGAAGTAATTCTTTACTTATACCATTTCCTTTCACAAAACTCGTGTAGTCAACTTGATGCAATTACATGTTATACTGATTTATGGTAAACATTTAGGATGTCATTCCTACAAACATAAGTAGTTATTTTGTGACCAAAATAATTCCTTAACACTTTATACCTTTGTTCTGTTGTACTCTGTTATGTTGTGCACATTGCCTTTACTGGTACTTGGCTTGTAACTTTGTTTGTATTGTTTGTACTGACCTGTGCACTTAGGTACGTCATTATAACACTCTAATATACCTCCCCTTAACTTCACACATTCCAAGTATCTTTGTAGCAAAAAACAATTTCTGCGCTGCAAGTGAAATTGTCTAACATTTAGACAATTTTCTATCTCTAACTATAGAATCTTCAACATTATATTATGCCATCTCATCCTGAGATATATGTTGTCATAAATGACAACCCTAACTCATCCTACCTAGCCATATTGCCAACAATCTCCCCCTTTAGCATTGACAACAATATATGAGAAAATTGGCTAAGTCCCAAAAATGTTACACAAAACAACAATAAAACACAAAAAGAAACTTCTCAATACTGGCATTTAAAATTTCCAAATTTTATTCATTCAATGTATGGGGATCATTACATATCATATTACCATCTTTCCTTATCTCTCCTTTTACAATGATCTCCTATATATATAGCTAAGCTCCCCCTTACATATTTATACATTATCAAATTATACAATTTTCTTACATTCTTCTCCTACTTTGACATCAATGACTGTAAAAGCCCTCACCGGCTCACAACATCTAACGGATGGAATATGTCTTCAATTGCTTTAAAATTGCAAATTCTCCTCTATCTTAAAATACCAATCCTCAAGAAATTGGATATATATAAAGCAAAACTCTTATACCATGACAAAGCTAGTTACCAAAATATGGTGGGTTTGGTATTGTAAATGTGCAGACCATTGCATTGTATCATGAAAATTCACATGTATTGCATTAAAGTAGAAAACACAATTATGAACTTCTGAATTGACAATAGGTAATTCCAATCGGTTACTATAATTCTGAAAATCCTCACACAATTATAAAATAACAATTTTATTGGCAATTAGAAAATAGAGAATTACAACTAATTGTTTTTGGCACTTGCTTGTTGAATTTCCAAACCAATTTTTGTATGTTGATTGCCTTCTTATCTAGACTAGACGCGACTAATGGCAGAAATGCTTTCCCAAGTATTTGAACACAGGCCTGATCAGATTCAGTTCCAACTATAATAATTTTCACAATGCCCAGGATTGCATTCAGACTTGCAGCATCAACCCACGTAGCCTGAGCATTCACAAGTAGGCAGATATGAGTCTGAAATCACTGCCCAAATTGCTTAAGCGCTGCGCCAAATACAAGCACCAGCAGATTAGAAAAAACCATACAAGGATCAATAACTCAGTCCTACAGATTGACTTTTAGATTGTGGGAAATTGGGTGTCCACAATTCAGTCAATGGACCCCCTATTTGTAAAATTCCAGTAACGTCCAGACTCAAGTATATTAGCAGTGTAAAACCACACCAAATGCAAAGGATATTTGGTGTCCAAACTGAATCTCTTGAGCGTTCAGATTCACCATTGTAAACACATTCAAAAGCAGCCCCAGAACATACTAGATTTCCAACACCTTTGGAATTGCAGTATAACGGTCCTCCAAGAAACAATAATACAGCAATGGAAGACACTAAATTATTTCTCAGAATATACAATTCCAATCTCCTAGTCACAAATAATCATATTAAGGAGATTTACCTAATGAAATCGCTATACCTCAACACTGACTTCAAGCAATCTTCAAGAACAAAATTCACAAGAAACCAACCTTCACTATACTTTAGCAATGGATTAAAACCTCGGATCAAACCCTTATACCTCAGCAAGGGATTTGAACATTAGAACCTCAAAAAACCCACAAAGGCAACAAAAGCAAATATATATTCTGTAACTTCATTCAAGAAGCTTCACCACACATAAATTAGAAGCTTCCATTAGATTCTTTCACTTGACTTGGCTTAACTAATTAATAAATGGCTCTTTCTAATGATAACTCAACTCTCAATTTAAGTGAAATTATAAAGTTAAATTATAACTTTATAATAAGTCGTTTAATAATTTGGCCACTAAAAATATAATAACTCCCAAAATATTCATCATTTGAATATGTCATTTGAAATAGGAGTTATACCTATTATTTCTCCATGTGTCCAAATGCACTTTCCAAAAATAGAAAGGGTCCATCTCGATCAACACCAACTTACCACAAATAGTAAGTACAAAAAGCTAAGCCCAAACGAAGTCCAATTTCAGCCAAATGAAGACCCACCTATAGCTTACTGAATTGTGGAGAAGATAAGACCCTCCCAAGCAAAACCACTGCCACAAAAGACCCTCTATCCACAATAACTAGCCTACGAGGATCACAATAATAGGCTAATATCTCAAACTCGGATGCTAACAAAAATGGGGACATTACAGACAAAGGTGTCAAAATCTATTTACATTTCAAAAATGTGTTCCATTATCTCTTATTAGGCTGTCAAGCGAGAAATGCAGTCACCAAAACTGACTGCAAGACTCTTCATATTCTTTTCCCATGAGTCGTTGACTGGTTTTGAGATGTTGAGAAGGGCACACAAACCATACAATGCTATCTCAACTGCATTCAAATCTGAGTATACAAAATTGTCAAAAGATGTCTTAACTGACAAACATTCCTCCAATTGGTGCTCAATTGTGCTCAATTTCACTAATAAGTGTTCTCTTAGAAGTGAGAACCTCTTGGTTATCCTTGATTTTCTGCCTTCAAGAAGACTATCTCATCATAAGCCTTGCTAACCTGTGCTTCAACTGCTTCAATCTGCACACCAAGTTGAGTAAACTAACTAGCCAATGCTTCTAGCTCTACGCATTTAGCCTTAAGCTCACTATCAATATCTTTTGTGAAGCTAAAAGACATTGCACACTTCACATACAAAGCTTTGCCTTCAAGCTCGCACTTCCTTAATGACTTGATACAAGTATCAAGAGTCAAAAAGTCATTCCTAATGTTCTGAGAGACAATGTCAAACATTTGTGCATCATGCTTAGCTTGAGCTTATGTTGTTGCAACCTCTGACAAACTTGTGAATTCAGCATTAAATGCCTGAATCACAGCTTTTGCTCTGTCCTCGAGGTTAGGATCAAGTGATTTTATAGTAAAGACTCCCTACAACTTGTCAGTAACTTCCATGAGAGTCTTTTGCAGACTCTTTACCTGTTTGTTCTTACTGATCATCTGAACCTAGAAGTGCAACTAGGGTGAGAGAAGTATTGGGTGCACTTGACTTCTCATCCTTCTCTGCCTTCTTCCTCTGTTCCTCATCTTCTTTCTTCTTCTCATCTTCTTTTCTTCTAATCTCTTTGTCCTTCTTCTTTTCCTCTTCTTCCTTCTTCTTTTCATCTACTTCTTTCTTCTTCTTCTTTGCTTCTTCTGTTCTCTTCTTTTCTTCTTCGCATCTTCTTCTTCCTTTTTTTTCTTCTCTACTTCTTTACTGTCTTCCTCTTCCTTCTCTTCTCATCTTGCTCTTTCTTCTTTTTCTCCTCATCTGAACTAGAGTAATCAATGATATTGTCAACAATGTTTGGCCCAAGATCCTTGAAAGGATCTTCTGCGATGTTAACGGTTACACTTGCAGTGCCAATTTGCATATTATCTATTCCAATGGAGATTTGTGAAGATAGATCTGCCATTTGAGTGTCCTTAGCATCCACTGCTGCTGCTGCTGCTAGAGTACTCTATTTAACAAATATAGGGCTTGCTCCCCCTGACTTCGTGCTCACTCCTTTTGGTACAATAGTCATATACTTGACTATAGCTTCTTCAGACTCTCTCTTTACTTCTTCATAATTTCCTCCCATCAAAAGAATGTGTCTTCTTTTATTTCTTCGCAAGGGCTCAATTCCCTTCAATATATCTTGCAAGTGTTCATCACTATTAACTTCGGAAAGCTTCTTGATCATGTTTTCTCTTATTTTCTTATCCTCTCCAATGACTCTTCTTCTTTTGTTAATCATCTATTGTACAAATCCTCTGCAATATGTTTTTGAACATCTTCAAATCTTTTATTCTTAAGAATCATGTTTCTAACTACTACATTTTCTAACTAGATTCTACCCATATTGCTATACATGTTGTAAAACTTATTCAACTGAATGAAATTATTATCATTTATGATTTGCATATTCAACTTCTCTACCTTTGGCTTCCAAGGCTTCTTTCCACTAGCTGTCCTTACTTCACCAACTACTTGTTCTATAGGTTTGTCCTCTTCATCATATTTATCAAACTCATTTGATTCAACCATTTGTAGTGTCTTTCTCCTCTTTCCAGGGCCACTTGATAGTTGCTTGGTCCTTTTCTTACTAGATGACTCAGCCTCTTGTTTCACTTTGTTCAGTCTCTCTAATTTCCTCTTTGTTGGAGGAGTAGATGATTTGTCTTTTACAATCTCTACCTCCTCTTCATCGGTTTTCTTCAAAGGTTGTACAACAATGGGTTGTACTTGGGCAACTGCAGCATAGGGAGCAGTAGGTATCTGCAAAGTAGATCCTACTACTGTTATTCCCTATGAAGGTGTTGCTATGGCAATAGGAGTAGCTACCAATATCTCAGTTTGACCACTAGCCTTCATCTTTCAAGGGCCACTTGATAGCTGTTTGGTCCTTTTCTTACTAGATGACTTAGCCTCTTGTTTCACTTTGGTCAGTCTCTTTGATTTTCTCTTTGTTGGAGGAGTAGATGATTTGTCTTTTACAATCTCTACCTCCTCTTCATCAATTTTCTTCAAAGGTTGTACAACAGTGGGTTGTACTTGGGCAACTGCAGCATAGGGAGCAGTAGTTATCTACAAAGTAGATCCTGCTACTATTACTCCCTCTGAAGGTGTTGCTATGGCAATAGAAGTAGCTACCAATATCTCAGTTTGACCACTAGCCTTCATCTCCAAGGCTATACCCTTTATCTCATTGAACTCTTCTCTAGTCATCCCTGATTCTTTGAGAATTGATTCTATCTTTTTCTCAACATTCTTCTTGATTTCATTTTTGTAAAGCTTGCTCTCTACTTCTCTAATCTTCTCTGCACAAGTTCCCCATCTAGGAGTATCCTTGTCTACTTCAAGCTCGAGTATGATCATTGCATACCCTTCAATGGTTTCCTCACTCAATTCAGAACCCATGGGATCTATGAACTTAACTCTTGGTACAACTACCTCCATGCAAGTCACGTATGTTTCAACCATGAAACAGATATCCTCCTTGTACTTTTCTACCAGTGAGGGTGGTATCCTATACCTCTGCTTCATCACAAATTGAAATTCTCTCATCATTTTGTTGATATCTTTGACAATCTTTTCCTATGTCTATCTTTTGTAATGATGTGTCACCAAGCTCATGGTGCATTAATTCTTGTTATCCCATTCCCTAACAGGCATACCAAGTGTTGGTTCCCAAAACCACATATTGGAAATCCAAGAGATTGTTGCTTCTCTGATAGGATTCCACAATCAATTCTGGCCAATGAACAGGAATACTTCTCGATTCCCCTGCACTTCAGGCTCCGCTACACCTAGGTGGGTAAACCTTCTCCTCGAACCTGATTACTTGGTCCAGAGCTTTTCTAAAATGAATTTAAACTTTGGAGTTCCTCGACTGGCAAAGTCCTTGAACTCAATTTAAAATGAAATTGGATGTTGAATGTTTGAATTGAATGAATTGTATAAGATTTTAATAATGAATTTGATGCTTGTAGGAGGAATATACAAATTTTTTGACTTCAATAATAGAAAGACCAATGCCTCTATTCATCCGGGCAATAGAGTCAACTTTAGTGAATTTTCATATACAACTTTATAATGTTTTAGGCACTTCATTGCCAACAATTAAATAATCAAGATGCAACAGATCAAATATATATGCAATCTTAAATTAGTCCAGATTGCACTTTAACTCCTTTGGTAGGGAGACAAACTGGACACAAATACAAAAACAATTATATATTTCACAATATTTGTGATGATCAAATTTAAAATGCTAATTAACCATGTCCACTTATCCAACATTTAATTTGTATACAGAATTCCAAAAAATAATTACAAAGGACGATTCTTCTATAGTTTAAATCTCCACGCCTTTAATAATAAACAAAAGACATTTTATTTTATTATAAAAAATAAAATAATAGAATTTATATTACAAAGTCATAATATTGCTCCTTATTCCTCCATACAAAATAATATAAAATGCTTCTTCTTTGAGAATATGAATATGAATGTTTTCGAATATTGAATCTTGTTCTTCTAATTTTTTATCAATCATTATTTATGTCTCTGTATTTTAAAAAGGCGTGACTTTTTGAACGGAAAAACCATTCCCTTTGAAAAATTAAAATGCACCTTTTCATAAATTTAATCGCCTGTTTTGATATCATCTTGTATTTTTTTTAATACTATTTCTTTTGATAACATTAGATTACCAATGAAACTTATTGTGCTAGTTTCTTCGTGTATTATCAATACTTATACTTTGTTTCTTTCAAGCCTCGACGATGGATGATGGTCAAAGCCTTCCTTCCATAACAGTATGCTAATAGAGACAAGGAATATACACCTTGCAGGAATCTTCATTAATGTCTTCACTAAAGGTATATGATGTGGCATATACTGAGGAAATCTCATTATCCATGATATGTAAACCTGGGAAGACTATCATCTATTTCATTGATGATAAACTTTTTGAGTAATTTTTAATGCTTGATATTGTTGAATCAATGTTTCTATCTGCAAAGTCATGGTATACTCATTGACATTGGCTTCGAACCCCCGATGGCTTCTCCATGCAAGCATCTCCTGATTATGTATTTTCCTAAACCACTGCCTTTTAAGTCGGTATCTCTTGACTATATGTCGCGATGTGTGAATGTGTTAATGCTGCATCTTTCAAATATATTCCTCTTTCCTCTGAAGTCTGCCTGATTGTAATCACACCCAAACATTTTTTGAAGATTCAGTATTATTTTGATAGCTCTTCATACAATAGCATCTTTTTCAGTGGGCTTTGTCTTCCAGGAAGACATGGACCAAACTCCTGTCATTGTGGACTATCGTTTTTCATATGCATATCACTCAAATGAGTTCGTTTGCAGATGCGGATGAGTTCTGGAAGGAAGAACCTGATGTTCATTAAGCCATTCATTAGAAATTTGCAAAGCTACAGCCATGCGTCCCACTTGTAATTTATGCTTGCAATTTTTCCCAACTTCTCAAACACAGTCCGCTCCCACTTTGGGCATGTATCCCATCTCATTAATCCAACTTATAGCATGAAGGCCACAACCTATTTCTTCCTTGGAAATGAATATGATGTATTTCTCTCAAAACAATTCACTAACTACTCACAATCTTGACACTTCTACAGTAGTGCAAAGGATACAATATCTTCATGGAGAAGTTTCTTTTGTACAACACAGATGATGATTCATAAATATTCAACTCTCATAATCACTCAATGGTCCACTATGCATTGTTCAACTAAAGCATTGTTTCTCAATATGCCTCTAACCAACAGCCTATACCAATGTAATTCGAATGTTCGGCTCACAAAAATGCTTTAGACAAAAAAAAAATAGCCATAAGTACAAAAGAATCTCCAGTTGTGAAATAGGTTGTACGTCCAACACAATGAATATAAGATGGTACAACTCCTGGGCAATCCATCTAAACAATCCAATAAATAGATGAAAAGTCCAAGCTTCTTGAAACAATATCAGTTGCAAAAAGAATAGAATGTTGTTCCTCTATATATTTGTCGAGTACCAATAATATTTGCGTTTGTTTCACGCACCCATGAAGGCATCTTCTTTGAACAGTATGATATAACTTCTTAAAAGATTCCTAAATAAACTTCACCTGCTTGCAATTGAATGGAATGTCAGTATATTTGAATTTGAGATGGCTCTTAATGAAACTCTTTTGTGAGGGAGGAACAATAATTGGAGTTTGTTGTAGGTGTGTTGGAGTAGCTACTTTAGACTTGGCATGGACAGCCATATGCTCTAGACCTTTTAACTTGCACTAATTGTATCTACATAACATGTTTTTGAAGCTTGGCCTCTTTATTTGCATTTTGAAAATCAAAATAGGAGCCTGTATTGACAAAGTATTGGGATATCTTGCATTTAACATTCAGAACCAGTCCTCTTCACATTCTTCTTGTCACAATGCTCGGTTTTTTTGAAGCATATTGTTTAAACTTTAAATATAAGTATTGGGTAAGATATAAAAGTTCTCCCTTTTAGCATGATATTTGGGACTCTAAAGTTTGCCAAAATTTAGAGTTCCATCACCGGGAATTGCCTCATTACTAGGAAGAATAGGTGAATCAATTATGACTCAAACCTAAACACTGCACTTCTAGTCTTTTTGAGCTTCTCAATGATATCCAATAACTGGTGCCTCAGAATATCACTCATGTTAACTTTTTCTCTTTCAGCTATCATCATGTAAGTTGCATGTAGGAAACTAGAAGGTACAGAGTTCAATTTTGAATTGTGATTCATCTTGTAGCCAGTGATCTTGCTGATCACTCTCACATTTGTCTACTTAATTAGGTCAATTCTCATGTTTCTGCCATCTCATTTGGTCTTCACATTGGTATCCACCATCTTCTTTACATTCTTTCCATTAACTGAGTTTCTGCCCTCATTGCACAAACTAGTTAACCTATATAACATATCATTATCAATCATGACAGGTACCTCTCCAACCCAAAACATTCCTTCGTGAATGCAGCTCAGAATAATTTTGGTCCAGTCATAGTTGTTGAAGTCCGTAAAGAACATATGGCACCATTCTCTTTTGCAAATTGAACATTGTGAACACAAAGAGAACTCATAACACCATATTTTGTTAACTAGGGAAACCCTGGCCAAGGGAAAACCCCAATGAGAATGGTACCCACAAAATGATCCACTAAACAAAAGAATCATGTTAAGGATATTGAACCTGTTAGGAGTCTATGAATTACATATAGTGTCTCGGTCCTTGTTAGAAGACTAGGCCCTAGTTAAAAGCCTCAACCCTGTTAGGAGTTCCTTCAACCCTGTTAGAAGTTAGTATTACAATTACAATTGTATGCAAGAAGAGCTCATTGCCCTAAAATGCAATTATACAATATAGTACTTACAAAAGTAATAGATACAAAAACCTCTTTACCGCTAACTATTGTACATCGCATAGCCTGATTTGACATCAAAATTCACATCACAGAGCTCTCATACAAGTTCACATGTCATATACATAGTTTGCATATTCATCATAAACTTCACATTCACATATATCACATATATCGCACATCACCATACTCCGCATGAAGTAATTCCTTACTTATACCATTTCCTTTCACAAAACTCTTGTGTAGTCGGCTTGATGCAATTACATGTTCTACTGATTTAGTGTAAACATCTAGAATATCATCCCTACAAACATAAGTAATTATTTCGTGGCTGAATTAATTTCTTAACACTTTATACCTCTGTTCTGTTGTACTTTGTTCCATTGTACACATTGCCTTTACTGGTATTTGACCTATAACTTTGTTTGTATTGTTCGTACTAACTTGCGCACTTAGGTACGTCATTATGAATCTCTAATATACCTCCCCTTAAATTTGCACGTGCCAAATATCTTTGCAGCCTTCGCTATACCAAAAAACAATCTTTGCGCTACTAGTGAAACTATCTAACATTTAGACAATTTTCTATCTCTGATTGTAGAATCTTCAATAGTATATTCTGCCTTCTCATCCAAAGATATATGTTGCCATAAATGACAACCCTAACTCATCCTACCTAACCATATTGCCAATAGTGATTCTATTACATATTGCATTTTTATATATCTAGATCAGCTTGTTTGGTTTGTTTACTCATTTATTGACTCATTAGATGCATCTCCTTATTGAACTTTGCAACAAAAATGCATTTCTGTTTAAATTTAAGTCAATTTAAAAGTTTCCAATATTTTCCTAAGAAGTTACTGATTTATCTCCGATATTTGTGTGATGTATTTTTTTGCCTCATCAATAAGTGGCAAAGATGAGATTTTGAATTATGGGTGCGATCATCTCGTGTCCCAAAGGGTGGATGTGATCAAGGATAGCTTCAGGATACTAAGACATGGGAGAGATAATTTCAACCACATTGAAGGAGCTTCTTGCTTCGCTTCATCAACAACTTAAATCTCTTGCGGTGGACCTGAATGTGTGGAAGACTAAAAGAAGTTGACTTAGATATTTTGTGTGATTATGGTATTTTCTCTTTAGTGGAGATGTACTACAATACCTTGCATCTAATAAGCACTAGGGAAAAGGTGTTGATAAGCCTAGTGGTTGAAGTTGAAGCAGCAATATAACTTTTACAAGACCAAGAGTACAAGATCAGTAATTGTTTTCGGCAGCTGACATGTGCGATTATCACTGAAAGTGGAGAAGTTGTTGATGAGGGAGTTCTCAAAGTAGAATTTGATAAAGTAGGGTGGAAAACTTTGATTTTGGAGAGATTGATGCTCTCGCAAGCTATAGATTCTCACTCTTTGATCTCCAAAGCAAGATAAAAGAAAGTGGTAGTGTTACTTCAGAGAACGTAAACGTTATTTGTAAGGTATTAGCTGTTGGACGAAGCACCAAAGAACTAGATGCAACAGTTCTACAAGAAGTGTTGCACAAATTCGGAGAGATCATGGATACAATGTGAAGATCTTTCTCGGTGCCTTGGGCAATTCTTTCTTATGCTTTTTAGAAGTAGAAGTAGTTTTGGCAAGTTACAAGTATAAGCAATATACTTTGTAAAAATAGGAAACATGCACCTATATACATGCTTCATGTAATCGAGTTGCAACACATTACACATGCAACTTAGAATAAGTCAAAGTTAGTTAGGAGTTTTAGTAGAATAAGTCAAGGTGGTTAAGGGTTTCCCCTTTCCTCCATCTTTCTCTTTCTTATTTTCCTATACAAAGCAAAGAGCTCATTGTAAATATTTATCTTTTGCCTTATACAAGGAGGCTTTGTTGAAGTGCTTGTAACTTGAAACCTTTGTATTTCTCGATATAAAAATTTCTGAATTGAATAAAGAAGTAGGTGCTCTCAAACTTTGTGTTGTGAAGCTTGAAATTGGTCTTTGGATTCTTAAGTTGCATTGATCAATTTATCTTTGATTCAGTTTATAATTTATCTATGTAAAAAAATTCAGCGTTTGGGTTTGTTTCTGGAAAGCATTGAGCATCTGGAAACAAAATTGTTATAGTTTGATAGTGGCTGCAAATACTTGGGACTAGAGACTGCTTTGATTTCAAGTTTATTATTTCAACTTGGATAGTTAGCAAAAGACTTTGTGCCTTGTTATCTATTCACTTTACTCATTAAAACAGATTGATTGTAAGAAACTTTGGGTTCTTATCATCAATCAACCAAATATAGTTATAACTGTTGTCTAGGGTTCTTATTGACTTATCATATCATATATGCCTTTGTCGGGGCCTCTCCACTATCAAAAACTTTCACACTATCATACAACCATCTAGAATTGTTACCTATACTAGCAAAAACATTTCACCTTATCATATGACCATCTAGCATTGTTACTCATATTGGGCATTATCAAAATCTCTCGCCCTACCCTACAACTATCTAGCCTTTGCTACTCATATTGGCTTTTATCATGCAACTATCTATCTTTTTCTACTCCTATCAACACAATTGAAATTGCTCTATTGTATGGCTATCTAGCACAACACAACTTGATACCTATACTGTCATAATCTCAAAGACCACTATTCTCATAATTTGTATATAAATGACAATGTTTAATTATTTTTTTGTAACAAAGATTAAACATTTACATGACCCTTAGTGATAGAGAAAGCTAGTTCCTAGGTCATATATTATCTCTTGCTATTGGTTGGTTGCCCTAACTTTTGGGTGCAATCTTCCTTGAAGCAATCAATCATAAAAACTTCTTTGCATTTAAGGATTCCTCTATGTCGATTTTTGTATTTTGGGGATGACATATTGCATTGAGACAACCTTTTACATCAAGGTCTCTTTATCTTTGCTGACTCAAAAAAATTTGTTTGTTTGTTGTGTTTATTCTGATTTCTGTATGTGCTACCTAGCTATCATGTTCTAACCCCATGGCATAGTGGCTTTAATCTTCTAACCTTGTTGCCTTGTAAAGCTTTTCCATCTAGAGCATTTACTTTGTAGATCTGCATATTGAGGACATGCTTCATTGGTTCAAATAACTATCTACTTCCTCTGTAGTATCCTTCTGGCACCATGATGTTATTTACTTTCCATAAATTTCCTTTAGTGGCATAATAAACCTGCTTAAGTGGAGCAAAATATAATGTCAAAAATTGCATAACCCTTTCTCCATATTACCTATACTTTGGTAGCCACTTTAGAGTCCATTCCCCAAGCATTTGTGTAGGTCTATTTCAGCCCTTGCATTAATCTTATCCCTCTCAGGATGCTCAGAGTCCCTTTTCAATAGCTATCTTTGAGCATTACTTATGCATGAACCATATGTCTTCCTTGTTTCTTGTCATTCTTCAGCATGATTTTGTCTGAACACTAGCGTGTCGCATAGACATCCACATGCCACTCATGCATTCTATGGCATCCAAATATTCAAATGTCAATTCTAAGCAATTTGACACTTGTCATCTGCCCAGGTCGGTGACAACGGCTCAGAACCTTCTAGGGCGGCTTGATGATCTCTTTCTCCTTCCTCTCTCTTGGAAGTTGTGCACAAAATCTACCACTTTCTTGGCCCTCACAACTTTCTCTTATCCTCTATCTCTTGCCTGCTCCAACAATATCGTGCTTGCTACAACACTCAAATTTTCGCAATAGTCTATGCATATCTCTTGGTTTTCTCAAGCCTATCTGGAAATATATTTTTATCTATTTTGATCATTTATTTATTTGGAGTTTATCACGTTCCCTATCTATCAAATATTTTATCATTTATTTATATATTTGCCTGTTTGGTCTATCTATATATTTGGCTGATGTGGAGGTGGAAACACCAAAACAAGATCTTGACTGAGGTAAGTTTCCGAACAGCCCCAAACATTTTTTCTCTCATGTCTCCACAGATTTATTGGAAGAGCTCGAAAGCAGAAAGGTTAGCTGAAATAGAAAGGTTAGCTGAAATACAGAGTTGGGTTGTCTCCACATTTTGAGTATTTCTCTATTGCAGTCCATATAGGACTATAGCACACTACATGAACGTATGCACACCATGCTAGCATCCGTGGCTCCCTGTCATCTACTATTTGTATTTATGTAATCAAAATATTCATCTTGTTTATCTATAATAAGATATCTTCACCAATTTAGCCAGTCGGAGATATCTGAATGTATGTTATAAAACTTGCTCTCAAGGGAACATAGTTTCCTTTATGTGGGGTCACATTTACTCCACTAAAATGCCAACACAAATAAATAAATAGCCCTGAAATTGTTACACCTTATCAATTTGCATGTTTAAAGACATACCCAACTCTCTTCTTGCAAATAACAAATACCTGTAGAAGAGGACCTAGATGAAAAAGGTAACACAACAATCAATTGCATAATGGGACAGTGTTCCAAATAGGCCTTTTTCAAAACGATAGATTTACTTCATCATATATTTAAGTACGAAAATATCAATGACAGTGCAAAAGTGCCTGCAAATGTTGATGGTGAAAAAGTGCTTGCAACAAATATCAATGCCCATACAAAGATTCTAGCACTAAAGCATCAGTATATAAGTCATTACCGCTGTATATAAAATTGTTGTAATTGTGTTTTTCTGCACGTTCAGTTTCATATTTGGGTACAAAAGAGCATTAAGCACCACTTTTCCTACCTGCAATGCATTTTCAACATCCAATTAACTTGCTGGGCTAGTATAACTAAGAACTCACAATTAAAATCTTTAAAAGGTCATGCCAAATTCTTTTTGACAAACAATCACAAGAAAAAAATACCATGGCATAAACAAGGCTTGTAACTAAACATTTAACAGCCTTAAATCCTTACAAAATGCAAATGTTTCTCTAAATTTCCAGGACAGGATTCCTAGAAGAATGAGAACAACTAATAAAATGGCATCTAAAAATTAAAATTAAAACCAAAGTGAAAATAAGTGATATGATAATTAATTTGATAATCATGATATGATCTTTTATTGTTGAAGTTACAAGATTTAACAAAGCCAAGAATCACAATTGTAAGTCCCAAACATCAATATGACAAAAAGGAATGCAGGATGAAGATATACACATGATTTTAGAAACAGGCTCAAAAATTAGAGTCATTATAAAATGAGTATCCTGCAACCACTCCACCCAATGAAAACAACAGTATCCAACAACATAAGCACTAACAATCAAAGTTGGATATCCTGCTACTCATCAACCTGAAGTAGCTCACATACTATTTTGCACCCTAAAAGATCCTTTTGCAAATACATTTTCAGACTTTTGCAAATTATGAATATGCTACACCAGGTATTTTATTGGCAATTATGGCTTTATGATTATCACACTCCTAACTTATATTATTATATGGTTGAACATGCCTGATATATAAATTAATACAAATTTATAATATATTAATGGTGTATATTTGTATGAAAGAAATCAAACCTAAGGGGAAAAATTTGCTGATCCTGCGTACTTGAAACTGTTTACTGCATAGGTTAATTAAGAATTGCACATAGATAATGAACACGAACTCAAATAGCAGAACTCTTCTTATTATTCGCATATGCCAAGATATTACATTATGCTTTCATGATATGATCTGATGAATACAATGCTTCCTGAAGGGGTTATAAATACTTTCCGAGGAACCTTCCCGAAGGTATCCGTCGGCCACATACAACATGTCGCTACATAACAAAAACCTTTCCGAAGGGACCCGTCAGCTGATACACAATTTCCTTCCCGAAGGGACCCGTCGGCTGATACACAATTTCTATCGACGACATCATCCCCCCCAAAAAGAAAAGTTGTCTCCTAACGACTATTACAAAATCTCTAAGACAAATCAACAACCAAAATACATTGACTGACTAACTGGTCTTCAACACTGTCACCTTAGCCAATCTGACATCTGACCCTGATAGCCACCTGTGCCACTTGCTGCCTTCCAATTTCGAGTACACTAAACCAAGTGTCACTGCACTGCCTCCAACTGGATGATCACCTCCTCCCGAGCTCTCTACGCATCCACCAAGACAGCCTCACGGCCAACACCTACTCTCAGTGCCTCTGGTACACAGACACTCCATGCCTGCAGTAGCTCCAAGTCTTCTCAACTGGTCAGACCCCCACAACTGATATCCACAACGACTGGGGGTCCAGGAGGCAATGCCCCCGGCGGGGTGGAGGGGCAGTGCCCCGGGTGCGCTTGCCGCCAAGACCAAATTAGCACTCTGAAACCCACACAAAACTGCACGGAACACACCATTTTTGTCATTTTTTGCCGATTCTACACTCTTTCTGGCAATCGTTGGTTCTTCCTCTACCCTGTGGCATCATCTGTTACTCATTCTGAGCATTCTTGATTTGTCGACTTTTTTTTTTTGTTTCTTTAGAAAACCTCCTGTCACCCTTACACCATACATCCTGCCACTATATCGAATCCTTCCTTATGCAACATCTTGTAACGTCCTCCAAAGTTTGAATGCAATAGAAGCCGCACACCAAAACCCCACTCTTCAGAATCTATAATCTTGCAATCCAAATCCATACACATGATATGCTTGAAAAATCCGTACAATCACCTTGCATTCCAAATTATAATTTTCGTACGCTGTCTTTACTTCCAAATTCCATACGCCGTACGGCCAAAATCCGCAGTGTCAATGGCTTTCCTCAAAAATCTGTACAGCACATGTAGAAATCCGTACTGATCAAACCCCTAAAAAATCCGTACGGTCACTATACTAGGAATCTGTACCATAACTGTTGTTGAAAATCTGTATTGGAATACCGTACGGTGATTTCAATAAAGTCCGTACGTTAACCTTCTCAAGCTATTAAAATCCATACGGTGGTCCCAATGTTACAATATGCAACTCTTAAAAACCATACACTACTTTTTAAAAAACCATACAACACCTAAAACCATACACCAATCTTCAATTATAAAAACCGTACGGCACTACTTTTCCTTCAAATATGAAAACTGTACGGCACTTTTTTCTTCAGATATGAAAACCGTACGGTACTTTTCTCTTTTTTTTTTAAATTTTTTTTTTTTTTTAAAAATTCAATAGCAAAGTCAATTTTCCCTCCGACCATTGGCATCGTTGGTCTGCAATGACGAAGGGGTCGCCCGAAGGCCATTCTCTGACGCAGAAGTCTTCCGGCCGTGGTATACCTTCAGCTTCGAGCCATTCACCGCCTGAGGCACTTCCTATCCATTCAAAGTCCATAATTTTATTGCTCCATTGTCCCCTACTTCCCGGATTTGATACGACCCGACCCACTTAACTTTGAACTTGCCTGGTTTGATCTCATTCCGGTCATCGTACTTCAACACCCACTGTCCAAGTTGAAACCTGCTACGCCTGTTCTGTGTCATCTCCATATCACCCAGTTTGTTCCCGAAGGTCGCTACCATGGACTCCGTCAGCTGCCCCTTCTGTCCGTCAATAACACATTCACTCTGTACTGCTACAACTTTTATTAAACCCTTCCTCTTTGTTGTTTGTGTAGACCGCATCGTGTGTCTTCCTTGCTGCCGATACTTTTCTGCTATATCTGTGGTTCAACGTAATACTTTCTTCCTGCGCAATCGTATAGTAGAATATTTCCTTCTTTTGGGTTCGTATTGTATGTTCTATCTTCAGCTTCAGTCATACCAGCGTTTCCTTCTTCGGCTTCTCTGTGTTGCTTCGAACATTCATTTCCTCCTTCGGCTTGTCCATGTTCTTTCAGACATTCATTTCCTCCGTCGGCTTCTCTGTGTTCCTTCAGACATTCATTTCCTCCTTCGGCTTCTCTGTGTTCCTTTGGACATTCATTTCCTCCTTCGGCTTCTCTGTGTTCCTTCGGACATTCATTTCCTTCTTCCTTTTTACCTTCGTCGACCCTTAGCATATTACAACTTGGAAAGAGCTCGTAATCCTCTATCTGCCAGTGGTAAAGACCATTTACTGAATCCAGATCATCATCTCCTTCCAATCGTAGGACTCCCTCCTAATCTGGTTCCATACTTTGCCTCCTCTCATCATCTTCTCCTTCGGAATCTGACGATAGATCTTCTTCTCCAACCATCTGAGTGTGTAGATCGATGACATACTTTCGGCCTTTGCTTTCGAGTGATAAAGTATTTTTCTTCCAATCATGCTTTGCCTTGGCTTGTATCAGCCACCCCCAGCCCAAAATGGCATCATATCCTCTCCGCTTCAGTGGGATCACGACAAAGTCCAACAGGAATGGCTGTGTTCCAATCATCACTGGTTGTGCTATCAGGACTCCCAATGGCTTGATTCCATGTTGATCGGCCATTAGCAGTTGGAATGTAGGCGGCCATAATGTCGGCTGTCCCAACTTTTTCCAAGTGTCTTCAGGCACACATTGACACCAGACCCTCCGTCCACAATTGTTTCCGTCAATACATTCCCGAGAATTCCCATTTTGATGACTACCGGATGGCGTCCGAATGAGAGGGCTAACATCGGATCTTCTGCACTTGCGCCACTTTCCTTCTCCTTTTTGTCCACCGTACTTGCTCCACTTTCCTACTTCCTTTCATGTTCTCCTGGTAGTTGAGCAACGGGAACGATGTTTGTGAGTGTCGATCGGAGCTGCGGCATAGTGAGAAACAGATCACTTATCTTGACAAGTATCTCAGCTTGCAAAATTTGCCGCACAATGTTCTGTTCTACGCATTTCGTACGGAAGTACTCGGTGTGTCCTTTAGGTGTGTCGTTTCTGCTTGTGTTGCTTTCTGGATCTCTACCCATGCTTCCTCCAGTCTCTTCTTTTCTTCCGCCGGGTCGGGGTACACTTTCGCTTGCTGCCATGTGATTGCCAGAACTTCTTCCTCATCCATCCCAACAGTAATCAAGTTTACTCCGGACTTCGAGCACCTAGCATCTTCATGATCACAAGGTCTACACCATCTGCATAACAACTTCGGTGTGTTCGCCGTGGTACAGTCTCGGGCGAAGTGACCCCACAGATTGCATGCGCAACATTAAACAATCGGTCAAACATTCGCATCATACTGAATTTGACTCCTTCCGCCTGTATTGTTGTTGTTGCTATTGTTGTTATTTTGACCGTGCCAGTTGTTTTTGTATCCGCCCGATGTGGCACCTTCCATACTGGTGTTCCCGTTCCCTCCTGACAGGGATGCCTCTTGTGTCAAGAACACTTGCTGCGGTGTTCTTGTTTTCAAGTTGAAAGGGCATTCCTTTACCGGGTGTCCCATAATCTGGCAAATCTCACAAAATTGATCTTTCGGGCATGATCCCTTCGTATGGCCTTCTTTCTTGCACTCCATACACCATAGGTCATTGCCCTTAGTCTCCTTGTTCATGTTTTTGAATTCTTTCATCCTCTGAAGCATGTCCTTTTGAAGGGCACGAACCTTCTTGTTGCTTTCCTCGTCATCGCTGCTATCTTCTCCTGAAGATACATCGTCATCTGAATCGGACGAGCTGTTCTTCTTCTTCTTCTTTGTCTTCTGGTCACTTTCGAGGTTCATTGCCTGATTGTACGCTTCATTGTATGTTGATGGTGTCACGATCTTCATCTTTTTCCGCAGCTTCGGGTGAAGGCCTTCAATGAACCATCTTTTCTGGAGTCCATCTGTTGGCTTATTCTCCATTTTACTGATTAAGTCCTTTAATCTCCTGGCGAAGACTCGTACTGTTTCATTCTTCTTTTGCTTGGTATTGAATATCTCTACTACAATTTCATTATCATCACGCAAAAGTTGAAATTCTGCGATGAACTCCTTAATGTTATCCCAACTGTTTAATTTTTGTGAATCAGCATCAGTAAACCAATCAATCGCAACACCCCGTAGGGTAGCGGAAAATTGTCAGATCCATTCGTTTGCATCTGTTATGCCATTTGCCCTCCAGATTGTTTCACATGTTTTACAATGTCAAATGAGATCAATTGCTTCCTCACCATCAAATTTAGGTAACTTTTCTTTCGAACCTGCCATTATCACTGTATGTTGAGGGTTTTGTTGTGTACCTGCGCTGTTTTGCACCCCTACACTGTTTTGAGCACCCGCGTTGTTCTGAGCTCCCGCGTTGTTTTGAACACCTGCGCTGTTCTACACACTCGCGTGTTTCCAACACCCGCGCTGTTTTGCACACCCACGCTCTTCCGCACACCCGCACTGGTGCCAACACCCACGCTGTTTTCGACTTCCGCGCTGTTTTCAACACCCGCGCTGTTTTTGGCTTCCGCGTTGTTTTCAACACCCGCGCTATTTTCGACTTCCGCGCTGTTTGGTGAAGAAGAGGGTTCATTAACCGAAGCTGTTCGTTCCGGAAGTATATTTCAGACGAAGAGGTCACTCCACGCTCGTGCTCCTTCGGCACTTCGAGCTGTGCGAGTCGATCTCCTTCCATCAGGATTCTCTTCCCGTGGCGTATGCAAGTTCAGAAACTCCTCCCTCGCATCTTCCACCAAAACGAGCCGCTGTCAAGTCTCCTTCAACAATCCTTCCGTGCTCTTGTTTCCGTCGGCAATCTTTTGAAATCTCCTTCGACGCTTTGTTTGCTGAGCCAGAATTAAATTTTCCTATACAACGCGTATGTTATCTTTTTCCTTCAGCTTACTCTTATCTTTGTTCAACTGATTCAGCATTTAATTCATATCCGCCTGCCTGCGTACCAGGTCCATCAGGCAACGGCGCCAAATGTTTACCACATAGGTTAATTAAGAATTGCACACAGATAATGAACACGAACTCAAACAGCAGAACTCTTCTTATTATTCGCATATGTCAAGATATTACATTATGCTTTCATGATATGATCTGATGAATACAATGCTTCCTGAAGGGGTTATAAATACTTTCCGAGGAACCTTCCCGAAGGTATCCGTCGGCCACATACAACATGTCGCTACATAACAAGAACTTTTCTGAAGGGACCCGTCGGCTACATAACAAGAACCTTTCCAAAGGGACCCATCGGCTGATACACAATTTCCTTTCCGAAGGGACCCGTCGACTGATACACAATTTCCTTCCCGAAGGGACCCGTCGGCTGATACACAATTTCTACCGACGACAGAAACCATATCAAAACCAAAATCAACAACTTATATTCTATCCAATAAGGGATACTCTCCCACTCTATAATTCACCATATGCTTTCTGGGAGACTAGGAAGGTGAAGCATGTCTTTTTTCCTTGAAAAGATTGTTTTTTCTTGTTGCATGAGCATTCTGTTGTCTCACCAACTTTGAGGCAAAAATGGCATGCAACCATGGAACTCCCACAAACTGCTCATTGCATCCGTTTACCAAATTTTGAGAATAATATAATCATAGAAGGGACAAGCTTTGTGACCACCTCCACTACAATAAACTGATTAAAGGGATTGTCCTTTGATGATGCCTATGAAGACTTCCTCCCAATAATCCAATAGCAACCCAAGAAGCCAAACCCACGCTAGAATCATGCTGATGTGTTCTATTTGAAGATCATATCATAGTAACCATTTTTAGTATGGTAAAAAATAATTGATTGAAGAATGGGCAAGACGCTCATTAAATAGTTTACAAAGAAGACATTATTAGAAACATTCTAATAATTAAAGAATAAAAGAATATTAGAAAAATTATAATATTTACAAGATACACAATATTGACCATTAAAAGAATAATTAATAAGATATTTAGAGATACTTTTTTAATAGCCTCCCTTAACAGTCAATTTGTCAACTACACAAGGGAGCCCCCTGAACATAACATTTTTCTCTTGAAGGGGTGACTTGGTGAGAATATCGGCAGTTTGGTCTGCTATAGGAGCATAGTGCAAATCAATGGATCCATCTTTAACCAACTGTCAAAAGAAGTTACCATGAATGTCAATATGCTCAGTGCAGTACATGGAAGACTTGACTTTTAGCAAGTTTGAACACCCCTTGGTTGTTGCAGAAGAGGGATGACAAGCCTTCTTGAGACATACGGATGTTGGAAAGCATCCTACAAAGTTGTACTGTCTTATAACCATCTTTGACTATTCCCCAAAATTCAGCTTATGTTGAGGAAAGAGATACCGCCTGCTGCTTCCTACTAGTCCAAGTGATAGCACCGGTGCCCAAACTAAACTATACTTCTAGTATATTTTAGGGACTTAACCATTTAGAATATTATTAGAATTAATTACAATTATAAATTATTTTTAGAAATTAATTTAGAGATCTAGTTATTAATTTTAATGATTACTTATATTTCCTTTATATCAATACTTGCCGATGATTATTAATTATTCACTATTATTTATTTTTAATTGATGTCTAGTGTAAAAATTGATTGATTTGGTAAAATCTAGTTTGTCTTAGATATTTCATTAAATTATTATTTAATATATCTAGTATGTTTATTTTATTTATTTGTCTAATAATTAATTTGTTGTTACATACATACATATATATTGTCAATTACAAATAGAGATTAATATTTTGATTTCATATAAGAGCTCATTACTAGAGAGGATATTACAGTCCTACCCTCTTGAAATTGCTTGTCCTCGAGCAATTATAATTTTCATTTGACTCGTTAGATCTTAATGGACCCTTAGATCTTGTTATTACAACTTGTTGAATTTCCAAGATAGAATTTGACAATTTAACCAAGTGTTACATGATAAATTGATAAGTGCATTCAATGAGTGAATTGACATTGTATGATTGATTTAAGCTTGATGATGAATGACATAGGACGATTGGTATATTTTGTGGTGTCCAAGTTGTTTACCGTACTGGTAAAGAAATCAACGCATACAGACAATGGAACAAAATAGCAAAATTATATTCGCATATGCCAGACATACATTATGCTTCATAATATCCGTAATAGTAGATGATTGATGCTTTACAATGATCCCAGGCGGGATATAAATACTACCGCCGAACCTTCCCGAAGGAGTCCGTCGGCCACAACATTACATCCGCTACAAACTATTTACCCGTTGACTACAAAATACAACACACCGACGACAGCCAATCTGTCGGCTACAAAAACACCGCCAGAACCATCCAGTCAGCTGACACCATCCCATCCAAAAAAAAAGTCGTCTCCTGACGACTAACAAAATTAGGAGACAACTTATAGACAACAGAAGAAATACTAGAGAGAAGGGGGCGTCCCAGAAGGGTGTTGCTGGCAACGTAACTCATACACCTGCTCTGTCCTGATGCGGAGATCTGTCTGAATCTAAGAATTAACTTCGACGGCCTCCTTTAGAAGAAGCGCCGCATCCATAGCTTGCGTCCTAGCTAACTGCATCTTGTGCTCAGCCGCATCCTTATCTCGAACCGCCGCCTTTGTATCTTGCATAGCCATGTCCCTCTCCTGCACCGCTGCTGCCATATCTGCCAGTAGTGTTGCCCGCTCGGTGGCCCATGCTGCCTGCTGGTCGGCCAAGTTAGCGGCTAGCTTCTGTCTAGCCTCACTCTCAGCTGCCAATGATCTCTCTGTTGCAACCTTGTCCACCTCCGCACGCCGACGACCATAGTAAACATCCTTGTATAGTCCCACAATCTCATGTGCCAGCTTCATCATAAGGGTGTCTCTGGGTCCCAACTCCAGCTCAGTAGCCCAATCTGCCAACATCTCAGCTGTCTCCACTGCCAGCCAGCCCCTGTCTACAAAACAAGTCTGAAATCGTCGAGGATAGATCCCACGGATATATGCTCTGATCAAATGCCACTCCCTCCACCGAGTCAGAGCCTGAATTGCCACATCCTGTCCCTTCTTCAACGCAGACTTCATAGTCCTGAGGTAATCCCTGCACTTGTCCTCATCTGACCCGTAATCCTCCTTGGCAAAGTCCTCCAATGACCATTCCGCATCACTGTTCTCCTCCCCATCAGAGGGAGCCATGCCCACATCCGGTGCTGCCTTCTCTGCTGCTGGCGCAACCACGACATGTGGCATTCCCTCCTCCTGACGCTGAGGTTCTGGTACTGTTGGTAATGTTCCTGAACGCCAAGGAGACTGAATGTACAGACCCCGCTTCGCAAGAGTGAGTCGGAACTGCTGCCTCAGAAACTCACTAGCTCTATCCATCACCTCTGGTTTGTCTGACTGCGCAAGCTCCATGTTCTCCTCTGGTACTGGCTAGGCTGACACGGCCTCTGCAAAAAAAGATGATGAAACAGTGACAACTGCATCACAATCAATGACCTCCAACTGAACCTGCGGCTCAAGCTCCAGCGGTGGCAACTGTGCTCTCTGTGAGACTGCGACGACAACATCTGCTACTACAACTGGAATCACCTCCACTACAGCCGTCGGCAATATCTCGACGACTGTCCGTGGGACATCTGTCGTTGTCTGTGGGACCATCTCCGTCATTGTCCGTGGGACATCTGCCTCCACTGGAGGAGTCATAAGGACCGGGGCATGGCGCTGACCAAACACCGGAATGACTGTCGAAAAAGTAGTCAAGTGCGCCGAAGTTGACAGCTGAGGAAGGGTAAAAAATGTGGGCCCACTACTCGTTGCCTCACCGTCAACTTCCGCCGATGTGCTCACCTCTTCTTCCACGGACTCAGCCCCGTCACTCATCGAAATGTCCTTTCGTCCGCTATCTGTCTCTCCGGAAGCAACCAGTCTACGGAGTACTTTCTTGTGACCTGCTGCTGATCCTCCTGTATCCAAGTGTCGCCAGTAGAATATGGGAGGCTCCCCGTCTGCCAACTTGCCCCTTGGAGGAGCCTCAAAACCATCTAGTGGAATCTGGCTAGCTGTAGCCTCCAGAAACAGCCCGATGGCATGGTGGGGCATAAAAAATGTTCAGTGTTGAAGCGTCATGAATTCCTCCATCCTGTCAGCAAGCACTGAGGCCCAATCATATACCACTCCCTGCATGATACCATTAATAAACACAATCTGCGGCAATGCTATATCCGAAGCTCGAGTGGCGCCTGTCAACCTGCTCTTGATGACATCCATGATACACCGCCAATGATCCTCCCGAATAAAGTCCCTGCGAAGCCCTTTGCACTTTGTCCCCTGAACCGCTGCCTCCCTCTCGATGGGTGTAAGATCCCGGCACACTAGATCTATCCAATGCTCCTTCCGTTCCCATGAGAGTTTATGGTTTTTGATTTCCACTTTCCTCCCGTCGGGGCCAGGGATGCCGAAAACCCTAGTGAAATCCTTAGGTTTAAAGGACACCGTCATCTGCTGCTGCTTGTACAGGAATGTACTTGTTCTACTCCGGGTGCTATGTCTTTATCATGGTGCGCAATACTGATTCGAACAACCGGATGGAAAAGATGGGAAGCTGGATGGCCCAATGCACCTGTGCCAGCATCAAAATTTGTTTAATTTGGTCTGCCTCCGAGGTCTCCTGCCACCACTTCCGGCATTCGCTCCCACTAAGACTCTCAAACTGGACGGTGAGATAAGTGAGTTCCTCCTTGGTCTTCTGTTTCTTGCTACTGGAATCGGAGGGGCCTGCAACTCGAATCCCCAATGCCAAAACTCTTGAATTCTTCTCCATATTTGTTGCCAACTGACTCTTCCACAGCTTCCGCTTGCCCGCTGACTCCATGCAAAATGGTATCGTCTTTCTTATATAGTCCCTCCTTACTCCCGTGGCAGGCAATGGAAGCGTTCGGTAAATTACCGTCTTCGAAAAAATTGTCCGCCCAGTCCCCCCATGGGGGAGAAAAGTTAGACGACCGTTGGGTGTGGCTGCCCTAGGTTGCCCTCTTGCAAAAGAAATGCGTCAAGCTCCCAGCGAGGAGGTCCAAGACTGAATCCGTTTTCCTCCACTCTTCTACCCTGCGAAGGGAGTGTGTGACGGCATGCTTTACTACTGATGAAATCAGAACGCTTCACCTTGATGGTTGTCCAGCTGCTATAATCCCTGCACCTTCTCGATAGGCGTCTTACTGTATGTAACACACTCAGTGAAAACGTTAGTTGCTCCAGACGTCCAGTATCGGTGCAAACTCTGCATGCATAAGTCACGACTAAAATCCTAGAGCAAAGATTGTAGGGTTGAGTGCCTTCGACCGGAATAGAGCCAATCCTTCCCGTGCTAAAAACTTATTCTTCTTCCCGCGCGGTCTCACTGTATGTGATATGCGGAAGCTGTCGTGGACAGGATAGACCGGAGGAGGAGATTGACTGGCGGAAAAACTCTTACTGGCGGAGTGGCAGAAAAAAAACTCTTACTGGCGGAGTTAGATGTTTGTCTAGCGGAGGAGTAAGAAACTTTAGAGCCCGCGGACAAGGACTTTAAAGCCCGCGGACAGACTGCCCATGGGACTTTTGTCTGCCTACGGACAGACTCTGCCCACGGAGCTTATGCCACCCACGAACAGACTCTGCCCGCGGGACTTTTGTCCACCCGCAGACAGACTTTGCCCGTGGGGTCCAATTTTTATTATTATTATTATTATTTTTTTTTTTTTTTCTCTTTTTCTTTTCTTTTCTTTATTTTTTTATTTTTTATTTTTTAATTTTTTGTTTTTAAAATTTAAATAATAGAAGTACCTCCAGTTGGTGTCGCCGCGTTACAGTCCTTTAATGACGACAACGAAGGATGTATGTGAGCACAGGGCGACGACGACATCCTTCTTGCGCGATATATTTTCAGTTTGGATCCGTTAACCGCCTGAGCCATCTCCTATTCGTCAAAGTTTGCCAGTTTGATTACTCCATTGTCACCAACCTCCCGGATTTGGTATAGTCCAACCCACCGCACCTTGAATTTTCTCGGCTTGATTTCATTGCAGCCATCATACCTCAATACTAACTGTCCCGGCTGGAATCTGCTATGTTTCAGATGCTTATCATGCGAGACCTTGCGTCTGTTCTGTGCCACTTCCGTCGCCCACTGTGCCGACAACCGTTTCTCCTCCAACTTATTCAAATTATTTAACCGCTCTTGTAAGCTTCCGTCGTCATCCAACTTGTTTTCCAACGCTATTCGGAGACTCGGGATCATGAATTCCGCTAGGATTACTGCTTCCTGTCCAAACATTAACTGGAATGGTGTGTGCCCTGTCGTCACCTTGTACACCGTGCGGTAAGCCCATGGGGCAGCGAGTAAGTTTTCCTCCCAATCAGCACCTTCAACCGCGCAGGATTTGTAGATGATGGATACTAGGATTTTATTGGTGGCCTCCGCCTATCCGTTTGCTCTTGGATAGTACGGACTCGACAGTGAATGATAAATCTTAAATTGAGTGGTGAGCAGTCGAATAACATGATTAACAAAATGACCTCCCCTATCACTTGTTAATTGTAACGGAATTCCATACCTGGTAATGATCTATTCATAAATAAATTTCACAGTGCTGACGGCCGAGTTATCTGGTAACGCACGTGCCTCCACCCACTTGGTCAGGTACTCCATTGCAACAATAATGTAACAGCACCGTCGAGTCTTGCTCACCCTCAGTGGTCCAATGAAATCTAATCCCCATCTTTCAAAAAGTTCCTGCGCGTGTGAGGGGTGAAGTGGCATGAAATCTCTCTTCAGCGGCTTCCCAGCCCGTTGGCAAGTGTCACATCTGACAACCCATTCTTGCGCATCATTGTACAACATTGGCCACCAGAGACTTGCGAGCAATATCTTCCATGCAGTGGTGTCGGGCCCCATGTGTCCTCTCGCGGGACCCTCATGTGCTTCTTTTAACACTTGCGGTATCTCCTCTTCCAACACACCACCGAAGAATATGATCCGGCCCCATTTTGTAGAGCAATCCATTGATCAATTGAAACGTGCGACTCCTGATTATCAACTTACGCCTATCATTTGGTGACATCCCAATGGGAAACTGTCCTATTGATAGGTACTCGCCAATACTCCTGTACCATTCCAGCAGTACCCCAATCTGAAACAGCTGCGCGTCCGGGAAGTCGTCATTCACACCCTCCGCTGGTTCCCCTATTTTGATGTGCGACAGGTGGTCGGCACTGACATGCTTCTTTCCTGGCCGAACAATGATTTTGAAAGTGAATTCCTGCAACAGGGGTAGCCATCTGCTGATCCTTCTTTGGATGACAGGTTTATTAATCATGTACAATAGGGCCTGGTGATCAACATAGAACACAAACGGTGTAGCAAGCAAATAATGACAGAATTTTTGCACAACATAGACTATTCCCAATGCTTCTCTTTCAGTCGTGCTGTAGTTCTGCTCGGCCTTTGATAACAACCGGCTGGCAAAGTATATTGGATGATCCAGTCCGTGATTACCAGTCTGTGCCAAGGTCGCGTTGATCGCATAGTTGGAGGCATCCACATGAACATGAAACTCCTTATTCTAGTCCGGATATGCCAGGATGGGTGCCGTAGCCAGTCGTACCTTTAGCCCTTTGAATGCCTCGTCCTGCTCTTTATCCCATCTAAATGATTCTTCCTTGCAAGTTAACTTATCTAACGGTTGGGACACCTTGGCAAAAATTTTAATAAATCTCCGATAGTAACCTATATGCCCAAGAAAAGATTTTACCTCCGTCACATTAGTAGATGGCTGCATTTCAAGAATGACTCACCTTGTCGGGATCCGTTTTTAATCCTTCCTTACAGACAATGTGTCCGAGCAGTCTGCCGTGTGGAACCATGAATCTGCACTTCTTGGGATTCAATGCTAGCCGGGCTCTGCGACATCTCTCCATACATTCACCAAGTGCTGCCAGGTGTTCGTCCTCTGTGCTAAATATTGACCAATCATCCAGGAAGGCTTTGAAGTTTCCCACAGATATCCTGTTGAAGATATGCAGTATAATCCACTGGAATGTGGCCGGCACGTTACACAACCCAAATGGCATCCGGTTGTACGTGTAGACCCCATCTTCGACGACAAACATTGTCTTCAACTTATCCTCCTCCGCTATAGAAATCTGATTGTATCCGGAGAACCCGTCCATAAAGGAGTAGATTTCATGTCCCGCGACCTCCTCCAGAATGCTATCTGTGAATGGAATCGAAAAAGGGTCCTTGATCGTTACTGCATTCAGGCATCTGAAATCGACACATATCCGGATCTGAGTAGTATCCTTCTTCAATGAGATGACTATCGGTGACACCCATTCGCTAGTCTGTACCTTGAAGATAATGCCAGCTTCCAGCATCTGGTTGATTTACTCCGTAACCCGTGCCGCATAGTTCTTGTTCATCCTGTAGGGTCGCTTTCGTACAGGTACAGCTCCCTCCACCAGCGGGATGCAGTGCACACACAATTCCGGCGGTACTCCCTTGAGGTCCTTGTATGTCCATGCAAACACATCCTTGTAGTCCATAAATATCTTGAATGCCGCAGCCTTGAGTACTGGATCCCAATTATCTCCGACTAGTATGTTCTTCGGCTCTACCTCATCCCCCAAATTCATCGTTTGCAGCGTAGCTTCATTATACTTGATTGTCTCCCCTTCACTGAATGCATGGGTGGGTGTAACATCCAACAGTGCCTCCCCCTCCTTTACTTCACTAAACTCCTTCGGATATTCGTTCTCAATCGACAGAACATTGCAGCTGTGAAATAATTCATAGTCCTCCATTTGCCAGTGCTAGAGACCGTTGACGGAATCCAAGTCGTCATCTGTTGTTCCCCCGTCCAATCGGAGGACGCCCTCCTGATCCAGTTCCATCCGTTGTCTGCCTTCGTCCTCCTCTCCCTCAGAATCTGACGACAGGGCCTCTTCCCCTACCATTTGGGTATGCAAATCAATGACAAATCAGCGGCCTTTACTTTCCAGTGATAAGGTGTTCTTCCAGTCGTGTCAAACTTTTGCTTCAATAAGCCACCCGCAGCCCAAGATGGCGTCATACCCTTTCCTCTTCAACGGAATCACCACGAAATCCATCAGGAACGGCTGAGTGCCAATGGTTACAGGCTGTGCCATGAGAATACCCAGTGGTTTAATGCCATGTTGATCGGCGGTCAGCAGCTGAAATCTCGGAGGCCACAATGTGGGCTGTCCAAGTTTCCTCCAGGTTTCTTCTGGCAATACATTTACGCCGGAGCCTCCGTCAACTATGGAGTCTGTGAGAACATGGCCAAGTATCCCCATCTCGACGACTGCAGGGTGTCGTCTAGATGTCAGCGCCAGCAACATCTGATCTTCTCCTACAGCAATTTCCTTTTCCTTCCCTCGACTTGGTTCTCCCGGTGACTTTTCCTTCCCTTGACTTGATTCTCCTCCAATATTTGAAAGAGCAGATCGAAGTTGAGGCATGGTGAGAAGAAAATCATTTACCTTTACTCACACCTCTGTTTGCAAAATTTTCCGTACTATGTTTTGTTCTACGAAATTCCTCGTTGAAGTGTCGGCGGTGTCCGGAGGTGTTGTTGCTTGGGATACTTTTCCAATCTCCGCCCGTGCTTCCGCAAATTTCCTCTTTTCTTAGGCGGGGTCCGGGTATTCTTTTGCTTGTTGCCACATAATTGCCAGAACTTCTTCCTCATCCGCCCCGACAGTGATCAAGTTCACTCCGGATTTTGGACACTTTGAGTCGTCGTGATCGTTGGGTCCGCACCATCGGCACAATAGTTGAGGTGTATGCGCTGTTGGACACTCCAGCGCAAAATGCCCCCACAAGTTACATGCGCGGCACTGAATAATCGGCCGTCCGTTTGCATCATACTGGATCCGGCTTCTGGTCGTATTGGTATTGTCATTGTTTTTGTTATTATTCTGTCCACGCCAATTATTCCTGTATCCTCCGAATGTAGCGCCGGCCGTATTCGTGTTTCCACTACTAGCTGACGAGGAAGCCTCCTGTGTGAGAAGCACCTGCGGAGATCCTCTTGTCTTCATGTTAAAGGGGCAGTCTTTTGTTGAATGGCCCATGATCTGACAAATGTCACAAAATTGGTTCTTTGGGCACGATCCTTTAGTATGACCGTTGGTCTTACACTCCGTGCACCATAGTTCACTACCTTTTGGCTTCTTTTGCATGTTTTTAAACTCCTTCATCATGCTAACCATATCCTTTTGTAGGGCACGAACCTTCTTGCTGCTACCTTCATCGTCGCTACTATCATCTCCGGCAAGCTCATCGTCATCAAAATCAGAGGAGCTAGTTTTCTTCTTCTTTGTTTTCTGCTCACTTTCAAGGTCCAATGCTCTGTTATACACGTCCACATATGATGACGGTGGCACAATTTTCATTTTCCTCCGCAATTTCGATCAAAGGCCATCCACGAACCATCTTTTCTGCAATCCGTCCACCGGCTTGCTTTCGATTTTGTTTATTAAGTCTTTTAATCTACGCAAACAGTTTCATGCTTCCCCTGTTTGGTATCGAAAATCTCTGCTACGATTTCATTATCATCTTGCAAAATTTTAAATTCCGCTAGGAACTCCTTTTTAATGTTATCCTAGGTATTCAGCTTTTGTGGATCCGTATCCGAAAACCAATCAATCGCCACACCCCGTAGGGTTGCCGGAAATTGCCTGACCCATTCGTTGGCATCTGTGATTCCATTTGCCTGCTAGATCGTCTCACATGTCTTACAATGTCGGATGGGGTCGGCTGTACCATCGCCCTCAAACTTCGGCAGCTTTTCTTTGGGTCCCGCCATCACAACACTGGAGGTCTGCACTCCCACACCGGAGGTCTGCACTCCTACAGCGGCGGTCGGTACTCCCACACCGGCGGTCGGCACTCCCACACCGACAGTCTGAACTCCCACACCGGCGGTCTGCACTCCCACACCGGCAGTATGAACTCCCACACCAGCGGTCTGTACTCCCGCACCGGAGGTGTCGACAGCTACAAACCTTGGTGAAGAAGAAGGATCTTCTGAAGTTTCCCACGGAAGTCTATCCCGGACAAAGAGGTCACTCCACGCTCGTGCTCTCTCGCCACTGCGAGCCATGCCAGTTGATGCTCTTCCGTCTGAATTTTCCTCCGTCGGCGAACACAAATTCAAGAACTCCTCCCGTGCTTCTTCCACCAATTCCACGAGTTGTCGAGTCTCCTCCAACAATTCTTCGGTGCTCCGGTTTCCGTCGGCAATCTTCTGAAATCTCCGTCGGTGTTCGGCTTGCTGTGCCAAAATTAAATTCTCTTGCGCAGTACAGGTTCCATCTTTTTCCTTGACCTCATTCCGATCTTTGTTAAGCTGATTTGGCATTAATCTTCATTCCTCTCACCTTCCAAATTCATAATGCAATGGCGCCAAATGTTTACCGTACTAGTAAAGAAATCAACGCATACAGACAATGGAACAGAATAGCAGAATTATATTCGCATATGCCAGACATACATTACGCTTCATAATATCCGTAATAGTAGATGATTGATGCTTTACAATGATCCCAGGTGGGATATAAATACTACCGCCGAACCTTCCCGAAGGAGTCCATCGGCCACAACATTACATCCGCTACAAACTATTTACCCATCGGCTACAAAATACAACACACCAACGACAGCCAATCCGTCGGCTACAGAAACACCGCCGAAACCATCCAGTCAGCTAACACAGGTTGGTGAGTTGTTTCAAATGATTCCAAGCAAAATTTGATTGATACCTTATTCATCGAAAGATATAGTATGATTGATCTTTATAGTTTCGATATATTTTCGTTGATGATTCGTTTAATGAAATAGATAGGTTAGCATGCTGAGCTCAAGTCCCTTTTGTTTTAGAAATTACCTCTTTAAAAGGATGAAAATTTCAATGTCACAGGGTGCTAGATACCTATCTACAAGTAGGCTCCCTCAAGGCATTAGAACTGCATTTAGTACCCATCTTGGACTCTTTCCTCAAGGATTTTGGAATCATGTTCTTACCTATCTTGGACTTTTTGCTCAAGGCATTTGAAACCATGTCCTCACCAACTTGGAATCTTTCCTCAAGCTATTGGAACCCATGTCCTTACCCATCTTGGGATCTACCTATCTCGAGTGGATTTACTCTACCTCTCCCATCTTGACAATAAATCACTTGCATTCATGAACTTATATTCATCATTTTCCGAATCATCTTTTTTTTCAAACTTCTTTATCACTTGTGTTCAATAGTTTGAAATGTTTATAACTATATTAACCCTACAAGATGTCAAAACTATGCTTTGATACCATTGCAATGTCCCCATTTTGGGTTCAACATGATTGGCATCTTTAAATCAATTGTAATATTCGTAGTACTCATTTAAGTTATCAAATCATTTTTATTATTTAAATTTATGACCAAATGATACAAATGTTAGCCAAGTTGCCTAGATACCATCCATGGACTCCCTTAAAGTTTACAGGTCCAACCCCATTTCACGAACGGGATGTTGAGCCCCACTCTCTATTGGGATAAGATCCACTAGATTGGATTTATACAAGCCCCTCCTTGGTATCATTGTTCGCTTCTGGTCATAAATAAAATAATAGTAATATTGTAGAGTAATTTTATTTTCAATAATAATGATTCCACATAATAATATTAGATCATTCAATATAATATAGATTAAATAAATATCCAATTTAAATTTGAAAATATATAATATACATTTATTATAATCTATATTTCTATATAATATTTCCTTATTAATAAGATATATGTCCTAAACAGTTCTTAATCATATTCACTTAAAGTACATATTCATAATATAAAAGAAAGATAAATACTTACATCCACTCAATATCCAAGAAGTGCCCTTTACTTGCTTGGTGTTACTTCCTTGGTGGTCCACCTGGGATGACCAATGTAAGGGAGGTTATTTAATTAAATGAGTGGCCACCTTTGATGGTAATATCCTTTTATAATATTGAATGTATATGCTTTCCTTCTTAACACGTAATCCTCTCCCTTAAATATGAGGATTATTCAAAGGTAGTAATCATTAATATAGGTGGTCTAATTTAAGGTATTGTCCTCCTTTTTTTGGTCATATACTCCCTTTTTTCTATTTTATTTATTTTCTTTCCCATGCTTGCTTATACCATTCAAAGGATAATGTTATATATTGTTTTGGCAATTGTGAAGCATCATTCTCACGGGGTTGTGTCCCTTGGTTAGAATGTTTACTTAGTATATTTTAGGGACTTAACTATTTAGAATATTACTAAGAATTAATTACTATTATAAATTATTTTAGAGATCTAGTTATTATTAATTTTAATGATTACTTGTATTTCCTTTATATCAATACTTGTCGATGACTATCAATTATTGAGTATTATTTATTTTTAATTGATGTCTAGTGTAAAAATTGATTGATTTGGTAAAATCTAATTTGTCTTAGATATTTCATTAAATTATTATTTAATATATCTAGTATGTTTATTTTATTTATTTATCTAATAATTGATTAGTTGTTACATATATATCTTTTTTGTCAATTACAAATAGAGATATATATTTTGATTTAATATTAGATCTCATTACTAGAGGGGATATTACAATCCTACCCTCTTGAAATTGCTTGTCCTCAAGCAATTATAATTTTCATTTGATTTGTTAGATCTTAATGGATCCTTAGATCTTGTTATTACAACTTGTTGAATTTCCAAGATTGAATTTGACATTATAACTAAAGTACCAACTAGTTTCTTGAATACGGATTCATTCTCAACAAGAGAGCCAGATTGGATGCATAGGTATAGACCAAATTACACAAGTGTAGATGCAAGTTTGTAGTCTTGCATTCTAAATTTGTCAAGAAGAGCCTGAGCATACATAGACTAATGAATAAAGATGCCAAGTGACTACAGCGAAACCTCAATACCTAGTCATGTCAAAAGACTGGCATAAATTATGTTCGATTTCTTAAATCAAATATGTCAAACTATCATTGATGATTAGATGATTAACACAAATGACCAAAAGATGATGTCACTGCCAATAGTCTTGATGTACAGGTTCAAGTTAAGACTCCTCTCTTGAAACCCTAATCTGTGAGCTACTTATCAACTTTTATGTACCACGTCCAAGAAGCTTGTTCGAGGTAATAAAGTACTTTCACAATTTGAGTACCTAGCATTCTTTAATAACAACCTTGAATCTAGGAGGTTGTGTCATGTACACCTCTCCTTGTAAATCATCAATAATGAAGGCACGTTTGATGTCCATTGGTGGACCTTCTAGCCACACTATGCTGCCATGGCTAGGACTAATCTAATGGTTCTCATTTTTGTTGTTAGGGAAAAGGTCTTTTAAAAATCAATCCCTTGACAAGAAGATCTAATAGAACCCAAGTGTTACTTTTTAGTAGACTATAATGCTCAATTTTCATAGCTTCTTGCAACTCATGTATCCATTTTTCCTTGGTGTATGTTTCAGGCTCATAAACACAATGAATTTTGGCCATGAAAGTAAAATTTATAATGTTGGAAGGTTAGCTCTTCTTTCAAGCAGTTGGACCCTCAATGAGCTCATCATCATGAAGATCACCAATCATCTTATCCTACCATTTAAGTCGGAGACTAGAAGTGCCAACATCAGAAGCGAGAGGTACAATGGGATCATCATCATCAAATAGAAGATCGAATGAATCCTAGGGAGAATCAGGTGGTGGCTACATGTTTGGGTGAGCTAGCATGAGAAGGAACCCTGGAGAGGTGGGAACAAGAACAGATGGAACTTTCTTAGTTAACATCCTCCCATCAAGTGGACCTAATGGAAGACAAATACCCAAGTCTTGAGTCTTGAGAGATTCATCCTCTAAAACCAAAATTGGAGGAGATTGTTGAAATGACCTGCATTCTCTGTCTAAGACCTCATCACGATTGAAGATGAGATGATTAGTCTCCATGTCAACCAAGTAATAGGCATTATGATTATCCAGTTAGCATGAGTTTCTAGCTTTTGACATCTAAATTGGTGTGCTTATCATTAGAGATTCAGACAAAGGCAATGAAGCCAAAAAGTTTGAGATGACTAATTTTGGGCATATAGCCTAACTAGACCTCTTCCAAAATCTTCTTCTAGATAACCACTACACAAGAGTGGTGGAGAAGATAGACAGCAGTGTAGACGAGTTCAGCCCCAAATTTTCTTTGGAACACTCATTTGTTCAAGCATAGATTGGGCCATTTCAATGATCATGAAGTTTTGACACTTAATGACTATTTTGTTGAGGGATGTAGGGTTGTTAATTGGTGCTTTATGCCATGTTGTTCACAAAAATGAGAGAAAGTAAAGGAACAAAATTCTCCCCCCATGCCAGTTCTAAGGGTAAGAATATGCCGACCAAACTATTTTTCTATAAATGATTTGAACTTTTGAAACACAACAAACACCTCTGATTTTTGACAAAGGAAGTACACTCACATTTTAAAACTGTAAACATCAACAAAAGGAAAAATATATTTGTAACCAATAACAAAGCCATAGGTCCACAAACATCAACATGGACCACTTGCAATGGCATAGAGGCTCTCCACGAGTCATCATCTAAAAAAGGAGTATGATGTTGCTTCCAAGTCTAACATGCTCTAAAAACTCCAAGGTTTTGGGTTTGAATCTTTGGAAGTCAAATAACAATATCTTCCCGAACAAGCTGAGAAAGATAGTGCACATTCAAGTACCCATATCATCAATGCCAGAGTGTATGAATAGAGGAGCGGTGGGCTGCCATATAAAGGTCTTGGGAATCCTTAGATTCACCAATTTTGAAAAGACCGCGATTGTCAACACCTATGGCAATAGTGCACAAAGTTTCTTGATCAATGATATTGCACTGATGTAAACAGGGTCATGTCTAGTTGAGGAGAATGTCTCAGAATTTGACTGACTGAGAGAAGGTTGAGTTCCATTCCTAGAACATAGTGCACATCAAGGGAAATTAGTCTCCTTCAGTCGGATTGTATTTGCATATTGCCTTTTCCAACAACAATGTACTCTTCCCCAAAAATGATTGAATCTAAGAAAGGCTGAAAAATTGTGAGCCAATCTTGGCTATCAGCGAAATTGGTGGGAGGCACCTAAATCAATGTACTAGCAGAGAATTTAAAATGTTTTGCAGGTCTTTTGGTCATAAAGGCATAAAAGGTAGACTCACCTTGCTTAGTTTGCTCCACAACATGTGCTTTAAGTTGTAAACTAGATTGCTTAGCTTCAGCAGCTATGTGTTTATGACACTCCAACTTCATAACCAAACTTATGGCAGTAGTTGCATTGAACATTTTTCTTCCAGGAGACTTCTAATGACTGAGCAAAGGGATTTTGCTAAGAAGCCAAGGAGAATTGATAGTTGCCTGTGTCCTTAGGAACGGAGTTCGCTGAGAAAGTTGCTACCATCGTCGAATTGTCATTTCCAATGATCTTGTTTAGAAGCATTATGCAAAGATCAAAAAACAAAACATCAAAATGATTGGAAACAACATTGAAAGTTTCAACAAAGTGCTCACTTTAGGGTGTTAGCTACCATGTCTTCTTTCATTTAGCGTCCAGTGGCTTCCAACTAATATCAAATATCCCTGATTTTATTGACATGAACTTGTAGGGACACACGATCATCCATCATGATCAAGAAGAGCATGTTCTTTAGGAAAAATGTGTGGATCTTACCCGAGGTTTCATGCAAACCTTTCAGATGGTTTAATATTTTCGCAAATGTTTTACTGAAAGGAATCTAGTGGAGCTGATCGTCAATGACTGGAATTTTGATGAGCTTAAGGACTTCTTTATTTTGCTCATCAAATTTATCCTACTCTTTACCTTCTTCCTCAGGATGAGTAGTCTTGCCCAACAAAATGTTATCAAGACATTTGTACTCAAAATTTGTCATCATACATTGCTTCCAAGTATTGTACTTTTTGTCGTAGAACTTTTGACTATCTTCCAACAAAATGTTGGTCAAAGATGTCATCGCATGCTTTTTGAGGCAAGAAAAAATGAGAAGTCTAGATGGCTAAATAGACAAATTTGAATGTGTTGATTATAGAGGCAAGTATAGGCACATAGTACAAGGTGAATCTGCTAGCACAAAATTTGATGCATAGTAAACGAGACACCCAAAAAAACCGAAGACAACCCTATTGAGGTATCAAAAAACCCACAAAGAATTTATAGTCGAAATTTGAAACGGACAAGAAAAATAGAGGTTTCAAAAGAAACCCTAGTCGGCTGCAAATATTAAACAAAAATGGTGGAAGATTGCAAATGAAGGTAGAAACCCTAGAGACGACTTAGTTATCACAAAAAATGGAGCTTGAAAAATGTTGAAAAGACTAGAAACAATGATGAGAGTATCAAGAAAACCAGCCACTTGTTTAGAAAACCCTAAATGAGTGAAGAATGACCTTTGTGACAATCAAAATATGCAAAATAAGGGTTGGCCTTGTAGAAAACAATTACTAAAGAGGAGCCTAACTTGCAGAAAAAAACATAGATAAGTAATGGTCGATGTTGACAAATGCTGAACAAAGGCTAACAAAAGAGAAGACAAAGTTGAAAAACCATGAAGAAACTTGTAACTGAGTAGGAAATGTAACTTGCACAAGAAAAATGAATTTGTAAAAGAATACAAATTTTGTCACATGGAGAGAGGGATCATGTTCTTGAAACACAAATATCTAAGAGGCATCTACATGGGTAAAAAATGACCCATGAAAAGGTAAAAAACAAACCTCACATTGTAATGCATTTAGATTGGTCCAAGAAATCCATGGGAGCAAAAGAACCAAGCACGAATGTAGGTTGTAAAATTATATTCCTAAAAACAAACCCACGAACTCCTTCAAAAATATTCTTTGGAAAAAAATTATTAAAAGATCCAAAACAAAAAAAATTTAGAAACAAAAAAAAATTTTAAATAAGATTTTAAAAACTTGCTATAATACCATATTAGTTTGGTACGAAAAATTGATTGAAGAATGAGCAAGATGCTCATTATATAGTTTACAAAGAAGACATTATTAGAAACCTTCTAATAATGAAGTAATAAAAGAATATTAGAATAATTCTAAGATTTACAAGATATACAATATTGACCATTAAAAGAATAACTAATAAGATACTCAAAAGATATTAATCTCATAACCATAATGAGAAATAAACCTAAGTTACCAATTCTTCCTCAACAACCCGAGATGCAGAAGCTGGTGTGTATGGATGCCTAGTGCATCTAGAAGCCCTGTAGATGCTTCTAGGATGCCACTTGCATGCCACCCATGGGCACCTAGAATCCAGGCAAGGATTTATGTGCTTTCTACATGATGTTGGTGTCTTAAGAGGGAAAATATGGGATTGAACATCTTCTAGTATGGCATACTATGATATGTCTGGGCAAACTATGAATTGATTTGTCTATGGTATTGTGGTTGGCCAAACTATTAATACTTTTGTAACTTTCCTTCATTCGTTGGGCGTCTAGTTCTCTATGGAAGTTGACAATTATGGGCAGTTACTTACACCTTATCCAATAATACTTATAGCTCAGATGCACATGAGTTGCATATTTATATACATCTTGGTTCTATTTGTTGTTTGAACTGTATTTGGATGCCCTGGTTTGATGCAAGAGCATCCAGTGGTGTAAGGGCAATCTTGTATCACCCAAAAATATGCTTAGCATTAGTTTCTGTTTAATGTGTTTTCAATTCTGGATACCCATTTGGGTTAAATAAAGGTTCCAACTCTCATAGTTCCACTATTGGTTTTCCAGGTTAGAGTTTTTGAGCACCTTGGGATACGTGCCAATGTAGAAAATAGGTGATTTTGTAATTGGGCCATAATTATGATGAGTTAGAGGGTGTAAGTTGAAGGGATGAATATAATCGTAATTTAAAGCACTCCAGAAAAAGAATTAGGTCAAACGGTTTTACAGTTTGAAAGTTATTGCAATTTTAAGTTGCTTGGAGACCTCCTAAGACCACTTCAAAGTCAGATTTGAGGCACTAAATGGCCTTGTACAAGCCCAAAAAATGGGGGATGAGCGAAGTTGTTCATAGGCCTATAAAGCGCTTGGAGAGCTTTCCGAAAATGTAAACGGTTCATCAATTGGAGTCCCAGATCAAAAGTTATGCCTCCCAAAAGTTGGACTACCATTTCTGGATTCTTCTAATTTTACACCAACTTCTGACGTGATTTCTAGAACCTTCTATTTTGGCGATGGATGCCAAATAGCATATTCTAAAATGTATTCCTAACCCTAAGCCTAATTGGGGTTTATTTAAAAACATTTCTGGCATTGTAAAGGCAATTCTTGGTGGAGCTTGAGAGAGGGTATTGTGAGGAGGATTTTCTCCCAAATCAAACCATTCTAAGCCTATAGGGCATGTCTTTGAGTCTATTTTCATTGTATTGAATGTAGTAGCATATCACTTCTAATAATAATATTTCCCTTTTCCTGTTGTGTCCATTTCAGTTGTGAGTGTGCCCTCATCAGTGGTATCAAAGAAGGTTTTCTTGAGTGTGTAGACAGAGTGCCAACTATGAGGTAGTTTGCACCAAGACTGTGTGGGTGTGGCTTTGATACAAAAAGATGCCCCCACGAAGGGAGCATGGTGGAAGGGCTGGAGGTGTTACTCTTGAGGTTAGAGCCCTCCAGAGACAAGTCCAGGCATTGCAGGAGGAGATCCGCAGAGGGATGAATGTTGCTGTAGGAGACGAAGGTGAGGAAGAAAATGAAGGAAATATTGAGCAGGAAGGGGAAGGAGACAGAGAAGTCCTAAACCAGGCGGAGGAAAAGCTTTTTAGGGCCATTGCCAAGCTTGGAAAAAGACCTAAAATTGATGTTGGCATGTTTTCGAGAAATCTAAACTCGGATGTGTTGATCGACTAGATCAATGAGCTGGAGGAATATTTTGAGTATGAGGATATCAAGGACCCTGATAGGGTTAAGTTTGCGAAGGCCAAAATGAAAGGCCATGCCAAAATCTAGTGGCAAGAGATTCAGTTGGAAAGAAATAGGAAAGGAAAGGAGAAAATCACAAGATGGGATCGCATGGTGGACAAACTGAAGAAGCAACTCATTCCTATTGATTACGAGCTTGATTTGTTTAAGAAGATGCAAGGGTTAAAACAAGCAAGAAAATCTGTCCAGGAATACACAAAGGAATTTTACCAAGTCCTTATTAGAGCGAGCCATGCAGAAGCAAACATGGAGAAGGTTGCCCGCTACCTTAGTGGCTTAAGACCTAGCATTTAGGAGGAGTTAAGTTTGGTTAGAATGATTAGCATTAAAGAGGCATACCAGTTTGCCTTGTGAGTTGAGGAGAAGCTAAACAAAAAGTTTTATGGAAGGCAAAGAGGGTGCAATTAAGGAGGAAAGGGCGGTGGTAAGTCATTTGGAGGCCGAAATGAGAACCAAAGGAAAAATGAAGATGGGGGTACTAGCCGAAACCAAAGGAACGAGGGTTTCAACCACTCTTGTGATCAAAAACTTTGGAGATCAAAAAGGAAGAGGTAGAGGACATGGACAAGGTTCAGGAAGAGGTGGCTTCTGTGGTACCTGTTTTCATTGAAATGAAGAAGGTCATCGTGCCTTCGAATGCCCTCAACACCAAGGAAGGACAAATAGAAGAGCTGATGGTCAAGCAAGGGTTGCTCATGATGCACAGTCATCGCATTCAGACGATGCAGAAAGAGGAGAGGTTCTAGTTAATGAAAGGGTCTTATTGAGCGGTGAGACTGAACCTAGACAAAGAAGTTTGTTTCGTACTAGGTGCAAGTGTGAGGGCAAATGTTGTGATGTGATTGTTGATGGTGGAAGCACTAACAACTTGGTGTTAGACGAGATGGTCTCAAAGCTAAAGCTCAAGAGGGAGAAACACCCCAAACACTATTGGATTGCTTGGGTGCAAGATGATCATAAGGTCCTGGTTAATAAGCAATGTTTGGTAAAGTTCAAGATTGGGAGTTACCACGACGAGGTTCTCTGTGACATCATTCCAATGGATGTCTGCTATTTATTGTTGGGAAGGTCATGGCAGTTTGACAAGCATGTTGTACATGATGGTCACGCAAATACATACTCTCTGACAAAGGATGGAGTTCGCCACAAATTGAAGCCTTTGATAAAGGAGGGAGAAAAGGTATGCAGTGGTGCTAGGGTATGTCTTGTTGATGGAAGAAAATTTCTAGATGGAATGAAACATCAGCATATGTGTTATGCTTTGATTCCTAAAAAAGATAAGGAAGGTAGTAGTGAAATTCCACTTGAAGTTTCAAGTCTATTAAGTGTGTATGGAGATGTCATCTCTGATAATGTTCCAGAAGGGTTGCCGCCAGTAAGGCAAATCAATCATCAAATAGATTTAGTCTCCGAGCTAGTTTGCCTAACAAGGTTGCTCATAGGATGACTCCTACTGAAACTAAGGAGCTAAATAGACAAGTTCAAGAGCTGTTAAGGACAGGTTTCATTCGAGAGAGCCTAAGTCCATGTGCACTACAGTGCTGGCACCAAAGAAGGATGGAGAGTGGAGAATATGTACAAACTCTCGAGCTATAAATAGAATAACCATCAAGTACCAGTTTCCTTTGCCAAGAATGGATGATCTTATGGACTGTTTGAGTGGAGCTCAGTACTTGACAAAGATAGATCTCAAGAGTGGCTATCACCAAATACGGATACGAGAGGGAGATGAGTGGAAGACTGCATTCAAGACCTTTGGGTTGACCAATGCACCAAGCACCTTCATGCGACTTATGAATGAGGTATTATAGAAATTTTTAGAAAAATTAGTTATTGTCTATCTGGATGATATTTTGATTTTTAGTAAATCATTCGATGAACATTTATCGCACATTCGTAGTGTCCTTGAAAGGTTGAGGGAAGAGAAATTGTTGATTAATTTAAAGAAGTGTAGCTTTGTCAAAAGGGAGTTAATCTATTTGGGGTTTGTTGTATCAGCTAAAGGTCTCAAAATGGACCCTAAGAAGGTGAAGGTCATCATGGAATGGCCTACTCCAAGGTCTGCTACTGAGGTGAGGTCATTTCATGGTCTGGCTAGTTTTTAAAGGAAGTTCATTAGGAATTTCAATAGCATATGTGCAGCCCTAACTGAAACAATGAGGGGGGATAGAAAAGAGTTCAAGTGGACTACAAGAGCTGCAAGGAGTTTTGAATTGCTGAAGAACGTGACAGAGCAACCTGTGTTGGCACTTCCTGATTTCAACAATGTATTCTAGGTGGATTGCGATGCTAGTGGCAGTGTTATTGGGGCTGTGTTGAGCCAAGAAGGTAAACTTATTGCCTATTTTAGTGAAAAATTGAATGATGCAAAGAAGTACTCTGTTTATGATTAGGAATTCTATGCAATAGTTCAAGGCTTTAAAAAATGGAGGCATTGTTGTTGCCAAAAGAATTTGTCTTGCATACTGATCACCAGGCATTGCAGTACCTAAATAGCCAAGGTAAATTCAATCAAAGACATTTGAAATGGGTAGAGTTCATGCAAAGCTATACATTTGTATTGAGGCATAGAAGTGGAAGGTCTAATAGGGTTGTAGATGCATTAAGTAGGAGATAGTTGTTGCTAACAGTAATACAGGTTGAAGTGGTTGGGTTTGATGAACTCAAGAATCTATACCCTGAGGGTCCTGATTTTGCAAAGGCATGGAAGGCTTGTAAAGAACCTACTACTCTAGACAAGACCAGGTGGCTAGATTACCTGATTCAGGATGGTATGTTGTTCAAGGGCAGTCAATTGTGTATTCCAAGGAGTTCTATGAGGGAGAACCTGATCAAGGAGAAACACAGTGGAGGGATGGCAAGACATTTTGGTCGAGATAAGACGATTGCGATTATTAGAGAGCATTATTTTTTGCCTCAGTTGTCGCAGGATGTGAAAAAGTTTGTGCAGAGTTGTCAAGTATGTCAAACAGCCAAAGGATTTAGTCACAATACTGGACTCTATCAACCATTACCTATTCCATCAAAGCCTTGGGAGGACATAAGTATGGATTTTGTTCTTGGATTGCCAAGGACACAAAGTGGTAATGACTCAATATTTGTGGTGGTTAATAGGTTTTCCAAGATAGGCACATTTCATTCCATGCCACAAGACTCATGATGCAGTACATATTGCAGATTTGTTTTCCAGAGAGGTGGTGAGGCTACATGGTCTCCCGAAAGGTATTGTTCCTGATAGAGATACTAAATTTATGGGGTATTTTTGGAGGACTTCGTGGGAGAAGTTGAAGACAGAATTGAAGTTCAGTTTTGCACATCATTTGCAGACTGATGGACAAACAAAAGTGGTGAATAGGAGTCTGTGCAATTTGCTAAGCTGTTTAGTAGGAGATAAGCCCAAGGGATGGGATTTAATTCTACGACAAGAAAAATTTGCTTACAATAATTCTATGAACAGAAGTATTAGTAGATCACCATTCCAAATTGTGTATGGGAGTGGTCCAAGGACTGCACCAGAGCTGAGGAAGATGGAGCAAGGGGAGAGAACAAGTGTTGAGGTAGAAGAATTTGCTGAACATGTCAAGAACCTACATGAGGAGGTACATGCACATATTACTAAGATGAACCAACAGTATAAGGCTATGGAAGATCAAAAGAGGAGACATAAGGAGTTCCAAGTTGGGGATTTGGTTATGGTATACTTAAGGAAGGAATGATTTCCAGTGGGTATCTACAACAAGCTGAAGATGAAGAAATTTGGCCCCTGCAAAATTTTGAAGAAGCATGATTCAAGAAATGCATATGAGGTGGAATTGCCAGATGAGATTCACATTTCTCCTATTTTTAATGTTGCAGACTTAACAGAATATCATGATTATGGTGCAGATGAGGAGTTGATGTTGGCACCATGTCCAATTCCTACTTCTAAAAAGGAAGAGTTAGAAGAAATTTTGGATAGTTGTGTGGGCCGGAGTACCAGAAACAAGCAGTATGAAGAATACCTAGTGAAGTGGAAAGGACGACAAGTAGAAGATTCAACTTGGATATCTGCAATGGAGGTTGCCCAATTGGGTTTTCCTCTACCAACTATAAAGTGACATGGTCACTTTTCAATCTACATTGGGTGTCTGATGCAGGAGCATCCAATGGTGTAAGGGCAATCCTGTATCACCCAAAAATATGCTTAGTGTTAGTTTTTGTTTAATGTGTTTTCAATTCTAGGTAACCATTTGGGTCAAATAAAAGTTCCAACTCTCATAGTTCCACTATTGGTTTTCTGGGTTAGAGTTTTTGAGCACCTTGAGATATGTGCCAATGCAAAAAATAGGTGATTTTGTAATTGGGCCATAATTATGATGAGTTAGAGGGTGTAAGTTGGAGGGATGATTATAATTGTAATTTAAAACACTCCAAAAAAAGAATCAAGTCAAAAGGTTTTATTGTTTGAAAGTTATTGCAATTTTAAGTTGCCTAGAGACCTCCTAAGAGCACTTCAAAGTCAGATTTGAGGCACTAAACAGCCTTGTATGAGCTTGAAAAATGGGGGACGAGCGAAGCTGGTCCATAAGCCTATAAAGCGCTCAGAGAGTTTTCCAGAAATGTAAACGGTTCGTCAATCGGAGTCCTAGATCAGAAGTTATGCCTCCTGAAAGTGGGACTACCATTTATGGATTCTTCTAATTTTACACCAACTTCTGACATGATTTCTAGAACCTTTTGTTTTGGCGATGGATGCCAAATGGCATATTCTAAAATGGATTCCTAACCCTAAGCCTAATTGGAGTTTATTTAAGAACATTTATGGCATTGTAAAGGTAGTTCTTGGTGGAGTTTGAGAGGGGGTACTGTGAGGACGATTTTCTCCTAAATCAAACCATTGTAAGCTCATAGGGCATGTCTTTGAGTCTATTTTCATTGTATTGAATGTAGTAGCATATCACTTATAATAATAATATTTCCCTTTTCCTATTGTGTCCATTTTGGTTGTGGATTGTGCCCTCATCATGGTTCAAGGTGTTATTATTGTTAATAAGCAGATTTGATAGTAATTTGCCATTTTTGGGCATCAGCATAACCCAGATTTCTTATTTGTTTGCAAGTCACCAGTTTATATATATATTTGAAAATATATATACACCTCCATACGCATCCGCATCCACCCCGCCCCCCCCCCCCCCCCCCAAAAAAAAAAAAATTCACGCACCTTGCATCCGCTTCCAAATCCACATCTGAATCGGTAACTTAGAAATAAACTATTATTTCTTAGAAACAACTAGCCATCGAGAGGTGTTAGAACATAATGTTATAGGGATCGTACCCTTGTAATATTTGTATATAATGTTCTAATATAAGATAATAAGACCTTATATATTATATGTTCTATAAGCATATCCCATCTGAAATAATTATAATATAATAACTACTAGATTATTAATTATTTATGAATGAGGTTTATTGAAAAGGCGTGACTGGTGAAATAACCTTTCCTCCTATATTTAAGAAGGTTCTCTTTTTTTCAGGTTAACAAGAATTTTGAGCTTTATAGTGTGTTACATATATCGTTATGGACGAAAGGTATTTTGGGCCATGTGGAAGTAAGGAGAAGTATCCCTAGGTTCAGTCTATTTAATAAACTACTTTGTAAGTGTTTTGATAAAATGATGCTTTATGGGGTTTTTCACTTGAAAACGTTTTCCCTGTGTATACCTTGTGTAATGTGTTAAATTTATGTTTGTCCGATACTCATCTTACTTGTATTTATATCTTGCTTATAATGATTAGTACTCTAAGATCCTAAATTCTAACATGGTATCAAAGCCAATTAGGTTATGCTAATCCTTTAGCATTTGAAAATTCAATTTATTTACTTATTTTCACAAATCACTTTTATCTTAATAAGTAGACCAAACTAACAACAATATTTTTTAATTGAGAAAAGTGTGCATTCATTTCAAAATGATTAATAAGCATTTTCACCTTCTCAAGTGATTATAAATGCAAACATATAAATTTGATATCATATTTTGTTAGAAGAATTGCGCCATATATATTATGTAATCTTAATTGCTAAATTTAATGAATATGACGGTCTACAATGTTTTATTTTACATAATTTTGATGCCATATCCATCATACTTGAAACCCACTTATAGAATGCTACAATAAACACTGAAATTAAAGATCATTTCAGCACCAAAAGTTGCAAACCTTATATATAAACTACAATCATAAATCATATTTGCTATACTTGATAGATATTAAATTCCCTACAAAAGCTAAAAGACACTTCTTTTTAGAGAAACCCTATGTGTGGAACTCGTAATCATTCATTTTGTTGATGCCACATTCGATTTTACTAACAAATGTAGGGTTGGTGTTGTCCTTATGGCAATGTCAAACCATCTGCAACAACTACCAATTAAAATAGGCAACCTTTATGAATAGTCACCTTCTTATAAACTCAGTAATCTTATCCAAGATGTGTTATTCTTTCATCCATAGCATAAGAAGTTGGTGTTCTTTGCTAACATATGGAAATCAAAATGTCAAAACTTTTCAATTAGCGGATCTATTAAGGTCAACAATTTACCTGCCAAAACCACCACCTACAAGGTTTTTTGATGGTTTTTTTTATATTGTTTATTGTAGCCTCACCACAGTCTGCCTACATGAATTCATAAAAGATATTGTGAATTTTAATGTAAAGTAGTCATCCCTAAACAACTACAATAAAGATCCCTCAACATAGTTTCACTCACAAGGTGCAATTGCAGGTATAAGATACAATAAGATAAATTTATTAATGGCCAACAAGAAACCAGAAATGTTTAAGGGACTAGAAAGAGTACAACAAGGCCATAACTAGCGGTGGGAGCACTAAATGGTGTACACAAAAAGAACAAGCGAGAAAGAAAAAGAACAGGTAAACAAGTAAAGCCTAAAAATTCCTCATAGACAAGAAGTAGTCCAAAACTGAAGGATGTGATCTAGGGTGAGGAAGTGCCCCAAACCATCTTTGGGAACCACTAGAGATAGGCTGATGTTGCCGAGTGTGTCTTCTGCAAGGTCTCACAAGTCTGATGTGACCCAAAGGAGGGTCAAGCATCCACTTTGTCCCCTTAGAGAAAGGCACAAGAACAAAGAGGGGATGATGAGCTGTTCCAAAGTTTGTCTCAACAGGAATAATAACTACAAAGTGTGATTCCAAAGTTATATGGTCTGGTGGAGATATAGGATCAAACACCATTGATCAATGTATCTAAAAATTAAGAAGGTGACCAATAATCTTTGAACAAGCAGTGAAACCTCCCCTTGATCTCATAGTAGATGGAGCATGGAAAACAAAATGGGTCTCGGATTCCACCTTACCAAGGGGGAAAAGGCGATAGATCCTATCTTGTGTATCAATTTGGTGGTCAATTTTGATACGTAACCGGTGGGAGCCCACTCTAAATGACCCCAAAGAAATGTGAAGCGCATGAGTCAAGCAGTGAGTGATGTACCAAGGGCGCACAATAACCTAGTCCTGGATATCAAGGTAATGTTATTGCTCGGCATAGAAAGCCATCCTTGGGGGAACCCCCCCATAGGCTTACTCAAAGTCATGGCAATATTATGTCAGTAGATGTCAAGCCTGATGTGCTTGTTCAGCACCTACTAAGAGGGGAGGAGGTGAGCAGGCACATCCAAAGGAAACTGAAAGGGGAGAAGACGATACATCGCAATCCCAACTGAACCAAGAAGAGCAGAAGCTTGAGCAAACCAACAATGAGCTCTATCTCTGTGATGAAAGTTCGCAACTGCCTTGAAAGAGAAATAGGTCAGGTAAGAACATATGTGACGACCCTCAAAAGAGTCTACGAAGCTTTGAAGCCAATGGAAAAATCAAACCAAGTCAAAGATGGTCCCAAGCTTGAAAGGATGAGCTCGAAACTCAACCAAAATGAGACTAAGGGAGTTGGACCGATTACATCTGATAATGTACCAAAGGAGAGTCTCAACTCTCTCTACTAAACCACAATCGAAATCCATGAGGGTCCCCACACAATGGAGTCGTATAGTACGGTCGGCTTGACCAAGAGTCCACGAGGGACATCGTGGTCATAGTATCCTAGAAGTGATGTTTGAAGCACTATCTCTCAACCATAGCTAAGGAATCAAGCCCTATATCGACCCAGGGCTGCATGGTAGTTCTCAAACTGAAACAAGGCTTGGAGAACTTAACCCATAGGTAGGTATAAGAAGGTTTGATCTCGATCTCGGTGCCCTCAAAATAGAAATGGAGATGTGTAAGTCTTCAGACAATTAAAGACCCAAGTCTCGTCCAAGTTAACAACAAGATGTTGCAAGTCACTATAGGAGGCCAACCCATCTAGAAGTCACTAGAGCCCCTTTTGAGATCCACAAAGAGTAAAATGGAGATCAAAACCTGTTGTAAGTAGCAACCATCACCAAGAAGAGAGAAATTGTGGAGGAAGGCCTCGAGCTCATCAATATAAATGTCGAAATGAGTGGAGGAGAGAGGACAACCCTACTTCACCCTAGTGGTGCTCTAAATAAAATCTGAAAATCCCTATAGATACGTGAATCTACAAACCACCCTCTCATACAATCTCATTATAGCTGTCAAGAGAGTTTTAGGACCCCAACGTCCCTAAGTCTTTAGAAGAGAGCCCCCAAAGGAAGAGAGTCAAAAGCCTTGTGAAAGTCTATGAAGTAATAAGACTTTCACAAAGTGATGGTGAGCCTCAATAATAGCTTGTAGAGTAAGAATATGATCCACAGTCTAGAAATCAATATAGAAACCAATCTACCCCCTAGCTCCATAATGTTGCCTATTGGACTCCCTAGATGAAATAGTATTCGAGCTCCCTAGATGAAATAATATTCGACACTCTGGAATAAATTTTGGCAAAAGTATGCCCAACCATGATGGTCGTGTAGATCTCACAGTCCGAGATCGACCCAATCCTATGAAAAGGATAGATAATATGTCACAACCAACTGTTGGGAAACCAGTTGAAACTACTATTTTAAAGAGCACTTTGAGAAAGGAGCCCAAAGTTATAATATCAAGCTTGAAGAGTTCTGCTTGGAACCCTTCCTCATTTGCAGTCCAGCTATTGTTGATGCATCTAATAGCCTCATTGATAATGGAAAAATTAGAGAGGCAGAAACAATGTAGGGGGTGAGGTGGAGGAGGCACTGGTCAGGGATATCATAGAGAGTGGAGGTGTGGGAAACAAGGGAGTTGTGCTCTAGAGCGAGGGAGGGAGCAAGGAACAAGGTGTGCCAAAAGACTTTGGGGACTATATGAGAGAGGCGCAAAGGATCTACACTCTGCCAGACAGGAAAACTCGCTTCTTCTGATGAAGAAAGCAACAATAGGAAAGTCTCAATTGGACGAATGTGGGTGAAAGGGTGGAAAAGGCCAAGCAAATCAAGCACTAAAAAGACTTGTAGTCCTCCTCAAACCAATGATTCATGGGGCAAGTGTTCCTACACTTGGGTTAGGAGAGGATGAGGAGAGGCAGTGGGGGATGGAGAGGAGGGCGGACTTGAACAACATAATCGTCAAACATGGAGGCATCTCCAAAATCAAAGAGGAAATCCTAAGGGAGGAGTTGTTAAAGATGGTGGACAAAGAGATTGCAGTCACTCTCAGTGAAACAAAAAGAGGTACGTATGCAAGAGGGAGTCGCACCAGGAGTAGATGAGGTGGCAGGGGGGTGAGAGGAAGGACTCTAGAGGTTAGACTGAGACTAAGGAGGACATGGTTGGCCAAGTGGAGGCGAGAGATAGTGAAGTGGCTAATAGAGGGAATGAGGGAGGTGCCAAAGATAGCATAGTCAACAACATTTGTGTCGCCTCAATAAGGCTAGCAAGTGAAAAGACTAAAACCTGAAAAGGAGGAGAGCCCATTCAGGATCACCAAGTCTGAGGGCTCACAAAGTTGTATCAGAAAATAGTTGTACCTAGTGAAGGGTCCCTAACTATCCTCAAAGAAGTGTTGTAAGCCTAGATCCCCTAGATTTGACTTTGTTGTATGCACTAGATCCGACCCAAACCCAAGCACCTAACCTTGCCCTTGAAAGAAGAAGGCCACTAGTAACCAACTATGCCAGGAAGAGGACAAATGGGGCTCTCGTGGATCTTAGTAACAAGAAGAATGACTGTAGAACCATAAGAGACTCGGTAAGGACCATAAGGTACCACTATCATTCCAACAATGGACATGCAGGGAACCACTATGAGGCTTTGTCATGTCTAATTTGCTAAGACGTAATAATCACAGATCTAAATGTACAATCTCTATAGCAATTGGTTTGAGGAGATGATTGTATTATAGTTCCACTTTCAAGTTCCTTCTTAGTTAGGAGTGCACCAAACTTGGTCGATATTCAATTCCTTTATTTTTCTACAAGAAAAATTAAGAGATTCATTGAATTTGTGGCTATTATGACAACAGTAAGCATTTTTCACTAGAATATATCATGAAATTGAATAGACTCCCTTATACGGCTTGACTTTAAGGAGTCAACTTTAACTAAGTGATCCATTACATGAAGAGAGAATTGGTTGAGAAACTAACATCTTCTTTTGAGTTGTGAGTTGTCACTTGGATATTCTTTTGGTTTAACAAAATCTTGTCATCCACATCATGTTTAATATATTAAAGCTAAAAAAATATGTTCATTTTCCTACAAACTAAAACTAGGGAGACCAAAATTGTCACTCAATTTTATACAGCAGCTGAATAATGCCTCAAATAATTTGGGTGCTTTTCTATGGTTTGAGTATGTAGATCAGTCTGCACAAGCAAGAGCATTTGTAACAATAACATTTGGTTGAGAACATTTTTCTTCACACCTAGATGAACTCCTGGAATCACCTTTCAATATTATTTTCTTTCATTTGTTTCATTCAATGAGACATCATCCCCTTGAAGAAGGCTATTAATCTGTTCACTTTCCTTTTCTCTATTTTTAGACTTGTATGCATGTCTACATTGGTCTTATCAACTACAATACTTCAACACATTTCATTGATAAGGTCTTCTTAAGATGCATTAACCTTAGGATTTCAAGCTGACAAAAATTCCTCCTACCTTGCCTACTTGAAGGTTTGAGCATTTCCATACATTGACTACTATAAAATTTCTATTGTATGTCTTTGGTGTGAGTCTCTTATTACGTTTGAATATATTTCCTCTAAATTTGGCCTTATCATGTATGACTTTTAACTATGTGTGAAATCATTAAAACACAAGGTTACCAGGAGACTGGGGTACTTGGAGACCTTGGAGACTGGTACTGATACTGGTACGGCTAATTTTCAAAAATAGGAGACGGGGGTACTTGGAAACGTTAATTGTTGTTTAATAAAGAAATAATTATACATCATTGACAAGTCTTTCTAGAGGCAATTAAGCAAATTGATTGGAAAACTATAGTGGCTATCATTATAATTACTAACATATATGATATAAGTAATAACAAATTTTTAAGGGGTGATGATAGAGGATAAGATTTAGGAGTTTTATGACGCCTTATGCTCAATATTTTTGGTGGGAGACATCAATTGTTGGTTGGGGGACTTTGGAGATGGCAACCAAAACCTCGTGCATCCAAACTTTTTTGGGGACGTCTCCAGTACCTAGAGACGTGTCTCCGGTACTGGGAGTCTTGGAGACGGGTCTCCAGGTGTAGGAGACGAGTCTCCTGGTAACCATGTTAAAACATGATATGTCTTTTAAAATATATGTTTCGTTACTGTTTATCTTGTTTATCCACAAGGAATTAATGAGGTTTGATTTGCATGTTTCTAGATATTCATTTAGTGATAGTTTTTAAGATAAAATATAGGTATATTCTCTGTGTTCTTGGTTTTAAAGGTGGATTTAACTTTTCAAAACAAACAAGTTAACTAATTGAAGTCAATTCATATGCATGAATTTATTAGGATGCAACCAAGTAACGTATCCAATAAATCACTAGCACAATCTTTCTTCACATCCTGTTTTAGAGTTTTAAGAGAAAATTCCAATTTTGAATGCATATATAATAAAGCATAGTTGTTTCCATATGGAATTCAAACTACAACACTTACACTTAATTTGACACTTTGATAGCATTAGGGTCCATTTTCTTATCATTCTAGTTGGCATCATTGTATCCTCATGTATGGTGGATGTAATTTTCATTTGCATATATTGGATAATTCAATTGAATTATATGTACGAAACTCATTCCATAATAGGACCTTCTGAACATATAGATTCATTTTCGTTATATCTTGTATGTTCTTAATCCAAAGATTATGACGACAACCAATACATGTTCAATGGCCCACATTGTGATATCAACATGGAATCAATTAATCATGTGACATTATGAGTTTTGTTGTAAGCACCCTTACTATAACTGAGCCAATATTAAACCACAAATTTCAAGTTCATAGCATAGGCATTCTGTCAAACATTTGTATAAGTATAGCATTCTGAAATATTCACTTATCTTTGAAATTCATTTTACCAAACACTTTGCATCCCGTCTCTAGGCAACAACAAAATCTCTGTTCCGAACTTGAAATTGAACATTTTTCTGTTACAGAACAGCAGGAGAAACAATAGCAACAAGTGCTGCAAGTCTACAAAAATATCTCCTCACTCAGCAAACTTCTGTTCCTGAATTCTTATTGTTTATATGTTTAGATTTTCTTTCATAACACATCACGGTATATAGTGCACAATTGTAGTATCCCATCCCTTATATTTGCAAAAGAATTCAGAATTTGTCTATGGCATTTTACAAACAGTTGGTGTGCATTCCCAAAGATGAAAGTACTGATATTACTGTGATATTCTTGCTGTGACTGTTATTACCATTTATGGTGTGACTGTTCAAAACAAATGATATATGGACATCTAAAAGTAGTTTGTACCAATGGCAGCTCAAGAGGAACAATAATATTGCATTAATACATATAACTCCTATTACAAGTGCTGAAAGAAACTACCAACTGGAAATGCGTGATTTAAATGAAATAACTCCTACATCTCCTAAGTGGACATCTTAATATGGCTGAGAGGACATATGATGGAAGGAAACTGGAATGGATGTGCAGATCCTGATTTCAGTAATGAGCATGTGCTGCGGTTGGAGAGCAGTCCACACTACCTGCTATCTGTCCTAGACACCGTCTGTGCCTCTTGTAGAACGATGGCTGCCTTGATTGCCAGAGTCACACACTAGCTCGGATACCCCCATCTTAGCAATGGGGTATGCTGTCTGCTGGAGGAGTGAGTACCCATACTGCTGGACGATATAATGCCAGTATTGCTGCCGTGGAATGCTCAAGTCTGTTTGCTGCCAGCCTGTACGTCACCAATGCCAAGATCTAACTTCAAATCCCCGTAACTTCTATCTGTGGTTGAAACTCCAACTTCCCATCAATTTCCACTATGCTAATCCGAATTTCAAATCTGGAAATGAAATGTGAGCCACTGGGTTTACGTCCAGCCTCACTAAACTCCTTAAGGGGTTTCGTCTTTAAGAAAAGACCAGTCACATTCAAGCAACCATTTTTGAAATAATATTTTAATATATCTCATGCTGTCGATCCCCATGTAACTCCATGCTTTTTTAACCTCGATATGTGGGAAGACACAAACAACTAGGCAATGTGGGATAAAAAGTCAATTTCGTCTCTTAGTCACTTAAGTTACTTTTGTCATAAAGTGACTTTAAATCATAAAGTAACTTTATATTTGCAATTTATAATATTAAAGTGACTTTATTATTATAAGTTAATTTATAACTTTATAATAACATTAAAATATTTAAATAAATCACTTAAGTCATTTGAGCTTTAATATCTCTTGAAATACTTGTCTAATTGCCATGTTGTCTGAAATAGGAATCTCTCCTCATAATTCCCCATGTGACCAAATACACTTTCTAAAAATAGAAAGGGTCCATCTCTATTATTCCCGACTTACTATACATAGTAAGTATGGCAAATGGAGTCCAAATGATATCGAATGAAGGCCAAATCCATAAATCCCTGAATGTTGGAGATGAATCAATCCTTAGAAGACCCTCTAATCATCCTCATTAGCCTACAAGGATCAAATATTAGGCTAATCCTAAAATTCTGATGCTTGCAACAAATGGGGACATTACATTTGTAAATCCCCTTGAGACAAATACTGTCCTTATTGGAGATCAAAGATGAAATACATTGTAGAGTCACCTATGTCATTAGTTATGTGAATAGTCATTAGCATATAATCAACAATAAATAATGTATTCAAGAGAAATCTTATGACTCGTGAGGTATTCATATATTGATTGTTTGTCATATCTTCATTAAAGAGATTGGTAAGTATTGGAGCACAAAGTTCTCATACATGGGAAATAATTTATATAATCAATATAATGCTTCATTCAATAAAGAAATACAAAATGTTAAGCTATATATATCGAATATGATATTATTTAATGATTTCACATCAATATATTCATTTAAAGAATATTATTTCTTTGGCATGCACATTGCTTTAGTTTTAAGATTATTTGATACACATCAGCTATTTATAATAGTTGTCTATCGCATTAATGCACTCATTGGGGATCAAGCCTTGAGAGGATAGCTCACCCATTGCATATTTTTATGAATCATTATAATGTGTAATAGTATGTCTACTTTTCTTTTAAATAAGACAACTAATTATTCATGCATATACTCATGAAAATATTATTTGATTTCCTTGCTATTTTTTGAGGAATACTAAATGACCTTTCGGCTAATGGCAATTCATCATATTAATTTTTTTTCTTTCCTTCAAAATCAAGTTTGATTTACTACTATATTATGCACTATACTAGCGATTGTAGTTTAGATTATATCTTCAAAAGATATGGTGCAGATGCTATTAGATGGATGGTTCAATACTTTAACAATTGTTAAAAGGGTGAAATACAAAAGCATCTCTTGAAGAATCAATATGGATATGAAGATTTATAGAAGAGTTCAAATGGATACATGTAAAACTACCATCCTATTTGAAGTTCTTTTCCTCTTTCCAAAGAATAACATTTTTTAAGTCATAAAAGCATGTTGAAGATCATGGCATTGACACAAGAAAAAGTATTCTATAATTAAAGATCTTTCCAATTCTATTCAAGTGAAAGTATTCTATTCAAGTGAAAGGGGTCTATCCAGTTCTATTCCAAACCGATGATAGAGACTGGAAGATTAGTCATCACTTATTAATACCTTTGTGCAATGATTGTCTTAGTGGTGATGCCATTAAGAGGGAGTGTGCATGACACCACCTAGTGGCTAAATCCTTATGTAAGACCTAATAGGGACAAGACCTTTACACATTATATGTTCCAAATTAAAATCAATGTTTGGCCAAAGGCGATACCATAAAGAAGGGGTGTGCATGTCAATGACACCACCTAGTACCTAAATCCTAGTTTCAAAAGCATTTAGGTGGGCATAAGTAATTCCTTTAGTTTGAATGTTGCCCGTAGGCATTCGTAAGTCCTAAGTCATACTAGCATCTTGTAAATTCTTCTACTTGTAAATCTTCCACTTGTAAAAGCATTGGATTAAGTCCTATGGGAACGATGTAATGAACCTAGGGAGAGGCTATTTTGAGGAAACCATGGCTCCAATATTATTTTTAATAAGACCTCATAGCATCATTATTAATACAATGGGATTCTAAATTATAACAAGATTACTCTCATGTAGTCCAAAATCCATGATCTTCATGTTTGCATATATTTTTCTCCTTTTGGAATCACTGTCAAAGAAGATCTGCATCTGGGGCATTTCATTTTTGGTTTTATGGAAATTGACATGTGATGTCCCCTATTAACATTAAGGGGCAAAGTTAGAACATAATGTTATTAGGGGTCACACCCTTATAACATATATATGTAGTGTTCTAATATAAGGTAATAATACCTTCTATATTATATGCTTTATAAGCATATCCCACTTGAAATAATTATAATATAATAACTATTAGATTATTAATTATTTATGAATGGTGGTTATTGAAAAGATTTGACTAGTAAAGTCACCATTCTGGTGGTCGGTCTGGATGCAAAGCCAATGGGAGCCCAATCTGAAGGAGCCCAATGGGATACACAGGGCATTACTCCAGTGCCGCTCAATGTAAGAAGGATGCACAATGATCTCATCCTTAATGTCAATCTATGCAATACTTACAACTTGTAAGAGTGTGTAATGGGTGCAAACCATGTGTTTAATTTTATTTAATGAAAGAGTAAGGGGCTGCAAAGGACGACTCCCTCGAAGAAAATGTGTCCATGGTGAAGAATGATGTCTTTTAATAAAACGTGATATCAGTGATTTATGCAATACTTGCAACTTGTATGAGTATGTAATGGGTGCAACCCATGTGTCTGATTTTATTTAATGAAAACGTACGGGGCTGCAACGGATGACTCCATTGAAGAAAATGTGTCCGTGGTGAAGAATGATGTCTTGCCACCTCTCTTAATAAAGGTACATGAAGAGTTTTTAGTGTTGGATTCAAGTATGCATTGTGGAGAAAAAGAACAAATACATCATATGCACCAGACTTAGGAAGAGCAAGTAATGAGAAGATTAATTGTAGATTTATGAGGAAATGTGAGAAGATTAATTGCAGATTTGTAAGGAGAATTTAAAAAGATTATGTGCAGATCTATAAGGAAATAGTGATTCGAATTTTTAGGCAAATTTATGAGCAGCTTATAGCATATTCAAGAACAGGTTTATAGCAGATTGGGAAGAGAGTTACTGGAGAATATTTGAAGAGAAACCTAGTGAGTTGGTGCTCAAAAATTGAGTGAGGTATTGGTGCTAACAAAATTTGTAAAAAGGTTAATACAAGCAATATTTTTCCCATGGTTTTCTCCCAAAAGGATTTCAATGTAAATTTTGTTGTTGAGGAGGTGTTCATTATTTGGCTTATCATATGTGCTAATTTAGATTAAATCTTGAAGTAATTAAATAATTATCAAAAGGTAAAATGAATATTGATATACTGTTTCATGCCCTTGGCACCCCCCACCCCCCTCCACACGCCAGTATAATTCTTTGCTCATCAGAGGGGCCTCCTTTTCATGTGTCTCAGTCCAAAGATACAGGTCAATAATGGACTTTAGGAGTTGAAGAATCTGAACATGGAGTGGATAGGTAGGCAATGCAACCTGGAGAACTTAGAGACTCCAGCTGCCCTAGCTTCAACCCTGTTGATGCTGTTAGATGCCAAATCTGGTGGTTAAGAAGTTGCAATGGATAATGATGCGGTTGCAGGTTGAAGCAAGATTGACAATTATATTCTACGAACAGTCTAATAATGAAGCATCTAATCTTTATCCTGCTATCCCAACTACAGCATACCCGGACTAGTGTCTGAGAGAATGTTCCAATCAGAAAATAATGACAATGTTATGATCAGAATTTCATCTCGGATTTGGATCAGAAAAAGGTGTGACAGTGAAAGTAAATGATATATTCTTGGTAACCAGCTGATGGCTGACAAAACATTGAAAAATTTATCGTGCAGCCCATTTTTTAGGTATGTTTTTGCTTGCATGATACTACATGCTCTGTCCATTTGGTGCATCTCTGCGCTAATATTGTGCTTTGACATGGGTCTGTTTCACAACAATTTACTTTGATTTGTGCTCTCTAGAAGCTTTCTTTTGTGGCATTGGTTCTCAGCTGTTTGTACAAGCCATATTGGTACACATTATCCAATATTGAAAAGGGTGTTCTATTTGATCAAAAAAGCATTTTGTTTGTCATGTTAGTTATACAAACTCTCATTCAGATTATTTTGGTGTTGAAATTTCCCTTTTGGAGATCCTTGAAATGTGAATGAACCACAATAAAATGGAACATATTCCTGGTCAATAGGACTAACCTATGAGAACCAAAAAGCATGAGATAATTGTAGCTTACCTATTTGATCAAAAAAGCATTTTGTTTGTCATGTTAGTTATACAAACTCTCATTCAGATTATTTTCGTGTTGAAATTTCCGTTTTGGAGATCCTTGAAATGTGAATGAACCACAATAAAATGGAACATATTCCTGGTCAACAGGACTAACCTATGAGAAACAAAAAGCATGAGATGATTGTAGCTTACCATTCCAAAAAATAAAATAAAGTGAAGTACAAAAACCACAAAAAAAATTTTAATGTCAACTAAGAATTAATATATTCAATGAATCAGTTTAATGGATAGACCACAAATTGAGATTTTATTTTCCAATATTTTTAATATTGTTATTTTAAGCAAAACCTCAAAACAAACATAAACAAGGATGACTCTCACACTCCAAATGCTCATTAACAAGATCACTCTCACACCCAAGAAGCCAAATTAAAAAAACTCACATCATTGCGGATTACAATTGTTGCTTTAGCCTCCTTTGTGCCTACTCTGGCATCCTCTTTACATTTGATATAAAGTTGCCCCATGCCCATATCTTTCCATCCCTTCTCTGCAACATTTTCCGGCTGACACAAAAGTTTAAATCAATGCCACACCTTACAGTAAAACAAGTCCTAAGCACCCAGTTTAACAATCAAATCCCACAAGAAAACTAGTTGTTTAGATTTTAGCGGTGTAAACAATGCCTGAGATGAAAACAGCATATAGTATTATGTATTTGGACAACTGTTTACTACAAACATATTTGTGTAAATGGACACTCTCCTATAAATAGTGTGCAGGGAGTACAATGTCATACTACATGTAGCAACCAAAATCTCGATTCCGTATCTTAAGTGAGTTGTAGAATAGAGAAATCATTGATTGATGCAAGCAAGATAATTAGCTTAAGAAAGTATTTTAGGAAAAAATGGTCTAAACAAAACAATATTCCCAATTCTTAATACAGGTGAATACAATCATCAGACATTCAATGAATGACAAAACACAAGATCTTGACTGTATATAATATACTCAAAGCTTATTTCTCTTTACACTTTAAACTTTACAACATTGCAAACAACTATCATCAATTCAAACATTACAAATGTTCAAAATATTTATCTACTGTGCTAAGTGTTAAACCAAACACTTTGAAAGCTGATGGCAATTTTTGCATCTCAAAATCTTTCTAAAAGCATCATTAGGGTTACACAATAGTAGGATTGTTATTTTGTGTCACATTTCCCCAATGATTATTTGTTAAAAGTTGGAATCACTAATTGACAATTACAAAAGCTATGTTAGCCAGTGTTTCACACAGAACTTACACAACTTGAATATGTTGAGAAAAGAACACAAGTATTCATTATAATTATTTGGTAATATGCATGTTGCTTGCTACAAACAATTATATGACCTGTCATGTATACCAACTTAATAATAAATAAAAATCATTCCTTACAGCTTTTCCTCAAGGCATACACACTAGACACATCAAAGGTTCGGCTTCACATTGAATTATGATAGTATTTTTACCTAAACATAGGTGACTATGATAGAAGAGAAAACATGCAAATTATTTGCTGATAATCCAGCCTACATCTAGAGAAATTCAATACCAGGTAAAACATGAAACTGAAGTCAAATGTGAACAATCTATTGAAGAATCCAGTTGTTTCTGGTATGCTCTTTGTAATACTGCAATGTGTGATCTCACATTCAAAAATATCTTCAAATTATAAAACAAACAAGAACCAAAGTAGACCCAACCAAAGTGATTTTTTTACGAACAATTTCAAGGTGAAATCCAATTAAAACATAACACAAAAAAAAAAAAGAACTAACAAAATATTAGTTTTTTGAACAATGTAATGGCCTGAGCCAGAATATCAGTATGTAGTATAGTATAACGGATGGTGTTTTCCAACTCTGAATTTTTAAGTTTCTGACTTTGACTTGCGTATGTGAAGCTCTTTTTTCTTTTTGGTTTTTATGCCCTTTTCTGAATCCTTTTCATGCTTTTTTCATTTTTTCTTGTGGTATTTTGAGAAATGATATGCAATGAAATAAGAAAACTCTAAATCTGAAATTGATCAATGAGTTAATAACAACTACTGCAAATGATAACAAACAAATCTGATCTAATTACCTTCCACAGGGTCTGAAGTAACCATACCAGGAAATTAGATTGAAAACGTACAAGAAATAATTTGGTCTCAACACCTCCAACTTCTCCCTACACCTAAGTACTACAGTGCAAAAACTAACTTTTTCTTCTTGTTACTACTGCTAAAGCTGCTGGCATACTCATCTGCAACTAAGCTTGCTGAAACCCTAGGATGTACAGCTGCTGTGTATCCCAAAATCGTTTCCTACAGCCTCTGTGAAAATGCACAAGCTAAGAATTGTAATTTCCTTGCCCCAAACAGCTATCAAATATTCTAAACTGCACAAATAAACACCCACATCCAGGCTGGATCAATTCTGATATGAATTGGAGAGGTATAGTTGGGGGCATTTTCTCAATATTTGTATATCTTCCCTCCAACACCACCAATCTGCAATCTGGAGTTAATATCTGCCCTTCCCCTATTCAAATTAAACAATTCACTCAACTGTTGAGCTCAATATGAAGAAATACTGACTGCAATTACCATCAGCCTGTAGAATTTAGCTTGTAAAAACTCTTGGGTGATCTCACACACTTGTAAACCTCCAAATTCCAGAGCTTCCGTTCTCAGAAATAGATCTGCTTAAAAACCCTTCAGAGAGCTCTCCACACAAATGCTGGGGTAAAAAAAAATGAATTTGAAGATGCCTCTATTTTCCTCCAAATATCCATTTTATTGGATTGTTTTTCCTCTGAGCCCATTTGAACATATTTAGGGTTTTCTTAGTCATTTTAACATGTACTTTGGTTGCATTTTGTTTTAAATAATTCCCCTTGTAATGATTTGATCCATGTAGAGGGTCAACTCTTTATTAAAAGGTAACAATCCAATAAGTTATATCTTATTTAAATCAGCTCACTCATCTCATCCCTGTTTTGAAGTACGTTTGATGCCACCTGCCCACTAATGTTGTCTGAACACTTCAAGCTAATTGACAATCTCTTCCCAAAATTTAGCAAATCTCCTAAAAAACAGGAACTGTACAAGAAGTCTCCATGCTAATCTCGAACTTCCCCTAGTGTGGTCCAGCCTACTACCAGATCATCCCTACAAAATAGGGATTCCTTCTAAAGTCTAGGCGACTGCCCAAATCTGGTCAAACTGACTCACAAAGCCCTAACATTTTTATATATGCCCTTGAAAGGATACCCTACACAATCTGCTGGCCTACAGGAACTAATTGATAGGCAAAACTCATCTGCCAACTACCCTGCCTAAGAAGGGGACATTACAAAACATTAGCTATCTTTACGAATTTACAAAGTTTTAACACAAGCCCTAGCTCTTTCCAATCACCAAGAAAAAAGCATAAAATAGTTGAGATTGCACAAGGATTGCCGCACCCAGAAGAAATGGGAGGATAGACAAGGAATGCGCCGCCTCCAAGCAACACTAACACTCTACTGCATTTCTTTGGTTACACTTTCTTTCATGCTTACTTGAGGTGTTGAACTGCCAAAGTTGATTCAAAAGCACACTTCTCTAGTGTGGACGGCTAATTCTTATTATAACGCAATGTTTCACATCTCCCTTCAAACACGTGGTCTGTAATGGCTAGCGTATGACAGAGAATCAAATGGTACCTACTGTTTCTCATATCAAGCAAAGCAAATCGAGTATAGGGAGGCAAAGCATTGGCTTTTTCATAAGCACAAAGGTAAGCATGCTCTAGATAGCAACAGTTACAGGAGCGACAGTTCCAACCAGCAATAGGAGTGGCAGTTCCGACCAGCAATCTCAATAAGGGAGCAAAAAGTTTTCTCAAGCAAGAAGCCAGAAAGTAGAGGAAATCGGGTCGGACCCACAGACAGCAAAAGTACGTGAAGAAAAAAGATAGCCAACCAAAAGCATCAGGGCATCACAGGTAACGAAACCCTATTATTTTATTTACATCGAGATATCAACCGGTAAGTCCAAGTGCCCCACTTAGTAATCACTTTCTTACACATTGCTTTATTCCATATCATACGTGAGCATGCACAAAAATTCTACACTAAATGTATGTCACTAGCTAAACAAAACGCAAAAACCATAAAATAACAACATGGTTCTTACGGAAGGAATAATCGGGGGAATCACAAAAACACCTGTAGGGTTTCAAAATGATGAGAAGATACTTGCACAAGTCTCATTGATCGATCAACCAAAGATAAAGGAGGCATAGTCAAAACTAGATGGGATCACAGGGCACAACACAAGATCTCATAGTAATAATGTGGCAGGGAATCAAATGGTCAGTGCACCCGTAGCAACAGAATAGCAAGCAAGTTTGGGGAAGGCTACTGAACACAACGACATCTTTGGTAACAAAGACACAGTTCTGACACATAGGGATAGTTTAATACAAAACAGCATCATCAACTGGAATCAAGGAAGTTTCCTCACTCTTCCAAGATCTCCAACCGGACACATGAGTCCGTTCAGTCTTGGAGGAACAAATGGCAATATATCCACAAACATTTTGAGCTTTTCACAAGTTAGCAAACCACCTACAAGAGGAAACTATATTTACATGAATGCCAAATAGTATAAAAGAATAATCAGATGGAGAAAGATAACAAAGATTAAATATGCAAAAAGAGGGAAGCTCACAGCTATACTTCTAAAGCCAATACCACAAGTCCAAGACAGTACAAAGGCAAGGAACAGAGTTTGAGGCCGAATGAAATCTCTGAAATAGTTAAGTGGTTTAATGATATCAAAGGTAAGGGAAGATAGATAATTCTCAGGCAATGGACACAGTGGAAGATGGGCTGTCAAATAATTACAGCCCCACAAGGACACCCATGACGTGGTACCCAGACATCTTTATGAACAACTTGGTAGCTATGAAGGAGAGGGTGTGGGCACTTGAAAAGAGAAGCCAAATAGAAAGTATCACAATGAAAAGAGTCACTAAAGATAACTGGAAACTAGCAATGGAGATCAAGTCACTTAGAGAACAGATTCAAAAATTGCAATTTAATATGGAAAAAGGTGAGTATGAATTAATACTATTAAAGAAAGAAGTAGAGGAAAAGAGGACAACTGCCAGTACTAGGGGATGAGGAGCTAAGGAAAGAAGAAAAAACCCTCAAACGAAAAATATACAAGATGCCATGGCCAATATGAAAATAAAAGAGAAGCAACTCAGAGAGAAAATCGACAAATTTAGATCATGGGCTAACATAGTAAAAGGGCCAGCAAACACTTCTATTGACAGGATAGAAAAATAAGTTCGGAGGCAAATTAGAAAGGAAAAAGAAAGAAGTGAGAAAACAGCAAATATCGTCATCAAAGGGCTACAAGAGTATGAAGAACAAGAAAACACAACAAATCTAGTTAAAGACTTCCTTAAGACCAATTAGATTGGCATGAAACAACCATACAAGCACAAAGAATCGGAAAATGGATAAGAGGAGGCAAGGACAGGCATGTTAGAGTGACAATGAGGAATACAGGGCGCAAAAACAGCATCTTAAGTAATAGGAAATTTCTCAGAGGCACGCACATATATCTTGATGATGACCTCACCTTAACTTAGCAAGAAGAAAGAAGGAAGGAATGGGAAAAAGTGAAAACAGCAAGAGAAAACGGCAAATGGGTGTGGCTACAAAATGGCAAAGCCCAAATCAATGACAAAATCACACACAATAAATAGGAACTTGGGCCTACCAAGGAACATATAACTATAGTCAGCTGGAACTGTAGAGGTTATCCTTGGAGAAAAGGACCTGGGTTAGGGCCGATAGCTAAAGATAATGACATCATTATGCTTATCGAGACTCATGAACATGATCGATGTAGGGTTACAGATTTTCAGGGGTATAAGAAGGTATCATTGTGGAACGAGAAGTAGAAAATGGTAAGGGGCATGAAGGCATCACCGTTCTAATTAATGAAACTTGGAGCAAATTTATAAGCCTAGAGAAAGAAGATGTAAACAAGCAATATATATGGATAAAAATAACAGAGAATCAGATTTCTACAATGGTGGTTGTTTGCTACTTTGCTGCACTCAAAAAACATAGATTGGATCAAGAAGACCCATTCGCTGCAATCAAAAAAGACATAGCGGCCTTTAGCTCTCTAGGGGAAATAATTATAATAGGTGATTTCAATGCTAGAACAGCACACAACCAAACTCTCAATCTTAAGAAGAGTTACAAAGAAAGCAGAGACCTAGTTTGGCTAGAAGAAGAAGGGACACAAAAATGGGAAAAATCATCGCAGGATAGCACGGGAAAGGTTAATCACTTTGGGGCTGAATTACTAAGCTTATGCTATCTATATAACATGGTCATATGCAATGGTATGGCAAAGTGGCCTAAATCGGGTGGAATCACAAGCAAAAGGCAGAATGGGCAAAGTGTTGTAGATTATGTCATATGCTCGCAAGACTATGTTGCAAAGATAATTAACTTTGAGATAGAAGATGATTCTGACTATAGGGTAGCCACCTACTTTAAAGACCAACATATTATCTCAAAATCTTTACAGAAAATGAAGATGATTTCGATCGGCAAAGTTTTAATGACACAAGAAAACCATAATATTTTCCGAGACTCTTTTGCGGCTGTCTAGGGTTCAGGGAAAGCATCTCAAGTCTGATAAACAACATTTCATGGACAAGGATAATCTTGTTCTTACTATCATTAAAGCCCTGGAGAACTATAAAAGATCTAAGGCCACAAGAGAAGCCAAGAACATTTTTCTGGCTAATCCGTGGTTTGATGAGGAGTGCAAAATGGTAAAAAGGAATTGGAAAAAGAACATGAACAGAGAAAGTAGAAAGGAATATGGTCAGCTGATTAAAAAGAAGAAAGAGGAGTATGTGAACATGAGAAGAATAGAGTTGACTAATCTTGGTAAAAGCAACCCAAAAAGTTTTGGAAAGAGCTTAAGTAGAGAAAGACACAGATAGAGAACATCACAAGAACCAAATGGCTAGAATATGCCAAGACCCTCTATGAGTGTGATTTAGGAGAACATAGAACCATGGTAACTGAGACTACAGCTGAGTTATTCAGCCAAAAGGATATTATTCAAGGCATAAAGAGGTTAGCTACCGGTAAAGTGCAAGATATAGATGGGCCACAAGCTGAATACTTAAAATGGGGTGTTGAAACCATGGCACCACACATCACTAAAATTTTCAACGATGTCAATAGAGAAGGCTTCCCTATAAATTGGACAAGTGTGGTGATCCCACTCCACAAAAGCGGAGATATAAACAACCCTTCTAATTACCGAACCATCATGATCAATCCACTCTTCTGAAAGTTATTTGGCAGCATGGTAGTACAAAAAATCAATAAATGGGTTGAAACAAAAGGCAAAAGAGCAAAAGGGCAAGGAGGCTTTAGACCGAAACACTCTACTATAGATCACGGCATCACTCTCAGATATTTGATACAGAAAGTTTGGGACACTCAAGGGGCCGAGGCTTTTTGTTGTTTTGTGGACTTTAAAAAAGCATTTGACACAGTGCCACGTAACAAACTTTGAGACAGAATGGAAGAGTTGAAACTTCCTAAAGAACTTAGGTTTGTTGTTCACAGATTATATGAGCAGGTCAAAGCTAAAATCAGAACAATAGAAGGGCTATCAGAGGATTTTGGCAGCAACATCGAGGTTAAGCAAGGGTGTTTGCTATCTCCAACATTATTCAGGCTTTATATTGACAAGTTAGAAGAATGGATAACCAAGACCAACGGGAAGGGGGCACAGCTGGCCCACTTTGTGATAAGATTGCTCTTATATGCAGATGATCTTATAATACTTGCTAGAATGGCTAAAGGTTTGAAAAAACACTTTAAAGCACTAGAAAGTTTTTGCCATGAAGTGGGAATGCAAGTGAACACTAGCAAAACCAAAGTTATGATCTTCTCGCTGAAGAAGAATAGGATTATACAGGACAAGTTCTTGTTTGAGGGTAACCCTCTTGAGATTTTGGAGGAGTACAAATACTTGGGCATAGATTTTCATAACAAACTCAACTAGGATACATGCAGATCAAAAAGGATTCAAGGGGCCTTGAAGGCGTTATATTCTTTACAAAACAGGTGCAGGAATGCAGAATTATGGGATTGGGCGACCATGAAAACTCTTTTTGGTTTGCTGGTCACTCTAGTTATTCTATACAGATGTGAAGTGTGGGGTGGTAGTATGTCCGAACAGAAATGGTGACAAGTAGAAAGAATTCAAAAACACTTCATCACATGCAATCTTAAAGTCAAGTCCACGGTGCCGTATGAGATCTTATTGGCAAAGGTGGGTTCCTTTCCATTAGAAGCTGTCGCATTGGTTCAGATACTAAGCTATTTAAAGAAAACCCAAGGTCTAGAAACACATCGCTGGCCCAAGCTAGTCATAGAGGAAAAACTTGTCAAACAGAAAAGCACATGGATGAAGCAAAATGACAAATGGATGCGAAAGTGGGATATCAACATCAATACTTGCCCGGATAATATTAAAGAAATAAAGAAGTTTGTCATAGAAAAATTTCGCAATATTTTATGGACAAGGCACATAGGGCGGAAAAAATCTTATTACATTAAAGAATTTAACCCCACTTCTAGTCATGATGAAAAGGCCTATATAAAAGCACCTATTAATTGGAAAGCAAAAATGTTGATGGCGCAACTTAGAACTAGTTCACACCGGCTGCGATGTGAAATAGGTAGATGGCAAGTTCCAAAGGAAGAGTGGGCGAACAAAACATGTTTATTCTATAATATTGGAACAGTAGAGACAGAGAAGCACTTTGTCAAGGATTGCCTGGCATACAGTGACATTAGATCCAATTACACAAAGATATTGCAGAATGAGGACTTCAACTACTTATTCAAGGAAAATCAAGTGAAGAGAACAGCGGCTCTGATTATCAAACTTCAGTGAAGGAGAGACAAGTTAACCAAAACTTTGCAGCTAGATTAGTTCCGCTGCTACCTTGAGGGGGTGATTGTGTGGGTCCCATACTTTAGCCTCGTGGACATCATTAAAATCTATCATATCATATCGTATCACTTGCTATTAACTTCATTTACTAGCAGCAAGCCCCATAATTGACAAATAGTGAAAGCCTAGAAGATAATGTGTAGACTTTAGCGGCAGGCCTACTAGAGTTATGTATGCAAAAATCCAATCCAAATAAAGAAGTGCTAATGTTAGCAGCTACACTACAATGGGAGGCGTAAATATCAAAATGAGGAATCTCGTGGTAAACCTTCCCAAATTATCAGCCACTATGCCTTTCAAATTAACAATACAGAAATCAACTACTAAACTGAAAGTATTTAAAGCTTATGGTGGTAAAATATACAAAAAATTATTATGAAAAAAATCATTTCATGATTTCAGTGATCTAAAATGCTAAATATTAACTGTAGAAATATTCCAAGATAAATCAGAATTTTAGCAGAGTATACCTGAAATGGTTGTTGCAACATCTACACTGTACAACTGAGTTAAGTGTACTGCTGGTTGGAAATTGTTAATGTTATAGTTCAGTCGGATGTATGTATGTAATATATAACTATAATTTTCATATACATTATATATATATATAATGACCGACTGATTAAAATCCAATTGATCGACTATTTAGTCAATGACTAATGAAGCAATTGATATTGATTTGTTTGTTTTAATGAAGTGTGACGTGGCAGCCATGTACCCAATGGGACATAACTCTGCGGTGGAGTCACTCCCATCAGGGACATGACTACCCATCAATACTTAAATATTGAATGCTTCGATCTGCAGTTTAACAATAACATGAACACAGAAATATTGTAGACTTCGATACATTGCAAACTGCAGAGTTTGACAGGTTACATTATTTTGAATTCAGTTTAAATACTATCAAATTATTACCATAGCATGCTATTTCCCTTCACGAAAATATCAAGGAAATTATATACATATATTACCATAAGAATATAGATCAAGAGAAACAGAATTTTCATTTATAGATAAATCTGATATATAAATTTAATAGAAATATTGCCAGAATATGAAGCAGCAGGTTTAAACGAAATAGTTAATGGCTGTCATACCCTTTAAATATGGTACAGTAGACCTTTGGAATACTGTGGACCACTTTCTGATTTGTACAGTAGCACATGGAACCAAAAAAATTGGCAGCTTTTATATAGTATACAATACCTTACAAGGTTTAGCCACACTCAGCCAATAATATGATTTCTTATAAATCTAGCAGAATGAAAGCTTTACTGAATATTAGACTTTGGAGTCAAATGGTAACCCAAACTAATTAATATTTGGAAACTCTGATATGAAATCAGTACACTTTGTAAGTTTTGATTCCCTTTTAAAAAGTGTATAGGCCTTATAATAATTTATACTGCTTCCCAAACCATAAGATTCCATAGTATATATGGCAGATTCGACTCATGTAATAATGTCATGATGCATCAAATAATTACTCCTCAATATGATCTCAATCTCTTTACTTATTATTTAAAATCCACAATAAACAAAACAGTTGCTTCCAAAATTGTACAACTAAGAATAATATAAGGTATAGCCATGATATAAGGTATATCATGATTTCTTAAAAATCACATTTAAAGTGAAACTAAACACAAAACCTTCAAACTCGCAAAAACCTACAAACACCAAATTGAAAATAGATGTAATGAACCCAATCAAATCATTCCCCTACAGTGCTAAAAGAAATTGTTTCTGTTTGATTTATGTTGTGATTTTGTGGAGTTTACAGATTACAAGAGTTTTAATTGGATAAATATAACCAAGGTTACCAGGAGACTGGGGTACTTGGAGACCTTGGAGACTGGTACTGGTACTGGTATGGCTAATTTTCAAAAATAGGAGACGGGGGTACTTGGAGACGTTAATTGTTGTTTAATAAAGAAATAATTATACATCATTGACAAGTCTTTCTAGAGGCAATTAAGCAAATTGATTGGAAAACTATAGTGGCTATCATTATAATTACTAACATATATGATATAAGTAATAACAAATTTTTAAGGGGTGATGATAGAGGATAAGATTTAGGAATTTTATGATGCCTTATGCTCAATATATTTGGTGGGAGACATCAATTGTTGGTTGGGGGACTTTGGAGATGGCAACCAAAACCTCGTGCATCCAAACTTTTTTGGGGACGTCTCCGGTACCTAGAGACGTGTCTCCGGTACTGGGAGTCTTGGAGACGGGTCTCAAGGTGTAGGAGACGGGTCTCCTGGTAACCATGAATATAACTGATTTGCAATGACAGATTAAAGATAGTACTCCAACTCTTTATCTATAGCCCTTGCATATGCAATGCCAAAATATAGAAAAATCACAATAGATACGCAATTATCAATCTTATTAACTATTCTTCCTTGCTCATACATCACATGCTGAAAAAACTCAATAAATAAATAACTGATGAACCTGGTGATGGTACTCAGTGAGCAAAGCGTCCAACTACAAACAAATATCAGACCCAAGACAATTTGTTACAGTCTCCTGCAAGCATCCACATATGCAAGCTGATTATATTTACTGCCTTCAATCAGAGCACAACCCTTAGAATGTGCAGAACTGAATCTCCGACCAGACTAGGTGTGAGAATATAAAATGGCATCTACAGGAGTAAAATATATGCCCAGCTTGTTAGCAAATTATAACAAACTTAATTCCAATCAGAACAGATTTAGCGTTCCAGAATCAAGGAAGATTAATGCCCAAAATCCAGGGAGTTGTGTGCTCAAATAGTAGTCACCAATGCCGTTAATCTCCCACAATGTAAGCCTGCCAATATGCAGTCAAATATATCACCCAGCAGCAAGGGTTTCAAAATATTTTTTATGGACAGCAGATGCCTAATGCGCAGGAACCCAGATGCCAAAGAAAGCCCTCAATTGCAGGTGATCAAAGGGCCCCAACAGAATGAATTACTGGGCACTCAAACTCAGGAAATTCAGAAATTAAATTCTCGAACACACAGAATTATGTATTGCCAATGGTTATGAAATCCAGTAGTGATGAATTCCCGATTTGCAATTTGCATATGAAATGTATTTCCAGAAAAATCCAATGTCCAGATTTCAAAAGCAGATCAATCCCCAATCACAGTGCTGTGAATTTCTAAATCAGAATTACAAATTGACAATAATCAGAAATAGGAATTACCAATAATCAGGATTATGAAACACCAGTCTCTCCAGCATAGGGTTTTCCCTCTCAGCCACAGTTGATACAGTAAGAGAAGACACTGAATCCCTTCAATAGACGATTGCTCCTCAGCCACTGTTGCTACAGAAAGAGGAAGCTCTAAATCCAGACCCTCCGATCAAACCACTGTCACAAAAGACCCTCTATCCACAATAAATTAGCCTGTAAGGATCACAATAATAGGCTAATCCCTAAAACTCTGATGCCAACAAAATGAGGACATTACAGTGGTAAAAACCCTTGGTGTTTTCTCTACAAATCTTAGACAGCCAATGAACTAATTCCACTATTTTATTTTATTTAAACTATATCTCTTTGAATTCTTCAGATTGCATATAAACACAATGGAGAACACAATGACCATAAAAACAACTCCAGAATTATTTAAATTTATTGAAATGGAAAGACAAGTTTTTATGAGCAAACTTATTATCAAATTACAATATTTTGCAAGAACCTGTTTGCACTTGCCTCCAATTAGCAAGGACGTCTAGAATGCATTCACGTGGCTTCAATATTTGGCAGCTGCCACCTCCAATTTCAAATGCAACCAAACTTCACACCTAATATCCGAATGGTGAATTCAGATCCCAATTACAAGAGCAGCAAAATTATAAAGGACGTCTGATGTCAATGTCACTTCACGAGTTACCCACGTGATTGCAAAAGATTTACTTGGCCACTTGCTAGTTGTACTTCAATGTTGGCAATCACCTGCAATACCTCAATAATGTCCAAACTGAAACCCACCAATACCACATGTATTTCCAAAATGACACTTCTAGCTATCACAATAACCAACTCGATCCCTCCTTAATTGCCAAACAACAACAATTAATTAACCTCCAGGATGTTCGTCTCCTTAGCCACAGTGAACACAATAGGAGAATCCAACAAATATCAAATCCACTATACTTCAGCAATGGAATGAAAACACTTCTCAGATATAATGATGAACAGTAGAGAAGTTGGGCAAACTTAGCTATACCTCAGCAGCTAAATTGCAAAAGAGATTTTCTACCCTTATACATCAGCAAGAGCATATAGTTAAGAACCCAGGAAAAAGCCACAACGGCACAAAATCAAATATATAATCAAGCGTGTTTTTCCCCATGAAATGAACTCTCATTTATAATCTTTTGTTGGCCCAAAGTTTCCTAAAAAACTCCACTTCAGAGATTGTGGAAGTTTCCCAAAAGAACTCAACACTAGAAACTTTCCAACACACTTTTTAGAAATATCACTTGATGTCATTATTATAATAATATAAACATTATTATAATAATGCAACTTAATAATAAATAAAAGCTCATCCAATTATTAGCTTAATTTACCTCAGGTGACAACCAATTGCGGAAGCCACCCACTACACTGCAAAATTAGCAATTGCCAAAAATAGACCTACTAAAAATAGTAAATCTACAGCTGGGACCCCCAAAACAGCCTTTTAGCTCATGAGGGTCACTATGATGCACTAACTCCAACTGCATAGACCTGCCAAAAACAGGGACATTACAAAACTGTAGAAACCCTTAGACAACTATATCCTTAACAAACTTAACAAACATCAATTTACTTTGCTAACAAGAGTTTGACATTTCGTCAAACATTTGACAGACAAACTATTAACACTTTATAAAAAATGTTGTAAATCTCAGTCACCGTATTAGAAGATGCACAACCACTCACAAATTTTAGTTGATTTTGGCACTTCACATTTTGCCATAATAAATACCAAACAACAGTATGCAGTTCTGAAATAATGATCAGCTTGCGATTGAAACTATTCTTGCAAATATTATGCCAAGGAATAAGAACCACAAGAGTTGAGCAAAAACCAAATTGTAACAATAAAAGTTTCACAAATATCATCACAATATTTATTGCATAATAAGCAATTATCATTTAATTCAAACTGTGAACCTGATAATGATCTCACAATGGGTGTCCAGCTACACCATCAATTGCAGCCTCCAAATGATCTTAATCTAGGCAGCGAGGCTCTCAAATAACAGTTGCAAAATGTTGACCAAATCTGAACACCAACATGGAAGGTAGTTGCCACCTACAATTGCAATGCAAAATTAGGTCCAATAGCTGACTCGCAGCCCTGGAATTCTGATTTATTAATGCCACAAGATACAGAGACAAGTAACACCTCTAAAGGCTTCAGCAACTTGTCATTCAATACACATTTAGCATATTGTAAATGTCAGATCAGAATTGTGCCCTGTAAGAGAGCCCCAATTGTCAAGTTCAAGCCTGGTAAAGTCTCATGAAGGCTTCCAGCTATGTTTTCCGCCCACTAATACCCAAACATTGCCTTCTCAAATGACAAACAACAGCCTCAAATGCCAAACAAGCTCTCAAATAGAAAAACACTGAGCATCCAGAAATGCATGGCACCGCCTATAGATTCCTCACAATAAAATCAGATCAGACCCTTGCAACTTGTAGGCGGTTATGTAATTAAATCTCCCACAATAGATTTCTTCCAGCTACAATTCATACAATACGAAGACTTCAACAATCTCCAGCTTCACAAATTCTTAGAATTTAATCCACTACAACTCCCAACAAGAAGACTTCTTCCAAAGCAACAGACTCATAGAAATGGAAGATTAATAAATCTTAGAAATCTAATTCACAATACCTCAGTTGTGAATTGCCATTTCTCATAATTACTAAGTCAATCTCCTAGACACGGATAATGACAGACAAGAGATGTGACCAATGAAACCACTATACTTCAGCAATGATTTCAAACATCAGAAACATAAAGACCCTTATAGTTCAGCAAGGGCTCACAACTCGGACTCAAGAAAAAGCCACAAAGGCACAAAAAGAAAATATATATTCAAGCGTGCTTTTCTCAATGAAATGAGCTCATATTTATAAGGCCTTTGTTGACAAAAGTTTCCAAAAGAACTCTGCGAAAGTTTCCCAAATAACTCAACTCTTGAAACTGTAAGGAAACTCAAGTGCGGAAACAGCTTTCTACACTAATCTCATAAGGAAAGTATGATGCAAATCCTATTAAAATCTTCTACACTTACAGATTCAATATCATGTAAACAACAATATTGCAGCCAACCATGCATACAGAAAATAGATAGAGAAAGGAACACATAACACAAGGATTTTCCGGTGGGGAAAAACCTTTCGGTAAAACAACCCCGCCCCTTCAGAACCTACACAATGTATTATCTTCAACACGAGGTTACAATACACTTGCAATGCAAGTTCAACATCAACAACAGAAGACTCCAATAGCTACTCGCAGTACCAACAATACACCTTTTTCGCATCACTTCTCTTCACAACCCTAAAAAACGCTTATAACATGCGCTTCACTGTAGGGCTACTCCAAAAGGTAAACCGTATTAGGGTTTTACCATTCTCTAAGAAAATAGGAACCCCAAAAAAATTTTCGAACCCCACTATTGGGGTAGAGTGTACAATACTCAAATATCTTAGTTGCCACGTGTCTTCACCTGTCATTGAATCTTCCTAACATAGCTCTTACGTGTCATAGGAATCCGTCATAACCGTTTTAGTCATGATCTCCTTACACACAATTCAAGATGTCGACACATCAACATTATTTGCAAGAAATACATTTTACAAAACAAATAATAAGAATAGGAATTATACAAGGTTGAGACACCTTATTCTTAACATTCTCCCACTTGTCAAACACCTTGTAAGAGCAACAGGAACATAACAGGAACTAACCGCTATAGGCCGAAAGGCCCATAGACTCCGAACACCATCTGAACTTTTTAGTGCCCACTGGTTTCATTAATGCATCTGCAACATTCTTTACAGTATCTACCTTCTCCAAATTTACCTTTCCATCTTCCACCATATCTCTCACAAAGTGATACTGCACATCAATGTGCTTCGTTCTGGCATGGAAAGTTGGATTCTTTGCAAGGCAAATAGCACTCTGACTGTCACACCAAATAGTAATCTGTTCTGCATCAACACCAACATCAGAACACAATCTCTTAAGCCAAATGGCTTCCTTACAAGCATGAGTAGCAGCCATGTACTCAGCTTCTGTAGTGGACAAAGCAACCACAAGTTGTCGCTTGCTCATCCAACTGATGGCACCACCAAACATAGTGAACACATAAGCACTGGTGGATCCCCTGTGGTCAATATCACCTGCCCAATCTGAATCCACAAACCCATGAATACAAACTGAATGCGGAGATCCAGAAGAGTTACCATGATAACATATGGAGTAATCTGATGTACCCCTCAAATATCTGAATACTCGCTTAACTGCATCCCAATGTATCCGTCCAAGATTAGCCATAAATCGACTCAGGACTCCCACTGCTTGGGCAATGTCTGGTCTAATACAGACCATAGCATACATAAGACTGCCAACTGCACTAGCATAAGGTACTCTACTCATGTCCTCCACCTCACTAGGAGATTTTGGACAATCTTCTACAGATAACTTTGTTCCCACAAGAATAAGAACACATAGTGGTCTACAATCTGCCATGCTGAACCTGTCCAACACAGACTTCACATACTTACTCTGACTCAACCAAAGTTTTCTGTTAGACCTGTCTCTACTGATTTCCATACACAAGATGTACCTAGCTGCCCCAAGATCTTTCATCTCAAACTGTGCTGACAACTGAGATTTAAAATCAAAAATCATACCCTTACCCTTCCCAAACAGCAACATATCATCAACATATAATGCAACAATAAGAAGGCGATCATTTTCAATTCTGAAATAAACACAATGATCTGATTTCGATCTTACAAATCCAATTGACAACACAAAGGCATCAAACTTAAGGTACCACATCCTAGGAGATTGCTTCAAACCATATAGAGATTTCTTTAATCTGCAAACTAAGGATTCTTTACCTTTAACAATGTAGTGCTCAGGCTGTGACATATAAATCTCTTCCTCCAAATCACCATGAAGGAAAGTTGTCTTCACATCCATCTATTCTATCTCTAAATCATATGATGTAGCAAAAGATAACAGAAATCTAATGGATGTCAACTTTGCAACAGGAGAGAATATTTCACCATAATCTATTCCCTCTACCTATGAATACCCCTTTGCAACCAATCTAGCTTTATACCTTTCAACACTGCCATCTGCAAAGAATTTCTTCTTGAAGACCCATTTACAACCAACAAATTTTCTCCCTTTAGGCAAAGGTACAAGGTCCCATGTTTTCTTTTTCTCTAATGAAGCCATCTCATCATCCATAGCCTCAATCCAAGAACTTGCATCTTCCATGCCCAAAGCCTCTTTCACAGATCTAGGCTCATCAATGTTAGTAATAAAAGCAAAAGCACAACTGGAATCTAACACAGAATAACCAAACCTTTCTGGTTGCTTTCTTTCTCTCATGGATCTCCTCAAGGGCTGAGGTTGAGGTTGTTCTTCCTCTTCTTCTGAACTATCAAAGCTACAAGAGCTCTCCTCATCATTAGACCCAACATGGTCTCTCTGTTCAGTCTTCTCAGGGGTAGGAGGCAACTGAACAACATCTTTTTCCTTTTCTTTTTCATCTGGTTGTAGCACAATAGGAGAAGATGTTAGCTCTCTAAAAATAACATTCCTGCTATACAACACCTTACTAGTCACAGGATCCCAAAGCTTGTATCCTTTCACCAGCACTGTAACCGATGAAAATACATTTAACAGCTTTGTTTTCCAACTTAGATCTTTTCTCCTTTGGAACATGTGCATAAGCTTCACAACCAAAAACACGAAGATGTCTAATTGAAGGCTTCTTATCAGACCACACCTCCATGGGTGTCTTACCAACAAGGGCTGATGTAGGAGATCTGTTAACCAGATAGCAAGCAGTGGCCACAACTTCGGCCCAAAACCTTTGTTCTAAACCAGCTCCACTAAGCATACTCCTAGCCTTCTCCATCAGTGTCCTGTTCATTCTCTCTGCAACTCCATTTTGCTGTGGGGTATACGGAGTTGTCTTATGCCTCTCGATACCTTGTTCTTTACAGAACTCTTCAAACTCTGCTGAGCAAAACTCACCACCATTGTCAGTTCTCACACACTTAATCTTCTTACTAGTCTGATTCTCTACAAGGGCTTTAAATTCCTTGAATCGACTAAAGACTTGTGTCTTACTTTTAAGGAAATAAATCCATGTCCTACTGTAATCATCTATGAAAGATACAAAAAATACAGACTTGGAGATTGAAGGAACTTTTACAGGACCAAATACATCAGAATGAATAAGATCCAAAACATCAAATGATTTGTGAGAACTAGAGGAAAACTGAACACGAGTTTGTTTACCATATACACAGTGTTCACAGAAGTCAAACTCAAGATTGCAATCATTTAAACCCTCAACAAGATTTTTATTTTTCAGGGTTTTGAGACCCTTCTCACCAATGTGACCAAATCTCAAATGCCCCAACATTGTCTTTTCTGCAAGAAGCTTTCCTTCCAAAGTGTTTGCACCCTTAGGTACACTTGTTGCACTACCATCAAAACCACTAACCACAGTCTTCTTTACTGCTCGTTCAGATGGTGGGGATGAAGTGATAGCTGCTCTCTTCTTTGAAACAAAAGAACTATTACACTGAGAAATGTGTGCATCAAGCTGAAACAAAGTACCTCTCCTAGTACCCTTAGCAAGCACCATAGCTCCTCTCATCATCTTACATCCATCTTTAAAAAAACAACTTACACACCTACATCATTCAGAATACTTACAAATAATAGGTTTCGTGCCAAACCTGGAATGTGCATAACTCCATTGATTCCCTTTACTCGTCCATCAGGAAATTTGATAGTGACCCTTCCGCGTCCAACTATCTTTAGGTGAGAATCATCACCCAAGTACACCTTTCCACCATCGAACTCTTCATATTTTGAGAACCAGTTTCGATGAGAGGTCATGTGAAAAGATGCACTCGAGTCAACCAACCACACATCATCAGATGCATGGGCTGCCAAAGCTACGATGAATGCATCGCCATCTTCTTGAGATTTTTTAGAACCAGAATCTGAGGCTTTCTTCTTCTTCTTAGGCTCTTTACAGTCTTTACGAAAGTGCCCAGTCTTATCACAGTTCCAACATTTTTCCTTGGACTTATTGGAAGTCTTTGACTTCCCACGGGATTTGGATCTACCCTTATTGTCAGACTTATTGTCATTTTTCTTTCCTCTTTCCGTGGATCTCCCACGAACAACAAGGGCTCCTTTTTCCGAAACGGAAGCCTTTCTCCGCATCTCCTCTGATAGTAGTGAAGACACCACATCATCCATTTTGAAGGTGACTAATGTGCTTCCGAGAGCCATCACAAGATGGTCCCATGAATCCGGTAAAGAACACAAAAGTGTGTAGCAACGATCCTCCTCCTCTAACTTGACACCAGCTGATGTCAACTGTGCAGCCAGCAAATTAAATGCATTTAAATGATCCGTTAAGGATCCACCTTCCTCCGTTCGCAGAGAATACAACTTCTTCCTCAGGAACAACTTGTTCGCCAAAGATTTGGCCTGATACACGGCCCCAAGTCTCTCCCACAAACTATATGCGGTTTTCTCATCTAGAACGTTCAGAAGGACTGCATCGGTTAAACAGAGTCTTATGAGACCCTTAGCTTTATGGTCTTTGATATCCCAATCTACTTGAGCTATAGTTGTTGGTCTTGTAGCGCTTGTAGTCGCTTCCCATAGGTCACAATCTTCCAACATGTCTTCCATCTTGAGTTTCCACAACTCGAAATTAGTGCCATTAAATTTCTCCACCTCCATTCTTCCATATGATGAACTCGCCATCTCAATCTGCAAATAAGATTCAGGATGCTCTGCACAAGACTCCCACTCAACTTGAGATTAGCTCAAAAAACCCTACCCAACAACTAGGATCAAAAGTTGAGCAAGCTCTGATACCACTTGTAAGGAAACTCAGGTGCAGAAACAACTTCCTACACTAATCTCATAAGGAAAGTATGATGCAAATCCTATTAAAATCTTCTACACTTACAGATTCAATATCATGTAAACAACAATATTGCAGCCAACCATGCATACAGAAAATAGACAAAGAAAGGAACACATAACACAAGGATTTGCCGGTGGGGAAAAACCTTTCGGTAAAACAACCCCACCCCTTCAGAACCTGCACAATGTATTATCTTCAACACGAGGTTACAATACACTTGCAATGCAAGTTCAACATCAACAACAGAAGACTCCTGTAGCTACTCGCAGTACCAACAATACACCTTTTTTGCATCACTTCTCTTCGCAACCCTAAAAAACGCTTATAACATGCGCTTCACTTTATGGCTACTCCCAAAGGTAAACCGTATTAGGATTTTACCATTCTCCGAGAAAATAGGAATCCCAAAAAAAATTTCGAACCCCACTATTGGGGTAGAGTGTAGAGTACTCAAATATCTTAGTTGCCACATGTCTTCACCTGTCATTGAATCTTCCTAACATAGCTCTTACGTGTCATAGGAATCCGTCATAACCGTTTTAGTCGTGATCTCCTTACACACAATTCAAGATGTTGACACATCAACATTATTTGCAAGATATACATTTTACAAAACAAATAATAAGAATAGGAATTATACAAGGTTGAGACACCTTATTCCTAGTAGAAACTTTCCAACTTAACTCTTTTGGCAACATTCCAATGATAACTCAATCTTTAGCTTAAGTGAAATTATAAAGTTAAATTATAACTTTATAAATAGCCATTTAATTATTTAATAATAATTTGGCCACTAAAAAGATAATAACTCCCAAAATACTCATCATTTAAATATGTCGTCTGAAATAAGAATCATAACTATTATTTCTCCATGTGACAAAATGCACTTTCCAAAAATAGAAAGGGTCCACCTCGATCAACACCAACTTACCACAAATAGTAAGTACACAAAACTAAGCTCAAACAAAGTCCAATCTGAGCCAAACAAAAACCAACTTGTAGCTTACTGAGATGTGGAGAAGATAAGACCCTTCCAAGCCAAGCAACTACCATAGAAGACCCTCTATCCACAATAATTAGCCTACAAGGATCAAAATAATAGGCTAATCCCTAAAACTCTGATGCCGACAAAATGGGGACATTATAATAGAAGAGCCAAAAGAAAAGCTAAAATGTGGAAATTCATCAATGTTAAATGTGACTTCCAAAATCTTCAATATTGTCTTGAAAAAAGCTTTCTGCCCATATGTGATACCTAGATGGAAACGTCTCTACTGCATTTGAGAATTTCCGTCCACAAATTCAATGCAAAAACCAAGAGAGCTTTTGTCTTCCAATTTCAATACAATGAGAATTTGTTTCCGCTGATTTTGATACCAAGAGGGCTTACATCCTCCAACTAAATATGAACACCAAATGCTCAAACTTCAAAAAATGGGTTTCTAGAACAATATAATGCATCATTCTCTCAACCCGAATCCTCATTTTCATAACCTTTTGAAGGGAATTTAATATTATTTCCCCATTTTATTTTTCCTTACAAAACTTGGAAATGTCTAGAAAGACCTTGTAAACTAAGTTGCCGGTTCAAATTTTGGTTCGTATGCAGGTTCGACATTTGCTCAAAAAAAAATTGGGCTAGGTTCGGTTTGTTTTGGGTTCGTTCATACAAGATTTTTTTTATTAAAAAGAAAAATTATATATATGTAGACATATGTTGCAGCAAATAAGTTTATGCACCACTATGCTAATATTATAGCAATTTAGCAACATACACCACCATATATATTCACAGTTTAGTTCAAATAGCATTACAAAATGTCAAAATACACCACTATATCAATGTTTCAATTCAAAAATAGTAATGCCAACATTACTAATCACTAATCAATAATCATTATCAATCATGCGATTAGAAATCATTAAAGAATTTCTCATCATTAAGAAGTTGTAGATTAGAAGCAGAATTAGTGCTACTAGCATCAGTAGTCTCATTTGTAGCCTCAAGATTAGCTTCAACATCACTATGTATCTCATCATTATGTTCACCATCATCAATTGCTAGTGCATCAAAGTGGGCTTCCAACTCTGTAGACTCTGGTTCAAAAACCCATAGTTTTGCCTCCCCTTTTTGTAGGTATTCTCTTTCTGAGTTGTGAGCCTCAAGTCGGAATACACAAAGACCAAGTTATCTACCTTCTTGGAGTTTAGTTAGTTGTGTTTTATTGAGTGGATAAAGGAGTATATGCTCCAATTCCTCTCAGATGATGTTGAACTAGCAACCTATCAAGATTTACAAATTTGAAATTATAGAGTGAAGAGTTTAGAATATTTATGAACAAGAAATTACATATTAGAATCTTAAAATTAAAGAACTTACCTGTGATAGAATTTTGATGGCAACAGGTTGCAAGAGCTAGTACTTTTGTCCATGGAAGTACCACCATTTATGAGCATCAGCATTGTTCTTGTCTTCAAGAGCATCAAGACCACAATCATCGGTGCTCACAAAACTCATAAATTTAGACCTCACTGCTGATCATAGGTGCTTGGGAAAGAGTCTTCAGGGGGCTGCCTTGTACCCTTCAGAAACTTCAAGATCTCTATATGGAACAACTCTAGTGGTGTTCCCCTTGCAGACAGCTTGGCTATAGAACCTAGGGGTCAATGTAAAGGTAAGTAGATGCAAAGGGGTAGTCATTTTATTCCATTTCTCTTCCATGATTACTTTTGGCACCTTGAACTTTTCATCAAGGTCTTGCTCTTTCTTATTTATGATGGCTCTAATATCTATAGAACCTAGGGGTCAATGTAAAGGTAAGTAGATGCAAAGGGGTAGTCATTTTATTCCATTTCTCTTCCATGATTACTTTTGGCACCTTGAACTTTTCATCAAGGTCTTGCTCTTTCTTATTTATGATGGCTCTAATATCTCCAATCATGGAGTCAATGCCATCATATACCTCACCCAAGCAATGCCTATCCATGTTAGTGTATCGGATCATGCTCAATATAGGCTTAGTGAACTTCATAAGGTATTTAGCACAATCCCACCAAGAGTCTCGTAATATCCTTTCCTTAATGACAGCTGCCCTTTCACGATTAGATTGCCTCCATATGCTCGAATTAGCATCGGTTACCATTCTAGACAATGTCTCTTTCACTTTGATAAGTCGTCCCAAAACAATAGTGTTGGAAGCAAAGTGGGTTTCAACAACCTATTTTAAGATCAAAACATTAATAGATTAAAAATTTAAAATCAAATAGTCTATTTATATTTAAAAACATAAAAAGTTTACTAATCTAATGCCACTAGATTTATAAACATGTTTAAATTTTAAACAATTGAGCTCCAATTTCGAGAATTGTCTAAATATGGCTTGTGTCATATGGTGGTTTGTGACAAACATTTGGATATCTTGTGCCTCTTCATACAATTTTTTAATTTACTCAACCTTAGTGCCCATTTTTTGGAGCATTAGGTTGAGTGAGTGCACAGCACAAGGTGTCTAAAAAATGTGTTTGTACCGCTCCTCAACTAATAAGCTGGCAGCCCTACAATTCTTTACATTGTCGGTTACTACTTGAACAACATTTTGAAGGCCAACTTGCACAATGGCTTGGATTAGAATGTTTGCAATGGAAGGATTGTCCTTTACCTGACCTTCACAGTCCATAGCTCTCAAAAACATTGCACCTCTTGTAGACACTGCAATAACATTCACCAGAGGATGGTTCCTCACATCTTTCCATCTATCCGATACTATTGTGACAACTATTTCGGTCCACAAATCCTTGATGGGCAGCATGGCAGCCTCTACACGGGCCACCTCATCATCAAATAAAGTGGTGTGTATCTTCTTATAACTAGGGCCCTTGAACCCCTTTGGAGCCTCATTAGCTGCTCTCATCATATATTGCCAATATGGTGAGAAAACAACATTAAATGATAGTCCATTTGGATATACAAATCGTGCTATGGCTTGCTCGGCAATGTCTCCAGCTTCATTTTGAAATGATGCTTCCAATGGTCCCATTGTTTTCTTACTTACTACTTGTTGTTGAGGAGAACGTAAGAATGGATGACCCTCAGTCAGTGGGTTCATTGGTAACAAAAGTTGAAGACATAGATGACATTTTCCCTTTCTTTCAAGGCCTACCATTTTGCAACAGATGAGAAGCACTTGCCCTCCCAGCATGTTCATCCGGTTGCTTTTATTTTTGAATGAATTTGTTCACAATGTGGTTTGGAAGAAGGGTTTTAGGTAGATTTCCATTTACTCTCGACTTTCTTGTACAAAATTTAATGCCTTTCTGGGGAATAAAGCATAAATGTGCTTTCACTCTACTATAGGAACTACTTGAAAACCTTCTCCATCTTGCATTTTTTGAAGTATTTCTACATATTTCCATAACAAGGAGCATCTGTTGATTTTGAAGTGGGGGCTTCCAATCCCAGAACCGCTTGCAGCCATTCAAACTCAAAGTGTTGAAGCCTGAAATAAGAAGCCACAGAGTTCAACATTATTCAAAGATTAGAAATATGGTAGCATATTTTAAAGCATAGTGATACAAAATGAAAAATTAGGACGGACTGTGATCAAATTTTTAATTTAGCGTAAGATTGATCAATAACAGTAAGACAGAGTTTCCTATTCAGTTCTCAAGGAAGTCTATAAAGATTTCTAAATGTTAAAACTATAAGACACAGTAAAATTGAAGTCTATAAATTAAAAAATAAATACGAATACAAGTGACAGTGAGACACAGTAATATTAAATTAAATAAATTGATACTAAATAATAGTTAGTATTCAAACAAATATTTGTCTATGATTCTATACACAGTAAGGATGTACCAATCTGAACACCTAGGGCTGGGAAAAAAACTAAAATTGTTTGTAATCAATAATTCGAGCACCTAGGATACTAATCAGTAATCAAACAAATATTTAAAACACAGTGAGCACCACTTTCTATACTTACTAGGTTTCAACTGTCAACCGAACTCATTGTTGTAGGAAGACAAAGCAGCGAACAAGTTACAAAACCCTGCAACAATAGTTGGTGGTCGCAGTGAAATGGTGTGTGTTGTCGCAAGAGGAAATGGTGTTTGTCGTCACGGGAGGAATGGTATTCATTGTTTGCCATCAGGGGAGAAAGACTTAAGTTTTAAGACATACACTTGTTACTTTTTAGGTTTATAACTTTATTTGGCAGCAAAATGTTAAAAACGAATTTGGAAAAGTCAACATAAATTCGCTGCTAGGTCATTCCCAATTCGCACGCAAAAATGAATGGCATCCTATATTCACTACCAAATCGACCAAGGTCCCGCATGTCGACTTTGTAGCGATTTTTGTAGAGGATGGGCGAGTATGGTTCAATTTCGCATCAACTCTGACTTCAGATCGAACCGACTACCGTTTTTGGCCTGGAGAGGATGAATATGGTAATGTGGCTTCTAGATAAACATTATTTTTTCTCTTCTTGTCCTAGTGACACTATAAAATAAATTTGTAAAGACCTCAATGTAGTCACTATTAAGGACCCCTTTCTAATTCCATTCACTAACAGCATATGGAAGAGGTGGTTGAGCATGAGATGTACTCGCTCGTGGAAGGGCTTTTTGGGTATAATCAAATGAATATTGTTGAGGATAAATAAAAAACACGTTCATGATCAAAGATGGAGAGTACACATATAACTAGATGTCGTTTAGGCTACAACACCCCTACCACGTTTGAAAGAATATTATTACACATATTCGATAAAATGTCAATTAGCAACTTCAAAACCTTCCTAGATGATTGGTCTATTTATAGTGGAAAGGAGCCCACCTCACAACTCTAAAGGAATGTATGGAAATATGTCGAAGGGCACAGCTAGTGCTCAACCCAAAGAAGTGTTGATTTATGGTAGAGTATGCAAGAAGATGGACCTTGAAGAGTGTGGTGCCACTCTCAAACTATCCCTAAAGATGGTTGTAAAAATGGATGATTTATTCATAGCAAAAGGAGATGGATATATAGATCACATCATCCAAAAGTGTGTTGTCAAAGAAAGAGAAACCTCATACCAGTCCACCCCCAATGCATTGTACAAACCAAATCAAGTCGGGCCCCCAACAATGAATGAATACAAAGTGGTGTGGTACCAAAAGTATGGTGGTTTATGTGGATGGGAGTTGTAACGGTATGGGACCAACACCCTTAGTCGACAAAATATTAAACCTTGAATATATGGGAACCTTTTGAGAAAACAAATGTAAGAAGCCTCCATGGAGCTATATGTGGCAATGCGCATTTGAAGTCAAGGTCCGTACCATGAAAGAAGAGGAGAGAAAACAAAGACTAGGTGAAGAAAACGAAGAGCCATGGAAAAAGCAAAAAAATGGAGTAAGGGAGAAAAGCTCAAAGACAACAAAATTAAGGGAAAAAATCCACAACGAAATGAGAAAATTTAAAGGAAAATGTACAGAGGCAAACCAAGGATGCATAGAACCACAAGGAGAAGAAAAATTAAAAGATATGCCTTTTTGCAAAAAATTAAAAAACAAGAAATTTAGAAAACTAAAGATCAAGAAGATTGGAATGAACAGGAAAAGAAATGGAAAGATGAAAAGGAAAAAAGTAATGGTCAAAAAGCTAATGTTTGAGAAATTATAAAACACACAAGGGAAATAGAGTCACGGGAGGACAGAAAAATAAAAGAGGATGCTATAGAAAAACAAAAGAATTAATGCTACTTATAACAAAAAAGTGTAACCAGACCCTTGAAGTATCCATAAATTGCCTGGAGACTGAATCATTTTGCAAACGCAAGAGGGAACAAACTCAAAGTGTTGCAAAGAAGGGTGTGAAAGAGAAATCATAGAGGAAGGAAGCAGGAAGCATAGTGTGGGGCACCTACATAGAGGAAAGAAACTGCATGATTGCCAAAATGTACAAAAGATCTTACGAAATAGGGAAGGAACAATGAGGGAGCAATACATACGGTGCAACCAAAACACTATATGGTGACAAGTCGTACAACACTACCATCAAATCTCACTCAATCTTTAAACACGGCACACTATATGGGCAACACAAAACAATCGGAATGCATGCCACTAGCAAACTATATAACACAAAATCATCAAACTGTATGCTACTAACAGACCGTACATTGTGTGACAATTACATCACAAACCGTACAGTGGGGATGCTCAACTTTAAAGGGGTAGTAGTGATCAACTATATAACCTACAATGCCAAGACAATGTGTAGGCTCAACATTTCACCACAAGAATGGGATAGTTAGTGGCCTAGTAACAATCGTAGGGGCCTATCCTTTATTATCTCTATCGAGTGGGAATGTATCATGGATTTGGTAAAAAGCAAAATTATAAGAGCTAGCAAGGCATTGAATATTGTCATATGGATGGTCAAATTATGAGTGGCTTTAGGAATGGAAAGGTATACAATTGGGGGTAGGTATTATAAAAATGCACAATGCAGTTCCTTCATCTCAAACAAAACTTTCTACATGCTATTGCATTTTTCCTAGATACCTTGACAACACAAGTGCCACCGGACAAGTGGAGAAAATCCGTACCACTATTAGGGTGGAGCCATACAAACCAACCATGCATTACTAGAAGCATCTCAATACTCTAACAATTGGCAACGAAACATGAAAACAAGTATAGACAAAGGGACGAAGGGGATGAGGACAGCAAGACGAAGATGTCATGGTAGAAGATAAAGTGGTCTCTTCCCTAGAGAACGAGAGCATGGTAGATGAATGGTATTGCATGGCACCAAACGAAGGAGGCAGACGAGGCTGTCAAAGGGAAGAATGGAGTTAGCAAAGGAAAAGATAAAGATGTTGGAGGGCAAAGTGAGGAAGAAGTGGTCGTTATAGAAAGCACCACACCAAAGAAGACCATATTAGTGGTGGCCAACTATGGAGCCAAATGGTTTATAGAACTAAAGATTGTGTTTACCTCGGCACAACTCTCATCTATTGCACACTTGGTCACAATTGAGGGGGCATGTCAGGTACATCAAACGCACGAGGTTGTCAATTAGAGGGCACATATGGTGGGGACCACAGCTCACGAGGAGTTGAACAAGACACTCTAGTAGAGTTTGTGGTAAACCTTCTATCAAGAATGTTACCCCCATAATTTCCATGACCATTGTTGCAATCCCTATGACACTAGGCACAACTCCCAAGGCCAAAGACCTAGGTAGTAGGTTGGAAGGGGCAAACAAGTGCCCAAGAGTGGAAGACACCACACCAATACACTCGATCACAAGATATCTGGAGTGAGGATTCATGCCAAGCAAAGACAGTACAAGTGCCTAAGGAGGTGGATGGGCGCACTAAGATAGATAATCTCTTGGAGAAGGTTGAGATGGGGGTGGTTGATATCCCACCACCATCAATAATGATGATTAAGTACACAAAAGGCATTGATACTAGGCAAAAACATAAGGAGGCACCACTAGCAGTACAAGGGGAGCTCATTGAAATAGAGAAAGGGAGTACTAAGTAGGGGAATATCTCCCTACAAGAGGAAAGGGTGATAGGAGACATTGAGTTGGAGCCCACTCAGAAGGAGGCTTCCATAGGGGTTTTCAAACTTGATAGACAAAATGCCCTAAAATCCATCCACCGATATCTGGCAAAGCCAGAAGCAATGACTAAATCAGCACGTGGGGTTATAGACCTCACTTAACAACTAGATATAGGACCCATCACAATAGAGACAGAGAGGCTTGTCAAGTTCATGCAAGGAGACTCAGAGACGAAATTTGCAGAGAAGATTACAACTCAATGATGGTCCCATACAAAGACGTAGAGTTGGAAGAGTGGGACAGACCACATATTCCAGAGGTGCAAGCTGACATGATGAGCATCTTATATATTATGGAGTGAACATTCCTTGAGACATCCTTTCAACTCCAGAAGGCAACCCAGTCTGCCCAAAAAAAAGGGCAAAAGCGTATTGGCCCTAGGATTGGAGGATGTCATTGAAGCAACATTGGTAGAGCAGAAAAAATCCACCATTGCCTTGGTGAACAAACTTTCTTAGAAGAAAGTAGCAAGAGTTGGGAAGGAGCAGTTGTCAGCAATAGAGACATAATTTGGAGCCAACATAGGGGAACTAGGACGTATGAAGAAGAAAAAGATGGATGCACTAAGATTAATGAAGGTGGCCAAGGAGAAGCAAATGATAGGTGAGTGGGATCTCAGGCTCCTCTAACAACAGCTTCTATGATTGACGTCCTCCACCACTCTAAGGACGTCTTCTCATCTCTATTCTCAATAGCTTTGTTATGTGATACATAAGCATTTTTTTTTTTGTTGTCAAGAAAAATTTTAATAATATTTTATGTTTTTGGTTGTTATGGCAATGCAATTACAAATGGTTCTTGAGAAGTTGTACTATGTTGGAGGAACTGACAATTGGTATGCTCAACCAATTGTCGGGTGCTTCATATATGTAAGACTAGCACCAAGAACGAGTTTCTTTTGTACAAACTTTACATGGAATAGAAGTTATATCTCTGCCAATATTATGTGCAATGTGTTAATGTTGAATTATTGTTTATTCATGTTTTGATTGAATCTTTGTTTACTCTGTGTATAAAACTAGATAACCCATAGGGAGTAAACAAACCACATCAGCAATTCCTATGTCATTCATCCATTTACTTTTCTTGCTCCTTTCCAAAGGAATGGAAACATACAAATATTATATTTTCATTAGTTTGACATAGATGAAAATAAAATACTACTAACAGTTGGTCCCTTTTTCACATCGTTTTATCAGTGTAAGTGTGGATCAGATTGATATTTGTCATGTTATAATGTACAAGCATTCCTATTAAAAGATGCAATGCCCTAAACCTCTTCATCGTACTTGGTCTATTGACTATAAATGGTACTAACACCAAGGAAAAGGAAAAAGGGAATCATATTCAATGACTTTGCATACCACAATTACAGACCATCTTCTCTATCTCTTTGAGCACTTCAATGAATGTCTCTGCATAAATGTTATTAGATACACATGTATAGAGAGATGTACAACACTTATGGCCCCCCACTCACCACACAAACAAGCATAACACACGTGCACACAAAATTCTAGAGGTAAAGAAAAATAATGAATTATACTGAATGTTCAGGACTGGATTGGATTACAAAGATAACCAGACGTATTATTAGAACACTTTCATAGTTACTATTTTGAATTCATCAGTATCCTCAAATTTAAAAACAAGCTCAATGATTTATGATCACATCAATCTGCAACATTCAGTCCACCCATACTACAAATGTTATTCATGAGTAAGCAGAGCTTCTTTAAGTCGAGACACAGTTGAGAAATTTAAGACACACCAATTATCAGAAGTTAGGTTCTCTTAGAAGCATCAAACCAAGCCTGGAATTGTCCATAGGCTACCAAAAGTAATGCATAACTATAAGAGAAAAACAATTCAACAATAAATGAGCTCATTACCAATATGTACTTCATTAATCATCCTTATATCGTAGGATGTAGGTATTGTATACACAGAACTACATCTACTACTCAGATTCCATTGAATCTAGTAGTATTTGAAGCAAAAGCTCAAAAAGAAGAAAAAAATAGAATGAGTGCACTATCAAAAGATGTCAAAATGAAGATGATTCCAAATTAAGAGTAAAAATTAACACTGTACCATACAAGAAATGTTACACTAAATCTCTTGATAAGTCACCAAGTCTTTCAGCTTTTTATGCAATAGAAGGAAAAGTTCATAATTGTCATGATGATTGAATTAAGACATATAGGAGCTTTTATGCATGGATCCCTCCTGTTAAACATCTAATAGGCCTCAAAGAGCTAGTTATAACTAGAGGACTGTAGCTTAGGGCCACTCAACTTATATTTGGCTCATGCAATCTTTCCCTGACCCATCTACAAACCAATACAGGGACTTATAGTCCCAATGTTCATTGCAATGGACCTAATGATCAATATGACTTTTATTGTTATGGTGTAAGATTTCCACTATTATGGCAAGTCAAGCCTCCAGCAATGGTGATAAAGATACCTAGCTGAAACTATCTATTCCTATGATATGTGTTAGTAGGCCCATTAATCATTTCAGTCACTTGCTGAAGGAATTAATTCTCACAATAAATTAATTTTGATAAAATTGTTAACAAGGTATTGCAGCAAAGTTCACAGACTACTAAAACTCATTCAAGGCTAGATTAAGCCTTTTGTATAAACCTCAAAACGCATATGCATTCATCAAACAACTGAGATTGCAAACTAGATAAACAATCCATCAAACTGTTGTTTTAACCTGCTCAAAACTTATACTTCCTCATACTTTGATGAAATTCTTACAAGAAAGAAAGACATAACACACGCCTAATGCATTATACATACAAATCAGCCTGTGGCATTGAAATGAAAACTAAAGGGCTTTGAAATTACTTGACTTGACATATACATCTAACCTGTGTAGCTTCTTGTTGATAGTCGCTCTCGTCTAGCAAGGTAAAGGATAGTGACTGCAAACATGGTGTCAAAGTTGGATGTGCCTGGCAAGATCATTCCAACTCTTAGACAATATGCGTGTGTACCTCGGTTTGATTTGTGGTAGCCGCCCTTCCCACTCTCTCTAGTAGGCCAAGCAACTTCACAATGCTCTGCAAACAACACTTCGACTATCAACCTTCTAACAAGCGTTTGTCACTATGAATGGGGTGATGTCCAATTCACAAGATGAAATGATTTTGTCCTTCAGTGAAGACTTGAGTAGAAATCTCGAGCAAGGAGTTTTACCTTAGAAAATGATGAGCTATTTGATGGCCTTCTACAAACCACCAACACTCTTATATTCCTACTGAGAGTTGCAGCAATTGTTACTGGGCAACGAACATGCATGGACTCCACAGAGGAATTGTAAGAGTCATTGAAAAGCCGGCAATGGAGCTACAAGTTAGGTCATGTAGTGGAGGTAGGAGTATTACACCACGTCAAACATGGAAAATCTAGTCACTATCATGAATTCGAAAAAAATCGCTTACACTTGGAATCCTGGTCACATTGGAATAAGTCGAACATGCTTCGTAAAGGCACGTCCACATCATCGCTTACCATTACAATCTAGCCTATCAAGATGAGTGTAATAGGCCTAGAGTTGACTAATGCAAATCATATTTGGATGGGGGACATGATAGTCCTCCCTCCTCGAGATTACTTGTCCTCAAGCAATCGCAGTGCTAGGTAATACAAGATGTGTTCAACTTACTAGATGGCTACCTCTATGGGTAGATCTTTCCATCACACAAAACTCCCTTATTGATCTATTTCTCAACCACTTTTCCCTCATCTCCATCGCTTTGGCAAAGACAAATTCTAATTTCCCTTCCCCATCCAAAGGGGGTAATCCATGTGAAATCATGAGATGTTGTCCAAAAGATTTCTTGAGACATGAGACGTGAAAGACATTATGAATCCTGATGTCAAATGATGGATCCAGCTCATATGCCACCTCTCCAATCCTCATCAGTGCCCTGTAGGGTCCGTAAAATCCGGGCTTGAGCTTTTCTATACTGCTCTTCTTTAACAAACTTTGCCTGTAGGGTTGGAGACATAGGAACACCATATCTCCAACCTCAAATGATATCCCAGTCCTATGATGATCAAAGTAGATCTTCTGCTAGCTCTGGGCTCATTGCATATTTTCCGAAAGAGCTACGAGGATATCCTGTTGTTCTTGTAACCAATCCTTTGCCCATTTAGTCTTGTAGTCTACCAAGGCCAAGTCTAAGGACAATGAGCCATAACCATAAAGTAATCTAAAAGGAGACATGTTAATGGACATATGATGAGTCGAGTTGTAGCAATTCTCGCCCAAATATAGCCACGTGACCCAAGCTCGTTGTTGTGCACATATGTAATTGTAGAGATATCTTTCTATCCACTTATTTACTATGTTTGACCATCCGTTTGAGGATGGTAAGTGGTGCTATGGGTGAGTTGTGTCCCAACTACTTTGAATAGATCCTGTCAAAATATGCTAAGAAACTTGTTGTCCTTGTTGCTAAAAATGGTCTTAGGTAGACCATGCAATCTAAAGACCTATCTGTAAAACAACACTACTACTGGAGAGGAGGTCCAATCAGTGGCCACGGCAAAAAAGTGAGTGTATTTTGTCAACTTGTCCACCACAATGAATATACTATCTTTACCATAGACCCTCGGAAGCCCTATGACGAAGTTCATGGATATACTCTCCCATTTGTGCTCAAGAATCGATAAGAGCTACAATAAGCCAACTAGATACACATGCTCAGACTTCTTTTGCTAACAAGTCAAACAAGCTTTAACATCCTGAAGGACATTACTCTTGTGTCCCTTCTAAGAGAACCTCTCTATGGTTTGCCTATATATTTTAAAATACCCAACATGACTTCCTATCAGATTATCATGTACCACCTACAAAAGTTGCTCCTTAAGTTTGGATTCAAGAACTAGATTTTAAAAAATGTAGTAGATTGCATCATCAATGACCCTATACCTATCATCCTGAATCTGCTCATCCATAACCTCACATGCAAATGTGTTCTTGGAATACTCAACTAAAAGTTGAGACTTCCAATCAGCTAAAATCTTTGACATAGTACAACACGTAGAACTAGTTGTCTCGTAGAAAGCACATCAACTACTACATTGTTCTTCCACTTAACATATTCAACGTTAAAGTCATAAGTCTGCACCTTGTTGATCCACTTTTGTTGCCTCTTATTTAGTTCATTTTGCGCCAAGAAAAAATACAAACTATTATGGTTCATCCTCATCACAAACTGTCCACCCACCAAATATTGCTTTAACTTAGAGCATGCATGATGGCTAACATCTCCTTATCATAGGTGGAATAAAACTCCTTATTATCCTTCAACTTCCTTCTCTTATATGCAATAGGGTATTTATCCTACATAAGAACCACACCTATCCCTTCACCAAAGGCATCACACTCCAAAATGAACGACCTAGTAACATCTGGTCATGCTAACATTGGGCACGTACTCATCACCTACTTAACCTTATCAAATATCTCATCCACCTTCTCTAACCACCTAAAAGCTCCTTTTTATGTGAGATTAGTAAGTGGGGCTACAAGCTGACAAAACCCCTTTCACGAATCTCCCATAGTAAGAACATAACCCAAGAAATCCTCTCAAATCTCTAGTGTTTCTTGGTGGTGGCCAATCTAGTATACCGTCTATCTTTTCCTGATGGAACTTAGCCCAATTAGCCCCAATAACATGTCCAAAGTACAAGATCTTTGTCAAACCAAAGTCGCACTTGGACTCTTTGGCAAACAATGAATGTTGCTCCATGATGCTCAAGACCTCATCCAAATGTTGTATGTGTTCCTCCCATGTCCTATTGAACATCAAAAAATATCAAACAATACCAGCACAAACCTAAACAACTGTTTATTAAATATGTGGTTCATACATGAGTAGAATGTAGCAGTTGCATTGGTGAGTTTGAAGGGCATTACCAAAAACTCAATCTGTAGTGGCATCTAAAAGTTGTCTTTTACACATCCTCCTCGCAGATCCGAATCTGATGGTATCTTGAGTGAAGATCAATCTTCGAAAAGTAAATGACCACATGTAATTTATCCAATAACTCATCTATGCGAGGAATGGGATACTTATTCTTAATAGTCCTCTTGTTCAGAGCTCTGTAATAAATGAACATCTGTAGAGCCTCATCATTCTTTTTAACTAAGACCACTAAATAAGAAAATAGGCTCAAACTCGGCCTGATGTGTACCATGTCTAGTAATTCCCTAATGGTCCTCTCAATGTCCTCATAATGTCTAGGATGATGATAAGGTGTAGTAATGATTGGCTTTGTACCCTCCTCCAACTATATCACATGCTCAAACCCATAGTCAAGAGGTATGCTTGGGGGAATATCACCAAAAACAGTCTTGTGCTTATCTAGCACTGACTAAATATCAACATGATGTTGTCCCAAATCTGAGATGGATTTAGTGGAGATAGAACAAAGCGCTGCCTAGTCTATATCATCATGTCTCAATACAATTCATCATATGAGTTGAGATAATCTCGGGGTCTTTGTCAATCATGACTCTAAGAATGACCGACTGATCTCCTCTCATATATTCAATCTCCTTTTGGTCATAATCAATAGTGTACCAACCAAGAGTCTAAAGTCACTGCAGACCCAAAATAGCGTCCACCCCTCCTAACTCGATCACATAAAAATCAGTAGTCAATATGTAACCTCCCAGCTAAATTTGAAGTTGTGAAACCATCCTTGACCAATTAAGTAGATCTCCAACAACAACCTTAACATCAAAATTGAGAATTGTGTTCCCCTTTAACTTCCTATTAGATGTTATGGAGACAATAATATCCAATAAGGAAACCATCTTTTTCCCTTTCCCCACTCCCTTCAAGTGGATGAGACTGCCTGTAAGTACTTCTAAGAGAGTGGCAATTGCAGGAGGCTGATTCGAAACCTGTCCCTCAACTGTCTCCAATCAAGGCTACTTGTGATTGCCTTCCTCTTCGCTGTCATCAGATTTGCTACCTTCATTTTCATCATTTGAAACCACCTCAATATAATTAATCTTACCCTTTCCAAGGCATCTATGATCCAGGGTCCAAGGTTATTTAGCAGAAGTCTTCCTTCTTGGCTCATTCTTGGACTCAAAATCTGATTTAGGTGGATTAGCGTTGTTCTGTTTTGAAGATTTCAGATTGGTCTGTGACCCCTTGAAAGGCTTTTTAAGGGGTTGAATTGTTGATAATGAACTAAGTCAAGTGCCATCTTAATTGCATATTGGAGAGTATTGGGTTTCACCACTTTAACAAACCCTTTGAATCTCTCACTCAATACCTCCACAAACATCACGTTCCCATTTTCAGGAATGTCAAGAACCATAATAGATATCCATTGAAACTCATCAATATGTGTCCAAAGCTCTACCGTGCTTAAGTTGGGCTAATTCTCTATTATAATTTTCTATGTCCTTCATGTCAAATCTAGCTATCAACTTGCTGCTAAACTTCTAGTATGAGCTAATCATGCCATGATCTTGAGTAACAAGGTCATGATGCCACCAATCGTAACCTATCCTGTCTAAATACATAGTAGCAAACTTAATTGCCTAAGTTTCAGTCATGGGTTTTAATGTGAGAAATGTATTCAGCTCATGTATCCAGACCCTAGCTGTAATTTTCCCATTGCCATCAAATACTGGTAAGGTTAGTTTGTTCATAGCATGCTTCAAGTCCCTGTTTTGACCTCTAGGCCTTCTATCCTATCTAGCCCTTACCATTTCCCTCCACTGTCCAATATACTGAACAAAGCTCAAATCTGCCTTATCATTATCAAGGAATAGATCCCACTCAGCATGCATAGCCATAACATCTTTTGGAATTGCCACTGCTACTCCTGCATTCGCAATCTGAACTTCCTCGTTATTCTTAGCAAATATGGTCATCAAGGGTCTAACTGTAGTATGAGTGGGTGCTCTAACACCTTCTGGTGTCCCAATTGCACTACTACCATCATTGTGATGAGTTTGGGGTCTTCCTGGCCCAATATTTAATTGTTGCATTGTCTTTGTGAGAAGTTGCAAAACATCAACAACATGGTTATCCACTTCCCTAAGGGCTCTCAATGTCTCCCTAACTTCTCTATCTGCTTCCTTCGCCGGATTTGTAGACATCTCAGCAGTTGAATGAACTCCCACAATCTTAGATATTGTCCTACCCTCTAGTATCGTCAAGGGTCTCCAAACTCTTTGTGGTTCCTTGTTATACTAATGCATTCAAAAGCAATCACCCACTAGGTAGCAGGATCGCTGCTCTGATACCACTGTAAGATTTCCAGTAATAGTCAACCCTCCAATAATGGCGATAAAGATACCTAGCTGAAACTATCTATTCATGTGATATGTGTTAGAGTTGGGCCTATTAATCTCTTCAGTTGCTTTTTGAAGGAATTAATTATCCCAATGAATTCCTTCCGATAAAACTATTGACAAGGTAGTGCAGAAAAGTTCACAGACTAGTGAAACTCGTTCAAAGTCACATTAAGCATTTCCAATAAACCTAAGACACATGCATTCATCAAATAACTGAGATTACAAACTAGATAAACAGTCCATCAAACAGTTGTTTTAAACTACTCAAAACTTAGACTTCCTAATACTTTGATGATTCTTACAGGAAAGAAAGGTATAACAACATGTGCCTAATGCATTAACCATACAAATCAACCTGTGGTATTGAAATGACAACCAGAAGGTTCATGAAAGCACCCGACCTGACAAATGCATCCAACCCATGTGGCTTCTTGTTGATAGTTGCTCTCATCTAGCAAGCTACAAGATAGTGGCTGTTAACATGGTGTGAAAGTTGGATGTGCCTAGCAAGATAAGTCTGACCGTCGGACAATATGTGTGTACACCTCAGTTTGATGTGTGGTAGCCACCCGTCCCACACTCTCCAGTTGACCAAGCAACTTTAGAGCGCCCTGCAACAACATGAGTATCAAGCTTCTAACCAGCATTTGTAACTGTGAATAGGGTGACGTCCAATTCACAGGATAAAGGGATCTTGTCCTTTAATAATGAACTTGAGTAGAAATCTCGAGCAAGGAGTTTTGTCTTAGATAATGGAGAACTGTTTGATGGCATTCTACACACCCCCAACACTCCTATATTCCTACTAAGAGTCGCAGCAGCCATTACTGGGTAGGAAATATGCATGGACTGTGCAGAGGAATCATGGCAGGAGTTGTCGGAAAGCTGGCAGTGGAGTTCCATGTCAAGTCAAGCAGCAGAAGTAGGAGTATTACGCCATGCCAAACATGGAATATCCAGTCACCATCATGACTTGGACAAAAATTGCATACACTTAGATTCCTGGCCACGCTCGAATGGGTTGAGAACACCTAATGAAGGCACCTCCATGTCATCTCTTACTGTTACGCTCTAACTTATCGTAACAAGCAATAGGCGTAGAGTTTGCAAAACCAAATCATATTTGGGTGGGGGACATGACATCATGCCAAATATGTCTAAGCCAATGTCTCTTCCAGATGCAAATTGTCCTACTTGTGCAGGTATACCTGTAGAAATAAATCAATATAAAGACATAAAAGTATATACTTCCATTTTTTTCCTTGCTTAATTTGATAAATATCATGAAAATTCAATCAAGGATTTTATCTACTGTCACTAAGCCACAGAAGGTAATACACATAATGACATATATGGCATTACCCTAGACAATATTCTTAAATTGTGAACATAGAAATTATCATCATTACAACTCATCTTGAATCCAGCCTTTTGCACCACATGAAAAATCAAAGCAATGCATGGTGGTGCGAAGAGAGGTCAATTCTACATATTTTATACAATAACAGCTTAATTGTTTCCCTTCCTTTTATGTATTCCAAAGTTTAAACTATATTACTAAGCATGCTAACTGTGACCTAACTATCTGTGATATGTCTGGTATTTTTCAGCATTAAAACAAGCCATTATGTTATTAAGTTTTATATTTCACATAATGATGACATTTTACTTAGAATAAAGAAAGTTACAGACAGTTGGAAGGTTTCAAATAATGTGAATATGTCACAGCCAGACCAATTTGAAGTTAGGGAAGCATAAGTTATGTTGAGATATACATTTCCATATAGCTGTAACCTATTAAGATGAATCAAGACAAGATAATATATTAAAAAAGCATAGATAATGACTTCATATCATTTTATGCTTATTCACCTTTGCATATAACTTGCACTTGACTTCATGTACCACAGCAGTTCCAGGTTCCTCTGCCCTTTTCACAGATGGGCTAGGGGGTCGCTCAACATCTTCACCTTCAAATGAATAAGTAGAAAATGTTTCATGTCAACAAGAATAAATATAATTCATTACTATAAATCCAATAGATGCACTTCAATGTTAATTGACAGAATTAAAAAGTAGCTGTTAGGTGCTAAAATTAATAAGAATCTATAAACATTATCCATCATTCCCCCCTTCCCCACCAAAAGAAAAGTAAAAGAGAATTTTATCCAGAATCTCTCACCCTTAAACAATATTGACTTGTTTGCAAAGACAAGAGGACTGTTTTTCCGCTGACAATATCTACAAATTCAAATTGCTCTCTATATGCAGATATCAATCTCTTAATTGTGCATAGTAGTCCTGACGATCACCATTAAAACTATTATGATTTTATTATTTATTAGCAAATATTTATCTAGGACAAATTATCATAGTTACCTGGAGACTCAAAACTTGATTCCTGGTTTCTCCCCCATATTATAAACACCTCCTCATCTTAACAACACATTATCAGACATATCCGGAAATAAAAAACTTAAAGAGTATGTTGCTTAGCCTAAAAGAATCCCATGAATATAGATGAACTTCCTTTATAAAAAAATTCATGTGGTGCAAAAGGCTGGATTCAAGATACAAAATAATGATATTCATATACGAAAGGGAAATAAGGAAAGAATTTGTAGAGCTATGAAATTGCAGAAGAACAACCAACTATCCACTGAGGGTACTAATTGGGGGGCACTGAACAGTTCTTTGCAAAAAGTCATGTATTGCTCATGGATTTATAGCCTTTCCAATTACAAACCAATCAAAATTTATTGCAAAAGCCATCACTGTCAAGACCATAAGCCATTGAATATTCATAAAGCGATAGAATATGTACTAATCCTGTCTAGGATTGTGCTAAAAACGTAAACCAAATACAAACTTCTTGCAAGGGCATTTTGACAACCACTGAACGCTCTTATAACAGTCTTTGATAACAATTAAGGATGCATAACAAATACTTCAAGATTTAACAAATTAAATTGTGCTTTCATCCAAAAATACTTCAGCTTTATGCATAGGCATTAACACAAACACTTGGAAACGTGTTATCTTGTAAATACACCAAACTTCATAAAGACATTTTGTCATTTTGTCATACAGTTTGCAAACAATCTTGAGACAGTAGAGTGTTTTCTACTGCAGAACAAGAGAAAACATATGACCAAACAAATACTTTCCTTACTAATTTGTTTGGTCATTCTATGAATGCCAAATTAAGTAGTAAATCAACATACCCCTGCATGAGGTGATACAAGGTTCCAAATGATTGATCATTTGCTCCCAGGTGTTTCCACATCCTTCCAGACCCTGTTTCCAATGCAAAGCTCATCACCAAGTTTTGTCTCCTCTCCAGCTCTTCAGAATAGCTTCTAAAAGTGGTTATGGCACCATGTATTCAGACATCCCCATGTCTGGTCTGTGTGCTCAGAATTCTGTCCACATGCAGCAGTATAGTGGATTGCAATGTCTACTTGAAATCTGATGATTTGCACTAAAGTTCCCTGCGATTGGTATTGTTGTAGCTTCAAACATCCCCTATAAATTATCTCTAAATCTGGTTATAAATCTGAACACCTGTATGTTGGGGCTGTATACGACATAATGACTCTGAGCATTCACTATGGAAAATTCTTAAACCTGGGTGCAGCTGATCACAACTCTTCCTTCTCCACACTTCTAAAACTCCAAAATGGTCAGCCTCCTTGAATGCCTTCTTATTCATCGAATGGCCTCATCCCCAGCTAGTAATAAATTCTCGAAGATTAATCTTGAAGCCCAATGATACATTCTGATGTGAATCCAGTCGAAGTAGAAGGTTTGGGTTTGCATCCATCCTTCAAATTCCCATGGGTTTTCATACTTGGAAATCTTTCACTGGATAATCAGCCACAATGGAGATCTCATTTCAATATTATAATCTTGTGACATATCTCAAATGATAGGATGGCCTTGCTTATATAACTTCTTTAACCAATAAATTCTCATCATTTTAGCAATGTGGGATAAAACATTATTTACTTATGATGTAGCTTCTCGAACAAATTGAAGAGCTTTAATAAATAAAGTGAACTGACACTAACTTTATATTAGTCACTCCTTAATTCAATTAATGACATGCACTTAAAATTAATTAGTATTAAAGTATAGCCCACTGCATTCACTGCTAGCCAGAGTGCCTTACTACTAATAGTATGGTTGGCCTCTATCAACACATTGAATTACTATAAGTAGTAAGCACATTAAAATGGAGCCCAAACACCCTAAATAACATGCCTGAAAATACGCCAAGGATCTAGAGATAAAAATATTGTTAACTGTCAACTGAAATACCAAATATCTCCAAAACAAGGCCCTCCAACAATCTTTATTAGCCTATGAGGACCCAGCGATAGGCTAAACCACTATAATTGATGCTCGCAAAAAATGGGGTCATTACAGCCCGCCCTCCCTGAGATTGTTTGTCCCCAAGCAATCATGACTGCAAAGGAACACAACTATACTAGAAGTCCAAAGGAAGACTGAAATATCCCACAACAACAATAGCATTGTTGAAGCACCAGCATAACCACAGCTGAACAGAAATGAACACCAAACCAACTGTCCAATTTTTGCGCACCAAGACTGTGCATTTGAAACCAATAATGTACATGAGAATCAGAGATTCAGAAATGAGATTGCAAATAATCCACACAATGTACACATTGCAATAATCCCCAATGCTAGAACCCTAATGAATGTGAAGGAACCCATAATACACTAAAGAGTGTCCAACCAAATATACCTGGATCCCAAACCCTAAATAGAAGCTTTCCAAGAACATCCTCACACTTTTGTGACTCAACGGTGATCCCAACTTCACCTTACCAAAAGTAGTGAAGCCAACCTATAATAACCCTCAACAGGTGATAGCTTCTATAAATATCATTTTTTCTTCACAAGATTAATGGTTTGACATTTTGTCAAACACTTTGCATGAAATCTCTATCGCGTTGTCTTTTATCTTCAGATTACTTCCACTTGCTTGTAATGTTTCAAGTTTATTTTAGATGCATGCAAATGGTTATTGGATGTCCAAACAAAGAAGTTTAAGTACAAATGCAATTTTTTTTACCATTCAAACACATAAATATGATTTCAGCCTGTGAAATGTGCATCTACAGCCAATAGGCATTTTTACAAACACTTGGCATGCAATTTAATGACTAAAACACATCACTATAACTCTCATGAAATTTGCAATTAAATGAAGAACCTGTAGGTGACTGTTGTAGATATCAAATTGCAGCAGATTTGTATGAGGAACAACGTACAATAGTATGCTCCCTCCAACTTAAGGCAGACCACAATTAGCATGTAATAGATGCTGCCCCAATAAAGATAATATCAAACTCCAAAGAAAAACACAGGTCTACAACTTATAATTTCTAACTCCATTTTGAATTAGACCAATTCACTCACAAACATCAGCTTCTCTTGCATAGTTAATGCAATTGAGAAGACAAATCAAATTGCTATACTTCAGCAGCAATTTGCACAACCAATTTCAGACAATCTTCCACTATACTTCAACAGTGGATAACAAATCCTCAGAACAAACCCTTATACTTCAGCAAGGGCACAAACTTTAGAACCTCAGAAAGACACGAAGGCAACAAAAGAAAATAAATATTCAAGCGTGCTTTTCCCAAGGAAATGAGCTCATATTTATTATGTCTTTGTTAACAAAAGTTTTCAAAAGAACACAACTTCTGAAATTGTGAAAGCTTCCCAAAAGAACTCAACTCTTGAAACTTTCCAAGTTCACTCTTTTGGCAACATTTAATACTTGGCTTAGGCATAATATAAATGAAATAAATGGCCCATTCCAAAGCTGACTCAACCCTCATCTTAAGTGATATTATAATTATAACTTTATAATAAGTCATTTAATGATTTAATAATAATTTAGCCACTAAAAATATTATAACTTCCAAAATGCTCATCATTTAAATATGTCATCTGAAATAGGAGTTACACCTATTATTTCTCCATGTGACCAAATGCACTTTCCAAAAATAGAAAGGGTCCATCTCAATCAACACCCAACTTACCACAAATAGTAAGCACACAAAACTAAGCCCAAATGAAGTACGATCTGAGCCAAATGAAAACTAACCTATAACTTACTGAATTGTGGAGAAGATAAGACCCTCCCAAGCCAAGCCACTACCTCAGAAGACCCTCTATCCACAATAATTAGTGTACGAAGATCACAATAATAGGCTAATCTCTCAAACTCTGATACTGGCAAAAATGGGGACATTACAAACCACTAGAACCCACCCAAAAACAATGCTGACCTTGTCACCACCTAGGTCCCAATCCGACCAATACTCACATCCATTTGTATTGTGGAGATATGAAAATTTGTAGGCATCTATAACACAATCACAATCCCATCCTCTACTAAATTGTCATGGATGTGTTGACTCTGCAAGTACTCCCCCACCAAGTTCTAGCAACTAATTCCATCAACTCAAGATGGTGAACACACATCCCACAAAGGATAGTACAATCTCAGAGCCAATCCACACACATGCATCATCAAGTCCTCCACATGCAAAACAAAAGAAAAAAATAAGCACTCCTCACTTCATGGTTATGGTCGAAAGCTCCAAACTTTGTCGATGGCTCATCACCAATAGCTCTAGAATCAAGAGATGACTCCAATCTCTAACTCCAAACACCTGATTGGAGGGGAGTTCTAGTAGCACTCTTTGCAAACTCAACCACAAAATCTCTATGAGGAAGCATTGTAGTCCAAGTACCTCCAAATTCTCCCACCAAACATTGAATACCACATGAATCTTGAACAAGAGTATCCTCAATGGTTACAAACGAATGCTCTTTGAAATGTGGACTCTCAAGTAGGTACTCAATAAACGAATCTATGCAATAAAAACAATAGGAGGCAGAATCAACCTTTTCTTTTGCAACTTTTAACTGATCACTTTGACCCAACAACACAATAAACTAACACCTAGAGTCAGCTACATGGAATGAAATAATAGGTTCGCTTCCAAGAAATGGGAGCAAAAATTCTACATGAAAGCCATACTTCTGACTAGATGATACTTTGTGAGTCTCGTGTGAAGATTATTGGGTAACATGATGTACTAAGTTCTAACACACAACTCCCTGTAGAATCCACCATTACTACACAAGAGCTATTAGCAATCTAACCTGCATCATCTATAATAGTACTATCCTCGAGAGAACCTAAAGGTTCAAGTGGTTCTCTATTGCTCTAAACTAAAACACTCAACCCATCCAAGAATATTGCACATGTATCTGTAATGGATGTAACCACATCCTTATTACACCATGTGAATATATGACCATCACCAACTGCCACTATAGAAGACTGTTGTATATGTATCTAGTGAAGACTGTCAAAAACTCTATGGCACCATCTATTCAGACACCTCCATGTCTAGTTTTTGTACTCAAAATTCTTCCCACATGCAGCAATATAGTGGATTGCAATACCCACTTGAAATTTGATGATTAACACCAGAGTTCATTGTGATTGGCATTGTTGTAGCTTCACACATCCCCTATAAATGATCTCTAAATCTGGTTACAATATGAAGGCCTATATGTTGGACTGTTTACGACTCTAAGCATTCACAATGAAAACTTGTTAAACCTGGGTGCAACTAATAACTCTAGAATTCATCCTCCACCACACTTCTAAAACTCTAAAATGGTGAACCTCCTTGAATGTCTTCATGTTCATCAAATGGCCTCCTCTGCTACTAGCAATAAATTCCCAAAAGTTATTTTTGAAGACCAATCGTAGATTCTTATGCGAATCCACTCAATGTGGAAGGTTTGGGTTTGTGTCCACCCTTCAATTTCCCATGGCTTTTTGTCATTGGAAATTTGTCACTGAATCAACAATAATGGAGATACAATTTCAATATTATAATCTCATGGCATATCTCAAATGAAAGTACAACCTTGCTTATATAGCTTCTTTCCGTGGTGAATGTTTGTCCTTCTAGCAGTAAGTGATAAAACATTCTTTACTTCTAAGTTCACCTTATGAAGTAACTTCTTCAACAAGTTGGAGAGCTTTAATAACAAAAGCAACTTTATATTATAACTTATAGTAACTCCTTTATTCAATTAATGATATGCACTTAATAATTAATTATTCTTTATTATTAAAGTACAACTTTAATAATAATAATATTATTATAACTCCATGATTAATCATTGTATATCAATTTTGACTTTGTGATGTCCCCATTTCCATAACAAGATTTAATAATAAATAATAGAAATAAATTAATTAACAAGTAAAAACTTAGTTACCGATTCAAGTTCGATTTGAAATATGGGTTCGAAGAACCAGTTCGCTAGTATGGCAAAATTTTGGAAAAGGCTTTGGTTTCGTAGGTACAAAAACATGTAAAAACTATATTTATATATATATGAAGCCTAGAAGCATAAGTTAAAATTAGAATGTCACATAGTATTATAAAATCAAATGATTTAATTATTTAAACAACAAAAACACTATAAACTTTAAAGTTGTAATCATAGCATCATTACAAAGCATTATCCAATTGATTGGCATATCTTAGGCCTTGCTAGACAAGTTGAATACAAACAAGAGAGCTCCTTTGTAAAAAGCCCCATTTATTACAACAGGCATATAGCACGCTGAGCTTGGAAAGAAGTATATGATACTATAAAAGAAGTAGAGTTATACCTACGGCATTGTTCTATCCCTCAATGGTGGATTTATCTTATTCATGTCTACCACTGGAGAAGCTCATCATCTCCACATTCTTGATCTAGTCTAGTCCATTTTGTGCAATTAAGCATTCTCTATGTCAAAAATGCAACCTAGGATGCCTACACTATAACATCCTGTAGGAAAATCAGGGAGCTATTGATACACAATTGTTTTTGAAACCTAGGCGATTTTTTCACAAATTGGACCCAAATTTGGTACTGGATCAAACCTAGACCTGGTTTAGAGGCCATACCAATGAACCCAGGTAACTAAGAGTAAAAATAATAATATAAAATTAATCTATTATTAATTAACAATATACTTAAAATCAATGTTACAAGACTCAGTGAGTCCTAAGGTGAGCCAAGCAAAATGAGGCAAACTACCTCAAGACTTGGACTTGGCCGAGTCTTGGCTCTCTAAGCCGAGTCTTGTCTAACTTGCGGAGTCCCGTCAGCCTGACTTGGCTGGCGGACAGCGTCTAGAAAAGACAAAAATTTTAAAAAATTGTTTTTATTTTGTTTTTTTGGTATATTCAGCATGAGCAAGACTTAAAAAGGTCATTCTATCACATCCAAACACAAAGAATAGAGAAAGAAGAGTTGAGGGAAGAGTATTGGGGTTTGGGGATCCGATAGTGGCAATGGCAGTGGAGGAGGCTAGAGCACAAGGAGACCCAGTGTAGGACCCTGAAGCCGAGAGTGATGGATCTGCCTCTGATAATGAGGATTATGAGGATGAGTATGAGGATGAGGATGATCATGATAAGCATGTCACTAAGGTTCAACCTCAAACACAGGGAGAGAGGATAGCTCTAGAGTCTTCCATGACCTATCTCAATCATACTCGTAGGAAGACATAGGCTACTATAAGCCTTTCTTTTGATATATGTTTTGAATTTTTGATTCCCTGGATTGCATATTCCATGGATATTGTAGACATTTGATAGTTACACTATAGTTCAGATTTCTACTATGTTTAACTTTAAGTAATTTATTTCAAATATTTGCATTTATACTTACATGATCTATGAAGAGTTGTATATGTGTGCAAAGTAGCTTCTATTTATCTCAATTATTATGTATTTGATGTTAATTGGCCAAATGATGCATGAAAAAAACTTAAAATCCTTAAAAATCTTTGAATTTCATAGGTTTTCTTATTTGTTGAGTCTGGGTACCGAGACCAAGTCTGACCCAATTAGAGCTTGATCAAGTCCGAGCCGAGTCTAAGGCTGGTAACACTACTTAAAATAATAATATATTATGAATAGGGTTACCAAGGGACACTTCCTTGACCTTTCTTCCCGGTCCTAGTCTCGGGGACTTTTCTGGGACTCCCGGGCGGCCAAGGGACATCCCCCCCTCCTTTTTTTTTGCAAAAACACTTGGGAGGTCAAAACATCCCAAGGATGGACGAGGACACCACAACCATCACCCATCTGTCCCCAACATAATGCATGTCCAAAAACAAAAAATTAATTTGTTTTGCTTCTTCAAGGTCATTCCATGGGACCCACCTTCTGATAACAAAGCCAAAAACTTGGCTTTTATTTGCATATGGTAAATTCATTTGGCATGCATAAGTTTTTTATTTTTCTCTCTTATGGAAGCAGCGGCAACGGTTTGAAGTTTGAGTTGGAGCAGCAGCAAGGACCTTTTGAAGTGATTTTGTCATCTTAGAAAACAAGGTCTTGGACGAGGTGAGTTTACTCACAATTCCATGCTTGCATTATGCTTCTTTTTTTTCAAAGTTTTAGCATAAAGTAGTCTGATTTTTATATTATTTTTTTAATTACTTCACTTCAGCTTCATTCTTCAATCTCATAAAATCACAAAAACCAAAATGAGCAGCAGTGAGAGTAGTGGTAGTGAGGAAACTCATAGTGTTGAAGAAGCTACTAGTGGGTAGCCACAATCTGAGACTCAACCTGATATTTTTAAGTGCTCTTTGAAAATCGTGCGTAAATATGCAAAGGGTCCTTTCAACAAAAAACAGCCTCTTCTCGAATATGTCACACCTAGGGGTCAAAAGAAAACAAATGTAGGAAGGACTATGGTATGGGATTATCTTGTTTGTCAATACCTTAGTTACTGGTTCGAGTTTGATTCAAGATACGGATTCAAAGAACCAGTTTGCTAGTATGGAAAAAATTTTGGAAATAGTTTTGGGTTTGTTTGGGTTTGTTTGTACAAAAATATGTAAGAAATATATACATATATATGAAGGCTAGAAGCATAAGCTAAAATTAGATTGTCACTTAGTATCATAAAATCATATGATATAATCATTTAAACAACAAAAACACCATAAACATTAAACTTGTAGTTATAATCATAGCATCATTACAAAGCATTGTCCAATTGATTGGCATATCTTAGGCCTTGCTAGACAAGTCGAATACAAACAAGAGAGCTCCTTTGTCGAAAGCCCTGTTTATTACAATAGGCATACAACAAGCACTTGCAAAGAAGTGTATCATGTTATAAAAGAAGCAAAGTCATACCTACAACATTCTTCTATCCGTCAATGATGGATTTATTCTATTCATGTCTACTACTGGAGAGGCTCATTGTCTCCACATTCATGATCTAGTCTAGTCCATTTTGTGCAATTAAACATACTCTATCAAAGATGCAACCTAGGATGCCTACATATAACATCTTGCAGGAAAATCAAGGAGTTGTTGATACACCAAATATTTTTGAACCCTCGGCGAATTTTGGAGGAATTGGACCCAAATTTGGTACTAGTTCAAACCAATATGTGGTTCGGAGAACAAAGTGATGAACCCTCGTAACTAAGGTTGATACTAGAAAGATAAGGATGACATTTTATTACTATGCTTGGATAAAGGAAAAGCAAAAATGGTGTTCAAAGAAATGCATGAACAGGTATGCAAAGGACATTTCTCTAGTAAACCACAGCCCACAAAATACTAAGAGTCGAATATTGTTGGTCATCAATGTTCAAAGAATCAAACCAATATATAAGAAAGTGTGAAGGTTGCCAAAGATCTACTGGAAAACTTAAAAATCAAATTGTTGAGCCTTTAAGGTCCATGCAAGGGGAAGAACCATTCTAGCAAAAGGGCATTAATTTTATAGGTAAAATATTTGACAAATCTAGTGGAGGACATAGTTGGATACTAGTGGCTACTGATTGTTTCACCAAATGGTGACTATTGACTATTTCATCAAATGGGTAGAAGTCATGCCAACAAAACAAGCTACTAGGAAGGTAGTTATAAATTTTCTAATGGACAATTTAATAACACACTTTGTCCCTACCAAGCTTATCATGGATAATGGAATGTATTTTAGATCTAATAAATTCAAGAATATTTGTGAAGGCTATGGCATAACATTATCATATTCTTCACCTTATCATCCCCAAGGGAATGGGGAGGTTGAATCAAATAATAATAGTATCCTAAAGATAATCAAGAGGATGTTGGAAAACAATAAAAAGGCATCCAACTCAAAGTTGTGACTAGTTGTGTGGGAAAATATGATAACAATGAAGAAAAACGAATCTTCTTTTGAATTGGTATATTGATCACAAGCATGAATGCCCATGCATAATTAGTTACCAATGTACAAGTTTATTATATAGGAGGATGTCAACATACTTGAACCTATGGGAGAAAGAATGTGACAACTGCTTGAAATGGATAAAATTAAAGCAAAGGCCTAGTAGCAGAATGCCAAAATCCAGCAGTAGGTTAAATATCTATATGACAAAAGAGAAAAGAAATAAGTTTCAAGATTGATGACATGGTCCTTATGTCAAATGCCAGAAATTAGATTAATGGAAAGCATGGCAAGTTTGTGTCATTATGGATAGGGCAGTTTATTATTACAGGTAAGTGTGGTGAAGATAATTATCACTTGCAAACTATGGCAAGTGAACATCAAGAACTGTCAGTGCAAGCACAATTCTTGAAACACTTCTACTCATCTAAGATTTATTCCATGCATAGTAGTCTAGGTTTCCCCATTCCCCTTCTTTCCTTTTCCTTTTCTTTTTCTATTTATCTTTTCCTTGTAATGACTGAGATTGTCATTCATCCCCAAGTAGAACCACTATTGAGACATCCACAAATTTCCTTTTGATTCTAAAATAATCTCCCACTACTAGCCATAAAGCCTTAATGTCAATATATTTTCTGCCCTATATGTTCTATCTTTTAGTTCAATGTATTTTCTAGCCCTAAAACCTCACATAAAATCCTCAAAATTCATTCACTATGTAGTTCGACAAAGCTCCTATCTATTCAAAATCATAAGCTTGTGTAAAATTGAACACATCACTATTTTGCATGACAAACATTTCTCTAAAACAAAACATTTGTCAAAAACAGCGATGAAGAACAAAGGAATCACTATTTCATAGAACCTATATCTTATGATAATAGGTAGTTTGTGAAACATAACAATAAGGTAGCCTCTATGCAAAAATGCCATGGCATTGCCATCTCAGAAAGGAGGTTTGATTTGGAAGATTTGGTTTGTGAAATAGCAATAGAGGGACACGTGTCCTAGAGCGATGATAAAGACAAATATGTGCATGGTCCCATAGCTGGATATTGACATGAAAAAAAATTGTAAAATATTTTGTTGGTCTTCCATATCCACATGGCAATAGGTCACATTTTTGTATAGGAAAAATGAAGTTCTTCAATCAATTTGCGACCATGCAATGGAATAGAGATTTCAATATTAATATGAATTTCGACATTTTGCAAAGAAGGAAAGGCAACCCATAAAATGAGTTGCGATGTTGCAAAAGGGAAAACCATTGATAAAGTTCTTATTAAGATTTATACCCTTCCATGTGACTTATGAGTGCAATATCATCGGCACAACGCTAAAGTATTTGCCAAAAGTGATTAAATAGCAACGAGCAAAAACAAAAATCACTCACAAAGGGTTGGGAGTTGAGAAAGATTCTATATGCAAAATAGGGATTGAGCATGCATTGTCCCACCAGTTGCATAGAAGATGCTAGCATGTTCACAAATCAACAAGAGACGACTAACAGATGGTTGTGGAAGTGCGAGTGATTAAAAAACATGAATGTTTTATATTATGGTGGGCCCAAGGATGGAAATCGGAAAAGTATTTTACCATATTACTAGAATGATATAACGAATTAAAGTATGATTTGCAAAACATCAATAATGTCACCATTTTGAAAGATGCATATCCTATTAAATAAATGATCTTGAAAATTGGAAACTAGGATAGTGGGTTTATGAGCATCCACCAGACCATAAAGAATAAATGAGTGCTATCATATATTGTGCCACAAATGCCTAGGTTGGAATGAGATCTCAAGGAATCTCACGGCCATGGGTGGATCACAGAGAACATTCTTGTTTGGGACTTATAGTAACAACATGGACATATTTCAATTAAATCAGGACTATGATGAACAACTTGGAAGACAGAATTTGTCTACAAAAATAAGGTCAAGCAATTACTTTTGAACAAATAATTTGTAAATTCATTGTAAACCAGTTTCTAGGGAAAGCTATTAGTTTTCTAAATAATCAATACATGAATAGTTTTATAGTTCTAAACCCAATAGATGTAATCAATCAAATAAAATCCTTTGTGTTTGTGAAACAGGACCATAGATTGGATCGAAGGGATGGACGCGTGATAATTTTTTTTTTTATCACTACTTTACTCAAAGGATTGCCAGCAGGAAGATATACTTTGTTCAAAATTTGTGTTTAACTATTCATAGATGGTATACAAAATATCACTGGTTTGTTTCTACATTTTGTTCTTTATCATATAAATTAGCATATCAATGATATAGCTAATTTGTCATTGTGTCATAACACTCTTGTGTGTTCTATTCATATGGGTCTCTTCAAGGAAGAGTCAAAAATCCAATTGGAAGGATATTGTGATTAGGAGGACTAAGATCAAGTAAACAACATTCAATGATTAACATATTTGCATGTCTATATAAGGTGTAGACAGAATTTAGTGATTTACTTGTCTTCGTTAAGTAAGGCATAAACAAGGGTAGTATTGAGTAGTCAGATTCAATACATTGAAGGAGCAGATAATTATTATGACTTTGTGGCCTAGATTGAGGTGTTGATCAAATTTCACTTCAATACCAATCAAGTAATTTTATACTTTATTTCCAGTTGTAGTAATACAAGCAAGAGATAGAAAGGTGAAAGATAGAATAATCTGTTTTAGACCATTCGTGTTGTTAGAAAGTAAAGTCCACCAATATAATTGAGAGTGGTGAGGTGTCAGTTATGTGCTTAAAAGAACTTTTAATAACTTTATCAAATCTGAAACATGCAATTAAAAGATGCAACAACCATAGAAAGATAACCATGCACAATAACACTAGATTTGTTAACTAGGGAAACCCTTGATCAAAGCAAAAACCCTAGTGGAAATGATGCCCACAAGATGTACTAATATAGAAGTTTCTTGTGAAAGGATAGACTCTGTTAGAAGCCAATGAAATACAATCAGTACATATGAGTTCCTGTTAGAAGACTTTGAATCCCTATCAGGAGATTCCAACCTAATTACGAGTTGTGACAACCCAGTTAGGAGTTGTGACAACCCTATTAGGAGTTGATAGGAAGACAACTAAACCCACTGTTTGAATTGCTTCAAGACTATCTTCATTGAACAATCTTCAAGATAACATATCAAAGTATGTGAACTAACTAAACAACAACTCCTTTGCCAATGTAACCCTTTGAAGCTCACAATACATCCTCAACATCAATCTCTACTTTGATCTAAGCCAAATTCTCATTCAAGCTCGCATAAGATAAGATATGATCTAACTGATTAAAAACATCCGCACTAGATGCACGACCATAACAAAAGTATCCCTCCTTTATACCAAGTCCTAAAACAAGTATTCAGTCAACCTTGAGGCTTTCTCAATTTATAATGAATAGTATAGGACCACACTAAGATATTATATTTATGCGTTAAATTACAAATAACACTTCCCATAATGATATTAACAATAGTCGGCCTCTTGGGAACAACATGTTGAATAGTCTTCACAAATCTTCACAGAATGAACATATGATTTTGCCCCGTTAACCATAGCATCCTTTATGTCTTCTACTGTAATCCAAGCTTGTTGAACAATCTTCAACCTCACCAAAAAGATATGGCGCAACTACCAATACTCGCTTTCTAGAAACTCACTCTAAGAGCAATCTCTACAAAATCTTTTGTAACTAGTGCAAATCTGCATTTCTTTCCGCGAACATAGACACAACATCAAAACACATTCTTGAATGCTCCTCTAAGTGTGCAAAAATAACTCTCTGACCACAAACCTCTCTGAACGAATCTTCCTTTGCAATTCTAACTAAACTGTCCAAAAAACTGATATGTTGACATCAATGAGAAACATTATCATGAATGCAACACATAAGCACTCAATCATCTCACTGACATATTGACAATCTCCCACATACATCAACATCAAGCATTCAGACTAACAATCTCCCCCTTTGGCATTGATGGCAACATTTGATGAAAAACATCAAAGTACGATGAATACCAAAATATATTTCTTCCTCATCTGCCTTTACTCCCCCATTCATGTTGCCCATGAATCTACAAGCATATCTCTCTCTTACAGGCAGGTTGTAAAGAGTTTTTCATGTTCTAATCTCCCCATAACATATCTCGCCCACATTAGCTCTAAAAAGGTGTTTTTCATGTATTACTCTCCCCATTGACATGAACGACAAGGGGTGTCATTATGCCAATTCTCTAAAGTGTCTTTGATCCAATTTGCAAAAGTTCAAGTGTCCAAAGACACTATTGAATACCATTACCAAGAGTCCTTAATGACTCAGCTCAAACACAGATACTCCCCCATACGAGAAGCATCAAGCATCCAGTCCAGACAAAAGAATAGTGCTATGATTTATACTAGATTGATGCGATCTCCACATCAACTATGATGAAGTTTGGGGCATAACCCAAGCATTCCTCTCAAATACTCAAAATGCATCCTTAGCCAAAGGTTTTGTAAATATGTCTACTATCTGATCCTTTGTGCTAACATAATCCAATATGATCTCTTTCTCTACTACCCTTTCTCTCAAAAGTGATACTTCATTGAAATGTGCTTTGTCTTTAAAAGTGACATTGGATTCTTTGACATGCTAATTCTACTTGTTTCTCTCAAAAAGTGATACTCAATTGAAATGTGCTTTGTCTTTAAAAGTAACATTGGATTCTTTGACATGCTAATTCTACTTGTGTTATCACAATGTATGATAATAACCTCAATAAACTCAATTCCAACATCCTTCAACATTTGCTTCATCCAAATTATCTTATTACAATTGTTTGCTACTGCTACATATTTTGCCTCTATTGTACTATGTGAAATACAATCATGTTTCTTGCTTAGCCAAGAAACCAATCTTACATACCATAGTCCAAAGTTCATAAGGTGTCTTACCATTTCCTTGTCTAATTTGTACTCTGTTCATTGTATATATTATGGTGTCCAGTGCTTCTCTCCAAAAGCTAGGTGATACATTGTTCTCAAGCATCATTTCTCTAGTTGCTTCAATTACTGACATGTTCCTTCTTTCTACAATCTGATTCTGTACTGGTGTCTTAGGAGCTGAAAGCTATCTCTTTATACCATTATCCTCACAAAAGATGTTAAATTCATTTGAAATATATCCTCCTCTATCTAATCTCAAACACTTAATCTTCAAACCATATTTATTTTCAGCTCTACTCTTAAATATCTTGAATTTCTCAAAAGCTTCAAACTTCTCTCTAAGAAATGCTACCCACATCAGCCTAGTAAAATCAACAATAAGAAGCATAAAATACATTTTACCATGAAATGCTCTTCTTCTTGTAGAACCACTCAAGTCTATGTGCACAATCTCCAACTTTTCTGTAGTAATAAACATTTTTCTTGGAAGATGATCTTTTCTTCTACTTTGCCAACACACAATCATGTTAGAAGGTTTCTTAATCTTAGGCAAATCTCTTACTCCAAGTGTTGTATTGATCTTCACAATGTTATCAAACTTAATGTGACAAAATCTCTTATGCCATAACCAACTATCATCCACTTTAGCAACCACATGTCATCTCAGTAGGATTCAATTGAAAAAGATTACCTTTAGTTCTTGTACTTGTACCAATTATTATGCCATCCTAGTCTTTTATTATGCTAATAATCTATGTAAATTGCAACTAATATCACTTGTCAACAAGTTGACCAACACTTAAAAGATTATGTTTCAATATACGCACAAAATAAACATCCTCAGTGCTAGTCTTTCCATTAGGAGTAACTGATCCTTTTCCCTTAATTTGACATGGTGCATTATTTCCAACTCTGACTATTCCTCCATCATAATTATTGAATTCAAAAAACTTGTTCATTTCTCCAATCATATGATGAGAACATCCACTGTCTATAATCCAATCAGACCGTCTTTTCAACATGTGATACAAAAGCTTTTTCTTCCTTTACTTCTTCCTCGGGACTTTCTTCCTTAATAGCAACAAATCCTATCTTATCATCTTCATCATCACTATCTAAGAAATTTACCATCTTAAAATCAATTTCATCATCTTCATTAACAAAGAAGCAATCTTTTGGAATTCTAGATTTGTAGGGCTTACTAAGGTAGGACATTTTAATGAACAATGACAAAGTTCTTTACATGTCCAACAAACAAGGATTTTCTAATATTTTGGTTCTCTCCTCATAAGCAATGAAAGTCCTTCATCAATCTTCTTATCTTTTTGTTTTATTGTCCATTCCCTAGCATAGTCTCCAATTGTACTCACACTCCTTCTAAGTGTAAGTTTGTCTCTCTACACGTTAATAGCAAATTGAACTCTAGGTAATCCTTCATTCTGTTTCATCCATAATTCATATGCTTGCGACTTTCCAAGAAGAGTTTCATAGGAAAAGTTAGGTGTGCAAGAAACAACTTCTTCAATCATTTGTGTCTTCTGATGATAAGGAGGTATCAAAGTGTTCAGAATATTCCACACAATTTCACCTTCCGTTTTAGTTCCACCACAACTTCTAATTCTTGCAACAATTTCAACTATCTTACTAAAGTATCCCCTTATAGTTTCATCTTCCTACATTTTAGCACTTTGAAACATACATATCTAATTATGTAATCTAGACTTCTTTGCACATTCATCACCTTCAAATATATTATGCAAACTAATCCAAATTTCATGTGCAAGCTTTAAAGTTTTTACCTCTGCATATTCAAATTCTGGAAGAGCTGACAACAATGATTCTTTAGCAAGCATGTTTTGCATTAATAGATCTCTAGCTTCTTGTTCACATGAATCAAGCTTATCTTTATCTATTACATCTTCTCTCTTCAGTGTAACTAGCCAAAATTCTAAACCCATGCAGATCGAGTGAGTCTTCATCTTTTTCTTCCAACAGTCATAATTTAGTCGATCAAACTTCAGACTTTCTTTCATGAAATAAGAATCCATGGATCTCCTTAAGTTGTTAGACTTTTCCTTCAAAGCTTGATGCTCTGATACTAATTGTTAAAAAGTAAAGTCCACCACTATAACTAAGCGGGGATGTATCAGTTATGTGCTTGCAACAACTTTTAATAACTTTGTCAAATCTAAGACATGAAATCAAAAGATGCAACAACCATAGAATGATAACCATGCAAAATAACACTAGATTTGTTAGCTAGGGAAACCCTTGATCAGAGGGAACACCTCGATGGGAATGATGCCCACAAGATGGTGTACTAGTATATAAGTTTCTTATGAAAGGATAGACTCTGTCAGGAGCCAATGAAATACAATCAGTACATAGGAGTCCCTGTTAGGAGATTTTGGATCACTGTCAAGAGATTCCATCCTTGTTAGGAGAAGTGTTAACCCTATCAAGAGTTGATAGGAAGACAACGATACCCATTGTCCAAACTGCTTCAAGATTGTCTTCACTAAACAATCTTTAGGATAACATATCCTAGTATTTGAACTGACTAAACAAAAACTCATTTGCCAATACAGTTCTGTTGATGCGAGTTTTGTATCACTTACATAATATATTAGGATTTGAATATTCAACATGGGATATCAAACATGCAACTCCTCTCTTGAAAAGTTATTACTCATGAAGACATAAGCAATAACTCCAATGTTCCTTACACCGTTGGATACTCGCTCAGTTTTATCAATGTGATTTGCTGGTAATCACGTAGGCGGCCTTACGCTATTCATTCGAGGATGACTTGGACTTTGGTGGAATGATGGAGATGACGACTCGGTTTGTGAAATGTGCGGAGGCAAATAATGTTGATATTGGTGGTGATGGAGGATGTCTCTGCCAGTGATGATGTTGATGGGAAAGCGATAGTTGTGGAAGGTGAATGGATGTGTTCTAATACTTAGCTTACTCCTCTAACTTGCTTCTCTAAGCCTCAACTATCCAGCTACTCACTATTCTACTACTACTCCTATGAATGGAAGGTTAGCAAATGGACGGGGACCAAACCTAATGAGAGCTAACCAGTGGCCTCAGTTCCACAGGTGCAATGATTCAAAGGAATAATAAACTAGCTTACCACACAAAGCTTCCCAACCAGCCGCTAGGATGCTAGTGGTCTAGTATTGATCCCTATCAAACATTTACCAATGCTACCATACAACTATCCATCTACTTCACTCCTACTTAGCAACTTGAAATGAAACCAACTTTAACAAATTGAAAGGAAATCTAAGTGGGAGTAGAAAACATGCAATAATACCCAATGTTCTTAATCAACATGCAAATCGCAACAATGAAAAAGAGAGCAATTTTGGTATTATCTTCGCAACAATTTCTCCAACCCCTTTACAAATGAGAGCAAATGGCCTTTTATAGGGGCCAGAAATGCAACGGACGGTGGAGATCAAAGCAAGATCAACGATCCAGATTGGATCCTCAAAACCTTAATTAGGGTTGCCACCCCATTGGCCAATGAGAAGCTGCCACCTCATCAATGGACCAATGAAAAAAGTGCAAAAGTGGCAACCAATGAGAAGGCACCAAAATGGTGACCAATCAAAAATAGACACTTGTCCTATTCTAGAAGAAAGGGAAATTGCCACTTGGGCTTACATCAAATGATCTTCTAATAGAAATCTTCCCTTTTCTTTCATCTTCTTAGCTAAGGCAATGAACTTAGCTACCCTTTTATTAACTTCTTCCATAGGAGGACAAGGTGGGTGCTTCGCCCTGAGTTTTGTTGACTTCGCCACGCCACTTGCTGTTTGTATCCTTTCGTGATCCTTCTCATATTCTTTCTCAAATCCAATAAAAGTATTGAGAGAGAAAAGGCTGCCCAAATGCTTCTTCTTGTTAGCAACCTTCCCCAACTCATCCAACCTCAATCCAAAATCTGTTTCATTGACATCCTCTTCTCTAATATCCTCAAAATCAAGTGCCACCTCAATGTTGCTCATCATGGTTGAAATGGAAGTGTCGACGCTTGGGTTGTGATGTGCAACTGCCTTTTGTATATCCTTTTATGGTACCGCCATTGGTATTTGGTTATTCGCCTCATTTTTTGAGAAGAAAGGTGTTTTGGGCATCATATCCTCTTTGTCTTTCTTAGTCTTGTCCGCTTAGGATTCTTACTTGCACTAACATCCTCCATGCTCGTCGCCCTATTACAGGATGGTAAAGTGGTGGACCAGAAGGCAAGTAGAACCAAGGGAAGCAATCCTTAAACTAGAACAAAAGAAGGATGTCAGCTTAAGGACCCCTTGCAACTCTAAATGATTTGAAATTACCTCTACCTATAGCCAAGGGGGATTGTCCTTTCTTTAGTCTGTCCTTCATCCGTATCATGTCCACTGTAGCGATATTGGTGTCGGTTATTCTCTTCATTTTTGAGAAGGGAGTTTTGGGCATCATATCCTCTTTGTCTTTCTTAGTGTTTGCCCGCTTGGGATTCTTACTTGCACTAACATCCTCCATGCTCGTCGCCCTATTACGGGATGGTAGAGTGGTGGACCAGAAGGCAAGAAGAACCAAGAGGGGCAATCCTTAGACTAGAACGAAAGAAGGATGTCAGCTTAAGGACCCCTTGCAACTCTAGATGATGAAAATTCACCTTAACTAATAATCTTACAGTGACTTTTCGGAATTAGGACTTGACCTTAAGAACTTCAAATCCCTTGCAAATCAGAACTTTATCATGTAATTCACCTCCAAATAAAATTACCCAACCTAGGGCAAAAATCACAGCCTCTTGAAAAAATCAGAATTTTATCTTCCACAAATTTCGGCTCCCACAAATTTCGCCCTCCACAAATTTCGGCACCCACAAATTTTGGCCTCCACAAAATTCGCCAAGCAAGAAGAGTGCAGATCTGCTCTTCCAAAATCACCAATGCCTTGAGAGGGGGAAGTGAGAAGTGAGAAAGAAATGGGAGAGTGGCCTCCTCTTATACCCAACTTTCTTACTCTCTCCAAGCTAGCCGACTTGGACCCTAGGAGAAAGAAAAACAATAATTAATGCAAAATTATGGCTCACAATTAAATACTTAGCTAAATATTAATTTTGCCAAAATGAAAATTGCCTTTTAAAATTGCCAATTAAGTCTAAATTGCAAAAGGAAATTAAATGGTGCCTTGGAGATGTTAAATATTTCTATTTAGTGAGGATTTAGTAATTAATACGTCATTAAAATTGGATTTTGGCTAACCAAAAGCCATTTTTCAATATTAAATTACCAATTTCATTAAAGGCAAAAAGTTTTCAAGGCAATTTTAATCTATTAAAGCCAATTTTTTGCAATTTTTACCCAAATCAATTTTGCTACACCAATAAAAAAAAATTTGACAAAAAAAAATAAAATTTCTTCTAGAGCCAAAAATCGATTTTGCAATTTTATTTCACCATCGCAAAAATTAATCCTTTTCACCAAAAATAATCAAGATTTTCCAAAAGACCAGATTTAACAAAATTTTCATTTTTTTGAAAATTATCCAATTTTATACAATTATATCCAAATTTTCAAAAGAAAATGTCTAAGTACAAAATTCACAATTTTATCCTACCAAGTGTTGCTCTTTTAAAATTTGTTTGGCCAAAGGATGAAATTGGTGGCTCTGGAAAATCAAGTTGAAACCGGGTGAAAATAAATCTAACCCTCTCCCCACTTGCCCTGAAGGTGTCCAAGACGTGAAATCTTCAAATTTGAAATCTCTAGACCAAAAATTGCTAAGGCAATCGAAAAAAAAAAGGGGGTCCCCAAAATTTTGGGGTGATGGTGTGAAAACCTTACAACAAGTTCCTTTGAAGCCCAAAATACATCCTCAACATCAATCTCTGTTCTGATCTTAGCCAAACCCTCATTCAAGCTCGCATAACATAACATATGATCTCAGTAATTTAAAACATCCGCACTAGATACACAACCATAAGAAAAGTATCCTTCTTTTATACCAAGTCCTTAAACAAGTATTGAGTTGTCCTTGAGGTTTTCTCAATTTACAATGAATAGTATAGGACCACAATAAGATATTACATTTACACGTTACATTACGAATAACACTTTCCATAATGATATTAACCATAGGCAGCCTCTTAGGAACAACATTCTAAACAATCTTCACAGAATGAGCATCTCAACATGTCTTCTACCATAATCCAATCCTGCTGAATGATCTTCAGCCTCACCAAAAAGATACAGAACAAATACCAATTCTTGCTTTCCAAAAACTCACTCTGAGAGCAGTCTCCACAAAATCTTTTGTAACTCACGCAAATCTACATATCTCTTTTTGAGAACATAGACACAACATCAGAACATGTTTGTAAATACTCCTCTAAGTGTGCAAAACATAACTCTCTAACCACGAACGTCACCGAACGAATCTTCCTCTACAACTTTGACTGAACTGTCCTGAAAACTGATATGTTGACATCAATGACAAACAGTCGTGAATGCAACACATAAGCAGTCAATCATCTCAGTGACATATTCACAATATCCTCCATACAACAACATCAAGCATTCATACTAACACATGCAACTCTAAAATAGAAGAATGGATCAAAGATAAACCATACAAAGCCTAATCTGCTTAATTATAATACATGTGCACCTGCCTTGGTCGAGCAGAACTATAAGTGCAAGAGAAATCAATCCTTTTTAGAATTGAATCTCTTTTGTTGGCCAAGTCAATTGTAGAACCCAATCATAAAGCCTGACATACCTTTAGGGTTTTACAAACCGTTGATTTGGAAATCAATAGTTAGCATCAACACCATCAATGCTATTAATGCCATCCTCCATGTCCAATTGTATAGAAGTTAGAACAGTACTATGGTCAAATATAGATCCATCCCATGTATTATACTAAGATTCGACTTCATTAGTAGTTGCAAAATCTCCCCCATGACTTAATATTGCACCTCCTAATGAAAATTTATCTTCAAATGTAGCTACAATACATGCCTGATTTTCATCTTCTCCAAGATCACCCACACCAGCATAGGCATCAGTACTCACATAAAATTGGGAGAAATCATCATTGGTTGATTGAGAGACATCTACATATGCATGAGTGTCATCAACCTTGTAAGAAAGCTCTACCTCCATGTTTCCTACCAAGAAACTCACTCTATTCAGTGGGTGCCTATTTTCCATAATTTGATACACAAAATCGGAATCCGCTACGCATAATACAGCTTTAACATCTGAGCCTTGAGTGCAATCAAAACAAGACTCTACAACACCATCGTCCTCATGTGAAAAGGTTGCTATCTCATGATGAGGCAAGACATATGACAGTTGTTGCAAAAATGAAGTTGACATCCCTTTCTGTGATGTTATCCACATCTGCAAGTGCTTAATCCAATTTTGTATTCTCTCCCTTGTGCTTGGAATCAAAACTGTCTTGGATTCAAAAGTTTTATTTTCAAGCCCTACCCTACACTTGGGTTTTTATAATGACTTGCCATACCCTTTGATGTCAGGATCATTCATCATTTTGGCAAGCTCAGCTATCAAATCTATATCTTATTTATTTATTGAATTTTTTTCTTTGAAAAAATTCCTAAATCACAACTGAATGCACAAGCTGGCAGGATAAATGTTCTCTAATACCACTGAAATAACCCACCCTGTTTTAGAAGAGCAATTTTTTTTTTAACTTTTTGTTGTTTTATGACTTTTCCGAATTTTTTGAGTTTGGCAATTTTTTGTTTCTTTTCAGATTTCTCGTTTTGAATGATTTTGCTTGTTTTTTCAATTTTAGAGGGAAACAACAATAGAATAATACTAGATATAAACAGTAAAGTAAGCAATACAATGAAGGCCAAAAATGTGAATTTTATTCAGATAAGTTGCCAGTACATACCAGATCTTTTTAGTACAACTCTGATCATCCTTATTACATGCCAACTCATTACAAGAAACCGGATTTTCACCTGATTTCCTTATAATCCGATGTCCTTTCCAATGTAACACAGGTCGTGGGTGACCAGGGATGAGGGGAAAGTAGAATAGGTTTCTCGGACTGGGCAAAATGGCTTCAATTTTATTTTTATTTTTTTCTTGGGGGGGGGGGGGGGGGGGGTTGTGTATTGTATATTCCCTATACTATAGATATTGTACTTGAAATGTTAGTTATGAAAAAGATGTATATAAGTATAAGAATTAAAATTTTTAACTTGCAAATGCCAAATACTAAATACTTGAACATTTCAACAATGAACAATGCAACATTGCAGATCAAATTACTAATTAGAGATTAGAAAACTAAATATAATTGTCAAAACGGTGAATGGAGATTTCTATTATATCAAAAATATCATAAAGATGATTCCAATGAGTACCGCGATATCAAAACAAGCATAAAATGTCAAAACGTAGTCAAGGGAGGCCTCTAATCATCCCTCAAGATAAAGTCAGAACTATTGGACTCCTTGTGATCGAGATGCACCAAATGAGCACCAACCAGCCTTGCCTCTGAATTCACTACATCGTCGTCCTCATCAATCTATGTTGGCTCCTCTGGCTCTACATCCCACCGTATTATTAGGCTCTCCTTATATAAGTATGTCTTGCAGTTAATTATATGCAAGGTACTATGTATAGCCACTAGCTTCTCTACTCTCTTAGAGGTAAGTATGTTCCTCTTAAGTCAATGGATGAAGCTTTAAGTAGACTAGTTCCTCTCTATAGTTCAACTAGAAACCTAAGATAGCAAATGAATGGCTAGTGTGGTAATATCGGAGTTATGTACTCCTATGCCATAGTTCTTATATCCATCTTTCTTGGATCAAAATAACCTCTAGAGTGGAAAATTTTGTCCAATCAGTGTGAACCTCAACAACAATTGGAGCATAAAAAATAGTATCAATGCACCTAAGGAACCCTACTTTCACCTCACCATTTTGAATTAGTGTAATTATACCAAGCCTAGACATGTACCACTTCAAATTAAATGCAGTAGAAGCCATGTGTGAAGGAGTGTTCATCTTGTCCCTTTTGTGTTGAATGATTGGTCAACTATGCTCATTATAGAATACTAAAGTGGGATCCTCTCGCAGAATGGTCCTCATCTGGTCAAGCATAGAAACGATGCACTCATACACCTCTCCAAGGGTAGGTACATCCCCATCACCATAGCTAATCACCTAAAAAAATTGGAGTAATGATAGAGAAGATGTATTTTGCATCACACCAAAATTTATCACTCTTTACTATCTCATTCACCCTCTTCTGCCACTTTGTCTTGGCCTTAACCCACCAATTCAACTCATTCATCATAATTGTGAGTTGCAATGGCTCTTGTAACTCAAGCATTCTCTCCAAGAGAATAAAATAAGATTCATATCAGGTTCCAAGGACTCCTTTGCAAAGCTCCTAAAGAGTGCATGTGAGATGTGTTTGTTGCATGTAAACATTTACACAACACCCACAGAGTTCACCAGTCCTCTAATCTAGTCAATCTTCCCCATGTCCTTGAGTGCATTATTTGTTGTATGCACATAACATGGAGTCCATCAAATATGCCTATAAACTACCTCAATAAGCTTCCGTGTAGCTTTGCACACCCATTGCATTTGTTACTACTAGGACCATATTTTGTGATCTAGCCTCCTCAATAGCCTCCGTAAGGACCACAAACTAAGAGTCAACATCTTTGTGATGTCTGGAACAATCAATTGCCCTAAAAAAAAATGGGTCATCTAAACATAGAACCATGATGTTGATAAGTGGATGATGGCTAATGTGTCTCCGCCCTTACATAACTATGTTGCATCCAAACTGTATACAACATGCCTTCATAGGCTCCATCAAAACATTGAACTTGGCGTAGTTTTCATCCAAGAACTTGCTCCTCAATTTGTGCTCACCTAGTACTCATGATGGACTCCCTCCCCACCATCACGATCATCTCCTTTTAAAGAGATTGAGGCACATGCCAAGGGATGTCATCCACAAAGAAGAACTTGCCAATGGAATCATCTATTTCATCAACTGCACATTGAACAAATCAGCTATGGGGTTACTTTGCATCTTATGTTTCCCCTTGCCCTCCCCTGATGCACTCTGTGTGGATGGAGGTTCTAAGGATGGCCTTGACGTCATTATTTCTCTATGATACAATGTATGAGTAGAAACATGTGGCTGCCCTTGCACATGCTGAATTGTCTAAACTTGTTGTCTACAAGACAAAGTTGCAGGCATTAAAACTACATTGTCTTCAGGAACACCCCAAAGCTTGTTGAACTCAATCTTGTACTTAATATTTTTAGGATCTTGCAAAAAATTATATGGATTCACACCAACTTCTTTCTAAAAGAGGAAGTGTACATTAACTCTAGTGATGATCCCATACTATTCCATATTATAAACATTGCATTTCCATTTTCTTGTGCCACCACCTAATGGCATTAGGGTTGTTCTTGTTGCAAATTGTCTAAGAGGAGACTTGGGATCATAAGGACCCCTAGCAAACTCTAACAGAAGCTAGGCAGGGAAATCTATAGAAGTCAGTTGACTAGCCATGGAACAAGTTTGGGCTTCCACATCAGCCCCATGGTCACTCTTTTCAAACTCAACTTCATGCTCAACTACATATTCTGATTGACTTGCACCCAGAGACTAAATTTCTATCTCATATCCACTCATATCATGACTAGAACTCATTATGTAACTCAATTTTACAAAATGAAAATAAATTTAATAAGCAACTAGTTTCAGCCTACTTTAATAGTTTTCTAAAAAAAATGCAAAACTCTAATTTTGCCCTCAAGGTTCATCATAAATTCTGATTTATAATATGAAACAACAAAAAATGGAAAAAGCAAATGTTAAAATGTTCAACATTTGAAGAACAAAAATTAAAAAATAATGAACATTCAACATTTTAAAAGAATTTTAAAATTTAGAAATAAAAATTAGCTAATAAAACAAATAAAATTAAAAAACATTGCCTTGTGCTTGACAAGTCCCTTCAAGGAAGGTGTAGAATCTTCCTCTTCTTTTTAATCCTCTTCCACTTGCACTCACTCCTTTCACTCCTCCAATCACTCCTCTCTCCTTTTCCCTCTTCTCTATCTACTATAGTAAGCAATGAGAAATACAATTGTGAGGGAAAATGAAGCTTGGAGATGTTTATGTAGGCTTGTAGTGACCAAGATGGGACCCACCTCCATTAAGAGTTCGAATGGAACCAAAACCAAATTAAAAACATATTTTTCAAAAAAATGAATTGTAAATGTTGTCATCAATGGGGGACACACAGACATCTTTGGGATGGTCAAAGGACGCCTTGGTACCTCCTAGACATCTCGTCTTGGAGGCGTCCCAGCAATGTTTGGGTGGTGAAATGGAGCTGGTTGGGGAACACCCCGTCCCCGTCCCCTACCCTACTCTATATCCCTATAGAGGAAAGGGGTTTAGATAGGTGATGCATCCCTATGTTTGATCTTTACAATCTCCAAGTCTGATTTGTCGCTTAACAACTCAAAAAAACATCGGAGTCTCAAATTGAATTGTTGCATAACGGCTCCAGGAAATGTACAACTGGCTTTAGGTGTAAGGGAGTGTTGATAAATGGCATCTAATGGCTCAAATCTGCTCCTTGGTCTGCAATTACATGAACCTCTATCAATCCCCTTTTTCTGCAGTTTGAAATGTATCTTTTTTCTACTGAAAAATTAATCTCCACAAACTGCTCAAATCTACAATTTCAGAATTACTTTCAATCTGCCCTCAAACTCTGTCAAACTGATTAATTAAGCAGAGTGTGAACGATAAAATAAATTCACCAATATCACTAATTGGAAGCTCATATGCAGCCTCTAATTGAAGCCACATGAATGTTATGCCCTTGGGTGATTGTCCACACCTGCAAACATTCAAACTTGTGACAGTTTTTGTCTTCACAAATACTTTCTACAAAAACCTAGCTCTAAGAGCTCTAAAACTTCCAATCTTCACCAGTAAAAATGATTTCAAAGACAATCAAAATGAATGCCAAATGTCTTTTAGTTTTTATTATTCCTCAAAAAATAACAAGGGTTTGCTCATGATTTAATTAACTAAATAACTTGAATTTGTTCTTTCTCTAGACTATTGTACCTCCTCATGGACCCTTTAAATTACTTATAAAATTAAAATTAAAATGTTTATTCTATTTTTTCCACTTTATTTTTCCATAAAGGGTCTCCACTTCATTGCAATATGTAATGACTTATTAGTAATATGATAAAACTACTTCACGATTTATTTAAAAGTAACTTACATTATTCTAAAGTCTCTTTATATAGTAACTTTAATTAATTATATGCCTTTTCACCTTTTCCATAGAAAAACTTTAATTATTAAATTGAAATATTATAGTCAACTACAAAAAACCTTTAATATTTTAATCTTCATTCTATAACCATCACCTAACCTCTTTGACTAAAGACTGATGTTGCACCTAGTCCCCAAGGGAGGTCTAAATATAGCAGACAGACAGTCAGTCTCCTAAAAATACGAAATTGTCTCAGACCATTTGAAATAGCTCGTAATGCACAACAGACCATCTCCCAATCTCCCTAAATGGGAGACTGTCTCTAAACATCTAGAAAGACTCATAAGCCTCCCTGCAAGACTCCACAAGCTCCAAGTGGTCAATAGACAAACTGCCGTCTCCTAACTAATAGGAATTCCTCCTAGAAAGATAGGAATTGGCTCTAAGCTCCAAAAATGCCACACATGTCTCCCCAAAGGACCACAAGACCCCTAAATGCGCACCCTATCCAAATTATTAGCCTACGAGAACCTTGTTGGTAGGCCAACCTCTGGAAAAGATATTGACTGAGTAAATGGGTACATTACATTCAACGATGATGAAGAAATCACTAGCATAAACAAGCATTTCATGCAAAGCAATCCCCAATTTTTAGATGTGTAGATTTGGGATACTAAATAGTAAATACAGTTGTCATATTAGGATTTGAGTTGTGCTGCCTCAAGTGATAGATTGAATCCCACCTTTTCTTCCAATTTCTTCAAAGTTAGTATGCTAGATGCATCACTGACATTTAAATAATCTCTATTTCCAAACTCTATTAAAATTGATGATAAAATTCATAAATCTGCACGGTATATCATATGCTCCCTTGGTCTATTGGTATTATCTTATGCTCCCTTGGTAGACCAAGTGTAATGTCCCTTTTTAACATTTGGGTTAAATTAAATAATCAATTAATCAATTTATTATGGTTTCTAAAGTTAATTTACAGCAACCACTATTTGGTTAATTATTATTTAATTAAATTAATTTCGGAGTCAAAAATGAAATAATAATAAAGTTACTAATGAATTTAAGTATTTAATTATTTGTTATAAGAGAGCCTGGAGACTGAAGCAATTGTTAAAATGAATGATTACAAAGGAGGCTTTCGGGAGGAAAATATCATTGGAGAATATTTTTATAAGTTTTTTATTGAAAGAATTGTACCAAGTTCATTCTTCAGCCAAAACAAAAGCCCTTGGCAGACAGGTGGATTGTACAGAAACCCACTCAATCCTCCAGTGCATTCACTTCAGGATTCATGATTGGGCATAAACAGAAGTAAGTAAATTTATTATTCAGAAATTAGGTTATCTTGCTAAATAAGTTATATTATTGTGTTCAAGACATTGATTATTTCTCAGTGCCTTAATACTTTGTCCTAAATATGACATTCATGGGGGAATATTTTAAATTGATAGTATTTTCCGTTGGAGCATCTTATACATTCCACCAAGAAAGTTTTGGAAAAAGTCAATATATTTATAAAGGGAGATAAAGTCAGGAGCAAGACTAGACTGTTTAATTGGAAGGATATAATACCCCTTTAGCTGAGCAATTATAACAATCTTGTGACTGATCACACGAGCTTTGGCTGCTCAAATGTGTATTTTAATTTAATGATAAATTTTGAATCTTCTTTTGGATTAAGTTTTTATTGTCAGGTAAAAAAAATATGAACCTTGGCATGAGTATTATGGGGACACTCCTCTGTTTGGCATGAGAAATTATTTGCAGAAGCCAGCTATTTGATATATCACGTGCCATCATGGAAACTTTAAAAAATCTAAACATTGAGGTCCTAAAATTGGCATGAGTCTCTTGGTAAATTCTGCTGGTCCTTTACTTCTACGGACAGAGTTAGTGGAATTAGAACTTTCTGAGGCAAGTTCATAGGTTCTGTCATCTGAAGGTTAATATTGCATACAAACGAATATTCTTAGATTAACATTATTGCCATGAGTGAAGGATTTTCCACGCTGAAAATGCACAGCAGGTCAGAAATCATCACAGGATAAGTGATTAGGAGCTCGAGATTGTGGAATATAAAAGACTCTAACATCACTATTTCAAATTTTATGCTCAGAAACTTGTTTCAGAACTTTGAGTTACTTCTGTGATATAGATACAGTCACTTGGATAGCATATTTGGAAAACCTACGGACAGCCCTGGGCATGCTAAAAAGGCTTTCAAACCTTCAGCTAAAAGGACAGATTTATATGCCTTCATTTATGGGCAATGGATACCTTTAATTGTAACAGTTGTTCTTGAATATATAAAGGCCGTAATATATTCTGTTTGTTCCTATTAATTTCTCCAATAAATTTGTAAAGCCCTGAAACAACATTGTTGTTTTATTCATTTTTATTTTTGGAAGCAAATATTAGCATGATGCGAAGAAAGAGCTTCCAATTAAACAGACAGGGATCATTATCAGCAATTGGATATAAAAAATTCATTGGTAGAAAGGCTAATTTAATTTGATGTAATAAATATCTGAACTTCAGCAAATATTGTTCCGTAATGTTAAGATCTTATTCATATTCTGTAATAATTGTTCTCTGCAATGTACCTGGCTAGCACTTGGTATGTCTGGATCTTCCCTGGTTCGACCTGGGTTCGGCCCAGACAAACCAGGCTGCCTAAGTTTGAACCTTGGGCAAACCCACAGGTGAACCAGAACAGAACCAAGAACCGGTTCAATCCCAACCCTGGTCTGGCCCTAAAATTGGCGAACTGAGTAACTTATCTTAAATCCCTTGTAGTTCTACATTTTGGAAGGTTTGAAAATTAATGCAATGAGCCAAGGTTTCAAGAAAATCAAAATGTCAGTGCACAAAACAAAGGAGAATGTTGTTTAAGAGCTGATAATAGTGTTGGTATGTCTTGTTGATGAAGGAGCGGGGAAAAATAATAGAAGATATGTTGGTGTTTGAAAACACTGGAGGGTTTTCAATTATCCCACTGAGAAACTAACATATCTAGGGGCAGCTAACTCCCATTTTCAACATGCCATTTCTGACAATGGGCCAACTATAAGGCTAGACCCTACACTATAAGGAAGAATCCGCCATGAAAAAGAACTAAGCCACGTAAGAGAAAATGGAGAAGACCTTGCGCGATTGGAAAAGAGGGAAAACAATGTAAAGCCTTTTATCCCATATACGTCGTGGGAAAGATTTTTAAAGTTTTAAATAGAAATCATTGCCAATGCATAGTGCATTAAAGAGAAGGGGCTTTTGAAGCCAAGCGCTTGTGCAGGTGGGCCCGGCCGGCCAGCTAATGATTGATGGTAAATTTTGAACAAATGAACACGTAGAAAACTGGTAACGTTAACAAGTTGCAGGCGACCAAAAAACTAAAAAATCTGGCACCTCGCTACTTCGCTAGCCGGGAAATTTCAAAAAATCCAACTAGTGAGGTAGCAAGTTGCCGGAAAATCTCCAAAATCCGGCAAGATTCAAAATGTTAAGTGGGTCCCGCTTGCAGTACGAGCAACAAATCAAATCGCGCCAAGTGGCAACGAGTAGGAGGTGATATGGCGAGTTCAGACCAGTTGCAACGAGATCGTGACACGTGGTGAATCATGTGGATGTCGCTATCTCGTCAAGCGAAGATGCTCACCAGTTAGCCATCGCGAGATAGCGACGCTGATGTGGTGTGGGTGACTTGGCGATGACGTTGAAGGAGAGTCAGGATGAGATGTGGGTCTCGCTGGAGTTTAGAGCCAGTAAAAAAGTGACATGTGGCGCTCACCCAGAGGATAGGCCTATGAGACGATGACAAGTGGCGTTGCTTGAATGGTTGAAAGGTACAAAAGAGTTCAAAAATTTAAAATATCCAAATATTGATGTGCACATTTATGTTCAGTCTGCAATTGAATAAAATTTGGTTTCAAATTATAACTTTTCTATAGTTTAAACTATAGAATTTTTCAATTTTTCAATTTTATCCTTTTGTGTGCAACGCTATGAGCAGAAGCCTGAACTTCAAATGGCCATATCAGGGGTTATTTTTGTCAAAAATGGGCACTCCAATATACAACCGGAACCAGGAGAATCCGAATTTTCCGAATTTGAGGTTGGTTTTTGCACAGGTTTTCACTGGTTCGTGTTGTAAGTCAATTTGTGTTTTCCAAGGCATTGGCAATGGAATGAGCAAGTTTCTTCATTGATGACCAAAATCAATTACATCCTTTCATCATCAGATTTCTGAGATATTTTGATGCCTTTGAGAGGTGAAATGATGCGGATTTGATTTTCAGTTAGAAGGAGAAGTTAGAAAGAGGTTTCTGATCTTCTTGGGAAGGATTTCTAAAGGGACACATGTCAATTGCAAATTAAATCCAAGAATTGTCTTCTCCATATTTATTCTTTCTTCTTCTCTAAAAAAAGGTTGTTGGTTGGTATTCTATTTCCAGTTCTTGGAGCTCTGCTCAGGCTATGAAAGCCACACACCCAGCATTTCTCTGTTGTATTGAACAGCATTTTATGTTTTATGCAGATAGTTCTGGTCTGTTAGGTGACTTATGAGTTATTTTTTGTACATTTCATGTATTTGGTTTCAAGAAAAGCAAATAAAGAGCGGCAATGGTTTCAAATTCAGTTTAAATCTTCTCTCTTGTTCATGGATCGGTAATCTTTTCTAGTTTGTGATCAAAGACCATAGATTAGGTTGCATCTCACTTAGTGATGCATGTGATTGAAATATCTTGCTTATGGAACAAAGAGCCATGTAATTGCTTGGTGTTTATCACAGGGTTTACTGATTTCATGAAAGGATTGTCTGAGTATGAGATTCAAATATGAAGCAGATGTCTATTCACAAGGTGAAAGATAGATCAGGGATCTTGATGTAGGAATTATGTCAGAGGTTTCCATGAGATGTATTGTTGTAATTCATTTTAATTACCCAATAGATAAGGCACTGGTCAGAGATAGGATCATTAAGTTCTGTTGCTCATACTTGGGTCTTGCTGTTATCAACATATTAAATCAATTTTCCCTTTTATGTTGAAAGCTATTCAATGTTAACCCGCACTTAGCTTGCCAGTTTCATGAGTTATGTTCTTAGCTATTTCATGCTTGTGATTCCTGGCTAAGTATAGAAGATTTAGGAGTTTTTATCTGCTTTATATTAGATTCAGTGTATGCTTTGATAACTGGTACCATATAAAGAATCTATAGGTCCACCCGCCTAGGTTTTGCAAAGCCTGAAGAAGAAGAAGGGTCTACCTTATAGTTGGCCCATTGTGAGAAATGGCATGTTGAAAATGGGAGTTAGCTACCCCTAGATATGTCAGTTTCTCAGTGGGATAATTGAAAACCCTCCAGCGTTTTCAAACACCAACAAGATACATGCAGCAAAGAGCTTGAAAATCCAACACTTTGGAACTTCATATACAACAAAAGAGAAGATAATAGAAAGTCTCTATGTCAACACCAATTCAGAATAATGGCAACACAGTGCAATGGATAATGACAGCAATAGGTCGCAAAAACCAAAAGGCCCTATGTATACCAGCAAATTAAAATGTTTGGCAGTTTTGAAGAGCTCTAGAACTTTGTGACAAAAAAAGTATTGGAAAACCTTGAGAATATTGAAGAGGAAGGAAAAGACTTGCAGATACATTTTCTTTTAAACTTTCTTTGCCATTGGGACATACAACTAACAGATTTACACGAGACATCATAGTGACCAAACTTTTGGAGACAGGCGAAAATTCAATGCAACCAGATGCAGTACTCTCCACAAAAATCCCATCTCCACTAGAAATGATATAAGGAACTATAAAGAAGAGAAACAAACGTTGAATCTTGAAATCAAAAAATGACAAAAAGAGAGCAATGGGAGTTAAAAACAGAAATCCAAATCATTACAGGAGCATAAATTCAAATCAGTTTTTTTGAACCTCCCCAATCATAGAAGTTTAACAATGTTATGTGTAGCATGGCTTTGAATTATAAAATCAAATAAAGGATTTCTAGTAGGAAACTATATTCATATCCAGAAATTATCAAAAGAAGCCAGCGAACCACATAATAAGTATACAAAAATAATGGAAGAAGTGATAAGAAATCCTCAAACCCAAACATATTTTCAGTCTTCCTCAATTGCAGAAATATTATTAGTATTGATGATCACTGTTACATCCCAATTTTTTACCTAATTTAAAATATAGCCGTTGAGGTTCACATGAAGTCAGTTGATAGTTAAATTGTTATAATCCTGCAAAATGGTAAGATAGTCATTATAATTATTTATAATGAATTCATGGAATTGAATAGGCAGTTAGCCATTATGATTATTTATGATTAAATAACTTGTTATGGTAATATGATTTAACTGCAAAGAATTTCCTTGTAGGAAGCACGTCGAAGGGGTGGAAGCATTGTCAGAAAAGAATTAGGCACAGGAGCATCACTATCACTGGGCAAATGGGTTGAGGACCTAGCGACTTGAACATCAGGATACAATCAATGAAACCACATGAATTACTAAATAAATAATTTAAAACGTAAAATAATTTAATTGAATTATAAAACGTACCTCAAAGGATTTAATATGATCTTTCACCTTATTATTATAATAGATATATCTATATATGTACATATAGATATAAAAATGAAATGGCACCATTATATTATAATAATTTAATAAAGTGATTTTTACCCCATTAATATATTTACATGTACTTATAAATATAAAATTATAATAATATTCAAAATATAATATCATTCAAATTATAACCTTCCAATTCTTTTCCTTGATTGAAACCGAGTAGACACTTGGCTTTTTTAATTGGCAAGATAAACTTTTAAGTTACAGAAGCCAAGAAGTCACGACTATTCCTTTTAAATTGAAGCCGTGTATAGAGGCAGATATCTTTTTAAATACACTCGATTACCTTTGTCAAAGATCGGCTTCCTTTATTAATTTTGACTTCTCCATTAATTCTGTTTTTTTCTTTCCGGCTTCTTGGAAGCCAAGGAGACATTACCTTTTGTTTTTAAGAAGTCGAGAGAGAGGTGGGGAGACATATTATATCAATTCAAGCACCCGACTTCTATTTCTCCAAGCTTCTGACTTATATAAAAAAAATTCCAGGCACCTGACTTCTATCTTTTCAAGCATCCATCTTCCATCTATGAAATTTCTGCAATACCATATCTCTAGCTTTTTAGCATTGCCAATCTTTTCTCTATTTGGGTTATTATTATTCTTGCTGAAGACGTGACTGTAAGTCACCTTGTGAATGCGCCTGGAGATCGATCAGAGGAAGAACTGAATCAATAGCATTTGGCAGGGCTCCAAACATTTCCAAAATTATATCGGGTTATGTGATCCATCAACCTCAAGTAATGCTTTGAATCTTATTAACAACTACTGCTGTATACCGAACTCCTTAGCAGCAAGCAACTATTGTGTAATCATCATGCTTAGGTACCATCAATTGACTCTGTCTTAAGGAGTTACTATCAAAATAATAGTAAAGAATCCATGACATAGAATCATATTTTATTTATGCCATTGATAATCAGAACCAAATGTTATTTGCTGCAAGATTTAAAGAACATGCTCTTCTAAATCACAGATTATGATAAGCTGGAAGTACATAATCAATCATATTCCATGCATAGCTGTATACTTCTTATCATTTCCTATTTGGTTTCCGATTTCCATAACAGCTAAACTGTAATTATAATCATCGGATAGAACCTCTTGAGAAAGAGTTATTGGAGATGCAATAAAATCATGATTTAAATATACAAATTGGAAATAAGAGTCAATGATATTTCTGCTAGTTTTCAAGAACATATTCTTTGAAGTTATAGTTTGTGATAAGCTGAAAACATATAATATTCTTTTACCAGTTAAGGATTAATAGAAAGAGCGGGTTGCTCTAAGATTCAAACAACTGAGACTCATCTGGTTGTATAGCCAAGGAAAAGAGTGAAGAGGTGAGAGAAAGGAATCTGTGATAATATGAAACAAAATTAATTATGACATAACAATGTTTATCATTTTTAAAAAGGAATCATTTAATAGCTCATGCATTATCATGATTATTGTATTCTCCGTTGTTGAGTCGAGTGGTATGATTAGATGCTAAGATGCTCAGGGGATGACAAGATGTTCCCTGTCTATTTCGGGTAGGGAGGGCCTTTTTCGATAGAGATTGTGTGGAGATAAGTTATGGTTCAAGGTTGGGTGGTTAAGCCCCTGACAATGTTTCACCTCTCCAAAAGTTGTCAGACGTACAACAAACAAAGATTAGCTATGCATTCAAACGTTTGTCAGAGACAAGTACTTTTACTTTATGATGTATATACAAGTAGAAGGTAAGATAAATTGAGTTGTATCATCGTTATTTCTTAAAATGAAAGCAATTCTTATCGTCAATATAATTGTTAACCAGTAAGATCAGTTGATCTTCTAACTGAATATGGTATATATCTATAGCATTGTTATTTTAGTTTTACGTTTATAAATAATGAGCATATTTTTCTAATCCTAAGTTAGTGCCACAGTTTAGCAATCGGAAGAAAAGGAATAATACAGTGGTATCTAAAGCCCTAAATGATATAGTGGTATCCGAAGCCCTAAATGATACAATGGTATCTGAAGCACTAAATGACACAGTGGCATCAAAGCCCTAAGTGATACAACGATATCCGATGCCCTAAATGATCCAATGGTAATCAATGCCCTAACTAATACAGTAGTATGTAATGCCCTAATTGATATAGTGGTATTTAATGGAAATCGTCATTTGATTTTGATATAGCGGTATTTGTGGACTAACTTGGGTGGTTGCAGAAGCATCCCAAGATTGATTTCGGTGTCAAATTCCATGGTATGTAGATTTTAATTTCCATAGTAAATTCAATGATGATATTTCAATTCTTAGTTAAGAAAATTTGTTTAACTGATTTTAACCATAAATCTCATTCACATTAACATGACTGACATAACTGTCTTCCTATGAAAATGAAGTAATATCTGTAATTCTTGGATATGTTAGTTGTTAATTAAAACCCGGGAAATGTGGATGCTACAATCACATCACCAAGGATGTGCCTGACAATGTTACTCATAGAATGGCTTTGAATGATTGAACCAGATAGATAAAGTTTTCAAGGAAAAAGTGTTAAGTTCTGCTTCTAGTAAGAGGAGCTCACATTAATGATATTGATAATTGACAGATTGTTGCTTGAGTAAAAATTTTAGGAATACATGGGAAAAGTAAAGTTACTCTTGCATAAAAGAACTAGTTTTATTAATTTAACCTGAGTCACAGGATTCGGATTTTGCCGAATATTAATTTTTCCTAAAATATTTGATGACAATCGTCAATATTCGCCAGCAAAAATTGGAGATTTTTTTTATTGCTGTAAATATTTAAAAACTACTACTGTAGGCATTTGGCAACATATTTTATAGGGTTTTGGAACCCATTTTTTCGGCCTTGAAACGCATAAAATTGTGAAAACAAAGAATTCAACAGAGGTTTCAATGAAGGTTTGTATAGTCCTGTAGCGGTGGAGTGTGCACATGCGAAATCTCCAGCTCCTGTAGACAAGTGTGCACAGGCTCTTGCAAACAACAATGATTTTCCTTACGCCTACAATTTTCGGCTCCCGTGTCTGCGAAGTCCTCAAATGTCTCTCAACGTCATAGTCTTTCTTAAATTTATTTTAATGTAATAGTCTTTGTTAACTTTATTTAATAATGCTATGTAATATTAGGTTCGTTTCATTGTAATGTATAAATGAATTCTTTGTTATATTAAATTTAAGTACAAATGAAATAATATTCATGAATCTTAGGTTTATTTCTTTATAATGTAATAATACATATATTACATTATTCATTATAAATAAATTTTTGTTTTATTAAATTTGTTGATTATAAATGAAATGTTTAAAAAAAATATTAATTTTAAGTAATATAATTGATTCTTTGAATTTGAAAATCTTTGACTAGTAGGTCATTAGATATATATTTAATCAGTCTATTAAATTAATGTAAAATAAAAAATTTGTTTTATACTTAATAAATATTAAATACTATGTTTTATACTTTATAAATGTGTCATCATGTTTTATAGTTTTAAAATCTATTAGGCAATTTTAATTATTTTGATAATTTATAGGATATATTACATATATTTTTAAAAATAATTAAAAATATATAAGGCAAATTTAATTCGATTTTTTTCTAGAATTTTTTCTCTTGCCGAACTCCATTTGAATTTTATAGTCGTCGAACTCGAACTCGAATTTGAACCTTGTGACTTAGAATTTAACTATCACATAGTTTCCATTTCCAAATTTATAACCTATGAAGATGTCCACAATAAAGTCAAATACCATTGTATCAAAGCATCCTATAAATCATTAAGTGTATGACATTCCTGGATAAAAACAACTTTTCTAAACTAAGTTAATCACAACCAAAACCCAACAAAAAATAATGAGTTCTGGACAATTAGTAATTTAAGTTTGCTAGAACATGTGGATAAATACTATTGTCCAACCAAAATCAATACATCCTCAGCATGCATGGACTAATCTGTAGAACAAGAAATCATGGAGCTTGGATTTTGGATGTCACACCCAAAACTCGGAACCTTACCATCTTCTTCTAGATTGTTTGAAGCCCCTCCTGCTTCACTAGCTGGAACTGTTGGCTGAAATAAATTTCCTGCACCTCAATCAAAAAATAATTAAATTAAAATGCAAGAGAAGAACATGTGATTCAGAGTCAATACAGGCATCAAAACAAATTGCATTTTTAAGCCAGATTAGGTTGACAAAATCACCTGTTACAGGAGAATTCTGATTGGCAGAAGCCAATCCAAAACTCCATGATCCTGTAAACAGAAAAATCATCCCAGTTTTCAACAAGTCTTTCATTTATTATTATTATTTGGGATTTGATTATCCTACTACCAAAAACCTTAACCGATTGATGAGTGCACACCTGCAGTTGATGTATCTTGATTGTTAGGAGTCAATCCGAAGCTCCATGAACCTGAAGGTAATCCTATCCCTGGTTTCTTTGAGTCTTCTACTTGTACTGGCAGCTCTGATTTGCTATCTTCTTTTACAATCTTTTTCTCTATACCTGGGGAAACTCCATTAGACATGCTCACTGGAACATTCTGTTGACTCAAATTTGCATTTGCTTTGAGCCACTCCACCACATCACTGAATTGTACCTATTTTGCAGGTAAAATTAATACATAAAGCTGGCGTACTAATTCAGACAAAAAACAAAACAAACAATTGCAAAGATGGTAGAGAAGAGTTGTACAGAAACAGATCCAGTATCGGATACATCTGTGATATCAGATAAGATATGCAGATAGGATATGACAAATTTTTAAGATTCTCTGAATTAACTATGGAAACAAGCAATTTAAAAATGTATACATATTGATATATTCAGTTATTTTTATATATTTAATAGCCTGGACCAATTTTTAAAGCTATTTTATTTGACAATTTTCTTGAGTTCTAATGCATAGGCATTTTGTCAAACAGTTTATAACTGGCTGGTCTAAATTTGTTCAAGTGTTAATGAATCAGCATCATAATTATTCATCTTCCTATGCTCTTACTAATATTCACAAATAGTTGCAACAAAAAAAGGTGCAATGAGTATGCAAATAGTAAAATATACTTCAAACCATAGTTCAAATTCTCGCCGATATATTGGCAATAAATCGTTTTCTCGCAAGAAGTTCCAGTTGGCAAGAAAAGTTATGATTTTATCACCATTTTTGGTGGACAAGATTTTGAACTTCTCGAGACGAGAAGTTGGCGATAACTCGGCAATATATCACCATTTCTCGCGATAACTTACTGACTTCTCGCAGGCAGTGTGCCAGTAAATACCTGCACATGAGAACATCATTTTATTATTTTGTTTGCTGCATTCAGCTTCTTGGATGGAGAAGGGTTTTGGAGCAGCACCTAAGTGTTTGGCATTGATTTGAAGCGATTTCCAGTGGATTAGGAGCGGATTCGAAGCTCTTTCCAAACAAGTCTGGATTCACAAGTAAGTTTCTCAATTTTTTGTTCATTTTGAGTTAAAATTCTTTTTGTCTTCCCATACTTGCATATCTTGCATCTAACTTAATTAAGAATCTAACAATACCATTTATAATGTTCTCTAATACGTTTTAAAATGTAATGACAAAGATCTAACACCAGCTTTTTGCAATTTTTCCAAGAACAATCAAGTTTTTCTCAATAATTTCAAAACCTAAAGGCCAATACATTTTTTGTTTTATTCTCTAATTTTCCAGCATATATGGCTTCCTCTACATCAGGGTCAGCTGCAGCATCTCAAAATGGTCACGTAGCATGTCCATCTAGAATCATAGGCACACGCCCTAAAGGGGCTAGAGACTTTGCATGGAAATATGCCTTTGAAGGAACAAAGCATAATAGTGTCATATGCATGAAATGTGAAAAACAAATTCATAGAGACATATCTCATTTGAAGTACCACCTTGCTCGTATAGAAAAGCATAACACAAGGGTTTGTGATGCGACTACGGAGGAAATAAAAAGGGAGATGATTGCTTTGCTTAGTGCCCAAGAAGAGAAAAAATTGAAAAGGGAAAGGGCAAAATTGGCCGTGAGGGCATCCATTTACGAATCGCAAGCTTTGTTTCCTTTCAAGAATAATTTATTATTTTCTAATCACAACTAATGATTGTTCTAAACAATTATCATGATTCATAATAAAATGGTGTGGGTTGTGGTCAAGTATCCCAATCACCCTTGATGAAGAAGAAGTACTTGAGGGGATAGTGGGCTCTTTTCGTGGCCCACGGATCCATGCATGGAACACACCTACCCGTGGCAGGTCCTCGGGATCAACTTCCACATCCGCTAGTTCTAGTGGACCAAAAAACTCTTCTATTGATGGTTATTTTGTGCATAACAACACACCTAGAGCACAACCATCATTGGAGGGTACTGGATGGAACCGCGATGTGCATGAGCAACTCAACATTCAATGTGTTGATTTTTGGTTTTTTAACAAGCTCTCCTTCAAAGTCCATATTTTCTGAATTTTGTGATTGGTTATACGATAGCGGGAAAGGGCTACAAGCCACCTACTCTTGCAGCCTTGAGTGGGAGGTCAGTTCACTTGTTTCAAACTTTAATACTTTTATATTTTTCCAATTTACTTATTCTTGTTGAAAGTAATTTTTCTTAATCAAAGTTGTGTACTTAATCTCATTTTTTATTTTGTGCTTGTAGATCGTTGAAAGATGTTGTTTTAGGGGTAAAGATGTGGTTGATGAGAAAAAGTTACAATGGAAACAATATGGCTACACCATACTTTCAGATATATGGACAGATGGAAGAAATCGTGCCATCATCAACTTTTTAGTTTGTTGCAAGGATCAAGTAGTCTTTCTTGAATCCTTAAATGCCTCGGACAAGATAAAGATGGATGATACTTTGGCACTAAAGCTAGAGAATGTTGTAATGGAGAGGTTGGGGCTGAAAATGTGGTGCAAATCATAATCGACAATGCAGCGGCATATGTGGCAGCAAGTAGGATCTTACAAGAAAAGTGTAACACACTCTTTTGGTCTCCTTGGGCAGCGCATGTTATTGACCTTCTTTTGGAGGGTATAGGGAAATTGGATTGAGTGAAACCGGTTATAGAGGAAGCAAGGAAGATAACAAAATATATCTACAATCACCCTTGGGTCCTTCACTTGATGAGAGACTACACCGAAGGCAAGGAGCTAGTTAGACCCATGGTCACAAGATTTGCAACGATTTTTTTAATGTTACAAGGTGTTCTTCATCATATGAATCCTTTGAGGCAGATGTTTGTGTGTCCAAAATGGCTAGAGTCAATTTATTCAAAGAAGACCGATGGACAGACTGTTGCATGCATTGTGTTTGACATCCAATTTTTTGATTGAGCTACAAAAATTGTGGAGGTAACTCTGAAACTTCAAAATTTGGTTTTTTTTCGCACTGATTAATAAAGTGTTTCATTGTTAATTTAAAACCCTACTCTCTAATTAATAATTGTTTTGTACTTTTCAATTGTAGCTGTTGAAGCCCTATTACGATAATAGATAGTCGTCTATTATTAGTTAATGGTTATCTATTGTAAATATCTAGTTAACTTTAGTTTGCTTTCACTTTTTTAGCTTTCTCTGTTAGAATAGAATGATTCTATTCTTTAGGATTGTTTCCTAAAGAAACGTTGTTTTATTCTTTTGTATAAATTGACCTTTCCATCTCTATTAATAATAAGCAAGTATTTTACCAGAGCCAATACTTCAAATTCTTTCAAAAAAATTATAATTTCTTTTTGAAATCATTTGTTAAACTTTTTTGAAATAATTTCAAAGTTTTCTTGTTTAAAAAAAAAAACCGGCTAGAGTTTCTATTCGAATTTTAAAGAACCATTAAAAACAAATCTTAGAAATTGTTTGAATTTTTGCATGATCTCTAGTTCGTGAATACAAACAAGCTTGTATCCCATGTGATTTTTCATTTTTCAAAACAGTAGGCTCTCCAAAAATCACAATTTTAAGAATCTTGTGTTTTTTGTTTACTGCTCCCGTTTTCGTCAGCTAAGGAACTCGCCGCTACTACAAACCTACTGCACCCGTTTGTGAGGGCTCAACACCATTACAGACAATAGACATTTGTGTTTTGAGCATCACTTTTTGCAAAAAATGGGCCTTTTCTTTTTAGAAGGGTTTTTGCCTTAAGTCTTCCTTCTCACGCCTGCTACACCATTTCTTTGGTGTTTGTTCAGCAGTATTCAGCCCTATTTGTCCATCCTTGAAGAAAACTCGACGGTTTTATCAGAAAACCTCAATATTTCTACAATTTTTGACCATTCATGGCTGTCGACTATATTTTTTCGAAACCCTAATTTCAGAACTCGCAAAATATTTTGATTTCAGATTCTTGGTGGGTTTTTTGAAAGCTCAATTGCGTCTTCAGATTTTTTTTGGTGCCTTGATTTTTGTGCCTCAATTTTCGAGCCAGCAGATCCAAACAACATATTCCTTCTGGGTTTTTCAAGCTCTCTTCTGAGTCACTCTTTTTTTGGGTCTTCTATTTTTTTGTCATGAAAAATGTGCCTCCACGGATTTTCACAATTTTTCATTGAAAATTGTGCCACGGTATCCCTGACAAATATTTTTCTTGAGCAAAACTCCAAATTTAATGGTCGAAATTATGGCACTTGGAAGCAGCTAATCATCACAATTTTTGAATATCAGATTACCGATCAACTAATTCTGGGTGTTACGAAGCGTCCGACTGCTCCTAGTTCTGATCAAGCTACATGGGATTTGAATAATTGGGAGGCAATGATGCTTCTTAAATTATCTTTGACTGATGATCAGCTTTCTCAGATTCCATCTAGCAAGACAATTGCCAAGATCTAAACACATCTCAAAGGTCTTCATGAGACTTCTGACAGAAGCAAAGCCTTCTTTCTAAAAAACACTCTGTTTTCTATTGTCATGGATGAGCACACCTCGCTCCAAGCACACCTAAAACGGATTTAGGAAATCTGCGATCAATTACTTGCCATTGGTCGCAAGATGGATGAAGAGGATAGTGTGGTTATCACTCTTTGGAGTTTACCAAAGTCCTATGAGCATTTTATCAAGACTCTCAACATCACATCTTTTGGTGTTGATTTAAGTTCACTGGTCTCTGCACCCTGTTGCTTCAGCAAGGTCGATGGAAACAACAGTTCGCGATAGCAGCTCCAGTTCCACCTCCACAGAGCAAGCCTTTACTGCGAAATCATTTCAGAAGGATAAAGGAAAGTTTCAACAGCCATCTCAGCAGAAGTCTTCTGCTCCAGCATCAAACAGTTCCCAAAAGAACATTCAATGCAACTACTGCCACAAGTTTGGACACATAAAAGTTGAATGTTGAAAATGCTTAGTTGCACAATCTAAGCAATAAAGTTCACAGCCCAAAGCAAACAATGTAGAGCACACTAAGCAAGCGGAATATGCCTTTTACACGTTCATGCCTAAAAGACCTGCAGACCATGTGAAGTCGTTTGCCTGGTACATTGATTCAAGTGCCTCTTGTCATTTCACTCACCACAAAGACAGGTTTACTGACTACAAGCCTTATTTAGATTCTATTATTTTTTGTGGTGGAGAAGAGTACATGGTTGTCAGCAAAGGCAACATTCAGATTCAGTCTGTTGGGAGGAATCTCATATTCCTTGATGTGTACTATGTTCCAGGGATGGAACTAAATCTACTCTCAATCAGTCAGTTGTTGTGACATTCTCCACACTTGGCAGTCACCTCTAGTTCACATCAATGCACCATCACTGATCGGGCGACTAAGTCTACAGTTGAAGTGGGTCTTGAGGATCATGGTCTTTCCAAACTTACTGATTCTGGGGATTCTCAAGACTTAGCTATGGCTGCTCGGCGATCTTCTGTCAGCACACTGGCATCAACAATATGGGCACTTAAATGTGCATTATCTCACACAGCTTGCTTGGGATGAGTTTGTTCTTGGATTGTCAGAGATTCAGACTCAACAGCTTGGAGTTTCTGATGCATCCCATGCTGGGAAGCTACATCGCACACCTTTCACCAGTGGCGATTCATGGCAAGCTTCTCAGGTACTTCAGCTTATTCATGCCAATATCTGCCGCCCTACGGCCACACCTTCTATTCTTGGGTCCAAGTATTTTATATTGTTTGTTGATGATTTCAGTAGAAAAATGTGGGTGTATTTCCTTAAAAAGAAATCAGATGCATTTACTGTATTTCAAAAGTTTAAACCTTTAGTTGAAAGAGTCTGGGAAACCTATTATTACTCTTAGATCAGACAATGGGGGGGAATTTTATTCTAACGTTTTACTATATTTCAAAAGTTTAAACCTTTAGTTGAAAAAGAGTCTAGGAAATCTATTAATACTCTTAGATTAGACAATGGGGGAGAATTGTATTCTAATGTTTTCTCCAACTTCTTGGATACACATGGCATCCAATGCCAGCTAACCAAACCCCACACACCACAACAGAACAGTGTAGTTGAACATCGAAACAAGACAATCACCGAGATGGGTCGAACACAGACATGCTCCGAAAGAGTTTTTGGCAGAAGCAGTTAACACTACAATTTATCTGTTGAACCGGTCACCTATAGTGGCGGTCAAAGGTAAAACTCCGAAAGAGGCCTGGTCAGGTCACAAGCCCAGAATCAGTCACCTAATGGTTCTTGACTCGATTGCTTTTGTTTGGATCCCTGATGCGTCACACACCAAGTTGGATGCCAAGAGTCAAAAACTCATGCTTGTTGGATACAACAGTCTTCACAAAGCCTACCGCCTTATCGATGTTGAGACATCTCATCTCATCTACAATTGAGATGTAGTCTTTGATGAGCAACGAGGACCATTCATGCCTGTTTCTCCCATTTCAGATCCAACAAACTAGCCTATGCAGGCTAATGATTTGAGAGTTCGGCTTCCATTAGGTCCACCTGATGAGAGGGCTCCAATAGCTCTTGCAATTTCAGTTACACCAGTGACACCTGTATAGACACCTTCGGCTTCTCCTGCAAGATCACCTTGATTTGTAGATGTTTCACCTGAGTTTGATCCAGATTCTTCTCATGAGGAACCTACTAATCAAGCATCTCCTAATACTCATGTTGGTCATTCCCCTATCCGAGCTAAGTGGTGGGCTAAGACGCTTGTTGATCTTCGTGAGAACTGCTTGGAAAAAGGGCAAAAATACAAATTCTATTAACTTTTCTCTCATGGCCAACATTCACAGTGTGTTTGAAACTCAAACATACTCTGAGGCTAAAGGAATTCCAGAGTGGGAACAAGGCATGACATCTGAACACCAGAGCCTGTTGAAGAACAACACTTGGGTCCTTTCCAATCTCCCACCAGGGAAGAAACCAATTGGCTACAAATGGGTCTATAAGATCAAATACAAATAGGATGGTACTTTTGATAAGTACAAAGCTCATTTAGTGGCGAAAGGTTTTTCTCAATGTCAAGGCATTAATTATGAGAAGACTTTTGCGCCTACTGCAAAGATGCGCACGATCAGATTAGTCCTAGCCATGGCAGCACAATTTGGTTGGAAAGTCCATCAGATGGAAGTCAAGAGTGCTTTCTTGAATGGTGATCTCTATGAAAAAGTCTATATGACGCAGCCTCCTGGTTTCAAGGTTGTTGGTAAAGACCATCAGGTTCTCAAATTGGTAAAAGAACTCTATAGTTTGAAGCAGGCCCTTTGGGCATGGTACATAAAAATTGATAAGTACCTCAATGATCAAGACTTCAAGAGGGGTTCTTTAGACTGAAATTTGTACATCAAGACTCTTGACAGTGACATCATCCTTTTGGTTATTTATGTGGATGATCTGATCATCACTGGCAGCTTGGCATCTTTGATTCAGGGAATCAAACAAAACTTATGCCAGTCTTTTGATATGACTAACCTTGGGCTCATGCATTATTGCCTAGATGTTGAAGTTTGGCAACAGTCTTCTAGTATATTCATCTCTCAATCCAAATATGCCAGGGCCTTGTTAGACAAATTCCGTAAGCAGGATTGCAAGCTTGCATCTACACCTATGGAGAAAGGTCTCAAGTTATCTGCAAACTCAGATTCTCCTTCCGTTGATGATACTACATATAGGCAACTAGTAGGCAGCCTCATCTAACTCTCTACTACTAGACCTGATATCAGCTTCGTAGTTAGCTATATTTCACGCTTTATGACAACTCCCAAGGCTAATCGTCGGATGGCAGAAAAGCGTGTGCTTCAAAGAGCACTTCAGATTATGGACTTGTGTACTCTCGAAGTTCTAATCCTATACTCGGTGGGTTCACAAATTCATGCTCTGTTGATGATAAAAAGTCAACTTCTAGATATGTGTTCAATTTGAGATCCGGTACCATTACATGGACCAGTAAGAAGTAGCAGGCAGTTTCTCTCTCCTCTACAGAGGCTGAATACAGAGGGACTGTTAAGGCAAGATGTGAAATTGTTTGTTTTGTCGAATGCTTGGGGATATGCAAATGTCACCAACAAGACCGACTACTCTATTTTTTGATAACTAAGGCGTTATCAAGTTAGCACGAAATCCAGTCTTCCATGAACGAACCAAGCATGTAGATGTTCGCTGTCATTACATACAACAGTTGGTTGAAGACGAGACTATAGATTTGCAGTATGTTCCTACCTCAGATCAGACTGCAGACATTCTCATCAAGCCTCTTGGTCCTGTTAAGTTTGTCAAATTTAGAGGACAGCTTGGTGTTCTAGATAGATTAACCATTAAGGGAGGGTATTACGATAATAAATAGTCATCTATTATTAGTTAATGGTTATCTATTGTAAATATCTAGTTAGCTTTAGTTTGCTTTCAATTTTTTAGCTTTCTCTGTTAGAATATAATGTTTCTATTCTTTACAATTGTTTCCTAAGGAAACATCGTTTTATTCTTTTGTATAAATTGACATTTTGGTCTCTATTAATAATAAGCAAGTATTTTACCAATTACTTCCATAATAAGCCCTTGGTTAGAGTTCTCCGCTTGGTAGATGGGGAACAAATCCCAATGGGGTCCCTTTATGAGGCCATGGATAGGGCCACAGAGGCTGTAAGAAATAAGTACAAGGGAGAGAGCCTAAAATTTCAGCCAATATGAGATATTATTGATAGGAGATGGAGCAATCAGCTCCACCAACCCATTCATGCAATAGGGTATCTCCTCAACCCTTGTTGCCGCTTCTCTCCATCAAATGCGGATACCAATGGAGAGGTCATGGAGGGCTTCAGTGAATGCATGCAGAGAATGGTACCTGACATTGCGGTGAGAGACCTCATTATGGTAGAAATGGAAGTGTATCAAAATGCAATGGGCAAACTATTCTCCTCAGCCTTGGCAAAGAGAGACAGACACACTCAGACACCAGGTACAATATCTGGAATTTGGAATCTCTCACATGCATGATAAGTAGATAAATACTAAGCTACAAAAAGTTCTCCACATCTTGCATTCTAACTCTTTAATATTTGTCTTGCAGATTGCTTGGTGGCGAAATTGGGGTGGCAATGTCCCAAATCTACAAAAGCTTGCTCTTCGGATCTTATGTCAGCCTTGTAGCTCATCCAGTTGTGAGCGTAATTGGAGCTTGTGTGAATCTATTCACACAAAAAAGAGGAACAAGTTCGCACAAAAACACCTAAATGACCTTGTCTTTGTGCATTATAACCTCAAGTTGAGCATAAGAAAGGTAATGTCAGCAGCAGCTGAGCCACTTGATCTGGATGACATAGATCCTTTTGGCGATTGGACAACATAAGGGCAGCCTTCACTGTTTATTGAGGATGACATATATGAGTTGGAGAGGGAGGCTATGGAGGGGGGTTGTTTTGTAGTGGGACTAGACAACATTTAGGAGGGCAGTGAGCGTGGGGACAGTGACAGTGAGGATGAGGAGGATGAGGAGTCATTACCAGGGCCAACACCAGCACCAACACAAACAATTGTTATGGCTAGAGCTGCTAGACCCCCTCCCTCTCCCATATTTTTTACTAGAACTACTAGGAGGGGAAGAAGAAGATGTAGATTAGTTTCATATTGAACTTCACATTTGTTTTTGCTTATATTTTGACAAAGCCAATTTGGTATTTGTAGTTTGCTTCAGAGTTCAGAGTCTCTGACTACATCGGCATTCCACATGAGGATGCGATTTTGTTACTTATTGCATATATATATATAATGCATTTTTAATTAAATTAAAGTCATTTTTTAAATTCTCGAGAAATTGCTGGTTTCTCTTTGATATTTGCCGAGGAAAAAAATTTGGCCTTGCCGAAAAGTGGCAAAGAACAACAATTTGAACTATGCTTGCCAATTTGAAGTTAAGTATGATTGCCACAATTACTATTTGATTTATCTAAATAGAATCATGAGGATAATCTGATAAAGCCAAAAACTTAAAAATAATTACACCATCTTGATGAGGATGAAATTGCAAAGACTCAAGCCAACATTATTAATCAAACAGTTAGTACAAAAAACCATTCCATTGTTTAAACAAGGCCTATTACAATACTTGTGCAAAAAAGAACACTATTGCATATCAAACACAACAAATTGGTTTTCAATCAAGGCCAAAAAGCTTACACGTCTTAAAATAGATAGAAAAAATAGTAAAAAGCATTCACATCCAAATAGTTTTGCATTAGAGTTGCAACTAGATCAAACAAATACTTTGACCACCCAATAAAAATAGTTTGTGTTAGACCCAACCAAGTAATTATGCTTCATTATACTTAACAAATGTCAACTGGGTGCTCTCCGATATCTCTAAAGTTGCCTCAAGTTCATGAGTGAGCTCAACTACCTCCTCCTCCTTTCCCATCAAAGCAATGTAACAAGTGCATAGATTACCTTCTTGAGTGGGTTTGCACTTGTTACGATGCTTTGATGGCATAGTTACACCACCATAGGGGATGGTGAGACAAGTTTCCAGGATAGGAGGATAGAGGGGCCTTAATTTGGGGATGGCAGAGGGATAGCGGGGGGGTTGTATATATTATATGTATGGTACTTAAAATGCTAGTTATGAAAAGATTTATTGCAATATAAGATATAAAGATGTAAAAGAGTAAATATTTGAACATTTCATTGAATTGGAACATCAAACATTGAACATAAATAGTCAAATCAGAAAAATAATCAACACTGGGACATACCCCCATCCTTGGCGGAGGTGGTGGAATCTGGTGGCACCACTAAGGATGAGGGAACAGAGTCCCCAAGTTCCCGGTGCGTCCAAGTCCTAGGTGCATGGGGCAAGGGGGGGACACGTCCACATGTTCCTATGTTTGATGGTAAAGGAAGAGGAGGTAGTTGAGCTCACTCGTGGACTTAAGGTAACTTCAGAGATATTGGAGAGCACCCAATTGGCTCTTCAGGAGCTGCAACTTCAATTGGATGAGGTTACCATGGAGTTAAGCCAAGTATGATGTTCACCAACTACGAATTAAATTCAGCTTCCCAGTGGCAGTTGGTAATGAGTTGATACTCATGGGTTGTAGTGAGGATGTGGCTACACCTCTCACTGATCTAGATGCAATGCATTCAGCTAGGATGAGTACTTTGATTGAGAGCTACAGAGGACCTCTTGTTGTATCAGGTTCTCTAGTAATCAGCACATTGACAGATGATGCATGGCAGCTCATTGAGAGTCCTTGTGAGGTAGAGGTGGATTTGTCAATGAAATGTGTGACAATTCATGGCACTACTCCATCTTCTTCATAGAATATACGCAGAGTATCATCTATTTGGGAGGTTGGTTCTTGTGTTGGGTCGTTTCCCTCTAGAAATAATCCTATTTTTTTATTCCATGCAATTGATTATGCTTGACAGTTTGTTGAGCCTCAGAGATGGAGGGACGAGTTGAGGGTTTTCAAAGAGAAGGTTGATTCAACCTTGTCTCGTTTTGACTGCACACATAAACATGTTGAGTACCTACTTTGAAGAGTCAAATTTTAGGAGAGCTAATATGGTGTTAAGGTTGGTACTCTCTATTCACAATTTGAGGTTTATCAAGAGTGCATTGGAGGCACTTAAATTAGAATATCTCCAATTGTTTCATGAGAAAGAGTATGCAATTGGGTATGCAAAAAGGTTTGGATGGGACCACCCAGATAGTTGTTCGAGGTCTGAGATTGGAGTAATCGTTTGATTCTCAATTCACAAGTTGTTAATGGTGAGCCACTGACAGAGATAAGATCCTTTTATCGGAACTACACACTGAAGAGCATGTATCATTTCTCTTTTGATCCATGGGTAGAGGACTTGGTTATGCGTTGATGTGGATGGGCTCCAAGATCATACCATCCTTTATGGGATAGGTATATGCCATCATTCGTTGCTAAAGCTAGTAGCTGCAAGTTGGTGGGAGACTACTAGCAAAGTCAGTGCATCCATGACAATTTAGTGGAAGACGAATATTTTGGTTGTGATACGAACACCTTTCGGAGTTATCATCTTCGTAGTACAATTGGGTGCTACACTCATATGGGATCAGTAGAATGTAGACAGACTGTAATGTCTCCATTTTTCACGAGCATCAAAGTTTGAGTGATAAGCCTACTATTATGTCCTTTGTAGGCTAATTGTTGTGGATAGAGGGTATTCTGAGGAAGAGGCTTGGTTAATGGAGGTTCTTGCCTTCAACAGAATTCAGCATGTTCCAGCTTGATCTACTTTGGCTCAGATTGAACTTTGTTTGCGCTTCGTTTACTATACTTACTATTTCTCGTAAGTCTAAGGTTGATCGAGAAGGGCCCTTTCTAGTTTTAGTAAGGCAGTCATATGGAGAGAGGATGCAATGATCGAGACTCCCTAGTTTACACGGTTTGTCAAGTTAATGAGTATTTAATCAGATATTAATATTTCAATGGCCTTTATTAATATTTGATTATCTAAGATATATTATAAAGTCATCAACTTTATAATAAAATTGGGGCCATGTTAAGGATAATGGGTAATTAATACCCATTGATTAAAAGTGTGCTTTATTAATGATATATTAAAGTCAACTCATTATTATAAAAGATATCAAAATCATTAAAGGGCCTTCCTAATGAAGATTCATGGAGAATTATTCATAAAAGAGCTTTGGAAGGAAAACAAAAGGCATTCTATTATGCATTTATATTATCGATTTGCATGAAGGGAAGATTGTAGACGGATTTCAGATTTCAAGCTTGAAGAATTGTGAATTTTCTAAGTTATTCAGCATAGGGAAATAGTGAAACACCCAACATATCATACAGAGCGTTCGCTTCATCCAGAGGCCCAGAATGAATTTATTGTTGCAGAATTAAGGGTTTGCATGCTTCATTAGTTTCCAGAATAGTTTGCAAAGGTTGAAGAATTTCTTTATTGAAGACCGCAGCCATTGTATGGAATGTGTTTGGTACTTTCGGAGAGTTGCAGGCCATCTAGAGGCAGTGGCATTCATTTAGAGGGCAGCATTAGGTAACAAAGATGCCCGTTTAGACCTGGAAATGTCTATGTTCCACAATTACTCGTATTGGCAGCAGGATATATTCAATTTCTTAACTGCAATCCATTTTCGTGCTACAGCATACCTGCGTTATCATTCCAGGTGCTGCCATAGGTGATCATTTATATCAGACTGGCATTATTTGGAAATTTATATTTAGCCAAGATTCTTGGCTAAATTGTCCTAGAGATTGCAAACAATAAGGAATATTTAATTGCATGCCATAAGTTTGATATAATGTCATATCTTGTAAATTGGTTTCTGGATTTGATTGTGTATGTTTTTTAATCATCCAGAAACCAATTTGCATTCAAATGGAATGTGGAAATCTGATATTGTTAATGTCATATCTTAACTGTTCATACTCAGCTTATTAGAGTGCACGCCAAGTGTTTCTGAAAATGTTCATTGGCTCTGGGTGCACATTTTACATGTAGAAGTCATATGTATGCATTCAAAAGCACAAAAAGATTGCATTTAGCATTTAGTTCTTTGCCTAGATATCTGAATAATCATTTGCAAGCATTTAAACTTCATTTGAGACCATTCCAAGCAAGCACAAACAATCTAAAGTAAAAGACAGCGAGAGAGAGCTTGCATTCAAAGTGTTTGACAAAATGTCAAACATCTGAAAAGTAAGAAAATTTGGTGTTTGTTCGAGTTAGAACCAGTAGGGGTTATTGTGATTTGCATTACTTGTGATGGTTGAGTGAAATCAATTCTGAAAATAACTAAGTGTTGGTGTAACTAAGTATTTACTAATTACATTTTACTTAAGTTTACTTAGGATAATGCATTTTTTACTTGTCATGTAGACACCTAGGAGTGTGTATTCTATTTGAGCACATAGTGTTGCCTCACACCTCGTTGCTTATGAGCTCCACCTTTGTGTTCTTATCACATTGTCATCCTCTCATTGTTGCACATACTTTATTGCACAATGGAGGGTGGACATGTGATTACACCTTGCATAGTTGATAGCTTATCTCTATCATCACTCCTAGTTATCATGCATTGCCTATATATTCAAGCACATCCATGATGTATTCATCCATTATCATTTGATCAATATTAGGATTCTCATTTGATCATCATTTTGTCTCTCGTGTGTCATCTCTTGAGCTTGCAGATTTTGGCATATATTCATTGCCTTAAGCAAATTCTTACACAGCATCAGAGCCAAGGGAGCATTCCTTTCAGTCATTGAAGAGCTTTACTTGTCTCATCTTTTGGAGGGCCACAATTCAAATGTGTGATCAACATTTTGTGGAAGCATTTTGAGCAAGATCAGACCTCACCATTGCATCTGGGTGGTCGTTCCGGTCAATTTTGACTATGAAATTTAAATACCTTGGGCAAAAGTCAAATATGAGGCAATTTTTTTGCAAGTCGGACCCCTAAGGCCCAATCTGCAATTTGGTACGATTTTGGACATTATTGCATTTCAGATCTAAATTATTGGAAATGGAATAACATGTATTTGCTCATAGAGATGTAAGTGCATATGGAACGATGGAAATGAAATGTGATGATGCTTTTGCATGAAATGGAAGGTGGAGTGAAGTGAAACATGACCAAGTTCTTGGGCAAGAACTTGCAACTTCTTCAAAAATGAAGGAAAATTGAAAGCAAGCACACAAAACACAAAAACAAACTTCAAAAGAAGAATGTACTTTTTGGAAATTGACTCAAGCATGTCAACAAGCAAAGCACTTCAATATGTAATTTTGAATTTGGAGTTTGGGAAAAAACCAAAAACATGAAAATGAACCATTTCATCATTTTTAAAGGAAAAATACACTTTCCATGGCAACAAAATCAACTAGTGTAAATCATCAAGCTAAAATGTGCATAATATCAACAAGATAAACACAAATTAATTAGCAAGAAGGAAAATGTCCACTTACATGATGATTATGTGCCAAAAATGAAGGAGGGAAAAGCTCCAATATTGAAAAACTCTCCAACAAACTTAGATCTTTTCAAACTTTGCAAGAGAAATCCGCAAGGGGTAGCAAATAAGGCATTTTTTATGCATAATGCCAAAAACGTGCCATAGAATCTCTGAAACTTCCAACATTTTTAAACAAATGCATGTTCATGGGACATTTTTGGGTAAAAACATGGTTCAAATCTGTCATGTTCTAAGTCGGTTTTGTCATTTGAATGCAAAAATGTGCCCTTTGGTTTATTGAAGATGAATAAATATGACAAAATCACCCTTCTCCAAGAAAAAGCGTAATTAAAATCACTCTAAAATGGACATTTTTGAAGAACAAAATGCCTGCAAATCATCATAAAAGAAACATTTTTAGCATGAAATCAAACATCCATAGCATGGAAATGTCAAAAGATGCAAAAATGCCTTTCCTATTTGGGGTTTTCAAGTCATTCCATGATCAAATCCAAGTTTTTGAGTGAAAAATAGGTTCTCAGAGGGCAATCGCATTAAGTTTTTTCAAAAACAAGTTTTGAAGGATCAAAAATGTGTTTCAATGCAAACGCACCTTCTGGAGGTGATAACATGTTTTAAAAATGTCATATGAAGCAAAATGCACCTTTTGGAGGCCATTACATATCTTAAAAACATGTAATGGGCTCTCCCAAGGCAAAAACGAACCTTTTTGGTGCATACGCATGTTTTAAAAACATGCTTTTTGCCCAAAAACGGATTTGGGAAGTGCAAATACATGTCTTTGGTGCAAAACACACCTTTTTGGTGTAAAGACATGTTTAAGTTACATGCATATGCAACTCAAGGCAAAAGCTCACCTTTTTGGTGCATATGCATATTATTCATGTAGTTCACCTTTTTGATGTCATTGCAAATTTTAAGTTTACATGCAATAGCATCAAAAAGGTCCACTTGCAAGCAATTTTACACATTTAAGTGATTTTTATAAGCACGTGTCAATTTAATTTTGATAAAATATTACTTAAGTGGGACATAATCTATATTTAAATTATCATATTAACAATATCATATGTTAATATCCTTTAATAAGTAATATTTACTAGAGCATTTGATTTAAATATCAAAAATTAAATTGAACTATATAATTAATATGGTCACAAGTGAAAAATCAAAAATTAAACTCAACTTAAAAACATAACATAAAGTGCACTATAGTTACTTTAAGCGAAAGTTTAATCGAAAAGTAACTTAAAAACACAACATAAAGTGAATTTAAATTATATTTTTCAAAAAGTGAATGTCAAATTAAAAATATAACATGATACTTTTAATTCGTGCAGTTGCATCAAAAAGGTCCACTTTTTGGGCACTAAATTAGTCATATCATTTGACTGACAACTCCAATGAAGCCCCAAGTTAGATCAAATCGAAGGGGAAACCAAAAGCCATGACTTGAGCAAAACCAAAGGACTAAAAACAAGAAACAAACTCAAAAACGAAGAAAAGGACAATGAAGTCCTCAAAAATCAAGCATAGGCTCAACAATCAGAAAGAAGAAAAAGACTTGACAAAAGCCTTTCGTAAAAGAATTTGCGACGTGAATTGGAGTTGATTGATTGATCAACATTAAGCAATCAAATAACAAATTCAACTTAGACATGAAACTAGTTTGAAGAAGTTTTGTACTATTACCTGGATTTTGTGGTGACAAAATGCAGGACAACAGTTGGCTCTGTCTGGGGAATGTTACTCATTTATTCTTGGGAACAAAGAGTGATATAGATTCCAGTTCTCTAAGTGCCTTTATCCACTCCATTGGATAATAGAGTCAGGTGACAAAAGAAAACAAAAACTAAACTACGACTCAAAAACAAAAACTATGTACAAGTGTATCTGATAATTACTTAAAGTAATGTTACAAATGTTGTCCATTGTAGGGTAGTGGCATTGGTGTTCCATCATGATATGCAAGCCAGAAACTGTTTTCGCCCACAATCTGATGAATTATAAAAGGTCATTGCCAAAGAGTGTCAAACTTGTTGTAATGACCCTCCTTGGTATAGCTTGAGATTACTTTATTTTCTTAAATGTGTAAGTGTCTAGTCTCTTTACAATTTCCCTTGTGCAATGGTAATTATGTACAATTTTGCCTTCTATTTTGTCTTATATATAGTAAGCCATACTAATTCCAATCAAAATAATGATTCTTTCTTCTTAATATTTGATATTGGATATTAATTCTTAATGATCTCCTGATATATCCCTCTGATTATGAGTAGAGGTCTAATGATTATTGGTACAAGGATAAAACTTCTATTCCAAGTATCCACCCAATTTGACATCAATCCCCTTAGATAAGTATTATCACACTTAATGGTTTATATTAATCGGTTAGTTACTTGATACTATATGCTTGGACTGGCGATCTATAGTTGGATATTATTCTCTTACATATATAATAACACTGGAGTGAAGGAATGACCAATATCACCACTAAAAGTGCTATCCAGAAATGTATTTGCACTTACATATGCTCTGATTTTTCCTCCTTTCCTTAGTCAATGTTACTGTAGGATATTTGAAACAAATATGTTCGCAAAGTGAGTGCCCTAAGTAAATCACGCCACTAGATGATGGAGAGTGGCAAACGATGTCCAATTATCCTCCCCGATATATTCAACAGTTGGGCAGGTATCATGGATGCCTACTTATTTTTTCACGTGAAATCCTTCTTTATCCTTGGAATGATGGAGTGTTTGGGTGTAACCACTTGACTACTCTGCAGATACAGAGTTTGGTGTCCGACATTGATGTCCTTAATCCATAGTTGAATCCTCCTCCTTATACTCCTACCAACAAAGGGATGTTTCCTAAGTGATACATCAGTGCCTCTTCATATTCCTCGTTTCTTCTTAACTAACGATTCAAAAAATCTTAAATTGATTAGTCAATTGGATTATTAACGATCAATAAACTTCAATGCAAATTAATGTGAACCGATTAATAATATTGGCTTTATCGATCACACTATTCATGAAGTAGTGTTTATAAAGTTGCCATCGAATATATACTCCAGTATGACATTTGATAACCTCTATTGACAAACTTATATTTTAGGATTCAACGCCTTCATATTATCTATGACATTGCATGTATAATCAGTGACTTTTACCATAGGCTTCGTCGTTCAAAGGTGACATTATATTTCAAGTAATGAAATTTATTATTATATCGTATATAATATTATATATACAAATAAATATTTAAATCGCATTTATTCATTTAGTTTGTGTTTTGATATTACTCTATCATTTATTTATTATTCTCTTATAATTATCAACCGTATGTAATATTATAATATAATTATAATATTTATATCATTTATCAATTATCTTAGTGAGATTCAATTTCATAGGGTCATAATTACCTGTTGTTAAAACATATCTATTTAAGTTTTATTTCAATATTATTTGATTATTTAATATTTTATAAATATTGTTTTAGTAATAATTGGTTATATTTATTATTTAAATATTGTTTTGTGTCATTGTTTTAATTAGTTTGACCTCTGAGTTTGGGGATATCATACTTGCCATGCATTCCTTTTCATTCTCATCTTTTGTTCCAAAGTAGAACAAGTTCACCAATTTGAAATTCTAGATACTTAGCTTTTTTGTCAAAAAGAACTTTGACTTGTTGCTAATGAGCAGCAAGCGTGTCAACCACTTCTTTCCTTCATTCCTCCAATTGCTGAAGAAACATAATCATATTATCTAGTGCATCTGAATAAGTGTCATCCTCAATGGCTCGTACCAACTTGAAAGTTGGAAACTCTAATGTTATTGGAATCTCAGCATTCATCCTGTATAGCAACTGAAAAGGTGACATTCCAATTGCTCGCTTTGGAGCAATCCGATCTGCCTACAAAGCTTTAAAGCATCAAACAAAGCTTTGTGCCAAGTTCTCTGATTCGAATCAACCAACTTCTTAATGATAGTCACCATATTCTTGTTGCTTGATTATGCTTGACCATTACCTTGTGGTTAATAATCAGATGCGTGTGCCAAAGTAATCCCGTGATTAAAACAGAATTCAATAACCTCCTTGGAAAAGAAAGCAACGACATTATCTGCAACAATATTATTTGGAACACCAAAACGTGAAATGATATTCTGCTTCAAAAAGACAAATTATTTCAAATGTAGAACCTTTCACTTGAATTACTTCAACCCACTTGGTAAAGTAATCTGTTGCTGCTAAAATATAGGTATGACCCTTGCTTGAAGATGGATTAATGATACCAATAAAATCAATTCCCCATTGTTGAAATGGCTCATCAATCACAATCAGTTTTAATGGAAGAGCAGCAAGTTTCTACTTTCCAACAAACTGCTGACATAATTCACATTTCTTTACCCATTGTAAGCGTCTTGAAAAAGCATGGGCCAATAATACTTTACTCTCAAAATCCTATGTGCAGTAACAAGTGTTGAGAAGTGTCCACCACATACCTGATTATAAAAAGAATCCAAAAGTCGTACTTTCTGACTTTTATCAACACATCTTAGGAATGTTCCATCCATTGCTCGCTTGTAAAGATCATTTTCCCAAAGAAACAAAACTCCAAGCTTTTAACTTGAGAGTCCTTCATTCTTTATATGTCAAATGTGGAGGACATTCACCATAGCTTAAATAGTGTGCCATATCATAGAATCAATCATCCATAGTGCTAACGAACAAGACAATAGGAAGAAAAGAGGAATTCTCATCTTCTACCTGCAAGGGTTCATTTTCAGCCATAAGCTAACAAAGTCCTTTACTATGAACTAACTTGGTAGGTCGTATCTCCATATCATACCCCTGAATCTTGGCTATCCAGTTTCCTCTTTTAGTACCAGAATCTTGCTAAGTCAAAATAGTCTTGATAGTCATATTTGGGACTAGAGAAATGATATGACAATTCAAAATATAGAATCTGAAATGCTTCACTGCTTTGACAACAGCATAAGCATGTTTCTCCATTTGACTATATTTCAATTCATGAACCTTCAGGGGACAACTCATGAATGAAATAAGTGATTCAATACCTTCATCATTTCTCTACATCAAAATAGCAAAAAGAGTATGCTCCGAAGCATAACTATAAATAATAAAGCTCTATGTATAATCAGGACATACCAACACAAGAGCATGTGCTAGAGCATCCTTGATTTCAGCAAATGCTTTTCTTCCTTCTTGGTTCCAATGGAAAGCATTTTTTTCCTTTCATTATTTCAACAATATGACGAGTTTGTTTAGCAAAATCTGGTATAAACTTTCTCAAAAAATTCACCTTAAAGAATGAACTGTTGTTTTACTTGATATCAAAGATAAGCTTTGTATTGCTTGTACCATTCCTGGATCAATCCTAATACCTTCTTTCGACACAATGTGTCCTAGAAGTTTTCCCTCCATTAGACCAAAAACTGATTTTTTGATATTCAAAGAGATGCCATGCTATTTGCATCTTTCTAGAACTTGTCGGAGATGAAAGAAATGATTTTTGACATTTTCTGGAATAAACAATCAAATCATCCAAGTATACAACAATACTACCATTGATCAAACCATCAAAACTAAGATCCATTGCTCATTGAAAAGTTGCTCCAGCACTGATAAGACCAAAAGGCATTCGCCTATATGCAAAAGTTCCCCATGGAGTACTAAATACCGTCTTATTCTGATCATCTTCACGAACCTCAATTTGGTTGTAACCTAAACAGCCATCTAACATAGAAAACATTTCAGAATCAGTAACAACTTCACTTAGTCCATGACCGAAAGTGGATAATTATCCTTGCGAGATGCTTGACGGAGATTAGGAAAATCCACACATGTGAATTTCTTCATTTTTCTTTCTAACAGGAACTATATTAGCTCCCCAAGATGAATGATGAATAGGGAAAACAATACCTGCTTCAAGCATCTTTTGAATTTCTACCAAAATGATACCTAAAGCCTTGGGATTTTATTGTCTCTGTTGTTGGCCAAAAGGAACTGTGCCAAACATAGGGGGAATATCATGTTGTACTTCTCTTGGATGAAAAGACTTGAGATCTTCATAAGAATAAACTAGAACATCTTTGTATTCCCGAAGCAAGGTGATAAACTTTTCCTTCTCTTCCTCCGTGCACCGATTACCAACGTTAACTAGCTTTGGGTCTTCTTCAATTCCAATATTGTATTTCTCATACTATTCCATAGATCGCATCCTTGTATTTTGTTGTTCCTTAACATATCTATCATGCTTGTCAAAAAGGTTTTCCAAGGAAACCAAACCCTTTGGAATCTTATTTCCCTTACACTGAATAACTTCATGACCAGTTTCAAGATCTATCTCATAAATTACTTCATTGGAGGCATTTTCACTTCCTTCAAAATACAACCCATCAAAACCCTCCTTTGTTTCAAGAAAATTGATGATTTGAGTATCATCATTGAACACTTCCCAATGTTCACAATTATCTAGAACACTTGGTCGATAAACCAAATGTATTTCACATATATTGTCTTAAAAATCTTTGTGTGGAAGTAGCAGAGTTGCTGAAACAGCTAGTAAATCAGCCCTATCATTCAATTCTCTAGGAATTACAAAAATATTGAAAGCATCAAACAATTTGATGTAACCTCAAGCTAAATCAGGGTAATGTCTAAGTTGATCATTTTTCGCATGATATTGACCCTTGATTTGACATACTACCAACTCAGCATCTCCATTTACATGCAAGTTTTGAATCCCTCTAGCTTGCGCCATGTTCAACCCTAATATCAAGGCTTCATATTTAGTCATATTATTGGTGTTAGGAAATTGCAACTTGTAAGAAAAAGGAAACAATTCACCATCAAGTGAAATAAAACTCTAGCACTGGATCCCATAGAAGCACAACTATCATCAAATTCCATACTCCAAACAGTACTATAACTACTTAAACTTCCTCCAGAATTGTTCATAATGATTCTCCCTTCAAGAGAATCAATGAAATCACTTTCAGAAAGAGTTTCTTCATCTTTAAAACAATCCATAGGATCATCTTTAAGAATAACTCCTTCCTTCGGAATAACATCTTCTTCTATAACTTCAACAACATCAACAAATCTTTCAATGTCTGATAATAATGAAGAACTTTAAAAATCAGTCCAATCTTTGGCAACTCATGATACTTCATCAACATGTAGGTAGTAATTACCTATTCTGGCTAACTCAAAAAGAATTTGAGCATGTGGATCATTAGACTTGACTACCACATACTTTGTTTCTCTTTCAAAGTACAACTTTTGCATAACACCTTTAACTAGTACTCTAGCTTCAGTCATACCCATATTGAGTTCTCCTACATCTTTGTAAAAATTGCGACCAAGTAACATACCATAGGAGGCTGGTACATCAGCAACTAAGACGGTCATCTTGATCCTTTTGTTTGGAAAAGACACAAAGGCAAACTGAGCATCTTTGATTTGTCCTTTTAGGGGTACTTGTTTGTTTTCCAGAGTAACAGCTACCAAAAGACTTAGTTAAAGTCAAACCTAAAGCATCTACAACCTTGGCTGGCATAACATTATCAAAGGCACCAAAATCTATTACATAATTGCTTAACTTGAAATCATTGATCAAAAGAGAAATATAGAAAGGTTCAATCTTTCTTGGAACTAAGGATGGAATGGTTATTAAGTTATTTGGCATATTTTTTATTTCAAAGGCAACCAAATGAGTTTGGGTAAGCCTAGATTCTTTGACAAATTTAGTAAGTCTATCCAGCTGATCTGGATAGGCTTGTAGATATTCAACCTCAGACATTTGAATTTTAGTCTTCTTAGCATGATCTATAATATCAAAAGCCTAGAAAGAATTTGCTAAAGAAGAATTGAAATTTTCAACCTGGGTTTTAGCACTAATATTAGGCATACTGGATTTAGAAATACTAGATGTAGGAGCAAATTAGTCAGCACTTACTTGATTTTTAGCTAGATTATTAGGTGGGCTAGGTAATGTTGTTCCCGCTTTGCAATGGTCACAGGCATTTGAGGAATATCCAACTTATTTTCGGCCTCTTCTTGTTGTTGAGCCAGCTTGGTTTGTGAACGTGTCATCACCGCATAAGCTTATGCAAAATCAATTTCATGATCTACATCATTGTATTGTACGTACCCAATGGTAGAGTCACCAGTTGTTTGAGGATCATCATGATATAGAGCAGCAATATCCTCAGAAGGATATTCATCTTGATTATCATTCATTTTATCAACTTCAAAGTAACTAGTAGTTGTGCTACTTGGTGGTGCTTCAAGCACAAGCCTCTCCGAAGGAGGAGGAAGCTTATTCTGATTTTTAGCTACATAATTATTCGCAGCATTAGGATATGGTCGCCTTAGAATATCCTTATATGGTGTCGGAAATGACCCTTGAGATATTTGCTTCTTGAGAGCAAGAAGTTCATTTGCTAACTTCTGAACCAATGAATCAGATATACCCGAGAAAGAAGATTTTGGGAAGGAATTGTTCTTAAATCAGCTGGCATCTTTACAAATTTTTCCCAGCAAGAATCCGATCATCTTCAATCTCAGTTGCCAAAGATTGTGCAAGAGCCAACATTGCAGGAGCATCTCTTCTCAACAAAAAGTCAACTTCAGGAAGCTGAGTGTTGATGAAGAAACACTTCAAATTTGTGGCAGTGGGCTAAGAAGCAGTAGGAATTCGATTAGCCAATTTATTGAACTTAGCAATAAACTCCCACATTTTGTCATTTGCTTCCTTCTTCATTTGTGTGAGTTGTGTTAGGAGAGCATGCTCATCTTCTGCAAGCTTGAACCTTTCAAGAAACTTAGCATGCAAAGATGCCCAATCTATGATAGAATTAGGTTCCAAATTATAGAACCGGTCAAGTGCTTTACATTGTAAGGTTTCAATAAGAAGTCTTACAGATATATTTTCATGTTCAACACCAAAAATTCCTATAGCAATGTAGATGACTTTAATGTGTTCATTCGGGTGTTGCTTACCATCCTCGTAGAATTTGGGAAACTTCTTACGAGAACCTTGAGGTAATGCATGCAATGGTGCTGCAAGATTCAATGGACCAAAAGCTGCTCCCCACAGACCAGCAGCCATATTGATGACTAGAGGATGAGTAGTATGAGTAGCAACATGTAATTGTGCAGTGGACAAAAGGGGTTTGAGAAAAAATTAGGAATCTTCATTGGGTATAACAGTCTTCCTTTTAGGAGGATAGCTTGTAGAGAGAGAGAGAGAGAGAGAGAGAGAGAGAGAGAAGGAATTTTGGTAAGCAAATCAAGACGAGCTTGTTGTGCCTAAAATGATCTGGCAGAACTTGATGAACTATCACCCTTCTTTCTTTGGGAACACACGTAATCAAAGCTTGGCAGTGTGATAACTTGTAATGTCAATTAGAACAAGGAACTAAATTTTAAACGAAAGCCAAGTGGCTTCCAAATGCATTCGTAATCCCTAGCAAAGTCGCCAAAAAACTGTTGGGTGGATATTTTGCAACTGACAATTTTGGGTAAAAGCTAGTCGCAAAATAGGATGATCAGCCACAGCATGTGAGACAAAATCTCTCCTACCTTAAAGGGAAGGCTTCCCCTTCTCACCATTCCTTGGATCAACCCAAGATAAGGAAGAAGTTGAGAGATTTTGTAAAAGTGTGTTACCAATATTCTTTCCTCAACTTTCAGGAAAAAATCCACTTACTTGTGGAGTGAGTAATGGGCAGGGTGAAATCTCTAACTACACTTCTATCTAAAGGCTAGCTAAAAGTGTACCGATTTGGCTCTAAGTCCAGTCGTAATTCTATATGAATAAGCTTTACTAATAGGGCACAAAGACTTCCAAAAGTAAAGTTAACTATTTTGTGAATCAGAGGTATAAGATACAGATAAAGCTTCTAACTATATATCTCCATAATTGCTCCTAGTCAAAGCTCCGGCTCCAATTGCTTCTTAACTCGTTTTATACTCAATTATCAAAAACACAAGATTACAAAAATCAAAGATAACATATGCAAATCACAAAGAAAGCTTCTAATTCACACAAGTAACAATCTCACTCAATCAAAGTTAAGTCTCAATTGCTCCTTTGTTACTTTTCTGTCAAAATAGTGCTACACAAAGTTTTGTTGGCATAATTTCTCCAGAGCTCTCTTGTATACAATAAAAGATGATTTTACAATGAGGGGGCACTCCTTTATATAGGCACAGGAGTTTAGAAAAAGATGGAGGAAAAAGTGGGAGCAACTCAACCAGCTTTGACCAAGTCTAACTAGAAGAAAAATTATTGGGTTACATGCAACTGCACATGCAACTCGCATTACATGTAATTACATCTTTTCATGCAATGCATCCTCTTTGATCTAGAAAAAAAAATAAAAACAAAATAACAATTTTAAAGATTGTTCTTTAGTGCCTTGAACTTGATGATAACATCATGCACTATAGGAAGATCAGAAATCTCCACTGTCTTTGATATTGCCTCTATCCTTTCTGCATCTACATATGTTGATTGCACAACCTTAGAATTTGTCGTCAAAGAATCTAGCAAGTGTTTTGTGGAAGATTTATTAGGGACAAACTTGTTCATCATGTGAGAACCAAAATCTTCAGAATCTAAATCAGCATTGATCCTGATTGTATATTTTGAACTTGCTCTTTCAATTGTAATCAGATTATCATGTCCGTCAAGAATCTGACATCCCATTTACTCTAGATCACGTGATCCTTGTTTTTATCATTTGACAATCTTCAAGAGCTATCTGCAACTTTGAAACCAGTTTTCTCAATGTTTCTTCTTTATAAACCATAAGTCCTTGATACCTGAAGAACACTTCACAAGATGGAAGAATGTCACATGAAACCATGGCATCTAAATCAAATTTAGCAATCTCATCCTATTCATTGAGAATCTCTTTCAAATCATCTGCTTCTTGAGTCAAGGAGGAAATCAAGCCTTGCTCCATTTCACTCATATTTTTTATATTCTTAACTATAAATGTTTCCATACTGACTCGAACTCCTTTAGAAATGACTTCTCCTATCCAAGACTTAGTGGCTTCAATTAGTTTTCTTTCCTTGGATATCTAAGACACAATAACAACACTTTGAGAAGATTGTTGCCAAATGACTTCATTTAAGCGAGTAACCCCCTGTTTGAGTTGATTCTTCTTTTCCCATAATTCATGGTTACTTTTCGACACATTAGCTAATGCATCTTGAGCATCTTGCAAGCAATTCAAACATGATTGCTTCCCGATTTCTACCTTAGTGAACTTGTAATAAGAACGGGTAAGTTCTTCAACGGGTTTGTCCACTAGTGGCTCAGCAACTTCTACAAACTTGGTTTTCTTTGAATCAACTGAGATCCTTGAAACAATCTTATCTTTCAAAGATTTGGACTTAGTTTTCTTTACAGAAAGGTTATCCAGAGGTACAACCACTTTCCTTCTCTTCATTGTGATCCCACTCAACCATGCAGGCATGTTGAAACCTTCATCTATGGAAGTAGGTAAAGTGGAGACCATTGGCATTGATCCTGATTGTATCTCCATTGTAATTGAGCAAGACTCAACTTGCACAGCTCAATTCATAGGTGCATGGTGAGAGGATTTTGTCATGAATAGCTCAAAACCTGTCAGAGATGTATTAAGTTGAGAAACTTGACCCTATGTAAGAGTTGGAAAATCTTTGAACACACTTCCCAAATGTTCATATTATTCATTTGCTAAAATGAGAGGAGCAGCTGAAGAAATAGGAAGAGCCAACGTGTTGACTTCTTAAGCTGGAATAGAAGATGTGAAAACAGTGGAAAATGAATCCACATCATCATCTACCTCATCCACAAAAGGTGCTTCATGCATGGATGGTGCATGAGTCTGTGCAGCTCTTGGGGGAGATATGATCATAACTTACCCTTCTTCCTCCTCATCTTCTTCATCTGATTCTTCCTCTAATTGTTCATCTGACTCCTGAACTAGTTCAAGGATCTGAGATGATTTGGATCCCTTTTTGCCCTTTAGCTTGAATTTAAGAAACTTCTTTGCATCAAAAGAAGAAGCTTCATCTTTACCTATTATTTCCAGCTCTGACTTCCTTCCAAGAGGACCAAAGCTTCCACAATCCAAACCCAATTTCGGAAAAACCCTTTTTAGGCTTTTAATTTTCAGCCACCTATTAGTGTTTGCTAAAATGGATTGAAATCTATCAAGGATGGATGTACCTTCCTTCTGCTAACATTGAATGGAAAACGGGCATCTTTTATCAAAACCTGCCTGATGATATTCAGGATCAAGAATATTGTCATCATCTTTGATTTGGAAACCTGATGGGATCTCAAGCATGTTAAGATCAATGATTTGCTACAAAGTTAATTTGCAGTGATCCATCTTCATTAAATCCAGTTCTATTTGCATGTCAATCCAAACATCATTGATGCGATGAACATTTGTAAAAACCCTCTTAATTTGAGAATTCATTTCTCGGTAATCAAATTCGAATCTGGCTTTAAATTTCTTTAAAATGATCAGCTATAGTTCTCCTTCCATATTTTTTGCTTTATGTACAAAATTGATCAAATAATAACCAATTACCAAGGCTTTAGAAGAAGAAATACCAAAACCAGGTTTATGTAAAGCATGTTGATCAGATTGAACTTCCATGAGTTGTCTAGCAAATTCCATCAGAATGAGCCTATCAGTAGCATACCTAGGTAAGGTATACGACTCACCATAAAGATAAAGATGGAAACTAGATAAAGATACAACCATACTGATTTACCTTTTCCCAAGCTTCATCACATACCCTTTTGATAGATAATTGTCTATTAAACAAACAGCAGAAATGCCCAAAGAAAGCATCCTAAACTCTTCAAAAATCAAACTTACTATTAGCCAGAGTGATCTGATTATAGTAATCCCAAACTAGAAACTGACGATGATCTCCTTTGGTTGAGATTCTAGAGAAAGATCCCATGGCAACAGCAATACAAACAAGGTAGGAATTCATGTAGAAAGACACTAAAGTCCCTCTATTGAGCAACTATTGACAAAGTACAATGCTAATCAGTTCTCCCCAAAAGATATGTTTTTTGTTCTCCATGATCTAAAAGATGAATTTGTACATCCATGGTTCAAAATCAGTGGAATCTTTGAGACCACAAACCCTGTTGAGAAGAATGATAAGATCTTTGTACTCCTGTTTGAAATTAGACCTATGAATGGTCTTTGACCATCTCAAGAAGTTGTGTCTCTTAGTATCCAACCAATATTGATTTACATACTTCTAATAATCTCCCTTTTTCTCATTCCATATTTTGAAAGATGATTCTTTAGTCAGATCTACACATTCAGCATTATGCGGCACTTTGAAAATTTGCTCGATAACTTCTAGATCAAGACTAATAATAACTCTGTCATCAGCATCTTTGATCGTCTTTGACATTGGGCTGAAGCGTTATGCGCATCCAGGAACAAGCTCGGGCTCCATGGCAGCCATGGGAAACATAGATACCAAGTGAATATGACAGCTCTTGATACATTTCATCTCATGACCAATAGGACCTTCTATTCTCCGTAGAAAATTAGTCATGTCCATGTGTTCGATCTTTGTGTCTAACACGTTGTCAAGAATGGATGTGACTTGAGATGGAGTTGCATGAGCCAACTCTTTATCAAACTGGTACTTCATTTTGCCTTTAGATTGAGATGGTGAGGACATCTCTTGCACTAGCACTGCAACACAAAAATCCCAAAATATAAACACATCAGCAAAGGAAATCGCCATAAAGGTTGATTCTTGATCAGCAACAACAGTTCGAGTATGGATTACATACTTTATAGATCCAATGAGATCATGTTAAAAAGAGACATCATACATATGCAGTGGATGAAAATGGAAAGTGGACTAAAATATTATGAAAGTGGAAATGGAAGGAGATGAATATGTGTGACAACGGAACGCACAAGAATGTGTGCGAATGAAGATTGCTGATTTTCAAAAAGTGACTTAGGTTTCAAGATGTTATTGCACGGAAAATGGATTATATGTAAATGCAACATGTAATGAGGAATGGAAAGTGAGATGAATATGTGTGACAACGCATGAAAAATGAGCTTGCATGTAAGTGCAGACAACAGATGAGATGTGAAGTGTGTAATGACACGAGAAGTGGAATGAAATGTACGTGCTCACGGAGGCGTAAGTGCATATGGAAAGATGGAAATGGAATGTGATGATGCCCTTGCATGAAATGGAAGGTGGAGTAAAGTGAAACATGACCAATTCCTTGGGAAAGAACTTGCAACTTCTCCAAAAATGAAGAAATACCACTAGGTAGACCTCCAGATAGATGTATTGAGCATATTATTGAGTTAGAGGAGGGTGATAAACCCATCATGGTCACACCCTACACTCATCCAAACAGATTGAAGGATGAGATTGAGAAAACCATCAAGGAACTACTTGCTATGGGGCACATTAGACCAAGTAAGTCTCCTTTAGCTTCTTTTGTGGTTTTGGTGAAGAAGGATGGTATTCTTAGGATGTGCATAGATTACAGGGTTTTTGAACAAGAAGACTATTAAAAACAATATCCCATCCCATGGATTTATGAGTTATTAGATGAGCTACATGGAGCATGTTTCTTCTCCAAAATTGATTTGAGATCGGGCTATCATCAGATCCGATTCAAAGAGCGGGATATAGAGAAGACAACATTCAGGTGTCATTGTGGCCATTTTGAATTTGTAGTTAAGCCATTTGGGCTAACTAATGCTCCAACTACTTTTCAGTCCACAATGAACAGGGTTTTTCAGCATCAGTTGAGGAAATTTGTGTTAGTCTTCTTTGATGACATCTTGGTGTATAGTAGGACATGGGATGAGCATGTGCAACACTTAGACACTTAGACACTTTGTTGAGCATTCTGAGCAGCATCTTTGGATGCAAAAGAATCAAAGAATGATTTGGGAGTTATCAGAATTATTATATCTAGGTCACATTATCAGTGCTCAGGGAGTACGCATGGATCTCGAAAAGATTCGTGCTATTATTGAGTGGCCTACTCCAATAATCCTGACACAATTGAGAGGACTTTTGGGGTTGTGTGGGTTCTACAAGAGGTTTGCTAGTGGATATTCCAGGCATGTAGCACCCTTGACGAACTTGATGAGAAAGGGGGCTTTCCTATGGACTCTGGAGGCACGAGAGTGTTTTGATAAATTCAAGGAGTTTATGACTTCTTGTCCAGTGCTAGCATTTCTAGATTTTAGCAAACCTTTTGAGTTGCATTGTAATCCATATTGCGAAGGTGTTGGATTGGTGCTTATGCAGGACAAACACCCGATTGCTTATGAGAGTAGGAAGCTCAGGGGGCCTGAAAGGAGCTTCAGCATTTATGATAAGCAAATGTTGGCCACAATGCATGCTTTGGCCGAATTCATGCAGTATTTAATGGGTAGAAAATTGAGCATAAAAACCAACCACAATAGCCTAAAATATTTCTTGGGGCAGCAAGATCTTAATGACAGGCAGCAGAAATGGGTAAGTAAATCACAGGCATATGATTTTGATATTACCTATTTCAAGGGACATAGAATGTAGTAGCAGATGGGTTTTCACGAAGACCCCACTTGAGCTTGATGACCAATATATCAAAGGATTGGAGACATTTGATCCTTGCAGAATATGCAAAGGATACATGGGCATCGGGATTCATAGATGGATCGATCCAGAATAGTGATTTCACCCTTGTGATTGAGATCATCATTTACAAAGGGCGCATTTATTTGGTGCCAGAGTCAAAGGTAAACAGGACGATGTTAAGAGTTTATCATGACTCACCTATGGCAGGACATCCTGGTTTTTACAAAACCTTCTGATAGATTCGTGAGCGTTTTTCTTGGAAGGGGCTCAAAGATAAGGTGTTGTAATATGTTAGAGAGTGTCCTACTTGCCAACAAAATAAATAGGAACACTCTAACCCAGTCGGCTTACTTGAGCCACTTCTAATTCCTGACAGAAAGTGGGAGTGTTTATCCATGGACTTCATCACAGGACTACCGAGAGCCCAAGGTAGAGACTCTATATACACTGTTGTTGATCGGCTTACAAAAAGTTTTCCCACTTCTTCCCAATCAACACTACATACACTACTACACAGGTGGCAGATTTATTCTTCAGAGAGGTATTTAGATTACATGGTTTACCTCAAAGCATTGTCAACAACAAGGATAGCACATTTATGAGTCACTTATGGCAGGAGTTGTTCAAATTGTACGGGACAGAGTTTACTCTAAGTATTAGCTACCATCCCCGGACAGATGGTCAAACAAAGCTAGTGAACAAATGGGTGGAAGGATACCTCAGGAATTACATAGCAGGGCAATAGAAGGCTTGGGTTAAGTGGATATATCTATGTGAATATTGTTATAATTTCACTTATCGCATGTCTATCCAAATGTCACCATTCATGGCATTATATGGATATTAGGCACCCCCAATTTCATGGATTTGTTGCTATCAAATAGTAGAGTGCCTAGTGCCGAAGACTTATTACAGGAGAGCCAGGACATTGTGAAGGCCCTTAAGGATAATATCACTAACGCACAGAATCAACAGAAGCAGAATGCTGATCAAAAGAGGACTAAGCGGACTTTTGAGGTAGGTGGTATGGTATATTTGATGATGCAACCTTACCGCCAGTCCACTCTCAAGAAGAGTGGTGCCGAAAAACTTAAGCCACATTATTATGGGCCTTTTAGGGTGATCAAGAGAGTTGGAAAGGTGGCTTACGTGTTGGATTTGCCAATAGAGAGCAAAGTCCATAATGTTTTTCATGTGTCACATCTCAAAAAGGTGTTAGGACACCAGATTGTTCCTTCTACAGTGCTTCCACCCTTGGACGATGAGGGGAAATTGGTTTTAGACCAAAGGCTATCATTGAGTTCAAGGAGAGGAATTTGAGGAGATGTAGTATCAGGGAGTACTTGGTGAAGTGGAAGGACCTGCCAGTAGAGGATGCCACTTGGGAGAGTGAAGAAATTTTGCAACATCCAGAGTTGAGATTGCTTAGAGACAAGCAATTTCAAGAGGGGCGGACTGTAATGTCCCCATCTTTTTAGCATCTCAGTAGAGTTCTTACCATTTACATTCTCTGAAAGCTAAGTGGAGAAATAAGAAGAAATTGATTAAATTAATTTCTTATAAAGTCATTCAATAAATTAAAATTAAAAGGTGACTTTATATTTAATTAATTTAATTAAAAGTGACTAAAGTTAAATAAATAAATTAAAAGAATCTTCTAGGAGGAATTTAATATTATTTTATTTCTTCTAGAAGGAGGTCCATCTATTGGAGGAAATGAATAAATAGGGAGGGCAGCTTCATTGTTGCGCATTGAATGTGTTGCCATCTACTCTTCTACATAAATTGTTGAGCCAAGGGTTTCTGTAGTTGCTACATTGATCATTGGGAACGAACACTCCCATTGATTTGCATAACTGAGGTGGTGAAATATCTTCTGAAGGGTTGCAACTATTGGAGAAGATAAATCAGTCTTTTCATTGTGCCAAATTTGTGGCGTAGGGCCACATTTGTGGAGTAAGGAATAAGTTGGATATTGCTACAGTAACTTTTCTACAGTACCGCTGCTACACTGAGTCTGCTATAGTGACGCTGCTACAGTGTCATCGCTACAGTGATTTGCTACGGGAAAGTTCATATTTTTGGAGCAATTCCAGGTTTTTATCTACTATTTTGCATTGTTTGAGAGTAGATATTTAGGGCATTGGTAGGGTTTGTAAAATCTGTTGTAATCTGATTTATATTAGAGTTTTATATCAGAATTTGTTGCCCTAATGTCTTATTGATGTAGATGCATATTTTGCTATTTGTAATCAATGTTATACAAAAACAATTGCATGTTCATTGTTAGATGTTTGGCGTGTTCTTTGCAAGCATATTTATTAAAGTTTGGCATTTAGAAAGCAATCAGAATTTAGATATGCAATATATCTCTTGCTTGCAAAATGTTTGACGAAATGTCAAACAATTGAATTACAAAAGACTTTGTGTTTGACGAAGTTATAACCGGGGTTATTACATTTGGTGCATACACATGTTTTAAAAACATGTCTTTTGCCCAAAAACGGGTTTGGGGAGTGCAAATACATGTCTTTGGTACAAAACGCACATTTTTGGCATACGCATGTTTCAAAAACATGTTTTTTGCCCAAAAATAGGTTTGGGAAGTGCGAATACATGTCTCTAGTGCAAAACACACATTTTTGGTGTAAAGACATGTCTAAGTTACATGCATATGCAACTCAAGGCAAAAGCTTACCTTTTTGGTGCATATGCATATTACTAATGTAGCTCACCTTTTTGATGCCAATGCACATTTTAAGTGAGTTTACATGTAATAGCATCAAAAAGGTCCACTTACAAGTGATTTTACACATTTAAGTAATTTTTATAAGCACGTGTCGATTTAATTTTGATAAAATATTACTTAAGTGGGACATAAACTATATTTACATATCATATTAACAATATAATATGTAAATATCATTTAATAAATAATATTTGCAAGAGCATTTGATTTGAATATCAAAAATTAAATTGAACTATATAGTTAATATAGTCACTTAAGTGAAAAATCAAAAAGTAAACTCAATTTAAAAACATAACATAAAGTGCACAATGGTTACTTTAAGTGAAAATTTAATTGATAAAGTAACTTAAATACATAGCATAAAGTGAATTTAAGTTACATTTTTCAAAAATTGAATCCCAAATTAAAAAATATAACATGATATTTTTAATTCGTGCAGTTGCATTTAAAAGATCCACTTTTTGGGCACTAAATTGGTCATATCTTTTGACTGACAACTCCGATTAAGCCCCAAGTTAGATCAAATTGAAGGGGAAACTGAAAGCCATGACTCGAGCAAAACCAAAGGACTAAAAACCAAGAAACACACACTCAAAAACAAAGAAAAGGAAGATGGTCTCAAAAATAAAGCATAGGCTCGACAATCTAAAAAAGAAAAAGATTTGATGAAAGCCTTTCGCAAAAGGATTTGCTACATGAATTGGAGTTGATTGATTGATCAACGTTAAGCAATCAAATAAAAAATTCAACTTAGAGAAATGCAAAACTAGTTTGAAAATATTTTGTACTATTACTTGCATTTTGTCACCACAAAATGTAGGACAACACACCTTATCTGCGATGTTGCCAACCATACAACCAGTCAGCGCCCTGTCATTTGTTTTGTAAGCTATTTTGCTGATGTCATTTTCTTGCATTTTTTATTCAACGGTCATTTGATCGTCAAATCTAGGCTTTCTTATTTTGCTTTGACGGTCATTTGGACATCAAACTCATGCACATAGCTTTGCAGATGTTATCGCAGTTTGAAAAGTCGAACCCCACACCATTTGCAGTCTAACTTTGAGAGGCCATAACTTGGTCAATCAGGCTACAAATTAAGTGCAATTATTTTTTATTTTGGCAGTAGTGTTATTTTCTAGTTTTGGTTCACAGATTTTTCAAAAAGTGCAATCATTTCCAATCTTGAATTTTGCAACTTCAAAGGCTTCATTTGGGCTCATAAGAACTTTTCGAATGCAACTTTTTTTAAAAGTACATGATTATTTGGCTACTTTCCAAATCTGCAATAATATTGTAGCCTTGTTTCGGCAAAAAATGTCACTCTCACAAATTGGTCTTTTTTTACTTGTATTATCATTGTAAAACTTAATATTTGATTTAATTCTGAGCTATATTGATTAGTGTTTCTTTTGGCCTCAACAAGACACTTGTAAACATCACAATCAAAAGACCAAATTGGCAATAGGCAATTGTACATGCAATGCATATATAAAGTGTCAAAATCATCTTCTTCTTCTTCTTCTTTTTTTGGGGGGCGTGGTTCTTTGATTGAGTGAAAAAAAGGGTGACTTGAGTTCTTGTGTCTCCTTTTATATTGTGATTTTTATTTTGCATTATGGGTTCTTTCGCAAAATTAATACCACATAACTATGTTATTTGGGGAAAAACATGAAGACACCATTAAGGTCAAAAGGTTTACTTTTCTATGTGAATGGTATTGCAAAGAAACCTAGTGATGTTGTTGACGATGCTACTATAGACAAATGGAATTCAAAACAAGATAAGGCTTTAGGAACCTTGTTGCAACATATTTCACATCTTGTCAAATACATCAAAAACCTTAACATTGCAAAAGAAGCTTGGGATAAACTTGAAGAATTATGTGGAACAGTAGATGAAAATATGGCCTTCACCATTGAGGATAATCTTCTTAAATTGGATCCTAGGAATTTTGACACCATACAAGATTATCTCACCGAAGTAGAAGCTTGTAGAGCACAACTTAAGGATTGTGGTGAACCTATCAAGGATGGAAAGTTGATCAAACATTTGATGACTCATCTTCCTTATTAGTATGTTGCTTTTGTTTCAATTTACAATACTCACAGTTGACAATGGGAGATGCCTTCATTAAACCTTCAGTTGAGTCCTTTTCAGCAATTTTGGTCTTAGAATAAGAAAGGTTGATGAGTATGGGGATTCTCAAGATTCTCAAGTCTTGTAAGTCTAAGGCTTTGGTGGCTAATAAAGGGAATCAAGGGAATCAAAGTGATAAGAATTCCAAGAAGAAGCAAAAGCAATGGAAGGCTAAACCACAAGATGGGACACAACAGTCTTCCTCATCACAACAAGGTAAGTCTTTTTCCCACAATAATAATAAGGGGAACAATTTTAACAAGAAGGAAAAGAAAGCTTGTGCATATTGCAAGAGGCATGGTCATGATGAGCATAATTCCAAGGATAAGAAAATTGATGATTAACAAGCATTCTCCAGAAAAACAACATCAATTTGTCAAACGCCTACAAGAATAAGGAAAAGGACAAGATTTTGTAGCAAGTACAAATAATTTCAAGGAATGGGCTCTTGACTTAGGTGCTACACATATATGGGTGCTTCAAAGGAGCATTTTTCTTCTTTGAAACCAGCTAATGTACCTTACATCTATGTTAGTGATGATACACAAGTGGAAGTTGAAGGAAAAGGGGATATTGATATGGACAATGGAGTTGTCAAGGATGTCCTTCATCTTCCCAATCTTAGCACCAACCTCCTTTCAATCTACAAACTCACTCACTATGGATGTGGAAACAAAGTGGAGTTCCTTCCTGATGGTCCAAAATTTCAAGGATGATTCCATGGTAGCAATTGGCAAGGCTAATCATGATATAAGGCTTAATTATTTTTCTCACTTTATGCCGAAGTCTAGTTCCCTTGTTGACAAAATCATAAAGTAAACTTTGGCATGAAAGGTTTGGATATCTCAACTACCGCTATCTTCAGTAACTTAGCAGCAAGGGTATGGTCAAGGGTCTACCTCATGTCAAGTATTCAAATAGTGTATGTTCAGGTTGTGAAGTGGGCAAGCATCCAAAAGAAAAGTGTGACAAGGGGAAGTCTTGGAGAGCAACAATTGTTCTTGAATTGGTTCATGGTAATGTAGTTGTTCCATTTCCAGTGCCATCATTTGGCAAGGCTCGCTATGTTCTCACCTTCGTTGATGACTTTTCACACTACACTTGGGTCTTCTTCCTTGCTCATAAGAGTGAAGTGTTTGATAAATTTTTCACCTTCAAGGCTAAGTTGAGAAGCAATCAGGGAAGCCGTCAAGATTCTTCGTACAGACAATGGAAGGGAATATTTAAACTCAAGGCTTATAGGCTTTGTAAACATGAGAGTATTGATCTTCAACATTCAGTTGCATACACTCCACAAAAAAATGGTTTTGCAAAAAGGAAGAATAGAACCCTTAAGGCGATGACTACTTGTATGCTTCAACATAAGTCTCTTGATCAAGCTTTTTGGGCTGAAGCTGTGTGTTGTGCCAATCACATCCAAAATAGAAGTCCTCATAAGACCTTGGATGGAGTTACTCCTTTTAAAACTTGGCATGGAAGAAAACCAAGTGTGAAACATTTAAGAGCTTTTGGTTGTCCATCTTGGGCAAGGATACCTCCACAAAAACACAAAGCATTGGAACTACAAAGTAAACCTTGCATATTTGTTGGTCTTGCATATTTGTTGGTTATCCTGACAATCTTAAGGCATACAAACTTATGGATCTAGAGACACGTGAGATTTTTTATGAGAGGAGTGTTCACTTTGATGAGAATTATCCTAGCTTGGCTTCTTCAACTCATCCTTCTTCCTCCTCCATAGAAAGTGATGGTGATGACAGTGACTTGGAAGATGATACTTCAAAACTGACTCTCAGGGCACCACCTTTGTAGGGTCCACAATAGTTGAGGATATTCCTTCTTCATCTTCTTCTTCAACTAGACCTCATTAGGCACAACAAACACTTGACTCAGCAGGTGCATTAGTGGGGAATCCTTCAAACACAAGAGGACTGTGATGTTCCTATCATAAGTAATAAGATTAATAATAAATTATAATAGAATTTAAGGATATAATATATTGATAAAGTATAATACCGTATATTAAATTAATATTATTTATAATATAAATCATTATTAAATGTAATATATTATATTAATATAATATTAATTAAAATTAATATATTATTAATGTATTATTTAAATTTTATATATATACAATTATAATACAAATGTTATATTTTTATATTATCATATAATATAAACTAATATTAATATTACATTTGATAACAACATTATATATTATAATATCTATAGTGTGGATATTTTGCAATCAACTATTTGTGCAAATTCCGTCGAAAAATAGGATGATCAGCCATAGCATGTGAGATAAAGCCCCTCCTACCGTAAAGGGAAGGCTCCCCCTTCTCATCATTCTTTGGGTCAACTCAATGTAAGCAAGAAGTTGAGAGATTTTGTAAAGGATGCTACTAATATTCTTTACTCTTATCTTTTAGGAGAGAATCTACTTACTCGCAGAACAAGTAATGGGCAACATTGATTGCAATAAACCGATACCAACTCAAAGGCTGATTGAAAGTGTACCGGTTTGGCTCTAAGCCCTTTTGTACTCTATTTTAGAAAAAAAACCTCTACCATTAGGGCACAAAGACTTCCAGAAGTAATGAAATTCTAACTATTTTCGTGAATTTGAGATGATAACACAAGCTGCATTCAAAGCTTCTAGTCTATGTATTATCACAATCGCTCCCACTCAAAGCTTTGGCCCCAATTGTTTCTTAACTCACTGTGCTCTATTATTAAACACACAATAACAACATGAATCAAAGACAATAGGCACAAATTACAGTCAAAGCTTCTAATTTGCACTATCACAATTGCTCTTAATCAAAGTAAAGCTCCAATTGTTTCTTGCTATTTACTTTTCTTCCAAATTGGTACTACACAATCAAAGTTATGCTTGTCAGAGCTCTCTTGCATAAAATAAGGATCATATTTACAATGAGGGGAGCACAGCTTAAATAGGAAAAGAAGTGAGAGAAAGGAGGAAAAAGTGGGAGCAACTCAACCACTTTGACCTAATAAAACTAGAAAAGAAAATTTATTGGATTTACATGCATTGAAGGCCAGTGTAATATGCATGTAATTACATGTAATCTATCTTCGGCAACTACAACAATATGAAGAAAATGTTGGAATTGCTCAATCAATCCTATCAATTATCAGCAAAGGCATTGTAATTAGTGATGCAATCATGGACGATCACTAGATCGGGAGTCCCTGTATTCTGCGCTACTCTACTCTCTTTGATGATTTGCCAATTGTATTTTGAAAATTCGATGTGATCAAGTCATAAATTCTCCTTTCTCAAATTTAAATATTTTGGAACTTACACTTTGAGAACCTTTTCAATGTTGCTCAGATGTAAACCCGAAAAAACTTTCCCACTAGCATCTTCTCTCTCTCTCTCTCTCTCTCTCTCTCTCTCTCTCTCTCTCTCTCTCTCTCTCTCCAAACTACTTTGGTACATTCCAACACAAATTCGTGTTCTACAGCCACCATTGGAAAGTGCAAACCAAATGATTATCGATTCTTTTAATTCAAAACATTTCTTCTTGAAAGGATATCTCTATTCTTTGAAGAAATTCTGACATATCTTGAAGAGTTTGTTGTAGCATGGAGATTCTAAATAATAAAAAACATCGTCCAATGCGACTGGATCCATGAAAACTTTGGGATTTCAGTTACAATGACGGATCCATGAGGGATGGGTGTTTGAAGTATGGATTAAATACTTACTAAACACTTTAGAAGACTGGAAATGAATGGAACAGCTTGTATTTTGGCCAAAAATGGCCATTGCATGTGGGCAAAATAGGGCTTTTGCTTTGAATGGCTAAATAATGCAAATTCAAAGCATATGGATATGTGCAAAATGAGAGTCTTGACATTTAAAAATGTGAATTTTTACCAAAATCGAGCTTAGGAGATGCAATTACATATAGTAAAAACTCATGATTTTTACTCGATATAAATATGTAATCGGATTTAGAGAATGTGATAACATGTGTAGGAATATGGAGTTTGGATGTATTTGGATAATGGATGAAATGTAAGGCGAAAGCATGTAAAAGTACTTGCATTCTCGAGGGAAGATCTCCAACTTTTCTCCAAAAACAAACCAAAACAAGCAACAAAATATATACAAAAACTTAAAAATAAAAGGAAAACATGCCTCTTGCTTTGACTCATACTTTGGCAAACTCCAAAACTTCACTTTGCATGCAATTTCATTTTTGAGAATCAGGAGTTTTGCATTTGGAACAAAAATGAAGGTTCAACCTATTTAATAACTTGATGCAAAAAACTAGGGCTGCATTTGAACAAATGGAAAACAAACAGCCAAAGAATGCAACAAATTAGCAAAACAAGCAAGAAATGCAACTGAAATTGAATCCTTACACTTACTTGGAAAGAAATTAGCAAAATTTGGAAAAAGAAGAAGTTGGAAAGAACTTCTTCTCTCCAAAATTGGGTTTAGCAAGTGTGTTTGCATGTAATGACCAAATGCCTTTGAAAGATTCAAACCTTAACTTCAAATCATGGTTTGTAGAACCAAATGCATGAGCAAGATATTGCAAATGATCTTGCAAATGTCTTCCAAAGTGCAGCTTGCATTTCTCCAAGAGATCTTCATTTTGAAAAAGTGTCTTCAAGGCAAGATCGGGTTCTCCAACTTGCATTACATGTCCATGTATTGGCTGCAAAAGCTTCAAAAAAATTCCTTTCCTTCCAACATTTTATGCAAAACCGGGGTTAGATTGGCCTATTGCATGTGTATTTTTCCTTAGAATGCCCAAAATAGGATTTATGATGCCAAAACGCATGTATTAAATGGGCAAATCAAGTGCATTTATGCAAGAATCGAGTTCTCAAAGGGCAAATGCAGGTTTTGAAAAATGCAATAAACCCAGATGTTTTCACTTAAAGGGCATAATCGAGGTCTTGAGATACAATAGCATGTCACATTTTTTGGAGCAAGAGGGAATCGCACTCTCCAAGTGCATTTGCATGTTCTCAATCTGCAAGGAAAACACATGCATTTGGGCATTTTGGAGTTGAAGACCAAAATCGGGGTCCCCACATGCAAATGCATGTTTTAGATATGCGACGTGGACGCATGCAAGTCATATTGCAAGCAAAATTAGGGTCACCAAAGGCATTGGCATGTGCACTAAGCCAGAATCACACTCTTAAGATGCAAATGCAAGTTTTTAAAAGTTAGCAAACAAGCATGTAGTGCAAAATCAGGGTCTTGAGAGGTGATTGCATGTCATGTATTTGCCCTTAGGCTAAAATTGCTCTCAAGATGTCATTGCATGTTTTAAATATGCAATGCATTTACATGTCTAAGCCAAAGTTGAGTTCTCTAGATGCATTTACATGTATTCTATTTTCTAAAATAACATGCAATAGAGTTGCATCACTAAAGTTTTCTATTTAGCACATGTCTAATTGATTAATGAGCAAATATCACTTAAAGGGGTCAAACACAATATTTGCACTCTACAGTTTACAAATCATGTGTAAATATAATCAAGAAGTAACATTTCACTTAAATGTTTTAAATGAAACATTAAAGTAAATCTCAATGTTAAATTGGACTATGTAGTGCATAAAGTCACTTAAGTGAAAAATCAAAAAGTAAATCAACATCAAATTATAACATAAAGTGCGTTATAGTCACTTAAATTACTTAAGTGATAAATCTCAAGTGATAAAGTAACTTAAAAACATAACATAAAGTCATTTTAAGCTATATTTTCAGAAAGTGCAACTCAACATCAGAATATAACAGCAATATTTTAAATATGAATTGGACTTGGAGAACCCTCTTTTTAGACACTAAAACATTGATATCTTTTGACTGATAAACTTCGATTAAGGACCAAGAGATATCGAATCAAAGGGAAAATTGAAAGCAAGAGATTGAGGGAGACCAAAAGATAAAAACAATCTAAACAAACACTAAAAAATGCAAAAAAAGACTTTGAAGGCTTCAAAAATCAAGTATAGGCTATCAAATTGAAAAAACGAAAATAACTTGACAATAGCCTTCGGTAAAAGGATTCATTATATGAATTAGGAATGAAAAGTAGACCAATCTTTTCCAACTAGATAGTGCATTATCTCAAAGAAATGCAAAACTCCATTGAAAAAGTTTTGTACAGTTACCTCCATTTTGTGATGACAAAATGGAGCACAAAATGGAGGACAACAATTGGCTCTATCTAGGGAATGTTACTCGTTTGTTCTTGAAAACAAAGAGTGCATAGAATTCAGTTCACTAAGTGTCTTCATTCATTCCATTGGCTTATAGAGTCAAGTGAACCAAAACAGAAACTAATCTAACAACTAAAGAAAAGCATATCTAGTTAAAATAAACAAAAATGTGCAAGCGCACTTGTAAAAAACAAAGAAAGACCTACCTAATTAAACTAGCCGATTATGCAACTTTTAAATGAAACCATTTAATGGTTCAACAAAATAGCTACCTTTCTTCAACAACTTACAGTACCTTTCATGTCCACAAGTAGCTTCATACAGATGGAACATGAACAATTGGAACAATGATGTCAATGCCCGATGTAACACCTCTTGGAAGAGATGGAAGAACTCACCTTTTTGAGATGAATCATGTGTATTGTTGCTCCAAGATAGATCAATGAATTGAAACTACTACTCCACACCCGAACATGCTTCTTTTGCTTCCTCTTCAATTGTATTTTCACGTTCAAGTACACGTACGATGTCCAACTTTCTATTAGCCTCCAACCAAGCAAGATGTCGGATTGGACATCGATCGAACAAATTCTAGATTCTTCCTGCTAATTGCAACTTGCTTTACTAGTTCATCAAGCACCAACACCTCAGGATGATCAAGAAGATCTTGCTCATGTAATTTCAGTAATGACATGCCTCCACTAAGTAGCTCAACCTATGTTCCCCGGGGACGTGTCCCCCCCAAAAAAACAGCGTTTCGGGGACGGGGAGGTCCCCGTCCCGAAAACTTCATTGCGGACTTGCATCCGTCCCCAATTTTTTAACACACAAAAAATTAAAAAAACTAAAAAAAATGTCACTTTTGCCGTCCCCATTTGCCGTCCCCCGCCGTCCCCAAAATTGGCAAAAAAAAATGCCGTCCCGAAAACCCGTCCCGCTGTCCCCTACCGTCCCCGTCCCGAAAACTCGGGGGAACATAGAGCTCAACATTCTCACAAACTTTTGACTTGGGAAAGTCTTTATCGTTTATGAGAAATTCCTTTTCAAGCTCCGAGGTAGAACATCTATGCAAAGTGTACTCAAATTCATGACCTTGAGGTTCAAATACATCATTTTCATCTTGATCAAAACTTGCTTGCATGTGTGACATGATTATTTTGAACATTGGAAGAAGAATTCCTTCCTCATCTTTTCATCTTTGGCCTTCTAATACTTCGTGCACCAAATATGAGAGTCACCAACTTTGTCTTCTTCCTTTTCCTAGAAAAGAATAACAAGATCACTAGCTTCAAATACAAGATGCTTTATTGTTGTCTTTGTTAATGGTTTCCTCAATTACAAGCTTCTTTGATGGTGAAACAAACTTTTGTTGATTCTCAACAATAGAACTATGTGGAACAATTCAAAGAGGCCTCATTTGTACATCTTCATGAGGAACGAAGAACATTCATTGAGCATTTGATTTTTGAGAGCAAGCAACTAACTTGCTAACTACTGCACTACAAGATCTATCCTTGTGCTGGAAGAAGATGAATTAGAAGAATGATGACTTTCTTCAATCTTGCTTCGATTCTTATCTTCCCAGCAAGAATATCGTCTTCAATTTCAATCGCCAATGTCTGTGCAGCTGCAAGAGTAGTTGGGGCTCCTCTCCTTGATACAAAACTAACTTCAGGAATTTGAGTATTGACAAAAAAACAATTCAAATTCGCAGTTGTAGGTTGAGCAACAACTTGAATTCTTCATGTCAATTTGTTGAAATGAGCAACAAATTCACGCATAGGCACGTGAAATGACTCCTTCAGCTAAGCAAGTTGGGCCAACAATGCATGGGCATGTTCAAGAGGCTTGAACCTTTCCTCAAACTTGGCTATGATAGGAGCCCAGCTTGTTATACTCTATTGTGGTAAATGGTAAAACCAATCAGGAGTCATGCCTAGGAGAGTTTCCACGAACAACCTTACATACACGTACTCATATCCAATAGCATGAACATTGCATACAATGTAGAAAGCAGCAATATGTTCATTGGGATATATTGTTGTTCATAACCGAAGAATTTGGAAAAATTCTTTCGCGAGCCATCAAGAAGAGCATGTAGAGGCAGAGCCAAATTCAATGGTCAAAAAGCATTGTCCCAAGAACCTTGGGCAAATTACATGTCCTTGGTAAATGCTTGAAACAATTTCAAGAAAGAAAATTACAATGAATATTTAGAATGAAAAAGGACACTAGTATACTTCAAATGAAACATAAGGCTCTCAAATGTGCTTCGTGTCCCCGTAGAGTCACAAAAAATTGTTAGGTAGATATTTTGCAACCAACAATTTGTGCAAATTTAGTCACGAAATAGGATGACCAGCCACAGCATGTGAGACAAAGTCTCTCCTACCTTAAAAGGAAGGCTCCCCCTTCTCACTGCTCCTTGGATCAACTCAAGGTAAGCAAGAAGTTGAGAGATTTTGTAAGGAATGTTACCAATATTCTTTTCTATTATCTTTCAAGAGAGAATCCACTTACCCACGGAATGAGTACTGGGCAAGATTAAATCACTAAACTACACTTCTATCTAATAGCTAGAAACGGTGATACCGATAAACCAATACCAACTCAAAGGCTGATTGAAAGCATACCAATTTGGCTCTAAGCCTTGTTTTAATCTATTTTATAAGAAACACCTCTACCATTGGGGTGCAAAGACTTCCAAAAGTAAGGAAATTCTAACTATTTTCGTGAATTTGAGATGATAACACAAGCTACAATCAAAGCTTCTAGTCTATGTATTATCACAATCGCTCCCAGTCAAAGCTTCAACTCTAATTGTTTCTTAACTCACTATTGCAAATGATCTTGCAAATATCTTCTAAAGAGCAACTTGCATTTCTCCAAGTGATTTTCATGTTTGAAAAAGTCTCTTCAAGGCAAAATCGGGCTGTCCAACTTGCATTACATGTGCATGTCTTGGCTGCAAAAGATTCAAAAAAATCATCTTCCTTCCAATTTTTATGCAAAATTGGGGTTAGAATGCCCTATTGCATGTGTGTTTTGCCTTAGAATGCCCAAAATAGGGTTTGTAATGCACAAATGCATGTTTTAAATGGGAAAAACAAGTGCATTTAAGCCAAAATCGAATTCTCAAAGGGCAAATGGATGTTTGAAAAAAAATGCAATAAACCCAAACGTTTTCACTTGAAGGGTAAAATCGAGGTCTTGAGATGCAATAGCATGTCACGTTTTTTGGTACAAGAGGCAAATGGCACTCTCCAAGTGCATTTCAATCTTTTAAATATGCAACTATTTTTGGAGTTAAAGGCCAAAATGGGGGTCTCCACATGCAAAAGCATGTTTTAAATATGCCATGTGGATGCATGTAAGTCATATTGCAAGCACATGTGGATGCATGTAAGTCATATTGCAAGCAAAATCGAGCTGTCCAAAGGCATTTGCATGTGCACCATGACAAAATCGCACTCTTGAGATGCAAATGCAAGTTTTAAAAAGTCAACAAACAAGCATGTAGTGCAAAATCGAGGTCTTGGGAGGTGATTGCATGTCATGTATTTAAGCATATGCTAAAATCGCACTCTCAAGATGTCATTGCATGTTTTAAATATGCAATGCATTTACATGTCTAAGCCAAAGTTGGGTTCACTAGATGCATTTTTACATGTATTCTATTTTCAAAAATAACATATAATAGATTTGCATCACTTATGTTTTCTATTTAGCATACGTCTAAATGATTATTGAGAAAATATCACTTAAAGGGGTCAAATACAATATTTGCACTCTATAGTTTACATATTATGTGTAAATATATTTGAAAAGTAACATTTCACTTAAATGTTTTAAAATAAAACATTAAAGTAAATCTTAACGTTATATGGACTATATAGTGCATAGAGTCACTTAAGTGAAAAATCAAAAAGCAACTCAACATCTAATTATAACATAAAGTGTGTTATAGTCACTTAAATCACTTAAATGATAAATCTGAAGTGATCAAGTAACTTGAAAACATAGCATAAAGTCATTTTAAGTTATATTTTTCAAAAAGTGCAACTCAACATTAGAATACAGCATCAATATTTTAAATATGCAATTGGACTTGGGGAACCCACTTCTTAGATGCTAAAACCTTGATATTTTTTCATTGAAAACTCTAATTAAGCCCCAAGATATATCGAATCGAAGGGAAAACTGAAAGCAAGCAATTGAAGGGAACCAAAAGATCAAAACAATCTAAACAAACACTTGAAAATGCAAAAAAGGACTTTGAAGACTTCAAAAATCAAGTATATGCTAACAAACTGTAAAAACGAAAAAGAGTTGACGATAGCCTTTAGTAAAAGAATCCATTCTATGAATTGGGAATGATAAGTAGATCAATCTTTTCCAACTAAATATTGAATTATCTTGGATAAATGCAAAACTCAATTGAAAAAGTTTTGTACTACATCACAAAATGGAGGACAACAATATCATAATCTAAATATAATAACAAATACAAATTAGATGCAATCCTTGGGGAAGGTCACTTACAGATATATGGCCAGCAAAGATTTTAAGAATATGGGGATTAGAGTGGTAAGGAAAAAAATATCTAGTCAAAAGAATTCATTATAGATGACTACATTCAAGGCATCGCCGGAGAACTATGGCAGACCAAGCATAGTATATGAGGAGAATCATAAGTTGTTAGGATTAAATACTTGCAGAAATTATATATAGCAGACTTGATATAGACAGTGATCATTGAATATGGATGAGGATCAGCGTTTAATGTTTAGGGCAGTTTGCATATAGGTTCAACCTTTTATGTGTTCCTCCATACTCTCGAGCATCCTCGAGTATAAATCAAGGGGTGTATTGGTCGTCAGATACTGGGCGATAAGAAGTGTATATAAAAAATGGGAACAACCAAAAAAATCCTATGTGGATATCTAGACTACGGGGAGGATCATAGTCAAATGTTTGGGATCAAACAATACTAATCAAATGCATACATACATAGACAGATAAGAACAGACTATTGGAGAGGGCACGAAATATATTACGTATACCATAGAGCAAGGATATGAGAAACGAAGGGCCAAGGATAAAATAGCGATATTGATGGAACAAATGAATCAATGGTGTATAGGCAATTCAGCCACATTAGCGATTAAGACAACATATCATCAAACTTGATATGTTGGCTAAATAATGCTCTCGAACAATGACTCGCATATTGCAATACCCATTTGATGGAATAGGGAATGAGTCTCTGATACAAGAAGAAAATAAAAAAATTAGAATCGATAGTATACAAACTTGCTAGGTAACCAAATTTATTTGCTCACCACTGTTGCGGAAGATCGTACAAGCTAACATAGGCGGAATCCATTATGATAAAGGAATATATTATGGTTCATGCAGTTAAGAGTAACTATTGACGAGTCATTTCAGTGCATGACGCATTAAGGTTTGGTTAATACTAACCTCTTGTTATTATTACAAATTTATGGTTAGACATGACAAATTAGTATGAGAGATGCATACCACGACAGCTCCTTTCTCAAAGTATCATGCCCAAATAACCACTAACAAATACTTCCAAGAATATGTAAAAGTGATTTATAGGTGGTATATCTTGAATTGGATCGATCTATAATAGATTGATTGAATATACTATGTAAGGATCATATTACATTCTAAATGTTGTTGACTGAATCCAAGACAGCAATAAATAACAAGCTCATTTAACTTTCTTTGTTAAGTGTAAGATTTAGAAGAAGGGAGTAAGAGGAGTAAGTTATTGTCTCAATAATAAAGGAAAACTAAGTAAGGGACATTACACATTTGGATTATAGCAACATATTTCCTTATTAAAGGAAGAGAAAAGATTTATATATTGATTCGCTTCATTCATTCCATCCCCTAGAATACATCATATCAAATACACATATGATCTTTGTAAGAGAAAGAGAATAAATAGATATATCTAGCCCGGCAAAAATTAAAGGAGTGTCCATCATAAGAGAATCTCTCCATAAAATATATATTTTCGGATACAAGTAATCCACTATAAATATACATATAAGGGTTGCATATTGATCATATTATTCAGCACAAGGTCAAATAGCATAAGAAAGAGAGATTGGAGAAATTAGCCCCACTCACCGAATGCGGGGCATTACAAGGACTAGGTCACAACTGAAATCATTCTCACATGCTTATGTAGCAATTGCTTCTGATCCACAACCATTCAAGGAAGCATCAAGGGTTCCTAAGTGGGACAAAGCTATGGAGGAAGAGTATAACTCTTTGATGAAAAACAACACTTGGGACTTAGTTACTCTTCCTAAGGGAAGAAAGCTGGTTTGTTGTAAGTCAATCTATCAAACCAAGTTTGTAGCAGATGGAAGTGCGGATAAGTATAAGGCTAGACTTGTTGTAAAAGGTTTCTCACACATTCCTGTTGCTGACTATATTGAGACTTTTGCACTGGTTGCCAAGATGAACTCCATTTGTTTGACACTTGCTATTGGTGCAATTCATGGTTGGGTTGTACATCAGATGGATGTGAAGAGTGCATTTTTTATGTGAAGAGTACATTTTTACATGGGGATCTTCTTGAAGAGATTTATATGGAGCAAACACAAGGATTCATACAGGATACTACTATGGTTTGTAGGTTGACAAAGTCTATTCAATGTACTTAAATAAACTCCAAAGGCTTTGTATGCTAAGATGGATTCCTTTCTCTTAGCAAGTTTCACCAGGTGTTATTCAGATTCAAATGTCTACATTTTCGAGAGGGATGACTCACACTTGATACTCATGCTTTATGTTGATGACTTGATCATTACAGAGAGTACATCATACATCATTAACAGTGTCAAGTCTTCTTTTCAGGATAGATTTGCTACGACAGACTTGGGTTTACTTCATTATTTCCTTGGAATTGAGATCAAACAATCTTCAGCAGGGATAACACTTTCTCAGCCCAAGTATCCTCTCGATTTACTTGCTCGATTTCACATGATTAATTGCAAGGTTGCACCTACTCCCCTTCTTCGAGGTGTCAAGTTAGAGGCTAAGTATACCACACCATTTGTTATGTTATATTGTATGGACAACTTGTTGGAAATCTCATCTTCTTGACACATACACACCCTGACATAGCTTTTGCAATTGGCATAGTTTCTCACTTCATACAAGAGCCACATGAGCTTCATTAGAAGGAAGCCAAACGCATCTTGCACTACATACAAGGTATTACTAAGTAATTTGTAAAATACTTGCTTGTTATTAACAAAGACTAAAAGGTAAATTTATATAAATAAATTTTTTTTAAACGATATTTCCTTAGGAAATGATCGTAAAGAATAGAAACATTCTATTCTATCAAAGAAAGCTAAAAAATAAAGCAAACTAGATATTTACAATAGATAACCATTAACTAATAATAGAAAATTTATCTATTATCATAATACCCTCCCTTAATGTTTAATCTATCTAGAACACCCAGTTGTCCTCCGAATTTGACAAACTTATCAAGACCAAGAGGCTTAGTGAGAATGTCTGCACTCTGATCTATGGTAGGAACATACCGCAAATCTATAGTCTAGTCTATTTATGTTTCTTGGTGAGATTGTATGAAGTTTAACAGCATCCACATTTTTAGTATAGTATAGTCTAGTCTTCAACTAGTTGTCATATGTAATGACAATGAACATCCACATGCTTGGTTTGTTCATAGAACATTGGATTTCGTGCTAGCTTGATAACGCCTTCATTATCAGCAAATAGAGTAGTTGGTCCTGCTGGTGACATCTGCATATCTCCAAGCATCCGATGAAGCCAAACAGCTTCACATCCTACCCTAACAGTCCCTCTGTATCCAGTCTCTGTAGAGGAGAGAGAAATTGCCTGCTACTTCTTACTAGTCCATGTGACTGCACCGGATCCCAAACTGAACACATATCCAGAAGTTGACTTTTTATCATCAACAAAGCCTGTCCAATTTGAATCTGTGAACCCACTGACTTTAGGATTAGAACTTCGAGAGTACAGAAGTTCATAATCCGAAGTGCCATTCACATAACGAAGCACACGCTTTGTTGTCATCCAATGATCAGCCTTAAGAGCTATCATAAAGCGTGAAATATAGCTGACTGCAAAGCTAATATCAGGCCTAGTTGCAGAGAGGTAGATGAGGCTGCCTACTAGTTGCTTGTATGTAATTTCATCAACAAAAGGAGAATCAGACTTTGTAGATAACTTGAGACCTTTCTCCATAAGTCTAGATGCGAGCTTGCAATCATGCATACGAAATTTGTCTAACAGGGCCCTAGCATATTTGGATTGAGAGATGAATATACTAAAAGACTGTTGCCAAACTTCAACACCTAGGCAATAATGCATGAGCCCAAGGTCAGTCATATCAAAAGACTGGCATAAATTTTGTTTGATACCCTGAATAAAAGATGTTGAACTAGGAATGATGATCAAATCATGCACATAAATAACTAGAAGGATGGTATCACTATCAATAGTCTTGATGTACAGATTTGAGTCTGTAGAACTCCTTTTGAAGCCTTGATCACTAAGGTACGTATCAATTTTTATGTAACATGCCCGAGGGGCCTACTTCAAGCCATAGAGGGCTTTTACCAATCTGAGAACCTAATGGTCTTTACTAGAAACCTTGAAACTAGGAGGCTGTGTCATGGAGACCTCTTCATGGAGATCACCATTCAAGAAAGCACTCTTGACGTCCATCCGATGGACCTTCCAGCCAAACTGTGCTACCATGGCTAGGACTAATCTAATAGTGCTCATCTTTGCAGTAGGAGGAAAGGTCTCCTCATAATCAATGCCCTGATGCTAAGAAAAGCCCTTCGCCACTAAATGAGCTTTGTACTTGTCAAAAGTACCATCCGATTTGTATTTGATTTTGTAAACCCATTTGCAGCCAATGGGTTTCTTTCCTATTGGAAGATCAAAAGGGACCTAGGTGTTATTCTTCAGCAAGCTCCGATGTTCAGATGTCATGGCTTGTTCCCACTCTAGAATTTCTTTAGCCTCGGAATATGTTTGAGGTTCAAACACACTATGAATGTTGGCCATGAGAGCAAAGTTAACAAAATCTGTAGTTTTGCTCTTTTTCCAAGTAGTTCTCCCATCAATGAGCTCATCATCACAAAGATCAACAAGCGTCTTAGCCCACCACTTAGGCCCAATAGGGGAATAACCAACATGAGTTTTTGGAGATGCTTGATCAACAGGTTCCTCATCAGAAGAATCTGGATCAAACTCAAGTGAAGCATCTACAAAACGAGGTGACCTTGCTGAAGAAGCTGGAGGTGTCTGTACAAATATCACTGGTATAACTAGAGCTGTAGGAGCTACTAAAGCCCTCCCATTAGGTGGACCTAATGGAAGCCAAACTCCCAAATCATGAGTCATAATAGGTTGTTCTGCTAGATCAGGAACAGGAGAAACAGGCATGAATGGTCTTCATTGCTCATTAAAGACTACACCTCGACTGTAGATGAGACGAGAGATGTCTCAACATCAATCAAGCGATAGGCTTTGTGAAGACTGTTGTATCCGCAAGCATGAGTTTCTGACTCTTGGCATCCAACTTGGTGCGTGACGCATCAAGGATCCAAACAAAAGCAAGGGAGCCAAAAATCTTTAGGTGACTAATTCTAAGCTTGCGACTTGACCAGGCCTCTTCCAAAGTTTTACCTTTGACCACTACTGTGGGTGACCAGTTCAACAGATAAACTGCAATGTTAACTACTTCTGCCCAAAACTTCTTCGGAACATGTCTGTGTTCAAACATGGATCAAGCCATCTCGATGATTGTCATGTTCCGACATTCAACTACACTGTTATGTTGTGGCATGAGGGGTGTGGTTGATTGGCATTTGATGCCATGTGTATCCAAGAAGTTGGAGAAAACATTAGAACAAAATTCCCCCCCATTGTCTGATCTAAGAGTAATAATAGATTTCCCAGACTCTTTTGCAACTAAAGGTTTAAACTTTTGAAATACAGGAAATGCATATGATTTCTTTTTAAGGAAATACACTCACATTTTTCTACTGAAATCATCAACAAACAAAAGAAAATATCTGAACCCAAGAATAGAAGGAGTGGCCATAGGCCCGTAGATATCGGCATGTACAAGCTAAAGTTCCTAAGAAGCTTGCCATGAGTCGCCACTGGTGAAAGGTGTGCGATGTTGCTTCCCAGCCTGGCATGCATCACAAACTCCAAGTTGTTGAGTCTGAATCCCTAGCAATCCAAGAACAAGTTCATCCTGAACAATTTGTGAGAGAAATGCACATTTAAGTGCCCATATCGTGTATGCGAAAGTGTGCTAACAGAAGACCACCAAGTGGCTATAGCTAAGTCCTAAGAATTACTAGACTCGGTAAGTCTGAAAAGACCATGATCCTCAAGACCCACTGCAACAGTAGACTTAGTCGCCCGGTCAATGATGGTGCACTGATGTAAATTGAAGGTGACTACCAAGTGTGGAGAATGTCGCAGCAACTGACGAACTAAGAATAGATTTAGTTCCATCCATAGAACATAGTACACATCAAGGAATATGACATTCCTCCCAACAGACTGAATCTAAATGTTGCCTTTAGTGACAACTATGTACTCTTCTCCGCCACCAAAAATAACAAAGTTTGAATAAGGCTGGTAGTCAGTAAACCAGTCTCTACGGTGAGTGAAATGACGAGAGGCACCTAAATCAATGTGCCAAGCAAATGACTTGACATGATCTACAGGTCTTTTAGCTATGAAGGCGTAAAAGGCAGATTCCACCTGCTCAGTGTGCTCTGCACTGTTCTCTTTGGGTTGCGAACCTAATTGCTTAGACTGTGCAGCTAAGCATTTCCGACATTCAACCTTCATGTGTTCAAACTTGTGGCAGTAGTTACATTGAATGTTCTTTCGAAAACCATCTAATGCTAATGCAAAAGACTTCTGTTGAGATGCCTATTGAAACTTGTCTTTATCCTTCTGAACGGATTTCAAAGCAATGGCTTGCTCTATGGAGCTGCTACCGAACTGTTGTTTCCACCGATCTTGTTGAAGCAGCAGGGTGCAGAGATCAGTGAATTTCAAATCAACACCAGAAGTTGTGATATTGAGTCTCAATAAAATGCTCATAGGATTTTAGTAAACTCCGAAGAGTAATAACCACAATATCCTCTTTCTCAATCTTGTGACTGATGGTAAGTAATTGATCACAAATTTTCTGAATCCGATTCAAGTGTGCCTGGAGCGAGGTGCGCTCATCCATGACAATAGAAATCAAAGTGTTTTTCAAAAAGAAGGCTCTACTTTTGTCAGAAGTCTCATGAAGACCTTTAAGATGTGTCCAAATCTCGACAGCTGTCTTGCCAGATGGAATTTGAGAAAGATGATCATTAGCCAAGGATAATTTGAGAAGTGTCACTGCCTCGCGATTATTCAGATCCCATATATCTTGATCAGAACCAACAGCACTCAGACGCTTCGCAACACCGAGAACAAGTTGATTGATGTTCCGATATTTAAAAATTGCAATGATTTGTTGCTTACAAGTGCCATAATTGCAACCATTAAATTGAAAGTTGTGCTCAAGCAGAATGTTTGTTAGAGATGTCATGGCATGTTTTTCAATGAAAAAATGTGAAAATCTGTTAAGGCACGTTTTTTTGCAGCAAAAAGACGAAAGACCTTGAAAAATTGAAGTGTGACCCAAAAGAGAGCTCAAAAAACCCAGAAGGAATATGGTGTCATTTTCTGGATTCGCTACTCGAAAATTGAGGCACGCAGAAAAATCTATCGACAACCTAGTTGAGCTCTCGAAAAACCCACTAAGAATCTAAAATAAAATAAAAATTTCGAGCTCAAAAACTAGGGTTTCAAAAAAAGTACAGTCAGCAGCCATGAATGGTCGAAAAATTGCAGAAATACTGAGGTCTTCTGATAAAACCGTCGAGTTTGCTTCAAGGATGGATGAACAAGGTTGAATACTGCTGAACAAACACCAAAGAAATGGCGTAGCAAGCGTGAGGAGTAAGACTAGAAGGCAAAAACCCGTCTGCAGAAAAAATGGCTTTTTTTTGCAAAAAACGGGATTTAAAACACAATTTTTTGTGGTTTGTAGCAGCGCAAGCCCCTCACAGACGGGAGTAGTAGGTTTGTAGCAGTGTCGAGTTCCTTAGCCTACAAAAATGGGAGCAATAAAAAACACGAGTTTGTTAAAAAATTGCGATTTTTGGAGGGCTGGCTGCTCTGAAAAAAACAAAAAAATCAGATGGGATGCAAGCTTGTTTTCGTTTACGAACTAAAGATCATTCAATCTTCATATAGATTCAATGATTTGTTGTTGATGACCCTCCAAAAATCCAAACAGAAACCCTAGCTAGGTTTTTTTTCAAGCAAGAAAGCTCTGAAATTATTTCAACAAAAATTTAACAAATAATTTCAAAAATAAATTATAATTTTTTTTGAAAGAATTTGAAGTACTGGATTTGATACCATGTTACGAAGTAATTGGTAAAATACTTGGTTGTTATTAACAAAGACCGAAAGGTCAATTTAAACAAAAGAATAAAACGATGTTTCCTTAGAAAACAATCATAAAGAATAGAAACATTATATTCTAACAGAAAGCTAAAAAACGGAAGTAGACTATAGCTAACTAGATATTTACAATAGATAACCATTAACTACTAATAGACAATTATCTATTATCGTAATATAGGGTACACATACATATGGGATACACTATGCAGCAAGTACTAGACTAGAGTTGGTTGGATACACAGACTCAAATTATGCAAGCGATTTTAATGTCCACAAGTCTACTTCAGATTACACGTTCCATCTTGGTTATGGCCCCATTTGTTGGTAGAGTAAGAAGCAGGATTCTATTGCTCTTTCTTAAACTAAGGCTAAGTATTGAGGGATTGTTAATGAAGCTAAAGAGGCTATATGGTTACAACATATCCTAAAGTAGTTTGCTTTCACCATCCCACAACCTACGGTCATTCATTGTGATAATAAGAATGCTACTAAGATCTCAAAACATCCAATTCAACATTTGCAAACAAAACACATTGAGGTTCATATGCACTGCATCAGAGAGCTAACATAGGACCAATCATTGAGCTGCGATATTGTCCTATAGTAGAGCAAATTGCAGACATCTTTACCAAAACCTTCACTGAGGTCAAGTATTTTCATTTGCAAGATCTCTTGGGGGTACAAAATATTTCACTAAGGGGATTACTTGACCTTTCTTCTATCTTATGGGGGGAATCATTTTGTTAGCATAAATGCTGATAATATTACTATGGGGGGTATCATAGCATTGTTGGAGACATTATTCAGAGCTTATGTGTTGCATTCATGACAGTGTTCGTCATTGATGTCAACATATACCTTATTCTGTGAAGACTTCCAGAATTACGGAGAAAGAATTGTTTGGTGCGATCGACAGTCAATGAATTTGGTTATGTGTAGTTGGGAACATAATCAATAATGTCTAAGGATATTACAGTTAAGAGTGCAAAAAGAAATCTGGAGATAAGACAAAGTTATGTTATGCTTTCTAGAGGTAGCTTTCAGAGAGAGTTTCAAGAAAGCAGTTACTGCTAACTTGATTATATCTTTTAACAGAGATGTAATCTAGTAAACAAGCTTAGAGGAAGGTCAGAGACATGTTGAAGACTCTATGTTCCAAATGGCAAAAACAAATGTTCATTCTATGAGGTTTGGTGAAAACTGTTCAAAAGGTGTTTTCTGTGAGCCAACTATTGCAAATATCTTCGTAAACAAAGAGTATAGTTGTAATGTAACATATATTGTAACATCTTCATGTTGTCCTATATTATTGTAAATTGGAAAAACCTCAAGCCTGACTCAATACTTGTTTTAGGACTTGGTATAAAGGAAAGGTCATGTCCTTGTGGCAAAGAGTGGAACTATGACGTATTGATCAGTAAGATCATAATGCGAACTTGAATGCAAACTTGGCTAATTATGAGCAGAGATTGATGTTGAGGATGTACTATAAGCTTCAAAGGAATTGTATTGGCAAATTTGTTTAGTCAGCTCAAAGATCTTGAATATGCTTACCTGGAAGATTGTCTAGTGAAGGCTGCTTTTGAGGCTATTTGGACAATGGGTTAAGTTGTCCTCCTTTCAACTCCTAATAGGATTGGCACAGCTCCTAACAAGGTTAGAAGCTCCTAACAGGGACTCATATGTACTGATTGTATTTCATTGTCTCCTAACAAAGTCCATCATTTCCCAAGGAATTTTTATAATAGTACATCATCTTGTGGGCATCATTCCCATCGTGGTTTTCCCTTTGAACAAGGGTTTCCCTAGTTAACATATCTAGTGTTATTGTGCATGGTTATCTTTCTATGGTTGTTGCATTTATTGTTTACATGTTTCAGAATTAATAAAGTTATTGACAGTTGTTGTAATTACATATACGATTCAACCCCCCCAAAAAAAAAAAAAAACTTTGTGGACTTTACTTTCTAACACTTTTCCTCACATGAGGTCTTCTCTCTCATTTTTATTTATCTCCCTTTTTGGAGGGGGGGGGTTTTCCCATGTGGTTTTCCTTCTTTCTCTACTTTATGAGAGATAGCATTGCATATTTTTTGTACTTACAGTTTGTAAACGAGTACCTAACATGATGGTTTCCATTTTTATATCAACATTACTCATTAGATCTATTACAATATCCATGATGTCTTGACTCTTGATGTACAAGGGTTTCCCTTATCTCCTCTATTAACTATTCCTGATCTGCATTTATTGAAATTGGCAATTACCATTTTATATTTCATATTTATTGAATTATTGCATAAATCAGAATTTTAATTGACAAAAAATGGACATATTCAACTGTAATTTTGCCAAGGGACATTACAGAATCAGCCCCTGCAGATGTTCCTCCATGCCAGCAGGCATGCACCTGATCTGAATCGTGGAGCCTAAACTTCTTTGTTGCATGCCCTCAAGGATCATTTAGAAGAAAAACCCCTCCATTGACACCCTTGGTGCTTGTCCCCACCACAATGGTATCGCAAGTGAGGTCTCAGGGTCAAGCCCTGCAAAGCGTAGGGGGTAAGCCTTTCAGATGGTAGGGCATACACATGTCTGTTGGATGCTACATGACACCACTCTCATAGCAAACTTTGTGCTCATCCTCACATCCAGGTAAGTCTTTCACATAGTGGCACGTCATAATAATTTCTCCTAAGTATTTTCTTTATATTTTTATAGCAGAACTGTCCATAATGTTTTTGTGATTTGACTTCTACTAGTTGAAATTAATTGAAATACATGTAATCTGCAAGTTTTGAACATTGTTGTGAAGTACACAACACAACTTACTATTTTTTAGCCATCAATGAAAATGATATGTGCTGCTGAGCTGTACATGGCAATATCCGAAGAATTTATAATTTAATCAGTTCCAAGTTCCAATGACTGTACAAAAATATACATAAAAAATCATCTTTATCACTATTACCACCATTTTTTATTGATTGCATGCATTTAGAATTTCAGACTAATTTGTTCCTCGGTCCAATACTTCTCTGAATGATCATATGATATCCAATCAGTAGCACAAGCTTGGCAATTTTAAATAAACCTTAGAAAACGGACCAGCATCTAAAGTCTGACTGTTACAATGACGATGTTTGACTTACACACCTTCAAAATGTAAAAACCATAGTTACCATTAATATAACAACAATGCATGGATTGTTCCAAGGAAGTGCTCGAAAATTATTAATGAATGCATTATGAAGGACATAGATACAAACCAAAATTTCTGTAGCATGCTTGATATAATCTTGCACCCCATCTTGCCAAAGCTCGTCAGGATGATCCCTTAGTTGGTTTTGCACCCATCTGCCCAAAAAAAAGTATGCATGAATTAGTAACAATCTATTGAAAATATATGAGCATACAACATCAACTAATAGTGGCATACACTACTTTAACATAGAAAACAGAGGAAAATAATATTCAAATACCTCATTTGGTCAGCAGCAAGGTTGCATGGGGAGGCATACCAACACCCCTAGGATGCATACCCACGTACCGGATACACGTACCCAAGTACCGGGTACCCAATGGAGAGCATCATAGCTAAGGACCTTGTTTAAGAATTTTATATCTTGTTGTTTATCAAGCTTTATTCAATACTAATCAATTTGAAACTTTGAAACAATACTAACAGTAAACTTTATCACTATTCAAGTCAGAAGTTTATCATTTGCAATCATAGTAACATGGGGACGCGTCCCCGGCATTTTTGCCCACTGCACCCAAGTCGGAGACACACCTAGGACAAGGAGATGATGTTCCCACGTCCCCAACGGTGCCACCAATTTGCAGTCAGCAAGAGGATGGGAACACGTCCCTTGACCCAGCTAAGGACGGACGGCCGTCCCCTGTTTTGGGACATTAAAAAGTGCAACAAAAAAAAAATTAAAAGATTTTATTATTTTGTTTTTTATTGTTTGCTAACCCTAGGGTATGTGGGGCCCATTTAGAGGTTGAAATCCCATTAAATCTCTATGTTTTCTCCTATTCGTTTCATGGTTTTCCAATTTTTGCAACAGCAGCAAGAAGAGTGAAGAGCTCATAGAAGGGTGATTATTTGAGTAAAGAGAATGTGTGGAAAGCAAAGAGTAAGGAGCAAGAAGAAGAGGAAAAGGAAGATTTTTTAGCTTGCTCAAGAGATTTCTAAAACAAAAGATAGGATTTTTCATGGTTTTTTAATATTATTTTCTGATTTTTCAAATCAAGATCATTGTTTTTTGTTTCTAGTTTCTAGTTTTTAGTTCATAGTTGAATTTCATGTCTAGATTTTACAAGATGTTTCTTGTCTCATTTTCAAATTTTTGTTGCTTAAATTTAAATTGCAATGATAGTGATTTTGAAGAAAGGCGTAGGCTGAAAGCATGAATTTATTTTATATTTTTTTTCATCTTGTGAAATGTAGTGTGAAAATGAGCTCCCAAGGTCATGACACAAGTGGGTCAAATCACAGTGATGATGAGATGGATTTGGAGGCCCATTCTCATAGCAGCCAAGAAGATTATAACCCTGAGGCTGAGCATGATGAACAGAATGAGGAAATAGATTCACAATCAACAAATAATTGGCCACCCTGTCCACCAGCGAAAGATTGCCCCTCCACTCTTTTGGCAAAGTGAGCTAGGGCTAATTATGACCCTAAATCTCTTCTTGCATAGTTTGCAACAAGGATAACTGCACGAACAGCTACAAGTAGTGGTACAAGGAGGTGGAAATGCAACATTTGTGGAACAAAATGGTTTATGAGCATCACTAGAGTGAATGCACATTTCCTCTTTTGGACAGGAAAAGGTGTGCATGCATGCAAGTTCTCGATGAAAGAAAAAAATTGCATTATAGAATTGAGTTCACCATGCTTTGGCATGTTCCAGCTGACTTAGGAGTTGAGGTACCTACCACCTTGACTGGTAGGCAACAGGTCCAAAGTCTTCAGCAGGCTTATGAGAGGGAGCAGCCACATTTTTCTATTCCTAGACCACAGCAAAGAGCTACATCATTTGGAGGGGCAGCCTCGGGTCCTTCTACATCTAATACTATGCCTAAAGCACAATCCAGCAAAGGGAAAAGAAAGGTGTCATCTGAAAGTAACCCCATTGCTAAACTATTTAATGCCCGCTTGAGAGAGATAGAGGATGTCATTGGTAGATTTCTTTTTCTAATGGCATCCTCTTCATGTGACACGGTCTCCTTATTATAAGGAGATGATGCAATTGGTGGTAAGGGAAGGAGGATCATCATTTGTAACACCAAGTGAGCACAAATTGCAGACTACAGTCTTGGATAAAGAGTATGCCAAGATTGCTATAGAGAAGGAGAACTTGAGGCCAGTTTGGGAGTATGGTTGTAATAGCATCATGGATGGGTGGACAGACATTAGGAACTATCCACTCATCAATGTCATCATTACATGCATAGAGGGGCTATTTTTCTCAGGGTTATTGATTGTTCAAGGCATCGAAAGGATGTTGATTTTCAATTTAATATACTTCGGGATGCTATTGAGGAGGTTGGGCCACAAAATGTGATCCAAGTAGTGACAAATGCAACACCTATGCGTAGAGTTGCAAGGAGACTTGTTAAAACAACTTACAAACATATTTGGTGGAGTCCATGTTGTGTGAATCTCATTAACAATGCACTAAAGGGCATGGGGAAGATTATCTAGATTAAGGGAGTTTAGTGAGCAATGTTAGAGATGTGCAGATGTTTATCTGCAATCACCACACATCACAAGCCCTTTTCAGGAGCTTTGCAAGGAAGGAGTTCCTGAAACCAGTTGAGACCCGATATGCATCCTACTTCATTCTTTTGGAGAAAATGATTGAGTTGTAAGAGCCATTACAACTCATGGTTATGACGAATGAGTGGAGTAGGTGGGATGGGTCCAGGACAAAGTAGGGGATGAGGGTGAAGGAGATAGTGAAGAGTGATATATTTTGAAGTGATGCAAAATACACTATCTCTATCATCACTCCAGTTTTCCAGTTCATCAAATATAGGGATGAGGATGCAGCTACCCTTGGAGAGGTGTATGAGTGCATTGATGCTATGCTTGGCCAAATGAAGGCAATTGTGCGAGAGAGGGGCCCCAATTTAGCATTTTACACTGAGCACATTCGGCCTATTATTTAGCGTAGATAGGACAGCCTCAACACTCCCTTACACATCGCTGCTTATGCATTGAATCCAAAGTGGTACATGCCTAGGCCTCATAGAGTTGCACCATTGAATGATGATGAGGTAATCTATTATCAATTTAGTATACTTGCAAGTTATAAGTTAGTATACTTGCACTTATGAATATTTAATTTTTTTAATCAACTGATTTTAAAATTTGAACTTTAAGTGAAGAAAGGATTCTTCAAGTGCATTGATAGAATGTATGACATTGGGACAGCAGGGAAGGTTCGCACTGAGTGGACAAATTTGCTACTCTTAAGGGCTATCCAGCTAGAGCAAAGGCCAACATAAAAACAATGGCACAAGAGGATCTTATTCTGTGGCAGAATTGTCATGGACCCAAATCAACAACTATCATAGTAGCCATCTATCTCCTATTGCAGGTTTCTTGTTCTTCAACTTTAGAACCTTTACTTTTCACTTTTACTTTTAGTTATGAATTTCAATTTTCTGATTCTCGTACTAGTCATTTGATTGCTATCTTAGGCATCTAGTTCTTTAGCTTTTGGGAGGAACTGGTCTACTTATAGCTTCAATGACTCTCTTAAGAGGAACAAACTTACCTCTGAGAAAGCAGAGAAGCTAGAGGTTGTACATTGTGCCTTGCATATCAAGGATCACAAAATACGTGTGTACAAGGAGAGCCCTGCAGCACAATGAAATGTAAAGACAGAGGAGCCATCACAAGTTGATGAGGATGCAGATACTTCTGATGCAAGGTTGGTTGGTGTTCCTCTCGCGGCTCTTACCCTTGAAGAGACTGAGAGTTTGGATGGTGAGTTTGTTGAACCTGAACCTCAGTTTGACATAGATGATTAAAGGCCTCTAGGAAGCCTCTACTGCATTTTGGTGGCCCTTGGGCCTTTGGTAGATTTTGTCTTTTGATTTTGTAGTTTGTACTTGATTTTTAATTGAGACTTGGATATGTAAAGTTTGAAACGTTGAACATTGAACATTAAGATCATATCATGGCTGATGCCACTTGATGTAATTAAGTTTATAATGCCATTGACTAATTGATGAGATAATGATACTCATACTTTTGCTAAGTTGATAATAGATATCTGTGACTTTTGAATTTGAATCTTCAATCTTTGATTATTAATTTTATTTGATATAAGTTAGAACTTAGAAATTAGGTCTCTTTTATTGTTCATTGGTCAATGTTCAATGCAATGTAAAACTAAACTAGCAATAGCGGTCTTGATGAACTTATACTTCATATTTATGTCATATATTGTTATACATCTCTTCATAATTAGCATTTAAAGCATCATATGTATAGTATATACTATATACCCCCATCCCCCGCCACCCTATCATCCCCAAATTGAGGCCCCTTTGTCCCCCCCATCCCGGAAACTTGTCCCCCGAGCCGGTGTAAGTATGTTTGCAATATGACATTGTTATACGATTTTTGATCTTCTTGTTCATATTTAAAGTCTGCTTTATCTGTTTTGCATCTAAACATTTAACATATATTATTAGTACAAACATATTGCAAATCTGAAACTGAAAACAATTTATTACATCTGCAAACTTCATCACTATTCTTGTTTTGAAAAACCATTGTTATGACTCATATTTTCAGAATTTCTATAAATATTAAATTATATTTATTCTTTAAATGATGTACCCGAGTACCCCCGTCCCTTCTTTTCAATAGTAGTCATACCCATACCCATACCCTAAGTACCAAGTATCCCCGTCCCCATGCAACCTTGATTAGCAATAATTTGAGAAAAACATTGCGACAAGAAAAATACATAACTGCTATCAAAAAAAAGAGACATACAGGCATTTTTATTCCTCTTAAGGCAATCTGGTGCCTTTCCTCAAAGATATTAACCGTCCATGGGAGCTGTAAGAAGCCTTGTTGAACATGTCAATACTGTATGGAAACTTCACTTAGGTCTTAACAATGTGGATGTCATTTCAATTCTTAAAAAAGATAGATGCCCCATAACATAGAAAATGCAAATGAAAGTGTCTCTTTATGCAATAATTTTTCTCCTCCTTATTTTATCTTCTTGTTTAAAAAAATGTTTTTTGATCTCTTCAAGAGGCCAATTCTTTCTTAACACCTACCAAAAAAATTGGAAAATAAGATGTTCTAAGCATATTCAACAACTGCCTCATCATCATTTGAGTTTGAAGGTTGATAGAGTTGGGACTATTGAATGGGAAGATTGGTTCTTATCACTCTCTATCTCAGACACCAACTTGTGAAGATTTCCAATTTACAGATGATTAGTTCACAAAATACAAAGATATAAAACAAGGGTGTGAAGGAGGTAAGATATTGAAATTAGACCAATAAATTTTCTTCAAATGGTGAACTAATGACTAGATTGGCTAAAACATGTGCTTATAGAAGACTTCTAATGACCACAGAAACACAAAAAATAGAAAAGAATTTTCATTATCACTCTGTTCAAATGTAGATTGGTGATTAATTTGACATAAAATATAAGCTTCAAATACCTTACATGATGACATATATATTTGATTTCAAAACGTGAGAGAAGAAACAAAATGTTCTAATAGATGAACAGATAGAATTCCTTGTTCCTAAATTTTTTATTCCCATGCTTGATTGATTACTCAGCCAAACTGGCACAAATTATCTAAACAGAGTGTCCTCAATTCAAATTTTAGGCATCTAAGTTCCCTTGTTTTCAAAAGCATATGCTATTAGGTTTTAATATTATTCACATTCAGAAACCTCATATCTTAGTTCCATGTCTTCCATGATCTTCCCATCCCAAATGAGTATTGATTTTACATAAAGTGTGCTCATTATTAATTTATTTACCTAATTTGAGTTGTCTCAATTAACTTCAGTATTTATCAACACTGTAATTCCTCAGAATTTCCAAAATCCTGCTCATCTAAGATCTGTCAATGTCTTCTAACATTAAAATTTGAAGATGTTCAATTTACATATCAGGTTCTGACCCTCCACTACAGTTTTAAAAACGAAGAGATTCCACAGCGCCTAGAGGTTGCAATTGTAACCTGTGTGTTAGCCATTATCCCTCTTGCAGCAATAACAAGATGTAAGAAAGGTCAGTTATAAAACTGGGATGAACTCAAAGAGTCATTTACAAATGCAACCTACCCTTTAGTATAGCTAAATTAAGTAATTAATAGAATGCATGTATCAACAATATCTGGCAGACAGTCAAATAATAGAACAATAAAATCCACATATAAGTGGTCAGACTTGGCATAGGTGATGCCAAGCATATCAATGTACTGAAATATGAATCAAACATCCAAAGGATATCCATCTGAATTAGAATTCCAATATTAAATAATCTTAGTGATACCATACAGCCTATGCAGGGAACTGTTTAGAAAAGTCTGTCAATGTTGCTCTCTGATTCAACTGCCTCCATTTTCTGTTAAATACCTCGTGTTGTTTTCAGGTCTGTGTGATGTTATTTCACAATCCCCACAAACAAATTCATCAAACCTCAAAATTCTCATTACATGAAAATTTTTTGCATTTATTAAGTTCAGAAGAATATGTTTTATATATTAAAACATGTTCTTTTGTTTAATCAATTAATTATTGATACATTAAAGGAAATTGATGGCATTTTTTAGCACAAAGAATATCATCCCTGAATAAGAAATGTTCCTTGCCCGTGCTATAAAAACATTTCATAGTGATAAATTAGATATTTTAGTTTCACTTGTATAAGTAAACATGACTTCTAACAAAGGCTGATGAACATATACCAAGTTAAAACCTAAAAGGAATTGAAACAAGAATGTGCAAAACCTTGCAAATTGAGAATTGAGTGCTCTCACGTGCTGCCTGGAGGATTCAGCCCTTTTAGCATCAAATGGTGGAACTGCCACTATCCTTTTTGGTCGAAACTGCTTGGTGAGATATACGAACCAATACAGTTAAGCTCATCAGTACTAAGCTCGTCAAAGCAAGCATGTGTAAAAAACAAAAGATAGGATAAATATCTCAAATGATACCAAAATGAACTGAAACTAAAAGGAAGAATGACTTACAGTAATAAAAATTGCATTAACCAAACCAACAATTTAATCATAATGACAAATTGCAATTAGACTGAAGGATACAAAATCGTGGCCAAATTTACAAGTATATTGCAATTAATAGCAATGACATGCCAAGAAACTTGGAATGTTAGTGCATATAACCCTAAGGGTAGTAATCAATCTAATGATGATATTTTTACTAATATTACACAGCTGTAAGTGAAACTAAAGAGTTATCTTAAAAGACAAGCTGCACAGTATTTTAATATTAATATGTACTTTGTAAAGAGTAACGATAATCCCATCTTGGATTTTGCATCAATACAATTTCAAATTTGCTTTGCAGTCCAATTTCCTGGCCTGACATTGGTATCGGAGTACAGGCAGAACTATTTTCATTTACATCAACAAATAGGTTGTTAGGGTTTGAACTTATACTCCATTTAGTTTCCTGCACATCACCATTTTTCTGTTCCACCCCAATCTGCAGTCCAATTTCCTGACCTGATATTGGTATCAGAGCACAGGGACTAGTATTTCATCTACACCAAGGAATAGAATGTTAGGATTTAGCCCTATCCTCCATCCAGTTTCTGCTGTTCCTTGTTTTCCTGTTCTCTCTCCAATTTGCAAACTAAGCACCCTTTTCAGAAGGCAAATTGGCTGGACTCCTTCAAGTTTCTTTACTTGTCGGTCTGCAAGGAATTTCCGCTTGCACTATTCTAGTTTGTGGCTGCCCAAAACAAATTGCCACCCCAGTTCATGACTTCTCAAAAGAAAACACAGTTTTTTTTCTTACCCTACTATTCCTAACACAATAGTTTTATATGGTTCTCAAATTCAAATTTGCAAATTTTGTTTTAAGAGTTTTAGGTGTTTGAGATTTACCAAAAAAAAAAATTCTTTCTTTTTTCAAAACTGCAGTATTTATTTCAGGGAGTTATAATCCATATGTAGCTGTAAGTATTAAAAATATATGCATACCGTTGTTTAAATGTGCATGATTTTAAAATAGAGGTATTATTGGGGAATTTTCAGACTGCTGAATAATGCAAGCAACTAATCCATTTTATCCTTGGTGCAAAAACACAAAGAAAAGAAACCTTGAAAAAACAAGTAACATGTACCTCTACAAAGCACTGTTGCTCCACTTAAAATACTACTTCCAACACCTAACATAGCTGCAACAATGGCATTTGTGGCACCAAACCTACAAATCACTGGGGAGAAATACAATAGTATTTTTCAACTTCCCATTTCTCCATTTACAAACTATTATTACTGTATAAAATCTGTGTTCATCAAAGATGCATTCATAGGATTTTTGCTTTGTACCTCTCTGAGGATGTATCGGTGGTACTGTGATGCCTTGGAAACATCCCACCATCATCCCCACTCAGAAGAATTTTCCCTAACCATTACAAAAACATAGGGACTTTGCAGGGATGGCTGGGCATCCCAAAGACAGCTAGAGACATCAATGATGTTCCATAACCATCCCGGAGATGCTTGGTCATCCCTACATAAAAATGCTCAAATATAAAAGTAAAAAAAAAAAAGAATTAAAAGGCCCAAAATCAGTTAAAAATTAATTTAATATTTTTTGTCACTATTTCAACAGATTTCAGTCATTCTAAGGCAAGATATCAGCTATTATAACAGCAGTTATATCAACTGAATTTGAGAACATTTCTTCTATCTTTGTTAATGAAAAAAATTTGAAACATTGGGCGGCAGCATTCCTCACATCAGTCGAAAGATTCCTTTCTCAAATTCTTATAATCTGATATGGCTTTCTTCAAATCCTAGTAATATCCTTTCCAAACAAATATTGATGAATGATTGCTGGTATCTAATGTTCAGAAAATAATACGTGCATGCAGAATATAGACTTTGGAAATGATGAAACTTGATCATTCAAACAAAGATTAATAAAGTCATTTTCAGCTTCGTATTCATAAGAAATCAGAGTAATACAATTTTGATAATCTATTTAAGCAAGGAATACATAAATATGAAAAAGTTTATTTGATGTGACTTCCAACGCGCTCCAATGTAGGAATATCCAGAGCGAATTAATTTCTTTACTGGCTCAATACAGCTATCCAGTTTTTCCTTCCTACCAAGCATCTTTGATCAGGTACTCATCTTCCCCTCAAAAGACTACTTCCAACATTGGAATGAAATCCTCTGCTCAATATTGAAGATTGCATCTACAGGAGGGAAAGAGAAGAAAATGCCAGCATCGTAGAGGCACTCGGCATTTACAAACTCTACCTTCAGAACACTATTTGTCCCTTCTATGGGATACTTTTGAGTTTTCCCTCTTCTATCCTTTGAAATCTAATAAAGAGTCAAACGATCATCCACAGAAAACCTATACTTTATCACCCAACAAGGTGAGCCACAAAACATACAATTGTGACTTCCTTAAATCATTCCTCATGCCAATGATATAACCGGCAACTCTGAAATAGCATGGCCAACAACTGAAACTGGCAATAACAAATAAGAAACCTTCAGTTAATGTAATTTCCTAGGACATGGATATATACTCGGGATCATCCATATAGAACAATAAAATCTGCAAATCTTACAATACAAGGAAATATTATGCTGCAGAGTATTGTAAGCAATGACTCATTCTAACTTGCTAGCCAATACTTTGTATTGCTCTGTCCCAATACAACAAACCCCACACAAGCAAATATCCTTATTATTAGAACTTATTTGCAAATTTGTCTCAAATGAAGATTTCACAAATTTTGCATAGATGGAGACCGTGTCATGAATCCATCCCTTTGGAAGAACCAAGTTTTTGTCCAGCCCTTCTTCAAACTCCTGAATGTTTTAGTCTCAGGAAATCATACAACACCTCCTTATTTTCTCAAAATCTTGTCTTCTACCTGATGACCACCTGCGTCGATGCTCAGAGTGCTACCTACATGACCAATCCCAACGGCCATAATTGTTTCTGTGACCATGGTTGTCGCTAGTTCTATCTCCTAATCTTTGTATCTAGTTTCATGGGCACTTCCCCGGCCATCTTTTGGTGTTGTTTCTCGCAACTCATTTCCTACATTTGTGTGTCTGGTTGGTGAACATCATCCCTGCTGGTTTCATGCTTTCTCAACCCAACAGTTGGCTATTCTTTTTTGCATTGGTTTTCCACGCAAATTTTCATTATCCATTATCGGGCGAGATGCCAAGTTTCATGTTATGGGTTGTGCGATTTGTTTGTTGGGTTTTTCTTCTAGCTTCTATCTGTAGCTTCCTACGAAGTAATTGCGTGTTTCCTAGATCTCCTGTCCTTGTGCACGTGGTTGCATTTTTCCTCTTCTTTCTTGATTTTTTAGGGTCTATTGGAACTTCCTGAACTTCATTGTTTTTTCTCCTAACAGTGCGAGGTGTTGTTACTGTTACCTATGTTTGGACAGTGTTTGTTTGCGGCGGGCTCTTGATTTGGAGTCGGGAATTTCCCCTTTGCAGTCTTTTGTTTTGCTCTCCTGCAACAGTTCTAACTACTTCCCTACAAGACTCTCCTACCATGACTATTGTTGCTGACCTTTATGGGGAGTCCTAATTCTCCTGTCTTGCCCGACTCTATTTCAGTGGTTGCATTGGCTGGAATTCCTGCACCATCCTAAACCTACCAAAGGCTATATGATAGAATATAAAAAATGGAGTAAAAAAATCAGTGTTTGAGGGATACAACTTTGAGATGCTGCCATTAAATTGCAAGTAGACTCTAACTCATCTACTCTTTGTTATTTATTTGACACTCTCATCTCTCAAACATCAAGCATCAAAACCCACTTTGACACAATCATTGAGCAACTAGGAGACCTCAATACCTTCGGAGAGAAACAAAATGAGCTTATGGTCAAGCACACTTCCCTTTTATCGAAGACTGAACAGAAGGCCAAATCTTGGGCCTCCATTTGCACCAATCGCGAAACCGCTCCTCTTGCGGGCATGGCAAAGATTGTACAGGGGCAAATTACTAAGGAGCATTGGAGACATGCTCATGAGCTTAACCTTAGAGTTTGGGGCCTCACTAATTTCACCACTAATCCTTTGACAGCGAGACAGTCCTTTCTCTCAGACCAGCTACACATCTCAGATATCACTTTAGAAAGGTGTTGGGTGGGACCAGATGGTACCCTTTTCTTGTGGTTCCTCTCACTTTCTAATAGGTTACGGGCTCTTAGATCGAAGAGGAAGCTATTCCCTCTTCCTTCGAAGCTCTTTTTAGACGAGGACCTTACTAGAGCACAGGTTGCCGAGATGAGATACTCTAGGAGTTTGGTTGTTGAAGCGAGACATGCTGGGAAGTGGGCGGTGATCCCAAACCTCAAAGCTATTATTTGGGATTCCCTTCCTAGCGGTTGGGAATAGAGATCAACTCCCATAGCCAAATGATGGTCCCGCCAGCAATCGCATGGAGATAAACCCTCTAGTTCTCTTCATGTCAATTGTTGGAACGATAATGGCACTCTATGTTCATTACTTGGTCTATTTTTGGATACAATTGGTCTAGCAGATATTTTGGCTGTCACGGAGACCCATGAACGTCCGATTCGCCCCCCCTTGAGTTTTTTTGGATATCAGTGGCATTCTGTCTGCAGAGAGGTTTGGGCATTTGGCGATGTCCATGGTTTTGGGGGTGTAGCTTGTTCGATCAAAGATGACCTCGTCAGTGCCACTATTGTGGTTAACTCCAACACCTCAGCTAGAATATTATGTATCCAAATTAGCCACACCGGTCACTATCTTAGAGACATCTTCATTGTTGTTTGTTATTTCTCACCAATCATCTCTCCGTATACCATACATAGTCAAGTGGATGGAGATCCCTTCTCTGACTTGTACAAGTGCATTTCTATGACCGCACCTCTGACTTGACCTCACCTCTGACTTGACCTATACTTGGGAGATTGATCCAACCAGTTTGGGTTTTCAAAGCCGCTCTCAGGACTACCTAGGGCCTCTTTCAAGTTTCAAATGTCATCTTCTCTAGCTCTATGAGTCTTCTAATTTGTTGACCTTGAATGGTCTCCCCTGCTTCTTAGACTCAGAGCTCTTCACTTTCTGGCCTCACTATGGGGGCACAAGTGTGGCTGACTATGCTCTTGCGTTGGCCTCTTTTATCCCTTCGATTAGGTGCTTCACCATCACTTGCCCTCCTTTGGCCGACCACTCCATCTTCACCCTCATTGTTCGCTTCACCCCCGCCCTCACCCCCCTCACTCCATCCCCCACTGCAAATCCTTTCCCATGAACCAGTGGTATGATGATGACTGCAAGTCCTTTCACCACTCCCTGCATGCCTATTCGTTGCTCGCTCCCCCTCCAATGCTTAGTTGCATTCCTCGTACCACCGCCTTCTTCGTCACAAGAAGCAGTTGTTCGTGGCTTTGCAATGCAGATCTCCCTATGACATGTTCGCTCATGACCCAACGGCCTTCTAGCATACCTTGCTCCCTCATCACCCTGCACTAGCACTCTCTAGTGTCTGATACCTCCACTCTTTATGATATCCTTAGCAAACTGCCCATTCATCCTATCCCCCCTCACTGCCATCTATTCACTCCCTCAACCGTTAACAAGGCCATTAGATTCATGAGATGCAGCAGAGCTGCCGATGAAGGATTTCTGGCAAAGCTTTTTAAGCTCGGTACTCTGATTCTGATGCTCTTCAATAGAGTGGTTTGCACTGGGTTCCCTAAGTGATCTACCCGGTCTTCAAGTTCGGGTTGGTTTTAGACCCTAGCAATTATAGGACCATCATAATTGGGCATATCTTTGCCAAGCTTTATGTTGCAATTCCACTATTCTTTCTAGACAGCTTGACAGGAGAGATTGTCATGCTAGAGGACAAGTTGGATTTCGTTCCGACTTCCAGACTATTGATCATATTTTGACACTGTGTGCTATCATTGAGGAGGCTCGGCATCGTGGTGCGAAAGTCTACTACTGCTTCATAGATTTTCGTAAGGCTTTTGACTCCATTCCTTAGGGGGCCCTATTCCAGAGACTCGGACACATTAGAATTTCAAATATTCTCCTAACAACGATTATAAGACTTTATGAAACAGTGCTTGGCAGATTTAGGACTCCTGAGGGCTTCTCCAATCCAATTCAAAGCACCATCGGGTGAAGCAGGGCTGCCTTGTCTCCCCCACTTTATTCGGCATCTATATCGACAAGCTCGAGACCTTTCTCAATGAGGTTTCACTCCCCAAGGATGGTTGCTACTTGCACCAAGTTCTGATCTACATTCTCCTCTTTGCTACTGATGTGGTTTGTTTAGCCTCCTCTCCAGAGGGGCTCCAGAGGCTTATTTGTGGATTGGCCTCTTTCTATGATAGGTGTCAACTTGTAGTGAACCTGAGCAAGACTCGAGTTATGGTCTTCAACTGTCTAAAGACCTCGCATCTTCACTTTAGCTTCCACGATCAGTCGATCGAGATTGTCTCCTTGTATACCTACTTCAGGGTCAAGTTCTCTAGTCCCTGTTTCAGCATGAGGCCCGCACACCTGCCCAGGATTGCCAAGGGGATGGGTTTCGTCACCCTTTTGGAGAGACAATGCTGTCATCATCACTTTCAGGACACTGAGTCCAAGCTTTCTCTCTTGGACTCTTTGGTCAAACCGACAGTTTTGTATGACTCAGTTGTTTGGGGGCCTTCTCTTCTTGATTCGACTTGGGCCTGTTTACCACATAAGTTAATTAAGAAACGCACACAGACAAAGAATACGAACATGAACAGCAACCAGCAGAACTCTTATTATTATTCGCATATGCCCACAGTACATTATGCTTCGATGGTAAGATCTATGATAAAATGAATACAATGCTTCCCGAAGGGGTTACAAATACTTTCCGAAGAAATTTCCCGAAAGAGTCCGTCAGCCACATACATGTCGTTACATAAAAACCTTTTCAAAGGGACCCATCGGCTAATACACAATTTCCTTTCCGAAGGGACTCGTCGACTGATACACAATTTCCTTTCCGAAGGGACCTGTCGGCTGATACACAATTTCCTTCCCGAAGGGACCCATCGGCTAATACACAATTTCTTTTCCGAAGGGACCCGTCGACTGATACACAATTTCTACCGAAGGGACCCATCGGCTGATACACAATTTCTTTTCCGAAGGGACCCGTCGGCTGATACACAATTTCTACCGAAGGGACCCGTCGGCTGACACACAATTTCCTTTTCGAAGGGACCCGTCGGCCGATACACAATTTCTACCGACGACATCATCCCCCCCAAAAAGAAAAGTTGTCTCCTGACGACTATTACAAAATCTCTAAGACAAATCAACAACCAAAATACATTGACTGACTAATTGGTCTTCAACACTGTCACCTTAGCCAATTTGCCATCTGACCCTGATAGCCACCTGTGCCGCTTTCTGCCTTCCAATTTCGAGGACGCTGAACCAAGTGTCGCTGCACTGCCTCCAACTGGATGATCAGCTCCTCCCAAGCTCTCTACGCATCCACCAAGACAGCCTCACGGCCAACACCTACTCTCAGTGCCTCTGGTACATAGACACTCCATGCCTGCAGCAGCTCCAAGTCTTCTCAACTGGTCAGACTCCCATGACTGATATCCGCAACGACTGGGGGTCCAAGGGGCAACGCCCCCGGCGGGGTCGAGGGGCAGCACCCCTCGCCACCAAGACCAAATTAGCACTCCGAAACCCACACAAAACTGCACGGAACACACCATTTCTGTCATTTTCTGCCGATTCTACACTCTTTCTGGCAATCGTTGGTTCTTCCTCTACCCTGTGGCATCATCTGATACTCATTCTAAGCATTCTTGATTTGTTGACTTTTTTTTTTTTTTTTTTTTTTTAAAAATCTCCTGTCACCCTTCTGTACTACCAAATAGCAAGTAGAAGCCGTACGCAAAAACCCCACTCTTCAAAATTTGTAATCTTGCAATCCAAATCCGGACACATGATATGCTTGAAAAATCCATACAATTACCTCGCATTCCAAATTGCAATTTTCGTACGCTATCTTTACTTCCAAATTCCGTACGCTAACCTTCTCTATCAAAATCCGTACAGTGGTCCCAATGTTACAATATGCAGCTCTTTAAAAAAACCGTACACCAGCCTTCAGTTAAAAATTGTATTAAAAACTGTACTACAGCAAAACCGTACACCAACCTTCAAGCATGAAAACCGTACATTGTCTTAAAAACCGTACACCAACCTTCAAATATGGAAACCGTACGGTGCCTATTCCCTTCAAATATGAAATCCGTACAGTATTCTTCCCTTCAACTATGAAATCTATACGGTACTTTTTTCCAAATATGGAAACCGTACGGTATTCTTCCCTTCAACTATGAAATCCGTACAGTACTTTTTTCTTCAAATATTGAAACCTGTACACCAAAAAGAAAATCGTACACTTGCTGGAAATCCATACAATAGAAAGCCGTACATCTCATACTTTATAATATGCAAAAGCCGTACTTCCTCCAAAACCGTACGGTGAACAGTTAAGAATTCGTACAGTGCTTTGTTTCCAAAATTCGTATAGTAGCTCCCAACTTAAAAACCGTACAACTAAAAGACCAAGTGAAAACCGTATGGTGAACAAACAAAATCCGTACGGTACTTTTTTTCATTTTTCTTTTTTCTTTTTTTTTTTCTTTCTATTATTTTTTTTTTTTCAATTTTTTTTTTTGGTTTTTTGTTTTTATTTTTTTTTATTATTATTTTTTTTCAATAGCAAAGTCAGTTTTCCCTTCGACCATCGGCATCGTCGGTCTTCAACGACGAAGGAGTTGCCCGAAAGCCATTCTCTGACGCAGAAGTCTTCCGGCCATAGTATACCTTCAGCTTCGAGCCATTCACCACCTGAGGCACTTCCTGTCCATCCAAAGTCCATAATTTTATTGCTCTATTGTCCCCTGCTTCCCAGATTTGATACGGCCCGACCCACTTAACTTTGAACTTCCCTGGTTTGATCTCATTCCAGTCATCGTACTTCAACACCCACTGTCCGAGTTGAAACCTGCTATGCCTGTTCTGTGTCATCTCCATATCGCCCAGTTTGTTCTCGAAGCTCGCTACCATGGACTCCGTCAACTACCCCTTCTGTCCATCAATAACACATACACTTTGTACTGCTACAACTTTTATTGAACCCTTCCTCTTTGTTGCCTGTGCAGACCGTATCGTGTGTCTTCCTTGCTGTTGGTACCTTTCTGCTATATTTGTGGTTCGACGTAATACTTTCTTTTGGCGCAGTCGTACAGTAGAATCTTTCCTTCTTTTGGGTTCGTACTGTATGTTCTGTCCTTCAGCTTCAGTCATACCCGCGTTTCCTTCTTCAACTTTTCTGTGTTGCTTCGAACATTCATTTCCTCCTTCGGCTTCTCTGTGTTCCTTCAGACATTCATTTCCTCCGTTGGCTTCTCTGTGTTCCTTCGGACATTCATTTCCTCCTTCGGCTTCTCTGTGTTCCTTCGGACATTCATTTCCTCTTTCGGCTTCTCTGTGTTCCTTCGGACATTCATTTCCTCCTTCGGCTTCTCTGTGTTCCTTCGGACATTCATTTCCTCCTTCGGCTTCTCTGTGTTCCTTCAGACATTCATTTCCTCCGTCGGCTTCTCTATGTTCCTTCGGACATTCATTTCCTTCTTCAACTTCTCTGTGTTCCTTCAGACATTCATTTCCTTCGTCGGCTTCTCTGTGTTCCTTCGGACATTCATTTCCTCCTTCGGCTTCTCTATGTTCCTTCGGACATTCATTTCCTCCTTCGACTTCTCTGTGTTCCTTCGGACATTCATTTCCTTCTTCCTTCTTACTTTCGTTGATCCTTAGCATATTACAACTTGGAAAGAGCTCGTAATCCTCTATCTGCCAATGGTAAAGACCATTTACTGAATCCAGATCGTCATCTCCTTCCAATCGTAGGACTCCCTCCTGATTGGGTTCCATACTCTACCTCCTCTCATCATCTTCTCCTTCGGAATCCAACGATAGAGCTTCTTCTCCAACCATCTGAGTGTGTAGATCGATGACATACTTTCGGGCTTTGCTTTCAAGTGATAAAGTATTTTTCTTCCAATCGTGCTTTGCCTTGGCTTGTATCAACCACCCCCGGCCCAAAATGGCATCATATCCTCTCCGCTTCAGTGGGATCACGACAAAGTCCAACAGGAATGGCTGTGTTCCAATCATCACTGGTTGTGCTGTTAGGACTCCCAAGGGCTTGATTCCATGTTGATCTGCCATTAGCAGCTGGAATGTAGGCGGCCATAATGTCGGCTGTCCCAACTTTTTCCAAGTGTCTTCAAGCAACACATTGACACCGGACCCTCCATCCACAATTGTTTCCGTCAATACAGTCCCGAGAATGCCCATTTCAACAACCGCCAGATAGCGTCCGGATGAAAGAGCTAACAGCATCGGATCTTCTGCACTTGTGCCACTTTCCTTCTCCTTTTTGTCCGCTGCACTTGCTCCACTTTCCTGCTTCCTTCCATGTTCTCCTGGTAGTTGGGCAACGGGAACGATGTTTGTGAGTGCCGATCGGAGCTGAGGCATAGTGAGCAACAGATCACTTATCCTGACAGGTATCTCGGCTTGCAAAATTTGTCGTACAATGTTTTGTTCTGCACAGTTCCGTACGGAAGTACTCAGCGTGTCTTTCAGGTGTGTCGTTTCTGCCTGTGTTGCTTTCTAGATCTCTACCCATGCTTCCTCCAATCTCTTCTTTTCTTCCGCTAGGTCGGGGTACACTTTCACTTGCTGCCGTGTGATGGCCAAAACCTCTTCTTCGTCCGTCCCGACGATGATCAAGTTTACTCCCGACTTCGGACACCTAGCATCTTCATGATGACCAAGTCCACACCATCTGCATAACAACTTCGGTGTGTTCGCCATTGTACACTCTCGGGCGAAGTGCCCCCACAGATTGCATGCACGGCATTGAACAATCGGTCGACCATTCGCATCATACTGAATTCGACTCCTTCCGCCTGTATTGTTGTTGTTGCTATTGTTGTTATTTCTGTTGTTGTTTGGACCGCGCCGGTTGTTTCTGTATCCACCTGATGTGGCACCTTCCGTACTAGTGTTCCCGTTCCCTCCTGACGGGGATGCCTCCTGTGACAAGAACACTTGCTGCGGTGTCCTTGTTTTTAAATTGAAAGGGCATTCCTTTACCGAGTGTCCCAGGATCTAGCAAATTTCACAAAATTGATCTTTCGGGCAGGATCCCTTCGTATGGCCTTCTTTCTTACACTTTGTGCACCATAGGTCATTGCCCTTAGTCTCCTTGTTCATGTTTTTGAATTCCTTCATCATCCGCATCATATCCTTCTGGAGGGCACGGACCTTCCTGTTGCTTCCCTCATCATCGTCGCTGCTATCTTCTCCTGAAGGGTCATCGTCATTTGAATCCGATGAGCTAGTCTTCTTCTTCTTCTTTGTCTTCTGGTCACTTTCGAGGTTCATTGCCCGATTGTACGCTTCAACGTATGTCGATGGTGGCACGATCTTCATCTTTTTCCGCAGCTTCGGGTGAAGGCCTTCAATGAACCATCTTTTCTGGAGCCCATCTGCCAGTTTATTCTCCATTTTACTGATTAAGTCCTTCAACCTCCTCGCGAAGACCCGTACTGTTTCATTCTTCTTTTGTTTGGTATTGAATATCTCCGCTACAATTTCATTATCATCGCGCAAAAGTTGAAATTCTGCAATGAACTCCTTAATGTTATCCCAACTATTTAATTTTTGTGGATCAGCATCAGTAAACCAATCAATCGCAACACCCCGTAGGGTAGCAAGAAATTGTCGGATCCATTCGTTTGTATCTGTTATGCCGTTTGCCCTCCAAATCGTTTCACATGTTTTACAATGTCGAATGGGATCAGCTGCTTCATCACCATCAAATTTAGGCAATTTTTCCTTCGGACCTGCCATTATCATTGTATGTCGAGGGTTTTGTTGTGTACCTGCGCTATTTTGCACTCCCGCGCTGTTTTGAGCACCCGCACTGTTTTGAGCTCCCACACTGTTTTGAACACCCACGCTATTCTGCACACGCGCGCTGTTCTGCACACCCGCGCTGTTCTAGACACCTGCGCTGTTCTGCACACCCGCACTGTTTTCTACACCCGCACTGTTTTCTGCTTCCGCACTATTTCAACACTCGCGCTGTTTGGTGAAAAAGAGGGTTCGTCAACCGAAGCTGTTCGTTCCGAAAGTATATCTCGGACGAAGAGATCACTCCACGCTCGTGCTCCTTCGGTACTCCGAGCCGTGCGAGTCGATCTCCTTCCGTCAGGATTCTCTTCCCGTGGCATATGCAGGTTCAGAAACTCCTCCCTCGCTTCTTCCACCAAATCAAGCCGTTGTCGAGTCTCCTTCAACAATCCTTTCGCGCTCTTGTTTCCGTCGGAAATCTTCTGAAATCTCCTTCGACGCTCTATCTGCTGAGCCAAAATTAAATTTTCCTGCGCAACGCGTATGTCATCTTTTTCCTTCAGCTTACTCTTATCTTTGTTCAACTGATTCGGCATTTAATTCATATCCGCCTGCTTGCGTACCAGGTCCATCGGGCAACAGCGCCAAATGTTTACCACATAAGTTAATTAAGAAATGCACACAGACAAAGAATACGAACATGAACAACAACCAGCAAAACTCTTATTATTATTCGCATATGCTAACCAGTATATTATGCTTCGATGGTAAGATCTATGATAAAATGAATACAATGCTTCCCGAAGGGGTTATAAATACTTTCCGAAGAACTTTCCCGAAGGAGTCCGTCGGCCACATACATGTCGTTACATAAAAACCTTTCCGAAGGGACCCATCGGCTGATACACAATTTCCTTTCTGAAGGGACCCGTCGGCTGATACACAATTTCCTTTCCGAAGGGACCCGTCGGCTGATACACAATTTCCTTCCTGAAGGGACCCGTCGGTTGATACACAATTTCTTTTCCGAAGGGACCCGTTGGCTGATACACAATTTCTACCGAAGGGACCCGTCGGCTGATACACAATTTCCTTTCCGAAGGGACCCGTCGGCCGATACACAATTTCTACCGACGAAAGGGCCTCGATCAAGTAGGTTTAGACCCTTCTTCGTCAGATTATATGATGTCACAAATAAACGTTGCACATTATTATTCTAGCTAAGTTCAGTGCTCATCCTTTCACGCTTAGCACCATCTTTGATTTGATCTGGTTCATTCACTGCCTCAAAGGCTTTGCAGACTCCATAGATGGCCACCATAGATACTCCTACCTCATACTACTCCTCAGTTGATATTGCCCGCTCTGATGGGATAACAGGCCTCATTGTTGGTACACCCAGGCCACTACCTTATTGAGCTCGATCGAGATTGACGTTAATCATCTCCCACCTTACCAGTTCTCATTAGATGCTCCCACTCATCTCCTCCCCTCTCGCAGAGTTGAATGGGCATGTCAGACTAGACATTTATAGACAGTACATCACCATCACCTAGATTAACTCTTCTGGGGGCTTGTGTCCATGGATGACCTTCTAATTTGAGCACTTTTTGGAGATCCATAACAGGACTATTGTGCGTCCCTTCTACTTGAGCCGACGTTAGAGTCACGCCCTCTACATCTCTCTGGGATCCTTTAGAGTCAATTCCCACTGCCTTCAGTGCTAGACGGATTACCATCTGACCAAAGATGAGCGGATTTTCCGCCTTTGCACCTTATCCGAGACAGAGACTGAGATCCATTTCATCTTCAAATGCCCCATTTACAATGAGATCAGAGGCAAGTTTCACTGCTTATTCAGAGACTGCAGATCACTCCTGGCCTTTTTCAATTATTCTAACCAGCGGTGTTTAGCGCTATACCTCTAGAAGACTACTCAACTTTGTATCCACACTTTACAACTCATGTTTCCTTGGAGACAGGCCTCAAATCAGCTCATCACCACTTTTTTCCCGCCCATGTCCTCCTCCAAGGGCATGAAGCGGCCGCTTGACACACCCATCTTTGGGCATACCAGATCAATAAGGCCTCATTGCAGACTCACCGAATAGTGACACCCCATCTCCAGTGTTACTCAAAGACGAGCCCAGACCCCTGGTCGCCCAAGGCCTTACCCTTCGGTGCTGGATTTTTTTCCCTGAGAAAGGATATCTAGTCCTTCTCTCGCTTGTTGTAGTTCCCTTACTTTACTTTACTTTGTTCGCTCTTTCTCGAACACGTCGTTTCTTTCCTCACTATTGTGATCTTTCAATCCCTTGGAACCCTTGTCGGTCTCTTGTTGGACATTAATATCATTATCTTATCTTATCAAATCCAAAAACATGCCATCTTCCTCTGTCCAACCTCCTTATAAAGAACTCCAAGAAGCATCTAGAATTAGGCCAACTAAGCCAACTTAATTACAATTGGAGAACTTTATCTATCATGTGTTTTTTAATTATTTATTATTACTTAATTAATTATGTCATCATTTTAATATTTCATTTATTTTTGACAGCTTAATAAAATTAATTTAATTAATGTCACCTTAAAATTGGGGATATTACAGTTCTCCTAGCCCAAACATTGCTTGTCCTCAAGCAATTCTTCTACACCGCCAGGATCTCAAACCCATCATGGAGCCCAATATGAATATCTACTAAAAGCTCTATGCTTCACCATGATTACAAGTAATTCCTCCTTAACTCTCCTGGGCACAAGTTGAAAGACCCTCAAAATGACATCAGCAAACTCGCCAATACAATACTTGGCCTTACGAGAACTCCCCTACACTACTCTAATATACACACAACTATGCCATTAATTGTGAAGCAGCTCACCAAGATCAATGTGTGACAATGCATACAACACAACAGTGCCTCACAAATCCATATACCATCCAAGCTAAATGTAAAGAGATAGATGTCTCTTGCTATGGATACACCAACAATCCTTCATCTAAATTCATAGATTATCAAAATGATGTGAAAATTCAAAAGTACTCTTCATGTGCATAGAGAAACATAACTGTCCATCTCACGCTGCTGTTATAAATCAGGCCAACATCATACGAACCGAAAATCAGGCCTCAGATGATGTCAGTAATGTCTCCTAAACCATGTGATGACTTAGCATCCATCTCATGCCAACTATGAACAATCTAATCATGACCACACACATGACCAACCAGCTGAGGTAAGCCATGACAATTTTGAAGATGCTATAACCAGCTAAGTAGGATAGCCACCCACCATTAAAGTATCTATATTATTTGACTAGAGTCTTGACATTAATCAGGGCAGCTGCAAATCCAAAAGAAGTAGGTTTCACAATCAAATCTGCATTATGGATGTCTTCATAAGTAGGGGATGCGAACTCGTGATTCTGCATGGATAAGGACTGCTGATCAAAATCAGGAAATCAGTCCTTTCCTCGTGCCTTTAAGGAAAATTAGGAAGGGGACATCACAGAAAATTGAAATAGGTGCCTGGAAATTATCTAATCTAAGCCCAAGAGGGGACACTTGCCCTCTTGGCCCCAAGTGGCAGGCACATTGCATATCCAGCATGGGGTGGTCTACCTAGCCGGTAATCCCATATCTGCTTCCCTTCTCGCATTTCCTTCTCTTCTCCACATGATTACTTGCCAGATTAATGTTTCAGAATGGAAATTTCGCATTATTATTCTATGTCAAAACTGTAAGAAATTACATGGTAAATAATATCTTCATAATGCATCTCCTACGCATACATCTCATGCCTACCTCAACTGGGTAAAATTGCTACGTTCGGCAATATATAGAGATCTCAAATCTAATCTATGTGCATGCTTGCTGCAGACTTTTTTATTGTCTTATGCTCTGACTAGATTGTTTCCCTTTGATGGTTTGATCTATTTAATGAATCGCTGTATATTGTTTTCCTGTCTTTGGAGGATCAATGAGCCTTTAGATTGCTTGCTTGATAGTTTGATCTATTTCTTTAGTGCTGGATTCGGTCTGTGCCTGAAGAGGATCAATGTTTCTTTTTAAAACTGATTGTTTGATGCCCTCACTCCCATCGTAGTCTTCCCTTTTATATCTTAATGTCTCATGGAGAAAGACATATCTTGGTAGTCGTTGCTCTTCGGACATGCCTTTCCAAAATTAATTGATGCCCATGTTTGTTCACTTAATTGCATCTTTTTATTGTTTGCCTTTTAAGATGATAGAATTGCTTCATAAGTGCTTACTCGTTGTTTTCCCCATTGATCCTTGTTTATCATTATTTAAATTTTGTTTCTTTATCACTCCTTCAATTAGAATTGCTGTGCCTCAGATAACTACTATCCTTACATGCATGACTGCTCTCTGTTCTTAATCTTTGGCATGTTACTTCAGAAAGTCATGAAGTAATGTTTTTCTCAATATATCGATATCTTCTTTAATGTGTTTCTTAATGGATTTTGATTCCTTAGGAAGAAGCATGACATATATGATGCCTCGACCATGTTGATGGCCATCCCCATTTCTGTTAAATTTTCCATGCTCTCATAACCCTACATTCACGAGGGTTTTACATATACATGTGTGTTTATGTTACCCTGGGTTTCTAGTATAGGGAGATGGGGGACACTCCATGATTTTGCGAGCCAATTTTTGGGAAGGGGACAACTATGTAATAATAGGGAAAATTTCAAAAATTCATATGAAAACATTGAGCAACCATGCATATATTGTTCCTAAACTCACTACAAGTTGAGCGAGTTTTTCAAGTCGATGAAGTTGGGGAGAAGAAAACGAATCACGATGACCTGTCGGCATGACTCGGCAACTCATGGCTCATGAATTGCATGGCTCGTCAAGCCAACGAGTCATGGCATGACTCCAAGAGTTCGTGACTTATGACTCATGCCCGGCAGCCAGCATTTTGGCCAAGCATAAAACATAAATCAATGAAAAGTTTCTTTTTTTTTGCATATATTCTCATTTTATCCTAAAAGGCGATTTATTTGCTAGTTGTGAGGAGAAGGGAGGAAAAGTGAGAGAAAGGAAGGAAAACAAGAGGCTGGAGGTTTACAACTAGCAGGGAAGAAGAGTGTCAAGGAGTCTACAAATCACATTGAGGAGGCTATAAGTTTGCATTTAGAGCATCAAGGAGTCCATAGCAAGACTTCTCAACTCATTTGAAAGAGGTAAGTGTTAAATTTTGTAGATTCTGATAGTTTGTTTTGGTATGTTTATGGATTTTTCATTTGTTTGTTATATTTTTTTAGTTAACTTTCCAAATCTTGAATGTTTTCTATTAAAATATAAATTGCATACTATTTTTTTTTTTAAATGTAGGATTTGCTGATTTTTTCTATTAGTTTATAACTAAATAAAATCATCTTATTGCAACAGCCTTCACAATTTTTTAAACATTAATTTTTCCTAACGCCTCCAAAGGATGAAGCTTAAAAATATACTGAAGACTTTCTTGGTAGACAAAAAAATCAAACAAAATGTTTTTTTTTTGTAAAGAAATCAATCATGGTGGCATCAATAGATTTAAATACCATATTGTTGACATACCTAGCCATGATATTGAGGTATGTAAAAAACAAACTATTGAGGCAAAACATTTCCATTATATCCAGCTAGAAGCACATGGACAAGAAAAGGAAACTAGGAAGAGGCAATCAGAAGAGTTAAGTGCTATTGGCTCTCTTTCATCCGCATCTGCAACCACATCCGCATCTGTAGGCTATGCTGGAGAGGGATCTACAATACCTCCCATTCATCCCAATTCTGCTAGTGTTAGTGCTTCTACTTCAACTCCTCCTAGTGGCATTATCACCTTTGGCCCTAGAGTCTGGAGATCCAAGTTGGATAGCTTTTTTGTGCCGCGCAGTACTCCTAGTGCACAACCCTCCCTTGAGAGCATGGGTTGGAACAAGGAGGTTCATGATGCTACAAGAAAACAAATTTGCAAGTTTTGGTACTTTTGCAACATTCCATTTATTGCAGCCAAGTAATTCATTTTGATTTGATTGTTTTAAATTTAAAATTAAATTTGAAGATTTATAGTTTGAATTTTGAAGTTGAACATGATTTTGTCTAATCGTAATCTATTTGTGACAAGTCTCCTTACTGGCAAGGTATGGTAGATGTTAACCATTTGTGGGGCGGGGTCTAAAGCCCCTATTGATATTGAGTTAAGTAGCCCACTCTTATTATAAATAGTTGAGGATATGAAAGTTGAGTTAGATGACCACTGACAATCTTGGAACCAAAAAGATTGCACCATCATGACAGATTGTTGGACAAATAGGAGGAATAGAACACTCTTAAATTTACTTGTTTCATGTGGAGGTGATTGATCATTCTACTTTCCCTAAATGCCTTGAATAATTTAAATTTTGATTTGTTGGTTGATCCATGATAATTGATAATCATTTTTCTTTATTTTCAAAAGCCACCATGTTCTTGAAGTGTGTTGATGCTTCCTCACATGTTAAAAACGTCACATACTTATGTGAGGTTATTGAGGAAGTCATATGTGAGGTGGGGGAAGAAAATGTGATGCAGGTGGTGATGGATAATGCAGCAAGTTATGTTGTTGCAAGTAAACTTTAAACTTTTAAAGTTTTGATGGAGAGGCATCTATGAATTTATTTAAAATTTTCTTACAGATCTAAATTTCTAATTAATTTAAAATGGCAGATATATTTTTTATGGAGAGGCACCTGAAAATTTGTTGGTCTCCAGGTGCGGCCCTGTCATGTCCCCTTTTTCTTAAATAGGATAATTTAATAATAATTAAATGTATAATAATTAATTATTAAATAAAATATATTGTTATTAATAATACTAACATTATAATATATAGAAGATAAATAATAAAATAACATGAAAAGATCAAAATTAAACAAATAAATAAATAATAATAAAAATCAAATACCAAGTAATATGATGTAAATGAAATTATTATTCTTGACACTATAAGGATCAACAATTAGAGATCTAATGAAAAACTAATTAAGATACTTAACAATTACAAATGAAAAACATATGTGGCGAACAACTAAGGGCACAAGTCATGACTCTTCTAATCACTCAAAGGGCATAGCTCTTCGATCAAAGGAAAAAGATATGCTTGAACTTGCATATATATATGGAAATGAATTCGCATCGAGAGGGAGGCAGGATGGAGAAAAGGTTTTAAAATATCGAACCTTACCTTGCAAATATAATCCACATGGACTCATCGATCGAGAAGGATATCTGAAGCAAGATGTATAAACAATAATCTGGTTATAATCTTAATCCAAACATTTATAAAAGCAGCCACATCAACAAGGAGCCTGCATATCTGAATCTGCAAGAGAAATGTTTGGAAAAGCACACATTTAATAGGCAATTTCCCGCATTGAACAACCAAGACTCCCATGTGCATCAGACTTCATCCTCTATGGACTTGCGGCAGCTATCTCAGGAAGGAGGTGATGGTGAAGAGTACGTGGACACAAGAGGCAATAGAGGATATAACCAGTAATGGTAGAGGACGACATCCATTAAGGAAGATGGAATTGAATATGCAGTCTGACAGCAAGTTAAGACAACAACTATACATTTCCAAGCAAATAGAAATTCACAGAACAATCAACAAAGAATTCATAATGTTATTTGGCATCAATGGATGGAAAAGGAAAGAAGACTTTCTTAGGTCATCTATCAAGTCAAACAATGCATAAGGAGGAACATTCAGAATCAGGGAGAGAGATTTTCAAAAGCTTACCATATAACAGTTGGACTTGCAGTCAGGTAGTAAGGACTGATATGCAACGATAAATAGATATAAGAAAGGATTAAAAAAGACATATAAGGAGAGTATAAAAAGAAAATATAATATTTTCTCACTGCGATAGAAAAGTAAACAAGAACAAGTATATCCAAACCAGTACTACTTGACAGGACACCAACTAATGTCGGAGAAGAGAAGAACACACAGATAGACAGCAAAGGCTACAGATGACTTCCATCAAATTCATAGTACACTCTAGAAACAATTGCCTCCTTGGTAAGGATGGAGATAGGAATAGAAAACACCAAAGAAAGCTATTATCCAAAAAAGCACAAACCATCTACTTTAGGACAACCATCATACTCTCGATGCAAGAATATAACTACACATTGGAAATCACAACATCCCACTATAAGCAATATTAAACATCCTATACATTCCATATTCTCAAACAATGGATCCGAACTATCAATTCATCATTATATGTATAGAGGAATGTTATAGCATTGTTGTCCTGCATTTGGTCACCACAAAATGTTGGTGACAGCACAAAACTTTTTCAAGCTAGTTTCGTGTTTCTCTAAGTTTGAATTTGATATTCAATTGCTTAATGTTGATCGATTGATCCATTTCAATTCGAATATCAAGTTGTTTTACTGAAGGCCTTCGTCAAGTCGTTTTTGTTTCGCTTTCTGTCGAGCCTTTGCTTGATTTTTGAAGCCTTCACAGTCCTTTCTTTGCTTTTGAGTTTGTGTTTGCTTGTTTTTTGTTTTTTGAATTTGCTCATGTTATGCCTTTCGATCTCCCTTTCGATTCAGTCTAACCTAGAGGTCAATCGGAGTTGTCAGTCAAGAGATATGGTCATTTTAGTGCCTCAAAAGTGGACATTTTAGTTGCAACAGCACGAATTAAAAAAATGATGTTATATTTTCATTTTGACATTCACTTTTTGAAAATATAACATTTTATTCACTTTTTGTTATATTTCAAAGTTACTTTTCATTTAAATTTATAACTTAAAGTGACTATAGTGCACTTTATGTTATAATTTTAAATTGAGTTACTTTTTAATTTTTCACTTAAAGTGACTATAGAACTATATAGTTACTTTTTAAATTTTTTATTTTTAAATCAAATACTTATATAAATGTCACTTTAACTTAATGTTTATGACTTATATTGATTAATATAATGCATAAATATTATTTTTGACCCATATTGTTGACATTTTTATAAAAATAAGTAAAATGCATAACTTAAAAGCCTAAAAGTGGACATTTTATGTGCATATGCATGTAAAAAACTATGAAAAGTGAGAACTTTTTATGCTAATGCATATGAAAACTCATTTTGAAGACCTTTTTCAAGTCATTACATCAAAAGCTTGTAAAAGTGGACTTTTTTGATGCAATGACATGAAAAGTTGAGTTTTCATGCTTGTGCATGAAAAAGGTGAGATATGTTTATAAAATATGTAAGTGACTCCAAAAAGTGAGATTTTAGAAACTTGCACATTTTAAAATATGTAATGGGCTTCAAAAAGTGAGATTATATGTCAAAACATATTTTAAAACATGCATTGGACTCAAAAAGGTCCTATTTTGCCTTCCTACATGTTTTAAAATATGTAATGAACATAAAAATGTCCTATTATGTGAACAAAACATGTTCTTGCTCCAAAAACCTCCTATTTTGATCATAACTTTTGATTTTCTCCATAGATTTGAATGAAATCAGTTGCATTCATCATGTTTCGGAGAGGTGATCATTTTGCTCTCATCAAAAATCAAGTTATTGCACCCAAAAACGTGTTTGAAACTCTTAATCTAGGGTACGTTTTTTGCATAAAACTTCATAAATCTGCCAAGTTTGATTACGTTTTTGTATGAGATCAAGTCGTTTTTACCTCATTAGGTGATTACATTGGTTGAGGATCATTATTTTGGTCTTAAATCATCAAAACATTTTACTTTGAAGATCACGTTTTTTGTTTGTTTTGGCAAAAACGGCTCAAGAACATGCAATCTTTAAAACGTTGCAAGGAGGAGCTAATCTAGGGCACGTTTTGGCATTTTGCTAAATAATCTCCTTGTTTGCTTCCCTTCATCATTCGGATTTTGGAGATTTGAAAAGTTCTCATCATTTTTTGAAGAAAAATTCAAACAAAAAGCATCTTTTCCTTCATTTTTGGCACATATTCATCATGTAAGTGGACCTCTTCTTTCTAACATTTTAATTCATGCTTATCCTTGCTAATTTTATGCATGAAATCGTTGAATGGATGCCGTATTTGCATTTTTCCTTTAAATATGAATTTCTTTTTCATTTTGGTGTCTTTAGTTCTTCCCCAAGTTCCAAATTTGAATTTCATCTTTGGGAGTGCATTGCATCTTGGCATGTTTTGAGTTGTTTTCAAAGGTGTGTTTTTCTTTTGTTTTGGTTTTGTGTGCTTGTTGCCGGTTTTTCTCCATTTTGGAGAAGTTGCAAGTTTTTTCTCAAAAACTTGTTTTTCCTTCACTACATGCAAAAGCATTATCATTTCATTTCATATTCCGTTTCCATGTCATTACATCTCACATTTCATCCCACAAATGCGATTACATGTTTTTCACTTCATTCGCCATCCGCACATGCATGTAATCCCATTTTCCGTTTCCATTTTCATCAATCTCATTCTTCACTTCCATTTGCACGACACGATTACACGAAATGCCTTACGTGTAATTGCATCCGAAAGGTCCGATTTTGATCAAAAGTCATATTTTGAAAAGATAAAAAAGATGTTATTTTCACTTTCCGTGAATTTTGACTTCTTTCTTCCTCCAAAAGTGACTATATAATTCATTATCTCACCTCCATTGTTTCATTTCCATCTTCATATACGCATTCGCACTTACATGAATAAATACATGTTTCCATACATGTTTCCACCTCATAACATATTTTACATGTTACCCTCCATCCGCATCCGCATATACATGTAAAGTATACACATTCGCACTTACATCTCATTTCACTTTCCACCTTCTGTTACATATTGCATTTACATATATGCATGCTTCATTCAATAAAGCTTTGAAAACATTTAAGTCACTTTTGAAATCAGCAACTTTCACTTTGCACGCATTCCCATGCGTTTCACCTTCGCGCATTTTCATTCCATTCCATTTTCCATATTCATACTTTCATTTCATTTCATTTCACATTCCGTTGCATATGCATACGCTTTCTCTTCGAAAGTCACTCATTTTTGAATCTTCACTGCTGCTCTGGAATCCACTTACATGGAGATTCCTTCTGACAATGTATTTATGTTTTGGAATTTTTGTGTTATAGTACGAGCACAAGAAATGTCCTCGCCTTCCAAATCCAAGGGCAAGATGAAATACCAATATGACAAAGAATTGGCTCATGCAGTTCCTTCTTCAATTACATCTGTTCTGGATAACATACTAGACACCAAGATTGGTCACGTAGATGTAGCCGATTTTCTACAAAGGATTGAAGCTCCAGCTACGCATGAGATGAAATGCATTAAAAGAAGCAACATCTATTTGGTTTCTACATTTCCCATGGCGGCCATAGAACCTGATTTTGTCTATGGATGTGCTCGGCACTTCACTCCTAAGACAAGGAATATCAAAGATGCTGACAGCAAGGTTATTATGAGCCTTGACCCTGAAGTGATTGAACAAGTCTTCAAAATTCCTCATAAATCAGAATGTGTTGATTTGACCAAAGATTCCTCATTGACTTGTCGGAATGAACAAAAAAGCAACTATCAGAAGTATGTCAACCTTTATTGGTTAGACAACAAAAGAAGTAATTTTTCCAGGTGGCCAAAGACTCTTCATCGATCCAATTTTAAACAGGAATACAAGGATCTCATCATCCTTCTCAGCAGAATCTGTGGTCTTAAGGATTCTTCCGACTTTGAGCCATGGATGTACAAATTTATGTTTCAAATCATAGAGAATAAAGAACACATCTTTTGGGGAGAGCTTATCAGTACTGCACTCGGTCAGCAGATATGCAATATAGGAACATCAGTACTTTTTTACATGAATTCATATTTAGTTTACATTGTTGCTGCTATGGGGTCTTTTTCGGGTCTTTCCAACAAAGGTGATTGTCTTCAAGTACCTATTTGGGAATACTATGACCAAATTACTTTGGCTAATAGTAAATATCATTACAAAAGAGTCCAAGATGCTTTCTTTGGACATTATAGGTGTCTGTTCGACAAACAGTTGTGTATCAAAAGAGTATCTGATGCAGCATGGGAAAAGGTAAACCAGTACGGATGCATTTTTCTTCAATTTCCCACTTTCACATGCTTGAGAGTTGGATATTTCAAAGGAGAGCTGTATACCTTACCTAGGTATGCTACAAATCGAATTATTCTAATGGAGTTAGCAAGACAACTCATGGATGTGCAAAATGATCAACATGTATCACATAGGCCCTGATTTGGCATCACCTCGGCTAGGCCTTTATCTATTGGCAATTATTCAATTGTTTCCGTGCCTAAAGCGAAGAATATGGAAGCAGAGTTGCAATTGATTACATTGAAGAGGTTCGAGGCTAGATTTGACTTTGATTATCAAGAGATGAACTCTCAGATAAAGAGGGCTTATACTCATGTTCATTGCATTGAAGACATTTGGATTGACATGAGAACAGAGCTTGATATTATAAAGATGGATTATTGCAGGTTAACCTTGCAACAAATAATCGATCTTAATATGTTGGAAATCCCTCTAGATTCCCAAGTTGAAGATGACAGCAACATCCTTGATCCAGAATTTCATCAAGCCAATTTTGATAAAATGTGTCATTTTCCTATTCAATGGCAACAAAAAGAAGGTACATCTATTATGGACAAGTTTCAATCCATCTTAGCAAACACTAACAAGTGGTTGAAAAGTAAAAGCCTAAAAAGAGTAAATCCTAAAATGGGTCTAGATTGTGGAAGCTTTGGTCCTCTTGGCAGGAAGTCACAACTAGAAATTATAGGGAAAGATGGTGCTTTATCTTCAAATGTCAAGAATACTCTCAAAATCAAATTAAAGGGCGGAAAAGGGACTAAATCATCCCAAGTTCTTGAACCAATTCAAGAATCAGTGACAGAATCAAAAGAAGAATTGGAAACAAAATCCGAGAAAGAAGATTCAGATGAAGAAGGAGAAATAAGAATCATATCTCCCCCCAAGCCTGCACAAGCTTGCACATCTTCTCCACATGAAGAGCCCTTTTTGCATGAGGTTGATGATGATGTAGATTCATTTTCTACTGTTTTCACTCACTCTATTCCTGTCTTAGAAGTTAATACCATGGTTCTTCCGATTTCATCTGTTGCTCCTCGTGTTCCTGCACATGATCAATTTGAACACTTAGCAAATGTGTTTGAAAATTTTCCGACTCTTACTAGTGGTCAAGTTTCCCAACTTGATACATCTTTGACAGGATTTGAACTTTTCATGACAGAATCTTCACAACATGTTTCTATGCCTACAACAGTGCAAACTGAATCTTGTTCAATCACTACAGATATACAATCTGGATCAATGCCAATAGTCTCCACTGTGCTTGCTTCTACAGATGAAAGTTTCAGCCTACCTACATGGTTGAGTAGAATAACAACGAAGAGAAAGAAGGTGGTTGTTCCTCCTAACAATCTTCCTGTGAAGAAGACTAAATCCAAATCTCTGAAGGACAAGATTGTTTCTAGAATTTTGGTTGATTCTGACAAAACCAAGTATGTTGAAGTTGTTGAGCCCTTAGTAGATAAACCTATTGAAGAATTCACTAGCTCTGATTATAAATTTACTAAGGTTGAAGTTGGAAAGCAATCTCGTTTGAGTTCTTTGCAAGATGCTCATGATGCATTGGTAAATGTATCAAAAAGCAGTCATGAGCTTTGGGAAAAGAAGAATCAATTGAAACAGGAAATAGCTCGTTTGAATGAGGTCATCCAGAAGCAATCTTCTCAGAATGTTGTTGCATCACAAACATCTAAGGAAAGAAGGTTGATTGAAGCTGCTAAATCTTGGATACAGGAAATCATTGTTGAAGGAGTTTGAGCTATCACAGAGACACTTGCAATTCTAAAGCCTATCAAAGAGATGAACAAAATGGAACTAAGCTTAATTTCTTCTTTGACTCAGGAAGCAGATAACCTGAAGGAAATCCTTGAGGATTGGGATGAAATGATAAAATTTGAGCTAAATGCTATGATCTCATGTGACGTTCTTCCGTCATGTGAAATGTTCTTCAGATTTCAAGGACTCATTGGTTACAAGGAAGAGACCTTAAGAAAGTTGATCACAAAATTTCATGTGGCTCTTGAAGATTGTCAAGCAGTTGAAACAAGCCTTAGTTGTGATTTGGAGCAATTTGGATGCCATGTTACTGATAATCTTGGTAATCTTTTGGCAGCAGAGAGAGTGAATTCAGAATATACAATCAGAATCTATGCTGATGTAGATTTTGAAGAATTTGGTTCGCACACAATGAACAAGTTCGTTTTGTACAAATCCTTGACAAAACACTTGTTGGAGAATACAACAGCAAATTCTAAAGTTGTTCAATCAGCATATGAGAATGCAGTGAGGATCGAAGCCATATCAAAGAAAATGGAGATTGCTAATCTTCCTACAGTGGGTGACGTCATTGTGAAATTCAAAGCATTAAGAAGCAATCTTTAAGATTGTTATGTAATTTCTACTTCATAGTTGTTTAAGATGCATTACATGATAAAGTGTAATTGCATGTAATGTGAATTACATGTACATAAAAGATGTAATGCGAGTTGCATGTGCAGTTGCATGTAATCCATTTTTTTCTGTAGTTAGACTTGGTCAAAGTTGGTTGAGTTGCTCCCACTTTTTCCTCCCCTTTTTTCTCAACTTCTTTGCCTATATAAAGGAGTGCCCCCCTCATTGTAAAATCATCATTATCTTTATACAAGAGAGCTCTAGAGAAATTGTGCCAGCAGAACTTTTGAAATGTCCCTTTTCTGATTTTATATGATATTTCCAACCTTTAATCAGATCTTTAAGATCAAACAACTAATATCACAAAGATCCTCCAAATTTCTCAAGAAGCCCCAAATCGGGTATGCCAGAAATGGTGCCAAAAGCTTCACAGCTTCACCTATTATTAATAAATCTGAAAATGGACATTTTTACAGAAATTTCAGCAACATAACAGCCTACAAAATGACATTTCCAGATCTATATAGCCTTTACACAACAGCTCACAAATGTAGGACAAAAATTATGCTCATCGAGCTCCCGAAATTAACACAAAAATGCCCGGAAACACCACAAAAACACTAATAAACTCTCTCAGAAGTTTAATCACGTCCCAATACATATATTCAGCTCTATTTTAACAGCTTAAAGTCTGAAATACAGCAGTAACCAAAACTGATATGAAATGCTCAACTAAAAACACCAAACTCATGCAAAAAACACACCCAAAAACCCACAAATCTACACTGTTCAGCACAAGGGCAAACTCTGTATGAGCATGCACATGGAATGGCTTCAAACTCCCATCCTTAGCCTTCCTGGAAACCTGCAAACTCCCGTTCTTGGGTTTCCTTGGAAACCTGCAAACTCCCGTTCTTGGGTCTCCTTCTCCACAGGTTTGGCAGCCTCTGAAGAATAACAAAGAATGAGCAAAAATCAAGTTCTGTAATCTCCCAAAAATGCCTCCAAACCCCTTAAAAGAGGGCATAACTATAACTCACGTCCAAGAGAGGTTAATGAAACTTATTTTAATAATAATTTTCATTTATTAGTCCAATGGTTTCCAAAGATTAACCCCCTTTTTCCGAAACTTCACTTTCTTGGGCCTGCCTGCCTTAGCAAAGATTTTCTTTTTTAATTATTTGAAAAGGGGACATGACAAGTCCTCCCCTCCCAATCATTGCTTGTCCTCAAGCAATGGCTAAACAATAAACCAATCAATCCACCTGGATCCCAAATGTAGTCATGAACTATACTACTACCAATTAACACAGGCTCCTGCAATATCCTCTGCAATATGACCAAAAGGAATCCATAATCAAATTGACAATTATAGCTCAACCAAACTCCGAAATCACCACTACCACAATCAAAAACCCATGAGGCACAAACTCTTAGAACATCAGAACCCAAGTAAAGTGGACTAATCAAACTACCAACACAGTAAATACCATCAACGCATCCCACTGGCCTATATGGAATGTACAATCCAACTCTGCAACAATGGTGAACCCTCTCGAATGAAACTGTACCAAGTATGGAGAATCCACACACTGTACAACTCCTGCAGTCAACACAACTCTGCAAATCATCGGCCACTATCTCATAACCATAACTCCCATACACTGTTGATGGTGAAAAGACATTACAAGATAAAGAGTAAGAAATGGAATCCAAACCAAATTTGTCTGCCATCAACTCCTCAGCACAAGGATCAAATGCTAACTGATGTACATACCCTGCAATATAATGTTGATAAAAAAAACCAACCTCAGTCAACAGCTCACCATGAAGAAGTGATACAACCCACTGTGACTGATCACTAGCTAAGTCAAGAGATGTCATAGCCAAAGGAGTAGAATCAATAACAACACCTGCTAAAGCATCACTCCAAAACTCCTGCTCTAAGTCATGTATTATCAACCTGTCAATTGCAGGACCTATCACCATGTCATGCCCATCACAACTCTCATCCTGAGGCATCAAACTATCCCATAACTAATGATAAGCACTAGGAACCAAAGTACATCTCTGTATCATCATCTCATCAACATGGTCATCAAAGGTAGATAGATGAGCATACCTCACAGTGTAATGCCGATAGAATGCACCAATCTCAGTCAGTGGCTCAGACTGCAATCCAGATGTAACTAACTGCAATCGATCATTAACCCAGTTGGAACTGACTACTACCTCTGAAGACATTGCGAAGGGAGTAGTATTACTAGTAGGAACCATGCCAACTATCAGCTCACCAACGTCACACATGGTCTTTGATACAACATCTCTAGTCTTCGTGCCATTAGTACTAGAGGTCACCACCATGTCAGGCACACCACAAAAATCTGCTACAGCACCCAACTCAATTGAACCTGACTCTAGTGGGAATGAACCTGATATGCCAATGTTAGTATCAAGGATGGATGCATCCCCATCTCCACTGTCTCTAACAATCTCGGCCATGGACATCCTCGGATCACCAAACACCACAGCTTGTGACTGTATAGAATTAGGTAAAGACTGTAGTCGCTCTAACTCCATGGTCACCTTAGCCAAATGAAACTGTGACTCCTTGAGAGCCAACTGTGTACTCTCAAGAATCTCAGAAGTCACCTCAAGCTGCTCAGTAAGCTCACTCACCTCATCTTCCTTGGCCAACAATGCATCATATGCTGTACTGCCCCACTCCATAAGATAATCTCTGTCGGCTACCAACTGCATATAATTTTGTCTCAAAATCCAAATAGCCTCCCATAAAGAGTGGATCTCTGTCAAGGAAAGATAACTTCCTCCCTGCTCATCACTAGTAGGAGAACCCCATCCATAAACTGCTAACAACTGACGAGCAGCATCGAAATGTTGGCAAGTGATAGCAATGTCTTGGTCACCAACTCTCAACTGATTAGACACATGATGGCACTGGCTTGACTGTCTCCTACAAACCTCCTCTGATGCACTGTCTGAAGGAGTGTCCTCAAAGTTACTAGTCTCTAGAGTATTACCATCCATATCCTGTGAATCAAATCTAAAGCTCATATCAACATACGGAGTATCAAAAACATTAGCATTGTTGTCCAACTCCTCTGTACCCAAGGAAACTAAGTCTTCAAAACTGCCCACTGCATCCTCCTGGATGTCATCAATGCCAATATGATCCTGGGACTCATCTATACACACTGCCAAATATGAAATATCATCAACACATTCCAGCAAGTATGGTCGACTGGATATATGAACAAAGCCCAACATTGGTGTATAAAAACTAATACCAACATCAAACAAGATACTGGCACAAGAAAAGACAACACCGTGTAATCTGCTAATCAAATCCATGATAGCACCCAAACAAACACTGCTACCAAAAAGTGTTAAAGATCTCCAGTCAACTGAATCCCAAATGCCAATATAACAATCTCGAGTCCATATCCGTAAACTAGAATCAACTGGTAACTCAAGCAAACTCCTCACCTGAGTAATATGACCAATACCAACTAACTCCACATACCTGTCATGATTAGATAATGAAGTCACAATACTATCTTGGTTCACCTTCAGCTGGCTGGACAAATCATGTGAAGTACTACCAGCCTCAACCTCATGTGATGAAGCATCTAACTGTGCCTGGTACTCTTTCTCAGCAAAGTCATGAATGCTCAATTTCTGCTCATCTCTACCAGGTATCTCACCATCCTGCACAACAACATCCTCATAATCATCATCTAAACCCACTACACTATAGTCACTGCCTGTTGTAACTATACCATCTTGAATACCTGTGGCATCACCCTTTGACGACCTGTAAACAATTGTCTCAATTTGAGTATCAAGTTGACTGTTACTATCAATCTGTGTGATATCCTTTCCCACCACCTCCTGTGGCAGAGTAGAATCTGAGACCTCTACCTGGCTATCAGCTAATTTCTCAAACTCCTCATGCAAGTTCTTAGGAATTGTGTCATCTGTCCTATGAGAAAATCTGCCAAATAGAAATCCAGTCAACTTATCCACCTTAGCTGGGTCAGATAACATGTCATTTATACAGTGGTGCTCAACCAACTGTTTAGACATGTCATGGCTTATTTTCATAAGTTTATCTCGAATGTCTAAATAACCATCCTTTCTACTATTTTGACTCTGGCTATCAATTGTCCAAGATCGTTCCCTCTGAGACTCTGTACTATACCTGTCCATTCTGGATAAAGTAGAGTGTAACCCCAATAGGATATAACTTCTTCAAGCACCAAGAACTAACATGAAAATGATTAGAAGTAGCATGCAACCATAGATTTGGACATGCAACTGATTAGAAGCAACATGCAACCACCAAATTATGACATGCAAGATCTGGGTAGTTGTCAAAACTGACATGCAAACTTCTACAACCACCAAATTCACTAAGAACTAACATGCAAATGATTAGAAGTAGCATGAAACCATAGATTTGGACATGCAACTGATTAGAAGCAACATGCAACCACCAAATTATGACATGCAAGATTTGGGTAGTTGTCAAAACTGACATGCAAGATCTGGGTACTTGTCAAAACTGAAATGCAAACTTCTACAACCACCAAATTCACCAAGAACTAACATGAAAATGATTAGAAATAGAATGTAACCATAAATTTTAACATGCATCTGATTAGAAGAAACATGCAACCATAAATTATGACATGCAAAATCTGGCTATTTGTCAAAACTGACATGCAAGATCTGGGTAGTTGTCAAAACTGACCTGCAACTTCTACAAACCCTCAGGCTGGCAAGATCATGGCTCTGATACCACTGAAATGTCCCTTTTCTGATTTTATATGATATTTCCAACCTTTAATCAGATCTTTAAGATCAAACAACTAATATCACAAAGATCCTCCAAATTTCTCAAGAAGCCCCAAATCGGGTATGCCAGAAATGGTGCCAAAAGCTTCACAGCTTCACCTATTATTAATAAATCTGAAAATGGACATTTTTACAGAAATTTCAGCAGCATAACAGCCTACAAAATGACATTTCCAGATCTATATAGCCTTTACACAACAGCTCACAAATGTAGGACAAAAACTATGCTCATCGAGCTCCCGAAATTAACACAAAAATGCCCGGAAACACCACAAAAACACTAATAAACTCTCTCAGAAGTTTAATCACGTCCCAATACATATATTCAGCTCTATTTTAACAGCTTAAAGTCTGAAATACAGCAGCAACCAAAACTGATATGAAATGCTCAACTAAAAACACCAAACTCATGCAAAAAACACACCCAAAAACTCACAAATCTACACTGTTCAGCACAAAGGCAAACTCTGTATGAGCATGCACATGGAATGGCTTCAAACTCCCGTCCTTAGCCTTCCTGGAAACCTGCAAACTCCCGTTCTTGGGTTTCCTTAGAAACCTGCAAACTCCCGTTCTTGGGTCTCCTTCTCCACAGGTTTGGCAGCCTCTGAAGAATAACAAAGAATGAGCAAAAATCAAGTTCTGTAATCTCCCAAAAATGCCTCCAAACCCCTTAAAAGAGGGCATAACTATAACTCACGTCCAAGAGAGGTTAATAAAACTTATTTTAATAATAATTTTCATTTATTAGTCCAACGGTTTCCAAAGATTAACCCCCTTTTTCCGAAACTTCACTTTCTTGGGCCTGCCTGCCTTAGCAAAGATTTTCTTTTTTAATTATTTGAAAAGGGGACATGACAACTTTGTTTGTGTAGCACTATTTTGAGAGAAAGTGAATACAAAGGAGCATTTGAGACTTAACTTTGATTAAGTGAGATTGTTATTTATGTGAATTGTAAGCTTTGTCTATAATTCATTCAAGTTACCTTTGATTCGTACTATCTTTTGTCATTGATATTGTATCTTGTGATTGATAAAAAAGAGTTAAGAAACAATTGAATCCCGAGCTTTGACCAAGAACAATTGTGAAAATCTATAGCTAGAAGCTTTCTCTGTAGCTTGTATTTTCATCTTGATTTGCAAAATAGTTAGATTGTTGTTACTTTTAGGAGTCTTTGTGCCCTAATTGTAAACACTTTACCACATAGAAGTACAACAGGACTTAGAGCCAAACTAGTACGTTTTGGCTAGCCTTTGAGTTAGTTAAAATTTATCGGTATCACTGTTTCCAGCTCATGATAGAAGTGTAATTAGAGATTCACCTTGCCCATTATTCGCCTTATGAATAAGTGGATCCTTTTTTGAAAGTTAAGAAGAAAGGATAATAGTAGCACCCAATTTATAAATCTCTCAATTTCTTGCTTACCTTGAGTTGATCCAAGGAACAGTGAGAAGGGGGAGCCTTCCCTTTAAGGTAGGAGAGACTCTGTCTCACACGTTGTGGCTGGTCATCCTATTTTGCGATTGAATTTTTATCCAAAACTGTCAGTTGCAAAATATCCACCCAACAAGCATATCATCCATTAACAAATGAGAGAAGGCCAAAGGTATATGGAATATCAGGACATTCATTATAAAAGTGATATCGGGTGTATCAAGTATAGACGAAATAATATATTTTTCTAAGGTACAAATATATAGATAAAATTATCTTGCTCATTACTTTGTGAGATGGTGATCTTGAATTGGTGAAACAGTATTAATGGATTTCTTATTCAGAGGAAATAGTTCAAGGAGGGAAATTGTTTGGTAGTCTCAAACCTTTAAGAACAAGGGACATTACAGGCCCATTGCCCTAACCTTGTGTCGGAATATATTGGTAAGATTGAATGGATAAAATCATACATTGAAAGGGCCAAGAATATCTGCAAGTTTATCTACAATCATGCATTAGTCCTTAGCATTATGAGGCAACACAAAGGACAAAAGGAGTTTGCTCGTCCTAGTATCACAAGATTTGCCTCAAATTTTCTCACACTCAAATCTTTAATGAAATCAAGGGCAGCTTTAAGGCGCATGTTTATTGGTAAGGAGTGGGCTTCCTCATCCTATGCTACAACCGCTAAAGGAAATTTCGAGGAGCCAAGTTTTTGATGCCCTTGTAGAGAAATCATGGAGGTAAATTTATTACAATTTAACATTTATATTTACCATTTATTTTTAATTTATATGCATATTTTTGTTTTGTTGCAATTTTACTTATTTTTATTTAATTTGTGACTTTACTATTTTTGTTTAATAGCATTTGTAGGTCATTAAGCCCCTGGTAGTTCTCCTACGAGTTATTGACGGGAAGAAGCCCTCAATGGTCTATATATGTGAGGGTGTGGATAGGGCCAAGGAGGTCATTAGATCCATATATATATACTGGAGTTGAGGATAAGTATGGACCCATCTAGGCGATAATTAATAGGGGATGGCAAAACCAACTTCATAGACCCATCCATGCAGCATCTTATCACCTCAATCTAGCATTTCGTTTCCGTGTTGACTTCAAGGTAGAGGAGGAGGTTCTTAGTGGCCTATATACAATGGTACAAAAGATGTGTTGTAATGGCACAAGCTCAATTACAACAATTAAGCTAAAAATATAATAATGAAGGGGAGATTTTCTCAAGCAAGATGTGCACATACACTCAGATAGAATTACAGCTAGGTCAAAATATATTCTTAAGTTTATGGCTTATGTATTTTAATTTTTGATGTCATAATTTAGCCATAAAGTTGGAAATGAGACTATTTTTTTTTCTTTACCTTATTTCGGATAGATGGTGACGACAAATGTTTGGGCCGTCAACCTGAACCTTCAAAAAATTGTCATCTGTATTTTGAGTCGGCCAAGCAACGCTTATGGCACAATTGGTCCATGTTCAAGCATACCCACTCAAAGAGGCACAATAGATTGTTTGAGGAGAGGTTGAAGGATCTTGACTTTGTTCATTACAACCTTCATCTTCGGACCAAACAGATTAAGGAAACTGACTCCCCTCAAATCACTCTAGTGAAGATTGATCCAGAGTGTAAGTGGCTCACTGTGTCTACCAATTTTGTCTTCACTAAAGAGGACCATAAATGGGTCAACAAGGCAGACAAAGAGGCTGAAGTTGTGGCAATAGCAAAGGAGGGGGATAAAGCACAATTCGGTGTAGGCACAACTAATGTTGACCATTGTGGCACCTCACTGGCTAAGACAATGGCTACTCAACCATCTAGGACATACCATAGACATCTTTGTAGGAAGCAAACAGAGTACTATGAGGCTGAGCCTGAGCCATAGACTTGTTTTTGTTTACAAATATGTTTGGGAACATTTGGTGTCATGGATTTTATATACATTTGACAATATTTAAATTCTATAAATCTATGTTTTCTATTTCCTTCAGATATAATTTATGTTTGTACTTAAGTGATGGATGTAAATTTATGTATGCAATCAAATTAGCTTCTAATTTATGAGGTTATAGTGTCTTTAAGCTTTATTCAATAATGGGTGCATGAAATAAGTTTTAAATCGTTAAAAATCTCCAAATTTCAAGAGATTTTTCATTTTATTGAATCATAGCTGAGTCATGAGTTGAGTCGACCTTGTTGAGCCTGCATCTAGAAACTTTGATATATAAACTATAGATCCTTAATACATAGCATTTGTGACTGCATAGATGCCCGGCCAAAGGATGCCATTTAAAGTGATTTGAGGAAAAAATCTTAAAATGGCATGACCATAAGAGTGCCCAAGAGGTTGATTTGCAAGAGAGTAATGTCCAAATGATTTAGTCTAGAAGACATGAACTGAAATAGCAGGTGAAATTAGGAGTACAAACGGTTGAAAAAGTAATGTAGATACCCATGTCTCAAAGGATGAGTATCGGAAAAGCAACACAGTAATTAAGAAAAGAGTAGTCGGAACCAATCAGACTTCAAATTTTTCAGCCTAGCAATTAAACAAAGATGATGGAAGAAAATTCAGAAAGATACTACAAAGTTACAATGCTTGCGATTATTCTAGATTTTGTGCATTGGGGACAGCCACGCTTAACAGGGGCATTTCCCTTTTTAGACTTCAATTGGGGACGGCTCAGGTACATCCCTAAGGCGTCCCCCCTATCCCTAGGATGTCCCACAATGGGGTGCCAGGAAAAATCCCAAGGACATGCCCCTAGGTAAAAAAGTGGTAAGGAAAAGCTTGCAAAGGGTCAAAACGAAAAGCAACAGGATTGTAATTATTCCCAACAGATGAAAAAAAATCTAAGCAATAACAAGTGTTTCAAGTGCCAAAAGTTTCATTACTGTGCTTTTCAATGTCTCGGGAAGAAGGAGAAAGCCAAACAAAAGTAGTTTGCAAGGAGTACACAAACTTCAACAATGGATGATCTTTCATTAAAACTTGCAACCTTTTCTATGGTTCCATGTTTATCCACCAACTCTATTTTTGGTGTAAGTTCATGAGGTATCAAGACACATGACCTTCAATAAAAAGGCTTTTGGCAAACTTCATTTGCAGAACGCTAGTAGAGGGAAAACAACTGGGGATGATTCAGTCTATTCTAGTATTGGGATGGTAATTATTTCTTTCTGGTGATATTCTTGACCTGGCTGATTTTTTTTTATGATCATAGATTAAATAAAATTCAGTTTCAATTTCAGCCATGACAAATTTGAAGTGGGTAGCTAAATTTGTTGATCAAAAAGTTCTTATCAAAGATTGCAGCCAACATTCTAGCCAAGTATTAGGCCAACATGTTGGTGAAGAACAATAGCTGATCTGGTCAAGCAAGTGGCCTTGAAACTTGAAAATGATGCACAGTACAATATTTTGTACAAAAGATTCGGCCACTTCCACTATGGAGCTTTCAGACTAGAATATGGTGTTAGAAATATATGACTGTTTTCTGTTGTCATTGATATCAAACATAGTGTTCCAAAGAGTTTGAGTTTGTGTTTTTGTTCAAGCTCTGTGGTTCAGAAGTTTGCTATTCTTTGTGATGTGGCTTTGTGTGCTGAACCTAGAACACAGTAGAAGACGAGTATGGTTTCAGAACAGTGGAACACAACTATCTATCCCGTATGATTTCAATATAGTAGAAGACAGGTATGTATCCTGTGACTATAAAAGTGGAAGACAAGTATGTATCTTGTGATCATATGAAGATGGAGTGTTACAATGCCTCTGTGTTATATTCTTACATCCGGAAGCCTAAATGGCCCAGATGTCTATTGTTCAATTGCAGTGGTATTGTGTTGCAGAGCAGTTAGCAATTTTACAGTTGCAATTATTTGTACTTTCTGGAGTGGCAAAGCAGTTAATAGTTTTACAGCTGAAATTATTTGTACTTTCCAGAGTGTTTCTGCTCCAGAAATCAGGGTTGAAGTTGTGTTGCTACTCATAGATGGATTCAAGTTTTGATCCTGGTTATGGCATTCTTTGGTAATCATAAATGTCTTTCTGGTGTTCTGACACTATGTCGTCCAATATTACAGTTTTTTTCAGTTGTTGTTTCAATCTGGAAATATGTTGTGCCAACTTCTAATGTGGCATGTTGACAAGGCTTCTGATGTGGCGTATGGATCTCTCCATAGTGTATGAAGGCCTGGTTACAACTAGCAAGTTGGTAATTTGCTTCTACATGTTTGAATTATCTTTGGTACTTGTTCTGGTTATTGTGGATCTGACATTAAGATATGTGTAGCATGTTCTTAGTCCGTCTTTCTCCTGGGATGGATCATGCTTTCAGATTTAGGTTTGGGTGTTATATCTATTGATTGTTGAAGTGTGAGATTTAGGTCCGAGTATTATACTTAATGTTTATCTCTTATCCAACATCCATTAAGTTGATTTACATTCTTTACTATATCCAAATCTAACTATGACATTATGATTATGTATGAACCCTATGTTATTGGATATTACATAACTAAAGAAATCCTCTAACTGTAGTCGAACATTGTGTAGTACCCCAAACAATATGATTAGTATTTCGATATTCAAAGATTGTTAGCATTAACGAACTTCTGATTTCCCTTGAGCAAAATATTTCTCAAAGATGCCATAGCACATTTTTCAATGAAAAAGCGTGAAGGCCGACCATTGAACTTATGATTTCCCTTGAGCAAAATATTTGTCAAAGATGTCACAGCACATTTCTCAATGAAAAAGCATGAAAATTTATGAAGGCATGTACTTTGAGGCAAAAAACCCAGGAAAAATGAAAAGATACCCAAAAAAGAGCTTGAAAAACTCAGAAGGAATATGTTGTCAATTCTGGATCCATCGGCTCGAAAATCAAAGCACAAAAATTGAGGCACACAGAAAAAATGGACAACCTACAGAGACTGTCCCTAGATCTGTAAAATGTTAATGGCCAAGAAGCCAAAACTCGCCCATAAAATAACAAAGAAGGGTGCCCTCTTCTTCAGAATGCTTTGCATCAAGAGACAAGAACCTGCCGCTGACTCTACCAATGAAATGAGTCTGCAACTAACCCTCCTAGAATCAGCAAAACATCTAACCAGAAATCATCATAAAATATCCAACCAAATGTTGTATAACAGAGCTTCTCTTCCCTGGAGCCAGAGACAAACATTGAGAACGGCTAGCACAATTTTGAGGAAAAATCAACAAACCCTCCAAACTTTGTAGATGAGCATCATGCCACAAAAAAAAACTGTAAAAAGCCACGATTTTTTAGGAGAAATCAAAAAAAGCGAACACAAGTTTTTGAGGTGAAAAATCAATCAAAACCAGACTATACAAAGCTTTGTTTTTTAAGAAAAACCGTAAAACCCAACAAATAATTTTTGAGGGAAAAATTTTAAACCCACAAAGAAATCCCAAGCAACTTTGCGAATTACAGAATCACAATTTGTTTTTTTTTTTTTTTTGAGGGACAAAATTATGAAAACCCAACAGATAATTTTTTCCTTAAAAAATTAAGAAAACGCATCAAAAACTTTTTTAGGAAAAAAATTATGAAACCCATCAGAAATTTTTTTAAGGGAAAAAAATTATGAAAACCCATCAAAAATTTTTAAGGGAAGAAATAATGAAAACCTGTCAAAGAAACCTTCATCTGGCAAAACATGAGACTTTGCATGGTAAAACAGCACATGCAAGTACATGCAAATAACAAAATGCACATGCAAATACATGCAACCTTAAAAAATTGGAGACTTTTTCCCAAACCAAGAAATCATGCAATGAAACCCTCAAACAAGCTTGCAATATTCGGCAAAAATCTTTGAAGATGAACCACAAATTTCATAAAATACCTCTTATGAAAACCAAATTTCTAGAAAATAAAATCCAGGTCAAAAGAGGCTTGAATTTCTCTTTAAGAATTCCCCAAATTTTATGAAATCCCATTGACTCGCTCTGATACCATAGTACAGGAAGTATGGTAAAATACTTGCTTCATATTAATAGAAATCAATATATAGAGATGAATAAACAATGTTTCCTTAAAAATAATCATCAAGAATAGAAAAATTCTATTCTAGATAATAGATAGCTTAACACATAACTAAGACTAACTAAATATTAGAAAGATTTTAATATTTATAGTAGATTACAATAGATAACCATTAAATATAAATAGAAACTATCTATCATCGTCATACTATATATTTTTGTCCTGCAGCAAAGATTTTAAGTTGGGTCTTGAAAAGCAGGGTTCAGTGTAATTTTAATCAGCTTTAAATCAAAACAAAATAACAACTACAAATACATAAGTATAATATTAAGAGCTTTTAGGATAGTAAGTCTAATAAGAATGGTATGGAAATAGGACCTTCAATGGACGAATAGCTAGTTGCTTTTAGGTTTCACAATGATCTCTTCTTAGATGTGTTATTAATGAAGATTGAATTAAGTTTTATCATCTCAAAATTTCAACTATATCTCATAGACCACTTAATTTTGGCATACCTTCTCCATAGATGAAAATACTCAGTATCACGGACGATTTGTTTTATGGAACGAAAATCAGCCAACCCTTTCAAAAGCTAAGCAAGCAAGAGGCCCACTTTTCAAGAACAAAACACAAAGTAGTCGAATCTTTTCTCACCTCTATAACAATAACCCATTGAACCCCTTGCCCACACAAAAAACCGCAATTAATTGTTTTTACGATCAAAATAATTTTACCCCAAGAACTCAAATTACACATTCAATTTCCATGGCACTTTTGAGGGAAAACTCACAAAATCTAGAACTGGATGAATTATCAAAGATCAGAATATAAAGATGGTTGGTGCAACAGTTGTTAGAAATTCCCAAGCCATACAACAATGAAGTAGAAACCCAAACCATCTTACTAGAGCTTCAAACTTGCAAGCAATTGGAAGTGATCCAAATAGAAGGAGATTCATTAATCATTGTTAACACTACCCAGTACCCACAAATATTTTTCTCTATACTTAAAAAGTGGCAACATATTCAATCCATGCTAGTCATTACTTGATAGTTTCTCCATTTACACCATTGATCATGCATATCAAGAGGCTAATGGAGGTGGCCGATGCTTTGGCCAACATGGTAATTAATATGGATATGAATTAGATTAGTAACAACACCTCAATCCTATGGCAAAAAAAAATGCCTGACCTACTGTCCTCTCCACAATAAAGTTAAGTGCATTAATGATTATTTTAAGTTAGTTTAGTTTGGCTCACTTCCTGCCAAGAATGTACCAAGGTATTTCAGTGTAAGAAGGCAAAGTTTCATGATAAAGCATGTACCAAAACCGACATTGGTAGCTATTACAAACCATACTACATTTTATTGTACAGTATACAGGACAAATTGGGACACGGATATCACAGTGCTGAAAGCTAAGAAGCAAAGAATTGCATTCGCGGGGGAGATTTTAGATTTTGAGCTGAATAAGATCATGAAGGCAAGAACCAGTTATGATTCACATGATTTGATTAGTGCTCGGGGAGACCTCCATATCCTGGGCAGATTGGTATCATTTCAAAACAGATGTCTCATTAATGTTCATGGTTATCTTTCTTGATGCTGGAGAGTCTAAAGAGGTCATTAAAACTTTTGCAGAATCCTTTAATCAAGGCCACAGATGGGGGGAGAGGAAATTTCTGAATGATGCAGTTCTTGGTTTGGCCTTCCAACCTCGCATGGGGACATCACCTGTTATCAATTCTCCATATACCAATCCCAGGGTTCCATTCATCATTATGGTGATTGGGCAAAACGATACTTTGCGCAAATAGCAGGGCACGGGGAGCATCGAATATCTGAAGGCTGCTTCTAGAGCACCATTATCGAAGGACGTGGAGTTCGGAGAGCGATGGGGGCACAGATGCTGCGCAGGTCCAACTTTAACATAGTATAATAATTATCGTAACCAGCATTTTGTAATACATGTATCCCTGAGGAGATTTTGTTTTGTTCCTCCACAGGAGCAGCCTACTAAACTGTAACATTTTGTTTATTGTTAATACTAACAGGTATGGCTTCCTCAGGCTAAGCTCATCGATCCAAAACAGAAACAATTGTGTAAAGCCCAAGACAACGAGCTAATTGACAGTGAAGACACGAGTGGAAAGAGCACACCCACTCACTGCATTAACGGTCATCAGTGTTGTTGACTCGTATTTTCCTCATTAAATTGTTTCCATCAAAATGGCAGAACATACGGAAACAGACAACCAGTGCCAGAACCCAAAACACGAAGAAGCTAATTAGAATCCATTTGGGTGTTGGAAAATAATTTGACAACGACACGATACAAACTCTGCTGATGTAGTCTTAACCCGACCGGCAATGGCAGAACTCAAAAAAAGAAAGAACTTAACGTCAAGCTATCAGAGTATTGGGAATAAATAAGTATAAGACAAGGGCGCCTAAATTGTATTCATGTTATCTTGTGCAGTGGATTTGCAAATAGTTCTGTAAACAAAAAAATGGAATGGACTACTCACAATCTGATCATTGGTGGAATCCGAAATAGGCTGTTGCTCCCCTGTACGGCGCCGCCTCCTGTCCCCCATTACTGCGTATGGAAATATTTCCCGTTCTCTTTCTCTCTCCATGAAACTTTACGTAATAAATAGAAAAGTTTCGTTACTTCTTGGCGATGATCCTGCTGATAGTCGTTTCCGCAGCCGCTGCTTCGCTCCCAAATTTGATGTTTAGCGCGATGCAAAAAGAAATACTTGTCCTGCTGAACGAGTATTCATCTGTCTCCCAAATTTGATGTCTAGCTCGATGCAAAAAGAAATACTTGTCCTGCTGAACGAGTATTCATCTTTCTTAAAAACATAATTTCCTAGAAGGGAAACTTTATGGGTGGGAAGCATATTTTTCCTAAATAAGGAAATAAGTTGCAGGTCTTGATATTTTGATATTTTCTTAAATAAGGAAATAAGTTGAAGGTGTTGATATTTTCATATTTTTTCAAATAAGGAAATAAGTTGAAGGTCTTGATATTTTGATATTTTTTCAGCTATGAGGATATTTTAGCTACTATTTTTGAGGAATCATAATTTGACATGTCAGCAAACTTAGTGGTCAACATTCATGTTGAAGAATAGAAACAATTTCATAAGAGCTAGGTTTTCGGGGGTTTGGTTGTTTCTAGGTGGTCCCATAGGCTACTCGTGAACGTTATTAAAATCTTGCATTCATTGATTCAATCGGTCTCGTTTGGAAAATTGAGTTTAAAAAATGAATAGCATTTTGGATTGTTAGGATACTTTGGCCCTTTCTTTTAAAGTCTATTAAAAAAGAGCACCGACTAACTACTTAAAGTGTCAAAAGAAGACAATAAACTATTAACATAAGGAGTGTTACATGACATAAACATATCTTGAACATTTATAAATAGTAATTAGTTATTTAATGTGTGAGTTTATAATTGGTATTAGAGAAATACACACGCATACATATTTATGTATGTAGATATATACATACATACATACACAAATATATACATACATACATACATATAGATATGTATGTATGTATGTATGTATGTATGTATGTATGTATATATGTATATATAGATATGTATACATACATACATACATATCTATATATATGTATATATCTATATATCTATATATGTATGTGTGTGTGTGTGTGTGTGTGTGTGTGTGTGTGTATATATGTATATATCTATATGTATACATATCTATGTATACATCTATATAGATATGTATACATATAAATATATACATATATAGATATATATGTATATATATCTATACATATATATGCATATAGATATATATACACATATATATACATATATATGAATTTGAAATATGTATTAGAAAATTAGTATATAGGGGAAAAGTTCGAGTAGTTGTTCAAGCTATTTTCATACATCTAGAACTTATTGAATCGTAAGCCAAATTTTGTCATTTTTTGTGATGTACCTTTGTAAGTGAGTGAAGATCTTGAATCTAAGGTTTTGGTTTTTGGGTATTCACAAATCTCTCCATAGGGATCGTGGAACACGAAGTGGTCCAAAAGTGTCATTTCAAAAAAATTGTCTAGCATCCACTATGTTCATTCACCAATAGTTACTCACTCAAAAAATACCAGTACTTGTGATTAAATGTTCCAATAGTATTTATGAAATGCCCCAATAATGGTGCACAAATTGGCCAATCACCAACGAAAAAGCTAAAAAAATAAATAAATGATTGACTATTAGTACATGTGTGATCGACTATTAGTACATGTGTTTCCATTTTTGGGTGCTCTTTTAAGAGCGGTGATTGGGAGTATCCATGACAAAACTATCATGGTTATTGGAGCCCTTATTAGTTACAGGGTCTCTTCCCCTATCTTTTCAATAAATAAACTATTAAAATCATTAAGTAGGAGAATAAATATATTGTTTAGTCCTAGGAATCACAAAATGACATAAAATAAAATACCAAAATAGTGGGTCTCTCAAACATCTCATACATTTGATTCTTAAATCAACTTATACAACATTCAAGAAGACACCACCAAGAAGCATGACCTTTAACAAGAAACATGAGTACATGGACATAATGATGATCGCATGATCATTACAAACTGTTGGGTGGTATAATCATGGTTATAGTAATTATATTCATGTATTCATAAAGACAACCAAACTATTAAAAAGGTCTTGAAAACATGATAAAACTTGAGCATCATAAACCCTCAAGATAGAAAAGGGACATGAACCTCAAGACTTACATTAACTTTGTGATGTCCCCTTTTTAGCATTCATAGCATGATGTTGTCGTTAGCCTATTTCCCCACAGTCCCGTAGGCTAACTAGGACATTAAAGGGGCTTAGAGGCCATTTGGCCTAGATAATTTCAGTTGCAGGTCTTTCTGAGGGGTTTTGAGGCAACTTTGGGCATACTTACTATTTATAGTAAGTCATCTTGGGCATAGGTGGACATCCAGTGACAGTGGTATGTTGATGGTAATTGTTTAAAATTGGCAAGAAGACTTGTTTATCATTGATAAGATTTGTTTTGCATTGATAAAGCTATTTTATAAAGTTAAATTTAAATATTTAACTTTATTAATGCATAGACTATAGTTTGTGGGAAATATTTAAATTAAAAGAGTCCCCTTTATTTTATAACACATTGGAGACATAAGTTACATAAAGGGAGTTATGTTTTATCCCATATTGAGAAAACGAAGGATGGAGCTCTTGTGAGAACACTATAAAAGAAATGGAAGAGCTTCTTTTAAGGATGGTTGGAAATATCAAAGAAATTGGAGAATTTTCTGAAGGTTATGTCTCAATAGTTTGAAGGACGAAATCCCTTCAAGCTGAAAATCTTGACGCCGTTGAAAGATATGGTCTTGAGATTCAACAGGGTAGCAATCCGAAAAAGCAAAAACAAAAAAGTAGTCCGAAAAAGCGGAACCGAAAAAGCAGGCGAAAAAAATGGAATCGAAAAAGCAAGCGGAAAAAGTGGAACTGAAAAAGCAGGCGGAAAAAGCGGAATCGAAAAAGCAAGCGGAAAAAGCGGAACCGAAAAAGCAGTTCGAAAAAGTAAAGCAAAAGGGGCAGCATTGAAGAAAATTTATTACAGCCATCTACAACCAGGTTCGCTTGTTAGTATTTTTTTTTTAGGGTATTATAAGTTTCAGCTGTAAGTGTGCATTATACCAGCATTGTCATTTTGGTAATCCATGTAAATGCTAAAGTCTTGGCCATATTTCATGATCATTGTATTAGAAATTTGATTGCAATCAAAAAGATAATAGTTGCTAGTGTCATTTAAGCAATTCAATCTCATTATTTATCAACTAGATAGTTTGCATACCAACTGTTTGCAAAAATGCCAATTGGCTATACGTGTTCTTTTCTCATGCTTAGATCATAATATATGCACTGAATATTGTCAAAATTAGGAGCACACTCATGTTAGATCATTGTGTAGTTCATTGTAATCTTCTATCACTAGATTCTCATTGATGCAAATTGGAAAAAGTCATTTAAAGCAAGCTGAAATACTATATCAATCATATGTCTCTTGCATGTGAATTGTTTGACAAAATTCTTTGAGCCTTCAATCAGCATCTTTGAGAGCAGATTTGAGGAGGGTTATTACAGTGGTATCAGAGCTTGCTTGCAAAGTGTTTGACGAAATGTCAAACAACTGAAGCATAAAGTTTTTTGGTGTTTGAAGAAGTTATAACCTGTTGGGGTCATTACAGTGGTATCAGAGCTTGCTTGCAAAGTGTTTGACGAAATGTCAAACAACTGAAGTATAAAGATTTTTGGTGTTTGAAGCAGTTATAACCTGTTGGGGTTATTACAGTGGTATCAGAGCTTGCTTGCAAAGTGTTTGACGAAATGTCAAACAACTGAAGTATAAAGATTTTTGGTGTTTGAAGAAGTTATAACCTGTTGGGGTCATTACAAACTTTGACTATTTGATTCACTTTTACAGTATTGTCTACTTACAATGCATGTTTACCTTTGATTGTTCTTTAGCATTTGTTTATGATGCATCTCCTTTTATTCGTTGTGCTTGTGATAGATTAATCTCACCTTGAAATAGCATGATTTTTAGAGTCTATACTTTTATTAAATTGATATATAACTGTCATAAGAAACTAAAAGGAACAAGATGCATCTATATAGATTCAATGTATGGAACTCTGGAAAATATACATACATGCATGCATATGTACATGTATGCATGCGCATGCACGTGCGTACACACATACACACCTACACGTAGATTCATAAATATACATTTATGCTTTCCAAAGATTCATACATTGAAAATATATAATTACTTCTTATTCCCTATAATTACTCATTTCACTTGGATTGTAATGTCATATTCCTAAAGCTTTATTTATTGATCCTTTATTGCCTATGCATAATTATGCTCACAAAATGATGATCGCATGTTAGTTATTTTAACAAATTGAATTTAACATGATGCTCGATTCAAATCAAGGAGATAAAACTAGATATCCTACTCCAAAAATTATACAGTTTTGTTTCCTTGGTTATAATCTAACCCCTGATCCAAATCCACCTAGGAGCAATTTCACTTGCCTATTAATGTTTCTAATCAAAGGAAAACAAAAGATTTAACTCCTCATTTATCCATAAACTTGGGACTTCATAGCCAAAACTTAATAAGGAACTAAGAGTGGTTAATTACCAAAATTATCTTCATCCTTCTTACTAGACTTATTCTAATGGAGCTTATTACCTAATTGAATATTTCTCCTTTGTATAACTTTTTGAGGGAAAAAGATAATGGCATATTATTGTTTTATAGATGCAAACTAATCTAAAGGTGGCTTTTTGTATGTGATATTTAACATCTCAAGAATTAGCTTTAGAGTTCCCATTACAAGAAGGGAAAACTATCCATTATTACACTCTTAATAAATATGCAATGGTGTGTGTGTGTGTGTGTGTGTGGGAAGAGAGAGAGAGAGAGAGAGAGAGAGAGAGAGACCTATTGTACTAGCACCTTGAGAAGGATATCTCTTGTTGTATTTTATATAATATAATATATATATTAGAAGTAATTGTGACACAACATGAAAGGTGTCAAATGTATCAATATATAATTATACTGCATTAAGATTGTGGTTAGGGTTTTAATCAGGATTTGGGTTTTCGGTTAGGATTAGAGTTCAAGGTTTAATATTATAAGTAGGGTTAGGGTTTATATCATGGTTAGTATTACGATTATATTTGGGATAAACATATAAGGGTTATAGTTGGGATTATGGTTTAGGGTGTGGGATTAGGATTACCATGGTTAGGATTTACATCATAATTAGTAAGATAAGGTTTTGATTATGACTAGGATTAAGGGTTGGGTTTAGAATTATGGTTTAGTTAGGATTAAGGTTTACATTGTAATTAATATTATCATTAGGATTAAGATTAGGGTTTAGGGTTTAGAGTTAGGATTAGGGTTAGGGCTAGGGTTTTAACAAATATTAGGATTATGATCAAGGTTAGGGTTCATATTATGGCTAATATTATGCTTAGTTTTAGGCTTTGTATTGGATTCATGATTTAGGAGTATAATCAGGGTTAGGTTTTAAGATTTAGGATTAAGATTATTATTAGATTTAGCATGCACATTCTAGTTAGTATTATGGTTAGGTTTGGGATTTTGATAAGGGTTTGGGCTGAGGGTCAAGGTTGTAATTAGGGTCTTGAGTGAGGATTATGGTTAGGGTTATGGTTAGCATTATCATAAGGGTTAGCATAAGGATTAGGGTTTAAAGTTATATGATTAGGAGTTAGGGCTAAATTTTGAGTATGATTAGCACTTTGGATTAGGGTTAGGATTAGAGTTCAAGGTTTAGGATCGTGGATAGGATTAGTGATAACATCATGGTTAGTAATATAGTTAGGGTAGGGGTTATGATTACATTTAGGGTTTAGTTTTAGGATGAGCATTAGGGATTAGGATCAGGGTCAAGGATATTGTTGTGGTTAGGAATAGGATTAAGGTTATAGTTCAGTTGGGGGTTTTGCATAATTATGTTAGCATGAATGTTGATGATATTCTAATGAGGGAGTATATTAGCATTGTTGGAGGCGTGATTCAATGCTTATGTGTTGCATTCATGATTGTGTTTTTCATTGATGCCAACATACTATTTATTCTATAAAGATTAACAGAGTTACAAAGGTAGAAGCATTTGGTGTAGTTCAAGGATTTATGATTAGCTCATGTGCACTTGAGGTTATGTTCTACCGTATGTATAGATGCTACTGATAAGAGTGTGTACAAAAATATGAAGACTAGATAGAGTTATGAGGATTTTAGTGAAGGCAACTTTCAAATTGCACTTATGGAAAATGGATACTGTTGTTTCAATTTTATCTCCTTGTAGAGATGGAATTGACTTAAGAAGATTCAGATAGAGTTTGGAGACTTATTAGAGATGCCTTGGTTTAGAAGGCATAATCTAAAGATCATCGATTGAAAAGTTATGAAGACTACGAGCTAATAGTTTGTTTGTAATCTTGGATCAAATGTAAAATTGTAATGTGACATGTATTGTAATATCTTAAGATGGTCATATATATATATATTGTGTAAATTGGGAAAGCCTCAATTTTGACTCAATAACTTTTTTTTAGAACTTGGTATAAAGGAAAGATGTTTTCCTTAGATGCAAAGTATTATATGCGGTCATATCTTTGTAATATTGTATTGTGCGAACTTGATATGCAAACTTGTGAAGATCAGAGAAAAATTTGGTGTGATAGAGGCATGGTGAACTTACAAGGAACTATATTTGGCAAGACAAGTTTCTAGTTGGACTATTGTTATTTTATACTTGTATTATTCAAGAAGAATAGTACAGAGGCTATTTGGACAGTGGGTTTAGTTGTCCTTTTTTCAACTCCTTATAGGGTTGGAATCTCCTAACATGAATTCAAAGTCTCCTAGCAGGGACTCATATGTATTGATTGTATTTCATTGACTCCTAATAGGATATATCCTCTAACAAGGGAATTTTATATTACTACATAATTTTGTGGGTACAATCTCCACCAGGGTTTTCGTTCTAATCAAAGGTTTCCCTAGTTAACATATTTGGTGTTATTGTGTATGGTTGTCTTTATATGGGTATTGATTCTACTGCTTACATGTTTTAAAATTAATAAAGACATTAAAAGTTGTTTTAAGAGTATAACTAATTCACCTCCCCCCCTCCCCAGGTTATCTTGTTGGACTTTACTTTCAAACAAGTTACTATTATGGTTAAGGTAATGGTTTACATTTTGGTTAGTATTATAGTTCTCTTTAGGGTTTGTATAAGGCTTATAGTTAGGATCAAGGTTTAGGTTTAAATATTTCATTAGGAGTGGGGTTTACATCATGATTAGCATAATGATTAGAGTTAAGAAAATTATTAGGATAAGGATTTAGGGATATAGTTAGGTATGATATCTAGGATTAAGGTAATTATGGTTAGGGTGAGGGTTTATAACATGGTTAAAATTATTATTAGGGTTGGGGTTTAAGGTAAGGTTTATGTCTTAGAGTATAGAACTACGATTGTGGTAAGATTAGGGTTTTTATTAGGATTAGGGTTTATGTCATGGTTAGTATTATGGTTAGGCTTAGGCTTAGTGTTAGTGTTAGGGTTAGGGTTTATATAATGTTTCATATTATGTAATATTTTACATGCAATATTCATCATCATAATAGTTAACTTTAGAGTTCATTATACAAGAAGAAAAAGCTTTCCAACATTACACACATAATAAAAAAATGTAATGTATACATTTTTACTTATATGACAAGCATTATGATAGACATCTCTAACAATATATAAAATGATCAAAGCAAACAAAATGACTAAGCTCTCTTGTAAGAAGGATTAATTACATATGATAGATAGATAGATGAGATTTGAATGTCCATGAGGTTGAACATAGCCTCTAGGATACGATATCCACTACATTGACTTTGTTAATTCATTTTTCTTTTTGTGAAGGCTAATGATGAGCTCACCAAACTTCTTAATGTTCTCCTTGTTGACTAAGTTGTACCATGAGTTATTGGATAGGATATATATGAATTCAACCCTGTTGTCCTTGTATGCCTCACATTCCAAAATGAAGTGTTTTTTGGTTTCCACCTTCCTAGAATTGCAAAACAAGTAGATTCTCTCTTCCTAGAGCTCTTTTGGTCTCTTCCATTGTCTGGTCTCACATTGGAGTTTATGAGAGTTGGTCCTTAGCTGTGCAATAAGAGTCTTAGCTCTCTAAGGTATGTAGCCTCTATATACTCCTTTTGGCATATATCCACATGTGGGGTTGAACTCACTAATGTACTAAGTATTTTTCCTACCAAGCCCTTTTTCCCAATTTCTCTTATGAAATTTCTCCATAACAAATACTTGCATTTCTTTATTTTTGGCAGGAAATGTGTTGAAATGGATATCCCATTTTCTCATCCACTTGATGTTTGTTGCATCCAAGTCTTTTTTTCTTTACACAAAATATCATCAAAGACCACTTTGGGCCATCTACTTGCCTCCATATTTTCAATTTTTTAAAGATAGATAATGAGGTGAGCCATAGCATGAGCCTCAATAGATACATTTGCCACTTCACAAAGCATGATATCATAGGGGACTATGATTTTAATTTTAAACTTACTAATAATCCAATGCTTTTGGATCATCTTGATTTATCCCTATTGTAAGATTGGAATGTTGTACCATATTTCATACCCATAAAGAACAACTGGTAATACATGAAGTCTGAACAGAGTTTGATTGGTTTTCCAATCCCAAACCTTAGCATCATGACACCTATTTTGTAGAGCACAAAGTGGCTTCGAACCTCCCAAAACCCTTTTCTTTCTACAACCATCCCAACTTATACTTTTGTTGAAGTCAATCCCAAGGTATTTATACTCCGCTGCCTCCTCAAGAACATTGCCCTCAAAATAGAATTTATGTTGATGTTGTTTTTTGCTTATAGAAAAGATCATAACTTTAGTTTTACTAATATTAACTTGCATACCAACCATGTTGAAAAAGTGCTCAAGTGAAAGTAAATGTTCTTGCAACCCACTTGTAGATTTGGCAACCAAAATCAGATCATCCACATACATGAGCAACCTTATCACAAACTCACCTTATTGGATACCCTCACCTTAGTGAACATGAATAGTGTAGATAAACTCAAGGATTTCTAAATCATGGGAAAATGCATGTAGTTTTAGAGTGCAAACCATTGTAGTTTAAAAACAAAACTTTGTATAAATAAAAATTGAATGTTTCACCGTAATAAAAAGTATGCATACTTATACTATCATTTGTTTTTGTGAACATAAACTACCAAATTGTATTGGTGTAAGTGATAAATGACTTTCTATGTCATAAAAATAAAATATTAAAAATGAATAAATAAAATTTAAATTATTTAATTTTAGATTTAACAAAGTTGATATCATTATTTATATACTTATTAATTATTACCTGACATCATTATGTATCTAATATTTATCAAATTTTAAGATTAGATATTTATATTTTTGTCAAATATAATTTCAGTTGCAACACAATCTATTTATAAAAAAGGCTAAGAATATTTAGCATAGCTTAATTGAAGGTTTCTTGACATAGAGGGCTTACCAAAAGCTTCTAGAAAACAATAAAAAAAAAATTCTACTGCTCATTTTTCATCGCAAGCTTCAAAAATAGAAAGAACCAATGGAAAAATGAAGATAAACGTGAAAGAAATAAAACTGAAAATAAAAAAAATGCCAAACATTATAAAATTTGTTTAATATTTTTGAATGCACAATTTTTTAGGCAAAGAAATATAGCAAAAATTGCATTGAAAATATAAGTTTGTGGGGAACTACTAAGTATAGGAATGGTTTTATAAGACATTATGTTGATTTATTTTTAAAAAAATGTGTATATCTAGCCTAAAATACCATAATGATTAATGATTCTAAAATACAGACACTTCCAAAATGTATTGTAGATTCAATATTTTCAAAGAATTGAAGTTTAATTTATTCTAAGACCATTCAAACATTGATATTTTTATTAAAAAGTATATACTATCCTTGCAAATAGATACAACTCAAAAGTTCTAAAAATAATTTTCTAGGGTTGTTTCTCAAATATTTTCATAGGATGAAAATCTACCCACAAAATATAGCAAATAAGGATGAAAATTTGTCCGCAAAATACAACAAACAAGGATGAAAGTCATTTTAAATTTTTTTTTAGTGTAATTACATAATATTATTTTACCCCCGTTCAAAGGGTAGACTCCAAGAGAAAAAGAATGGGAAAGAAAACCTTCAATCTCGCTTGGGATGCAAGCATCCTATCTACTAAAAATATATGTGCCCCTTAATTGAAAGGGGTCCTTAGGAAGGAATGCCTCTCTTTAAAAATATTTGATATTATAATATATGTTCATGTTATATCTTACCCACTCTTTGGGTTTTGTGATAGATGTGCCCATTATAATACATGAACTCTTTATTAACATACAAATAGTGCTATTTTGGAAAGGATAGCTCTACTCTTCCATAAGAGTGTATTAGCTTCATATTTTTTATTTAAGTCTTAGGCTTGTTGAATTGCCTTAGGCAATTGACTTCTTGTTTCTATACAGTTTGTAATGATTAAAATATTTGTTAGAGTATATCGAGATCTATATCTAAAAAATGTGATTTGAATAAAGGTTGATGTTGAGATATCTTGAACCATGCTTGTCTAAAATAGAAATAGACATACCTCTACTTACTTGGAAGTAGTTCCCTTCTAACTTAGGAACTTAAAGGAAGTTAGTAATTATACTAAAGAGAAAATAACTTATTGGATTTAACTTGGACTTAGATGCACAACCCCTGTGGAAATATTGAAACAACTTTAAGTGATATATTACATATATGTGTCAAAATTAGAAATACCACTGGAAAGGATCTCAAGAAAGTCAAAACATATAAAAAGGGGGTAAAGAGTTATATAGAATTGATGAAAAGGCCTAAGATACTGATAATCCAAAAAAATGATAAACAAACAATACAAAGAAAAGAGCTACACAAGAAATCAAGGGTTATAGAGAGTGAGGGGAAATTGAAAAGGAGAAAGCAATAAAATAATATAGAAAAAAATGCAAGAAAAGAGGAAGGAAAGGCCTCAAACAAAGACAAAATGAATAGGGCAAGGAAATTGTTGAGAAAAATTGAGCCGAATAGAAGAATGGAAAAACTAAACCTAAACCCAAGAGCCATAATACAAAGAGGAATAAAAAGGCAATAAAGCATAAGCAAAGACACAAAGAACCCATGAAAACGACAAATAGAAATTTAAAGAGGAAGAAATACCTATAAGAGCTAAAGGAGAGGGAAAAACAAGCAATATGCCCAAAACAAGATAGGAAACTGCCCAATGAGAACAAAAAAGACAAAGGATTAGTAAAGGAAAGAAAAAAACAACCAATTAAGGAGGGGGGAGACTGGAAAAAAGAAGGGGAAAAAACCAAGAAGAAAACAACAAAGAAAAATATGAAATAAAACCTACCAAAACTATAGGCCACAAGAAAGGAATACAGAGGGTGGGGGGGGAAATCGACTAACTAAAGGAGACTAGGACCTAAGGAAATAAATGTCAAACAAAATAAACTAGACATAACATAAGAAGATGTTGAGAAAAATAAGGCTATAAAGGGTATATTATCAACAAGTCCAAGGGGGTGAGGGTTTATAAAGTTTTACTATCTCCTTAAAGACATTACTTGAGAAAAGAGCTAGGCTAAGATTTCTATTAATGTGTTGTTGATTCATAACTCTATTAGTAAAATCTTAGATACAAGTTAGAAGTATAGAAATACAAGAAATTGGAAATCTATGAGGAATAAATTAAAACTAAAAAATATTATTATATTATATATGTTTGTTAATAACAATATATGACATGTAGTATTTACCAAGCTAACAAAAAATAGTTTAATTATGAAATTGGTTTTCTTGGCAGGGAGGCTTATAAAATATAATAGTGTATTCATTTATCCTTACATGTCCTGACATGGAGAAGGTTAATCTTGCAACTTGTAACATTTAGGCAAATGAATATCAGGGAGAGATTAATGACTCTAATTTACCAACAAACTTCGATTATGGTGACCATGTAGCTTTACCAATTGACCATGAATAATGAATAGCTTGTATAACACCAAGATTGGCAAGGAGCATGGGATTATTATATACTATGATTAACTAAATTGTAGTGGGGATACTGATTTCATGATCATACTACTTAAGTGATGGAAAATTCAATATATATTATAATGGCCTAATAGGTCATTGTAATGTGTATGGGTAAATTCAGGAGATAAGTGAGGAGGGTGTATATGGTATGAAATAATGCCTTTGTGGCATTGGATTTGAGGATTATCAAGGGAGAGAAATTATTAAGGACTATTTTAATCCAAAGATGAGAAAGGTGGTCAATAGAGGGTAGTTTTCTTAATGAGATGACCATCAATGCCTTTGTTGGATAATGCATCAACTAGCTTGTTTCCTTTGCGATAGATGTGTTTGAACTTAGTCTTAGTGAAATCATTTAAAAGATTTAAGATCTCCATTTTGATAAGGAATTTAGTTTCCAATTGGAAATCTTGCCCATTTTAATTGTGTTAATAACTATATGAGATTATCCTTCAACTATTAGTTGTTGTATGCTAATATCTTTGCTTAGTTGAAGCCCTTTTGATAAGGCTATTATTTTTGTGATATTGCTAGTAGTTTTGTTAAGGAGTTTAGGTAATTTAGCTATGACCTTACCTTCTTAGTTGTGAACTATGCATCCAGTACCAATTGTCCAAGGGTTTTGTCTTAAGGAACCATCAAAGTTCAACTTGAGCCAACCTTCTCTCAAGGGTTCCCATTGCATTCAAGCCTCTATTCTTTGATTTAGGTTCCTTCTTTTCCATATTAGGGGAGGGGGGATAATAAAGCCCATCTAGTTCCTTTAGGCGAGGTCATCACATTAGGCAAAGATTCCTTCTACTTGATTAGTGTTTCTTATACTATTATTTATTTTTTCACCTATGCAGGCTTCTATTTTGTTTCTTAGAGATTCAATTGATAAAATAGTCGTATGCTTCTTTCTTTCTAAAATTCCCAAGAGACTATTGAGAAATGAAATCCCATATGTATTTGTATAGGCTACTCATCATTGTTGATGACCATTGTTGTAAAAAAGTTTATAAGTTCATTAGAGTGTTTAGTTGATTAGTTTATTTTAAGGAAAATGTTGTTTCAACATGTTGATGTGTAAGGAAAATTAATAAGAATGTGATCTATAGATTCTTCTTTTTGTTTTCATAGAACACATATTGATGGTCCTTCATAACCTAGTTTTCAGGACAATTCTAGTGTTAGGATGCATTTTTGCATGGTCTCCCACATGAAGGTGCCAACTTTGGGTAAGCATGCTTTGTTCTAGCATAAACATAGAAAATTTTATGAGTTTTGTTGGTTAAATTGTTTGGTACCTAAATTTTATCCTTATTTGACCTTATACTTTCTCTCATTAGACCCACTCCAAATGAGTTTGTCAGCTCTTTCTTTAAAATTCAAGGTTCTAAGCCTTAATGCTTTTGAAAATAAGTCATTTTGTTCTTTTGACAGTTCCTTCTAGAGATTCCCATTTCCATCCCAATGATAGTGATTTTTCATCAATCTCAATTTAATGGTAAAGTTTTTCTCCACAATCTTCTTTTAAGATAGTTTTGATGTTGGGGTCCAATTGTAGAAAATCTATGGGTATGTAACCTACCCATGAATTCCTACCAAAATATTAATTTGCCTCCATTACCAATCTTCCAAGTCAACTTATTGCTAATGATTTCTTTACAAGTTGTCATAAAGTTCCAAATTCACGATCCATCGAGGTGACTTTTAGATATAAGTAGGTTTATGGGTTCTGCATTTAGAAGATATTTGCTGAGAAAAATGGAAGTCCATCTCCTATTAGATTCATAGAGCATTTTTTCAAAATAAGCTTTTATCCTAAGGCTGAGTTTTGAGATGCTAATGTTTTGATACCTAACCCCCCTTCTTCCATTTGTTTACAAATGTGTACCCTTTTTACTATTGCAATTTTCATATTTTTAGTTCTTCTGACAATTCCTTCTAGAGATTTCCATTTTCATCCTAATGATGATGATTTGTCATTAATCTTGATTTAATGGAAAAAAATTTCTCCACAATCTTCTTTTAAAATAGTTTTAATGTTGGAGTCCAATTGTAGAGAATCTATGGGTATGTAACCCGTCCATGAATCCTAACAATAGAGTTCTTTACCTCCATTTCCAATGTTCCAAGTCAACTTATTGCTAATGAATTCTTTCCAAGCTATCATAAAGTTCGAAATTCATGGTCCATCAAGTGACTTTTAGATCTAAGTAGGTTTATGGGTTTTGCATTTGGAAGGTATTTGTTGAGCAAAATGTAAGCCCATCTATTGTTAGGTTCTTGGAGCATTCTTTCAGAAAAAGCTTTTCTCTTAAGGCTAAGTTTTGAGATGCTAATCTTTTGACACCTAACCCCCTGTTTTCCACTAGTTTACAAATGTGTACCCTTTTTATTATTGCAATTTTCTTATACTCTAAAGTCCCTTGCCAAAAAAAAATCCCTAAATTTGGAGTCAAATTTCTTTGAAATGCTAGAGGGCATGAATAAAATAGATATTTGGTAGATAGGAATGTTATAGTAATAAAGTGTTTTATTATTAATTAAATCATATTGATTTAATTATTAAGTCACTTATTATCTCTAGTTTACTTAAGCTAAACTTTGGGCATATAATATTTAATTTTTTAATTTATTTTTTATCATGCAACTTGGGTTTTGCCTTTCAAGGCTTTGATCTCCTTTATAAGGATTGATCTCTTTGTAATAATTCATTCACTTTTGATAATAGCAATTTATCTTTTTGCTCATCAAGAATGTCTCATTTGTGGATCTGGGAATTCTAGCCTCAGTAGCTTTAGCTTCTCTCTTTTTGTGATAGGTGTTTTCATGCAGGTGATTCTTGGCAATTGTGGGGTTGAAATTTGATCAACTTCAATAGATTTGAGCAATACAAATCTACAAACCCTGAAGAACACTTGTATGCAAGAACCTGTCATAGAGAAGAAAAGACAAAGAGAAGGCAATGATTTGGCTATTAAAATATGAAAATATTTTATTTCCAGAATGAAAGAATGAACTGAATTTTACAATTGACCAATCCTTATAGAAGGAGATCATAAAACCTAAAAGGGAAACTCTAAGGTGTAAATTAATTAATATTTTAATTATTAAATGGGAATGCATGTGCATAAAGGGAAATGTTAATAAGGGAGTAAATGTAATTTTAAAAAATTTAAATGAAATTAATCCTTTACTCTAACATCCCCTTAAGATGAACAACAATGCATCTACAAACAATGCATGAAAAAGAAAGGAAACTACAATGTTGAAAGCAAACTTGGGTCTTGAAAATAAGGCTTGATGAAGTACCCAATCACAACCAAATCTCTATGAAACAAAGAAATAGGGAAAACCTAGTAGGAAAAAACCCTACTCGAAAAAGAGATAGAAAGAAAAAGTACAAATGATATGTCTCAAGAGACTCTCAAAACCATAATTGCAATGAAACCCCCCATGATAGAGGTTTGAGACTCCATAGACCCCTAGAATGTTAGAACTTCTATGTCGATGAATATACCAATGTGGCTCTAATTTGAAAGAAACAAGGGCATTAAACAAGGAGGATGAAACCCCTAAACGTAAGGTGAAGCTAGAAGTCCTATTTGATGCTCAAAGTAGAATGCATGAGAATCTTGAAATAGAATCTCCAATGGAGGTGGTATAATAAGTGTGTTGAATCTATCATATGAGAGGAGATGAATGTCCATGTAGCTAAAATTTTAGGTAATGCTAAAGAGTAATCATGTGCAATAAATGGAATCTGAACAAGAGGTGTGGGTGTAGAAGTCACAAGACTAGCCTTAGGAACAACACATAAGTTCAAGTGACCCAACTTCACCTTAGTATTCTCTTATGAAGAAGGAGAGTGAGTCTTCAATAGTGGAGATGGTGGACCAAAATGAGAGGAAGAGTGTAAGCTAGAAGAATCATCAACAATCCCTGTAGCAACAATATTGTATGTCTCACTATCTTTGATGTGCACTGAATCTTGTGCAAACTTAATTATCTTCCCTACCCCACTATGTGTAATATGATAAATAGAGAGAAGGTTAGAGGACAAAGATGGAACACACAATACATCATGACATGTACCATCATCAATGTCAATAGAATATCTCCCACATACAATCATAACTATGTTGTTTCCCATCAAAATTTGTGGAATAGGAGAAGCCTCAAAAGAAGAGAACAAATCCTGAGAAGATTTCATATGGTGTGAAGAAACTAAATCTAGTAACCATCGAGAAGAATGTGGAGTAGTAGTTGCACATAGTGCATGATCCTTTCCTATGTATTTACCATTTAACTGAAATAATGATGAAGAAGATGAGATGTGAGAAGTAGAAGGAATATCAATGTTGCTCTTCTGAAGGAGAGTTGTTAAATTTGAAACTTGTTTGGCATAGCCATCTAACTTCTTCTTAGAGCAATGTGATTCATCATGATTGGGATTATTACAATAAGCACACTTCATTCTATCTAGCTTTGATTTATCCCCCTTAGGAGGAGGTGGGCCTGATGATATGTGTGGGATAGAATCAATCTGAGACTCTATGGGATGTGACTTTTGTTTCTTCTCCTTCTTTCTAGAAGATGCTTGAGTTACTAATGCATAAGTTTGTGAGCTTGTGAGAGAATCCAATCAAGAGATCTTAGCTTGCTCTCGAGTCAAACAATCACAAAAAACCTCAAAGGATGGCATGGTAAATCTAGTACCCAAAGCATATATGGTGGAATGGAAGGTAGAAGCAAAAATATAAAAGTTGCCACAAAGCTTAGAAAGAATCAGGTAAATGCACTTAGTGTTGGTCTTGATCTTTCCACAACCCTACAACAAAGATCTCTATTAGTTGAAATTCATCAAGAAGTCCTCAATAGAAGGAAAAGAATTTGGTATAAGAGAGGTAACTTGTGCCTCAATCTAAAGTTGCTTGAACTCATTCATTGTACCAAAAAAGTTGTTAAGCTTGGTCCACATAGCTAGAGGGGTATTGCACCCATCAAGATAAAAATGTAGACTTTCAAATACCTATAAAGAAATCAACACCATTGCCTCATCCATATTGTTCTTGTGTTTCATGACCTCAAAAGGCCTCTATAAATTTGCTTATATTGCATCTAAACAAGACCACAACCCTTTTGACTGGAGAAGTTGTGTCATTAGGGACTTCCATGTGTGATTGTTATGAGGGGTCAAAAATTATAGACAAGAAAAGGTCTCAACAATTGTTTTAGAAGGTGTTTTTATTTTTGATTAGTTCTGGTTTACTTATGTAAATGGCATAAATGATAATATAACACCCCCCCCCCCCTCTCCCACAATGCAAAAAATTGAACCCCAGATCCCAGAAAGAATTCTTATACAAGCAAAGAGAAAAAAAATTCAGTTTGAGAACACATGTATCTTTTAAAAATAGTAATGAAAATAACAAAGAATCTAGAAAGTTCTCGAGAAGAGTTTTCTAACGCTTCTTTTGGATCAGAAACCAGAGCTAAAACAAGCAAGTTATGTCCCTCAGAATGTAGAAAGGATCATCAGACTATGATTGAATAAATAGGAAACCAAACAACATCAAAAGTGCAATAACCTATACCATTATGAAAAGCTTGGAATTATCTTTTCAATGATATAAGATTTGTCAAAAAATACTTTTGTATGACCAAGATATAGCCAAAGAAACATCAATATGTCTTTGGGATAGAATAACTCAAACAATGATGGGTGAATGACTATAAAATTTTGGTTTAACAAATGTTGACATCATGACCTACTGCGTTAGTACTCTACTGATGTCAACATTGTGAAAGCATCCTTTGCAATTAAAAAAAAGGTTTTAAAAAAATCAATACATGCACCTTTAATTTGTGCAAACTTTTTTATTTTTCAACGCCACTTTTTTTTTAAATGACTTTTCTTTTTCCTTTTTTTTTTTTTAAATTTTAAAAAAAACTTGTGTTGAGATGCATGCCTGGGATGTACAACCTAGGTATGCATTTTTTTTTTGCCTCCCCAGTCAACGTTGTCCAAAATCGATGAATTTTATATGAAAATAGGGATTTTGATGTGCTCTGAATCCAATGGTGATGTCCACTTGGACTCAAAGAGATCTAATTTTTAGAGACTTGTTGGAATTACAAGTAGGAAAGGTAAACGTCTAAGAAGGTGGGGGGGGGGGGTGAATTAGTAGTTAAAACATGAACCCATAAAACTTTTCACCACACCTCTCTCTCATGCATTCAATAGATAAACTGAAATAACATGTAAAACACATACATCTAAATCATGTAAGCCTATAAGCAACCACACATTTGACACCAGATATGATTACCCAGAAACCCTCCAAATGATAAGGTAAAACTGGGGTGGGATGGCACCCACAAATCTTTACTACTACAGTTGTAAAGTGTAGCCAATTAGGTTTACAATAGTTTGATAATGAATCATGATCTGCCTTGAGAAAGGCCTACCATGTTAAAGGCTTACAAATATTGTTAAGTTCCACCCTGTTAGAGGATTTCAACACCCTATTAGAAGTGTGTCTAGTTAAAGGACTTTAGGTCATTCACTTGGAATGCCGCCCTGTTAAAAGATTTGGAAAAGCCTGTTAGGACTACTCTGCCTAGGAGATTTAACTAAAATCACCTGTCAAAATGTCTCAACATATATCTTGTAATTAGTACTTGCTTGCCTAACAATAGATCAACTCTACACAATGTCCTTAATCCTTCACGATCAGATATGACAATGTTATATCCTTCTTTATCCTTTGTTCTCTAATTGATTATGCAATTCACTTTCATTGCTAAGTCACCTTGAATACTCTAAAAATAATCTTGTTTCCTTCTCCAATTTGATCATTCACCCCTTGTTACCTTCCTATTACTTACATTAAAATGTCTAGGGCTTTGTCTTCCTTAAAAAAACTTTGGTTGCTTAGGGTTAGGTATGAATCTATGGTTGAGATTCATCCTTATTGCCACTTAAACCTTCCTATTTTCTAATTGGTTGCATGTAATTGGACAGGGAATCCACATATAGATTTGTCCTTATCTTCAAAAGATCATATTCTATCCTTAGGTTGGCTGAAAATGGTTTACATAGTTGTTTACACCATTACAAACAAATATGTCCAATCTGTGTTACTCGACATATGAAGTTATTGATGCTCAACATACACTGTAATTCTGCTTCTGACTCGGCATCTATTGTTCACTCAGCACTTGAATCACTTGGCATGGCCTATCTACTTGACATTTGAGCGACTTAGCACATGAATCACTCGGCATGGTCTATCTTGCTCGACATATAAGTGACTCGACACATGAATGATTCAACACTCATTGCAACTCGACATGGTCTTATATTTACATGTTGTACTTGACATGCATTACTAGTTTGACATGAACTAAGTAAATATCTTAAGTGTGTTTGACACTCGATTTTCAAAACCAATATGAGATCAACAATCTCTCCCTTTGACATGAGTGTCAAAAACACTTGAATATACATAATCAATCTAATCTTCTCCAGTATAACATATCCATGACTCAACCTATATACAAAACTTCAAAACTTCCAAAATTTTGTAATAACCTATATACCTTAAAATGTATAACTCCCCTTGAGTTAATATGTATGTTCTATATCCAAAACTTGTTCTCCATTCCGAGTAGGTTTGTCTCTGTTGATACTCTTTGACCTCAATGCACTTATACTCTTTATGCTGCTCTATTTTTATCTCTACATTTTGTTGCTTTCCTTGTTTGCTATTTTTGTTGTCTCCCATACGATATTATTTATCTCCCCCTTTCTTTTCTTACTCCCACATATTCTTACTTACTCCCCCTTTGCTTACTATCTCCCCCTTTTCTTTCTATCTCCCCCTTTTTGACACTTATGTCAAATGGGTTGTACACTAATAGTGTATTTGTCAAAAAATGATTTATGGACTTCCATGATGATCTTACGAGTTCATCCCAGTTTTCATATGCAACATCCAATGACTTGAGTTGAATAGCTAGCTCTGTTGCAAGGTGTACTAGGCCATCTAGAATAGAAAGATTGGGATCTTCCTTTAGTAGAGTTTCTACATAACCTAGTTCCTTGTGGAGGATTTCCATGTGTGGGGTGAGAGACACCTAAATATTTGTCAATTTGGCTCTTATGTTAGCCTCTTCTACTATTAACATAGCTAATTGACTTTTTGATTGAAGTAATGTGTGAAAATGCTTCTCACTTTGAGCTGGGTTTTGAGGTAGTTGTGTACTTGATATGTTTAGATTCCTCTCTAGGCTCAGAATTCTATGTCAAGTCTCTTGGGTGAAGAGTGTGGGGCCACACAATTTTGTATACAATGAGAATATATTCTCAAGTACCTTCTTCACATCCTCAACCTTTGTTGCCAGTGCAACTTGGGTTAGTGCTATTTCACTGGATATCTTCTCATTTACTTTTCCTTGAAACTTTCTTTTAGACAATTCTAAAAGTTTTGCACTTGTATCCATGTTTTCATTATTAACCTTTTCCACAATATCTGACAATTGTTCTAGTAGTGGCCTTGTCTCTTTAGGAGTAGGCAAGCTGAATGCATCTAAAAGATGTCTTTAATGTCTTGAAGAGTTTGCTTTTGCCTGTAGCACCTAGAAAATGGGCTAAATGCATAACATACTATGAGAAATCATAAAACTCAATCAACATACGTTAGCACCCAATAGTCTACCATGAAAGCCAAACCAATCAAAAGAAGCAAACACAAGGTTAGAAACCCCCTCTTTCATTTGTAGCTCCCATGTCCTTCTTTCTTCTCCAAATGATGTAGCTCCAACTTGCCTATAGTGCACACAATATTGAAGCAAAGTCTATGATAGGGATAATGCCATGAGAATACTAGAAGTGTGATTTTAGTGTGAGAACAAGAATGAAAAATGAAAAGAAGCTATGGATTCAAAGACACAACAAGTAGGACATAAAGACTTGAGAGTTAGGGGCTTCAAAGATATAAGGACCAGAAATGAGAGGAAGAATGCTCATTTTATAATTGGCATGGAGGATGAGAGCATTGGATTTGTCACCCTTAGATATGTGATGTGGCAAGAGATTCCTTTGAGAATACATGACACATATGAAAAAATATGCCAATTGTAAGATGCTATGATGCATGGAAGTCAAACATTGCTAAATGTGGAAGAGAATCAATGATGCGTCATAAGACACCTCAAGCCCATTTAAAGCCAAGAATCTATGACAAATAAGCCAAATAGGGACATGTGTAAGAAATAAGAATATTTGATTATGACATATCTTAGCCAAGTGTCGGAGGAGAATCTATGAGGTGTCATATCCACGTGTCATGATGATGCAATATTTTTATGGAATATTTGAATTAAAAAATCCTCTTATTCCACAAAATAAGAATTAGTAGAAAATAGAATTAATGGATGAAAATGTGACTTAGAAAATTAAGAATTTCCTTGGTTTGCGGATAATAAATCAATTAATTAATAAAATTAATTAATTGAGGATGATAATTAGAAAGAATAATTAGAAAGAATAATAGAATTAAATTATGGGTTATTTAATCCTATAGGGAAAATTAGTAGATGATTGGCCAAAAATGATTGAATAAATGCGACAGTATCCTTTGATGAAAATGTAATGATAATGGATATCAAATAAGATGATGACAGGTAGACCAAAGCCATGGTCATTTTGATTGATTGAAATTGATAACATGCCAAGGAAACATGACATGAATTGATTGATATGTAACATTTAACTGACATTGTAAATGCTATAGGATTGAAATTGATTGAAAAGGTTTGATCATAATAACATTGATAGACACTGTCAATATTATTAAAATGGTTGATGATGCCATGATCCAACATTGAAAGCCTCAACAATGTCAAAGATTGAATGACATGAATGATGGTTTGACCTAGCACTAAGAGCCATGACAGTACTAAGGTAAGATTGATAAGATTGATAGGTTTCCAAGGCACTAAAAGCCACAACAATACCTAAAAATTGATAAGTGATGATTGATTTGGGATGTTTGATATGTTCCAAGTTGATTAGGACTGATTCTGAGTGATTCTGAGTTGATTTGGGGTGATTTTGAGTTGATATGAAATGGTTTCAAGTTGATTTGATATGATTTCGAAATGACATGAAATTGATGTGAAACAGGATACAAATGATAAAGTATGATCAATTTGGCCAAAAGATCAAAGTTATTAGAATGAGAAAATGGTACAAATTAGTATGAAGAAGTGATGAAACCATATATGTGAACCATTTTTGAGCGTCTACATTTTGCCTCTCTTTGATACAATGTGATTTAGAGCATTGTGTCAAAGAATGCTAATGAAAAAGCCATAAAAGCATGCCCCAACAATGTGGTATATAGTTATGACCCCTTAAAAAATTGACCAACATAGGCATATGATAGGTTGATTTCATCGACAAAGAGAAAATGAAGCCATAGCAACTGACAGATCAAAAATCAAAGTTAAAATGCAAAAGTTATGGCCTCTGAAGTGTAAATAGGCATCACGACCAACACAGAAAGAGTCTTTGGCACAACCATCTAGGAAGCAACAAGTTATAAAAGGGCTTTGAGAGGAGTTTGAAAGTCATTTTCACTCTCTCATTTGGAAGAAAAGAGCTCTAGAGCAACGAGGATGGATCAAATACCTAGGGAGCAACATCGTGGTGAATGGGTTCAGATCTTCTGATGGCGGGCATATGCTAGACCTCTGGTGAGTACATCAAGGCCATATTTTTCCTTTTTATGCATTTCCATGCTTTTTACTGCTTTTTAGGCACCTAGAAGTCTATCGGGGGGAAACGGGGTCAACCGAGGGTCCTGGGGCCAGGTAGGGCTTTCCAAATGCCCCAACTGAACCCAAAACGCAGCCAAGTGCATCAATGACATAGTTGGCATTCCCAAGTGCATCAATGATGTAGTTGGTATGACCAAGTGTGTCAATGATGCATTTGGTAGGACCAAGTGCGTCAATGATGTAGTTGGGAATCCCAACTGCGCCCTAGGATACGCCAAAGCTCTGATTGGGGTTCAAATGGTCCTGAATCAAGCTGAAATTTATTAGAGGCTAGTGTAACCCTAGGGGGATGGTAGAAAAATGATAAAATACAGTCAAAGGTGGAAAAAATGTTTAGAATTTGGTCAAACATAGGGCAGATGTAGGTCAAACTTGGGTAAATGTTGATAGAGGATCATGCAAAAGTGCCCAAAAGGTTGCAAACAGACTTAGAATGACTCAAAATTTGGAACACATGTTCAAAACCCTAGGAAGATTTGAAAATATAGGTTAACTAAGGCTAGGATAGTTAGGAAAAAGTCAAATTTGGTCAAACTTAGTTGTGATGGAGGAGAAAGGCTGACCGATTGATAGGGATAGGATCAAAATGATGCGAAGGAGCTCGAAATGACCTAAAACTTGGCAAACATGTTCAAAAACCTATTAAGAGTTGAAAACATAAGTCAAATTAGTCAAACATGCTTAGAGAAAAGTCAAAATTAGTCAAACTAAAGTCTAACTAAGTTAAACTTGGGTCAAAAGTAGGGTAAACTAGATGCAAAACCATAGGAGGTTGACATAGGCTATGTGATTATGTAGAAGGAGGTGCCCCTGTTATAGATACAGGGACATAAGCCATGGAGCCTTGCACTACATCATTAGATGACACTTGGAGAGTGAGGGATATTGGTTGGGTTTGGATTATATCATGTGATGTTTATGCCAGAGGTGAGGGGGAATAGAGCTTTGTTGATGGCTTTGACAGAGAGGTGGCACTCAGAGACTAGTTCATTTCACCTACTGATTGGGGAAGTGAATGTGACCCTAGAGGATGTATGGCACATTTTGAGGATCCCTATCCATGGAGAGTTAGTAGCATATGACATAGCTATAGGGCGAGCAACTCTATACCGGTTATTTGGATGTGGAGATGTAGAGCTAGGGATTCAAGACTATAAGATCGGATGAAACCTATTGGTGGCACGCCATGAGCGACTGACAGTTGTGATCTGTTGTGTTATTGGAGGATTGCTGATACCTAATAGACGGGGACATGGATTCCTAGTTGGATGGGGTTGAGTACTTGAGCATATGATTATGGAGGGCACTATGTTTTATTGGGGCCCATGCATGTTGGGGATGTTACACTTTTATTTGCATCAGGTAGTGTATAGAGGGGGACTATCCTTTAGCACTAGTGGCACATTATTACAAATATGGGCCTATGAGCATATTGCAATATTTAAGCCTCTGGTAGAGCGGGTGTTGGTGGATGATATGCCATATGCTTATAGCTATAGAGGTGTACTAGCTCGAGGACCATTGGGATATGCAAGATACTTTCACCATCAAATAGATAGGATGACACAATTCATATGGAGACCATACAGAGATTTCCCCAGATGGGATGATGATGACATCCACTTACCATACTACAGGCAGGAGCGCTACCTCATAGGGCACATAGTGATTAGTCACCTAGTTATAGAGATGTACCTACCAACAAGTATGGAGACAGTTTGGGGAGACACATGATGTACCTATAGGGTTAGCATTGTTTGCTCAATCTAGAGTAGAGGTGCAAGAGTGGGGACCACCCATTAGGACATAGGTAGCATATGCATAGTTAGCAGAGTTACAGCCGAGACTATGGGGGGTAGCAACAAATATAGTGGACATAGGCATGACAACAACGTATGATAGGTGGTTTGCACAGCATTGGCTGAGACCTTTGATAGATTTGGTAGTACTAGTACCATGAGGGAGGCCACAAGATGAGGAGGATGAGGAGGAAGAGGAGGAGGATGAAGTGGGATTTGATGATGGTGACGATGAGGAAGGGGAGGATGGGGGAGAGGATGAGGAGGGAGGAGAGGAGGAGGAGGAGGGAGATGAGGATACTGAGGGTGATGTAAGGGGTGATGATGAGGATGCTGAGGGAGAGGAGGAGGGAGATGAAGAGGAGGGCAGAGGTAGTGGCGGTAGGGATGGTGTTGGGGGTGATGATAAGGGAGAGGATGAGGAGGACTATTGGGAGGATAGGGATGTAGCTGCGATGGACGTGGAGGGGGATCTTGTGGACTATGCTGACAGGGCACTAGTACTAGTAGAGGCAGGGCCTAGTCAGTTAGATCTCTTGGAGTTGATTAGCGGGCTACAAATTTAGTTGGATCAGGTTGTGGCAGAGAGGGATTCCATGACAGGAGAGAGGGATGCAGTTACAGTGGAGAGAGATCAGGCGGTGGCTGAGAGAGACCAGGCTAGGGTTAAGAGAGACGCAGCTATGCATAGGGTAGAGATGGCAGTGCAGAAGTCTCAAAATTTTATCAGCAGCATCAAAGATGCAAACTTTCGATATCTAGTGATGATGATGAGCAAGGCTCACATGGAGGCATAATATTGGCGAGATTAGTATGAGAGAGTGGTGCCACCAGGGGCAGAGAGTAAAGAATTTTTGGGCATCGAGATCTCATTCACACAGGACAAAAAGGACATAGAGTAGTGCGGGGGTGATGGGGCCTATGAGGTCACTGCAGAGAGTAGAGGGATCCTCCTCAAGGCCAGATAGAGGTCGTGAGGCTAGGGATAGCATAGGATGACACTAGCATACTCATGTATAGAGGGGCTTCTCTATTGTGCTTTTTGGTTTTTATTATTATGCTCTTTCATGGTTCATGCCTATGGGCAGTTAGTATTGATGTAAACCATGGTCGTGTACTTTGATACTTTTGTGCAACATTTTTGGGATGTACTTATGTTATGATGACTATATGTTATGGACTAGATGATGACTTATGTTATGATGCCTACATGTTATGTTATGCATATGCTTTATATGTTTTATATGGATGCATTTATACTTTTTGTGTGGAATTATATATGATGACATCACATGTTGATTTATCACATGTTATGCATAGGAAATTCCATCTTTTATTTTTGCCACTTGTGATATGAATGTAAATGAAATGGAATCAATGCAAATGAAACGTGAATATGATAGAGAATGAATGCAAATGAAATGTAAAATGGATGCAAATGAAATGTGAATATAATATAAATGCCATGTTTATTGCTTTGGATCATTTTGGACTTTGGACATATGCAGGAATGCAGGATGACAATTCTTTTGGTGTATCAGAGTACGAGACCAAGGTAGCAGATGAAGAAGACACAAAAGACCGAGGAAATGAGATGAAGAATTGTTAGTATGATGGGAAGACTTTTGCTTGTAGAAAGTGCACTATATGTCAAATGGAGCTTTATTTTGATATGGAAAATGAAATGCAACACATCATGGCATAAAGGGCCAGAGCACAAATGCAAGCCTTTTGTGTAAACAAGCACGATGTAGATGAAAAATGACCTTGTCCTTCCTAAGGCATATGTACATGCCCCAGACTCTCAAAGGTACATTGTAAGAGACAGAAATAGAAAAAGATGACCATGAACCATCCCGACCACTCTCATAGATTAGTTGATATCATCGAGTAGCATAGGGACATGATCAAAGAAAAATAAAGCAAAAATAAATCACTCACTAAACAATGTGAGCCTACAACTATTCTTGTCCATTATTACTTTCTTTTTAGTTTTTGAGGTGTTCAGATTGTGTTTGACATGTTGATGGTGTGATAGTTCTAGTTGTGGATTGGATTGACCATTGATTCACATTGCTCAGATAGTGTGATTGTCTTGAAAGTGTAGTTCTTTCAGTTTTAGTTGACAAAGTGCAAGTGTGTACGCAAAAGGGGTGGTTATGTACAATGAATATGTACAAGGTTTATTGCAAAATTTTGATGGGTTTTGTGATTTTTAGAGTTTTTTGGGAATATTTGATTTTTTTGTGTGGCTAGTTTTTTCAAGAAATTTTACAATTTTTAGGGTTTACTCAGGACATTTTATGATTTTTAGTGGTTTTTTAGGACATTTTATGATTATTTTTTAGTGATTTTTTTAGGATCATATTTGAATGTTTAGGATTTTTTCAGGATCGTATTTGAATTTTTAGGATTTTTTTAGGATCATAAAAGCATATACAAATGTTAGCTCCAATCTGTTATGTGATAGGTCCGATTGATAAAAATTTCTTAGGGACATGCCCCCAGTCGAAGTTCAAACTCATGCAATGTGTAGGTAATATGCCTCCAGACAAGACAAAAACTATGTACAAAGACCGATGATAGAGTGTGTGCAGACTGGTGATGCTTAAGCGAGATAACAAAGGACATTAACCAGCTCATGAGCCATGGTCAAGGAGCCAAGGATGTCTTTTAGGATGATGGATATGATCAAGGAATGACAAAAGGGGAACAGACCAGATGGAATCTTGATAGATGAGGAGCAACAACTGATTACACATGACACCTGTTTGCCAGGTTTTCACCATGGTACTTGCCTAAAGTGCTTGTTTGCCAGGTTTTCACTTTTGGACGAGATTTTTCTCTTAACTCAAATTTTCATGCCAAGATGCCTATTTGCCAAGTTTTCGTCAAGGCATCCATTTTTTTTAGGACTTTTTCACCTTTTTTTTGTTTTCAGGACATTTCACTATTTTTTTGATATTTTTTCAGGACTTTTAGACATAATCAAGAGTATTACTTGAAAAGATGCATGTTGTTGATGGACATGGGAAATGGTTCACCCTCTAGGGTCACAAGCTGATATACTCTAGACCCAAATGATGCAGTAACTACATAAGGTCCTTCCCAATTTGGCTCAAATTTGCCTTGCTTTTCTCTATGTTGTTGAGTCTTGTAGTTCATCTTTAGGACCAAATCATCGACCTCAAAATGACAACCTCTAACTTTCTTATTATAGCTCTGTTTGAGTCAATTTTGGTAAGCTTTCAAATGTGTCAAGGCAACCCGTCTCCATTCATCAAGCATTTCTAGCCCATGGAGCCTAGATATTCGGTAGGTTTTATCATCAACAACATCTTGTAGGGATACTTGCAATGATGGAATTTCAACTTCGATGGGAAGCATGGCCTTAATGCCATAGACAAGAGAGTATGGTGTTGCATCGGTAGGAGCGTGCACACTTGTTCGATATGCCCAAAGAGCTGGATTTATTTGGAGGTGCCAGTCTCGACTTGAATCATTGACAGTCTTTTGGAGAATCTTAAGAATGGTCTTGTTAGATGCTTTTGCTTGGCCATTGCCATATGGATGGTAAATACTAGAATATCCATGGTATATATTGTACTTCTTGCAGAGCTTGTCTACATCTTTGTTTTGAAACAAACTACCATGGTCAGTAATAATAGCCAAGGGGACTCCATACCAACATATGATGTAGTTTAGAATAAACCTTGAGATATGCTTGCCAGTCATGAAGGTCAAAGGGATAGCTTCAACCCACTTGGTAAAATATTTTGTTTCTATGATAATGAACTTATGACCATCAAAGGATGGAGGAGAAATAACTCCAGTAAGATCAAATGCCCATTGTGAAAAGGGGCATGGTGATATGACTAGCTATAATTCTTGTACTGCTGCATGGATCAGATTGCTATGTATCTAACACTTATGATATGTTTTAGAAAAGTCATGGGCATCCTATTCCATGGTAGGCCAGTAATATCCAGCTCTAACAAGTTTCTTGGCTAGACTCATACCATTGAAATGGCCTCCACATATACCTTCGTGAACCTCTTGCGAGGCAGTTTCAACTTCTTGTGAGTTAAGGCATCTAAGAAGAGTTTGGTCAAAGGATCTCTTGTAAAGGGTGTCACTGATGATGATGTACCTAGTAGCTTGACAAATAAAGGCTCGATGGTCATTTTTGGATAAGTGTGGTGGTAGGATTTGGGCATGTAGGTAATTATAGATGTCTTGATACCAGGGGGAATTGTGACCAACAAGTTCGCACACAAACTCACATTGAGGAAGTTTGAATGCAGGAATCAAAAGTTGCTCAACAAGGAATTCACAATGTTCCACATTTTTAGGCATATCAATCATAGAAGCAATGGTGGCCATAGCATCAGCTTGCTTGTTGTGTATTCTTGGTAGCTGATGAAAAGAGATAGTGACAAATTTAGACTTAAGGAAGTCTACCATCTGCTTGTAGGGCATTAGTTATCATCTTTGGTTTCATAGTCATCATTAACTTGATGGATGACCAACTGGGAATCCCCAAAGACTTGTAAATGTTGAATGTTCCACTGGATAGCTATCTTTAGTCCTGTGATCAATGCCTCATATTTTACTATGTTGTTTGTACAATGAAATGCTATCCTGTATGACTTGGGGATAATGTCTCCTTGAGGGGTGATAAACATGATGCCAGCTCCTGAACTATTTTGTGTATGTGATCCATCAAAATAAAGCTTCCATTCATTAGCTACATCCATGTGAAATATGGCTTCATCTAGAAAGTCTATCAACATTGGATGATCATCTGCCATAGGTGCTTCTACTAACTGATCTGCTATCACTTGCCCTTTGATTTCCTTTCTGTCTATATTCTATGTCAAATTCACTAAGGATCATGACCCATTTGGCTAAGTATCCTATGAGAGTAGCTCTATTAAGGAGGTATTTCAATGGGTCAATATTAGAGATGAGCATCATTTTCTAATGGAGCATGTAATGATTGAGCTTTTGGGTTGCAAAGACAACAGCGAGGCATGCTCGTTCAATTAGTGAATAATTTAGCTCATAGCCCACAAGTGTTCTACTAATGTAATATATGGCTCGCTCTCTTCCTTGTTCATCATTTTGCGCTAAGAGAGCTCCTAATGTTGTATTTGTAGTAGATATATATATATAAAATGAATGGTTTTCTTGGAATGGGAGCCATTAAAACTGATGGATGTAGAAGATAATCCTTGAGCTATTGGAAAGATTCTTGGCACTACTTATTCCATTGAAAGGATACTCCTTTACGTAAGAGATGTTGAAAGGAGTGACACTTATTTGCCAATTGTGAAATGAATCTAAAGATAGATTGCAATCTTCATTGTAGTCCTCTTAGGGTTTTTAGATTTGTTGGAGGAGGCATGTCAAGTATTGCTTTTACTTTCTCGGGATCCACTTCAATGCCTCGTTGAGAAACAATGTAGCCTAGGAACTTTCCAGAGACAACTCCAAATACACACATTTTTGGATTTAGATGAAGCTTATAGCTTTCCATTATGGTGAATATTTGATATAGGATGCCCAAATGATCTTTCCTTTTATAGGATTTGCAAAGTAAGTCAGCAACATAGTCTTCCATGAGGATGTGCATGAAATTATGGAAGATAGTGGTCATTGCTCTTATATATGTTGCCCTATCATTTTTAAGACCAAATGGCATGACATTCCAATAGTATTTTCCCCAAGGACATGTGAAAGCTATCTTGTGTTGATCTTCAGGGGCTATTCTTATCTGATTATAGCTGGAAAAGCCATCCATTAGTGATAACATCTCATACCTAGATGTGATGTCTACAATGATATCTATGTTTGGTAAAGGAAAATCATCCTTGGGACATTCCTTATTAAGATCATGAAAGTTAGTGCATATCCAAATGCCCCCAGAGTATTTGCTTACTGGTACTAGATTAGATATCCACTCTACATAATCAATGGGTCTTATGAAGTTGAAATCCAATAGTTTTTTCAATTCAGCTTTGACAAGGAGGGCAACTTGAGGATGCATTTTTCTCAACTTTTTCTTTACTAGTTTCATTCCTAGTTTTAGTGGTAAGTGATGAAGAACTAGTTCAGGATCTAATCCAGGCATATCTACATAAGACCAGGCAAAGTTGATCTGCCTCTCTAGAAAGAATCTGATAAATTCATCCTTTTCTTCTGGTGATAAGGAGGCTACAAAGTATATGATTTGGGGTTGTTAGGAGTTCCTAGATTAATCTCTTTTTTCATCTCCACATGTAATGTTGATCTTTCCTTTAATGGGGGTGTGTCCAATCTACCATCATTGGGTGCCTCAGAGAGGTTTTCACCCTCAGATATGTCCTTTATTTTTACTTTTTCATGGTCTAATGGCACATTTCAATTTTCATCGAGAGACCTACTTGTGTCTTTTTTTGTTATTTTCTCAATTTTGCAACTAAAAGATGGAGTTCACTCCCCAAAATATGCCATGATGTTAAGATCAATGGAAAATCTAGATTTGTGATCACCTTGTGGTACATCTTCATGGAGCTCAAAGAATTCTGCGATGGCATCATCTGAAATGTCCCTTTACTGATTTTACATGATATTTCAAGCCTCAAATCAGATTTTCAAAACCAAACAACCAATATTACAAAGATCCACCAATTTCTCAAATAAACCCAAATCGGGTATGTCCGAAATAGTGCCAAAAAACTTCACAACTTCACAAATTATTAATAAATCTGAAAATGGACATTTTTACAGAAATTTCAGCAGCATAAAAACCTACAAAATGACATTTCCAGATCTATATAGCCTTTACACAACAGCTCACAAATGTAGGACAAAAACTATGCTCATCGGGCTTCCAAAATTAACACAAAAATGCCTGGAAACACCACAAAAACACTAATAATCTATCTCAAAAGTTTAATCACGTTCCAATACATATATTCAGCTCTATTTTAACATCTTAAAGTCTGAAATACAGCAGGAACCCAAACTGATATGAAATACTTAATTGAAAACACCAAACTCATACCAAAAAACACACCCAAAAACCCACAAATCTGCACTGTTTAGCACAAAGGCAAACTTTGTATGAGCATGCACGTGGAATGGCTTCAAAATCCCTTCCTTAGCCTTCCTAGAAAGCTGCAAACTCCTGTTCTTGGGTCTCCTTGGAAACCTGCAAACTCCTGTTCTTGGGTCTCCTTCTCTACAGGTTTGACAACCTCTGAAGAATAACAAAGAAATGAGCAAAAATCAAGTTCTAGAATCAGCCCAAAATGCCTCCAAACCCCTTAAAAGAGGGCATAACCCTAACTCACATCCAAGAGGGGTTAATAAAACATATTTTAATAATAATCTTCATTTATTAGTCCATTAGCTTCCAAAGATTATCCCCTTTTTCCAAAACTTCACCTTATTGGGCCTGCTTGCCTTAGCAAGGATTATTATTTTTAATTATTTGAAAAGAGGACATGACAAGTATTCCCCTCCCAAACATTTCTTGTCCTCAAGCAATGGCTGAACAATAAACCAATCAATCCACCTGGATCCCAAATGTAGTCATGAACTATACTACTACCAATTAACACAGGCTCCTGCAATATCCTCTGCAATATGACCAAGAGGAATCCATAATCAAACTGACAATTATAGCTCAACCAAACTCCAAAATCACAACTTCCACAGTCAGAAACCCACGAGACACAAACTCTTAGAACATCAAAACCTAAGTAAAGTGGACTACCAACACAGTAAATACCATCAATGCATTCCACTGGCCTATACAGAATGTACAATCCAACTCTGCAACAATGGTGAGTGCTCCCGAATGAAACTGTACCAAGTATGGAGAATCCACACACTATACAATGCCTGCAGTCAACACAACTCTGTAGATCACCGACCAGTGTCTCATAACCATAACTACCATGCACCCCTGATGGTGAAAAGCCATCACAAGATAAACAGCAAGAATTGGAACCCAAACCAAATTTTCCTGCCATCAACTCCTCAACACAAGGATCAAATGCTAACTGATGTACATACCTTGCAATATAATGTTGATAAAAAAAACCAACCTCAGTCAACAACTCACCATGAACAAGTGATACAACCCACTGCGACTAATCACCAGCTAAGTCAGGAGATGTCATAGCCACAGGAGTAGAATCAATAACAACACCCGCTGAAGCATCACTCTGAAACTCCTGCTCTAAGTCATGTATTATCAAGCTGTCAAATATAGAACCTATTGCCATGTCGTGCCCATCACAACTCTCACCCCGAGGCGTTAAACTATCCCATAACTGATGATAAGTACTAGGAACCAAAGTACATCTTTGTATCATCACCTCATCAACATGGTCATCAAAGGTAAATTGATGAGCATACCTTACAATGTAATGCTAATAGAATGCACCAATCTCAGTCAGTGGCTCAGACTACAATCCAGATGTAACTAACTACAATCGATCACTAACCAAGTTGGAACTGACTACTAACTCCAAAGACATCACCAAGGGAGTAGTATTACTAGCAGAAACCATGCCAACTATCGGCTCACCAACATCACACATGGTCTTTGATACATCATCTCTAGTCTTCATGCCATTAGTGCTAGAGGTCACCACCATGTTAGGCATACCACAACAATCTACTGTAGCACCCAACTCAACTGAACCTGACTCTAGTGGGGATGAACCTGATATGCCAATGTTAGTATCAAGGATAGATGCATCCCCATCTCCACTATCTTTGACAATCTCAACCATGGACATCCTCGGATCATCAGACACCACAACTTGTGACTGTACAGAATCTAGTAAATACTGTATTTGCTCTAACTCCATGGTCACCTTAGCCAAATGAAATTGTGACTCCTTGAAAGCCAACTGTGTACTCTCAAGAATCTCAGAAGTCACCTCAAGCTGCTCAGTAAGCTCACTCACCTCATCTTCCTTGGCCAACAATGCATCATATGCTATACTACCCCACTCCATAAGATAATCTCTATCAGCTACCAACTACATATAATCTTGTCTCAGAATCTGGATAGCCTCCCATAAAGAGTGGAACTCTATCAAGGAAAGATAACTGCCTCCCTGCTCATCACTAGTAGGAGAACCCCATCCATAAACTGCTAATAATTGATGAGCAGCATCAAAATGTTGGCAAGCGATAGCAATGTCTCACTCACTAACTCTCAACTGATTAGACACATGATGGCACTGGCTTGATTGTCTCCTACAAACCTCCTCTGATGCACTGTCTAAAGGAGTATCCTCAAAGTTACTAGTCTCTAGATTATTACCATCCATATTCTGTGAATCAACTCTAAAGCTCATATCAACAAACAGAGTATCAAAAATTGTAGCACTACTGTCCAACTCCTTTGTACCCAAAGAAACTAAGTCTTGAAAACTGCCCACTGCATCCTCCTAGATGTCATCAATGCCAATATGATCTTAGGACTCATCTGTACATACTGCCAAAAATGAAAGATCATCAACACATTCCAGCAAGTATGGTCGACTGGATATATGAACAAAGCCCAACACCAGTGTATAAAAACTAATACCAACATCGAACAAGCTGCTAGCACAAGAAAAGACAACATTGTGCAATCTGCTAATCAAATCCATGACAGCACCCAAACAAACACTGCTACCAAAAAGTGTTAAAGATCTCCAGTCAACTGAATTCCAAATGCCAATATAACAATCTCGAGTCCATATCTGTAAACTAGAATCAGCTGGTAACTCAAGCAAAATCCTCACTTGAGTAATATGACCAATACCAACTAACTCCACATACCTATCTGACATTGTCCCTGTATCCTAGATGTGAATGCGAGATGAACTCACACAACATTATCAACGACCACATATGATCTACCATTTGTAGAAAGCTGAGTATCAGGAGTGCAAGATGAAACTAAACTCAACTCCATGCCATGCTTATCCCCATGTCTCTCCCAGTCTTGTAATGCCAATGGAGTATTCACCAAAGAAGCTCGAGTGTCCTCAAGCTTGTGAGAAAGCCTTTCAGCTTCCTCCTCCTTCCTCCTCAAGGCATCTGAATAGTATCCGAAAAGGCTAAGAAGATGGTCACGATCTGATAGAAGATGTGAATAACTCAACTTCATTGTTCCCATTCCTTCCCTAATCGCTTGTAAGTCAACACAAGAAGACTTTTCTTGAACTCCCTTATGTCTACCCTGTAATTGAATCATCTGAATGTGATCCTCTATCATATCCCGCATCCTATCATGATGAGATAATGAAGTCACAATACTATCTTTGTTCATCTTTAGCTGGCTGGACAAATCATGTGAAGTACTACCTGCCTCAACCTCATGTGACGAAGCATCTAACTGTGCCTGGTACTCTTTCTCAGAAAAGTCATGAATGCTCAATGTCTGCTCATCTCTACCAGGTATCTCACCATCATGCACAACAACATCCTCATAATCATCATTTGAACCGACTACGCTGTAGTCACTACCTGTTGTAACTATACCATCCTGAATACCTGTGACATCACCCTTTGATGAGCTGTATACAATTGTCTCAATTTGAGTATCAAGTTGACCATTACTATCAGTTTGCGTAATATCCTTTCTCACTACCTCCTGTGGTAGGGTAGAATCTGAGACCTCAGCCTGGCTATAAGCTAGTTTCTCAAACTCCTCATGCAAGTTCTTGGTAATTGTGTCATCTGCCCTGTGAGAAAATCTGCCAAATAGAAATCCAGTCAACTTATCCACCTTAGCTGGGTCAGACAACATGTCATTCATTATATGGTGGTGCTCAACCAACTATTCATACATGTCATGGCTTATTTTCTTAAGTTAATCTCGAATGTCTAAATAACCATCCTTTCTACTGTTCTGACTCTGGATATCAATTGTCCAAGATCGTGTCCTTTGAGACTCTGTACTATACCTGTCCATTCTGGATAAAGTAGAGTGTAACCCCAATAGGTTATAACTTCTTCAAACACCAAGAACTAACATGCAATTGATTAGAAGTAGCATGCAACCATATATTTCAACATGCAGCTGATTAGAAGCAACATGCAACAGCCAAATTCACCAAGAACTAACATGCAAATGATTAGAAATAGCATGCAACCATAGATTTTGACATGCAACTGATTAGAAGCAACATGCAACCATAAATTATGACATGCAAGATCTGGGTAGTTGTCAAAACTGACATGCAAGATCTGGGTAGTTGTCAAAACTGACATGCAAGATCTGGGTAGTTGTCAAAACTGACATGCAAGATCTGGGTAGTTGTGAAAACTGACATGCAAACTTCTACAAACCCTCAGGCTGGAAATATCATGACTCTGATACCACTAAAATGTCCCTTTACTTATTTTACATGATATTTCAAGCCTCAAATCAGATTTTCAAAACCAAACAACCAATATTACAAAGATCCATCAATTTCTCAAATAAACCCAAATCGGGTATGTCCGAAATAGTGCCAAAAAACTTCACAACTTCACAAATTATTAATAAATCTGAAAATGGACATTTTTACAGAAATTTCAGCAGCATAACAACCTACAAAATGACATTTCTAGATCTGTATAGCCTTTACACAACATCTCACAAATGTAGGACAAAAACTATGCTCATTGGGCTCTCGAAATTAACACAAAAATGCTCAGAAACACTAATAATCTATCTCAGAAGTTTAATCACGTCCCAATATATATATTCAGCTCTATTTTAACATCTTAAAGTCTGAAATACAACAGCAACCCAAACTGATATGAAATACTCAATTGAAAACACCAAACTCATACCAAAAAACACACCCAAAAACCCACAAATCTACACTATTCAACACAAAGGCAAACTCTGTATGAGAATGCACATGGAATGGCATCAAAATCCCATCCTTAGCCTTCCTGGAAACCTACAAACTCCCATTCTTGGGTCTCCTTGGAAACTTGCAAACTTCCGTTCTTGGGTCTCCTTCTCCACAGGTTTGGTAGCCTCTGAAGAATAACAAAGAAATGAGGAAAAATCAAGTTCTAGAATCAGCCCAAAATGCCTCCAAACCCCTTAAAAGAGGGCATAACCATAACTCACATCCAAGAGGGGTTAATAAAACATATTTTAATAATAATCTTCATTTATTAGTCCGTTAGCTTCCAAAGATTATCCCCTTTTTCCAAAACTTCACCTTATTGGGCCTGCCCGCCTTAGCAAAGATTATTATTTTTAATTATTTGAAAAGAGGACATGACATCATCATTTTCAAATTGGTCAAACATTGGTGGTCCTTGTTGGTCCCAATCAATTAGTTTAGGGAAAACTAAGGAAATGCCATCATCAGTGTTGAATAAGCTTTGGTCAAAGGCATATATGGATATCCACTTTAGTGATGTCATCGGGATCATGTTCAAACGCAAGAGTGCTTGGATCCCAGAATGTTTCGATCCAAGGTGAAGAATTGGTTTGAGTGACAGGTGGATTAACATGTTTATCTTCCATAGGTAGGCTATCAGTGTCCACAAACATACGATCAAGACCAAGGGAGGTATTAGGATCGTCAAAGTTAGATACAGATGGGGTGGGTTCGGGTTGGTTGTTCTTAGATGCCTTGTCATCGTTTGAAGCATTCACCTCCTTAGATGAGGATGACTCAGTATTAGGAAGAGCCAAAATAAATGGTTTGAATCCAAGTCCCAAGCTATGAGGTCATCTTGATGCAGTGATAGGTTGAACAATTCCTTTCTTTTGGAGCCCTAGGCCACTACATCCATCATATCCCTTTTTTTGCATGATGGTGAATCTAGGTCTATACCTTTCGGGGGATATAGGAGTAATTTCTTGTTCTACTTTAGCCTTTTCAATACATGTAGAGGTATTTTCATAGACATGTTCTTCATGTAGCCCGCCTCCACTAGTGAAAGCCATAGAAGGTTTCTTTTGAAGCACAAACTTAGGCTTGTTCTATATAAGCTGAGGTTTACCATATGACTTGGGGGATAAAGCAAGTTTACCAATGTGAAAGGCATGAGACATGGAGTACTCACCACAACCTTGGTCTTGGATTTTGAGCTTTCCTTTGGATGCAAGTGTTAGTGTGGAATGATTAACATACTTGGAGGACTCTAGGGGATTTACTACATGGTTTGTAGGGACCTGGTATGCAGTGGTTCCTCTAATATGGCATAGAACTAGAAGGGATCTAGATCACTTGGGATGGTTACCTCTACATTTTTATAGGAGAACTTTAGGCACCGGTGATATGTAGAAGGAAATGCTTTCATAGCATGGATCCATGGGCAGCCGAGTATCATGTTGCAATTCATTTCTATATCTAGGACTTAGAATAAAGTGTTCTCAGTAGCTGGACCAACTCTAATAGGTAAGATGATGACCCCTGTAGAGAAATGTTCACCATCATCATAATCTTTGATTGTGATCCTTCGAGAGGGATCCACATTATTTTCAAAATGACCCAAACCTTTGACTACTTTAAGTGTATAGATATTTAGCCCTACTCCTCCATCTATCAAGACACGTCTGACTTTAACATTGTGGACAAAGACTTCAAGGTGGAGGGGATTGTTGTGGTTGGGTTTGTCTTTAGGAATATCCCAAAGGGAAAAAGTGACATGCTATGACGCGGATAGGTTCCCAACCATGGCTTGGAACTGGGCAACATCAATGTTATCTGGGACTACTAACTCTTTAAGGGCTTGATCCAAGATCTTCTAATGTTGGGGAGAAGCACGCAGTAGGTCTAAAATGGATATTTGCATAGGGGTCTTGCCAAGCTATTCAATAAGAATTAGATGAAGTAGGAGCAGCAAGTCTACTAGGGGGTACAAGTCTAGTAGTAGTAATAGGTCTAGATGGGGCTCCGAGTAGAGTGATCTTGCTATGGTGTGTAGTGATAGCACAATGAGGGTCCTTAGCCTTCAATGTGAATGTGGATATGTGGGAATTAGACTCACTAAAGAAATTGATGGTGTAGTCATATTTGGTGCGTGTGTAATTCACATTACCTTATGAGTTTGATTTTGAACTTGAGTGTTTCTCTTTGTCATGATTACCCAAAGGATATTTGAAAATAGTGTGATCAGAGTTGGATGCTAATAGTGATGGATCAACCATGATTACACCATCATCAATAAGGTCTTTTATTGCATGTTTCAATTGGAAGCACGATGAAGTCTTATGTCCTTTGGTGCGATGGTAATCACCGTACTTTCTATCATCCCACCAATCAGCTTTAGTCAATGGTTCATCTTTGATTGGGGGTAACTGCAAGAAGTTATTACTTAGTAATTGTTGTAATGCAGTCTCAAGAGGTATCCCCAATGGTTTAAATTTCTTGTCCTTGGTTCTAGGATGTCTTTGAGGTTTGTCTTGCATGGAAGTCTCAATATCTTGTTCTTGAGGTGCTGTTTGATTAGGAGTTTATGAATTTGTGGGGTTTGGGCCTTTCAAAGTCAATTGAGGTTGTGTTGTGCTAATCGTGTGAGCATCCACAATGCCATCACTAGTCACATTCTTGTTTTTGGATAAATTTTTTGGCTTGTCATTAGACCAGTTGGTGCTTGTGTTTTCTTTGTTTATCTTGAGGATTCCCTTACAAATAAGAGCATCTTCAATACTAGCCCCTTTTTTCATTAGTTTAGAAATGGTTCTTGGACTCTTGATTTTGAGTTCATACATTAAGTCTAGAAATAAGTTTTCAATGCACAAGGTAACTTGTTGTTCTTCAAGAATGTCTAGTGAACATTGATTGACTAAGCTTCTCCATCGTAGTAAGAATGTGATGAATGGTTCTCCTATCTTCTATTTAGTTGAGCATAAATCAAAAAGTGTCACTTCATTCGTAATGTTAAAGGCAAAGTGGGAAATGAACTTGTCTGCAAGTTCTGACCAAGATTTGATATTACTGGGAAGTTTGGAGTACCATTCAAGTGTAGGCCCACCTATAGAATGAGGGAACAATCTCATAAGGTAAGTAAGCTCATTACTAAGTTCGGTACATGAAGCACAAAATTCTCTGATATGATCAACAGGGTTGCCTTTTCCTTAGTATTTTTCAAAACTTGGAGCCTCAAAGTGCTTTGGAAATGAAGGCATATACAAACCTTTATTGAATGGATTAGGACGTAGGTCCCTTTCTATATATAGAGCCTAGTTCTTTTGGACTCCCAATGCCTTGACTTATTTGGAAAGTTGTTTGAATTTTTGCAATAACTCTTCATTGGGATTTTGTGTGATAGTCTTTCCTTCAAGTCTTTTGTGTCTGTGAGTAGACCATTTGCTGTCGTGAGAGCTATGTCTACTTAGTTCTGACATTTCTATGTTTGATGAGTTTGGTGATGTGTCACTAGGTGGAGGAGGTATGTTGGTACCTCGAAGACAGAAGGGTCCTTGTTGTTGGGGTATTTGTTGTGGTATTTGATGTGACACTTGTTGTGGGATTGATTGCGATTGTTGTACCATGTATTGTTGTTGTGCCATATGTGGTAGGTGCTATTGGGATACCTCTATTGGTTGTATGTGAAACCATGTACATGAGTGTTGTTGTAGAGGTATCTGTTGAGGTTGTTGTGGCACATGTTGTTGTTGTAACAAATATTGCTAGTATGCAATTTATTGCTCAAGGCATCTTTGATATTCCATTTGTTGTTTGAGTTGTTCTTGTTGTTTAGCAAACATGGTTTGTTGTTGTTGGAATTTTTTCTGAAATTGTTGTTGATAAATTGTGTGTAAGTCAAGTGGGTTCACATGGGACTGCATATTAGGAATGTTGGATGTTTGCCCCACTTGAGGTTGTTGTCATTATGGTTGATGTTGTTGTTGATATGTGGGATGCATGTTAAGTGGATGTAGACTTGGTTGAGGGTTGGAAGTGTTAAGTCCTTGTACCACCAAAGGTTGATGTTGTTGGGATAGTTAGTTATGTACTTGAGAAGTGATCGTCATGCTGGTATTGTTGTTTTGGCTCCTTTGTGTTTTGGAGGGTTCTTTGTAGGACATCATATTGACTTGAAAATGAGGTGCATTCCTTTTGGGAATAGGTGTAATATCAATGAGGCTTTTCCTTTGTGCATCAATAGGGATTTTTATGTTTTATGTTTCACATAATGTACTTGTGGGAGGCTCCATGACATTTGATGTCATAACACTTGGTAGAGTTAGGAGAAAAGGTGTATTTTGTTGATTTACCTCCAAAGAAGGTATGTCTGGCATCCCTAGAGTACAAGTCCCTTTAGGTGTGTCTTGTTGTTGCATCATGTGACCAAAATCAAGCCTCAATGTCCTTTTGGGGTGTTTAGGAATTGGTGGTATTTCATGAAACAAGGGATTACCATTGATGTGTTCAAATGTACTTTGGAGGATTTCAATTGTTGGTTCGTGATGGGACCTTATAGGTGCCATTATTGTGTTTGAAAAATCCAAAGGTTGTTTTCCCTTATCTAAGTCCAAATTGATCATGGGTTGTATGTTTTCAATGGTTGTGTTGGTTTGATGTTTGGACTTAGGTCCTTCCACATTTGGGTTGAATTTGACAATTTCTTGGGTTGCCAAAAGTTTGAAGTTTTTATGGAAGTTTTTGTCTTGACATGCCCTAGCCATTTCTTCATCAATGATGCCATAGTTAGTGTTGGAGTCATCACTGAGGTGTACAATACCTTGTTGTATGTTTGATGTTTTAGGGTGGAAGGTACTTGTGTTAGGTTGGCTGAATTCAAAGGAATGTGATTTTTCATCTTCAGGTGTGGTTGGTACACTTCCACCTCTAGGTGGTATTAGCACGAATATAGGTTCAAAGTTAGGACTCCACTGAACCATCCCATGTGTGGCAGAAGTGTTTGGAGGAAATCTCACGGTAGGTGCATTGTTTAAGATTTGTTGTGTCATAGCTTGATTATGGTGCTCTTGTGGATACATGTTTAAGGGGTTTGCAAGGTTGTGATGCCTTGATTTGTTCTTCGTCAATGGTTTGTTGGGTTCTCTTGCTCTTCTTCTATCTTGGATGAGGTTTTTGTTGTGCTTGTGACTCAAAAAACAAAGGTTGATAAGGTTCTTTGGGTCTCTGGGCTGATTGTGTCCTAGTAAGTGTTGGCATGATACCTAAGAATGCAGATGCAAATTTTGAGTGTTTTGAGTGGTTTAGAGTGTTTCCTAAGGTCTTGGGATGCAATGCAAGGTGTGGAAGTAAAAATTAGGGTTTTGGAACCTAGAAATAAACACCTAATTACCAAGTGTGCCCTGAAACTACCAAGTGCATCCTAAAAATACCAATTGCGCACTTGAAGTGTGCAGTTGGTAAAACAAGGTTGTGATTGGTAAAATAGGGTTGTGGTTGGTAAAAGAGGTCAAAACTTGACAATTAAAATGTGGGTATGCAATATATGAGTTTTTTTGGGATTTTTAAGTCTTTAGGGATGTTATGAAATGTGAGGAAATGCTAAATGAACTAGGGTTTTGATGTGCAAAGTGAAAATGTCTTAGGGATGTTATGCAAATGCAAATGCAAGGTGATGTTTTGAGGGTATGCAAAATAAAGGTTAGGGTTATGTTTTGGACTTGGTAATGACACTAAAGGTAGGTGTATGCAAGATATATTATGCAAAGGATGGTGTTCTATGATTCGTAATGATGTTTGGGATATGCAAAATGAGGGTAAATACTCAAGAAGGCAACTTGGTTGATGGACAATTTGATAGGTTTTGGTAATGAAAATGATGCTAAGATTTTGATCAATGCAAGATGAAGGAGATATACCACTAGGGTAAGTCAAAATGATGTTTAGGGATTCTAGGGATATGATTATGCTATGATAAGGGTATATGGAAAGTTTTGAACTTAGGTAAAACCTTTAGAAAGTATTTTGTCTAGGAGTTTAGCCTTGTGATAAAGGACTTTGGATCTTGACCAAAAAATGATAAAAGACGAAAAGATCAAATTGATAAAAGATAAAAAGGTCAAATCTATCAAGACGTAGACATATTTTGACCAAAGAAAATGATAAGAAAATATAAAAAGACTAGTCAAGATCCATTATTCGTCAACACTAGGAGATACTCTAAGACTCATACTTTGTCTAGATTTTTGACTAAATTCAAAGGTTTCGGGGTTCAAATTGATGTTTCAAAGGCTTGAAATGGTGGTCATGCTGAGTGGATATGTAATATGGACAGTTCCTATGATGAAAAATGGGATTTTGGGTGCAAAATGCAGTTTTGGGTCAAGTGTAGAATGGAGAGGTACGAAGACTCCTAGATGCAGTTTTAAGGTTCTAAAGTGTAGTTTAGAGGCCCAAAATGGTCTTGCAAGTGCTCAAGTGTGCCCTAATAGTTCCAAGTGCAACCCAATAGTACCAATTGTGTCATTGATGCAGTTGGGGCCAATTTGGGCACAATTGGTAGTTTTTGGGCATAGTTGGTAAGTCAAGATGAAGGTTTGCTGATTCTTAGTGGTATGGTTACCAAACTGATATGCCAGGAAGCTAAGATGTTGGGGTTGATGTTATGATAGGTTGGGAGATGCAAAACAGAGGTTATGACCTATATAATGATTTCCTAAGTGAAGGTAATGAAGACTAGGTGATGTAGAATGCAGATCTGGGCAAGCTAATGCAAGGGGAGTTAACCAGGTACCTAAAGACACAGTTGAAGCCCCAAAATGTTATCTGGAATCCAAAATTGGATCTGAGGACCACCAAGTGTGCCTAGATAGTACAAATTACATCAATGATTTAGTTGGTAGTTTTATGACACAGTTGGTAGTTTCATGATGCAGTTGGTAAACTAGGCTGAAACTAAGGCAATTTTGGGAGCTATATTTGCCAGATTGATGCTATAGAGAGGTAAATAGTAGGGGAAAGTGTTAAGATCAATATGAATGCTCAAAATTATTCTTAGGATACCCAAAATGAGGGTTAAAGTGTGCAAGAATTTTGTCTAGGTATGCAAAGATGCAAGGTGGTGGATGCAAAAGTGTAGATTTAGAGATGGGAATGCAAAAGACTAAGGGAGGTAAAATAAACCTAAATGGATGCAATATGAAAGGTAATAGATACTAAATGAGGACTAAAAGGTGCAATGTGAAGTCTATATAATACAAGAATGAAGCCTATACTAGGGTGAATGCAAGTGAAGTCTATGCAAGAATGAAATCTACATTTTGCCAAGCACATTTAGGAGCACAAGTTGCCATGTTTTCCAAGGTTTGAGTGTGTTGAACCAAAGTTTGCAAATTTTGATAAAGGTTGTAAATTTTTGACAATGTGTAATGTTTTGACAAGTCTTTGCACATTTCCAAGGTGTAAATTTGAATGTTGGCTTTTATCTTGATTATGTTTTACACACACGCAAGACACATTAAGACAAGAATAGTTGTTGTTAAAAGTGAACAAACACACCACAACCTAGTCTTTTAGGACTGTATCCACTGAATTCCTACTTAAACCAAAGTTTAGCCACACTTATCTAGAGTGGACAACCTAGGATCTTGGCACCACAGGCTCCCCCTTACAGTGCACTCACTTCTCAGAGCTACCAAGATCTGCTTCCCAAGGGAAGTATTGCCTCTACTAAGGACTGCGAGAATGTAGGATATTTTCATGGGCATGGGTGACCCCTTGAGCCAGTGGATAGAAAGGATTTTGGCCACTAAAACACAATTTTTAGTAAGGGAATTCCATTTGACAAGTGAATGATAAACTTTCGCAGAAGGTCTCCCAGCCTCGAGAACCAGGGTTTGACGCACCACAAGGGTACTCGAGGAGAGCTATCACGTAGCAATAATACTCACATGGCTTTCACCATAATCAAATTTTATATATCAGCTAGAACATTTACCTAGCTTTGGCCCACTACCACTCTGAGGTTGTCCCCTGGCATACCCAATATCAAGTATCTTTGTCCAAGGCAGGCCTCCTATAGAAGTTACACAGATTTCTCTTACACCCAAGATCCATGAATGGTGAGGGGAGAGGATACATCCAATGTAACCCCTAGGGATTTAAACACTGTAGACACACCAGGAAAAAAAGAAAAAGTTCATTTTAAGCACCAAACAAAGTGTTATCTAATCTAGGAAATCCACACACATGGTTTTGACAAACACACAATGGTCTTCAACAATGTCTGGCAAAGCATGAATTAGTAGTCTATTATGATCATGTCTTCATCCCACGATTGCCACATGCTGCAATTAGACCATTAGTAGCACAAAATCATCTAATCTAAGTTCTAGAAGGAAATGGAAACCTTATATGTAGATTCTGATTGATGTATGTGCCTACTATGAACCAGGTGTGCTCTGATAGAGCATGTGGCACTCTAGAAGGCCAAAATGGCTTGGAACACCCCCAAGTGCACCCAGACAGTGAAAAATAAATCAAGGACATAGTTGGGGCCTAGTTGGGTGCAGTTGGTAGTTTCTAGGTGTAGTTGGGAGGTCAGGTGCAAATTGTGGGGAAATGGTGCCTAATAGAGACCCAAAAACTAAATTTTTTTGACACCTACACTACCAAGTGCACCCAAATAGTGAAGACTACGTCAATGATGTAGTTGGTAAGTTTTGGATGTAGTTGGAAAGTCAAAAATAGCAGAAAGGGGTTTTGGTGGCTTCTAGACTCCTAAAACTGCTCCTAGGGGTCCCAAGTGCACCTTGACAGAGTAGTGTGCACCCTAGGACAACAAGCTAAAAAAATGCATAGAATGAAAGGATTCAACCATATTACTAGACCCCCCAATTAATCTAAGCATGAGAAAGAATAGTAGATAGTCATTATATCCTTCCAAGTGAGCTCCTTCCTTGCACCTACAAGCACAAAACAAGAAAACCCAAGTTAGATATGCATGTTCACGTCGAGTTCACCAAAATGTAGCAACTAGAAAATGGTCTAAATGCATAACATACTATGAGAAATCACAAAACTCAATCAACATACATTAGTACCCACTAGTCTACCATGAAATCTAAACTAATCAAAAGAAGCAAACACAAGGTTAGAAACTCCCTCTTTCATTTGTAGCTCCCATGTCCTTCTTTCTTCTCCAAATGATGTAGCTCCAACTTGCCTATAGTGCACACAATATTGAAGCAAAGTCTATGATAGGGATAATTCCATGAGAATACTAGAAGTGTGATTTTAGTGTGAGAGAAAGAATGCAAAATGAAAAGAAGCTATGGATTTAAAGACTCAAGAAGTAGGACATAAAGACTCAAGAGTTAGGGGCTTCAAAGATCTAAGGACCGAAAATGAGAGGAAGAATGCTCATTTTATAATTGGCATGGAGGATGAGAGCATTGGATTTTTCACCCTTAGATATGCGATGTGGCAAGAGATTCCATTGAGAATACATGACACATATGACAAAATATGCCAATTGTGAGATTCTATGACGCATGGAAGTCAAACATTGCTAAATGTGGAAGAGAATCTATGATGCATCATAAGACACCTCAAGCTCATTTAAAGCCAAGAATCTATGAAAAATAAGCCAAATAGGGACATGTGTAACAAATAAGAATATTTGATTATGAAATATCTTAGCTAAGTGTCAAAGGAGAATCTGCGAGGTGTCATAACCAAGTGTCATGACGATGCAATATTTTTATGGAATATTGGAATTAAAAAATCCTCTTATTCCACAAAATAAGAATTAGTAGAAAATGGAATTAATGGATGAAAATGTGACTTAGGAAATTAAGAATTTCCATGGTTTGTGGATAATGAATCAATTAATTAATAAAATTAATTAATTGAGGACGATAATTAGGAAGAATAAGTAGAAAGAATAATAGGATTAAATTATGGGTTATTTAATCCTATAGGGAAACTTAGTAGATGATTGGCCAAAAATGATTGAATAAATGTGACAGTATCCTTTGATGAAAATGTAATGATAATGGATATCAAATAAGATTATGATAGGTAGACCAAAGCCATGGTCAGATTGATTGATTGAAATTGATAACATGCCAAGGACACATGACATGAATTGATTGATATGTAACATTTAACCGACATTGTAAATGCTACAGGATTGAAATTGATTGAAAAGGTTTGATCATGAACATCGATGGACACTATCAATATTATTAAAATGGTTGATGATTACATGATTTGACATTGAAAGCCTCAAAAATGTCAAAGATTGAATGACATGAATGATAGTTTGACCTAGCACTAAGAGCCATGACAATACTAAGGTCAGATTGATAAGATTGATAGGTTGATAGGTTTCCAAGGCACTGAAAGCCACAACAATACCTAGGAATTGATAAGTGATGATTGATTTGGGATGTTTGATATGTTATGGGTTGATTAGGATTGATTTTGAGTGATTCTGAGTTGATTTGGGGTGATTTTGAGTTGATATGAAATGGTTTCAAGTTGATTTGATATGATTTTGAAATGACATGAAATTGATGTGAAAGAGTATACAAATGATAAAGTATGATCAATTTGGCCAAAAGATCAAAGTTAGTAGAATGAGAAAATGGGACAAATTAGTATGAAGAAGTGATGAAAGAGCAGATGTGAACCATTTTTGAGCATCTACACTACCTATATTCCCTCCTTAGCATCTCTTGATGCTTCTTCTCCTCTAAAGCTTGTTGTAAAATACCTATTTGATCTAGAGTCATTGTGTCATAATAAAACTTAGGTATTATTACCTCTTCGTCAAGAGTGATGTCCCCATAGTGAGTTACCTTTTCAACCTTAGTAGAGTTGAAGCTTAACACTGAGATTTGCAGGGGTATAGCTTTTGTGCTCAACTTCTAAAGAGATTTTGCAAGTGAAGAACCAGATGTTGGTAAAGCTACCAATGCTTGGATGGCCTCTTGTTCCTTCACCTTTCGTGTATCTTCACTCTCTTTAAATATGCTCTTGTCTATCACAATGATTTGAGTAGCACCTTGATCTTGTGCTTTAGGTACAGATGCATCTATTTGTCCTGTTTTGTCTTTCTCTTCTACTTCAGTCTGCTTCTTCTCACTAGTGTCGACTTTCACTAGCGTGTCAACCTTGGTATATGTACCTACTAGTGTTTGAATTAAAGGTTGCACATGGGTAATTGAAGGGATGGTAGAAGGTGGTTCTTGTGGATTCACCTTGTCCCTTGTGATATCAGTTATAGCCTTTTGAAGCTCATCTATACTCATTAATACTAGATTTTCACATAACTTTGCTTGGAGTGTATATTGGTCCAATATCCTCTTTAAGTCATCTACAATCAATGGATTGATGTTCTAAACTGAAGCATCATAAACATCCTTAATAATAATTGTTTCAGTTGACTTGATTGTGTCATGTGCGTGGTTAACACTTGACACATGTGTGTCCTGCACACTTTGTTCATCTTGCTTCTGCTCAACTGTTACCGTGTCATCATCTTGCTTTTTAGTTTCCTCCCCAACAATATTATCTACGCTATCATCTTCCTGCATGTCATCATCCTTGTCATCTTGCTTATTCTCATTCTTACCATCTTGTTTTAATTTAGAGGGGTCAACCTCACCTTGCTTCATAGTGGTTAACCCATAGATTAATTTCCATATTTGGGTTGATTTCTTAACCACATCATCAATATTATTTTGAAGAATGTTGAAGGCCCTATATTTAGGTGTAAATCTAACTGCATATCTCTTCATTGCCTTAGCAATTTGTCCCTTTGTTAGCTCTAGCATCACTTCAACTAATGTTGACTCTCTGATTTATTTCTCAATATTTAAACAGTAATGCCACTTTTTCTCAACAATATCATATAGGCTTTTGGGTATAGTGTTGGAAAAATCTAGAGGAGTGTTCTTAAATTTTGACATCATAGCATACAATGCCTCTTCCACTTGATTCTTTTCATCTCTACTCAATTTATCAAAATCAAAATTCTTCAAACCAGATAAATCTGCATTATTTTTGACACTTTCACATATATTTTCAAGATTAGAGAGTGGTTTGTGACTTACCACTTTAAATTAGCTAATATCATCTGATTTTGTCTTTTCTTTGTTTGAGTTAGGTTGTGCAATATATTTCCTTCTCTATTTCTTATGCTCTTGGTATCCTTGTTCTATCTGCTTAGTTTTCTCCTTGGCCTTCTGAGTTGTTGCTCTTGTGTTGGCTCTGGTGGTAGGAGTAGTTGGCTTTGTTGGGCTTGGTTTAACAATTTTCTTTGCTTTAGCCATAGGCTGTGCCTTGGCCTTTCTCTTCTTTGGCTCGACATGTGTTGGTGCTTCCTTGGCTTCTTCTCCCTTGACACCGATTGTTTCCTCTTCTTGTTTGTCTTCTCCCAAGCCTTGGGTTAATGCAAGAGGTTCTTGGGTTTGTTCTTGTTCTTCCTCTTCCTCCTCTGCACCCTCACCAAATTTATCCTTGAGTTTCTTCACTAGTTTGTCCTTCTTCATAGTAGAAGTTTTCTTCAATTCCATTTCTACCTTTAAATTCATTACATCATAGTTTCCAAAGATTTTTTCCTTTTTATCAACTTCCTCTACTAGAAGTGTAGTGATGGCTATTGAGGCTTCATCAACATTGATCTCATAACCTAAGGGTCTTATCCATCTTACCCTAGGTGTAGTAGCATGTACGTATGTGTAATCAATGTCCATAAGAAAACATATATTATTGTAATATTGCGCAACCAAAGATACAGGTATCCTCATCCTTTGCTTCATAGACTTCTTAAAGTCTTCAAAGTAACTAGTCATCAATGTCTCAAAGTTTTCTCCCATTTGTTTGATGTACTCATTTATTTGAACAAAAATTGAATTGTTTGTCTTCCATCCTACATTACCAAAAGATGGAAATTTACTCTATACATAAAAGAATATGCAAACTAGTATTGCACCAAACTTACATTGATCACTTTTGGTCTTTCTGATGGCTCCAAGATTCTCCATCGATTGTTGTAGCTGAAGTTTTGCTAGATCATAAGTATGATCTTTCTTCACAATTTTGTAACCAACATCTACTACAATATAGGGTACACTATTCAATCTGCTAGATTGATAGAATTTGTGTAAGCTTACCCTAATAGCAAATTTGAGTAGAGGATTAGTGATGGTATCTATTTTCATCACTCTCTTGTTCCACTTAACTCTTTTGTTTTTCTCTATCACTTCTTTAGTCACTTTTTAGAGTCTTTGGCCAATCTAGGGTTGGGTATCTAGTCACCCTATGGATTATCCTCTTTGATATCTTTACTAGTCCACCCTCTAGCCATAAGCATCCATCATGGATTTGACTTAAAACTATTATAATCCATTCTATCTTGAAGACACTCAAAAATTCTAGGGCACAGGTCAAACCCTTTCTTTCAACAATTTTGTATTCTTCCTTTAGAAAACCATTTTCACATAATCTCTCATATGCTTATCTTATTTCTAAATTTCCTTTGCTACGAATCTTCCCATTGTAACATTTTCTAACATCTTGAACCATAATGACATTGGGCAAAATCATTGACAATGCGCCTAAAGGATCTTTTTTGTATGGGATGTTAGGAATGGCCTTTAATATGGGTTATTTCGCTTCATTACTAACCAACTAGACATCAAAAACTTCTTTGCCTTCTACATTTTTAGAACTGGACACCATTTTGTCAATCTAGGGGTTTTGCAAAAGTAAATTGCGTAGCTCAACTTATGATAAAATACCTTGCAAAATCTGAATGCTAGTGTTAGATTGTTGTTGAGATCTTTGAAAATGCTTTGAACTAGTTTATGAGCCACCTTCTACTCTACTTGCACTTGCTTGAATTTGAAATGACTAAAAATGAGTAGAAATCGATAAAATACCCTTCAAAGCCCTTGCATTTAATGCTTAGTGCTTATACAGTTGTAAGCTCGGCATCCACCATTTCCAAAGTTTCTCAGCATCTATATATATTTCCATCACTCAATAGCTACTACTAGCTTGACATCTACTAGCTAATTTGCTAGCTCAACATCAACTAGCATTCCACTTGGCATCAATTGAAAACATTTCATATTCGGCAACAACATGAAAAACTCAAAGATTTGACTCAAATTTTAAACATCTTGCATTTTATTTCATGCTAATGTAGTCTTTTTAGTACTAACTTATCTTGGAACTAATGTATAATATATCATTTAAATATCAGTCCCACATACCTCTTGTTTGCCTAGTTTGATGAGGTGTGATCACTTGACCCATTGGGTGAAGTGATGCCTTCTCCATTTGATGTACTACAACCTTTTCTCTTTTTCCATGTCTTGTTCATCTCATTCCTAATGTGTTCAACATCTGCCTTGCCTTTTCCTTTATCAAATTCACAACTTGGTGCCTTTGACCTAGTTGGACAATGCTTACTGATGTGACCAGTCTTGTGATAGCTGAAACATGTGGTTTGACTCAACCATCTTTTGTAGTTGTCTCTAAAATGTGTCTTAATGCAATTCTCAAGGATATGTCCATATTCATGACAATAATGATAGCTATGTTTTGTGTTGTAATCCCAATTATAAGAGTTTCCATAGCTTCTTACCTTTGCTAGCTTGTTTGATGAACACATGGACTTGGATCCGCATTCAAAGGCTCTATGTCCATACTTCTGACAGTTGTAGCAATATCCTTCAAATCTTGGTCCATGCATGGTTCTGGTTCTACATTCATGTGCCTGATGTCCTTGCTTGTTGCACTTATGACAATGAGTCATGTTCTTAGGCTTAGCATTTTGATTTGTATTCTTGCTTCTACACACATTAGCAGTATGTCCTTTCTTACCACAAAAGTAACAAGTAGGTTTGGAGTTCTTATCTCTGTTGTTCCTTTCTTTAACAATTTTGGATGATTCTCCTTCTTTAGTGCTTGTGTAGCCTAATCCTGCTGCATCATTGTTGGATCTAGGGGATTTTAGCAATTGTTCAAAGTATTTGATGGCTTCATTTGGCTTGTTGAAACTTTCAACAATTTCTCTTTCTCTTTTTAGATCATTCCATAGTTGTTCATTCTGCAACTTTAATGTGGTTATCCCAATGTCCTTGACATTTAGTTCACGATGAGCATTCATCATTTGGCTTAAGATATCCAATTGCATATTTGAGATCCTAGTTAGCTCTGTTGACTTCTCTTCTAGTGTATTGTTCAAGATTCTTTTTTCTTCTTCAACCATGGCATTGTCTTCAGTGGCTTTCTTCTTTTGTTCTGTTATCTCACATAGCATCATGGCTTGAGATTCCTATTCTAGCTTGAGATTTCTAATTTCCTTAGTTTGTGCTTTATTATTTTCAATTAGATTTACAACTGCTACATCAAATTCACTGGAATTGCCAACTGCAAATAGCTTTGTGGTGTTGATCTCTTTGTATTGTGTGTCATTCTTTGCTATAGCAATCCTCTTCAAGGATCTCTTCAAAGAATCTCTAGCTTCATTCAATTGATGTAGTATAAGATGTATTTCAATCTCTTGGTACTCAATAGCATTTCCCAACTTTTAGACTTCCATTTTAAGATCTCTCCTCTAAGCTACAAAGCTTCTCCTTCTAAGAACTCAGCTCTGATGCCAATTGTTGGAATTACAAGTAGGAAAGGTAAACTTCTTGGTGTGGGGGGGGGGGGGGGGGGCGCGCTAAATAAATAGTTAAATTTTGAACCCATAACATGTAAAGAACATACATCTAAATCATTTAAGCATATAAGCAATCACACATTTGACACTAGATATGATTACCCAGAAACCCTCCAAATGAAAAGATAAAACTGGGGTGGGGATGACACCCACAAATCTTTACTACTGCAATTGTAAAGTGTAGCCAATTAAGGTTACAATAGTTTGACCATGAATCATGATCTGCCCTATGAAAGGCCTACCTTGTTAAAGGCTTACAAAGACTATTAAGTCCCACCTTGTTAAAGGATTTCAACACCCTGTTAGAAGTGTGCCTGGTTAAAGGACTTTAGGTCATTCATTTGGAATGCCACCTTGTTAAAGGATTTGGAAAAGTTTGTTAGGACTACTCTACCTAGGAGATTTAACTAAAATCACATGTCAAAATGTCTCAACATAGATCTTGTAATTGGCACTTGCTTGCCTAATAACAAATCAACTCTGCACAATGTCCTTCTTAATCCTTCAAGATTAGATATGACAATGTTGTATCCTTCTCTATCCTTTGTTCTTCTCTAACTGATTTTGCAATTCACTCTCACCACTAAGTCACCTTGAATACTTTGAAAAAAATCTTGTTTCCTTCTCCAATTTGATCATTCACCCCTTGTTACCTTCCTATAACTTACATTAAAAAGTCTAGGGCTTCATCTCCCTTAATTTTTTTTTGGTGGTTTAGGGTTAGGTATGAATCTACGGTTGTGATTCATCCTTATCTTCACTTAAACTTTCCTATTTTCTAATTGGTTACATGTAATTGCACATGGAATCTACATATAGATTTGTCCTTATCTTCAAAAGATCACATTCTATCCTTAGGTTAGTTGAAAAATGGTTTACATAGTTGTTTATGCCATTACAAACAAATATGTCCAATCTGTGTTACATGGCATATGAAGTTACTGATGCTCAACATACACTATAATTTTTCTTTTCACTCAACATCTACTATTCACTCGACACCGAATCACTTGGCATGGTCTATCTACTCAACATTTGAGTGACTTGACACATGAATCACTCGCATCTGAGTGACTCGACACTCATTGCAACTCGACATGGTCTTATATTTACATGTTGTACTCGACATGCATTACTAGTTTGACACGAACTAAGTAAATGTCTTAAGTGTGTTTAACACTCAATTGTCAAAAACAATATGAGATCAACAAGACCCTCCCATTTTCACCAATAATATAAAAAAAATACCAAAATTGATTCAACAATCCCTCGTTACCACTTTCATCAAAAACATGAGCTAGAACATAGTTGACTCTTATGGGTTATGCATTTAGAAGGTATTTGTTGAGAAAAGTGGAAGCCCATCTCCCATTAGGTTCTTGGAGCATTTTTTCAAAATAAGCTATTCTCCTAAGGCTAAGTTTTGAGATGTTAATTGTTTGATACCTAACCCCCCTTTTCCCACTAGTTTACAAATGTGTATCCTTTTTACTATTGCAATTTTCTTATACTCTGAAGCCCCCTGCCAAAAAAATCCCTAAGTTTGGAGTCAAATTTCTTTGAAATGATAGAGGGCATGAATATAATATATATTTGGTAGATAGCAATATAAGAGAGGATTGATTTGATCATTATGTTTCTTCCTACGTTGGAAAGTCAAATTTTCCTTTCAAACTTTTCATTTTACTATGAAGCTTAGTTAACATTGGATCCCACCATTTATTGCTCTTCTTTCCTTATCTATCAGGACTCTTAAATATTTGCAAGGAAAGTCACATGATCTGAACCCTAAAGTTTTCATATTTCTAGTTTTGTTTTTGGATTAGTATTTAAGAAAAAAAACTTTTGATTTCATGTACAACCTATCCCGATATTGTTGTGTATAGATTAATAATTTCTTTGAAATGTTGAGCTTCCTCATTAGGACCTAGCAAGATGGTATCATCAAAAAACTATTGGTGAATTATATTATCTATTTTTTATGAGACTTTAATGCCTTTAATATTTCCTTCTTGGCACGTAATTTGTGAATTGTTCTACCCAAGGCTTCTATCATGATGAAAATAGGAAGGAGGACAATGGGTCACCTTGGATAATACCCTAGATGCTTGGAAGAAACCCTTAGGGTTGCCATTGATCTTGATAGATAACATAGGGGTAGATATAACTGGAAACTAAATTTATCCATCTTTAGGAAAAAACTAAAAGATTCTAAACATTTGCATAGGAATCTCTAGTTTACTTTGTTATAAGCCTTTTGGATATCAAGTATTATCAACATACATGGTTCTTTATTGGATAGGGTTGTGTGGATTATACCTTATAGAATATATACTTAGTATAGACCATGTTTGTTCTTTTGAAATAATTTTAAGTTGTACTTGTTTCAGTTTGTTAGCTAAAATTTTAGACAAAATTTTGTAAATAGTGTTGCATAAAGCTATGGATATGAAGTCTCCTAATTCTAAATAATTGGTTTTCTTGGGTAAAAGGGTAGTGAAAGTATTGTTAATTTCTAACAAAAGGGTTCCTAAGTCACATGTTTCTTGTATGGCCTTGTATTGTTCTTTACTGACTATACGCTGACATTTGTGAAAAAACCTTGCATTGTAATCATTTGGGCTTGGAGCTTTATCTTGAAAATCTTGAAAAATTGCCCCTTCTACTTCTTTGAAGGTGAATTTATTGTTCAACCATTAGTTTTTTCTTGTTAAGATTATTTTCAAAGTGAAAGTTAGCATTTCTTATTATGCTTTGAGATTAGAGCCATTAGATTCATTGCAGTTGTTTTCTAAGTAGTTGAAAATTTATTTTATAATTTTATTAGTTTTGTGCACTAAGTTCCCATGATTGTTCTTAATTCTAGTAATTGTGTTGATTAATCTTCCAATCTTAGTACTATTGGGAAATAATTTTGTATCCATTTCCCCTTTGGCTTATCAAGTTTCCTAGGATTTTTGTTTCTAGAAGATTTCTTCCTTTGTGAGGATGTCCTTGTGTTTTTCTAATAATTCCTTTTCTTTATGAAAAATTTCTCCACTCATACCTTAAATACTATATGTAATGCTTGTTCTATGCTGAGTTTTTCCTCAAAGATATCATTAAAGAATTCTCTCTTCCATTTTAGAAGTTTGTTCTTTAGTGCTTGAAGTTTTGATATGAAGCAACATATTTTAGATCCCACAATTTTTTCTTCATTCCACCATTTTCTTTTAATTCCATGAAATTCTTGTGTAGGAGTCACATGTTTTCAAATCTAAAAGGATTTATAATCGGTTTGTTAGGTTTAATAATATCTAGCCTTACCAGAAAGTGATGTGATCTTGGGAATTTCAAAATTTAAGAGTCTAAAGAGTGGTTAAAATTGACGAGATCACCTTTGAAGAAGAATCAATCTAACTTTCTACTATTTGACTAAATCATATCCTCCTATTGTTCCAAGTGAAGTAGCCATTTTTGGTTTCTATGTTAACTAAATTGTTGCTTACTGCATAATGTTTAATATAGGAAATAAGAGATGATGCTCCATATTTCTCACATTGATCCATAATTGCATTATAGTCTCCACCTAAAGTATGAGAGTTTGTCTTATGTGATATCAAGTGGTTACCTAATTTTGTCCATAACGATAATTTGTGTTTATTATGTGTGGGGCCATATTAGTTGGTGATTATAAAAGATATGTTACTATTAACACTTTTAATTGTACCAGATAAGCAATTGTTGTTATTAGTTATTGGCTTGAATGTTATTTTCATAGGGTCTCACATGATTACCAATCCCCTTGAAGCCCCAGATGGTTCAACCCATTTTGCCTGCCACATTCCCATTTTGTTATTCATTTTCTTTGCTTCTTCTAAGCTAGGTTTGGTTTCTTGAATTAAAATTATATTTGAATTAAACAATTCAAGATACATTTTTAATGATCTTTTTTTGTTAGGGGCATTGATGCACCTGATCTTATATGTTGTGACCTTCATTGATCCTTGGGAATGTATTGCCCCTTCCCTGCATAAAATAAGTTAGTGCGTTTGGACTTATTTTTTGCATCTCCATGTTTGCATTTGAGTTCCATCAGTGATCGTCAACCTTTCTTTTTTTGTATTTTAATTATCCTTGGCATATCCCCTCCATCATTTATAGCTTCTAGTCCAAGTTGTGTCCTCATTGCTTCATATGTTATGGATTTTTTAAATTCCAAGTTCAGATTCTCTTCTTTTTCTAGTTCTTTCCTTAGTGTTCTTTCTACCATCGTATTGAAATTTACTACATCTTCTTTAGACTCATTTGGATTTGTTAAGTCCCTCTCCTCTTATTCTCTATCCTCCTTTATTTCTTCATGTGGCAAGATTGTGGATTCTGTCTCATGATGGATTTTAGACTCTATAAGGATTTTAATTCTCAGTCCTTTGATTGCTCTATTTGAGTTCCTTATGCTTCTACTTATCATCTAGACTTTGAGTATAATCAAATTTTAAATTACCTTGGATTTGGTTGAGAAGTTTATGCTCATAATCTTCAATGATCTCTTTTGTTTATTTTTTGATAGAAAATGTGCTATCTTGTTAACTAATGCCAGTTTAGTTGATAAAAGATATTCATTGTTAGGACCTTTTCTGATTTTTGGATCTACTGGTTGTTATTATGATTTTTGTGCTTCTTTCCATTAGAGAAATTGATTTCATATGTTATTGTGGTGTATTCAAATATTTTTTTGAGTATCCCCATGTTTTCCTTAACTTCTTCCATGTAGTTGATCTTTTGTTGATAAGAGTTACTATTCCCATTCTTTTCCTTATTTTCATGTTCATTATTTCTTCTTGAGTTTCAATTTTTGGTTTTGTGAAGTTCAAATTAGCCTTGGTTGATTCATTTATTGTTCCATTTTGATCATTGTAGTCATTTTTAATATTTAGCATTATTGGCTGGATATGATCTTATTCTCCATTGATTTGGATCGAATGTTATATATGTATACTTTTTATTTAACCTCTCCTTCTTCTATATCCTTGTTGGGTATGTGTATTTGACTAGCTATGCATATAGTTAGATTTTCTATTACCACTTCATCCATAGTCTCCCCTTCATCAGATTTAGTCTCCCAGAGAGTTACCAATGTGTTTGATGATTAGGTTGTGAAGAAATTTCAACCGGAAATGTTTTAATTACTAGCCATGTCAAGATTAATACATGATTTTGATTAGTTATATTTAAATTAGGTTTCTATATAGAGAAATCAATGCTAAAACCTTAAAAATGGAAAGTTGACCCATATAGTAACACATTCCTAATGCTTCAATTTTAGATCAAATTACTAGAGAGGGAAGTGATACCTACATAATTTCCAAATGCTTCATGAAACTACTTGACAATTTTTGATGTCATCAGCCTAGGACCATTCCAGAGAGCAAAGAGGAGAAGCAATTTATAGTTGAACCAACATTCTTCAGTGCGACTATGTTGATTATTATTGTGTTGAAGTTACAATCTTGATTATTGATATTGTTTTCTTGGAATTTCTCTATTGTGATTTCTATGGGTGGGGTTTTAGTTGCAATCTCAATCCTATCACTGACATTTAACCTTTCATGATAGATCGATGATGCTAACTCCCTTCTTCAAACCATTTCCTATATTGATAGTTGATCTGTTTATGCTATTCGAATTTGTCCAAACCTAAGTTAACATCTTCCCTTTTCATAATGGAGCTTTAAGAGGGCCTTAGAACTATATTTGGAAATTATGTTATTTTCTTTAATCTTATGAGATTATACAAAACTTATCGATTATTTGGTCGATTGAATTGATTTGAAAGCTGCTTTGTAGAAATATCTATTTGCATAATGATTTTGCACTATTCTCTACCATTTTTAAAGCCCTGCCACATTTTTCTTGGCCAGGGTTTGAATTTTGATTGATTATGTTTGTTTAACATAGGGTCTAAATTCACACATTTCTCATTTCTCTCTTCCATTTTCTCCTAACCCTATAATACCTTTATAGTAAAACATACATTAGGATTTTAGGTTGCAATCTAAAAATCAAAAGTTTGGATCTAAAATTCTTATTTAATGTATCCTACTCTATAATATGCCAAACATAAGCTCAAGAAGAAAATAAATTCTTTTCCATGATAATGATGGTTTTATATAAGACATTTAAGGGTTTCAAAATAAACGTAAATGGTTTCAATTGAGTATTTAGAACTTTCAAATGGAATATTCTAGGTTTGGGATGAAAATCATTTATTACAAATAGTTGCAAAAAATCACATATTATTTTCATGACTTTATTAATGTAAGGTCCTAACAAAATGAGGTGCTTAACTTAAGAATCAAGAGCTCAAAATAGAAACAATTTGATTAATTTACATGAATATAAATACTCTTTTTATATTATTTGACAAATGTAATTTTACTATATCAATTAAGAAAAACTAAAGATTTTTTTTTTAAGTTAAATAAAATTTATCTTGAAGGAAAGATAATCATGACAATATAATATATGATACAAATATTAATTTTGTTAATAAAGTAAACTTTGTATCACTTTTCTCTTCAAGTAAGCCTAGGGAATCTTTTGAGAAAAGATGAATTTACCATCTACTATAGGTCCTTCCTACAAGACTTCAAAAAATCTAAGATATAAAATTTTAAGTGAAACAATAAAGAATAACAATAATAAATTATTGTTAAAAAACATATGTCTAGAAGTAGGATACCAATCCACTAATCAATCTTTCCTTTGAGTCATATTAAGAGGTATTTATTGCCTCTCCCAAAAAAATGTCAATATTTTTTTATATTACAAATATTAAAATCTATTAGCTTTTTAAAATGGAGAAAATAATAAAATGAATTACTTTTAAATTTTATCGTCTTAAGAATAAAAATAGGATTTATATTCTTTAACATATTTCTCATCACACCTTTTCTTTATAAAAATCTATATCTTTTCCATGAATCACAAAATTTATGAGGTGCATACTTATTAAACTTTGTACAAACAATTTATTAGAATTAAATTATAATATAGAGATATACTATAGTACCATAGTAATAACTAAGAACTAAAAATATATATTGTTTTAATTTTAGAAACATTATTTTTCTACATGGTTAGTGTATGCTCTTAAAAGCACCTGTGTGGAACAAGCTTGAACAATGCAAACATTAGTGGGTTAGCACATAAAATCTCAATGCAAAGTAAAAGAGCTTATTCTTCTAAAAAACATATTCATGAAACATCAACTTGATCTATCCAATTTGAACAAAAAATTTAACATACTATATTAATTCAAATTGAAAGATCAAAACTGTCTCATGTCTCCCTAACTAAGATTTCTAAAAGTGCTCTCAAATTCTACATCTTAGTGACATTCCTAGAATGGGAATGTGTTAATTATGATGATCTAAAATGATGCTTAGATGGATGTGAAAGAGCTATATGAGATCTATATGGATGAATGGTCTAAAAGGATAAACACATAAATATTGTAAATATGATACTAAATAATGCTAGATGATACTAATAACTTATAGAAATGATGCTCATGACTTGATAACTCTTAGCTCTAGAATTCCTATAGTAAGGATGCATAAAACTTGCTCTCTTTGCTCTTGAAATGGCCTTGTATTTATAGATTTTTCAAGAGGGGTTGGGTAAAGTTTAGATTTTACTTTAAATTTAGGAGTATGCAACTCTATTTGAGCACATGGTGTCTACAACACTATTTTGCGTGTCCCACCCTTGTAGGCTTATCCTCTCATCACCGCACTCACTTTCGTGTTTAATGGAGGATAATCCATATCTGGTGGACATGTGCTTGGTTGTATGACACATCATGATGCTAACTTCTATGCATTCTAGAAGCTCAACTGAGGCCTTTATATTTAGGCACTCCTAGTGTACTATGAGAAACCAATTATTGAATACATTGTTATTCTGATCATACTCTTTCTCTCTCTTTGGTCTATTGTATGCTTGTGTTTGAGTTCTTAGTTCCTGGGTGAATTTTTCCCTTAAGCAAATTCTTACATGGTATCAGAGCAACTTGGAGATTTTCTCATCACAAGCCGTTCGAGACCTCTTGCTTTATTCATCACCTCAGCCCGAATCCGGAGTGCTGCAAAAATTGGGAGCATCCAACACTAGATCTAACCTCACCATTGCATCCAGAACGCTGAACCAGTAAAAATTGACTATAAGCACGCCTACCTTGGCCCAAAGTCGATCGTGAGGCAAATTTTTTTTTGCAAATCGAAACTCGGAGGCCCCAATTAGGGTATGGGTATGGTCATTTTCACAGATTTATGAATTTATTTTTGGATCTGCATTTATTTTCTCTGTATTTTTGCAAAAATTAATTTTTTGTCCTTCGGGCACGTCGAAGAAATTTTTTTAGTAGACCCGAGCAGTGACACCCTAGATCTACCAATTTGGAGGGTATATTTTATTCACAGGGGTTATTTACTTAGTCCCAGGCAGTATCAGTAATACATCAGTGACATTAAAATCTAGTAGACCAACCCCTTTGGTGACAACAAACATAAAACACAGGCGGTGACCTCTACACCACACGGTGTTCCTTTGCTTTAGCTTCTGCGGCATTTTTCTTTTACAACGCGCTTGACAAGCTACACCCACAATGTGGGACTAAATACATAAATCTAGCACCACGCGGTCTGATTTCTCGTGCAACAGGAGTTTCCCAATCGATTTAAAGTTTTCAAACCCACTAGCAGTTCATTGCATCGACGCCCGTAGACTTTTCTCAGTCCGCCCACTATTTCTTCGGCATCGTGAAGATTTCACCATCTTCTTTAATTCTTGGCTCGCTGCAACTTCATTTTTTGGTGATTTTTTTCGCCCTCGTAGTGAATACCCTCGCGGATCTGATTCCTCCGGCATGGCTAGATTTTTTGATCGAATTCTTGCCCACGCATGAGTTTAATGCACTAGCTCTGACTACATTTGCCAACACATTTTCCCAAAATTTAGTGAGGCTTGGTGACCTCTCATGCTACTCCATGTGGTGACAGTTTTGTTTTGGCTTCCCACTCACATACCCCTACGCCAGTACTGCCACACGGAAAATTTTTATTCACAAGACTACCCAGTCATCAGACCTGGTACTACCATGTTTTCCACTTGGAAACAAGTCCTTTGAAGTGCCATGTCAGTGTACGAATAAGACACGTATTCATTTCTGTACAGTATGAAAAGTACAGTCAGCTGCCACGTCAACCAGGTCGCTGATTTTTTTTACTGATTTCATCTTTTGCCTATGTTAAAATTGACGATCGTTTGAACATCATTTCCAAGAATTTTAAAATTGGGTTGATGGCTGCTTGACTGTCAAATTTAGACTTGCAATTTCTCCTCTAGACCCCTCTCTAGAATGCTTTTTAGTTTGGCAGCCTGACTTCACGAGCTTGTAACTTGGACATCCAGACTCCAATTCAGGTGTAATTTTTTTTGAAATCAGGTAGAATTTCTTGAATTTTCTAGTGGTTGTGTTGTTTTCTAATTTTGGTGCACAAATTTTGCAAAAATTGCATTTTTTGGTGACTGTACCTGCATAATCCTGCCTTTTGCAACTTTAGAAGCTCTGTACGAGCACATCTGGTCACTTTTTTAGGTTCTATTTTTTTTGAAAGTGCATATTTTTTCATCTACTTTCTAGATCTAAAGTCAAATTCTAGGGTTGTGTGGACCAATTTCTCACTTTTAGAATAAGGCCTTCTTTGGCATTGTAAAGCTTTGATTCTCTTTCAGAATTGTTGTAAAACTAAGCTACAATGCTTAAGTGACAGGTTTGAGTCTTATAAGGTAGTTTTAAAAGCAAAATCAAAAACTCCACTTTGTTCATTTTGACAAGTGGCCCATTGTAAACACACTACTTATAAAGTGCCAAAAGTATCTTTTTTTGGGGGGGTCTTTTGATTGAGTGAAAAGGGGGGGTGTGCACTATGTTTTTTGTGTCTCTTTATTGTGCTCTTTTCATTTCTGCATCATGGGTTTTAAATTTCCTCATTTAACTTCATGCAACTATTTTACATGGAAAGATATTGCATGGAGTAGATTAATGGAAAAAGGATATAGTCTTTATGTTGATGGTACAATTACCAAACCTACTGATGCTAAAGAACTCATTGATTGGACAAATCTAGAATGACAAGCTTTAGGTGTTATCAGGAGTTGTGTACATGGGGATCTTCTCTTTCACGTTAAAAATTATTCATAATCTAAGGAAGTTTGGGACAAACTTGAATAGTTGTATGGTAAAGTGGATGAAGAAAAGAGATTTCTGATTGAAGATGATTTGCTTCTCTTGGATCCTAAGAATTATGACACAATTCAAGATTATATCATCAAAGTCAATGAGTATAGGGTACTTCTTAAAGATTGTGGAAATCCCATTAAGGATGATAGGTTAATTCATCACATCCTAAAGAAGCTACCTTCTAAGTACACCAACTTTGTTTCAAGTTTTAATACTCACATGTTAACCATGGGATCTGCTTACCAGAAGCCTTCCTTTGATGGATTTGCAAACATGTTGATTGTTGAACAATCTCACTTGGTGGATTTTGGACTTCTAAAGTCATCTAAGATCAAAGCCTTGGTGGCTAGTGATGATTCCAAATCTAGTCAAGGGGGAAAAAGCAACAAGAAGAAGAAGCAATGGAAGAAGAAAACACAATCTGAGACACAACATGACTCCTCTCAACAAGGTAGTTCTTCTTCAAACAAAAAGGGAAGTAATGAAAAGAAGGACAAACTCTTTTGTGCATATTGCAAAAAGGCAAATCATGACGAGCATCATTGCAAGACAAAAAGAATCAATGAGGTAGAAAATCTACTCAAGAAGAACAAGATTCAAGTGCTAGGTACTTCCAAGGATTCTACTCCTAACTCTTCAAAGGGTAAAGGTCAAGCACTTATGGCCAACACAAGTTCTTCTTCAGAATGGATACTTGACTCAGGTGCCTCTTACCACATGGGTTCTTCAAGGGAAGACTTTTCTTCATTGAAGCAGTCAAAGGTACCACACATCTTCATGGGAGATGATGCTAAGATGGAAGTTGAAGGGAAGGACATGTAGAAATGGAAGATGGGGAATTCAAATATGTTCTCTATGTTTGAAATCTAAGCTCCAATCTCCTATCAGTTTACCAAATCACTCACCTAGGAGATGCTCATAAGGTTGAGTTCCTTCTAGATTTAGTGATGGTGCAAAGTCTCAAAGATGATTCATTGGTAGCAGTTGGGAAAGTCAATGATGACAAGAGGTTATACTCCTTCTCCCACTTTGTGCCTAGAGTTCTTCTCAAGCCTTGTTAACTAACTCTACTTCACAAAACAACTTATGGCATGAGTGGTTTGGTCACCTTGACTTCCACTCTCTTCAGCAACTTTTCTCAAAACACATGGTCAAAGGTCTACCCAACATCAAATTTTCTAAGGGAGAGTGTTCATCTTGTTTAGTGGATATGAATCTCAAGGAGAAGTATGATAAAGGAAAGTCTTCTCGAGCTCTAATTGTTCTTCAGCTAGTTCACATGGTATTAGAAGAACCCTTTTTAGTGACTTTAGTTAGCCAAGGCTGCTACATACTTGCATTTGTTGATGACTTTTCAAGATTCACTTGGGTCTTCTTCCTTCATATTAAGAATGAAGTAGTTCAGAAGCTTCAAGACTTTACGACTCATGTTGAACACAAGTCAAGGAAAGCCATCAAAGTACTTAGAGTGGACAATGAGAACATATATGTTGATAGAAGACTTACAAATTTTTGCAGGATTGAGGAGATTGATCTTCAGATTTCACCAGCATTCAGTCCGTACAAGACAAATGTTGCAGCTATGAGGATTAGGACTCTCAAGACCATGGCAAGTTGCATGATAAAGGCCAAGTCTCTTGATCCTACATTAGAAGTTGGAGCCATTAGCAGTTCTACTCACATACTTAATAGGCCTCCTCATCTAGCCTTAGATGGAAAGACTCTTTTTGAGGCATGGTGTGGTAGAAAACTAGTTGTGAGTCACCTTAGAGTCTTTGGTTGTCTAGCATGGGCAAACCTTTCTTCCAGGAGTTGCAAGGCACCAACACCTAGGCCTTGTACCTTTATCGGTTATGAAGACAATGTGAAGGCTTACAAACTTATGGATCCAAAGACTCATGAGATTTTTGTGGAGAAGGATGTACACTTTGAGAAAAGTTTATCGAGCTTATCCTCTACTCCTCTTCGCACATTATAGATAGTGGAAACTGATAGTCACACATGTGATAGTGCTTCAATAGGTTCAGACATGTGGGGTTCTATCGACAGTTGCAGTGAGAGGTCACATTAGTTCAGTCCACGTGCTTATATTGCCACAGTCAAAGGTCCATCACAACGTGGTACATCTCATCTTCCAGCTCCAACTTCAGTTGACTTGGGAGATAGACTTGAGGACTTACATCTTCTCATTGATGATGATTCTTCTACAGTTGTTGCGAGGGCTCACTCTGATCCTCATGTCCATTCTCTACATGATCAATCTGGACAGGTTGGCATGATTGTGGATCCTTATGAACAGAAATTAGTGGACATCTCTTTGTCAGTAGAGGAGATAGATGGTTCATTGGAATAGGTTTAGCAGACATCCTTGATAGATTTGCATTCATTCTTTTCAGCACAGTTGGAAGGGGTGAACTTCAACATCAGTACATGGATACTTGAGCAGGTTTTAGGGCCAGCACACATCTTTAGGACTGTACCTTTTCCATTGTTTCTTCCTAAGGGGAGGAGCACCATTCTGCATTCTTGGACCAACTTCTTCATCGAAGCAGCTTTCACTTGTTGGCATTCCTCTTTTGGGGGGGGAGCCTATTCTATCTCTCTTCCTTCTTTTATTCTGTTATGTATATACTAGATGTATGTCATAATGGGGGGATCTTGATTACTCCATCCATCGATGCATCCTTCTCTATCTCTCTTTTTGGGGGAGGGTTTTTCCCATGAGGTTTTCCCTCTTTCTCCACTTTATGGGAGATTGCATTTCATTATGTACATGGGTACCTTACATGGCCTAGTAGCCGGGACCCATTATGCATCTTCATCCTAGTTCGTAAGCTTAAGGGCATTCCCCTAATTTGCACTTAAGGGGGGGTGTTGGTGTAAATAAGTATTCACTTATTACACTTACTTAAGTTTACTTAGGTTAATACATTATTTAATTATTTTGCATTATTTTATTATTTTTATTTGGGAGACACTTAAGAGTTTGCACACCTTTTGAGTTGTCATGTTGAAAACATAGGAGTATGCAACTCTATTTGAGCACATGGTGTCTACAACATTGTTTTCTGTGTCCCACCCTTGTAGGCTTATTCTCTCATCATCACACTTACTTTTGTGCTTAATGGAGGATAATCCATATCTGGTGGACATGTGCTTGGTTGTATGACACATCATGATGCTAACTTCTATGCATTCTAAAAGCTCTCTTGAGGCCTTTATATTCAGGCAATCCTAGTGTACTATAAGAAACCAATTATTGAATACATTGTTATTCTAATCATACTCTCTCTCTCTCTTTGGTCTACTATGTGCTTGTGTTTGAGTTCTTAGTTCCTGGATGAATTTTTCCCTTAGAAAAATTCTTACAAAAAGTGTGCCTTGTTAAAGGACTTAAACTCACAATAAAGTAAGCACCTTGTCAGATGATTCCAATACAGCTTGTTAGGACCACTTTTTAAAGAGATTTAACTAATTCACCTATTAGAATGTCTCAGCATTGATCATGCGATTAGCAGTTTCTTGCTTGATGATAGAACACCTCTAAACTAATGTATTCTTAATCCTTCTTGATTAGATGTCTCTCTATTGTTTACTATTTCCTTCATCTATTCTCCTTTAACTAATTCTACAATGCAATTTTAGATCATAATACCTTGGTCACCATGAATGTCCTGGTTTGTGCATGCAAACTCTCCTTGATCATTCATTCATTCCCTTTCATGCTCATAAGAATTTTAGGGGTTTTCCTCCTTAAGAAGACGTAGGTGCCTTAGGGTTAGGTGTGAATCAATGGCTATGATTCATCCATTTTTCCACTTATACCTTCCCTTTACCTGATTGGATGCATGTAATTCATAGGGATTCCAACTTAAGATTTGTCCTTATCACCAAATATTGTAATTCAATCTATAAGTTAGCTAAAAAATGGTTTACATAGTAGTTTGTGCCAATACAAATAACTATGAAAAACTCTGTTACTCGACATTTGAAGTCTCTGATGCTTGACATATACTAATTTCTATATTATGACTTAGCATCTGAATGACTTGACATGCACTACTTACTTAGCTCTTGAATCACTCAACATGCACTATTTTCTCAACACTTAAGTGACTTGGAACATGAGTGACTCAACACTCACTATGTACACGACATGCTCTATGTTGTGCTCAGCAAATAGTACTTGTTCGACATGAACTAAGTAAATGACTTAAGTGTATAGACACTCACTAGTCAAAACCAATCTGAGCTCAACAATCTCCCCCTTTGGCATGAGTGTCAAAAACACTTGGTCATGCATTAATAATTTTATTCTTGTGAGCATAACATATCTCTTATTCGACTTCTATACAAAATTTCAAAATATCAAAATTTTGCAACAACTTATACCTCAAAATCTTATAACTCCCCCTGAGTTGTTAGATCTAGTTTTATACTCAAAATGTTACTCCTACTGAGTAGATGTGCCTCAATTGATACTCTTTTACTTGCTTGCTATTCTTGATGTTCCTTGCTTGCTCCCCCATGCTCTTCCTCTTCCTTAGCTTAGCTCTCTTCCTCCCCCTTTGCTTAAGCTAACTTTCTCCCCCTCTTTGACATTGATGTTAATGGGTTATACATTGATAGTGTGTTTGTCCAAGAAAGATTTATGAACCTCAAGGATAATCTTAAGAGTGATATCCCAATTTTCACAAGCTACCTCCAAAGACTTAATTTGCATGGCTAGGTTGGTAGCAAGGTGAACTAGGCCATCTAATGTAGAAAGATTGGGGTCTTTCTTCATAAGAGTCTCTACATATCCTAACTCCTTATGCAAAATCTCCATGTGAGGAGTCAATGTAGTTTGGATGCTTATCAGTATGGCCCTTATGTTGGCTTCATTTGCAGATAATGCTACTAACTAACTTTGGGTTTGTAATAAAGTCCTAAAATGCTTCTCACATTAAGTTGGAGTCATGGGCAATTTTGCACTTGATGAATTTATTTGACTTTCCAAGCTCAGAATGTGACTCCTTCTCTCTTGTGTGAAGAATGTAGGATTACATAGTTTGGTGTATAGAGAGAAAATATTCTCAAGTACCTTCTTCATACTTTCTACCTTAGTTACCAATGCAACTTGTGTAAGTGCTATATCACTGGATATTTTCTCATTTACTTTACTTTGAGATTTCTTTTCAAACCATTCTAATAATTTTGCATTAGTATCAAGGTCTGCATCACTTACCTTTTCCACTATATTTGTCAATTGTTCAATAAGTGGCTTTGTTTCATCCGGAGTAGGTAGACTGAATGCATCTAAGAAGATGTCTTTAATATCAAGAAAATCTTGCTTCTACCTATGCTCCCTTCTAAGCAATTCTTGATGTTTCTTTCTAGCCAGGGCTTCTTGAAGCATACCCATTTGCTCTATTGTCATTGTAGCATAATCATATTTTGGCAAAACAATTTCTTCATCTAGACTTCCATCTCCATATGTTATTACCTCTTCTTCCTTTGATGAGCTTGGACTCGATAGTGAGAATTGCAAACGTGTTGCATTTGTGCTTGACCTTTGAAGAGTGTGACTAGAAGGAGTGCTAGATTCTGGTAAAGTTACTAGTGCTTGAATTGCTGCTAGCTCCTTTGGTTTGGGTGTCAACTTAGTCTCTTTAGGCTTTTCCTTTTCTATCACATTGCTTTGGATTACACCTTGAACTTATGTTGGAGGTGTAGATGAATCTATCTGATGACTTCATGTTTCAGTAGTAGCTTGAGTTTCCACTTTATCCTTTCCAATTGTATCAACCTTTTTTAGTGTAACTTTTGATACTTTATCTAAAGGTTGTAGAATAGTGACTTGAGGGGTAATTATAGGTGGTCCTTGTGTTTTCACCTCCTCCCTTGTAGTGTAAGTCACTGATTTCTGAATTTCATCTACACTCATCAATATAGGGTTGTCACACAATTTAACCTAAAGTGTAGATTGATCAAGTATCTTTTTCAAGTCTTCCTCTATTAGGGGATTGATGTTATGAGTAGTGAGATCAAAAACATCCTTTACTGTGATATTTTTAGTACTCACACTTTTTATTTGTTAAGGACTACCATTTGGAAATTGTATATCTTGTACACTTTGTTCTTGTTGTTGCTCATTCTCAACTATTGCCTAATCATCTACATTCATTTTAGTACCTCCCTCAACCGTGTCTTCATTATTGTCATCTTTTTAATCATCTTTAACCTCAATAGGCTCTTGTTCTCCTACTTTGACTATAGCTAACCCATTTGTAACTTTCCACATCAGTGTAGTTTTCTTTACAACATCTTCTATGTTATTCTATAATATGTTGAAGGCTCTATATTTAGGGACAAATCTACTTGATTATTTTCATCTACTTGATTACCTCCTCTACTTGATTATTTTCATCTTTTCTAAGATTTTCAAAATCAACGTGAGAAAATCTTGATAAATTTGCATTATTTCTAACATTCTCACATATGTTGTCTAGATTTGAAGATGGATTATGACTCACCACTTGGAATTGGCTGTTGTCATTAGATTCAATTAGAGCAATGTATTTTCTCCTTGGTCTTTTCTATGCTTCTCCTTCCTGCTCTATAGGTTTGGCTTTCTCTTTAGCCTTTTGTGTAGTGACACATGCACTAGCCCTTGTGGTAGGTGTTGTAGGTTTGGGTTGGCTTGGTTTAGCAACCTTCTTGGGTCTTGTCACTATTTGTACCTTAGCCTTTCTCTTCTTCTAATCAGTAGGAATAGGTGCTTCCTCAAGTTCTTCTTCCTCGATACCTTCTGTAGTTTCTATTTCTTCCTCTTACTAATCTTCACTGTTTCCTTGTGTTAATACAAGTGGTACTTGAATCTGAGTGTCTTCTTCCTTTTCATCCTCTTCCTGCTCGACACCTTCATTGAATTTTTCTTTCAATTTCTTTACTAATTTCTTCTTCTTTTTGATGATAGAGGCAGTCTTTAATTGCATAGTAATCTTCAAATTTTCCATCTCATAATTACCAAATGCTTTGGCATCTTTGTCTATTTCTTTTGCAATTAATGTTATTATTGTTGTAGAGGCCTCATCTACATTAATTTCATAGCCTAATGGCCTTAGCCATCTTATGCTTGGAGATGTTGCTTGAACAAATGTATAATAAATATCAACTAGGAAACAAACATCATCATAATATTTTTCCACTAATGATACTAGAATCCTCAATCTCTTCTTCATGGATTGCTTGAAGTCTTCATAGTAACTGGTCATTATCGACTCAAAATTTTCACCTAACTATTCAATGAACTCTACTATTTGAACTGCAACAAACCTATTTGTCTTCCATGCAATAGTGCCAAATGTAGGAAATGTGTTCTAAACATAAAAGAATATACATATCAAAATATATCTAAATTTACACTAAGAACTCTTTTTTTTCCTTATTACTCCTAGGTTTTCAATCAATTTTTTTAACTATAGCTCTTTAAGATCATATGTATGATCCTTCTTCACAATCTTGTAACCCACATCCACTACAATATAGGGTACATTATTCAATCTGTTTGATTGGTAAAACTTATGTGCAATTACCCTTACTGCAAAATCTATTAGAGGATCTATGATGGTATCTATGGTCAATCCCCTCTTATTCCACATAGCCCTTGTGTGCTTTTCAATAACTTCTTTGGACTCACTTTTCATAGTCTTTGGTTGATCTAGGGTTGGATACCCTGTTACCCTATGGATTATTCTCTTTGATATTTTGATTGGCCCATTATCTAAACATAGTGAACTATCATGAATCCTACTCAAAACAATCCTGATCCATTTAGTTTTCAAAATATTAGGGAAATCTAGGGCATGAGTTAACCCTTTCTTTTCTACAATCTTGAATTCTTCCCTTAACACACCACTTTCACATAGTTTATCATATACTTCTCTAATTTCCATGTCACTAATACTCCCAATTTTACAATTATAACATTTTCTTACATCCTAAATCATTAAAACTTGTGGTGGTATCATAGATAACACACCGAAGGGATCTTGTTTGTATGCTATGTCTAGTATGGCTTTGAAAATAGGTTGTTTTACTTCGTTGCTAACCAAATAAACATGCAAAACCTCTTTTCCCTCTACACCTTTTGCCTTTGAAGAACTAGATGCTATTTTACAAAACTAGGGTTTACAAAATTAGAAACAACATAGCTCGACACACGATAAATACCTTGCAAAATCTGATGAAATGATGTCAAATACCTATTCAAATCTCATGCAAATGCTTCAAATGAATTTCCAAATCTCCTCTAGCCCTTCTTGGTCTCTCTCAATTTTGAATGATGTTAAATGAGTATAAATTGATCAAATACCCCTTTGAAATACTATAGCTAATGCTGAGTGCTTACACAGTTGTAAGCTTGGCATCAACTAATTTTTGGCTCACTCGACATCCACTAGTCTTTTCATTTGTTAGAAAACCATTATGAGCTCAAAAACAATTAGCTAGTTTGTTAGCTTGGAATCCTTCAACATTTCACTCAGCAATCATAGGAAAATTTTCATGTTCGACAATAACATGAAAAAGTTAAAGACTTTTCTTTGATTCCCAATAAAACCTTGCATCTTTGTTCATGCTTATGTAAACTTTTTAGAACTAAATCCTTTGGAACTAATGTATGATATAAATTTTGAATACTAGTCCCACATACCTCTTGATTACTTAGTTTGATGAGGTGTAATCACCTAAACCATTGGGTGAAGTAATCCATTCTCCACTTGATGTGCTACAATCCTCCTTTTTCTTCCATGTCTTGTTCATTTCATTTCTAACATTTTCAATATCTGCCTTGCCTTTGCCTTTATTGAACTCACAACTTGGTGCCTTTAACCTTGTTCGACAATATCGACTGATGTGACCAATCTTCAAATAGCTAAAACATGTTGTTTGACTCAACCACCTTTTGTAATCACTTCTAAAGTGTGTTCAAGTACAATTCTCAGGAACATATCCATACTTTTGACATTAATGATAACTATACCTTGTATTATAATCCCAATTATAAGAGTTTCTATTTTTCTTTACCTTTGTGTGCCTATTTGATGACCACTTGGGTTTGGATCTGCACTCAAAAGCTCTATGTCCATACTTTTGACAGATATAATAATATCATTCAAATCTTTGAGTGTGCATGGTCTTAGTTCTGCATTCATGTGCTTGATGACTTTTTTTGTTGCACTTATGATAGTGACCCATGCTCTTTTGCTTGACATTTTGATTTATAGTCTTGCTTCTGCATACATTTCTAGTCTGTCATTTCTTACCACAATTATGACAAGTAGGTTTGGAATTCTTATCTTTGTTACTCCTTTCTTCAACACTTTTAGATGACTCTCCTTCTTGAGTACTTGTGTATCCTAGTCTAGATGTATCATTGTTGAATCTAGGGGATCTCAATAATTGCTCAAAGTATTTAATGGCTTCATTAGGTTTATTGTTCATTCTACAACTTTAATGTTGTTATCTCAATGTCCTTAACATTAATTCATAGTTGGCATTCATCATTTGACCCAAAGTATCCAATTGCATGTTAGCAATCCTAGTTAGCTCTAATGATTTCTCTTCCAGTTTGTTGGTCAAAACTCTTTTTCCATCTTTGATCATGGCTTTGTCTTCCATAGCTTTCTTTTTTTGTTCAATCACCTTGCATAGTAGTATTGCTTGCGATTCTTTCTCTAACTTGAAATTTCTAATTTCTTCAGCTTGGGCTTTGTTCTTTCCCATTAGATCTACAACTGATACATCAAATTCATTGGAGCCTCCATTAGCAAATATCTTAGTAGTGTCATTCTCCTCAATAGCAATTTCCTTCCTTCTCTTTAAATATTTCTTGAAGTCTTCTCTTGCTTCATTTAGTTGATGTAGAATGAGTTGTAGTTCAATTCCCTGATTCTCAGTGATCTTTCCCAACTTGTAGACTTCCATTTTCAAGATCTTTCCTCAAATCTACAAAGATTCTCTTCTAGAGAACTAGGCTCTAATACTAATTGTTGAAATTACAATAGGAAAGGTAAACTTCTGAGGGGGTGGGGGTGGTGAATCAATGCTTTAATCTTTGACCCATAAAACATTCACCACACATCCATCTCATACATTCAATAAGTAAACTAAAATACCATTTAAAGCATGTACATATAAATCATTTAAACAAGTAAGCATTTAACCATATATATAATACTAGATATGATTACCTAGAAACCCTCCAATGAGAAGGTAAAATGGGGGTGGGGATGACACCCACAAATCTTCACTACTGTAGTAATAAAGTGTATCCAATGAAGGTTACAATGTTTGATCATGAGACATGATCTACTTTGTGAAAGGTATGCCTTAGTAAAGGCTTACAGAGATTGTTAGGTCTTACTCTGTTAAAGGATTTCAACACCCTATTAAAATTGTGCCTTGTTAAATGACTTAAACTCATAATAAAGTAAGAACCTTATCAGAGGATTTTAATATAGCCTATTAGGAATACTCTATTAAGAGATTTAATTGATTCACCTGTTAGAATGTCTTAGCATTGATCTTGTAGTTAGCACTTTTTTGCTTGATGATAGATCACCTCTAAACTGTTGTATTCTTTATCCTTCTTGATCAGATGTCTCTCTATTGTTTACTATTTCCTTCCTCTATTCTTCTTTAACTAATTTTGCAATGCAATTTTAGATCATAATACCTTGGTCACCATGAATGTCTTGGTTTGTGCATGCAAAACTCTCCTTGATCATTCATTCGTTCCATTTCACACTCATAAGAAGTTTAGGGTTTGTCTTCCTTAAGAAGACCTAGGTGACGTAGGGTTAGGTATGAATTAATGACTGTGATTGATCCATTTTGTAACTTAGACCTTCCCTTTACCTAATTGGATGCATGTAACTCATAGGGATTCCAACTTAAGATTCATCCTTATCACCAAAATATCGTAATTCAATCTGTAAGTCAGTTCAAACATGGTTTACATAGTAGTTTTTGCCAATACAAACGATTATGACAAAACTATGTTACTTAGCCTTTGAAGTCTCTAATGCTTGACGTATACTAATTTCTATGCTATGACTTAGCATTTGAATGACTCGGCATGCACTGCTTACACAACTCCTAAATCATTTGGTATACACTATCTTCTCAGCACTTGAGTGACTTGACACATGAGTGACTTGACACTCACTATTGACTTGGCATATACTATTTGTTCAATATGAACTAAGTAAATGACAAAAGTGTATAGACACTCACTAGTCAAAACCAATCTGAGATCAAAATAGAGTTGAAAAGATGATTGGTTCATGGTCAAACCATTAGCTTGGTAGCTAATTTGGATGGCACTTAGATTGATTTAGGATAACTACCTTTAATGATATGATTGATTAGATATGAAAATAGGAGTGAGGTCATAGGCTATACATGTGAGGGGTATACCCTTGACCATATGAGTTGATTGAGCTTGGGATCATATAAATTGAGGGGATAAAATACATGTAAGAATGATGAGAAGATGCAATGGCTCAAAGATCACCAATTTTTGTGATATACATAGCCTATCAAGGCTAAGTCTTCCATTGGTAAGGATTCTAGTGATGATGATTGTGGTAGAAATAGAGGGAGCTTTTTTGAGCTAGGTAGCACTAGGTATAATAGGTACATGACCAAAAGATAAAGGCTTCAATGCCTCTAGTGAGCATGAGCTGTCAAATCAAATATGGGTTTGGTGCCTCTAGTGAGTAGGGTCCTTTAGATCAAATATAGGGAGATGAGATTGGTGCCCCTAGTGATGGGGTCTAATGATGATATGGTGGATGTGAAAGAGATATATGAGATCTATATGGATGAAATATATAACAAGATAAACACATGAAAATACTCTAAATATGATACTAAATAATGCTAGATGATGCTAAATGATACCAATAACTTATAGAAATAATGCTAATGACTGGATAACTCTTATCTCTAGAATGCCTATAGTAAGGATGCATAAAACTTGTTCTCTTTTATCTTTAAATGACCTTATATTTATAGATTTTTCAAGAGGGGTTGGGTAAATTTTAGATTTTACTTTAACTTAAGGAGTATAAGGTTTAAACGAAGTCCACCAAGGATAAGGAATTCATGAAGGGAAATTCAATTTTTACTATTATACTCCAAAGAGATATATGAGGATAAATACTCATTTTTCCTTTTTTATTTTTATTAAATTTATCTCTTGGAATATTTTCAAAAGGTGAGGTTAAATGATTATTTATTTTATTATTGAAATTGTTTTTTCCTTTTTGAATATATTTAGAATTTAGGTTTTATTTAGATTTTGGATTAGTAATATGAACAAAAACTTACGCAATTAATTGACTAAATTAATTACGTAGATAAATTGATGTTGTGACTAATCAAAATGTTTGTTGTATTCCTCATTTTCTCTGATATTATCTTTAATCCTTGCTGATTTGATTAAAATCATGTTGTTGAAGTCTTACCAATTTTAAGGTGTCTACAATTAGAACAATCCAAATTTTATGATTTAAAGATTGGACTAGATTAGATGTACATTATGTTCATGGAAAAAGAAATATTATTATGGTGGAGCCATAGAGTCTACGGGGCTTTAATAAACTTCATTTATGGAATCACATTGTTCGTAATTTCACTCAAGATCTTATCATTTGTCTTCCCATACATTTTCCATGATATCTTAAAAATAGGTATAAAAATGGATTAAAAATTTGGATGCATTTTTCACTTTTAAAATATGCCTGATTAATTTTTCACATGCCTAATAACTCATAATGAATAAAGGTTTCTATTATGCATAGTAGAGAAATTAACTAGTATGAGGCATATGCTAGTTGCAACATTTTCCTACTAGAACAAAAGACGAGAGATTACTTTAGTCATAGAATTATCAAAACCATATTTGCAATAATTTAGTTAATATATTCAAGGGAAACATGTACAACTCGACTTCCTACCTAGGGAAACAAATGCACAATTGATATTTGCACAAGCTTTTGTAGGATATGCATTGATAAGTTAGAGGAGTGGATAAATAAAGGTGGTTGTGTTGGAGTTGCCCTTAGTAGTTTGCAATGTTGCTTTCAACATTATTTCCTCTAAGAATTTTGAAATTTAAAAAAAAAAAATGTTTTCTGATAATGAGAATACATTGGGATAAGTAAAGTGGAAGAGAAATAATTGGAAATAGTTGGTGAATAGTAGTTAAAGCCAAAATATATATTGTGAAAATAAGTTGGAAGCCCATTGCTCTACAAGAATTTATTAAGCATGAGATCAAACTTCAAAATGAGGACTTAATCTATTTATATCTTGAAATGATTAAAAGAACTTAGATAGTTACTTTAACAGTACAAATATTTTTTCGTTGATTGAGTAATGCTAGTTGGAAAAAATACCTTTAGGTAGAGTGATAATGAAATGAGGTAGAATGTATAATTAATGCTTGTCTATAATCTCATTGAAATCTTTTTGGCACACATTGTGAATCAAATAATTATTCTCATGATTTTTATTGACTGTTAGATAGTCTAAAGCTACAAAAATCTAGAGGAAAAGTTGACTAAATGTAAAAATGAGTCTGTTCAATTAAAATTGGAATAAAGTCAACACCAAAAGCACTAGGAAAATCATATGTTTGTATAATTATCTATAAATGAAGAGGAGATAAATCATCTTGAAACACACACTCACATGCTCACGCACGTGCACACACATGTCTCAACCTTGTGGCATTAGTGAGGTAATAATAAAATTTGTCTTTCTGATAATAATGGTATCTACAATCATCATCCATGATGAACATGTTCAAGAAACATGTATGTGAATAGGGTTGTTTTATAATCCATTAAATAGATTGAATGAAGCTTCTAGGAAAAACTGTATTTATCCACATTGATTGTTGTACAAATTTTTTAAATATATTTATATACAATATGAGGTCCAAGTGATAGAGTAATTTTTCAATCTCTACACATATGTCGGTGGGTCTGAATAGTTAGCATTATTTAGTTTATGGGTCAATTTTTTATTCTCGTTTATACTAGTTATTTAAGTAGACTAGATTTATATGTTGATGGAGACTTGCATTAGTGGTGAGGTGGGTGAGTATTACATCATTTTCCAAATTTCTATTCTAACTAGTTATTACTTATGCACTAAAAAGAAATGAGTTATCTTGGTGTGGTGCAAGTTGCTACTAAACTAAGTCTAAGATTTGAAGGATAAGAATTATATACTAAAAATATTCTAAAAGGAATATTATTAAATCAGAACAAGAATAAGCTGAATACGCAAGGCTGAAAATAGGTAAAACTGACAAACACAAACTTAGTCCTAGCTAAATAGGGCATCTATCCTAGATTGGTTAAAAAAACACAATAAAAGTGAATGATGAATTCAAAGTAAGTCATTGTAGTAGATGAGGCAACCGAAAAAAAACCTAGGAAACCACACACAATAATCAATACATAAATTCCTTGCTTTCATTTTCTAAGAAAACAATGGGTTTATGTGACCAAAGATTTTCCCAAAATAAACTTGTATTTAAATCTTTAGGGTAGGTACTACTTTGATGTGGTTGGGGTAAAAGAAGTACTTATTGGGAGAAAATATTTAAATTTAATATTATAAAGAAAAGTGAATTGAAGTCCAAAATATGAAACTGTTCCTTCTCCATAATCTAAAACTTTTTAGAGGAAAATACTACAATTTTTCTTTCTCGAATAAGATTTAGTAATGAATGATAATTAAATAAAAATAATAATAAATAATTCAAAGTGTAATTATAATAAATAATTATATTCATAGTAAAAATAAGAAATTAAATTATAAATGTAAATTAATAATATAATATATTAAGGTGACAAATATAATATACTAATAAATAATAAATAAACATTAATAATAATAATTTAAACCATATTTAGTCCAATAGCCTACTTAGCAAAATATCTTGTCAAATATAAAGACTCTAATCAATATAATAATTTTAATGAGTGATCCAAGAAAATCTGACAACTCAGGGACTTGTGAATATTCAATATCAAAAGTAAAGGAACATCTATAAGACCAACAATAGTAAGGTTTGCAAAAGGATTAATATCAAGTTCTGAAGGAAATCAAAGGAAATTCACATTATTGATAGTTTTGAATAGTTATCGCCAATCAAACACAAGTAAATGCTCACCAACAAACTTAGTGACTTATAATAAACACATAGAATCAAATATGTTACTACTAACCTTGAGGCTATTGATAAATTTTTAATGTGAAGTTGGCATTCGGCATAGATTGCAATGACTAACATATGTGTACCAATGATCACTCTAATTGGAGTAGTAAGGGATCAAAAGAATTAATTCTCAATTATGATTGTAGCTCTGAAGGGCTATTACAAACACACCATCATTGAAGTAATAGTGATATATAGTGATCAATATTCAAAAATATTAATAGATGCTACAAGACAATAATTATTAGAATTAATTTCCAAATGAATTATTGATATTTAGATAGCTACTAAAGGACTACTTTAATGAAGTGCAATCATAATCATAGGACTATCAATTATCGAGCGCAACCCTACTATCACCGTTGCAAAAGCAGTAGAGGCAAAAAATGTATTATTTTATAACATAAACGTATCATCTTGTCGAATATTGACCAGATGGCAATTATAATTAGATGATCAACTTTTAAAATTTTTTGAAGGAAGGTTTAGATATGAAATATGTTGAACAAGAGACATGACTCCTTGTTCCATCTTGGAAAGAAATAAAAGAAACTAAATCTAATTTATGGGTCATCAATCAAGCTATTTTGACTTTATAAGAGAAAAAGAGAATCTCTAATAAAATTGATCATTATCAATTAAAGAAGAGGAACACAAAGGATATTGAACAATGAATGAGGGAGGAGGAAAATTAATTATGAATCAAATCTCAACACCCAATAAATATTATAAGAATAAATAGATAGAAGATAGGGAAACAAGAACAAAGAAGAAGACTGAAATGAAGAATCTAGGATATGTCCAATTTTATAATCAAATAAAAGACCAAATAAAAGATCAATACATATTAAATGTATATCAAACTCATTAACAAGAGAGGAGATTATATATATATATATATGCATTACAACAACAATGTGCTATTAGTAACGATCTCAAGGATCTCAAATATGCATAAATACAAAGCCTAAAGAAAAAGGAATAGTGACATAGGTTTGACATAATGATATTATTATATGAGAGAGGAAATGATATAACTTCATTTTGAGTGATCTATAAAGTCATTTTTAGAACATAATCACCATAAGCATAAATAAGATCATCATAAACATAAATAAGATCATCATTTTGTAGAGATTACCATAAAGATATTCAAATTACATATTTTGATATCAGTGTACACACACACAAACACACATACGCACGCGTACACACACACACACACACACACACACACACACACACACACACACACACACACACACACACACACACACACACACACACACACACACACACACACACACACACACACACACACACACACACACACACACACACACACACACACATAGATATTAGGAAATTATTTTGTGTCAAATATTGAGATAAAAAACTTATGAGATATTAATAAAAGTATATCTCGAAGTTATATTGAATACATATGATTAAGGAGTATAAAGTAGTCTATTTTAAAAAATTAAATTAAATTTGTAATGGACATTACATTGGGGTAAACAAAGTATTTATTGGGAAAACATTTAAAGTTAAAGTTGAAAAACTGATTAGAGGATAATACTTCAATTTTTTAGGTTTATTGAGGTGTATGCTAAAACACTGCTAAATTTTGTATTTCCACATGGTTGGAGAACTAAATAATCAAAGTTGGAGAACTAAATAATCAAAATAATCTAGAAGAATATCAGATTTAAAATTTTATATAGATTTTTTACAACTTAATCTTCAACATTGTCCTAAGATTCTAGTACAAGCTTAAAAATAATTTAAAAAGAAACGAATTTGTCATGCCCAAAAATTGGGGCAAAGACACAACAACATTTTAAAAAAAGAAAGTAAATAAACACATGATTAACACATACTAAATTGAATATGTTATGAAAAGTTAAAATGGGATTGAAGTGAGTTTTAGTTGTAAATCATAACAATGCAAAGTTGACATCTCAACCCTAATGCACCATGATGAAACCTTAGGTTTTAGTGCTATAGGGACACCTAGGTAGGAATGAATGAATTGGTTGATTAACTATAGTTTCATGTCTAATAAAGTGTGACACAATAATTGAGGAAAATATGATTAGTTATATTGGTTATGTTAGGTTGGTTTGGTACCTTCGTACTCAATTCATTTTACAAGATAAACCTATGGGTGTATTGTACTGTATTTACAGGTTGACCTAACAATACCTTCATACTTTGTCCCAATTATAACCTACCCATTTAGAAATAAATCAAAATACTAAATAATTTTTAATAAACATAGTTATGACCTCCATATTATCTTCTAATTATAACCCGACTCATCTTATTACATTACCTAGTCAACTTGATTTATACCACTTTCAAATGTTGCATAAACACTTACAATCCCAATGACATCTTTATGTTGGAATTACAATAGGAAAGGTAAACTTAGGGGAGGGGCGGAGGGAGTGGGGGTGAATTAGTATTTTAAACTTGGACACATAAAACTTTCACCACACATCCATCTCATGCATTCAATGAGTAAATTGAAATAACATGTAAAGCATGTACATCTAAATCATGTAAACATATAAGCATTCACACACAAACACACAACACTAGATATGATTACCTAGAAAACCTCCAATGAGAAGGTAAAACTAGGGTGGGGATGACACCCATAAATCTTCACTACTGTAGTAATAAAGTGCATCTAATGAAGGTTACAATGTTTTTACCATGAAACATGATCTACCCTATGAAAGGTCTACCCTGTGAAAGGCTTACAAAGACTATTATGTCTTACCTTGTTTGAGGATTTCAACACCCTATTAGAAGTGTGCCTAGTTAAAGGACTTTAACTTATAATTAAGTAAGCACCATATTAAAGGATTTCATATAGCCTATTAGGACTACTCTATTAAGATATTTTGACTAAAAGCACTTGTTAGAATGTCTCAACATTGATCCTACAGTCAAAACTTAATTACCTGATAATAGATCACCTCCAAAATGATGTATTTTTGATACTCCTTAATCAAATTTCTCTTTGTTGTATCCTTTTCCTTTCCTCTATTCTACTCTAACTGATTCTACAATGCAATCTCACTTCATAACTCCTTAGCCACCATGAATGCTCTATTTGCACATGCAAACTTCTCTTCTTCTCAACATAGATAGCTTAGGATTTTTTCCTCCTTAAAAAGACTTTGGTGAGTTAGGGTTGGGTATGAATCCATGGCTATGATTCATCCATTTTTTTGCTTAAACCTTCCCTTTTTCTGATTGGCTACATGTAGTTGCATAGGGAATCCAACTTGAGATTAATCCCTATCTCCAAAATATAAAAAATTAATCTTAAGTCATCTCAAAAATGGTTTATATAGTTGTTTGTGCCATTAAAAACAAGTATGTCAAAACTGTGTCACTTCACATTTGAAGAATCTAATGCTCGGCATATACTATTCTCTATGTTGTGACTCAACATCTATATCACTCGACATCCACTATTTATTCAGCTCCTGTGTACTCAACATACACTGTTTGCTTGGTACATGAGTGGCTCAACACTCACTATGGACTTGGCATGCTCTATAATATATATATATATATATATATATATATATATATATATGTATGTATGTATGTATGTATGTATGTATGTATGTATGTATGTATGTATGTTATGCTCAACATGTACTACTTGTTTGACATAAACTAAGTAAATAAATTAAGTGTGTTGACACTCATCAAAACCAATCTGAGATCAACAATCTCCCCCTTTGACATGAGTGTTAAAAAAATTTGAGTATGCATTAATATCCTTCTCCTTACGAGCATAACATGTCTCTAACTTGGCTTATATAAAAAAACTTCAAAATTTCAAAATTTTTGTAATAGATTAGATACCTCAAAAATCTAATAACTCCCATTGAGTTGATAGGTCTGTTCTATATCCAAAATTTTGTACTCCTACTGAGTAAATATGCCTTAATAATCTTTCATTTGATACTTCTTGTAGTATGATGCTTGTGATTGCTGGCTCTGTTTTAGCTTAATCTATCTTGTCTCTTCCAATTCTCATTCTCCTTACATCTCCAAAATTTTGTATCTCCCCAAAAATTGTGTTCTCCCCCTTTTATATCATTTCTTTTACATTTTTCTCTCTGCCTTTATCTTATTCTCCTTCTCCTATATCTTACTTGATACTCTCCCCCTTCATTCTATCTTATTTCTCCTTCAAAATATTTCATCTCCCCCTTTTTTTACACTTATGTCAATGGGCTATAAACTTGTTGTTTTTTTTTCCAAAAAAGATTTATGGACATCTAAGATTATCTTGAGAGCTGCATCCTAGTTTTAACATGCTACATCCAAAGACTTGATTTGGATAGCAAGATTGGCAACAAGGTGGACAAGGCCATCTAATGTTGAAAGATGGGGGTCTTTCTTCATTAAGGTTTCAACATAGCCTAGTTCCTTGTGCAAAATTTCCATATGAGGAGTCAAGGTAGCCTAGATGCTAATAAGTTTAGCCCTTATATTAGCCTCATCTATTAACAATATAGCTAACTAACTTTGGGTTTGAAGCAATGTCCTGAAGTGCTTCTCACTCTAAGCTAGTGTCATAGGCAGTTTTGCACCTAATGAACTTATCCAACTTCCAAACTTAGAATGTGACTTCTGGTCTCTTGGGTGAAGAGTATTGGATTACACAATTTTATGTACAATAAGAAAATATGCTCAAGTACCTTCTTCACATCCTCAACCTTAGTTGTCAATGCAAATCGTGTTAGTGCTATGTCACCTGATATCTTTTCATTGACTTTGCTCTGAAATTTCTTTTCTAATCATTCTAGAAATTTTGCATTTGTATCTAGGTCAACATCACCCACCTTTTTCACTATGTCTGTTAGCTATTCAATAAGTGGCTTGGTCTCATTTGGAGTTGGTAGACTGAAAGTATCTAAAAAGATGTCTTTAATATCCCGCCATGCCTACTTCTACATGTGCTCCCTTCTAAGCATTTCTTAATGATTCTTCCTTGCTAGGGCTTGTTGGAGTATGCCCATTTGTTCTATAGTTATTATATCATAGTCATACTTAGGTAGAACAATTTCTTCATCAAGGCTTACATCTCCATATATGATTACTTCCTCTACCTTTGATGAACTCGAGCTTGGCACTAAGATCTGCAATGGGGTTGCATCTATGGTCTACTTTGGAAGATTTTGAGTGGAAGGAGTGCTAGATGCTAGTAAGGTTACCAAGTCTTGTATAACTATTGCTCCTTCAATTGTGGTGTCATCTCTGTCTCTTTAGGTTTTCCTTGTTCTACCATAATGACGTGATCTTGTGTTGTAGGAACATATAAGTCTATCTAACCTATTCCTTGCTATTATTTAGTGGTGGTTTTTGTTTCCACTATATCCATTGCAATTGTATCAACCTTGTCTGATGTAGCTTCAGGTTCTATGTCCAAAGGTTGTACATGAGTGCCTTGGGGGGCATTGAAGGTGGTTCTTGTGTATTCACCTTCTCCCTTTCAGTATCAGTCACTATCTTTTGTAGTTCATCCATATTGACCAATACATGATTATCACAAAGTTTTGCCTGTAGTTTGGATTGATCTAATATCTTCTTGAGATATTGCTCTTGAAGGGCATTTATGTTCGAAGCTATGACATTAGAAACATGCTTAATAGTGGTTGTTCCAGTATTTACACTAGTTACATGTTGAAGGCTAACACTCAACAATTGTGTGTCTTGGACACTCTATTCTTCATGTTGCTATTCCTCAGTTGTTGCCTTAGTTCCTCCCTTAATAGTGTCATCATGATCATCCTCTTCATCATCCTTCACTTCAATGGGTTCTTTTTCACCTTCCTTTACTATAGTCAACCCATAAGTGAGCTTCCACATCTGTGTGGGCTTCTTAACTACATCCTCAATATTATTTTGTAAAATGCCAAAGGCTCTATATTTAGATGTAAACTTAATTGCATATTTCTTCATAGCCTTAGAATTTTTTCCCTTAGTTCAAGCATCACTTGTGCTAGAGATGTTTCTCTAATTTATCTCTCCAAGTTTAGATAATAGTGCCATTTTTGCTCAACTTTGTCATATAAACTCTTGGGCATTGAGTTGGAAATCTCTAGTGGGGTAGACTTGAATTTTTTGATCATGGCATAGATTTCCTCCTCCACTTGATTCTTCTCCACTTTACCGAGATTTTCAAAATCTACATGAGAAAATCTTGATAGATTTGCACTATTCTTAATATTTTCACAAAGGTTCTGAAGATCTAACAGAGGACTGTGACTTACCACTTTGAATTGGTTGATGTCGTCTGATTCTATTTTCTCCTCATCAAAATATGCTTGTGCCACATATTTCCTTCTAGGCCTTTTCTATATTTGACCTCCTTGTTCTATTGGTTTAGTTTCTTCCTTAGCCTTTTGTGTTGTTGCACGTGTAGTAGCTCTTGTGGTAGGTGTAGTAGGCTTGGCTTGGCTTGGTTTGACAAATTTTTTAGCTCTTTCCACAAGTTGAGCCTTGTCCTTCCTCTTGTTTTGTTTAGTGAGTGTAGGTTCTTCCTTAGCTTCTTCTTCCTTGGCACCTTCAACTACTTTAGTCTCCTCTTCCTACATGTCTTCTCCCATACCTTCTATCAAAGCTAGTGGTGCATGTGCTTGAGAATATTCTTCCTCTTCATCCTCTTCTTCATCTCCTTCTTCTTCCTCCTCAAAACTCTCTCCAAATTTAGCTTTTAGCTTCTTCACTATCTTCTCCTTCTTCTTCATAGAAAAAGTTGTCTTTAATTCCACGGTAAATTTGGACTTAACCAACTCATAGTTTCCAAATTCCTTGGCATTTTTATCTACCTCTTCTACAAGTAAGGCTATAATAGCTGCAGAGGCTTCAACCATATTTATTTCATAACCTAAGGGTCTCAACCATCTCACCCTTGGTGTAGCAACTTGTAAAAAAGTATAGTCAGCATCTACTAGAAAATAGATATCATCATAATGTTTTTGTACTAGAGATACTGGTATTCTCAGCCTCTTTTTCATTGACTGCTTGAAGTCCTAAAAGTAGCTAGTCATCACAAATTCAAAATTCTCTCCTAATTGCTCAATGTAATCACCAATCTATATTGCTACTGACTTGTTGGTTTTCGAAGTAGCTACTCTAAAATTGGGAAAAGTGTTTTGCACATAAAAGAATATACATATCAATATAGAACCAAATTTACACTATGCACTTTTTGTCTTTCTAATGGCTCCAAGTTTCTCAACTAGTGGTTGCAGTTGTAACTTTGCTAGATCATATGTACAATCTTTCTTAACAATTTTTTATCCCACATCCATAGCTATATAGGGCACATTGTTTAATCTATTAGATTGGTAAAAATTGTGTGAAATCACCCTAACAACAAACTCAATCAATGGATTAGTGATTGTATCAATAGTCATACCTCTCTTGTTCCATATAGCTCCAATATTATTTTTAATTACCTCTTTAGCATCACTTCTCAGTGTCTTAGGCCAATCAAGGGTTGGGTAACTAGTACCCCTATGGATTATTCTCTTAGTTATCTTGATAGGTCCATTATCCAGCCATAATGAACTATCATGAATTCAGCTAAGCACTATCCTTATCCATTCTGTCTTAAACACATTTGGGAAATCTAGGGCTTGTGCCAATCCCTTCTTTTCTATGATTTTGAATTCTTCCTTTAGTACACCATTATCATGAAGTCTATTGTATGCTTCCCTGATCTCCATATCCCCAATGCTACCAATTTTACAATTATAGCATTTCCTAACATCTTGCACCATTAAAATGTTTGGTGGTATCATAGGTAATGCACCAAAAGGATATTTCTTGTAAGAAATATTAGGAATAGCTTTGAATGTGGGTTTCTTAACTTCATTACTCACTAATTGAACTAGATGCCATTGTGTGAAACTAGGGTTTACAAAAATATAAATTGTGTAACTTGGCTCTTGATAAGTATGTTATACAATTTAACAAAATGGTGATGAATTATTGCTCAAACCTTCTGCAATCACTTTGAATGGTTTTCTAGATCACCTTCTACTCTGCTCACTCTTTCTCAATTCCAAAATGATGAAAAATGAGTCAAAAATCAGTCAAATACCCTTTGAAACCCTACAATTAATGTTGAGTGCTTATACAACTATAAGCTTGGCATAAACCAATTTCAGGCTCACTCAACATCCATTATCATTTCAATCACTCGATAACCACTACAAGCTCAACATCAACTAGTCAATTTGTTAGCTTGGCATCTTCTAGAATTTCACTCAACACACATAGGAAATATTTCATGCTTGGCAACAACAAGAAAAAATTAAAGATTTATCTTGGATGCCTATCAACATTTTGCATCTTTGTTCATGCTAATGTAATCTTTTCATTACTAAAACCTCTTAAAACTAATGTATGATATAGCTTTTAAATATTAGTCTTACATACATCTTGATTGCCTAGTTTGATGAGGTGTGATCACCTGACCCATTGGGTGAAGTGATACCTTCTTCATTTGATGTACTGCAATCATCTTTTTTCTTCCATGTCTTGTTCATCTCATCTCTAGTGTGTTCAACATCTACCTTGCCTTTGCCTCTATCAAACTCACAACTTGTTGCCTTTTTCCTTGTTGGGCAATATCAACTAATGTGACCAGTCTTTAAGTAGCTAAAACATGTCGTTTGACTTAACCATTTTTTGTAGTCACCTCTGAAGTTTTTCCTAATACAATTTTTAGGAACATGCCCATACTCTTGATAGTAATGACAACTATATCTTGTATTATAATAGAGTTTCTATTTTCCTTACCTTTGCTTGCTTATTTGATTACCACATGAGTTTGGATTTGCACTCAAAATCTCTATGTCCATACTTCTGATAGTTGTAGCAATACCCTTCAAATCTCTGTGTATGCATGGTCTTGGTTCTGTATTCATATGCTTGATGACCTTGCTTGTTGCACTTATGACAGTAAATCATGCTCTTAGGCTTGACATTCTAATTTTTAGTCTTTCTCCTGCACACATTAGTAGTATGTCCTTTCATACCACAATTATGACAAGTAGGTTTAGAGTTCTTACCTTTGTTACTCCTTTCTTTAGCACTTTTGGATGATTCTCCTTTTTTAGTGCTTGTGTATCCTAGTCCAAATGTATCATCATTGGATCTAGGAGATCTCAATAATTTCTCAAAGTATTTGATGGCTTCATTTGGGTTGTTGAAAGTCTCAATAGATTCCTTTTCCCTTTTTAGATCATTCTGCAATTGCTCATTCTATAGTTTCAATGTTGTTATCTCAATTTTCCTGACATTCAATTCAAAGTTGGTATTCATCATTTGACTTAAAGTATCCAATTGCATGTTGGAAATCTTGGTCAGCTCTATTGACTTCTCTTCTAGTCTATTGGCCAAGATTCTTTTGTCTTCTTCAATCATGGCTTTGTCGTCCATAACTTTCTTCTTTTGTTTAGTCACCTCACATGGTAGTATAGCTTGTGATTCTTCCTCTAACTTGAGATTTCTAATTTCTTTAGCTTGGGCTCTGTTCTTTTCCATTAGATTTGTAATTCTTGCATCAAATTCATTGGAGTCTCCACTTGCAAATAGCTTAGTAATTTCCATCTCTTTATATTGTGTGTGATTCTTTGTAATAGCAATTTCTTTCCTTCTCTCCAAATACTTCTTTAGTTCTTCTCTTACTTCATCCAGTTGATGTAGTATGAGTTGTATTTCAATTCCCTAGTTCTCAATAATCACTCCCAACTTGTAGACTTCCATTTTAAGATCTTTCCTCAAAGCTACAAAGCTTCTCTTTCAGAGAATAAGGCTCTGATACCAATTGTTGGTATTACAAAGGGGGGGGGGGGGGGTGTGAATTAGTAGTTTAAACTTGGACCCATAAAAATTTCACCACACATCCATATCATACATTCAATGAGTAAACTGAATAACATGTAAAGTGTGTATATCTAAATCATGCAAACATATAAGCATTCACACACATATAACACTAGATATGATTACCCAGAAACCCTCCAATGAGAAGGTAAAACTCAGGTAGGATGACACCCAAAAATATTCACTACTATAGTAATAAAGTGTATCCAATGAAGGTTATAATGTTTAAACCATGAAACCTGATCTACCCTATGAAAGGTCTACGCTGTTAAAGGCTTACAAAGGCTGTTAGGTCTTACCTTGTTAGAGGATTCAACACCATATTAAAAGTGTGCTTGGTTAAAGGACTTTAACTTAAAATTAAGCACCCTATTAAAAGATTTCATATAGCTTATTAGGACTACTCTGTTAAGAGATTTTGACTCAAAATCACTTGTTAGAATGTCTCAGCATTGATCCTGTGGTCAACACTTGATTACTTGATAATAGATCACCTCTAAACTGATGTATTTTCAATCCTCCTTGATCAAATGTCTCTTTGCTATATCCTTTTCCTTTCCTTTGTTCTACTCTAACTAATTCTATAATGCAATCTCACTTCATAACTCCTTAGAATGCTCTTTTTGTGCATGCAAAGTTGTCTTCTTCTCAACATAGATAGTTTAGGGTTTTGTCCTCCTTAAAAAGACTTTGGTGACTTAGGGTTAGGTATGAACCCATGGCTGTGATTTATCCATTTTTCCACTTAAAACTTCATTTTTTCTTATTGGATGCATGTAATTGCATTGGGAATCCAACTTGAGATTAGTTCTTATCTCCAAAATATCAAAATCAAATCTTAAGTCGGCTCAAAAATGGTTTACCTAGTTGTTTGTGCCATTACAAAAAAGTATGCCAAAGCTATGCCACTCAACATTTGAAGTCTTTGATGCTTGGCATATACTATTCTCTATGTTGTGACTTGACATTTGTATCACTCCGCATCCACTATTTATTCAACTTTTGTGTTACTCGGCATACACTGTCTGTTTGACACTTGAGTGACTCGGCACATGAGTGGCTTGACACTTACTATGGACTCAACATACTCTAATATATATATATATATATATATGTTGTGCTCAACATGTACTACTTGTTCAACATAAACCAAGTAAATAACTTAAGTGTGTTGACACTCACTTGTCAAAACCAATTTGAGATCAATACTTTGCACCAAAACATTAATAAATATTTTAAATTATAATTAATTGAATCTTTAAATTAAAATTTATAATTATTTTAAATTTTTTCTCGCCAATTTGTAAATATACATATACATATACATATACATATACATCAATCATTGATATTCATAATATATACATTGCAAGGGGTTAATTCCATGAAGAGACACAAGCCATGAGGAGTCATGACCCTTCGTGGCCTTAACCAAATGTTATCATAACTAATGAATATCCCAAAAGTACCAATATTGATTGTTCTTTTTATTGTATCATTGTTATTATGCATGATCACAATGTATTTCCTTGAATTATAATTCATATACACACACACACACACACACACACACACACACACACACACACACACACACACACACACACACACACACACACACACACACACACACACACACACACACACACACACACACACACACATGAAACATGAGATACTTCACTTTTCCCTCAATCCTTTAAAACTCTATTATTTATCTTTTAGATACTATTGTCAAAACTCATGAAGAGGCTTCATTTAATCATAACATCTCAATAAACCTAATTTTTATTTTCCCTAACTCATTTATCAATATGAAATATATCACACATAAAAAACCTATTAATATGAAGAAATTACCAACTTATTTTACTAACACTACCTCTATCACCTATATTTAGCATATGTAATATTGAATACTAATATAAATGAAGCATTCACAACAACCAAATAAGTAAACACTTATGATAGGACATGGTTAATCACCAAGAAGGAAAGAAAATCAAGAATGGTAAGCTCCTTAGGTGTAACCTATGATGACATTGATATGTCCCTGCTTAGATAGGGAATGTATTCTCACGGTGTGCTCAAGCTTCCAACTGATGGGTATTTTATCAAGCATGGGGGTGGATGGGGGATTCAACAATGGAGGTTTAGATGAATTTTAGCATGGTAAGTGTATAAATGGGTATGTTGTAGTGATTAGCGAAGAATTATAAGTTTGCATCGGTAGATGATATGGATTGTGAGAGGGAAGGGCTTTATTTATAGGCCAAGGGGTAGAGAGATGGATGGTCAGGATGCTTTGATGAAAGAATGGTGAGGGAGGGCTAGGATGCATTGAAAGGGGAGCACATGGATTGTGCTTATTTAGGGCCCTAGCCTTGTAACAAGTGCCACAAGGGGATTGGGTGGTCAAAATGGAGGGTCAAGGGGAGTAATGAGGGAGGATGAGTGTGTAAGAGGGATGCTCTTGGATAGGGATGGAAGAGGACAAGTGAGACTTGTTGAATTTGGTTTGGGCTAGCAAGTCTTGACCCTTGCTTAAAGTTGTGCACAAGTTTAAGAGGGAGATTAGGCTTAGCCTAGGAAGGGGGTTAGGAGGCAAGTGGCTTATTTTTGATGGGATGGCTTAGTTAGGTGGCTAAGTGAGGTTAGTATGGGTGAATGGGTTGGATTAGGGGCACAGATAGAGTTTAGGGATGGTTTAGGGTTTTGGATAATTTGTTAAATGATTTATTTAATAAAATAGGGGTATGAGATTAAATTAAATATATTTAAAGATTTATTTAATTTAATAGAGGAATAGGGTTTTAATTGATAAATTAGTTTCAGGTTATCATTTGATTTTATCAATTGGACTATAGTTAATTAAATAAATTAACTAGGGGGATGATGATTAATTAATTAAATGATAAATATTTAATCAGAAATGTCCTAGGAGATGACTAAATACAATTACATAGTGATGTAATCAAATTTTGGTGTCTACATTTTGCCCCTCTTTGACATAGTGTTGGAACAACATTATTTCAAAGAAGTTTGAATGTAAATGATGGGAAGAAGTCTTTTTAAAGCAACATGGTTTTCCTAGTTTCAAGTAGAAGATGAGAGAATGGACTATGTGATACCCCCTTGAGTAGGTGGTAGGGAAAGAAAATGAGGCTCGATGATACGATGGCTACACATGGATGACTAGAGCATTGACATGAAGTGATACAACAAGTAGGAGTGTGGTGGACACCATATCAATTGGTAGGGTTGAAAAACCTTTCTTTAGTTTTTATTTTGGCATGTTTGTAGCATTCCCACAATCTAGGAAATATGATCTTGTTGACACGGGTCCAACAGGATCGGTATAGAGATGGGCGGGATCATGATATTGCAAAAATGGCTAGAGGGGAAGGGTAAAATAGGACTCAAAAACACTATTTAAGAATTCACAAATTTTTCTAGGAAGGTTTTGCAAGATCACGAATCTAGTAGTAGGAAAATGATTCCACCAATGAGAATGTGATCTAGGTAGTACGTTGAAATGGGTAGAATCAATTTAGGAATGGGATAGGGTTTGATTGGTAGGGTACTAGGGTTGCTATGTTCCCATGAGAAGCTATATCTATAGGATTGCAAGGGAGAAAATTGTGATTGTAGGAATGCTCTAGTAGGAATGTGAGCTTGCATTTTTGTGGGTCAAAAGGTCAAAGAGTGATTCTATGATAAGCTAGGTTAGTGGGATCGTGAGGGGTGAGCATTTGTAGGAACACAATAATGAGAACATGAGTAAAAATGAAAAAGGGGAAAGTGGTATAGCAAAAAACATGGATTTGGTAGAGGGATGGGGGGCTTAGGAGTGTGTAGAATTTATATGGCGTATACATTAAAAGGAAATTTGACATGCTATTGGTTTGTGTGTAGTGGTCTCTAGACGCTTTGGTGTTACAAGAGTGATAGGTAGCTGTACTACACACTAGAGAGTAGTTCATGCTAGTGGACAAGGAAAGGATTGATGGCATCAGCTTGGGATACTTGATGAGGTTACCACATACACAGACCTACAGGGTGATGGTGACTACCCTATGCGAGTGGTGGCATAGTGAGATATGCACATTTCATCTGCCGACAGGAGAGATGAGAGTTATGCTAGAGGATGTTTATAAGATTTCTAGATTACCAGTATAGGATATGTTAGTGATAGTGGTTAGAGAAATGACAGGAGAGGCACAAGTATAATGAATGGTGGCACCTAAAGTGTCATGCGAGATTAAGAGTAGGCAGTTTACCCTAGATGAGTACCTAGACTGAGTATTAATGGAGAGGCAAATTTATTTTTATGTGTGTGGGCTAGTATCAGGGTACATTGCCTTAGATATAGGTGAGACATGAGTCACTTTGGCCTTGATATCAACCATTATGTAGATTGTGGATGTTGAAGTTCTAGCGGCATGGGGGTCGTTGATGTTAGCAGAACTATATCGAGATCTTCATCAGATAGTCTATCAAGGGGTAGGATGGTAGGGGAGGAGTGTTGGGTTCTTGACATTGTTACAGGTGTGAGATTGGGAACACATCATGGCATTTAGGCCGATAGGGTGGAGGGAGAGGTAGACAGAGGAGCCAATGGAGTAAGCTGGGGGGAGCCATTAACATATCATCATATGAAGGATGTGGACTACTGGTGAGTCTAGATAGATGAGATCTGAGTGGTGACATGGAGGCCATACATGGGTCTCAGGCCATGGGTGGAGGAGAGACAACACTTACAACATACTATATCACCATGTTTTATTTTTGGGTGATGGGAGTACATTACAAAGAAGTACTAACCAGATAGGGCCTTGCAACAGTTTGGATGAGCATAGGTGGCTCCATGGGAGCTGAACTGGTATCAATAGGTGACATGTGAGCTAGTGACTATGTTTGGGCTAGCACTCTAGAGAGATGGTTTATTATAGGCTTGGAGAGATTTAACACCATAAGAATGGGATTGGTTCTGTAGGTTACCAGATGCTAGCTCAACATAGGAGTATCGAGATTGGTTTGAGCGGCTAAGGCTAATAGATCGAGCTTAGGTGACCAAAGTAGTAGTGGTGGTGGGAGAGATAGCTCGAGTAGTGAGACAAGGTAGATACGTAGCCAGGGGACTATGACACCGAGTGGAGGCAATAGTGCAGGAGGAGGGGCTAGTGAGGCAAAGGCAGAGGGGTGTGGGGGGGGGGGGGGGGGGGGCAGGAGGTGAGGGCATAGAATAAGAGGGGAGAGGAGGGGATGATGATGGAGAGGAGACCATAATAGGAGGGTGGGAAGGGGCTATAGGGGCCAGTAGGCAGAGGAGGAGGAGGTGGTGGAGGTGGCTCGTCATGGGGGAGTGGAGACGATGGACTGGCGATCTAGTATGCATCCCTATTGTAGAAACATGAGGTGACCATACAGTTGCTATGAGATACCTAGCAAGAGAGGAATCCACTTAGGATAGAGTGAGATCAGCTTCATCATGAGTGTGATTTGGTGCAGGGATAGGTGAATAGAGCAGAGATAGGGGTGGGGACATTTTGGGTGGAGGGCAGGTGGTTTGAGGGTGACCAGTGATATGCTATATTTTACATAGTATTTTTGATGTACCATTGGATGTATTTTTATGGGCATATACTCGATGTATTGATATGGATTTTTGTAAGATATGGATATTGGATATCTAAACTGTGATGGATTGTGGTATTTTTTTGTAGGGATGGGTGATTTATTCTTTATTCTTTGTGGACTATATATATATATACATATGCATGTATGTAGATCAGATCATTCTTTGGAGTGGGATATGGACTTATAATGTCATGACGTTGCTTGCTACATGTATGTTTATATATGATTAGATGTATAAGAGAGAGTGATATGGTTTTATGCAGGATGTGATGTTTATGAGATACATGATGTTATTGATAGTTTGTGATGTAGGAGATGATGTTTATGATGAGTTGTTTGGATAGTGCTAATATGTTTAAGATGTGAGATATGTTGTTTATGATGAGATTTGTTTGGATAGTGCTGATAGTTTGTGATGCAAGATATGATGTTTATGATGAGTTGTTTGGATAGTGCTGATATGTTTGTGATGCATGATATTTTTTTTATGATGAGATTTGTTTGGATCACATTGATAGTTTGTGATGAAGGATATGAGGTAATTTTTGATGAAATTTTGAATTTTTTTGTTTATGATGATATTTTTGATAACTAAGGAAATAATTGAAAAATGAACCTTAGATATGGTGATGGATGTAATGTGTTTTGAGTTCTAGTTTGGGAAAGATAAATGGAAATGAATGTGGTAAAGAAGTAATAAGAAAGAAAAATAAAAACATAGCCCAAAAAATAAATGTGAATCACGATGAAAAAATAGGATAAAAGTGGACACAAACTTATGATGATGATTATGCTAAAGAAAGACTTTAAACTATGTTAAAAGATGATAACAAGAACATAATTATGAAAATTACTACGATAAAATGATCACAAACTATGCTAAAGTGGACATGAGATTTATGATGATGGAACATAATTCAAAATGAATGCCAACTGTGATGATAAAATGTGATAAATGAACTTGTTGGTGTAAATAAGTATTTACTTATTACACTTACTTAAGTTTACTTAGGTTTATGCATTATTTAATTATTTTGCATTATTTTATTTGTGAGACACTTAGGAGTTTGTGCACTCTTGTGAGTTGTCATGATGACATCATAGGTGTCCGCACCTCTTTTAAGCACATGTTGTCTACAACACAGGAATCTTCTACACACATGACACTTTGTCATTCTTATCCATTCATCTAGAATGGTGGATAAGTTGCTTAGTTGTTTTATCTTCTGGTTGTTTCTAGAGACATTCTAGGTGCTTCCTAAGAGGCTTTTATATACAGGCACTCCTAGTGTACTCTTAATCATGGCATATTGAATACATTGTTATTTTGATCATACTCTCTCTCTCTCTCTCTTTGGTCTACTGTGTGCTTGTGTTTGAGTTCTTAGTTCCTAGGTGAATTTTTCCCTTAGAAAAATTCTTACATGGTATCAGAGCGACTTGGAGATTTTCTCATCACATAGTCAGTCAAGACCACGCTTGCTTCAACACCTCAGCCTAAATATGGAGTGCTGTAGAAATTGGGAGTGTCTAGAGCCAGATCTAACCTTGCCATTGCATCTAGAATGCTAAACCAGTGAAAATTGACTATAAACATGCCTATCTTGGCCCAAAGTGGATCGTGAGACAATTTTTTTTTGCAAATCGGAACCCAGAGGCCTTGATTTGCAGTTTGGGTATGGTCATTATTTTCAAATCTATAATTTAGTTTTTTAGATCTATCATTTTTCTCTATATTTCTATCATTTTTGTGTCCAAATATGCAGAATTTTTTTTCCTAGTAGAGAAATTTATTTTAGCAGACCTGGGCAGTGACACCCCGGATCTGCCATTTGGAGGTATATTTGTTTAATCGCAAGCAGTACACTAATTTTGGGTGCATCACAGCATAAATCTGCAAGCACATTCATAACCGTCAGACTAAACACCTCTAACTGGCAATTGCACCTCTATTATCCAGCGACCACTTCTTTGCGCTAAGCTGAGCGGAATTGATATTATAAACCGCTCCCACACACCCCGCAAGGTCAATGTGGGATTAACCCAAAAAAAATTGGCGGTAGCATTTTATTTCTGACATGCGCTACACAAAAAACCAACATCACATTTCAACCTCCGATGAAGGTATTTTCTCAGACACTTGCATTTAATAGCCTGATGTCATAGTCATTTTCTCGGCATTGAATTATCATCTTCGGTGAAGTATTTTTCCCGCTTGCATGATCTATTTCCTGATAATAGATAAAAGCTTTCTTATGCACATTAATTTTTTTTTTTGGCATTGCTATTCATTTCCCATTCATGGACTTTAGACTCTGCCACACCTGTAACACGTCCTCCAATCACTGCTCACCATGGGGACATCCAACCATGCTAGATGACACGTGTCAAAAGTAGAAGGATTTGCCTCCTCAGCACATGGGACTACCATGTCACATATGGAACTTGACGTTTAATGCCACATCAGCATAGAGATGACTGCCATGTGTTCCAGCCATACAGTACAGATAGACACATCATTTGCCATGTTACTCCAGGGCGTGGACTTTTTTTGTTGATGTCAGCATAACATGGTGTTAAAATTGATGGTTTCCTGATAGTCATAATAGGGAATTTTATAACTACATTGATGGCCATTTGACCATCAAATTGAGACACGCAGTTTTCCTCCAGACCCCTCTTCAGATTGCATTTCATTTTGGCAGCCTGACTTTGCGAGCCCATATCTCGGACATCCAGACTTTGATTCAAGTGCAATTTTTTTGAAATTGGGTAGAATTTTTTGAGTTTTCTAGTGGTGGTATATTTTTCTAGTTTTGGTGAACAGATTTTGCAAAAATTACATTTTTTGGCAACTGTACCTACATAATCTTGCATTTTGCAACTTCAGAAGCTTCGTACGGGCACATCTGGTCACTTTTTTACATTCTATTTTTTTTTAATGTGCATATTTTTTTTTGTCTACTTTCCAGATCTAAAGATAGATTTTAGAGTTGTGTGGACCAATTTCTCACTTTTAGAATTAGGCCTTTTTCGGCATTGTAAATCTTTGATTCTTTTTTAGAATTGTTGTAAATATAAGCTACAGTGCTTAAGTGATAGATTTCAGCCTTATAAGGTAGTTGTAAAAGAAAAATTAGAAAGTCCACTTTGTTCATTTTTGCAAGTGGTCCATTGTAAATGCACTACTTATAAAGTGCCAACAACATCTTTTTTGGGGGGTCTTTTGATTGAGTGAAAAGGGGGGGTGTGTATTGTGTTTTTTTGTGTCTCTCTTTTGTGCTTTTTTCATTTTCTGCATCATGGGTTTTAAATGTCCTCCTCTAACTTCACGCAACTATTCTACATGGAAAGATATTGCATGGAGTAGATTAATGGAAAAAGGATTTAGTCTTTATGTAGATGGTATAATCACCAAACCTACTAATGCTAAAGAACTCATTGATTGGCAAAATCAAGACCAAAAAAATTTAGGTGTTATTAGGAGATGTGTATAGGGGGATCTTCTCTTTCACATTAAAAATTGTTCAAACTCTAAAGAAGCTTGGGATAAACTTGAATAGTTGTAAGGTAATGTGGATGAAGAAAAGGGATTTTAGATTGGAGATGATATACTTCTCTTAGATCCTAAGAATTTTTCAAGATTACATCATTAAAGTCAATGAGTATAGGGCACTTATGAAAGATTGTGGAAATCCCATGAAGGATGATAGGTTGATTCATCACATCCTCAAGAGGCTACCTTCTAAGTACGCCAACTTTGTTTCAAGTTTTAATACTCATAGGTTGAGCATGGGATCTGCTTACCAAAAGCCTTCCTTTGATGGATTGGTAGACATGTTGATTATTGAACAATCTCACTTGGTGGATTTTGGACTTCTCAAGTCATCTAAGACCAAAGCCTTGGTGGCTAGTGATGATCATAAATCAAGTCAAGGGGTGAAAAGCAACAATAAGAAGAAGTAGTAGAAGTAGAAAACACAATCTGAGACACAACAATCCTTCTCTCAATAAGGCAATACTTCTTCAAACAAGAAGGGAAGTAATGAAAAGAAGGACAAACTCTTTTGTGCATACTACAAAAGGCCAAATCATGACGAGCATCATTGCAAGACAAAAAGAATCGATGAATTAGAAAATATACTCAAGAAGAATAAGATTCAAGTGCTAGGTACTTCCAAAGATTCAACTCCAACCTCTTTGAAGGGTAAAGGTCAAGCACTTATGGCAAACTCAAGTTATTCTTCAGAATGGATACTTGACTTAGGTGCCTCTTACCATATGGGTTCTTCAAAGGAAGACTTTTCTTCATTGAAGCAGTCAAAGGTACCACACATCTTTATGGGAGATGATACTAAGATGGAAGTTGAAGGGAAAGGACATGTAGAAATGGAAAATAGGGAATTCAGAGATGTTCTCTACATTCCAAATCTTAGCTCCAATCTCCTATCAGTTTACCAAATCAGTCACCTTGGAGATAGTCATAAGGTCAAGCTCCTTCCAAATTCAGTGATGGTGCAAAGTCTCAAAGATGATTCATTGGTAGTAGTGGGGAAAGTCAATGATGAAAAGAGACTTTATTCCTTCTCCCACTTTGTGCCTAAGAGTCCTTCCCCAGCCTTATTGACTCACTCTACTTCAAACATCAACTTATGGCATGAGCAGTTTGGTCACCTTGACTTTCGCTCTCTTCAACAACTTTGCTCTAAACATATGGTCAAAGGTCTACCTAATATCAACTTTTCTAAGGGAGAGTGTTCATCTTGTTTAGTAGATATGAATCTCAAGGAGAAGTATGATAAAGGGAAGTCTTCTCTAGCTCTAGTTGTTCTTCAACTAGTTCACATGGTATTAGCATGACCCTTTGCAGTGACTTCAGTCAGCCAAAGCCACTACATACTCACATTTTTTGATGACTTTTTGAGATTCACTTGGGTCTAATTCCTTCATCATAAGAATGAATTGGTTCATAAGCTTCAAGACTTTAAGACTTATGTTGAACACAGGTCAAGGAAAGCCATCAAAGTACTAAGGGTGGACAACGAGAACAAATATGTTGACAGAAGACTTATGAGCTTTTGCAAAATTAAGGGGATTGATCTTTAGAACTCACTAGCATTTAGTCCGCACAAGATAGATGTTGCAGCTATGAGGATTAGGACTCTCAAGACCATGGCAAGTTGCATGATAAAGGCCAAGTCTCTCAATCCTACACTTGAAGTTGAAGCCATTAGCAGTGCTACTCACATATTTAACAGGTCTCCTCATCCGACCTTAGATGGAAAGATTCCTTTTGAGGCATGGTAAAATAGAAAATCAGTTGTGAGTCACCTTAGAGTCTTTGGTTGTCTAGCATGGGCAAACCTTTCTTCTAGGAGTTGTAAGGCACTGACACCTAGGCCTTGTACCTTCATCGATTATGAAGACAATATGAAGGCTTATAGGCTAATGGATCCAGAGACACATGACATCTTTGTGGAGAAGGATGTTCATTTTGAGGAATGTTCACCGAGCTTATCCTCTACTCCTCTCCACACATCATATACAGTGGAAACTGATTGTGGCACCAGTGATAGTGCTTCAGTAGGTTTAGACACGTGGGGTTCTATTGACAGTTGCAGTGAGAGGTCACATTAGTCTAGTCCACATGCTTATATTACCATAGTGAAAGGTCCAACAAAAAATGGTACATCTCGTCTTCCAGCTCCAGCTTCAGTTGACTTGGGAGACAGACTTGAGGACTTACATCTTCTTATTGATGAAGGTGATCCTTCTATAGTTGTTGCAAGGGCTCACTTTGACCCTCATGTCCATTCTCTACATGATTAATCTTCATAGGTTGGCATGATTGTGGATTCTTATGAACAAAAATTAGTGGAGGTCTCTTTATTAGTTGAGGAGATAGATGGTTCAGTGGAACAGGTTCAACAGACATCCTTACCAGATCTGCATTCATTCTTTTTAGCACAGTTGGAAGGGGTGAACTTCAACATCAACACAGGGATACTTGAGCAGGTTTCAAGGCCACCATACATCTTCAAGAATGTACTTTTTCCTTTGTTTCTTCTTAAGGGGAGGAACACCATTTTGCATTCTTGGACTAGCTTCTTCATTGAAGCAGCTTTCACTTGTTGGCATTCTTCCTTTGTGTGGGGGGGGGGGGGGGAGCCTATTCTGTCTCTCTTCCTTCTCTTATTCTCTTATGTATATACTTGATGTATGTCGTAATGGGGGGGTCTTGATTACTCCATCCATCCATCCATGCATCCCTATTTATCTCTCTTTTTGGGGGAGGGTTTTTCCCATGAGGTTTTCCCTCTTTCCCTTCTTTATGGGAGATTTGCATTTTCATTATGTACATGGGTACCTAATATGGCCTAGAAGCTGGGATCCATTATGCATCTTCATCCTAGTTTGTAAGCTTAAGGGAATTCCCCTAACTTGCACTTAAGGGGGGTTGTTGGTGTAAATAAGTATTTACTTATTACACTTACTTAAGTTTACTTAGGTCAATGCATTATTTATTTATTTTGCATTATTTTATTTGTGAGACACTAGGAGTTTGTGCACTCTTGTGAGTTGTCATGATGACTTCACAGGGGTCTGCACCTCTTTTAAGCACATGTTGTCTACAACATGGGAATCTTCTACAAACATATGCCACTTTGTCATTCTTATCCATTCATCTAGGATAAGATGCTTAGTTGTGTTATCTTTTGGTTGTTTTTAGATACATTCTAGGTGCTTCTTGAGAGGCCTTTAAATACAGGGACTCCTAATTATGGCACATTGAATACATTGTCATTCTAATCATACTCTCTCTCTTTGGTCTACTGTGTGCTTGTGTTTGAGTTCTTAGTTCTTGGGTGAATTTTTCCTTTACAGAACTCAAAGCTATGAGGATAACATATGATAAATGAACTAAAGATTAGGATGATAAAACATGATAAATGCACGTAATACGTGATGAATGAATTGAATCTATGATGGTGAAATATGATAAGATAAATCCAAACTATGATAATGGACATGATAAATGAACACAATCTATAATGATACAACATGGTAAATAAATTTTATACTATGATGGTGGATATAATAAATAGACATAATCTATGATGGTAAAATATGACAAAGGAAAAACTATGACACTGGGATATGATAAACAAACTCAATCTATGATGATGATCTATGATAAAGAATGAACTGAAAAAATATGATAAACTAAATTTTAAGAGTATGATGATGGGAAATGATTCGAAAAGAACTTTAGCTAGGATGATAAGAAATGGGATAGATGAACTTAAGTCTAGGATAGTGAACTATGATATAGAATGCAATTGATGATTGTGAAACCTTAGCTTATGGATTATGGTTTGTAAGAGTATGATAATTAAGATGAACTCAATATTCAAGGATAAGGAATTTGAATTGAGTGATTCTGATGATGGAGGGATCAAAAGGGTGAAAAAGATGGGTGATGTAAAGGAGAAATTAAGTTGAGGCAAGTGATGTAGAAAAATAGGAAAAAGGACTTTAAGGGAGTGTAGGGAAGAGGAGCAAGCACGGTATGAAAGGTAAGTAGAGTGATAGGAAAACATATGTGGGGTGTAGGAGGATGGTGCAACATATCACTAATTGGTTAGGACCTTGGTTAGGAGGGAGGAACAATATGCAAAAAATTTAAACACAACATGTGTAGAAGACTTAGGGGGATGGGATTGGGTAGGAGATTAGGATCATAGGGAAAGGTGAGAACATGTTAGATAAGAGTTTTGAGGGAGCAGAGGTAGAGAGAAGAAGTGTGAGGTAGGAAGAGAACATGTAGGAGGGGTCTAGTACAAATGCATTTGAGGGTGGTATGAATAAGGACATTTTTGTATGGGACAAAATGGCGAGAGTGAGGGGATACAACTGGAAGCTTAAGGATGGGGTACATCATAAAGAAATATCACCATGTAGTATGAGCACTTTATTTGATATAGGAATATTAGGGATATGCCAAGGTTACTAGGAACATCAAGACCTTTTCCCCAATATTACATAGGATTGAATCGAACAAGCACACAAGGATCACCCCAACATCACACATGAGTCCCAGAGAAAGCAACATGGAAACAATGCTGGGTGATCCACAAGAATTTTTTTTTCCCAACTACATCATGTGATCATAAATGAAAACATGTTTGGAATATGCGAGGGTGATATCTGATTGACTCACAAGTAGAAAAAGACCCTAGTCAAAACCTTGCATTTGAGTTGCCCCAGCCAAAGCGTACCACGATATAGAAGATCATGGCGACTGTGAGGAGGGAACAACTAAATCACTTGGAAAAGGGACCCACTAAAATAAAAATACACAAAAACCTAATATCAGAAGAAACAATAAATCCATTAGATAGTAACCTTTTTCCAAAGAGATCGAGATAATAGGATACTACCAGGCTAATGTTAGGTATGTGGAAAGATGAATCCTATAGAAACCCAGTGATAATAGTCTTAGGATAATGACATAATTGGCAACTATAACTTCCTAAAAACAACTAGTTAGTGAAATGGAGTTTTTCTATAATACTTGAAAATGTACAAGAAAGACTATATAATGTGTGGATGACTCAAGAACTTATGATAGAATACAATAGTGTGTATGCATATGATGGGGAAAAGCTTAGGATGAGGAGATAGCATTGATACAATACAATTATTGCTACATGGTTATGATTCACATAATGATGTTATTGTTACAAGGGTATGGTAAGCATGACACTGTTATTGTTACAAGGATATGATACATGTAATACTTCCATTGTTACAAGGATATTATACATATAATATTGCTATTGTTACAAGGATATGATACATATAATACTACTATTGTTGCAAATATATGATACATATAATACTGTTATAACTACAAGGATATGATACATAGAATACTATTATAATTACAAGGATATGATACATAGGATACTACTATTGTTACAAGGATATGACACAAAGGATGAGATACACCTGATATGATACATGTGGTAGGGTTCAAGAGTAGGATATATGGGCTAACCATGGTAGAATACATGATCTACGTAGGTTTTCCAAGGTAAGGGACATTGAAAAGAAATGTCATGAGTTGATTGGAGTGCGAAGATGAAACTCTTGGAACTCCTTGGAAAATGGGAAGATGGGCTATGAGGTGTGAAGGGGTGATGGGGTAGATGTAGGTCATTGATAGATAATGAATAGGCTAAGTACACCTAGTACCTAAGTGCTAGGTTTTCACTCGGGTACCTATCCAAGGCACTTTAATTGCCAAGTTTTCACCATTGGGTGCTTATTTTTCTTTACTATTTTTGTTGTTGTTTTTCTTTTCTTTTCTCTTTAATTTTCTTTGTTAAGGTAGCAGGATACATGGAGGATGTTTTGGGCATATAATTTCTTAGGGTCAATAATGTTGGTGGGGTCATTCAAGACTTCACCTTCAAGTGTGGATAGCTGAGAGGTCCTTGAACCAAAAGATGTTGTGACCACATAAGGACCAAGCCATATAGGCTCAAATTTTCTTTTCTTTTCTTGGTTATCTTGAACCTTCATTTTTTCTTTGAGGACCATGTCTCCTTGAAAATTGCATGGATGGAACTTCTCTTAGAAGTTTCACTTGAGATGATTCTGGTAGACCATGAGATGATCATAGGGCTGTTGCCTTTTTTCATCAAGTAAATCCAGCTAGGGAAGTTGAGCCACTATGTAATGGACTCATCTTATATTTGGATCCATAAAGAAATTCTTAGGGATGGGAGTTTGAGCTTAATAGGTAATACTTCTTCAGCACCATAAACCAAGGAGTATGGGGTGGTGCCTATGGATGTATAGTACGAGGTGTGGTAGGCCCATAGGGTGGGGTTAATTTACAAATGCCAATCACAGTTGGAATCATTGACAACTTTCTTTAGGATTTTGAGTAGGGTTTTATTAGTTGCCTTCACCTGACCATTACCTTGTGGGAACTATAGGCTAGAAAAATGGTGATGGATATGAAGGGAGGTGACAATTATTCCATATTGAGATTTTCAAAATAACCTCCATGTTTAGTAAAAATGGTAGCTGGGATGCCAAAGTGACATATGATATGACAGGGGATAAATTTGGATACTTGAACTCCCATGGCAGTGACAAGTGGGACTACTTCTACCCACTTAGTGAAATAATTGGTGGTGGTGATTATCCACTTGTGTCCTTTTGAAGAGAGAGGTGCTATAACACCAACAAGGTTGAACCCCCAACATGCAAACAACCATGGCAATGTAATAGGTTGAATATCTTGAGCTAGGGCTCATATTAGATTAGCATGTTGTTGAGAGGGTAGACACCTTTTTATAAAGTCACATGCATCATGCTCTAGAGTAGGCCAATAATATCCAGCCTAAAGGATTTTCCTAGCTACAACTATTCTGCTCATGTGAGCACCAAAAAGTTTGACATGTACATCCTTGAGAGCCATTCTAGCCTCATTTTAGTCTAAAAATCAAGAGAGAGTATCTTGATAGCCACAATGATATAGGGTTTGAGCTATGATAATATAACGAGATGCTTTATGAATAAGGTTCTAGCATTGGGTTTGCATGAGATGGGGAGATATGATACCATTTAGTAGGTAAGCATGAATTTTGTGGTACCATGGGGATTGGGGACCAATCAAGACACATACCCATGTTGATTCATCATTCTCATATGCAGGCTTTTGTATCTACTCAACTAAGAATTCATACTATGTAGCCTCTCGAGGGATCTGTAAAAGTGAACCAATAGTGGTCATGGCATTTGCAGCCTTATTTTGCAATCTAGGTATCTAGGTGAAATAAATCTGAGTAAAATGTTCTTTCAATAGATCTACCAATTCTTTGTAAGGCTACAACTTGTCATCTTTGGTTTGATATTTTTCCAAAATTTTATAATAAGTTGTGAGTCTCCAAAGACCTATATTTTTGTGATGTTCCATTCAATTGCTATTTTGAGCCTTGCAATAAGGGACTCATACTCAGAGATGTTGTTGGTACATTGGAACTATAGTTTAAATGATTTAGGAATGTAATCACCCTAAGGGCTGACCAAAATTATGTTGGCTCTGGAGCCATGGAACGTGTAAGATCGATCAAAGTATAGCTTACAGGATGGTTGTTCTACTAAGTAGAGGTATTCATCTAGGAATTCCATAATGAGAGGGTGATCTACAACCAAAGGTGCATCTTCCAAGTGATCTACTAGAGCTTGACCTTTGATAGCCTTTTTGTTGACATATTAGATGTCAAATTCACTGAGAAGCATGACCTATCTAGCTAGAGACCCCTTGAGCACTATGCATGACAACATATACTTTAATGGATTAATTTTGGATATTAATTTCATAGTATAGCTTAACATATAATGACACAACTTTTGAGTGAAAAATACCATGGCTAAGAAAGCTTTTTCCATTGGTGTGTAATTAAGTTCATGCCCAACTAGAGTATGACTAATGTAATAAATATCCCTTTCCTTGCCTGCATCATCAAGTTATGCTAGAAGAGCACCCAATGCTATTGGGGTAGCTTTGATGTATAATATGAGTGGGTGTCCTACAACTGGAGGAACCAATATAGGTAGATTAGCTAATTATTGCTTGATCAGTTCAAAGTTGCATTAGCAAATGGGGTCCCAATTGAAATTTTGATCCTTTTTGAGTAAATGTGTGAACGTTTGGCACTTATCAGTGAGCTGGGAGATGAAACACTTAATTGATTGTAGTTTCCTTGAAGAGAGAAAAGATGCCTAAGTGTCTTAGGAGGAGGCATATTCATGATGCCTTTGACCTTTTTAGGGTCAATCTCAATACCACATCATGATATAATGAATCCCATGAGCTTTCCCAAGGTAAAACCAAAGACACATTTCTTGGGGTTGAGCATGAGATGATATTTAGGCAATTGATCAAGCACTTCCTCTAGATGAGATAAGTGATCAAGGGAATTAAGAGATTTGACTAGAATATCATCCACATAATCCTAAATAGTCTTATGGATTAGGTCATGGAAGATGACTATCATGGTGTGCTGATATGTTGCCCCAACATTCTTTAATCTGAAAGGCATCAAGTTATAAAAAAATGTCCCCCAAGGGGTGGTAAACATTATTTTGTGTTGATCTACCTCTACTATCTAAATTTGAATATATCTAGAGAAACATCTGTGAGTGATAAGAGTTCATGGCCTATAGTGAGATCAACGATCATGTCTATGTTTGGCAATGAGAAGTCATCCTTCGAGCAAGCTTTATTGAGATCCTTAAAGTCCATGCAAATCCTAATATTTCTATAATGCTTTCTGATAGGTACCATGTTGGAGATCTATATTGAATAGTCAATCAAGAAAATGATCTTTACCTCTAGCAATTTTTCTAACTCTGCCTTTAACTAGTAAAGAACCTTTGGGGTGCATCTTTTAGAGTTTTTGATTGATAGACTTAGACTTTGGATCCACGACCAAATGGTGTACTACTAGCTTGGGGTCCAATCCCAACATGTCTTGATAGGACCATGCAAAGTGACCAACATTTTCACAAAGAACTTCGATGAGAAGTTCTTCCTACTTGAGTGCTAGAGATGTCACAATGTATATGATCATTAGTACCTTAGTCAAACTGATATTGACCAGTCTAGTTTCTTCTATCAATATTGATGATATGGAGGACCTGTGATCCTATGGGGAAAGGATGAAATCTCCATCCTTAGGTGCCTCCAAGAGGTTTTCACCATCAGATGCATCCTTTATTTTCTTTTCATTTTTTTAGTCATCCAATGGTGCCCTAGAGGAGTTTTCACTAGAGGATGACTTTGCTTTGCTTTTTTTCTTTTTTGTTTCATTTTTTAGTTCAATTTTGTGACTGGAGATTTCCTCCTCCTTGCAGTAGCTTGCTGGATCTAGTTTGTAAACATATGCTGATGGTTGTGGTGGTAATTTATGTAGTGTTTTTGCTCCCATGAATCTAAGGAGTGCATGTTCTATAGAGAATTTGTCAACATGGACAACACTTGGTTGGTCCTAATCAACGAGTTTAGGGTGAGTGGGTGGTAAGTTGATGAGATTTAGGGATAACAAGAAGAGAAAAAAAGCTCCTAGGATAATTTCATAAAGGAAGATATCCTCATAGGATTTCTTTTCTACTTCGTTAGGGATGTCTTCGACCTCAATGAGACTATTTTGGATGTTTATGAAGGCATGGTCTTCCTTTGTAGTGCCCCCAGTCACAAGGAGTCTATAGCCTAAGCCTTTCTTTTTCTTTTCTTTATATACTTCCATAGGCTACTTAATGCCTAACTCTAGATGACCTAGACCACCTCCTTGATAATCCCATTACTCAGTAGCTAGGCAATGTGACCATGGGTATTTTTTTTGAGGTGATTGAAAAGTTCCTCACTTTTTAGATGTGGCTCTTTGTATAGCCATGTACTAATGTTAGGAGCAATTTCCTCCATCAATGATAACTTTGGTAATAAATATGGTAGGGTCCAATTGTTTGAGTTGAAGGGTTGTATCTGACCTTAGCCCTTGATGTGTTGAGTGCTCTTGAGTATGTGGATCAAGTGGTCAAGTGCCAACAACAAAAGCATTTGTGAGACTATAATCTCTACAACCTTGGTAGTTGATCTTAACCATGGAAAGGGTGGAGGCTAAGATGGTATATGGATCATGGCAAGTACTAGAGGAACTAGCCATGGTGTGGCCAATTTTGATTCTAGGATAATGGTTGGTGTAAAAACCTTCAACTACATTGCAATAAGTAAAGGGTTTAGGATTTGCGTGGATGGTTACCTTTGTGACATTATGAGGAAATTTGATGCACTGATGATATGTGGATGGAATGACCTTCATGGCATGAATCCATGGTCAACCAAGGAGGATGTTGTATGGAAGGTTAAGATCAACTACATGAAAAATTATTTCTTTAGTGGCTAGACTGACTCTAAGAGGTAGAAAAATGGTTCCTTTAGTGGTGTATTCCAAGTTGCAATATGATTTGATGGTAATGAATTCATTAAGGATATCTACCTTAGTGTATCCTGCCTATTTGATGAACTTTAAAGTACATAGATTTAGAGTCGATCCATTATTTATCATGACTTGTTTGATGACAAAGTTCAAAACAATGACAACTATGTGAAGTGGAAGGATATGATTAGGTGCGACTACTGGGATGTCAGAGGTTTTGAAGGATAGAGCACATGATGTAGAAATATGGCCAACCAAGTTGCAAAACTCAGTGGCATTTATGTTAGTGATGATGCAAGACTCATGGAGAGTATTGTAGATGATCTCTTGATAAAGTGGGCTTGTTTGTAAGAGATCTAGAATGGAAATCTGAGCTGGCATATTTCCAAGGTGTTCTAAGATATTATATTGTGGTCCTAATGGAGGTGTTCTTGATGAAGGTGGTCTTGACAATGTATATAAAGATGGGCCAACTATGTTGAGTCAAGCTCGTCGAGTAGTAACTGCGCATTAGGCATCTAGGCCTTTGATGTTTATAACACTGATAGAAGGCTGAACTTGTGATATGCATCTGATGAGGTTTCCATAATCCAAGTATGCTGAGGTATAGTTTTGAGACTTATCTCAGTTATCTCCTTGTTTGTTTTAAGTATTGTTGGGTTTTTTTATTGATGGGAGTGTTCATAGGTGCCTTGCCTATATTTGTTTTATGGAGAGGGAAAGCATTTTGGTATATCAATAATCCTGCATTGGGTGAGGCTAGTTCCCCCACCATGATCTCCTTTTGATCAATAAGGTCTTGGACATAGTCCTTGAGTTGCATGCACTTGAAGGTGGTATGCCCTTTGACATGATGAAATTTGCAAAACTCATTATCATTAGACCAAGATGCCCTAGATTGATTAGGTTCTAAGGGTTGTGTTTGTGTATGTTGAATAAGATTATCCTTGGCTAGTTTCTCAAAGATTACATCAAGGGGTTCCCCCAATTGGGTGTATACATGAGGTTTTCTTTGAACACATGGCTTAGGTCCAGCCGAAAGTGTGATAGCATTAGTCTGATTTTGATGGCCAGGTATTTGGACATTGTGTTGATTTTTTTCTATAGGAAGCTACTGATAGATTGGTGGTTGTTACTGGTAAGGTTGTTTTTGACAAAACATGGTGGGAATGTTGGTTGCTATCTTGATGACATGCACATTTCGGGTGTCTATGATGCCATTAGTAACTATGTTCTTATTTTTATTCCAATACCATGGTTTTCCATTTCTTGGACCTCAGTCCTAGGTGTTTTCCTTGTAAAATTTGATGACATCATCCTTGATGAGCCCTTTCTCAAGTCCAATCCCTTTTCCCTTAATGTCTTTATATGTTTGTAAATAGTTCATAACCATGTGATGGACAAGACTAGGATGTGCATTGTTAATGAACATCTTGACAAGGTGATGTTCAAGGATGGTGCATGAGATCTGAGTTGTGAGAGTTTTCCAAAATTATAAGTATTCTGTAAGGCTTTCTCCTCCACTTTTCTTGGTATGAACTAGGTCTACCATAGATAACTTAGTCTTTACTAGATGAACATGTTGAGCCACAAAGGCTTCAGAAAAATTAGGAAAAGTCTTAATGGTACTCTGGGGTATATGAAAAATCTATTCTAGGGTAGACCCCCCTAAGCTTTTCGAAAAAAGTCACACGAGGAATACATCATTATAGGCCACTTCTTGGTAGTGCATATATAATTCCTTGACATGTGTGACTGGGTCACTTTTCCCTCTAAATTTATCAAACTTTGGGATCTCAAAATGTTTAGGAAAAGGTGTCATCGTAATGGTTTTTTTGAATGGATATGGACAATCATTTTTGAATTTGAAAGTTTTGGAGTTTATCCCATCCTTGATGGCCTTAAATATTTTTTTCATCTCTTCCCATTTAGAGTTTATAGGTGGGGTAATGGGTGCCCCTGGTGAGAGGTATGTAGCGAATGGTGAAGGTTGGTATGGAAAACCTTAACTATCATATAGTTACGGTTGAAAGATGGGCTATGCTACTATTGGGGTAGATGCTATTGGTTGTTGGAATGTAGTTTGGGCATACTGTTGCATCTGCTAGGTAGACTAATGATGGGGAACATAGTTCTAGGGTTGTTTCCCTACTAGATGATTCTACAAGGGTGCTTGAGCATACTGTTGGTGTGATGATTATGACTAAAAATATGGTAGCATAGAAAATACCTAGGCCATGCTTTGGGAATGTATACCTTTCCCACTATACGTTGGTTGTGCTCCCACTTGAGAAAACAATTGAGAATTAACAAGTGCTAGGTAATTGATTTGAGGAAGAGTGTTCACAACTGGGTATTGCAGTGGAGGGGTGGTTTGGCTATTACCTAAGAGTGGCATGGAAAATTAGTTGGTAATGGGTGGTAATGAATAGACTTGAGGAGGAAGGGATGAATGTGACTGAGGTATGGACATGGATACTAGTGGTAGGCCCTCATGCCATACCAAAACTTAGAGGTCCTAAAGGAAATGAGGCTGAAGTATTTTGGCTAGTGACAAATAGATTGATAGTGATTTTGGGTGGGATGAAAGATGAAGTATTCAACCCTAATGGAGGCATTCCTATAGTGTACTAGGATTTAGGTTGGATGTTTATGGTACTAGTGAATGGATTGGATGTGTTTTGAGATGGAAGGGAAAATGCAATGTTACTAAGTGAAAAAGGGGTATATTGCAAAGTAGGGACATAGGTGGTCAAAACACATGTAGGTGGTACACTTCTAGTTGGTTGGGATGTGGTATGAGCTAAGGGTTGAGTTTTTTGCAGAATGGGAGCATTGACTTGGGTTGAGGGGATATTTGGGTCTACTAGTTCTGCTTGTGTTGGCTGGTATTCACTATTTTTTTAAAAGAAAGGATCATGAGGGACAAATGACCTTGTAGATGGTGGTTTCCATCCAAAAAAAGGATGTGTAGGATCTATAATGTTGGTAGGTAGTGGTCTTCCAAAATAAAAGATGCCAACATTGTCCCTTAAGATGTTTTCCATGATGGTCTCTCTATTTCAATCTATGATGGCATTAACAATGGTTGTGTGTCCATGTTGGTTCCTAAAAGCATCAATATCTATTAAGGAACCTATTTATTTGGGAATTTATGGTGGTGGGTCTGGTGGTGCTATGGAAACTATGGGGTATGGCTAAGCCTGTGCTGTACTACTACTAAGACTAGGATCCATGTCCTTCTCTTTCCATTTATTCTTGCTAAAACATGTGGTAGGTGGCATGAAATGATGACTACCTTGAGGATGGAATTCAAAAAGGATGATGACAAGTGACTATGAGGAGATGATTTGCCTAGGGGTGACTATGGTGAAGGGATTTCCTAAGATGCAAAGAAGAATGTGTGGAAATATGCCTAATGATATCTGGGGAACCTAAATGATATGATACTAAGTGAAAGAGAGTACATTTCCCTTATGTGTGAACTTAGAAGTGGGATGGTGATATCAAACCCTAAGGTAACCTTGTGACCTTTTGGAAGACAAATGGGGGTCAAGTGCGTAACCCAACCTTTTGCTCAAGGTGATGTGGGACACAAGTGATAGTTATCCTAAACAATGCTTAACTTAAGGATAACTATAATAATGAGTTGGATGGAGAATTAATTCTAGGGAAAAAAATCTTACTAAGGTGATGCTAGATGCTTCTAAGTGATGAGTAAAATAATGGAGGATGCTTGAGCTTATGGTGCTTATTTTGGATAATTTTTTGAAAACCTAAGGTTGATGACAAAAATGGAGGAGATGATTCTACCAAATGCTTAAATGGGATGAAGAGATGTGTGAAAGACTAGGCCTATAAGGGGATAAGTGCATAAGTGTGTGTAGAAAAAGGAGGACCTAATTAGAGTAAGTAACACTAGGGGTATCAATAAGGTTATGGTTGACACTGTGTTGGAGAGTTAAGTTTTGAATTTTATAATCTCATTCAGGTTATAGAGCAATGTTTGCATTGTCTTTCTCAATTTGGTCTAGTTTAGTAATCCTTGGATTGGGGATATGCTTCTTGTGTTTTGCCTCTATTTCCTTGTAAGCTAGTATTTGTGAAAGTTTAGCCTTTTTGAACTTGGTCTTAGTTTGTCCGAACATGAGATAACTCTATGAGATTGATCACAACTGTTGGTTTTTAGAGGTAGTGACTATGCTAAGTATACCTTTTAACCTTGGGTTCAAAACATAAATTAGTTAGTAAGTAACTAGGTTTCAAGAAAATGGTGTGTTTACGTAAAAGGAGAAAAGTAATTTGGGTGTTTTTAGGATGTAAGTGGTAAAGTGGGACAAACTAGGCTTAGGACTATTGCAAATAAACTTGCTAACAATCTCTTTTGAAAATAGGTAAGGACAACTTTTTTTGAAGGTGAATGGTTTTGTTGAATGTTTACAAACAGAGTTTTCGGTCAAGAAAGATAGGTAACAAGGATATTTTGAAAAAGATAATTTTAGACCAAGGGGAATAAATTTTTTTGCAACTAAATTTTGCTAATAACTATTTTTGAGACAAAAAGGATAGTTTAAAAAAAGGTAAAGTTGAACCAATGAGACTAAAGTTGTTGTGAATGGACTTGCTAACAACTATTTTTGAGATAACTAGGATAGAACTCTTTTAGATGCAACATACTATGAGAAAAAAGTTTCTCAAAGGACAAAGCAAATTTGAGAAAAATAAACAAGTGATCTCTTTAGCAAAAGGATTTGATAGTAGCTATAGAAATTGTGTATGTTTTTAAAAATGTTTCTCATGGGTCTTTTGCACAAATAAGACAATTCAAACACAATTTTTATCCCTAAGGTCAAATTTTACTTGCAATATGTTATTCAATGGACCAATTCTAGTGCAATATATTCCTCTAATAAAAGAGGTGAGTTGATACAAGAGTCAATAGACAAATGATACACATCAAAGAATCTTCAAGGAATGGAAAATAGAAGTCCCCCTTCTGCGGGGACAACAACTCTTGGAGATGAAACCCAAGTAGCCTTATGCCTCTACTAAGGGAGCATAATGGTAAGTAATCTTGAGGGATGCTATTTCCTTTGCACCAAAAATAACATACCAAGGATAAAAGGGTAGCTTATAAGTTGGTTCATAATTAGGTATGTGGAGTCAGCCAATCGATTGTTATGTATGTGATCCACTTAAGGATCTATTCTTGACATGCTGAAATTAGGGAAAAGTTTTCCCACCTTAGGCTACCCGCAAAAACACTCCACCTAAACTTTCTTGATAGAGTGAGAAAGTATACCCATCCCCTCATTTATAACTGGCTAGATTCTTTACCGATGTGAGCTTCTCACCAAAGGGGACGTGCTTCCTAGAGGCAGATGAACTCGTTAGAAGCACTCCTAGGTTGTTGTAGATGATCTTGCTAAAAACTTTTGGTACATGTGTCATGTAATTTAAGGTTTTAGTTTGTAGAAAATAGAGAAGACAAAGATGTGCTAGAGGGCACAATCTTAAAACATGCAAGGCACTTGGTTCAATTCTATTTTTGACACTTTAGTGTATCCTAACAACTAGTTTTGAAAATGTGATTTTAGCATTCAATTGTTCATTTCCAACTTCACAATGATGATCAACAGAATAAATTGAATCAACAAAAGGAAATCAATCAAGAAAGCTTTAAAGAGGAGGGAATAAGAGTGAGTTTATCCTTAGATCATTCAAGGTTTGATGAATTCCTTTTAAGCCCTAAAATTGAAGTATTTTGGCATAATGTTCATTTGCACTTTAAACGAAATGTTTATCGCATTGGTTTAGTTTTTAACACTTAACATTCAAGAGTGGATTTTTTAATTAACTACTCAAACATTCCAATGAAAGAGTTCTAAGGTCTAAACATACATTCCATCCTAAAAAGCTGAAATTTGTTCATTTTAAGCACTTAAAGACTAATTTTCTAGCAAGCATTGTAAGAAAACCTACAAACACATGTTAGAATCCTGCCCCTAGAGATACTTGCAAGAGAAGAATTAATTTTTATTCATTGATTAGTTAAACTAGAAAACACACAAGTTTTAATCTACAATCCCATAGCACAAGAACATAGTTTAAAAGTTGCAGGATTGAGGTACAAGGAACTGGTGAAAATGCAGAAAAGTGGGTCGTGGGTAAAATATAATAGGACGATCCTGCAAAAACATGGTCTCGTGGTTTATTGGGGAGTTTTCCCTATAATAGATGTATCTACAAGTTTGATGGAGGAGAGAAAAAGTGGGGTTTAAAGTTGACCAATTTGGTTGAACATTCACATAGGTATTTTATAGCGATCCTGTTGGTAAAAACTGGCATTCCTATTGGAAGAGGGTGTTGCAGGAATGCAAAGAGTAGTTTATGAGGCACATGGTGGTGAGATTTATGATAGAGCATAATCCCACCCTCATGATTTTATGTTCCCACTAGTAGAGGATGACGATCTCGTGGTTGTGGGTCTGCAATTTTGGAGCTGCGGGTTTGTGAACAAAAGTTGCTCAAAGGTTGTTTTGGCTGAAATTTGTTTTTATAGTTGAGAGCGCACTTCTTGATAAGATAGTTTGATACTTGAAAAAATGTTAGAAGACCACCTATGTATGCAAAAAAGTGTAAAATGTTAGGTTGGTTAGTCTAACATAAAGAAGCAAAAAAAATTGATTATAGTGACACGACTACGAGGTCCCATTGGGTGTGCCAAAATGCATCACCTATATTTAGTATATGTAATATTGAATACTAATATAAATGAAGCATTCACAATAATGAAATAAGTAAATACTTATGATAGGAAGAGGTTAATAACCAAGAAGGAAGGCAAACCAAGAATGGTAAACTCCTTGGGTGTAACCTATGATGATGTTGATATGTCCCTACTTCAATAGGGGATGTATGCTCACAGTGTGCTCAAGCTTCCAATAGATGGGTGTTTTATCAAGCATGGGGGTGGATAAGTGATTCAACAATGGAGGTGAAGATAGATTTTAGCATGGTAAGGGTGTAAATGGGTATGTTGTAGTGATTAGTGAAGCATTATAAGTTTGCATGGGTAGATGATATGGATTCTGAGAGGGAAGAGTTTTATTTATAGGCCAAGGGGTAGAGAGATGAATGGTTAGGATGCTTTGGTGTAAGAATGTGAAGGAAAGATAGGATGCATTGAAAGGGAGTACATGAATTGTGCTTGTTTAGGGCCCTAGCCTTGTGACAAGCGTCAAAAGGGGATTGGGTGGTCAAAATGGAGGCTCAAGGGGAGTAATGAGGGAGGATGTGTGTGTAAGAGAGATTTGAGAGGCATTAATGACATGTAAGAGCCATTAATGCTATTGAATAGGGATGGAAGAGGATAAGGGAGACTTGTTGACTTTGTTTTGGTTAGCAAGTCTTAACCCTTGCTTAAAGTTGTGCACAAGTTTAGGAGGGGGATTAGGCTTAGTCTAGGAAGGGGGTTAGGAGGCAAGTGGCTTATCTTTGATGGGATGGGTTAGTTTGGTGGCTAAGTGAGTTTAGTATGAGTAAAAGGGTTGGATTAGGGTCAAGGATAGGATTTAGGGATGGTTAAGGGGTTTGGATTATTTATTAAATGATTTATTTAAAAAAATAGAGGGTCTAAGATTAAATTAAATATATTTGAAGAGTTATTTAATTTAATAGAGGAAGAGGGTTTTAATTGATAAATTGATTTTGGGTTATCATTTAATTTTATCAATTGGACTATAGTTAATTAAATAAATAAATAAACTAGGGGATGACAATTAATGAATTAAATGATAAATATTTAACTAGAAATATCCTAGGAGATGACAAAATACAATTACCTAGTGATATAATCAGATTTAGGTGTCTATATTTTGCCTCTCTTTGACATAGCATTGGAACAACATTATTTCAAAGAAGTTTTAATGTAAATGACGGGAAGAAGATTTTTTAAAGAAACATGGTTGTCATAGTTTCAAGTAGAAGAGGAGAGAATAGACTATGTGATGCCCCCTTGAGAAGGCAACAAGGAAATAAAATGAGGCTCAATGACTTTTCAAAAAGTTGCAATAAGACAAGGGGAGATGGAGGACATAGAAGGATGAAAAGAGGGTGAAAATGAGAATTAAATGGCCAAAGGAATAAGGCTAGATGGAAAGGGGGTCATTGGAGGGGTCAATAGAGTAAAATAAGGCACCACAAGGGGCCTAGGGGGCTAGGAAGGGTTATTTGTGCTCATACGAACAACAAGATATTACTAATTGGAGCTCTGACTTGGATGATACAATGGCTGTACATGGACGACCAAAGCATTGGGTATACATGGTACGATGAGTATGAGAGTGATAGACACCAAATCAATCAGTAGGGTCAAAATATATATCTTTAGTTTTTTATTTTGGTGTGTTTGTAGTGTTCTTGCAATGTAGGAAACATGATCCTGTGGACACGAGTCTGGCAAGATCACTATAGGGATTAGCAGGATTGCGATCCCACAAAAATGGTTAGAGGGGAAGGGTAAAATAGGACTTGAAAATATTATTCATGAAATAAAAAATTAAAACATGATCTAGGTGGCAAGGACATGAGTATGCTAAAATAGGTAGGGTCAATGTAGGAATAGGATAGGGTTTGACCAATAGGGTACTATGGTTGGCTCATTCCCGCAAGAAGGTATATCTATGAGATTGCAAGGGAGAAAATGGTGATTACAAGATTGTGAGGATAGGAATGTGAGATAGGGTTTTTGTGGGTCAAAAGGTCAAAGAGTGATCTCATGATAAGCTGGGTTAGTGGGATCACGAGGGATGAGCATTTGTGGGAACGTGGCAGCAGGAATGTGAGTAAAAAAGGAAAAGGGGAAAGTGGTATAGAAAAAAATATGAATTTGGTAGAGGGATTGCGAGGGGGGGGGGGGGGGGTCAGGAGTGTGTAGAATTTAGATGGTGTATACATAAAAATGAAAACTAACATGTTGTTGGTCTATATGAGTGGTCTCTAGATGCTTTGGTGTCATAGGAGCAATAGGTAGTTGTACTATGTGTCAGAGAGTAGTTCATGCCGACAAACTAGGCAAGGACTGATGGCATCAGCTTGGGATACTTGGCGAGGTTGCCACACACATAGACCTACATGGTGATGTTGATCACCCTATGTGAGTGGTGGCACAATGCGATAGACACATTTCATCTATCGATAGGAGAGATGATAGTCATGCTGGAGAATGTTTATAGGATTTTCAAATTACTAGTGTGAGGGATGCCAGTGATGGCGATTAGGGAGATGACAAGAGAGGCAATTGTATAGTGACTGGTGGGGCCTAAAGTGCTGTACCAGATTCAAAGTAGGTAGTTTCTCCTAGATGAGCACCTGGACAAAGTATCGGTGGAGAGACATTTATTTTTGTGTGTGGGCTAGTATTAGGGTACATTGCCCCAAATTTAGGTGGGACAAAAGTCACTTTGGCCTTGATACTGGCCATTATGCATATTGTGGATGTTGGAGTCCTAGTGGCATGGGGTCATTGATGTTGGTAGAGCTATATTAGGATCTTCATTAGATAGTCTATCAAGGGGTATGATGAGAGTGGAGGAGCGTGTGGTTCCCAACATTGTTATAGGTGTGGGCTTGGGAGTACATCATGAAATTCAGGCTAATAGGGTGAAGGGAGAGGTAGGTGGAGGAGCTAGTGGCTTATAGTTAGGGGAGCCACTAACATGTCATCATACTGAGGATGTGGACTACTAGAGAGTCTAGATAGATGAGATTGGAGTGGTTATGTGGAAGCCATACATGGGTCTTAGGCCATGGGCAGAGGAAAGACAACACTTACTGTATACTATATCACCATGGTTTATTTTTGGGTGATGGGAGTATATTGCAGAGTAGCACTAACCATATAGGGCCATGCAATAGTTTGGATAAGCATAGGTGGCTTCAGAGGAGCCAAATTGGTATCAGAGAGTGACATGCAAGCTGGTGACTATGTTTGGGCTAGAACTCTAGAGAGATGGTTTACTACAGGCTTGGCAATATTTAGTGCCATAGGAGTGGGATTGGTTTGATAGATTGGTGAATTCTAGCTTGACACAAGAGTATCAAGATTAGTTTGAGTAGATAAGGCCAGTAGGCTAAGCTCAGGTGACCAGAGTAGAAGTGGTGGTGGGTGAGATAGCCAAAGTAGTGAGACAAGCTAGATACATAGCTAGGGGACTATGATAGTGGGCTAAGGTAGTTGCATAGAATGAGGGGCTAGTGAGATAGAGGTAGAGGGGTGTGTGGGGGGTAGGAGGAGGTGAGAACACATCTTGAGAGGGGAGAGGAGGGGCTAGTGGTGGAGAGGAGACCATAGGAGGAGGGTGGGCAAGGGCAATAAGGGCTAGTAGGCGAAGGAGGAGGGGGTGGTGGAGATGGTTCATCATTGTGAGGAGGAGTTGATGAACTAGCGAGCCGGTATGTGTCCCTATAGTAGACACATGAGGTGACCAGCCAATTGCTGTGAGATACCTAGTAGGAGAGGGGTCAACTAAAGATAGAGTGAGATCAACCTTGTCATGAGCATGATTTCATGTAGGGACAGGCAGATAGTAGGGATAGAGGTGGGGACATTGTAGGTGGAGGGTAGACAGTTGGAGGGGAGGTTGGAGGTGGTAACACTGGAGAGGTAGATGTTATAGGTGAGAATGGATACTATCTAGGAGGAGAGGGATAGATTAGTGGTGGAGGTGGTGACCTTGAGAGCACACGTGGTGGTAGGTGGAGATTTTAATGAGCTAAGAGGTTGCAAGGGAAGGTGGAGGAGCTAAGGGAGAGTAGGATTCTACCAGGGGAGATATCATGCAGTGGTGCCATCAGAACAGATAGAGCATTATAGACGACTGACATGTTTAGGTACAATTGGGACCCATAGAGGCATGTAGGGAGGGGAAGAGAGTGGATGGAGCACTGGGGTTTCTCAGAGGATAGGTAGGTCTTAGTGCATAGGCTAGAGCCAGAGGAAAAATAGAAGGGTTAGTGGGAGGAAGGATAAGGCAGAGGGCTTAGGCACTAGAGGAGGATAGATGAGGCCACCACCTCCACCAGTAGAAATGCTAGATATAGAGAGAGGCACCTATGAGTCCCATGATGAGGAGGTGATGGAGAAGGGGGATCAGTGATAGGCTATATTTTACATACTATTTTTGGATGTACCGTTGGATGTATTTTTTATGAGCACAAACCCAATGTATTGATATGGGCATTTGTACAATATGGATATTGGATATCTGGACTATGATGGACTATGGTATTTTTTTGTAGGGATAGGTGATTTATTCTTTATTCTTTGTGGATGAGATATATATAGATCGGATTATTCTTTGGGGTGGGATATGGACTTATGATGTCATGATGTTGCTTACTACATGCATGCTTATATATGATTACATGCAGAAGAGAGACTGATATGGTTTTATGCAAGATGCGATGTTTATGATATACATGATGTTACTGATAGTTTGTGATGTAGGAGATGATGTTTATGATGAATTATTTGGATAGTGATGATATTCTTGTGATGCGGGATATGTTGTTTATGATGAGAATTTTTTGGATAGTGTTGATAGTTTGTGATGCAGGATATGATGTTTATGACGAGTTGTTTGGATAGTGCTGATATGTTTGTGATGTAGGATATGTTATTTATGATGAGACTTGTTTGGATAGTGTTGATAGTTTGTGATGTAGGATATGATGTGCTTTATGATGAAATTTTGAAAAATTTTGTTTATGATGATGTTTATGATAACTAAGAAAATAATTGAAAAATAAACCTAAGATATAGTGATGGATGTAATGTGTTTTGACTTCTAGTTTGGGAAAGATAAATGGTAATGAATGTGGTAAATAAATAATAAGAAATAATAATAAAAAGGTAACCCAAAAAATGAATGTGAATGATGATGAAAAAATATGATAAAAGCAGACATAAACTTATGATGATGAATATGCTAAAGAAGAGACTTTAAAATATGATAAAATATGATAACAAGAACATTAATTATGATAATGACTATGACAAAATGATAAAAAACTATGATAAAGTGGATAGGATATTTATGATGATGGAACATAATTTAAAATGAACACCAACTATGATGATAAAATGTGATAAATGAACTCAAAGCTATGAGGATAACATATGATAAATCAACTAAAGATTAGGATGATAAAACATAATAAATGCACCTAACATGTGATGAATGAATTGAATCTATGATGGTGAAATATGAGAAGGTAAATCCAAATTATTATAATGGAAATGATAAATGAACACAATCTATGATGATACAACATGGTAAATAAATTTAACACTATGATGATGCCAGCTCTAGTTGGTCCAACTTGCACGTTGACATTTGGGAAGAAAAGACTTTGGTGGTAGAAGGAACCAATGGGATGGTAGTTGGTAAAACTTATTACAATGCAACCCCTTTAAATTTATTGTCCATGTTGACTTGTGTTCCCCACCTCCCAATCCATGTTTGCATAGAACATGTAAGAGGATGAGATGAATCAAGTATGGGGGGGGGAGGGGGGTGGGAGGGGTCAGGTGTCATCAAAATCCTTGAACGCATGGGAGAAGGGTTTTACTAGTGGAGTGAGTTAGGTGAGATGATATGTAGAGGGGGTAGTTTAAGAGTTTAGAATGTAGTATTTAGAGTTTTTTTTCTCTCTTTTTTTAATGAATTCTAAAAGAATTTAAGGGAGTATCTTTAAAGAATATTCCCTATTACTTTTTGTGAAAAAATTTTCTCATACAATTTCTAGAGAGCATTTTGGCTCTCTCAAATAGATGAAAACTATAAGTTTCCCTTTCTCCTTCAAAGTACTAGGTTTTTGCATAGGAATTTCATAATGGTAAAGTGTATTAATGTTTGGTCATTTTATTGAATGGATTGTAATTAAAATATGGATATAGATTGTTTAGTACCCAAGTTAGGAGTGATTTTAGGTAGTTTACAAACAATGCAATATAAGGTAAAATTCATTGATTTAATAAACTTTATACAAGCTGAGGTTTTATGATGCAAGTAAGATGATTGTATCTAAATCAAACCTTGGTTTTATCACATAATTTTAAGGATGATTTTTTTTGCACATATAGATTAATTAATTCATACATCCACATCCTATACTCTAAAAAACAACAAATTGATCCAAGATTTCCTGAAGAAAGTAGAGAGTTTTCAACTTGGACTTTTTGCAAAGCAATATAATTGAAAGTAAGGTATGATTAACAATCTAATAACACTTGATCACATAATTGTTAGAGAAAAAGGTTAATTAAATTACCTTTTCTCCCTTCTTAAGATTTCACTTTATGCACTTTTACATTCTTATTTAATAATTAATTAGTAATTATTGAATAACATTTACCTTTTAGGTTACCCTTTTACCTTTTTGGTTACCCTTTTTGGGTTTCGATCTCCTACTATAAGGATAGATCATTTGTAATAATCTTGCCTCTTTTTTTAATTTTTGAGAATACAATTTGCATATTTTCAGAGCAAAGCCTCACCTCTTCTTGTTTTTGTCTTCTTTGTGGCAAGTTTTTTACATGTAGGTATTTGAGGGCTTTGTGGAATTGTATTGCGTATTGCTCAAATCCTTCATGATATCGGAGCCAGATCTATTGTAGCTTGTTCAATATTTGAAGAGAAAGGAGAAAGAGAGTTTAATAGAATAGATTTGACATTTTTTTGGCATTTCTCTTTTATTTTTGGAGGTGAGACAATGATAATCTAGAAAAAATAATTATAGAGGTGATTTTCAAACAATGATATCTCACTCATATGAACTCCTTTTTTTGAGCAATTGTTTTTTTTTTTTTGAGGTAGAATTTCATGATCTACACATTGGTAGAGGTTGCTTGTGATCTTTGTTTCTAAATTTTTCTAAAAATCACAAATCTCAATTTTTGCAACTTCAAAGGCTTCATTCAAGTTCATATGGACACATATTCAGGTGTTATTTTTTTTAAGTTCATGATTTATTGTCTACTTTCTAGATCTAGTATCAGTTCAGAATAATATTGAATGGACGTCGTATTTTCAGCATTTGGTAATTTTTTGGCCTACAAAAAATAGGCATTTGTGATTCATATCTGAAGTTTTTTTTCTCTTCTCTCATTTACGCATTCCTTCTAGAAAATGGGGTTTGGTGTTTTGCATTGTGGGGGGTGTTTTGTCATATTGTTTCTATTATTTACTTACATAAACCAGAAGTACATTAAAAAATAATTCAACACCTTCTAAAATAATGGCTAAGACCTCTTCTTGTCTAGAACTTCTAACCCCTTATAATTATCACATATGGAAGACCTTGATGACATGATTTCTCTGGTCAAAAGGGTTGTGGTCTTGGTTAGATGCAGTGTAGCCAATTTTATAGAGGCCTTTTGAGGTCATGCAACATAGAGACAAGATGGAATGGGTAATAGGATTAATTTCTTTATAGGTCTTTGATAGTATACAATTTCATTTTGATGGGTACAATACCCCTCTAGCTATGTGGACCAAGCTTGAAGGTTTTTTTGGTATAGTGAATGAGTTCAGGGAACTTCAGATTGAGGTACAACTTACCTCACTTATACCAAATTATTTTTCCTCCATTGAGGACTTCTTGATAAAATTAAAGCAACTAAGATCTTTACTATAAGGTTGTGGGAAAATGAAGACTAACACTGAGTATATCTACCCGATTATTTCTAAGCTTCATGGAAACTTTTAGATATTTTTTTCTACCTTCTATTCCACCAAAGATGCTTTGGGTAATAGATTTACCATGCCATCCTTTGAGGTTTTTTGTGATCAGGTGACTTGAGAGCAAGCTAAGCTCTCTAAGTTGGATTCTCTCATAGGCTCACATAGTCATGTATTGGTAGCTCGACCATCTTCAAGGACAAAGGAGAAGAATAAAAAATCTCATTCTATAGAGTCTTAGATTGATTCCAACATTCAAATTTCATCTAGGCCACCTCCTCCTAAAGGGGGTAAATCAAAGCCAGAAAAACTAAATTGCATTTATTGTAATAAGCCTAATCATGATGAGTCATAGTGTAATGAAAATATTTTACATGGATATGCCAAATAGGTTTTAGATTTGATAGCTCTCCTTTAGAAGAGCAACATTGATATTCCTTCTACTTCTCAGAAAACTTCATCATCATCATTTTAGTTAGATGGTAAAGATATGGGAAAGGGTCATGCACTACGTGCAACTACTATCCTTCATTCTTCTAGTTGGTTACTAGATTCAGTTGCTTCACACCATATGGCATCTTCTTAGGATTTGTTCTCTTCTTTTGAGGCTTCTCCTAATCCACACATTTTGATGGGGAATAACACTTTTATGACTATATGCAGGAAAGGTTCTATTGACATTGATGATGGCACATTTGATGATGTACTTTATGTTCCATCTTTGTCCTCTAACCTTCTCTCCATTTATCATATTACACACAGTGGGTTAGGGAATATAGTTGAGTTTACATAGGATTCAATGCACATTAGAGATAGCGAGACAAATAATATTATTGCTACAGGGACTGTTGATGATGCTTCCCACCTATATTCCTTCTCACATTTTGGTCCACCATCTCCACTATCATAGACTCACTCTTTTTTTTCATGAGAGTATATTGAGGTGAAGTCAGGTCACTTGAACTTATATGTTATTTCTGAGACCAGTGTTGTGAATTCTACACCTCCGCCTCCTACTCAAATTCCATCTCTTGAACATGATTACTCTTCAACATTTCCTACTATTGAAGCTCTAGTCATCGAGCTACCTACTATAGTTGTTGAGGATATATCAAAGGGCACACATCTCCTCTTAGATTGTAGATTCAATACACCTATTATTCCACCTCCATTGGAGATTCCATTTTTGGATTCTCATGCTTTCTCCTTTGAGCATCATCTAGGGCTTCTAGTTGCACCTTACATGCATGGGTTTTATCATCCTTGTCCACTACCTTTGTTTCCTTAAGATTGGAGCCACATTGGCATGCTCATCAACATAGGAGTTCTACCATTTTGGGGGTAGGGCTATGGAGTATCAAGCTTCTATCATGGAGGATTTTATTATACTTATGGTCTTGAGAGATTCTCTTGAGATGTTTCATTTGTGCATTCTCTTATATCTCTTTTTGGAGTAGAGTTTTTCCCATTAGGTTTTCTCTATTTATCTATTTCATAGAGATTTGATTGTGATTGAGTACCTCATCAAGCCTGGTTGTCGGAACCCAAGTTTTCTTTCCTCATTGCATTGTAGTTTCCTTGCTCTTTCTGCATTGTTTTTAGCTACATTGTTGCTCATCTTAAGGGGGGTGTCAGAGAAAAAGGTTAATTAAATTAAATTAATTAAATTATCTTTTCTTCCTTCTTAAGATTTTGCTTTATGAATTTTTTCATTTTCATTTAATAATTAATTAGTAATTATTAAATAGCATTTACCTTTTAGGTTACCCTTTTCTAGTTTTGATCTCCTACTATAAAGATAGATTGTTTGTAATTATCTTGCATCTTTTTCATTTCTGAGAATACAATTTGCATATTTTTAGAGAAACCCCTCGCCTCGTCTTGTCTTCTTCTTTGTGATAGGTTTTTTACATGCAGGTATTTGAGGGCTTTGTGGATTTATATTGTGTATTTCTCAAATCCTTCAACTCATTGCTTATTTCATATGATAATTGAATTTTTTATTTATAATATTGAAGTTACAATATTTAATCCATTTCTTTCATGATCATTCCTAACATGGATATACAATACAATAGGTGATATTACAATGAAGAAACCTCCAATAACATGACATCAAGAAGACCATTAGTGCTCCAAGAAAACTGGGATTGCTCCATCATAAGAACCTATCTAGACAATCTGCAAAATACAAAGAATAACATTGGAGAGCTCACCTCCCATCCTAGGCCTCATAAGGCTACTCACCAAGCTAGGAGAACTGGTAACCAACCAGGTGACATACAAAATCCAAACACAATGAAATAAATCAACATATAATTCTCATCCAAGTTATGCACAATAGGTTTTGTAATAACTAGTCAAAAGGTGGATTTTACCAAGTAGGAGATTTAATGAAGAACACAAATCATATGCCTCTTCCAAGGCTACCAAATCACATAAACTTCCATTTCTTTCTCTCCTTATTTCCAAAATCAAACTCAATTTTTCATTGACAGGAAAGGGCCCATAACACCTTGGTTTCTCCCTCTCCTCAAGATGAGAAGAGACTCTGAACTGACTTGTGATCCAACTAAACCCTTCCCCCATACATGGCCAATTCTACCCTATCTAAGGGTGAGTAATAAAAACACTCCCTTCACAATTTCCCCAACAAAAAAAGGAAAAGAAACATGAAAAGAAGGCGAGTAAAACCCACAATACCTATCCCTCACATGATACAAACACAAACTTGCTACAATACGCAAGAATTTTACACATACAAGCAATGAAAAAAGGGCATAAACATGGCAATGGAGAACCTACCTTCACAAACATTATTGTTATGATCTCCACAACACACGCCCCATTCCTCACTAGGAATGGGGACCCCCTACCTTTTTTACTCTCGGACTCACAATTCAAGAGTGGGGAGAAGAAAGAATTTGTTTAAAAGTTACATCCCAAAAATCCAAAAAAAAAAAAAAAAAAAATCCAAAAAAAACAAAAAAAAAAATCCAAAAAAAAAAACTCTCCCTTGTGCACGTGCATCAAGGCACGATGCACTTTGTGTTTTGGTGCATGAGGAGGGAGAGCTATATAACTCATTTCCTCCCCCCTATTTCTTCATTTTTATGGTGTTCAAGTGTTTCAAGAGGGAGAGAGAGAGGTAAACCCTCTCCCCCACCTTTATTTTTTGCCCCATATGCTCTCATATGCGCGCATGTGCTCTGAATGTGCACGGTGCTCCCACATGGCATGCTGAACATGCGTGGCACTCCCATGGTGTGGCTGACTAACCCCCACACTCTCATGCATGCCCATGCACTAAATGCGCATGGTGCCCACATGGAACCGCCGACTAATCCCCGTGTTGTCATGCACGTGCGGCACCCACACGGTGCCGTTGATTGACCCCCACATTGTTGTGTGCGACGCTTGCACCTACACTTGTGCAAACCCCCTTTTGGGGAGCTAATGTCGCATGTGGCACTTGCACAGCACTAGCGCAGTGCCCGTGCCCACGCTTAGGTGCTTGTATCAGTTTGTGCCTTTTTTTAGCATTAATATTAAAGGGTTTTAGTTATAATTTTGAATTTTTTTTTTTTTTTTGCAAAAAAAAAAAAAAAAAAAAAAGTTCAAAAAATTTTTATTATTATTATTTTTTTAAAAAATAAATCGAATAAGTCTTCAATCATTTTTTCTTTTATTTTTTTCAACATATATTAACTGATCACGTTTTCTTTCTCATGATGCACAAGTAATACAATCAGATGGCATCTACATCTGGATCAGTAGTGAAACTAGTTGTTTACAAATTTAAAGGTGTAACTCTGAAATCATGGTTACACAATGAGTATGCTAAGATTAAAGACATGGACCTCGAGCACATAGACTTGGGAGAATTCCTAAGAGTTTGCAACAGTCCAACAGAAAGGTCAACCTTCAGGTCCGTACCAATCCATTCTGGATTATGAATGTAGCATCACATCCAGGGACTATACAGTTAGCTGAGTTGATCATGACCTTATCCCGACATTTTTTTCCTAATGAAAGGGTGGTAAAGAGAATTACTAGAGAAGTGGTTTTAGACCTACGACCTGATAATATCAAGAGAGTTTTTCATCTACCAAGAGATGATTAGTTCATTAGAATTTCGTATGAAGAAGCTGAGATGTGGCATAAATATCATTACTAGGAGGCCATTGACATCATATATTCCTTATAATACATTAAGAAGCCATCCTAGGGAAAGACAATCAAAAAAGTGGATATGACTCGAGGATACATGAAGGATGACATCAGATATTCAATCATTCTCCTAGGTAGAGTTATGGGTCTACCTGTAGCAGGTCATCTCGCTCCATTCATGGTCAACTTCATTGAGACCATCAAACACACAAAGATGCCACTGGATTGGGCCACTACACTTAGTGAGATCTTGTGTGACTAGTTGCAGATGGTAAAGGACAAGAATAAGTTCTACATGACTTCTTACGTGGTGTATCTACTTGTAGTAAGGGCAACTAACTATCCTGGGTTGTACAAGAAGGGCAGTATGCATGACCCTAATACATGGCCATATATAGTTTATCCTCAGCTGGTCAAGAAGAAACTCTCACTGCAAAGCAAGGAGTATAGAATTGTGAACGATGCCTTCATCTTTACCATCATTTGATTCATCGAAGGGGATTAAGGGAAGAGATTGTCCAATGAAGCCAAGGCACAGATCACAGCTCTCGGTGCATATTTCATCCAGTTTCAAACATTCACATAAATTTAGGTAGGTGGTGCATCCATCAATCCAAAGAAAGTCCTAAGGTATCCAAGTGACAAGTTGGTCCTGATGGAAATATCCTGATAGATTGAGTCAGCTTATGAGAGGATCAAAAGACAACAAAGGCCTTGTTGGGATTGGCCTTTTTTAATAGGAGCATACTAGGTAAAGAGGAAGCATGATATCCTAACTTTCAAGTGCAAATGGGAGAATTATCCTCTTGAAGAGTATAACTCTCCTCAACCATTCTTCGACAATGTTGGTAAAGTGGAAAACCTGGCAGGAAAGGGGTTCTATCATGATGATGCCATTGAAGATCATTGGATGAATGCCACAAATGACTACGATGTCAGTATCAGAGACTATTGTAGAATGATTTTGTATCTAGCAGAGAAGGCTCTCCATTTGATAATCTCAGATGAGATACAACTACAAGACTCACAGGATCTACTAGATCCCATATTCAATATAGATAAAGTTGGTGAGAGACCCATTCAGAATGCAAAAATTAATAGAGATGAAGGAGATGATATTAATCATCGAGCAAGGCATGTCATTAGAATGACAAAGAGTTGGATCAAGAAACCCTTTCCACTTTATCCAATTCTAAATACAGTGATCTTCCATGCACATGCTCACCCAGAAAGAGGTAAGGGAAGGAAAGTCATATTTCCTATCTTTGTGCTCTAGTCTCCTATCAGGCCTAAAATAGTCTACTAGCTTGATCATCTAGTAGGATACTACCACCCTACAGAGAGAAAGGGAAAGAGGAAGAGAGCCTCTCCTCAAAGGTTTCAAGTAGAGCATGTTGAAGAATAGGCCCCTTCCCAAGAATGGGAATCAAGTCCCCAAGAGCCCTAGGCTAGTGGAGCTTCTCATATCTAGGTTGAATTTCCATTGCGTCCTATTTTGTCAAGTAATTAAGAAGAGGGAGAAATTCTAGAGACATCCATTCCTCTTGTACATGAGACATAGATTAGTGCCTAACTCATCTATTCCTGAGACCATTCTAGAGGAAGAATTAGATGAGGGGGAGATGGAACTAGACAAGGAGGGGGAGAAAGTGCCTCTACAAAGGAGAACTCAATTGGAAAAAGCCATAGAATTGGAAAGAAAGAAGAGTACCACAAATACCTTCCCACCCACCCAAGCAGAAATGGTAGAAATCTCTTCTTTGAAAGATGAAGTACAATGATGGGTGAATGAGAAAAGAGAGCAAGGTGATGATGTTCTCTCCATCCCAAATTTTGATTTCATGCCCATGGGTACAAAGTTAGTTGGAGATAGGATCAGAGATACCCCTACAGGTGAACTTTAGTAGCAAGATTGGATGCAGATGCCACTTGAGACACAAGGTCCTCATCTCACTCCTCCATCTCTAGCTCAGGTCACAATGGTAGATAAGGGTTCAGTAACACCTCCACCTCTGAGTTGAAAAGAAGAAAATGCTCAAAAGGAACCATCATTACAAAGGCAACTGAACCAAGGGTTACTGATGAGCCATCAAAAGAGGCACAAATAGTAGAATGTGTACAACAACCTTCTCAGGAAGTTGAGGACCAAACTATAGGATCTATAAAAACCAAGACTATAGAAGAAGAGTCCTCACAATAGGAGACTCCAAGCAAGAGACATAGAGGGTAGGAGGTAGTTGAACACATCCCTTCATCATCTAGAGCTAAGGCTATAGAAAGACATATACCAAGATGGTTTCTAAAGGAAATAATGAGAAGTGCCAAGCATCAATTTCGTGCTTCAGAGGATGATATTTTTGACATTGCAGAGATGTTGAACAAGCTCGAGTCTCCATTACATAATGCAACACCATTTTTGTTCATCAATACTACATGGAACTAGGACTTATTTTCACAAGTGGCTCACCCTTTGGAAGGTACTGATGCAAAAGTTGTTAGTCTTAAGGATTATGAAGTGAAGGATATTATGTTAGGAAAGCCTACATGGGATACATCCCAACAGATGATGACTATGGGATTCAAGGAGGTTCTTAGCCATATGGAACAAGATGAGATTGAAATTAGAACACTTTAAAGGCAAGCTGAGATCCTAAAGGGATATCTAGCTGAAGTTATTGGTCCTCTTGATTCTGAACACCCTAAGGAGACTTTGAATACCATTCTTAGAGAAGGTGAAGGTGTATGGCTCAGTCTATTTTTTAGAGCTTGTTAGGATTGGCGAGATAGCCTTGTGGATAAAGGTGTCAATATAATCATAAGAATTTTGAAGTTATTGCATGCTACACAAGATAATATTGATAAGATTGTGGCAATTCTGAGGTAGGACTTTAGTATCATGGATGAGGTATGGGCATGGAGCAAAGATTTACAAACTCTACAAGCCATAAAATGGCAAAGGTACTACATTTTGATTGATGTATATACCGGAGAGGAGTTAGAAATGATAGATGATTGGATAGAAAAGATTATTGATGGAAATAAAGTGATGGGAACATTGCATGATGAGATACATAGTTTCAAGGACCAAGCCTAAGAGCAAGTTTGGAAGTAGAAAAGTTGTACAGTGATGCATGCTTGGACATTTTTGAAGATGAAGAACAAGAGAAGCTATTTCTAGTTGAGGTAGTAGTGGAGAACTTTAGAAAGACTTTAGAGGAAGCATCTAGTGATGAGGACATTAGAAAAGCTTTTAGAACAAAAGAAGCACTGATGGAGTTGGATACTAAACTAGGAGACTTTGCAAAAACTCGAATCAAGGTGGACAATTATAAGCAGAGGGTAAAGGAAAAGTATCAGGCTTTAGATCTTCTAGATGTGGCTAAGATCACCTAGATGATAGAGAAATTCAAGGGCAAACATCCAAACATAGCTTTAGGATAAAGATGAACAAAACCCAGATGCCAGGATTTCAATTTTGACACTTAGTAAAATTTTGAGATTTTGACCTAGTTGAGGTCCACACCTCCATACCTCCGCAATTTAGAGCTACACTGATAGTTGACTGCTAGTTTTAAAAATAACATTTTCCATGCATCAGGAGAGCATTCTGATGGCAAGTTAACTCTGACACACACCTAGTGAAGGGGCAACTTCTATTTTTGGTGTCTCCATGCACTTCCACCTTGACTAATGGCTTCCTCCTACTTTCTCTCTCATGTTTTCTCTATTTTTGAATGTAAAGGGCTCATGCATCCAATTAATGAATAAAATATGGATGGAGTCCCTCTAAGCACTAGTTAGATTGTTAGTTTTTGTATATTTAGTTTGTTTAAATATTTTAAAAGCATTTTATTGCATCAAGATATCTCTCACTCTCAACACAAATTGAGGAGATGATTTCTTATAAATACCCCATTGTAAAATGTAAGAAGGGCTGCCATTATTATGCAATAAAATTATGCTTTTAGTGTTAGCATTCAGAGTGTAGTTATTCTTGGCTAAATGTGTTTGTGAATTTTATTCATGAGATTGTGATTGAGTCAAAGGTTTATTGTGTTGTTTCTGGTTGTGCAATCTTTAAGTTGTGGTGTTTGCTATAGATATATGAATTCTGTTGATGTAACGAGCTTGAGAAGAGATCACCCAATTGTGTCTACATAGCTTTTTGTCTCGCATGAGTGCACTTTCTGTGGCCTTGCTATTTGATGAAGAGTGAAACATCATTTGATTTGTTAAAGGTTCTTACCAATGATTGCATTAGTGGATTCTAGGAGGCGCTGCTCCTATTTTCATTGGTTTCCTACCGATTTCTTCAAAGGTTTAACTTGTAGCATGTTGTGTCTTGTAGCTTATGTCCATTTAGGAATTTCAATTTCAAGTCATACGATTTCACATTATTTTTCTTTGCTAACCCCTTGTTATAATAGAACCTCATAATAGTTGTATTGTTAGAGTTGCGTTCATTGAAAAATATAAAATATAAAATTATTGTTCTTTTGGTGTGATGTTTTGAGACAACGGACAAATTTACTTCAATTTCAAGATAAAAGAGTTTTAGAACCAGAAAAGGCCTCCTTGTGAACACTCACATTTATCTTCTACTGAGAAAATTTTGGTACGTCACAAGACAAATACTAAACCTTGGAGTGGATCCGTAAAAATATGTGCTTTTTAAGAGAGGAATTATGCAATGGATTCCTACCATTGACCTCGTGTAAAATGAACGCCCAATAGAAGTGGCACTAGAAGGAGGACCACAAATTGAACATACTCCTAGAAAGGAAGAAAATTTGTTCAAGTTTCAAAATTTTACACTTCTACAATAACCTACGCTTCATAAAAGTTGAAAAAATTTCTTGAGTTTTTGAAAAATTCAGGTCTGCAAATCCATAGGTTCGTAGGTCCACAAAACTTTGTGGTGCACAATATCTAGAACTCTGAGAAAGGGTACTTCTATAGAGGTGCACGTTTCTCCAAAATTTGATGTAAGCTGGAGGATATTGATCCAAAATCCCTGTTTCAATGAGCATTAAGTTCTACACCAAGTACACATGAATTCCTTGAGCTTACCCATTTTTGTGAACCATGTAGTGATAAGGGAACATCCCAAGTCCAACCACTCCCTTTCAAATTTTCATCATCTTCTTCAACTCCACCTCCACTCCAACCACCTGGTGAACCACCACATACTCTGATAGCTATTCCCCAACAACCACCGTTAGGTCCGCCAAATCCTCCCATGGCCTTCTTCACAAATGCTGTAGACTCATAAACTTGAGAGGTGCACCTCATGACCTCCCAAAGAATCCTAAGAAGTTTTGCCCAAGATTCATCTATGGTGAAACACGAACTATTGAATATCATATTAAAGTTTTCAAAGAAATTTGCAACTGAAAGCGAGTGGCTAATGAGGACATGGTTCTTCATTTATTTCCCTACTCTTTGGGGGAAATTTCCTTTAATTGGTACATCAATTTGCCACCTGGATGCATTCGAGACTGGGATACATTCGAAAAATTGTTTTTGGAACAATTCAAAACATTCATTAATCTAGTAGTGATACACCAATAATTCATATCAATAAAAAGGGACCCGGCTGAGACAGTTTTATGCTTCAACCATCAATTTCATATGGCCTACCGCAAGTTGGAAACACCATACACAATACCTTTTGAAGCCACCATCCAGATTTATTTGAATGCTATGGACCCTCTTATTGCGATCTTTCTAAGAAGACTTCCCTTAGCAAATATTGACACATTGGACAAAGTATTTGCAGAAGTGATCACATTGATGAAGCAAGCTAATCCTAATGGAGGAGGAATGATGCTTCCAGCAAAAGTAGTCACTACAATTCCAACATACCCTGTGGGAGCACCCACCATGCCTAGTCAATTCATACCTATGAACCTAGTTCCATTGCAACAGGCACTCGCTCCACAAACTCAAGTGATAACATATCCAGGGTATAAGCCCCCCAAAATAGCTTTATTTGAATAGAAAGCAATGGTTCTTGTGGAAGCAGACAACAATCTCCTTTTAGAAGTTGGTCAAAGTCACAAATGAACAATGAGTTGAAATTTCTTAGATTGTCACAAGGACAAAATAACAACTTCCAAAGAAATAATTCTGGCCTCTACAACAACAATTTTGGTCAGAATTACAACAAGAATTTTAACAATAACAGTAACAACAATACAAGAAACAATGGTGGAGAAAAAAACTTCAATCCTCCTAATCGCAACAATGGCTTCCAAAGAAAAAACTGACAATGGAATACTCGACTAAATAATGGAAGCATTCCTACTAATAACAACAACAACAACGTTCAATATGTTGATATCAATTAGTATGATGATAGCCAAAATGTGTCTAGCAATGATGGTGCGTACTATAATGGTAATCAGGAGGTAAATCAAAATTCACAAGTGAATAATAATCCTTTTGTTCAATTCAATGCAATGCTATTAGAATCTTATGATTCTACATAGAATATACAAGTGGAACAACAAACAAGTGAGGAATTCTCATTCCCATTTTGTTAAGAACCCGATCTTCAACATGATGAGATGTTTGCCTTTTGAAATGACAATCGAAATACATATAACCTCAGAAATAAAAAGGATCCCTTGACCGATGGAATTCCTCATGGTTTGCAACCAACTCCACCTGATCCTAGAGAAAACAACAATCTGCCATCGGTAAGGCCAGCTCAAGGAGGACAACAGTATCAAAATCAAGTGAACATACCAACAATACTGAAGAACCCTGCTTGGTCTACTGAAAAGTATAATGTAGTAGAAGATTTGAAGAAAACTAAAGCCAATATGTCCATGTTTGACATGTTTCAGAATTGTCCACAACAAAGATAAGCACTCATGAAGACATTGGATAATACAAAGGTTTCCCATAATATGAATGGTGTCCCTCAAAAGACGATGCCACAACAAGTAAATGCTGTAGAAGCAATGCCCACTATGTTCAAGGACAAAGTTGAGGTACCTCCATTTTTGCTAAGCATAAGGATATATGGGAAGAATCTTCACAATTGTCTTATTGATTTAGGAGCTTCATGTAATGTAATTCCATTATCAATAGTTCAAAGGCTAGGAGTTAATCCTCAACCCTCTAATTGAGTGGTAATACAATTGGATAAAATAGAGTGAAAGTCATCGATGTATTGAAGGATGTGCAGATACAATTAATAGTTGATCCTAGGATTCAAGATATTATTGAGATACATGTGGTGGATATCCCAAAAACTTACAGATTACTCTTAAGTAGAGAATGGATGAAATGCGTAAGAGGATGGTTTTCCACAAACTTCACCCAACTATGTTTGACATGGAAAGGATTGAACAATCAAATCAAGATTGATGTTGAACCCAAACTAAAAACAATGATCACAGATTACAATGTCTAGAATGAGATAACATTCACGCAATCAGAGTTGGGTTCATGTAAAGTAATGACATTGGATATAGTTTCAACCAATACACCTCAAGATCAAAACAAAGAACCTAAGGTGCCAATACCCAACACTGAAAGACTAACACAATTCATAGAGAGTATGGTGACTAATCTACATTGTTTAGGAGAAGAAGCTGACCATAGCATTCTCCTCCTTCTAGGCTTTTGTCAATTACACGGAATTAGTCACTCTAAATTTGAATGTTCATCATGTCAAGAAGTAGTTGTGAAGTTATTGACCCATATGATGGAGAACAAGGATACAAAGACCTCAAAAGATGAACTCACAGAAAGTCTAGATTCAGTGAATTCATCCAACTTTATTGGACAAACTAAAGAAGAAAATGAAGATTTAAATGTATCATATAGTGATACCTCTTTAGATGGTGGATGTTTATCTTCTCCTCCTCAAGGATGATTAAAGTTCAAAGAAGAAGATGATATGTGAAAGGAAAAGGATGGACTTTAGTAGTCATTCATCTTGAACCTAAAGTTGAGGAAATCAAAGAGCTGATAGGGGAAATTCAAGAGAAACAAAAAAAACACACACTTCCTCTATCCATAGGATATGAAGGGGACTCATCAAGCCCTACATGAGGAAAGTTACAATGGGTTCCCAATAAATAGTCGTTCAAGGCTCAAGTGTAGTGCCTGCCCCTAGTTTACATTTTTCGAGCTACATTTATGATATGTTTGCCAAACTCTTTTAGGCCAATTTATGTTTGATGAGTAGTATCATTATTTTAGAGATTATCAGAGGATGTTTACACTCAGTTTATTATATGATGAGATTACTTGGTACTCTATATTTCGTGCATGTATGATGATTATTCAATGGTTTCAGTTATCGATGATAATTAGTTAAATGGTTCATTATTCCATGTGTTTCTTATGGATACTTACCCCATACTGCATGTGTATGGTGTGCGTGTTGTTTTATTTATGTATGGTGTTTCTGATATGGTTAAGGAAGGGAGTCATAGTCACTTGCTAGTCGGGATCTACACGATGCACCACTTCCTGCCATTGCCTGTTAAGCTTAGAATATTGTGTTTGTACATGCGTGGATTTTATGCAGGTTGCAGGTACCGGGTATCGACTTCCCTGAATTGTCAGGATGAGCGTACCCTATCGCACTGTCTCAATGGTAAGAGAGGGGAGATAAACTCTTAAGTCCAAATCCTAAACCCTTTAGCCAATTGTCCTAATTGATAATTAGGACAAGTATCTAAGTTAAGTACCCTCCGAATGCATCAAATGATGTAATTTGGTGATTATAACCCTTCTGTTTGATTTGGTATGTATTTTTCTATGATGGGTTTTCGTATGTTGCTTTTTGAGTCCTTGGTGTATTTTCTATTAATTAAGTCTAATTAAAAAAGAAAAAAAAGAAAAAGAAAAAAAAAAGGACTAATTAATGATTTAATTTAATAAGGAATTATTATGATATCTTTATATTTAATTAAAATAAATGCTAAATATTATTGTTATTTAAATTAATTAAATATGTTATCAATTAGGTTCTAAAATAAATTAAAAAGTAGAAAGATATAAATTTATTAAGAATTCTAGATCGCATGATCTAATCATGAGTTAAATATAAGAATTAAATTAAAAGATTAAATTATAAAAATTAATAATGTTATTTTAATTTCTTAAAAGTGCACATAAGATTTAAAGTAATAAATTAATTAAGAATTAAAGTCAAGTTAAATTTTAAATAAAGTTATTTTATAATTCAACTTAATGTGCATGAAAGTTGAATGCAAAAGAATTAGAAAAGATAATAAAAGTTAATTTGAGTTAACTGAGTTGTGCAAAGAGTCTTCTCGGGTAAACGCACAATTAGTGCCCCGAATTGAGGAGAATTTGCTTATCACAACTTTGGGGGTTCATTTTCGGGGGATACGAATTTGGATGAGAATTAGGAGGAAGACAATTTTTGGAAGCAAATTTCAGAAGGCTGACACGAAGAAAGTCTCGAAGGCAAAGGTTATTGAGAGGAGTGAATTCACATACAGTTTTCTGGAGGTTGCATAATAGCATCAGGATCAGGTAGGGTCTTGTGTTTTTTATCCATTAAATATGCAATTATCCCTTCCTGCCTTCTTCGTGTCTGGGATTTGAAGATCTGAATTCTCTGTGATAAAAGTTTTAAGCTTTCAATCTTGTGAAGCTATTAATTATTCGTCAATAATTTCTGTATCCATGGACTGGATGAATTAATTAGAACCCTTGTTTTCTTGATTTAGAAATTAAGATCTAATTTGATAAGGGTTTTGTTTTAATGAAATTGAAAAAATCTAGATAAATAAAAAAAATAAAAATAAATATATATATATAAATATATATATATATATATATATATATATATATATATATTTTTCATATTTACCCTTTTGAAGAAATTGCTTTATATAAAAAAATAAAAAAAAATAAAAAAAGAATTTAACAAAATTATTTTTGTTAAAATAAAATTTATTTTATTGTTATTAGAATTAAATAAAAATCATATATATAAAAAATATATTTTTTAAAAAAATAAAAAAGTATATATATTAATGTTAGTGGGGGGGAGGGAATTACCCCGTACCCGCCTCCACTGTCGGCGCAGGCCGACAGTACCTGCGTCGCAGGTACTGCGACGACAGGTACAGAGTACCTGCCGCCGCAGGCCCTGCGACCGCAGGCCTGCGGCCAAAGCCGACGGGCTATAAACGTTTTGAAGATTTCATTTTTTTTAATATTTTTTTTTTTATATATATTTTTTTAATTATTAAAAAAAAAAAGAATTTTATTTAATTAAAAATTTTAAATAATAAAAATTATAATATATTTAATTTTTATAATATATTAAACTTTTTAAATATTTAATAAATAAATATTAATTGTATAAAAATAGTTGTAGATTTTAATTTTGTTTAAATATTAATAAAATTAAACATTTAGTAGTGGGATTAAAATAAATAATTAGATCTAATAAATATTGATTAATTTAATTAAAATTAGTTTAATTAAGTTAATTAATAATGAATGTTATTTGACTAAATTATAAATTTGGATATTGATTTAATGTAAATTATTATAGAACTGGGTTATTCGAAAAAGGGTAGTTGTGAAAACTTTGTTACTTGAATTCGACATTAAACTAAATCACAAACCTTACCTTAACTTAAATAATATACTTTCAGATCCAATCTCTGAGACTTTGATGTTGTCTTTATACTTTGAATGTTTTGGGGTGGTTTAGCATTGACCAGTTCAGGTTGTTACCAGAGGCTCGGGGTTTTGTGAATGTGATGTCTTGATGATTTGGTCTCGATCTTTCTTAACCTGACCATGGTAATGTGATGAAGTGCTCTATGACATGATTGTGTTTACTGTTTGTGATTGCTTTCCAGTTCCTTGTGTGAAGCTGAGATGTATGTATTTGAGAATACCTAACTTAACCATTTTTGAGTCTCGATCAGTTATATTTGATAACCATTTCTGAGTCTCGATCAGTTATACTTGTATTACTTTCTCGTTGCTCATTAGAGAACCATTGGATTTTGTGACTTATCATTGATGCCTTCAGTTGCTGATAGAGAACTGTCGTGATTACTTGATTACTATTTGATGTTATCTGTTGCTCATGAAGAACTGATATATTTTGTGGATTATCTTTTTATGATATTTTCAGTTGCTCGCATAGGACTGAGATGGTTTTATTATGATTCTTTGATTTATGAGTTCATGAGCTAGGGTAGGTTATCTATGTGTAGAGTCGGGAAGTGGCTTGCAATGGGGGTCGGAGCCCTAAGAGGCTGCCTTGAGAAACCCATTGTAAGTCGTTTTTAATAAGTGAAAACATTTACACTAAATGAGAGAAAATGAACCTAACAAGATAATTGTATGTTCTCTCCCATGCCATGAGTGCTAGTACAGACTAGGATGGGGTAGAGAGGACGCTTGGTTACGACCTTGCATTCCATAGTATGCCTCGTCAGTACGAGAGGATACTAGTGGCCGCAGGATCAGTAGGGACCCGGGATTCCTAAGGGATTGCTCGGGTAACTTCTACATGACTTTTGCGATGACACTTTCCCGCTTGCATATTAGGTTTCCTACGTGTCTTGTGGTACCTCTGGGATTTAGATGTCGATCTTTTTAGGAACCCTTGAGTTAGCATACTGATAGGATTTCCTGGACTTAGAGAGTATTTATGATTATAGGTTTTGTTATCCTATTTTGGGACTTGAGACTATCTCCTCAGCGCGGTGGGAGTGGACCATTTAGGTTCCACGTGGTAGGGTGGTAGTGCTTTTACTCTTACCATTGAGATCCATTCCGTGGTCACCGTGGCTGGAGTTTTCGTGATTGGCATTTACCTTCACTATGTTCTTGGATTATTATGATGGATGGTTAGATTTTATGATAGATGTTTTATCATTATGGATGTATGGATGTATCATGTATGGTGAATAGTTTCATATATTTTTACTGTACTTTGTATCATGGATTTGAGGATGTTGTATCTTGATCTTTACATATGTATATTCTTTTAAGCCTTTCATACCCTGTGACATGTACAGTGGATGAATGAGCATTCCGAATTAATTTGCCAAGGAGCATTCGGAACAAATGTATATTATGGACATTGGAGTTTCTAATTATTCTTTTATATGTATGTGTTAGTTGTTAGACTTAGAATTAATTAAATTTAAACGTAACTCAACGTCTTGGGATCTTTAAGAAATGTAACTTGCAATGTATGTTTGTCGATGATTACATGTTATTTCTTCCGCTACTATTTGTTTGATGTGTATGTCATACTTTCTTACTTAAAAAAAAATTTTTTTAGCAAACTTAGTGAAACTTTAGGTTAATTCTTTTGGATCCCTTGGCGGGGCGTTACATCTGGTATCAGAGCCCTAGTTTCTACATTGGGAGCTCTGGGTATATTGGAACGCCACTAGTGTTAACTAGTTGAATAAAAATGCAAACCTTAAACTAAAACTTGAAGCTAGTTGAACTGAAACTGTATATAAACTATTAGTTACCTATTTTATTCATACTTCAACACTCAAAACTTCAAAACTGAAATTATACTTAAACTGAAATTATAGGTAAACTGAAAATTGAAAATATCTTGTTTGCAAAACATGTGTCTTTTATCTATGTATTTCAGTAGTATGTTTCATGGTTATTTTAGCATCTTGTGTCTTGGATATTATTGTAGGATGGTATCGGGGATGAGATCTTCCGTTAGGGGCCGTAGCCTTGGCCGTGGCAGAGGTCGTGGACGAGGCAGAGATGTTAGTGTTCATGAGTCTATCCATGAGAGCCCCATTCAGGAAGAGAATAGGGAAGAGCATGTCAGTGAGCATTAGGAAGAGAACCACGATGAGGGACATGCCGACTCTGAGGAGGTTGATCTGAGGCAAATGATGCAAACCCTTATTGATCGCTTACCTCCTATTCTTGAGCAGGATAGAGCACACCAGGTTGGACATGAGCATAGACACAGATCTAGGAGTCCTCAGAAGGATCGACATAGATTCATAGTATCTTCTCAGATGAAGGATCTTCAGAGGTCCAAGATCAAGCCCTTTAATGGGCAAGGTTCTGGGTATGTAGCTGAGCAGTGGCTTATTGCCCTTGACAGGATTTTTGCTATGCAGGACTTTGACAGTAATGTCAAAGCGAGGTTTGCCATTACCAATCTAGAGTTATTTGGAGCCACCTGGTGGACTATTGAGGAGAAGAAGTTGGGCATTGACATGGGTAGTGTCACTTGGGAGATTTTCTTGGAGAGTTTTCATGAGCGATTCCTACCAGAGGAATGGAAGCAGCATAGAGCAGATGAGTTCCATAACCTGAGACAGTTCACTATGACCGTTGTAGAGTATGAGCGCAAGTTCTATGAGCTCATGCCTTTTTCGGGATTCAGTGACAACCCAGCACAGTTGGCACAACATTTCATTCGAGGCTTGAACAACCATTTTATTGGGGGTGTTAAGGTATTTGAGCTTAAGACCCTCAAGGATGCGGTACATCAAGCTATCCTGGTAGAGCAGAGTATCAACTTTGGGCAAGGAGGATTTGTGGGAGCGCCTACTATAGCAGGATCTAAGGGCAACCACAATTCCGGTGGAATCAGGAAGCCTCCCTTCCCTAGGAGGAATCAGTATTCTCAGCAGCAGCCTCAGCAGCATAAGGGATTTTACCCTCAGGCACAGAGTGGTGGTGGTGGATCCAACCCTAGGATCAATCGCAATGCTCAACGTAATAGACAGAATCAGCAATCTCGACCTGCACAGAGCAACCAGTCTTTTGCTAGCAGGGGTAGCCACCAGCGGTCGAATGCACCACCTTTAGGGAGAGGATCTAGCAGAGGCACGGGATGTTATTCATGTAGACAGATTGGTCATATTGCAGCATACTGCCCACAGCGAGCATCTCAGTATTCAGGACCCAGGCCAGCGGCATCTGAGCCTATAGTCAAAAATACAGGTGGATCTCATAGAGTATTTGCAGCGGTGGATCACCGTCAGGCAGACCATCAGGGGACAGTAGTTGAGACTACAGGAGCTATCCGAGGTACACCTCTCTCTGTATTATTTGATTCAGGTGCTACAGATTCTTTCATTTCTCCATCTCTAGTTGATAAGTGTAAGCTAGAGTCGGTTAAGCAAGACCATGGTTGGCAAGTGGAACTAGCCTCAGGTGCTAAAGTTTCCACAGATTCGGTAGTTCACAAGTGTGGACTTAGCATAGGAGGGTTTGAGACTTCAGTCGATTTTCGAGTTATTCCTCTTGGCTCCTACGATGTGGTCTTAGGTATGGATTGGCTTGGCTCTCATAGGGCTAGTATTGACTGCAGAAAGAAGACCATTATGTGTCAGGATGACCAAGGGAAGGATGTTGAGATTGTGGGGATACCGAGACCTATATCCCTACGAATGATCTCTGCTATGCAACTTAAGCGAAGCTTTCGTAAGGGGTGTCAGGTATTTGCCGTTTCGGTAAATGAGCTCGATGAGGAAGAATCTACGAGGAAGACCCTAGATCACCCTATTTTACAGGAGTATGTTGATGTCTTTTCGAGTGAGATTCCAGGCATGCCTCCGAAGAGAGACATTGATTTTAGCATTGAGCTCACTCCAGGAGCAGAACCTATTTCTAGAGCTCCTTACCGTATGACCACTCAGGAGCTAAGTGAGTTGCGTTTGCAGTTAGAGGAACTTTTGGCCAAGGGTAGTATTCGACCTAGTGTATCACCATGGGGAGCTCCAGTGCTCTTTGTGAAGAAGAAAGATGGTTCTTTGCGCCTTTGCATTGATTACAGACAGCTGAATAAGGTGACAATAAAGAACAGGTACCCTTTACCTAGGATTGATGATTTATTTGATCAGATCAAGGGAGCTACAGTGTTCTCTAAGATTGATCTTAAGTCAGGATACCACCAACTTCGCATCAAGGAGGCTGATATTCATAAGACCGCCTTCCGAACTCGCTACGGGCATTATGAGTTCACAGTGGTACCCTTTGGGCTGACGAACACTCCATCAGTTTTCATGTGCTTAATGAATGGGGTGTTCCGTTCCTATCTTGATAGATTTTTTCTTGTGTTCCTCGATGATATTCTGATATATTCTAAGTCCCAAAAGGAACATGAGGAACATTTGAGTTTAGTTTTGCAGTGCTTGAGAGATAATCAACTTTATGCCAATGCGGAAAAGTGTGATTTCTTTCAATCAGAGATACAGTATTTGGGACACGTTATTTCAGGCAAAGGTATCTCTGTAGACCCTGCGAAGATCCAGGCAATAGTAGATTGGCCTGCACCCACTACTGTGTCAAAGATTCGTAGTTTCATGGGTCTAGCTGGGTATTATCGCAGATTTGTTCAAAACTTCTCCAGAATAGCACACCCTATTACCTCCCTTCAGAGGAAAGGAAAGAAGTTTCTTTGGACAGAAAAGTGTGTAGAAGCATTTCAGAAACTCAAAGAGCTTCTGACCAGTGCACCGATCTTAGCTGTACCTGATCCAGAAGGTGAGTTCATGGTGTGTACAGATGCTTCCCTCGAGGGTATTGGAGCAGTTCTAATGCAGAATGGTTGAGTGATTGCATATGAGTCACGCAAACTCAAGGATCATGAGTTGAATTATCCTACACATGACCTTGAGTTAGCAGCAGTAGTTCATGCCTTAGTGAGATGGAGACATTTCTTGTTGGGACACAGATTTGAACTACATAGCGATCATCGTAGTCTTCAGTACATATTCACGCAGCCTAATCTGAATGCTAGGCAAAGGCGTTGGATGGAGTTTTTGTACGAGTATGACTTTGAGGTGAAGTATATCCAGGGAAAGGAGAATGTCGTAGCTGATGCTTTGAGTCGCAGGAAACATGTGATATCATCTATGACTCTTAGTGTTGATTTGAGATGTCAAATACTTCAAGCACTCCCCACTGATTCATGGTATCTGGAGGTGTGCAGTGAGATCAATTCAGGGAGATCCTTGGAGGGTAAGTTTTTAGGCTATGTCCTAGAGTCAGATGGCCTTTTGAGACTTTCAGGAAGGATCTATGTGCCGCTACTGGATGAGCTTCGCATATTGATCCTATCAGAGGCCCATCGTGCACCTTACTCGGCACATCCAGGTGTCAAGAAGATGCATGCAGATTTGCGACGTTTATTCTTTTGGTCCGGGATGAAGCGTGACATTGCTGATTTTGTGGCTAGATGTCTTGAGTGTCAGAGAGTCAAGGCAGAACACCAGCATCCGGCAGGACTTTTGCAACCAAATCTCGTTCCTTCATGGAAGTGGGACATCATATCTATGGATTTCATAGTAGGATTACCTATGACTCTTCGTCGTCATGATGCTATCATGGTCACCGTTGATCGGTTGACCAAGGTGGCACATTTTGCACCAATCAGGTCTTCCTACACTACAGCTTCAGTAGCTAATGTCTTCATGCGTGACATTGTGAGACTACATGGTATTCCCCGAAAGATCATTTCGGATAGGGATCATGTTTTCACTTCCGCATTTTGGACATCACTACAGCATGATCTGGGAGCGCAGTTGAACTTCAGTTCAGCATATCACCCAGAGACAGATGGGCAGACAGAGAGAGTGAATCAGGTTCTCGAGGATATGTTGAGGATGTACGTGATGGATAGGCAGACTGATTGGGAGGACTATCTCTACCTAGTGGAGTTTGCTTACAACAATGGGTATCACAGTTCTATTGGCATGGCACCTTTCCAAGCCTTATATGGATGCCCTTGTCGTACACCTTTGAGTTGGGATAGCCTTGAGGATCGCATCCTGTTGGGCCCAGAGATGCTTCGTGACATGGAGCAACAGGTGGTACGTATCCAAGAGCACTTGACAATGGCACAGGATAGGCAGAAGAAGTATGCTGATGCTCATAGGTCAGATAAGCAGTTTTCTGTGGGAGAGAAGGTTTTCTTGAGAGTGCATCCGCGGAAGAGTCCGATCCGTTATGGAAAGGGCTCGAAGCTAGCACCTCGCTTTGTGGGACCATTCGATATTCTTGAGAGGATTGGTCCAGTTGCCTATCGTCTTGCTTTACCGCCCAGCCTTGCTCGCATTCATGATGTTTTCCATGTATCAGTACTTAGACAGTATATTCCTGATGTTGTACATATTCTTGATTGGAATGCTTTACAGGTAGAGGATGGGCAGCTGGCTTTGGAGCCAATACGTATTCTAGAGCAGCGAGAGTTGACCCTCAGGGGTCGAACCATAGAGCAGGTAAGGGTCCAATGGGACCCTACTGATGACTCTTCAGCGACATGGGAGGATGCATCTAGATTACGAGATTTATATCCCTATTTGTTTATAGGCTTCCAGGAGTAAGCCTAAGTCTAGGGGGGGTGGATGTAGTGCCTGCCCCTAGTTTACATTTTTCGAGCTACATTTATGATATGTTTGCCAAACTCTTTTAGGCCAATTTATGTTTGATGAGTAGTATCATTATTTTAGAGATTATCAGAGGATGTTTACACTCAGTTTATTATATGATGAGATTACTTGGTACTCTATATTTCGTGCATGTATGATGATTATTCAATGGTTTCAGTTATCGATGATAATTAGTTAAATGGTTCATTATTCCATGTGTTTCTTATGGATACTTACCCCATACTGCATGTGTATGGTGTGCGTGTTGTTTTATTTATGTATGGTGTTTCTGATATGGTTAAGGAAGGGAGTCGTAGTCACCTGCTAGTCGGGATCTACACGATGCATCACTTCCTGCCATTGCATGTTTAGCTTAGAATATTGTGTTTGTACATGCGTGGATTTTATGCAGGTTGCAGGTACCGGGTATCGACTTCCCTGAATTGTCAGGATGAGCGTACCCTATCGCACTGTCTCAATGGTAAGAGAGGGGAGATAAACTCTTAAGTCCAAATCCTAAACCCTTTAGCCAATTGTCCTAATTGATAATTAGGACAAGTATCTGAGTTAAGTACCCTCCGAATGCATCAAATGATGTAATTTGGTGATTATAACCCTTCTGTTTGATTTGGTATGTATTTTTCTATGATGGGTTTTCGTATGTTACTTTTTGAGTCCTTGGTGTATTTTCTATTAATTAAGTCTAATTTAAAAAAAAAAAAAAAAAAGAAGAAGGACTAATTAATGATTTAATTTAATAAGGAATTATTATGATATCTTTATATTTAATTAATTAATTAATTAATTAAATAAAAGAATTAAAGTTGGAAATTAAAGTTCAAGATATATTTAGAACAGAATAATATTTATTTAATTTAATAATAATATATTTGGAGTTCATTTTTAAATAAATGCTAAATATTATTGTTATTTAAATTAATTAAATATGTTATCAATTAGGTTCTAAAATAAATTAAAAAGTTGAAAGATATAAATTTATTAAGAATTCTAGATCGCATGATCTAATCATGAGTTAAATATAAGAATTAAATTAAAAGATTAAATTATAAAAATTAATAATGTTATTTTAATTTCTTAAAAGTGCACATAAGATTTAAAGTAATAAATTAATTAAGAATTAAAGTCAAGTTAAATTTTAAATAAAGTTATTTTATAATTCAACTTAATGTGCATGAAAGTTGAATGCAAAAGAATTAGAAAAGATAATAAAAGTTAATTTGAGTTAACTGAGTTGTGCAAAGAGTCTTCTCGAGTAAACGCACAATTAGTGCCCCGAATTGAGGAGAATTTTCTTATCACAACTTTGGGGGTTCATTTTCGGGGGATACGAATTTGGACGAGAATTAGGAGGAAGACAATTTTTGGAAGCAAATTTCAGAAGGCTGACACGAAGAAAGTCTCGAAGGGAAAGGTTATTGAGAGGAGCGAATTTGCATACAGTTTTCTGGAGGTTGCATAATAGCATCAGGATCAGGTAGGGTCTTGTGTTTTTTATCCATTAAATATGCAATTATCCCTTCCTGCCTTCTTCGTGTCTGGGATTTGAAGATCTGAATTCTCTGTGATAAAAGTTTTAAGCTTTCAATCTTGTGAAGCTATTAATTATTCGTCAATAATTTCTGTATCCATGGACTGGATGAATTAATTAGAACCCTTGTTTTCTTGATTTAGAAATTAAGATCTAATTTGATAAGGGTTTTGTTTTAATGAAATTGAAAAGTTCTAGATAAAAAAATAAAAAAAAAATAAATATATATATATATATATATTTATATTTTTCATATTTACCCTTTTGAAGAAATTGCTTTATATAAAAAAATAAAAAAAAATAAAAAAAGAATTTAACAAAATTATTTTTGTTAAAATAAAATTTATTTTATTGTTATTAGAATTAAATAAAAATCATATATATAAAAAATATATTTTAAAAAAAAATAAAAAAGTATATATATTAATGTTAGTGGGAGGGAGGGAATTACCCCGTACCCGCCCCCACTGTCGGCGCAGGCCGACAGTACCTGCGTCGCAGGTACTGCGACGGCAGGTACAGAGTACCTGCCGCCGCAGGCCCTGCGATCGCAGGTACTGCGACGGCAGGTACAGAGTACCTGCCGCCGCAGGCCCTGCGATCGCAGGCCTGCGGCCAAAGCCGACGGGCTATAAACGTTTTGAAGATTTCATTTTTTTAAATATTTTTTTTATATATATTTTTTTAATTATTAAAAAAAAAAGAATTTTATTTAATTAAAAATTTTAAATAATAAAAATTATAATATATTTAATTTTTATAATATATTAAACTTTTTAAATATTTAATAAATAAATATTAATTGTATAAAAATAGTTGTAGATTTTAATTTTGTTTAAATATTAATAAAATTAAACATTTAGTAGTGGGATTAAAATAAATAATTAGATCTAATAAATATTGATTAATTTAATTAAAATTAGTTTAATTAAGTTAATTAATAATGAATGTTATTTGACTAAATTATAAATTTGGATATTGATTTAATGTAAATTATTATAGAACTGGGTTATTCGAAAAAGGGTAGTTGTGAAAACTTTGTTACTTGAATTCGACATTAAACTAAATCACAAACCTTACCTTAACTTAAATAATATACTTTCAGATCCAATCTCTGAGACTTTGATGTTGTCTTTATACTTTGAATGTTTTGGGGTGGTTTAGCGTTGACCAGTTCAGGTTGTTACCAGAGGCTCGGGGTTTTGTGAATGTGATGTCTTGATGATTTGGTCTCGATCTTTCTTAACCTGACCATGGTAATGTGATGAAGTGCTCTATGACATGATTGTGTTTACTGTTTGTGATTGCTTTCCAGTTCCTTGTGTGAAGCTGAGATGTATGTATTTGAGAATACCTAACTTAACCATTTTTGAGTCTCAATCAGTTATATTTGATAACCATTTATGAGTCTCAATCAGTTATACTTGTATTACTTTCTGGTTGCTCATTAGAGAACCATTGGATTTTGTGACTTATCATTGATGCCTTCAGTTGCTGATAGAGAATTGTCGTGATTACTTGATTACTATTTGATGTTATCTGTTGCTCATGAAGAACTGATATATTTTGTGGATTATCTTTTTATGATATTTTCAGTTGCTCGCATAGGACTGAGATGGTTTTATTATGATTCTTTGATTTATGAGTTCATGAGCTAGGGTAGGTTATCTATGTGTAGAGTCGGGAAGTGGCTTGCAATGGGGGTCGGAGCCCTAAGAGGCTGCCTTGAGAAACCCATTGTAAGTTGTTTTTAATAAGTGAAAACATTTACACTAAATGAGAGAAAATGAACCTAACAAGATAATTGTATGTTCTCTCCCATGACATGAGTGCTAGTACAGACTAGGATGGGGTAGAGAGGACGCTTGGTTACGACCTTGCATTCCATAGTATGCCTCGTCAGTACGAGAGGATACTAGTGGCCGCAGGATCAGTAGGGACCCGGGATTCCTAATGGATTGCTCGGGTAACTTCTACATGACTTTTGCGATGACACTTTCCCGCTTGCATATTAGGTTTCCTACGTGTCTTGTGGTACCTCTGGGATTTAGATGTCGATCTTTTTAGGAACCCTTGAGTTAGCATACTGATAGGATTTCCTGGACTTAGAGAGTATTTATGATTATAGGTTTTGTTATCCTATTTTGGGACTTGAGACTATCTCCTCAGCGCGGTGGGAGTGGACCATTTAGGTTCCACGCGGTCGGGTGGTAGTGCTTTTACTCTTACCATTGAGATCCGTTCCGTGGTCACCGTGGCTGGAGTTTTCGTTATTGGCATTTACCTTCACTATGTTCTTGGATTATTATGATGGATGGTTAGATTTTATGATAGATGTTTTATCATTATGGATGTATGGATGTATCATGTATGGTGAATAGTTTCATATATTTTTACTGTACTTTGTATCATGGATTTGAGGATGTTGTATCTTGATCTTTACATATGTATATTCTTTTAAGCCTTTCATACCCTGTGACATGTACAGTGGATGAATGAGCATTCCGAATTAATTTGCCAAGGAGCATTCAGAACAAATGTATATTATGGACATTGGAGTTTCTGATTATTCTTTTATATGTATGTGTTAGTTGTTAGACTTAGAATTAATTAAATTTAAACGTAACTCAACGTCTTGGGATCTTTAAGAAATGTAACTTGCAATGTATGTTTGTCGATGATTACATGTTATTGCTTCCGCTACTATTTGTTTGATGTGTATGTCATACTTTCTTACTTAAAAAAAAAAATGTTTAGCAAACTTAGTGAAACTTTAGGTTAATTCTTTTGGATCCCTTGGCGGGGCGTTACATCAAGTAAAAGAAAAGTTGAGGACAGATAAGCATAAAGTCAAAAAACCCAAGGAAAATATAGTTTGGACACTCTGCTTCAATGGTTCCAAATGTAAATAAGGAGCTGGTACAGGTATTGAACTAATCAACCCAAAAGGTAGGTTTTTCTATGCCACATATCGATTGTAATTTAGATGCACTAACAATGGTGCAAAATACAGAGCTTTGATTCGAGGACTTCTCTTTGCATTGGAAAAAGGAGTCACCACTCTCATAATCAAAGGGGATTCTCAACTGGTTATACAATAAGTAAAATCCCTATACTCATGCAATGACAAAAGATTAATCGCTTATAGGAAAAGGGTATGGGATATAATGGATGACTTTGAAGCTCTAAACATCAAATCCATTCCAAGGAGAAATAATGTGGTAGCAGACACCCTTGCTATTTCAACTAGCACTTTGCAACCAATTGAAAGGAAAAAGTTAAAAATATTCTTACTAAAATTAGTTTCCATTCCTTCCATTCCTGAGAATATCACTAACTTTTAGGTCTTTTAGGATGATCAACATATACTCAAGTTTATTATGTGCAGTCACCATTTTCAAGGACAAGAGATTGATGATACACCTGAGGACAAGCTTGAAGATGATGAGCATGAGGATGATGATGGAATCCTTAATTTGAAAACCAAAACCATTCTAAAAGGAATGGTTGAACTTGAACACATCTTTGATCGTGACGAATCAACACTCAATGGAAGGAAAACTCAAGAGAAAGGAATCAAAGAACGTGACTCATACAATTTGGGCACTAATGAAGAATAAAAAATGGTGCAAATAGGAATAGCATGCAATCAACAAGAAAGAGATGACATGCTCAAATTGCTTACCGAGTATAAAGATGTTATTGCTTGGAGCTATGAAGAGTTAAAGACTTATGATCCTAAGATTCTCACACATGACATCTCATTGAAACCGAATGCTAAACCTTTCCGACAAAGACAATGACTAGTAAATCTTATTATCGAACCATTGATTATGAAAGAAGTTAAGAAACTTATGGATGCTAAGGTCATATTTCCTATCTGTCATTCCACATGGGTGGAAAATTTGGTTCCTGTACGGACGAAGGCTTGAGAGATTCATCTTTGTGTTGACTTTCGTAACTTGAATTTAGCATCTTAGAAGGATAAGTATCCTCTACCCTCATTAGATGAGGTATTGCAAATTGTTAATGGTTCAAAGGTGATGTCATTCTTGGATGGTCACTTTTGATATAATTAGGTGATGGTCGACAAAGAAGATAGCCTAAAGATTGCTTTCACAACAAAGTGGGAAACATTTGCTTACAAAAGGATGCCTTTTGGGTTGATTAATGCAGGAGCTACATTTCAAGGAGAAATGGATGAAGCTTTCAAAGGATTGATAAAAAATTCTATAGTCATCTACATGGATGACTTGACTATCTTTTCAAAAGATTGAAGTACTCATATTGCTAATCTAAGGCAGGTATTCAACAGATGTCATAGGTATGACATATCACTCAATCCCAAGAAATATTCATTCAGTGTTACTAAAGGGAAGCTCCTGGGACATGTTATTTTTGAAGTCAAAATGTCTATTGATCTAGATAGAGTGGAGTCTATTTTGAAGTTAGCACCTCCACACAGTCAGAAGGAATTGAAATCTTTCTTTGGAAAGATAAACTTTGTATGAAAATTCATAAGTGGTTTCGTAGAGATAGTCCACCCCCTCAATGATTTACTAAAAAAGTAGGCTAAAATAGAATGGGTACCAGAGATAAAGAAATCATTCGAAGATATTAAGATTTCCATTTTCACTGCCCTAGTTTTGGTGAGTCTAGATTACGAGATACAGTTCAAGATCTATTCCTTTGCTTCTGAACACTCTTGCACAGTGATCTTGACACAAAAAAGAGAGAAGGAAGATGAGTGACCAATTGCTTTTATGAGTTTTCCTTTGAAGAACACCGAGTTGAAATATTCAAATATTGATAAAAAATCCTTTGCATTAATCAAGCCAGTAAAGAAGTTTTGTCACTACATACTCAGAAGTAAGGTGTATGCATTTGTACCCGATCCAATAGTAAAGATGCTTTTGATGCAAAATGAACTTGGTGAAAGGAGGGGAAAGTGGATGGCCATACTCCAATAATTCAATCTCAAAATTCAATCTATGAGGTTAGTAAGAGGCCAAGGGTTATCAAAAATGATAACTAGTAACCAAGATGGAAATCAAAAGGAATTCAAATTTGATGATGAGATAGATGAAGATGATCAAAATAATATGGTTATATCACAAGTTGATATCAACCAAGGTGTGGTGATAGATGTATGGTACCAAGATATTGTCTATTATCTCTTACAAGATCAATGCCCCAAATGGATGAACAGTTCACAACGTAGAGGACTTAAGATGAAATGTGAGTCTTACAAGTTACTTGATAACAAGCTATATAAAAGGAACTACGAAGGGATTTATTTGAAATTCTTAGGATGTGAAGAAGCTAAGGATGTCTTGGAAAATTTTCATGACAAGTATGGTATGGGACATGTGTTGGCATTAAGTTATTATTGCCATTAGTGACAACACTTATCTGTATCAGTATAGCTACCAAGCTCATCACTCAGTCTACAATGTATACCGAGCATTCAACGGTAATCATGTATAGTAGTTCAAACCAAGCATTTGAGTGTTAACTAAGTGCAATGTCTATTGAGTGATGAAAGTACAGTGCCTAACCAATGATGAAAGCATAGTGCCTATTGAGTGATGAAAGCGTAGTGCCTACCGAGTGATGAAAGCGCAGTGCCTACCGAGTGATGATGAAAGTGCAGTGCCTACCGAGTGATGAAAGCACAATGCCTATTGAGTGATGAAAGCATAGTGCCTACCGAGTGATGAAAGTGCAGTGCCTATCGAGTGATGAAAACATAGTGCCTATCGAGTGATGGAAGCACAATACTTACCGAGTAATGAAAGTATAATGTTTACCAAGTGAAAGCAAGGTAAACGAAGGATTCAATTTTACCAAGTGATACTATATCCACCGAGTCTCCAATGGTTACCAAGTTCAAAAATATGTTAGGTGATTAGTATGGACTGAGCCTTCACTTCTATCGAGTGCATGATGATGCTGAGTAATGTAGTGGATGCCGAGTATTAGAAGGTCACCGAGTCAGTTCAGTGAACCTGAGTCATTTACTATTTGGCTGACTCAGTAATACTTTATTCACTTGTGTTTTAGCTGACCTTGCAATTGTAAATATTGGAATGGTATATAAGTAATGTATTATATCATTGGAAATGAGAGAATGTATGGATTAGAGCATAAAAAGAGACATGGAATGTTTGAGAAATGTAAAATGCAAATTAGCAAAAGAGCAGAGTAAGTAGCAAGGTCAGCAAGGAGCAATAAAGATCTATCAGTCACAAGAGGTGATATATACTTCAAGGATCTAATAAAAAAATTAAGTTTGTAAGTAGATCCACTGTTTCATCCTAATAGGTGAATCAGCTTTGTAAATCCTTTAATAGGGTAGACTTAACAGTCTTTGTATAAATCTCCTAATAGAGTGCATACTTAAGTGTATGTTTGTAAATCCTCTAACAAGGTGGACCTAGCAGTCCTTTTTGCTCCTAACAGGGTAGATCACCAGAAGTGGTCATTGTAAGCCTTAACAGGCCTGCTTCATACTGTAGGAAGAAGTAAGAAAACTTAAAAGAGAACAAGAAATCCAATCAATTAGGCTATGTGAAGTCTTGGAATAAAGAAACAAGGAAAATGAAGACTTAGAGGTAAGAAATAATCAATCCCTTCAGCATCAAGATCTTGTAAATCAACTATCCAATGCAAATGAAGAAATTATGAATCTGAGATCTGAAAATGAAGACCTGAGGAATGATCTGATCATTGAAAGACAAATCAATGAAAGCTTAAAAAGTGACTTGAGATCTAAAAGACAAATCAATGAAAGTTTGGAAAATGACCTAAACACTAAAAAGAAAATCAATGAGAGAATGATGAAATCTCAAGTAGACATGGCTCAATTAAACCAGCTAGGTGAGCAAAATCTTCATAGACAAAAAGGCAAAGCTAGAGTTGGTTACAAGGAAGAAGGTGAAACTTCCAAAGAAGGTGCCCAAAGGAATCAAAGGCCTACTTGTAATCACTATGGTAAGTTAGGCCACACATCAAATAGGTGTTGGAGCAATGGAAAAAGTAAATTCAATGGTAAATGCTACAATTGTAGTCAGCATGGTCATAAAGCTAATGAATGCAAGGAAAAACCAAAATTTGAAGGCAATTGTCACAAGTGTAAGAGGCATGGTCACAAGGCATTCCAATGCAGATCCAAATCATTCAATATAGCTATAAAACTTGTTAAAGCAATCTTTGGATGGGATTACAATACCTAGTGCATATGTCATTATTATGGAGAATATGGACACATTGGCAAAGACTGCTCAAGACATCACTTGAGAAAAAGAGACACAACAGTAAGATGTTATGCATGCACTGAACTCGATCACATAGCTAAAAACTACATGAATATAGGAAGAGTTGAAGATGAAAAGAAAGCTAAAGCTGAAAACATTTGGAAGCAAATAAGGCAATAGTGGATTCCAAAATCTACCGAGCAAGATAGTTCAAGTGATGGCAATGTCACTCAAGAAGTAGGTGACTCGATCATTTCCAATTAGATTCATAAAGGATATATAAATGTATCTTCAAGCTATATCTAGAGCAGTTCCATATGCAAGAAAGTAATATGATCAAATCAGTATTCTAGATACACAAAGAATCAAACAAAGCATATCTTTTGCCGAGTTGCATCTACTGAGGAAAGTCAGTTATAGGCCTTACCAAGCTGGGTCGGTAACAACTAAAAGTTTTGTTCAATCACCGAGTTGCAAGCTTCTACTGAGAAAGTAAATGATAGCCTATCAAACACTATGTCATTTTAGCTACCTTCGTACCAAGCATTTATGGCAAAAATTTTGTCAAAAAGGGCAGAATTCGATTTCATTCTTCATTGCGATTTTAGAGCTAAGAAATTTCCAGTGATTCCCAAGTAAATTCCAAGCAACTTCAAGTGATTTCAAGCAATTTTAAAGCAACAAAACTATTAAATTTTTTTCTTACACTTACAAAGAAGCAATGGCATCTGGGAGTAGTAGCAGCACCAAGGCGAAAAGAGGTTTAAAAATGCTAGTAAAGGGCACAGAATGGAAAGTGCCCAACTTCAAGATTGTTCTGGCCATTGCAGAATCACTTGACCCAAATGGAGCTCAATCACAAATTCTACCTAAGGTACTTCTTATCAATGATATTCATACTCATTTCAAATGTTCTGTTCAAGAAATTAGAAACCTAGAAATGGACAATGCCCTAGGAGAAATGTGTGTGGATGGTTCTTTGAAACCTGAATTCAAGCATCTTGAAACCAAAGGCTTGACCCATAAATCGCATATGCCTAGAAATTTCCAAACCAAACGGATTAGGTATATTTTAAGTTGGATGTACAATGGGGAACTATGTTTAGAATAGCTAGTTTTAATTACAAAGAAGATGATTAATCTCCCTATGCTTAGCAAAGCAAAAACCACTAAAACCCTAGGTCGGGAGGAGTTACAGAAGAAAACCCTAGCTGAGTGGGATGGTAGAGGTTTGAAGGGTAACATTGTATCAAATATCAAACTAAGGTTTGGCATTCATGTCATTACCTACAAAATCTATAGCTCAAGTTGATTGAATAGTGTACCTTGTGAGGCTATGGATTTGGCATTTAAAATTGTAAAGAAAAATCTTGAATTTGATCTGTCAAAATTATTGTTAAGACAACTGAATAAAAATATGGAAAGTATAAGGACTTCAAAGAATAACCCTTGTAAATTTTGTTATTTATTGACCTACTTATTTTTCTATATTCAAAAATTCTTTCCATCAAAAGGAACAGTTGTATGGAGAAAATACATTCCCATTCTTTATCAGATTAATGAGTTTGTAGCATAAATGGGTGAAAATTTTGATAGCATTATGGACAATTATTTTGAAGATTTCAAAGAGAGAATGAATAACAGGTTCTAGATTCCACCAAAATTAGTTGAGGACTATAGAGATGATATATGTTTTATGGTTGACTGTGATAAGGTATATATTCAAGCAGTCAGACCCCGAGTTGCATGGGTAAAACCTCTTCTATATGAGGTAAATATTGATGAGACCAGGGATATCATTGAAGCATTGGTCAATGAGCTAGTAGACCCAAGGCAACTAATCTTTAGAACATATGATGAGGCAAAGGCCAAAATTGAGCTTGAAATCAAGCTACCCTAGGCCATAAGCAAAGGCAAGAGGAAGATATCAAAATTAAAAACTGCTACTGGTCCTCTTATGCTTACCAAGGGAAAAGGTGAGGATGAAGAAGAAGAAGAAGGAGAAGAAGAAAAAGGAGAACATGAAACTGAAGAGGAGCAACCAAAGAAGAAAGGTAAGGTAACTATTACCAAACCTAAGAAAAAGCCCACTGCAGTATTCTCCAGAAGAACCAAAAAAGGTAAGTAGGAACCTATACTGGTCAAGCCTCCTCTCACATTCAAGGAAAGGCTTAAGCAATTAGAAGGAGCTGGCATCACAAATTTCAAGGCATTGAAATTTGAAACAAGAACTGATGTTGAGAAAATGCAGATTGAGGAACTGGTACTGAATAAAATGGGTAAATGGAAATACTCCCCCGACCAGCTTGCCTCTCAAATCTGCAAAGAACTATTGGAGAGATTGCAACTGAGATGGGAGTGAGCCACCCAAATGGTTAAAGACATATATGAGCAATCTCTGAAGAATCTCCTACCGAGTCTCACTGGAGCAGACATAAAGGTAGCAATGAAAAACCATGAAGGTAAAATGATGATGAGATTTCACACATGTTTGATCTTAATCAAATACATTGAGTGTGTTGTAAATGATGCAACAAACATGTGGAAAAACATCTATCATCTGCAAAAGCCTAGTGAAGATCCATTTGAGATTAAGGATGATGATAGCAGTGACAGTGATGATTTTGAAAGCACTCCATCCATCACAGTTACTCCAGGAGAGTTGCATGCACTTATGGAAGATAAAGAGGAAGAAGATAAGGAGGAATAAGTAAATGAGGAAGAAGACAAGGAGGAAGAAGCAAATGAGGAAGAAGAAGATCTAGTTAAAATTGCAGCAAAAGTGATTGCATCCCTTCCTCACTCTCCACCAAAAACTGTTACATCAACTATGGAGATAGCTTCTGCAATTGAGATTGTGAGCACAATTACCACATCAATTGCTCAATCTTCACTAGCCTCCTCTTAGCTCCAGGTATCTAAAATAGATGTGCCAAGCACTTCATCTATCGAGCTGTCTATCACTTCTTCAACCACTGAGTCAACCTCCTTAACTCCTTCATCATCAACTACAACAATAAGTTCTACAAATTTATATCCATAAACTCCAATAAGTTCCACAATTTTTTTTTCATCAGTTCCAGCTAGTTCTATAGTTTTGTTAGCATTATCTACATCTACTTTAAATCCAATCAGTTCAGATACTGCTATACCGAGTGTATCATCATTTTTGGGGAGCATTCCTATTTTTGATCTGGTTAATACTTCTATTGGCATTCAATCCTCAAGTCCTATCCCAATTTTTACTACTAGCCCTTCCATCTCCACTATTGTGTCTATCCCTAAGGTCAAACTAGTCATCACAAAAGTCAAACAAAAGCATCCATTAAGACTTCTGATCACTGGAAAGGAAATTCTAGAAGATATTGACTTAGACACAAAAATAGTAATTCCAAAGATTGACTATGAAAATGCTACCATTGAAGAGATGAGGTATGCTAGTCAACTAATTGAGATGAAAGCTACATAGAAGAAGTTAAGGGCTAAAAGGGATAAGGAATACAGAATCATTGAGAATGCCAAAAATATTATTACAGATGCTATAGGTGTTGAAGTAGATTCTACTCAACACATTTTGATTTAGTTAGAAGAGGCTATACAGAAATTCAATGAGGATTCTTCCGGACGAGAAAAACTTATTGAGAAAGTAGAAAAGAAATTTGATAATAAAGTGTTAGAGCACATTGCTCAAAATATAGCAATAAAGCAAGTTGAATTATCAACATTTTTGGGAAATTTTGAAAATTCTTTTAATAATGCAGCATCACTTTTTGCCAAACTTTGTGATGTTTCTAGCTTCACCAAAGAAATAAAAGATAAACTAAATAATATTGACATTGATATGAAATCAAGTGCATCAAAATTGAAGGTGGACTCCTCCTCTACAACCTCCCATCATACCAAAATCAGATATTTGGCAGATGTACAGGTAGAACTATTGAGAGAGGAAGCAAGGATCCAGTCTACACTCATAGACATCCAAAACATGATCCTTCCTATCATGGACACAATGCAGAAACATATTACTCATTGCAAAACATTGGTCCAAGAACAAAACTTCTTAGTAGCTGATCACTTGATTCAATTATAAGAAAAAGTTCAAATTGCCCTCTCCACTTGTCAAAATTTGTAGCAGACATGGGATAGTACTTTTGCAACTATTCTTAAGGTACATCAAGAATTTCTATCTCATTTTGGTGTAGCCATATAAATTGTATATATGCAGTCCTTTGGCATTATTGTCAAAAAGGGGGAGAGATTCAGAGGAAAGTCATCACTATAAGTGATAGGGGGAGTTAGCATTCAATAAAAGTTTGCATGTGTATATAAGTATATTTGTATACGTAGCAGTTCTACAAAGATAAATTTTGTAAAATCTAAATTCATTCAGTCAGTCTGTGTACATATGTTTTGGCTTATAAGTGTTTTTGTCACTAATGCCAAAGGGGGAGATTGTTGGCATTAAGTTACTATTTCCATTAGTGACAACACTTATCTGTATTAGTATAGCTACTGAGCTCATCACTCAGTCTACAATGTATACCGAGCATTTAGCAGTAATCTTGTACAACAGTTCACACCAAGCATTCTAGTGTTGACCAAGCACAATGCCTATTGAGTGATGAAAGTGCAGTGCCTACTGAGTGATGAAAGTGCAGTGCCTACTGAGTGATGAAAGTGTAGTGCCTACTGAGTGATGAAAGCACAATGCCTATCGAGTGATGAAAGCACAGTGCCTACCGAGTGATGAAAGCACAATGCTTACTGAGTGATGAAAGCACAGTGCCTACCAAGTGATGGAAGCATAGTAAATGAAAGTATAATGTTTACTGAGTGAAAGCAAGGTAAATGAAGGATTCAATTTTACCAAGTGATACTATATTCATCGAGTCTCCAATGGTTATCGAGTTTAGAACTATGTCAGGTGATTAGTATGGACTAAGCCTTCACTTCTACCAAGTGCATGATGATTCCGAGTAATGTAGTGGACGTTGAGTATCAGAAGGTCACCAAGTTAGTTTAGTGAACTTGAGTCATTTACTGTTTGACCGACTTAGTAATACTTTGTTCACTTGTGTTTTAGCCAACCTTGCAATTGTAAATATTGGAATGGTTTATATGTAATGTATTATATCATTAGCAATGAGAGAATGTATGGATTAGAGCATAAAAAGAGACATGCAATGTTTGAGAAATGTAAAATGCAAATTAGCAAAAGAGCAGAGTAAGCAGCAAGGTTAAAAAGTAGCAGTAAAGATCTATCAATCACAAGAGGTGATATATACTTCAAGGATCTAATCATAAAATTAAGTTTGTAAGTAGATCCATTGTTTCATCCTAATAGGTGAATCAACTTTGTAAATCCTTTAATAGGGTAGAATTAACAGTCTTTGTATAAATCTCCTAATAGAGTGCATACTTAAGTGTATGTTTGTAAATCCTCTAACAAGGTGGACCTAGCAGTCCTTTTTGCTCCTAACAAGGTAGATCACTAGAAGTGGTCATCTTAAGCCTTAATAGGCCAACTTCATACTACAGTAATGAAGCTTTGTAGGTATCATCCCCACCCTAATTTTACTTTCTATTTGAAAGGTTTCTGGGTCACCAAATCACTAAGTACATGTGTTATGGATGTTTTATTTCTTATATATGCAGTAGATTAGATAAGATATGATGAATGGTTAAAGTGCTGAATTGTTTAAAAGCTTTGAAGTTACCGATTCACCCCTCCCCTCTTAGTAACCTATCATATCTTGAATATTTCCAACAACATGGTTTAACAAAAGCAATAGCTCACATGATTTTAAGATCGGGTTATTTTTGGCCCTTGATATTCAGGGATACTTTTGAACATGTGCATTCTTGTCATATATACCAAACTAGTGCTAACAAAGAGAGGCACCCAACAATGCCATTACAACCAATATACGAGGTGCACCCCTTCACAAAGTGGGGATTGGATTTCATTGGTCCAGTAAACCCACCATCATCAACTGGACATGCATTCATTCTTACAGCTAAGGATTACTACACATGATGGACATAGGCAGAGACTTTCAGAAATTGCACTACTAAGGTAGTGATTGACTTTTTGGAAGAACATATTGTTACTAGATTTTGAATGCCATTCACTATTGTACGCGACAATGGGGCTACATTTGCATCTACATTCTTAACCCAATGGGCATTTGAAATTAAATTCATTATCAAGTTCTCAAAGTACTACTTGCAAGGAAATGGGGTAGTGGAGTCTACAAATAAGAACTTGATCACTGCGATAAAATGATTGTTGAAGGAGAATCCTAGGGAGTGGCATACACAACTAAAATATTCCTTGTAGATAGGTTGAGTCAGAGTTAAAAATGCCTTGGGGACTTTTCCATATCTCCTTGTTTATGGAAAAGAACCAGTGTTCCGATTAAATCTTAGGATTCCTCTTTTGAAATTCATGAGTGGGTATGTTGGAGATGCTGACAGAGTACAAATTTGATTAATGAATCTTCTAGAAATGGATGAGAAATGAATAGCTGCATTAGAGCACATGGCTAAACATCAAGCTTTTGTTAAAAGATGGTTCGACAAGAGAGCCATGATCAAATCATTCAGGATCTCTGACTTTTTCCTACTTTGGGATAAGGAAAAAGAAAAGCTAGGGAGTCATACCTAGTTTCAACGCTTGTGGACAGGCCCTTACCAAATTGTGGAGATTCTGGAAAAAATACTTTTAGGCTAAGTTCCTTACAGGAGGAATTTCTTCCTTTTCTCGTAAATGGGAAATTTCTAAAGCATTATTTTGAGGCCTTAAAAAAATAAATTAAAAAATTAGTTAGATTACATTTCCACATTTAGCTTAGATTTTCATTCCGCAAGTGTGTTTACTTTCATGTTGTGTGTTTCCTTTCAAAGTTGCATCAATCCTAGGGGGAAGGGTGTACTTGGGATTTTCTCTTAAGATTTCACTAACCACTTCTTGGTTCTGATTTTAGGAAGAGGTATTTCTTTGTCAAAATATTTGGACGATTGTGTGACTTAGACCAACCAAGCAGTGAATATTTCTTGTGGAAATAGGAGACTCTCAATTTGGAACTCAGAGGCCTAGACCACCAAGTTCTCAACACTTTACAAATTTAAAGATTTGATTGTTTAGGTGTTCTCCAATTGGAAGTCAAAGATGATGAGAATCAATCTAAGCTCTGAGTAGCTCAAATAGGAGGGGTCTCCTTGAAGGGTTGCTAAAGATCATTATTTGGTGTGAGAGTTTCCAAAAAAGTTCTAAGAGAGGAATGCAAGGGATGTTCATAAGAGATCGAATCCAAGAAATGACACTGATGTTTTGATTACACAATCTAAGTGTAGTCAGAGAAAAAAAAAAAGATAGTGTTAAGACTGAAGGATTCCAAGATCTAAAATGGAAAAATATATATTCATAAAACAAAGTATCTTTAATTCAAAATATTGCTTCATCAAAGGTAACAATTTAAATGATATGGAGCAATTACTCAAAAGCCAAAAATTGAAAGAACGTGACATCCCACCAAGAGCCCTCGAACTGACTCTCTCATCTGGTTAAGCAATTGATTGACAAAAGCCGTCGTAGAGTTCCTAAATGAATGAGCTAGGAAGAGTGGAAGATTGTTTTGAGTTGTCAGAAAACTCTGATTGACTATACCTAGACATATCAAAAGGAATTAATACACAATGCACATACTAAGTTTGAAGGTTTTGAGTTCTACAATTTTGATTGAGGAATCATTCGAAAGACACTTGGGATGTTCATAGCTTGTTTGGTGTTCGACACACATCAAAGAAATGTTTCCTAATGAAGAAATTCCTTGGTCATTTCTTCCTTTTTTTGGGGTTATTTGTTCTGGTCTCCATAACACATGCCCCATTCCTCACTAGGAATGGGGATCCCCTACCTTTTTTACTCCCAAACTCACAATTCAAGAGTTGGGAGAAGAAAAAATTTGTTTAAAAGTTGCATCCCAAAAATCCAAAAAAATCAAAAAATCCAAAAAAAATAAAAAAATAAAAAAATTCAAAAAATCAAAAAAATTCAAAAAAATCAAAAATCCAAAAAAATCAAACTCTCCCGCGCATGCATCAAGGTGCGGTGCGCTTTGTGTTTTGGTGCATGAGGAGGGAGGGCTATATAACTCATGTCCTCCCCCCTCTTTATTCATTTTTATGGTGTTCAAGTGTTTAGAGAGGGAGACGGAGAGGTAAACCCTCTCCCCACCTTTATTTTGTTGTCCCCCACACTCTCATACATGCATCTTCACACTGAATGCGGGCAGTGCTCCCGTGCAGCACGTTGAAAGTGCGTGGTGCTCCCACAGTGTCATTGACTGACCCCCACATTCTCATGTGTGCCCATGTACTGAATGTGCATGGTGCCCACACGGTGCCGCTGACTGACCCTCGTGCTCTCATGCACGCGACACCCACATGGTGCTGCCGATTGACCCCCACACTGCTACACGTGGTGTTTGCACTTGCGATTTTGTGGCCCCCCTTTTGGGGAGGCAACGTTGCACGAGACGCTTGCGTAGAGCCAGCGTGGCACTCTTGCTTGCATGGTGCATGCCTGCACCTCGACACCCATATCAGTTTGTGCCTTTTTTTTTTTTTTAAATGTTTATTTTAAAGGGTTTTAGTTATAATTTTGAAAATAAAATAAAAATAAAAAATATTTTTTGCAAAAAAAAAAAAAAAAAAAGTTAAAAAAAAAATAAAAAATAAAAAATAATTATTATTATAATATATTTTTTAAAATAAAGCGAATAAGTCTTCAAGAGGAGACATTTTTTCTTTCATTTTTTTCAACATCTATTAACTGATCGCATTTTCTTTCTTGTGATGCGTAGGTAATACAATCAGATGGCGTCTACATCTGGATTAGCAGTGAAACCAGTTGTTTACAAATTTTAAGGTGTAACTCCAAAATCATGGTTACACAATGAGTACGCTGAGATTAAAGACATAGACCTCAAGCACAGAGACTTGGGAGAATTCCTTAGAGTTTGCAACAGTCCAACAAAAAGGTCAACCTTGAGGTCCACACTAATCCATTTTGGATTAGTGAATGCAGCATCACATCCAAGGACTATATAATCAACCGAGTTGATCATGACCTTATCTCAGCATTTTGTTCCTAATGAAAGGGTGGTAAAAAGCATTACTAGAGAAGTGGTTTTAGACCTATGACCTAATAATATTGAGAGATTTTTCCATTTTCCTAGAGCTGATCAGTTCATCAGAATTTTGTATGAAGAAGCTAAGAGGTGGCATAAAGATCATTACCAGGAGGCCATTGACATCATATATTCCTTATACTTCATTGAGAAGCCACCCCAGGGAAAGACAATCAAAAAGGTGGATATGACTTGAGGATACATGAAGGATGACATTAGATATTTAATCATTCTACTAAGTAGAGTTATGGGTATACGTGTAGTGGGTCATCTCGCTCCATTCATGGTCAACTTCATTGAGAGTATCAGACATGCAAAGATGCCACTAAATTGGGCCACCACAATTAGTGAGAACTTGTGTGACTAGTTGCAGATGGTAAAGAACAAGAAGAAGTTCTACATGACTTGTTACATGGTGTATCTACTTGCAGCAAGGGGATACAACTATCCCAGGTTGTACAAAAAGGGTAGTATGCAAGACCCTAATGAATGGCCATATATAGTTTATCCTTAGTTGGTCAAGAAGAAACTCTCACTACAAAGCAAGGAGTAGATAATTGTGAACGATGCCTTCATCTTTGCCAAGATTTGATTCATTGAAGGGGATTATGAGAAGAGATTGTTCGATGAAGCCAAGGTGCAAATCATAGCTCTCGGTGCATATTTCATCTAGTTTCAGACATTCACATACATTCGGGTAGGTGGTGCATCCATCAATTTGAAGAAACTCCTGAGGTACCCAAGTGACAAGTTTGTCCTGATGGAAATATCCCGACAGATTGAGTCAGCTTATGAGAGGATCAAAAGACAATGAAGGCCTTGTTGGGATTGGCCTTTTGTAATAGGAGCATACTAGGTAAAGAGAAAGTAGGATATCTTGACTTTTGAGTGGGAATGGGAGAATTATCCTCTTGAAGAGTATAACTCTCCTCAGCCATTCTTTGACAATGTTGGTAAAGTGGAAAACCTAGTAGGAAAGGAGTTCTATCACGAGGATGCCATTGAAGATCATTGGATGAATGCCAAAAATAACTATGATGTCCATATCAGAGACTATTGTAGAATGGATCTGTATCTAGTAGAGAAGGCTCTCCATTTGACCATCTTGGATGAGATAAGGCTACATGACTCACAAGAGCTACTGGATCCCCTATTCAATACATATAAAGTTGGTAAGAGACCCATTTTGAATGCAAAAATTGATAAAGAGGAAGGAGATGATATTAATCATCGAGCGAGGCATGTCATTAGAATGAAAAAGAGTTGGATCAAGAAACCCTTTCCACTTGATCTAGTTTAGGATACAATGATCTTCCATGCACATGCTTGCCCAAAAAGAGTTAAGGGAAGGAAAGTCATAGTTCCTATCTTTGTGCTCTAGTCTCCTATCAGGCCTAAAAAAATCTACCATCTAGATCATCCAGTGGGATACTACTACCCTTCAAAGAGGAAGGGAAAGAGGAAGAGAGCCTCTCCTCAGAGGTTTCAGGTAGAGCATGTTGAAGAACAGGCCCCTTCCCAGGAAGAGGAATCAAGTCCCCAAGAGCCCCAGGCTGGTGGAGCTTCTCATATCCAAGTTGAATTTCCATTGCCTCTTGTTTTGTCAAGTTAACAAGAAGAGGGAGAAATTCCAGAGACATCCATTCCTTTGGTACATGAAGATCCTGGTTCTCCTATGGTTCCATAGAAAAAAAAGAGGATTAAAGTTAGATTGAACAAGAGGCAAAGAGTTTGTAAAAGATTAGTGCCTAACCCATCTATTCTTGAGACCATTCCAAAGGAAGAAGCAGATGAGGGGAAGATAGAATCAGATGAGGAGGGGGAGCAAGTGCCTCTACAAAGGAGAACTCAGGTGGAAAAAGCCATAGAATTGGAAAGAAGGAAGAGTACCACAAATACCTTGCCACCCACCCAAGAAGAAATGGTAGAACTCTCTTCTTCAGAAGACAAAGTACAATGATGGGTGAATGAGCAAAGGGACCAAGGTGATGATGTTCTCTCCATCCCAAATTTTTATTTCATGCCTATGGGTATAGAGTTTGTTGGAGATAAGATTAGAGATACCCTTATAGGTGAACTTCAATAGCAAGATTGGATGCAGATGCCACCCAAGACACAAGGTCCTCATCTCACTCCTCCATCTCCACCTCAGGTCATGATGGTAGATAAGGGTTTAGTAACACCTCCACCTCCAAGTTTAGAAGAAGAACATGCTCAAAAGGAACTATCATTACAAAGGAAACTAGAACCAAGGGTTATTGATGAGCCATCAAAAGAGGCACAAATAGTAGAATGTGTACAACAAGCTTTTAAGGAAGTTGAGGACCAAACTATAGGATGTACAAAAACTGAGACTACAGAAGAAGAGTCCTCACAACAAGATACTTCAAGCAAGAGTGATCCCTTCATCATCTAGAGCCAAGGCTATAGAAAGACATATCCCAAGATGGTTTCGAAAGGAAATAATGAGAAGTGCCGAGCATCAATTTCGTGCTTCAGAGGATGATATTTGTGACATTGCAGAGATTTTGAACAAGCTTCAGTCTCCATTACATGATGCAATGCCATTTGCATTCATCACTACTACACAAAACCAAGACTTATTTTCACAAGTGGCTCACCCTCCAGAAGGTACAGGTAGAAGCTATTAGTATTGAGGATTATGAAGTGAAGGATATTATATTAGGAAAGCCTACATAGGATGCATCCTGATAGATGATGACTACGGGAGTCAAGGAGGTTCTTAGCCATATGGAATTGGATGAGATTGAAATCAGAACACTTTGAAGGCAAGTTGAGATCCTAAAGGGATATCTAGCTGAAGTTATTGGTCCTCTTGATTCTGAAAACCCTGAGGAGACTTTGAATACCATTCTTAGATAAGGTGAAGGTGTATGATTTAATCTATTTTTGAGAGCTTGTCAAGATTGGTGAGACAACCTTGAAGATAAAGGTGTCAATATAATCATAGGAAGTTTGAAGTTATTACATGCTATGCAAGAGAATGTTGATAAGATCATGGCAATTTTGAGGTAGGACTTTAGTATCATGGATGAGGTACAAGCATGGAGCAATGATTTACAAATTCTACAAGCCATAAAAGGGCAAAGGTACTACATTCTAATTGATGTGTATACTGGAGAGGAGTTAGACATGATAGATAATTGGATAGAAAAGATTGCAGATGGAAATAAAGTGATGGAAACATTGCATGATGAGATACATAGGCTCAAGTACCAAGCTTGAGAGCGAGTGTGGAAGAAAAAAAGTTGTACAGTGATGTATGCTTGGAAATTTTTGAAGATGAAGAATGAGAGAAGCTATTGCCAGTTGAGGTAGTAGTGGAGAATTTTAGGAAGACTTTAGAGGAAGCATCCAGTGATGAGGACATTAGACAAGCTTTTAGAACAAAAGAAGCACTGATGGAGTTGGATACTAAATTGGGAGACTTTGTAGAAAATCAGATTGAGGTGGACAATTATAGGTAGAGGGTAAAGGACAAGTATCAGGCTTTAGATCTTCTAGATGTAGCTAAGATCACCGAGATGATAGAGAAATTCAAGGGCAAACATCCAAACATAGCTTTAGGATAAAGATGAACAAAACCTAGATGCTAGGATTTTAATTTTGACACTTAGTAAAATTTTGAGATTTTGACCCAGTCGAGGTCCACAGCTCTACAATGCTACAATTCAGAGGTGCACCAACAATTGACTGCTAGTTCCAAAAATAACATTTTCCATGCATCAGGAGTGCATTTTGATGGCAAGCTAACTCCGACAGATACCTAGTGAAGAGGCAACTTCTATTTTTGGTGTCTCCATGCACTTCCACCTTGACTAATGGCTTCCTCCTACTTTCTCTCTCATATTTTCTCTATTTTTGACATGTTAAAGGCTCATGTATCCAATTAATGAATAAAATATGGATGGAGTCCCTCTAAGCACCAGTTAGATTGTTAGTTTGTATACATTTAGTTTGTTTAAATATTTTAAAAGCATTTTATTGCATCAAGATATCTCTCACTCTCAACACAAATTGAGGAGATGATTTCTTATAAATACCCCATTGTAAAATGTAAGAAGGGGATTATTATGCAATAAAATTATGCTTTTGGTCCTAGCATTTAGAGTGTCGTTATTCTTTCCTGAATGTGTCATTATTTTGTGAATTTTATTCATGAGATTGTGATTGAGTCAAAGGTTTAATGTGTTGTTTCTTTTTGTGCAATCTTTTAGTTCTGGTGTTTGCTACATATATATGAATTCTGTTGACATAATGAGCTTGAGAAGAGATCACCCGATTGTGTCTACATAGCTTTTTGCCTCACATGAGCATAGTTTTCATGGCCTTGCGATCTGATGAAGAGTAAAACATCATTTGATTTGTTAAAGGTTCTCATCGATGATTGCATCAGTGGATTCTAGGAAGTGCTGCTCCTATTTTCATTGGTTTCCTATGGATTTATTCAAAGGTTTAACTTGCAGCATGTTGTGTCTTGTAGCTTATGTCTGTTTAGAAATTTTAGTTTCAAGTCATTTGATTTCATGTTATTTTTCTTTCAATTTTTTTTATTTTCTTTGCTAACCCCTTGTTAGAATAGGACCTCATAGTAGTTGTATTGTTAGAGTTGCATTCATTGAAAAATAGAAAATAGAAAATTATTGTTCTTTTGGTGTGATATTTTGAGACAGTGGATAGATTTACTTCAATTTCAAGATAAAAGAGTTTTAGAACCAGAAAAGGCCTCCTTTTGAACACTCACATTTATCTTTTACTGAGTGGATTTTGGTACATCGCAAGACAAATACTAAACCTTGGAGTGGATCCTTAAAAAGATTTTCTTTTCAAGAGAGGAATTATGCAATGGATTCCTATTGTTGACCTTGTGCAAAACAAACACCCAACAGTTATGAAAATGAATTTTTAGATGAGCTAAGTCCTCTCCTTCTTGCAATTCCAAACTTGACTTCTCTAAATGTAGAGAATGAGTGAACAACCCTCAACTCTTCAAAGGGACTCTAAATAGCCCCCAAACTTATCTACCCAAAATAACAATAACTCCAAACTTGACTTTAATCCTCCTATGGTCTTCACACTTGCCCCTATCATCAAGACAACCTTTTGAAAGAGTGAAAACTTGGGTAACCTCATGGAGGCAATCCATTTTTGCAAGAAAGGGAGATTGTGATATTTTAGGGGTCATAAATATTGCTAGTAAGTTTTAGAAAAGTGGAAAAGGTTCCTAACCCATACAGATACCACTTGGGCACTTGAATTATATTAATTTAAGCTTATAGGATCAATTTATGACCTATACAAGTGGCTTAAAATATTTGATCTTCAAAAAATCAAGGATGTAACCTTCCACTAAATCCTAATTAATGGGAACTAATTTAGGTTACTAACTAATCAATATTAGATTAATGGGTTACTCTACTAACACTAAATTGACATGTTGATACACATATGCATATGATGAGTGTCAATTTACACCATACGATTTAATTTTACATAACATTTGATATGTCACAAAATACATACTGATACACATATTATTAGATTAGGATACACATTAAACACCACAGAACGAGGTTTGAATCACTTTATTGGATTCAACCTTAGTCTTATAGTTTGCACATAGGGTCAATAGTGATTCTCCAATTAATCCCATGGTTAATTATCCTGCACACTCAATTCAAATATCAATAGTTTGATAACATCACATTCATATATTTAAACCAAAGTTGCATAATCACATCGATCAAAATATTAAAACTTTCATTTATATAACCTTTCTCATTTTTGCCCACATATGTAATCATCACTACTTACATAATCAAAGTATTTTCATATTCATAATTATGAATCATTTACTAAAAAATACCATCATAATGCATGCCTATACATAAAACATCAAATGACATAATTAAGCATTTTTAAAGTGAAACATCATATGACATAAATAGTATAGACAATTTCCCATCCAAAAAATAATGTTTCAAACATATTGAGTCATATTGTGTCAAAATAAAATGTATTAGATGTGATATGATGGATCGGGGTGAGGCCTCATAGAATTTACTTGTCAAACAATCCACAAAATTTTAACTATTTTGTGCTACAAAATTAAAAAGTTCAATTTTTAAAAATTTAGATCATACCAATCTAGATAAATTTGGAAGCAACGATGTTTTGTTGAAATTTTTATTGTCAAATTTTGACAAAAGCATTCTCAAAATCTAGTGATTTTTATTTTTCACAAATCATGAAAGGTAAAATAAAATACTAGAGATCTTTATTAATCACAACAATGTCATCTTCAAAACAAAAATAGAAGTGCATTGCTGAGAACCTTAAAATAGTCATGTTTAGTAATGTCTAACCAACTGAGATGATAGCTCACCCTTGCGATGGTGGTGCATGTTGTTTCCCCTACCTCCCAGATGCTTCATGTGCTTGCCAACAACCCGTGAATGTGTTTAAGTCTTATATCAGACATTTATTGCAATTATTTAATAATTTAAGAAACTATATTTAGAACCACTTTTCTCAACACTGTTACAATTCAATCTCCACAAATTTAGATATATTATCAACAATAGGGAACACAAAATTTTGATCCCAATGAAAGTTAGATTTTAAAGGGTAAATGTGGGAAATGAAAGAAAGTAATGACATTTTCTTGTGGAAAAGGACCCAATGCCTTTATTTATATAGTTTGCAACAACAAGAAAATTTAAAAGAAAGTTATGAATATTTAAGAAACATACAACAAAATTTTCATTCATAAGCCATTCCTAAAAATACTAGGCCTAAACCCTAAAAATGAACAACATAATTTCTTTGAAGCACCTTGAAAATTAAATGCAAATTTTTCCTTCTTACCACTTTCTTACAACTGCAACAAATCCAATCAATTGGTAGACATATCCAACATAAAATCAAACTATTCCTTGAAAACTGATGATAGTAAATTTCCAATTATTATCGAGTTATAGTGAGCTGTAAAAATATGTAAATCAACTTGTAACACAAATAACATTCACATAATTTTGACTCCACTATTTAACATGGAAAACCCATTAAGGGAAAAACCACATGGGATCAACAACCCAAAATTTTTACTATTCTAAAGTGATCCCTATTAGGAGACCACCTTGTTAAAGGTTACATACACTTTGTTGAAGTGACCTTGTTAGAGGATTTCACCTAAAGATAATCTATACCTTATCACTCCTTGTCTAGGACCAAAAAGAGTGGCTTGATTTAAAGGACTTAAAAACACCACTAATCGATGTTACCATATAGGATTTCACATAGTTGTTAGGTCCAATTGGTACTTCAGAGATTTTCTACTACAATGGTTAAACTATAAATAATATTAAGTGATATGTAAGAATAAAAACTATCTTTGCTTGATTAGATCTTAGTTCTTGCACATTCTCTATCTTTTACTCACTTGACTAACTCTGACTTCCACAAACTCCTTTATCTTCTCTTTCTTTGCTATGATTAGTTCACTTGGTTCTTTTCCCTTTCAACAATTTTGCATTCCAAAGCAACTTCCAATCAGCTCTCCAACTCTACCAACAACTTCAAACCATCTAAATAGGTCAACACCTTAACAACCTAAACTATCAATTTCTCCTCAAATATATTTTTCAATGCCTCCAAATCCTTCCATCTTTTGCCACTTAATCATAATCATTAATCTTAGGCTTAGAGTTGAATTCTTCCATACAATGAATTAAATACATAGAAAATACAACTTTACATCAAATTTTATTTCCACTCTTATCCTTCTTCAAATTCCTTCATTAGATCCTTCTTGATTTTTTTCCATCACTGATCTTGCAACAAACTTTGACTCTTGCATTAGACCTTCTTGAAATTTCCAAATTTCCATCAAAAGTTAGCTTTAGATTCTAATTTCTTAAACTTGTTTATCTAGCCATCACTCAGTAAACATTACATTTACTCAGGAAACATATAACTCAAGTAATATTGACTTGCTTAGGCAACACTATGTTCTCCATCTTCCTTGCAACCACTCAAGAAATACTATAGTCACTTAGTGAATACAATCTCCCTTCATTAACCTTGTAACTCAGAGAAGATTTTGATCTCCAATACTTCTCAATAATACATGATTGTAAAATAATCAAACCAATATTACATAATCATGATCCAACTCATTCAAGTATCCATTGAATACCTTACATATCAAATCTTATTTCATCATACTTTCTTCAAATCCTCTTCACCAATCAAATGATATGGTGCTTTCATAAGTTAGCATAATGTCTAGTTAATTAAGACTTTGGCATTAATGACAGTATAACAACTAATAAGACTCTTTTACATACATTCATAGGATCATTAATTACAATATCACTTGGGGCTAACAATCTCCCCCTTTGCAATTGATGGAAATACATAACATAAGATTTTACATTACAAAATATTACATAAGATAATCAAATGTATGCATTGCCAATAACACAACTTTGCAATTCAGGTTCTTCAAACTGATACTTAGTCTATATCTTCAACAACATAAAAACTTCAATATTACTCCCCCTTTGATTATGATCACTTTTTCAAGTTCACTCTTATGTCTTCTTCATATGATTATGCATATGCTCCCCTTTGTTACTCTTCTCCCCCTTTTGGGCATATTCCCCCTATTTTCATTATTCTCCCCTTCTTTGGATATATTCAACATTCGATATATTCTCCCATTTTTTCATTTTTTTCTTCCAATTATCTTGTTATTCTCACCCTTTAACAACAATGCCAAAGGTCATTACAAATTTTAGTGTGAAACTTATAAAACCTTGTAATTATCTTTGTTCCTTTCATGTATAGATTACATTAGATTCATCACAGTTAACTTCACAACTTTAGAAATTCTCCTAAAGTATGAACAGTTCTATATCAACTCCATAAGATATTTTGATTCATTCACAAATTTATGTAGCATTCAACTTCACATAGTGAATTTTGGATAAAGGTAGGACATCTCATTATAAACAACCATTTCTGTTTATTCATTCTAAACATAAGGCTGAAAATGACAAAAAGAATCTTGCATGGCTATGTTTATCTTGGCTTCTTCAATTCTTGATGTCAAAATAGTCATTGGTATACTCAACATTTCATTTTTTGGATCTTCCTTTATTTTTTTTGTCTCTTCTTTCCTTTTCTTCTTCTGAATAATCTTCTAAATAGGTTATGTAGTCTTCTTCTTGACTGGTAGGTACCATTTTTGCACTTCTAATTCCATTAGCTTTCTTAATTTTTGAAAAATTTATTGTAATTCTCTAACATTTCTTTCAACTCTACTCGCCTCATCTCTTCCTCCTTCCTCTTCCTCTCTTCCTCTTTTATTTTACTTTCTTCTTTCCTCTTCTACAAATACTTTATCAATAAATCTAGCTCTTCAAATGAGTCCATCTTTTTCCACAAATGGTTCTTTTCTTTTTTCTACCTTAATTTTTGGAAACTAGTTCCTCTTCTCAACCTACATAAACATAAACTCATAACCGCACAAATATGAAAATATTATTTTCCTAGACCTTCTGAGCTATAATAATAGATGATGCAACCAAAATTCCTCAAATAATTAACATAAACATACGAGAGAAAGAACACCAAAATAAACACTAGAACTACAAATTATTATTTATTCATCTTCCCAATTCTCTTCACCCTACAATGAGAGAAAATACAAATCCAAAATTACCATTTTTTGGGAATTTTTTCGTAAATTATTTTTTGCCATTTTTTGGTAATTTTAAAAACAACTCCAAAAATGGTGAATTTTTTTGTGAAGCTTCCTAAAACTGAGATATGATGAACTAAAAGCTAACATTTGAAATTTGAAGTAATATTTTGACGTTATTAATAAAAAATAACTTTATAAAAACTAAGAAAAGCATTAAAAGCTTTTAAAAACCACTAAAAGATCATGTATCAAAAAGTGACTAAAAGATCCTACATCGTTTAGGTAGATGGTAACCTCAAGTTTCCAAAAATTCTCCCTCTTTATCCTTTAGATAGATTATTAATATTGGAGATACCATGGCAACTAGCCCCAACTTATGATAGAGTGTGTAAACAACACAAGAAGACATGGGTTTGTTTGATCACCATTAGACCCTTCTAGGTCAAGAAGAAACATGACATAGCCACTTTTGATTTTGAATAGTATCCATACCCCTTGGAAGATTATCCAACACCTTGCCCCTACTTTGATAATATTGGGATGGTACAACATCTTATAGGGAAATAGTTAAACCAGATGTAGCAATTGAAGATCACTGGATGAACTGTGTAGATGACTATGATGTCTAGATTAGGAAGTATTGCAAGATGAGTCTATAGCTGGTAGAAATGACACTTAATTTGGAGGCACCCCTAAAGGTGTGGAACAAATATATTAATGATGTTATGGATCATTATACAATAGGGAAAAGATCTATGAGTGACCCATTATGAATGCAAAGATTGGTCAAGAAGAGAATGCTAATATCCATCATAGGGCCTAACATGTTATATAATTAACCAAGGAGTGGGTTAGGAAACCTTTCCACTTGGACATAGTTCCCCATGTTCTAACTCTACAAGAAATCATACAACCAAAGAAGGGTAAAGGAATGAAAGTCATAGTCCCTATATATCCAAAAAAGTCACTAGTAAGGCATGAGATAATATATCAACATGAAAAAGAAGTGGAGTACTTCCACAATGAGAGGGTAAAGAGTAAGAAAACAAAAATGGTTACTTAAGAAAGAACCCAACAAGAACAAGCTTATCCAAAGCTGACCCAATGAGAACAAGCTTAACCTAAGCAAGTAGAGGCTCTAGTAGAAGACAACCCAACAACCCAAGTGGAGGCCACCTTGTTAGTATCTAAGAGAGCTTGAACTAAGACAATGGTGGTGGGAGAGGAAAGGAGAAACTTGAAGAAGAAAAGTACTCTATCCCCTTAGGTTATAGAGACTCAAAATGAGGAAGAAGGGGAGAGAATTGAGTATATCCCACTCAATAGGAGAACCTAATTAGGAAGAGTTGTGAAAGAGGAAAGGAGGAAAAGCTTAAAATAACTACCACCTTCCATCTTAGAACAACAAATTCAAATAGAATCCTTGGATCAAGAAAAGGAAGGATGGACTAAAGAGATGGGAGGAGATGGGATAAATGTCTTTGATATTTCAAACTTTGATTTCATGCCAATAGGCACACAGAAGGTAGGGAAAATGATAAGGGATACCCCTTAGAATGAGTCACAAGGAGAGGATTGGGATAACTTGCCTCCCTCATGAAAAGGACCATTTAATATACCTCCTCCACTCTCAGTAAACCTTCCATCTATACTTCCTTCTTAGGAAGAACATGAAGCAGTTAAAACACCTCCTTGAGTAATATAGATTGAGAGCTAGACCATGGAAGGAGATAAGTATGTCTAGTCACACGAAGATAACATATTAGAAGAAGGAAAAATTATTGAGGAAGGAGAACAAATTTCCCCTAGAGAAGAGAATAGATCCTCGCCATAGGTAGAAACATAGAATCAATCAGCAATGCTCCTACAACAAGAGAAGACTCCAAAATAAGGTAATAAGGGGATAGGGCTAGCTTTTGAACCATCATCATCATCTTAGCACATGTACCCCATGGGAACTACTTTGGCATGGTTAAAAATGGAAGTCTTAACTTGTCAAAGGAGATATATGGAATGCATGGAGCAAGAGGGTATGGTGGAGTTGATAAAGGAAGTCAAAGTATTGTAACCTATTAAAGGTGATGTTAAGAGACTGGCTTGTATCATGAAGAACAAAAATGAAGATCTATTGGCTTAAATTGCCATCTTGCCTCCCCATACATATACTAAAGATATTTCTCCAAAAGACTATAAATGAAGGAGATAGTGTTGGGAAAGCCCATAGTTTATGCGACCAAGTTCTGATCACCATGGGCCTCAAGTAACTATTTACACACTTGGATTAGGTTGAGTAAGAGATTTTGGTATTGAGAAAGCATAATAAGTTTCTAAGGGGATATGTTAATGAGATAGTAGGCTCAATTGATCCCAACCATCCAGAGGTTTCTCTAGGGGCTTCTCTAGAGAAGAAAGAGTAAGGACAAGTTGCAGAAGAATGTGATTCATTTTTGGATGCTTGAAAAAGGTGGAATCATAGTTTTGAAGATAGAGGGATACATATAATTGAGGGTAATTTGAACCTTCTACACAACATCCAAAATAATTTCAACAAATTGGTCATAGTAATAAACCAATATTTTGGGCTAATGGATGAAGTGCATACCTAGACCAAAGAGTTGGAAGCATTGAAGACTAGCAAATGTCAAAGGTATCAGATGCTGATGGAGGTATATATAATAGAAGAATTTGATAAAATAGATGTTTGGATTGAAATGTATCAACCAATAATAGAGTCATGGTAGGATTATATGAGGATATTTAGGATATGAAGACTAAAGCTCAAAAGTAACTTTCGTAAGAAGATAAATACTATAGTGCCACCAACCTAGAGATTTTTGGGGATGAATTAAGAACTCAAATTTCTTCAGTGGAATAGTAGTACAATAGTTTAGAGCAATGTTTTAGGAAGCTTCCTCTAAAGATGATATTAGACAGATCTTCAAAACTAAAGAAGCACTACTAGAGTTAAATTCTAGGTTGGAGGATTTTGCAAATACTAGTTTAGAGATCAATAATTACCTCCAAGTGGTACATAATAAGTATGATTCCTTGTATTTTTTGGGAACTCAAGATATCATTGCCATCATCCAAAAGTTCATAACAAAACATCCAAATACCATTTTGGTCCAAAGGGAAGAAAACCCAAATGCTAGAAATTGAGTTTTTTTCACTTAGGAAATTTTTGTCATTTTGTTCACTATAAGAAGGTGTACTTTTTAGAATGTGCACTTTTCACAAGGTGCGCCAAATCAAGAGGTGTGTTGAAAATTTTGAAAGTGAAGCAGTGCACTGATAGTTAATTGCCAATTGTTATTTTTGAGCATTTCATGCACCAAAAACACATTTTTATGGTAGTTTGACTCCCATAAATACGTAGGGAAGGCCAAGCTTGCATTTTTAGAAGTCCCAGTGACTCCAAGATCTTCTCATGGCTTCTCTCTTCTTATATTATTTTTCTTTTATTTTTTTAAGTCATGTAAAGGATCATGCACCCATTAATGATTTAAATAAGGTGGAGACCTACTTAGCACTATTTAGAGAGTTAGTTTGTATATAATTAGTGTTATTTTATTAGTTTTTAGCATAGTGTTTACATTAGAAGAGATCTCACTCCTAACACAAAAAGAAGAGAGGGTTTCTTATAAATACATGGATGAAATATATACTCTAGGCTAATATTTTGATGCAATAATAAATGCTATTGGTACTCTCATTCTGAGTGTAGTAAATCTTGTAGGAGTGTTTTATATTTTTGTGAATTCATGTTCATGTATAATAATGAAGCTAATAGTTTTATTGCATTGTGATAATGCTAAGATATTTTAATTGTCATATTTTCTTTATGTTAACAAATTCCTCTATTTTAATGAATTAGAGAAAGGATCATCCTTGTTCTTACATAGTATTTTATCTAATGTGCGTGCACGTTCTGTGGTTGCACAATTTCATGAATTGTGAAACATCATTTAGTTTTCATTAAAGTTCCCAATGAAAATTGTATCAATAGAGTTCAGGAAACACTGCTCCTAATTTCATTGGTTTCTTACTAGGTCCTTTTGATAATTTAAATCATAGACATGTTGTTACTTTGGCAATTGTCCATTAGGATTACTTTGGTTTATGTCCATTAGGAATTTCCCTTTCAATAATTTGTTTTAAATCTCTCATTTCTCTATCTTTGTTATTTTCTTTTCAAACATGTGATTAAAATATGAATTCATATGGTTGCATTGATAAGAAATTGCATTCTTCATAAAATTGAAAATACAAAAATATATTGGTTTTCGTGGTTATGTTTCTTAAAAGTTGTGCAGAATTGGTAGATACCAAAAAAGGTATCCTTGTTAACATTCACATTTATCTTCAATTGAACTGTCCAATAGGTTGAAATATAGCCATTTGGAACCTTGGAGTTGGTCATTGATAAGTTTTTCAAGAAAGAGATTCATGAGAATTTTTGTCGTTAGCATCATTGAAAATGATAGCTCAACACTACTATGTACAACATATTATATATTTCCAATCATAGATCTATATTGTGTTTGATCAACCTCACTAGTAGTTTCCTCCTTTGACAATTTTACTCTATAGGTGTACTAACTGATTTTGATTCTTCCATCCCAAAAAAATTCAATATTTCCTTCTCATACTTGGATTGTGTAACATAGATGCCTTTAGGTGTTTGACAAATTTGTATGCCAATGGAATTTTTTATCTCACCAAACATTAACATTTCAAAATTAGTACTCATTTGATTAGAAAATGACTTACTCAACATATTATTTCCTCTAAATTTTATGTGATCAATAAATATTTTGGAAATTAACACCATATCTTGAGCTTTATTTTTCAAATACAAATTAGTCTTTTCACTTGTTCTAGAAAATCCTATCTTTATCAAAAAAGAGTGTAACCTTTCATTGTTAGAAATAGGAAATACTAAGGCCGGGGGGGGGGGGGGGGGAAGGTGTGGGGTGGGGAGAATCAGTAATTTAAAAACTTTAACACCAACTAAATATTATTTATTACTTTGAACCATACACAAGAAAGTAAATAAGTTATGTTGAACAATAACAATAACCATGCCCAAAGATAACTCATAACACCATATGTTGTTAACTAGGGAAACCCTGGCCAAGGGAAAACCCTAGTGGGGATGATAGCCACTAGATAATATACTGATATATTTGTTCCTTGTTAGAGGATGGACCTTGTTAGGAGTCAATTAATAAATTTAATATAGAGAGTCCTTGTTAGGAGACTTTGAATCCCTATTAGAAGATTCCAACCCTGCTAGGAGTTGTAGTACAGTAGATGCAAGATGAGCCCACTGCCCAAACATGTAGTTCCAATTACAAGAAGAGCTCATTGTCTAAACAAGAAATTAGTTCTCTAGTATATTGGTGATGTAACTTCTTTCTTGATTGATCTCTGACCTCAACTAGATCTTGGATCACAAAATTAGGTTCTCAAAAATTTTTATATATCGCTTCACAAAATTTTGTATATCACAATACAATTTATCAACACAACATATCACTTTCACATTTTAATTTTCAAGATGTGATTTGCATAAATACCATGCCTTTTCACAAATTATTTCTAGTTAGCTAAGAGCATAATATACTTTTCCAACTTAGAGTAAACATCTAGGATGTCATCCCTAATTGGTCAAGTAATTATTTTGTAAACAAAATAATTCCTTTACCTTTAATTTTGCTATTCTGTTTCACTAGTAACACATAAATATCTCTTTTCCATATAGTCTATACTAATGTCTAAGGTTATACACATCATCATAAACATGTATAATATCTCCATCTAACTTTGCTAATCATAATATGATGCAGTAACAAGTTACATGCAAAATAATACATTGATGTAAACCAATTTCATACTTAGACAATTTTTTGAGTACCAAAAGTTAATTATCTTTATTTCTAAGGTTTTCTACATGTATGTACATCATGTGTTTCCATAAGTGAAAAAAATTACATATCTTCATTAGCCAATTGTCAACAATCTCCCCCTTTGGAATTGATGGCAACAAAATAGGGAAAATTGGCTAAGTATCAAAAACATGTCCAAAACATTACAATACATCTTTTACAACTTATCCATCTTACATATGCTCCCCCTTTCAATATTTCATACCTTATAGTTTTATCTTCTCCCCTTTACCTTATTTATAATTTTCTTATGCATCTTCTCCCCCATTAACATCAATGACAAAGGTTAGAACATCAAAAACTATCAAAAACTATCCATCTACTGTCAAAAACTCTAATCATCTACCTTAAACAAATAATATCTTCATACAATCATCAAAAATTTCCTTAAGACTATTTAAACCTCTTATCCATGTATCCTTGGCTATTTCAACAAAGGTGAGAATTACACATAGGGCACATGATACAATCTCAATTGCATTAAGATTGGATTATAAAAAGTTTGAATAGGTATCCCTAGCTTTGACACACTCCTCCAACTATCTCTCAAAAATATATATCTTCGAAGCAATAGACTCTCTGAATTCTGATAATCTCTTCAAAATCTGTTCTTTTTGAAGCTCTAGTTTCTTGATATCACTATGAACATTGGCCACTTTTCCTTCAAAGTCATCAACTTTGTTAGAAGGTTGTTGTATCTAGTTTGATAGAGCTTCTAGCTCACTTAGCTTTCCTTCAATCTTATTGTCAAAATCCTTGGTCAACTTATGAGATAAGGTAAACTTAATGTACAATACCTTTTCATCTTGTTGACATTTTCAAAGTTCCTTGATGCAAGTATCCAGACTTGGAAAATCATTCTTGATATTTTGAAAAATGGTGCTAAATAGATTAGCATTATGTGAAATTTGGGCCTTTAACTCTACAACATTCAATAAATTTATAAAATTTTCATCAAAATATTTTAATACTACTTGTGCCCTTTGTTCAGGGTCTACCCCTATATGTTTGACTGCTAGAGTACTATGTAATCTGTTAATTACCTCCATTAAGATTCTTTGTAGGCTCTTCACTTTCTTGTTCTTCTCAATTGGTTTTATCAGAGATGAGATCAAGTTAGTTTGATCATCATCATCACTTTTTAGGATAGCAAGAGAAAGTGGAGTGGAAGAACTAGATGGTTTGGATTCATCTTCCCTTTGCTTCTTCTCTGCTACCTCTTTGAATCTTCTCTATTCTTTCCCTTTCTCTTCCTTTTCTTTTCTTTCTTTCTCTTTCTTTTGTTCCTCCTCTATTCTCTTCTTTCTTTCTTCCTCTACTTTCCGTTTTTTTTCTTCCTCAAATCTTCTTTTCATTTCTTCTTCAAGTGATTCTTTCTTGGCTTCTATTTTTCTCTTTTTTGCTTCTAATAGCCTCTTCTCCTCTTCAATTTTTTTTAGTTGATCTTGAATAACCTCAACCTAAGATTTAGGATCTTCAAAACTTTCAAAAGGTTAAGTATCATCAATGTTAATAGTAACATTGGTTTGATCAATTTACATTGTGTCACCACTTACTGACACTTCTGAAGTTCTAAGTGTTTCAAGCATGAACGCTAATGATATTCCTATGGGGGAGTATTGTAGATATGTTACTATGATTATATGTTACATTCGTGACTAATTTTGTCATTGATATCAACATAGTAGTTTTCTATGGTATTTGATAGAAGAACAGTGGAAAAATTAAGATGATACATATGACTAGTTAAATATTATAACTATTTGAGGTTATGGGAGATACTTTGAGTATCTGGTTTATGCAGTTAAAATCATAAGTAGAAATGACAAGTCTACAAGAAGTTATGTAAGTTTTGGTGATGTCTATTAATAAGATAGAGTTTATAGAGGCATGCTCTAGTAAACTTGTTATATCTCTTAGCAGAGTTGATATTATGAGGATCAAGGTTGAAGACATGAAGAAGACATGATGATGATGATGTGGCTAAGTTCTCTCATCATAATATTTCATGTATGGAAAGTTATTCAAGTTGCAAGGCAGAAGATTAATGTTATCACTAAGTGTAATGTGTTCTTAATATGGTCTTATAATAATAAATTGAGAAGTTCTAATAGTCAACTCAAGGAATTTGTTTGAGGATGTGGTATAAAGGAATGCCATTTTCATTTATCATGGTATGATTTTATATGGTTTTATGATTGATGATAAGAAACAATAAGAGAAGAATGTGAAGTTGAGTACAATAGTGCAAAATTGAAGGAGAATTCATTATTGAGGTTTTGCAGAGTGATTTGAGGTTTGATATTTGTATCCAAGGTTCATGACCTAGTCTACAAGGTTTGACAGTGATTGGTTTGGTTGATAGAATAAAGGAAAGAAGAACATTATAGTAAATTATATGTTTGAGTAGTGATCTCTTCTTGTAGCTAAAATTGCATGTTTGGGTAGTGTGCTCATTTTGCATACATTGTAATACAACTCCAAATAGGGTTGGCACAACTCCTAACAAGGTTAGAATCTCCTAAAAGGGATTCAAAGTCTCCTAATAGGGATTCTATGTACTTGTAATATACATCTAATAGGGTACATCCCCTAACAAGGAATATTTATATTAGTGCATCATCTTGTGGGCATCATTCCTACTAGGGTTTTCCCTTTGATCAAGGGTTTCCCTAGTCAACATATCTGGTGTAATTGTCTATGTGGATCTCAGGAAAGATAGTCCAAAGTTTGATGGAGAAAATCATGATTTCTAGAAAGAAACAATGAAGACACATCTGTTGTGTATGTGTTTGAGATATTGGATCTTGACAAAATTAGAGAAGACAATCATTGCTGAAGATGATTTGGAAACTTGTACCAAGGTAGAAAGAGATCTTTTTATGTGTGACATTAGAGCTAGAGAAGCACTATTGACTGCACTTCCTAAAATTGAGTACAATCAAGTAAAATCACTTGCTACTTCACATTTGATTTGGAAAGCTTTGGAAAATATTTTTGAAGGTGATGAACACTCTAAGAAGTTGGGACTAAAAAGTTGGATTTGTGCATTTCAAGATGCTAAAATAATGGAAGATGAATCTATAAGAACATATATAAGAAGGATATCAAAAATTACTACAGGTATTAAAGCTTAAGAAGGAACTAAAGAAGACGATGAGATCATATGAAAGATATTGAAGAATCTAACACCACCATTTAAGTCAATATTTCATATGATATAGTTATTGATATCTTGTAGAAAAGATTTCACAAAGGAGTCATTGCTTGGAAGACTTGAAGTAGTTGAGAATGAGCTTAGATAGTCCAAAGAATTGACTAGAATAGAGATAGCTTTCAATGCCCTAAATATTCAACCTAATCTATCAAGGAGCACAAGTGATAAAGGAGATTGATTAAAGGAGTAGCCCTTATGGTAAAAATAGAAAAGGGAGGTAAGAAAATATTTAAATGTTGGACTTGTGATGAATATGTCATTATGCATCTAAGTGTCCTAAAAGAGAGAAAAAATATAAGGGAAATTAAAAACCTAGAAAAGGCAGAGAGTTCTTATATGAAAATAAAGATAATGATTATGATGAACAAGTATTAAGTGCTAGTGATGATGAAATAGGGTTTGTGGAAATTAAAGAAGAAAGTCCAGAAAAAAGTAGCTTTGGTGTCACAGGTTGAGAAGAAATTTGCTTGGATAATTGACAGTGGTTGTTCACATCATATGATTGGTGATATGAACAAGAATGTTAACTTCAAAAGTTAGGATGGAGTCATTGTCAAAGTTGGAAACAATGTAGCATGCCAAGTTAAAGGTATTAGATCTATAACTCTTGATGGAAAAACCAACACTAAGGATGTGTATTTTGTTGATGGTTTAAAGCACAATCTTGTGAGTGTTGGATAATTAGTGGAAAAAGGTTATCAGTTGCAGTTCATAGGAAAGACATGCACAATCAAAGACAAAGATGGAAAGGTAATTCAAATAGGGAATAGATCTAGAGGTAATGTATTTTAGTTGAACCCTACTGAAATGACATGTTTGGTTGCAAAGGTAGATGACAATTGGTTATGGCATAAGATATTTTGTCATATAAACTTTGATAGTATTGTGAAGACTAGTAGAATGTTTGCAGTTAGAGATTTTCCAAAGATTGTAAAGCCTACTAACACAATTTGCAAGGAGTGTATTTTGGCTAGGCATAGTAGAACTTCTTTTCCCAGCAAGAAGTTTACCACTATAGTAAAGTTAGAGATTGTACATAGATCTCAACGATCCTAAAAAGACTAAAGGATTCTATAGTGAAAGGTATTTTATGATTCTAGTTGATGGTCTTTCTAGAATGATGTGGGTTGCATTTCTTAAAGAGAAATGTGAGGCATTTGATAAGTTTAAGATATTCAAGAATAGAGTTGATAATGAATCTGGTATAAAGATTAAATGTTTAAGATTAGATAGACAAAGATAATTTAATTCAAATGAGTTTAACATGTTTTGTGGAGAAAATGAACCTAAAGATAGTTATTAGCTCTAAGAACACCTGAACAAAATGACATTGTAGAGAGAAGGAACAAGTCAGTTACAGAAGCTACAACAGCTATGCTAGCCAAGAATGATGTATCCAAGAATATTGAAGAGAAGCTATAAATACAACAGTATACACTATGAACAGAGTTCAGGTTAGGAAAGACACAAATAAGACCCTTATTAACTATGGTTTGATCACTCACCTATAGATAAGTATTTTAGAATTTTTGGGAGTAAATGTTATATCAAAAGAGATGATGATATTGGTAAGTTTGATGATAGAAGTGATGAAGGTATGTTTCTTGGCTATTTATTGAAAAGAAAGGCTTATAGATGTTATAATTAGAGAACTAAGACTATTATGGAAAGTGCAAATGTGAGAATTGATGAGAAATTTAGGATACAAGAGAGAATAGTTGATTAGAATTTAGATGTTGATTTTGTTACTAAGCCAAGGAGTGATGAAGTATTTCTTGAGACTAATAATGATTTGAAAAATGAAGGAGAGCCAAGGTAGGAACAAAGCTCAAAACCTTCAATAGAGCCAAGAGTTGAGATAGCAACTCCTACTTTAGGAAAGAATATGACAAAGAATCATCCATCCTATTGAGATATGATTAAAAAGATTATTATTGAGAGAGATTATTGAAAGAAGGAGATTGTTGAAGAAGACTATGTGTTTCAATCATTATTTTGTCACTGATGTCAAACCTACCATTTTTTGGTAAGACAACTACTTATAAGATTCAAGTACTATCACTTAGTTGATTCATGAAGAGGATTTGATCAATAAGATGTAACACATGTACCTAGAGGAAAGATTGAGTTATGATTATTTCATGAAGTATAAGGATCAATTAAGACAATGATGACATGATGTATTGATAATCTACTTAAGGTTACAAAATGCTAGCTACACTAAGAAAGTTTAGAAGAAAAATTTACATAGTTTGTCTACCAAGCTTGACCGAGTGGATAGTAGGTGCCAAGAAAAGTTAGTACAAGCTGAGCATAAAGTTAGTTGGAGGAAAGTGAAAGAAAATTCTAGTTGATGCCAAGCAACCGAGTATGCGTCGAGCATCAAAAGGTTGATAATGACGAGCTGTTGCATTATGTTAAAGATTGATGATTCACTGAATCTAAGTTGACAAGTTTATTTTTTTGAAACTTGTGAATCAAGAGGAAGATAAGGTTGATGAGTTGGTGGCACATAAATTAATGTAATTCATTTTTTAGGTGAATTCAAATATATTCTAGGAGAAGTTTCTAGAAGAGACAAGATATGGGGTAGATACATTATATCCTACTTAATCCATCTGAATCCTAAATTGGATGATGGAAAATGAGCAGAAAAATATCCCAATTTACTATTTATAGGAATTTCTAGTAATGAAGCAAAGTGGTCATGCATGAGAACCTAAGGAGGATAAGGAATTAAGGGGTTTTGCTTCATCAAGTGACCCAAGAGGAGAATCTACAATGACATGTTAAGCAAGAAGGCTTAAGGAGATGAATGCTTGAAGGGTGAACAAGCTATCAAAGTTACAAAGTATGAAGGCTAAGAAGAATTAAGGACTGAATAGAGATCTATAATCTGCAAGAGAAGTTGTAAGTTATATTAGATCAAAGCTCTACTACTATTATCTAACAATTATATCAGTCTAGGGTAAATCCTTTGGATTAAGTTTGACCTAACAGTTATTTGTAAATCCTTTAATTGGACAATATTCCAAGTGAATGGCCTAAAGTCCTCTAACAAGGCTTACTTCTAATAGGGTGATTGAGATCCCTTAACTGAGTCACATTTAACAGTGTGCATTGTAACTTTTAACATGGTTGGCCTTTCATAGGGCATCACTTTAGAAGAGTGAAAAGGAGTAGCATGTTATTGGTGTTTTTTCTGAAATTGGGTTTCCATTTAAATAATTGTGTCAAATGCATTGATGAATCTATTATGTTTCATGTTTTACATTTCTACAAGTTGATTTGATAGTAACCTATAAGTTTTAAGTTATTGTATATTCTCAATGGATGCATGCATGGGTATAAATGTTTTATGGGTTCACTAAGATATGAAAAGTTTTATTTATAAATTTGGACCTTGGATAACTAATTCAAACCCCCCCCCCCCATAGTTATTCTAAAGTATTTCAACAATTGGTATCAAAGCCATCTGCTTAAGAGGACTAGTTTTAAGGTACTAGAAGCACAAAGATCGAGATGTCAAAAAGAGAAGTACCCAAGCTCAATAGAGATAAATTTCCTACATGAAAAAGTTTGATGAAGCTACACCTTGGATGACTTGGAGATCATGCACAATCTACCATTATTGATCTAGTTGGAGCCTTAACTACTGAAGATATAAAGAAGAAGAAAGAACAAAATTAGGCAATGTTGGAGATCGCCTCTACTCTAAGCTGTGTCGAATTTGATGATATCAAAGGATGTGACACCGCAAAAAAAATGTGGGATGCCCTACACACCATCTATGGAGGAGATAAAAATGTTCAAAGAGCCAAATCTAAGAGTCTTAGAGGTAAATTTAATGATATGAGAATAGAAGGTGGTGAAAATGTTTCTCAATATGTTGCTAGAATAAAAGAAGTTGTTAGAACAATAACAGGAGCTACTAGTCATATATATGATGATACTATGTTGAGAAAAGTCTTGAGAACACTACTACCTATTTATGCTATTAGAGTTTCCACAATTCATGAACTGAGATGTATTCTAGGAAATGATCTAACTCTTAAAGGTTTGGTAGGTAGGTTCAATGCTTTTGAGCTATCTAGCTTTGATAATTACAAACTTGAGAGTCTTGAATCTACTTTCAAATCCAAGTTATTATTGAAGGATTGTGATGAAGTAAAGGAAAAGAAGAAGAATAGAAAGATAAAATATGTATCTAGTGATAGTGATATAGATGAGGAAGATGTTGAACAATTAGAAGCAATATTGGAAAGAAGATTTCACAGAGGTAAAGGTAAGTTCAAAGGTAAGTTACCCATCATTTGTTTCAATTACAATGAGGTTGCTCATATTGTTGCAAGATGTACACAGAAGAAGAACTATAGAGATGGAAACAAGTACAAAAATAGAAGAGAAGATAACAACAAAGATTATAAAGATAAAGGCAAAAAGTCATGTTACATTACTGAAGAGGAAACCAAAGATGATTCTAATGAACATGATGATGAAGTGGTGTATGTTGCAATAAAGGATTAATTTGATGAAGAAGAGGCAACTACACTTGTGACTTGTATGAAAAAAATGATAGATGGATCATTGACAGTGGATGCTCACATCACATGACTGTAGACAAAAGTAAGTTCATTACCCTAAATTGTTATGATGGAAATAGTGTAAGATTTGGTAATGATGCACCATGTCTGATAAAGGGAAAAGGTTCTATCAAACTCATAGACAAGATTTCATGTGACAATGCTTACTATGTTGAAGGACTAAACTATAAAATGTTGAATCTATCACAATCAAATAATTTGGGATGCAAGGTTTGATTTTGAAACAAGACTGCTAAGATATTTGATACAAATGGGAAACTAATTGAAAAGGGTGATCAAACTAAAAGTAATCTATTCTATCTTGATATAGAAGATGCTACTTGTCTTGTTGTAAGGTTTGATAATGTATGGCTTCGACACAAAAGGTTATGTCATGTTAATTTTGATAACTTGGTTAGTATCAGTAACATGAACAAAGTTAGAGGTTTTCCTAAGTTGAAGAAGCCTGACAATGTAGTGTGCAAACAATGTTAGCTAGGCAAAATGACAAAGTCAAAATTTAAGTGTAAAGCTTATACCTTTAAAGAAATACTAGAGATTTTTCATACTGACTTGTGTGGACCAATTGAAGTGCAAAGCTACAGAGGAGATATATACATAATGTTGTTTGTTGATGATTATTCTAGGATGATGATAGTCATGTTTCTCAAATAGAAATCTAATGCTTTTCAAATGTTTAAGTGGTACTTAGCAAGAGTTGAGAAAGAAATAGGAAAAAGTTTGAAATGTTTGAGATCTAATAGAGGAGGATAAAAATGAGTTTGAGATGTTCTGTAATGAAAGAGGAATCAAAAGATAGACATCTACCCGTAGGACCCCCCCATAAAATGGAATAACTAAAGAAGAAATAGGTCTATAATGGACTCTACTAGAACACTCATGATGGAGAAAAATATTACTTTACAATAGTGGAGAGAAGTTGTAAGTACTACTATCTATACTTTGAACCACGTGCAAATCAAGAAGGCTACTCATTCAACACCTTTTGAACTATGGTATGGATATGCACTCAATGTGAACTATTTTAGGGTATTTGGAAGTAAGTGTTACATTCATAAAGATGTTAGGAATGGAAAGCTTGATGCAAAAAGTGAAGAAGGTATATTCCTTGGCTACATTACAAGAAGTAAAGCTTACAAGTGTTTGAATACTAACACTAACAAAATTGTGGAAAGTACAAATGTGAATTTTGATGAATATACAAAAGTACATGAGGCTGAACTCATGAAAGTACTAGAAAGACACAAATCATTTGTATACTTTTATGAAGGAATGTTTGCTGAAGAAGATGTTGCAAATGAAGTTGCAAACCAATAGAAAATTCACATCTTGTGAATGCCAAGTTGTATTTAGAAACCAAGTCACATTTAGATGCCAAGTTAGAAAATGAAAGAAATGCACATTCTGATTCTAAGAACAATACACATGAAAGAGATATTGAGATACCTGACAGAGATGTACATAATGATTCTGAAGCTAAAAGACAAAATGAAGAAATAAGGCCAAGATTGTCCAAATTTGTCAAAAAACATCATCTTTCTAATCAAATCATTGGAAACAAAGATGCTAGGCCAATGAAAAGAAAAAAATTGAGAAGTGAATCATGTTTTTTGAGCATGAAGGAACCCAAAATAGTGAAAGATGCATTAGAAGATGTTGATTGGTATAAAGCCATGGAAGAAGAGATTGAGCAAATAGAGAAGAACAAAACATGGAGTCTAGTTTCTAGACCAGAAGACAAGAATGTGATTGGCACCAAGTGGGTATTCAAAAACAAGCTAGATGATAATGGTGAAGTCACAAGGAATAAAGAAAGATTAGTCTACAAAGGATATGCAGAAGAAGAAGGAATAGACTATGGGGAGACATTTGCCCCTATTTCTAGAATGGAAGGAGTAAGAACTCTACTTGCTTATTCTGCATACAAAGGTTTCAAAGTTTATCAGATGGATGTTAAATCTACATTTCTGAATGACATACTTGAAGAAGAAGTTTACATAGAGAAGCCAAAAGGTTTTGTTGATGCTAACAATAAGAATATGGTATGTAGACTACACAAAGCTTTATATAGTTTGAAACAAGCACCAAGAGCATGGTATGAAAGACTTTATACTTATCTTATGAGGATTAGATTTGAAAGGATTGATGATAACAACAATTTGTACATAAAGATAGAGAAAGACAAAGGTATTTTAATATTTGAAATATTTGTTGATGATATCATATTTGGAGGACAAGATGCTTTATGTAAGGCTTTTGAAAATCAAATGAAACAAGAATTTGAAATGTCTATGTTTGGAGAGATCAAAATTTTTGTGAGTTTGTAAGTATATCAAATGAAGTATGGTATATATATCACTTAGTCAAAGTATGTCAAAGAAATATTGAAGACTTCTGGATTAGAAGATTCCAAACTAGTAAGTACACCTATGGTGATAGTACACAAGTTATCAAAGAAAGATGATTTTGCTGAGGTGAATCAAACATTATATAGGTTTATGATTGGCCAATTGCAATATGTAGTACATAGTAGACTCGATATTGCATTATATGTAGGGATAGTTACAATATTCTATACTAGTCCCTAGGAGAATCACTTAATGATTGTGAAGTGAATAATGAGATATTTGAAAGGAACAAAAGAGTTTGGTCTATACTACAAGAAGAATGAAAATTTTGAACTAAGAGCCTACACTAATGCTGATTGGGCTGGAAACATTGATGATAGAAAGAGAACAAGTGGAGGAGCATTTTTCTTAGGCAAGAGACTAGTTACATGGACTAGCAAGAAATAGAGTTGTACTTCACAATCTATTGCTAAAGCTAAATATGCTGCTACTATTGTAAACTACACAAACATTGTATGGTTCAAATAGCTACTCAAATGAATAAAGGAAGAGATCACATAACTAGTGATACTTTATTGTGATAATACAAGTGCTATCAATATATCAAAGAATCTAGTGATGCACATAAAGTCAAAGCACATTGCAATCATGTATCATTACTTCAGAGAATTAGTTCAAGATAAAGAGGTGAAGATGGAATATGTTAGCACAAAGGAGAAAATTATCGATATCTTCACAAAACCATTACCTAAGGATTCTTATGAACATATAAGAGGTAAACTAGGTGTGATACCCCTATCAAAGGCTATCTAAGAAATAGAAAGAAGTGCCATGCATCAAACAAGTTGATGTTCATTTAATCAAAGAAGTTCCATGTAGAGGATCTTACTTTAGGAGCTGCCTAAAGTAATCATAGAGCTAAAACTACAAATCAGTCAAAAGTAAGGTGACAAAGGGAGAAACTAAAGAAATTGCAAAAGCTTATATCTACATATTTTAAGATGACAAGTTTTTGGTATATGTCTTTGGCATTGTTGTCAAAGAGGGAGAGATTTATTCATCAAGACCTAAAAGGGAGAGATTCACTGATAAAGAGAGAGATAATCTACTGGTCAAGAGTCAGAGTTCAAGAGTCAAAATAGACAAAGAGATTTACTTATCAGAAAAGGAGAAAGTATATCAAAGAAAGATATCAAGGGTCAAGTCAAAACAAAGATGGAGACATTGATCAGAGAGCCAGAATGTATAATCACAAAGGGAGATACTCTATTGATCAATCTAGTACAAAAGAAAAAGGGAGAAATCCTAATCTACCTAGTAATAGGAAGATACAAGAAGGAAATCAAAGGGAGTTATAAGAAATATTTTTGTAACCTAATCAGAAGATGGAAGTTGCTGATAGAGGGAGAAATTTTGATACACATTTCTTTTTGGTATTGACTTACTATTCTAACCTAGTTAGTTTGGTTGACAAGATGTTCATAATAATTTGATTGACTTGGTTGATCAATATAGTTTTCCATCAATGCCAAAGAGGGAGATTGTTGAGATATGATTGAAAAGATCATTATTGAGAGAGATTATTGAAAGGAGGAATTTGTTGAAGAAGACTATGTGTTTCAATAATTTTTTTTCACTAATGTCAAACCTGCCATTTGCTAGTAAGACAAATACTTATAAGATTCAAGTACTATCACTTAGTTGATTGATGAAGAGGATTTGATCAATAAGATGTAATAAAAGTACCTAGAGGAAAGGTCGAGTTATGATTATGTAATGCTGTAGAAGGATTAGTTAAGATAGTGATGACATGATGTATTGATAATCTACTTAAAGTTACAAAATGCTAGCTATACTAAGAAATTTTAGAAGAATAACTTACACAAAGTTTGCCTACCAAGCTTAATCGAGTGGATAGTAGGTGTCTAAAAAAGTTAGTGCAAGCTGAGTAGAAAGTTAGTTGGAGCCTAGTGAAAGAAAATTCTAGTTGATGCCAAGCATCAGAAGGTTGATAATGCTGAGGTACTACATTATATTAAAGATTGAAGATTTGATGAATCTAAGCTAACAATTTTATTTTCTTGAAACTAGTGAACTAGGAGGAAGATAAGGTTGATGAGATGGTGGCACATAAATTAATGTAAACCATTTTTTAGGTGAATTCAAATGGATTCTAGGAGAAGTTTCTAGAAAAGACAAGATATGTGGTAGATACATTGTATCCTACGTAATCCATCCAATTCCTAAATTGGAGGATGGAAAATGAGTGAGAAAATATCCTAATTTCCTATTTATAGGAATGTTTGGTCATGAAGCAAAGTGGTCATGCATGAGAATCCAAGGAGAAGAAGGAATTAAGGGATTTGTCTTCATGAAGTGACCCAAGAGGAGAATTTGCAATGGCATGTTAAGATGGAAGGCTTAAGGAGATGAATTCTTGAAGGGTAAACAAGTTGTCAGAGCTAAAAAGTATGAAGGACAAGCAAAATTGAGGACTAAATAGAGATCTATAATCTGCAAGAGAAGTTGTAAGTTGTATAAGATCAAATCTCTACTATTACTCTCTAACAATTGTATCAGTCTAGGGTAAATCCTTTGGATTAAGGTTGACCTAATAGCAATTTGTAAATCCTTTACCTGGGTGGCATTCCAAGTGAATGGCCTAAAGTCATCTAACAAGGTTCACTTCTAGCAGATAATTGAATTCCCTTAACCAAGTCACATTTAATAGTGTGTATTGTAACCTTTAACAGGGTTGGCCTTTCATAGGGCATTACTTTAGAAGAATGAAAAAGAGTAGCTTGTTACTAGTGTTTTTTCCCAAATTGGGTTTCCACGTAAATCACTGTGTCAAGTATGTTGGTGAATCTATTATGTTTCATGCTTTACATTTTTGCAAGTTGATTTGATAGTAACCTACAAGTTTTAAGTGATTGCATAATCTCAATGGATGCATGCATGGGTATACATGTTTTATGGGTTCACTAAGATGTGAAAAGTTTTATTTATACATTTGGACCTTGGATAACTAATTCACCCCCTCTCAGTTATTCTAAAGTATTCCAACACCATGCAAGAAGATCATCAAAAGAAAGGACAAAGGTGTAATGAGAAGAAGTAGAGTAAATGAAGAACTATGTTTGATATCTCAAGTTGAACCCAAGAATGTAGATGAAGCATGCAAAAATGATTACTAGAAATAAGCCATGAAAGAGGAATTGGATCAAATAGTAAAGAATGAGGCATGGGAATTAGTCCCTAGACTATTAGACAAGAATGTGATAGGAACTAAATGGGTATTTAGAAACAAAATGAATGAAAAAGGAAAAGTTGTAAGAAATAAAGCAAGATTGGTATGTAAAGGTTACTCATATCAAGAAGGGATAGATTTTGAGGAGACTTATGCTCTAGTGGCTAAAATAAAAGTAGTAAGATTATTCTTAGCCTATGCAGGATAGAAGAAATTTAAAATATATTAGATGGATGTCAAATCAACATTTCTAAATGGAGAAATTGAAGAAGAAGTATGCATTGAGAAGCTTGAAGGATGTCCTTTGATAGGTTACAAGGACATAGTATATAGATTAAGGAAAGTATTGTATGGTTTGAAGTAAGCACCCAGAGCCTCGTATGCAAGGTTGGACAAACATTTAACAAAGCTTGGATATAGAAAAGCTATGAAAGACAATAATCTGTATTGGAAAGAAATTGATAATGGTTTGATGATTTTGGTAATATTTTTTGATGATATCATATTTGGAGGAAATGATCAAGAAAGTAAGAAGTTTTCAAAAGAGATGAAGATAGAATTTGAAATGAGTATGATAGGAGAGATGAAATATTTCCTAGGGTTACAAATTATACAAAACAAAGAAGGAATATTTATTTCTTAGACTAAGTACTTGAAGGATTTAATAAAAAGGTTTGGTTTATAAACATGCAAATCTATTGGAACACCTATGGTAACTAGACATAAGTTATCTACAAAGGATGAGACACCTATTGGTAAGTAGAAAAAGTACAAATATATGATTAGAGGATTGCAATATCTGACTCACACAAGGCTGGATATAGAAAATGTATTTGGAATTATTGCAAGATTTCAAGATGATCCAAAGAAGCACATTATGCAACAGTCAAAAGGATATTTAGATATTTGAAAGGAACATCTAAGTTTGGATTATGGTATGATAGATCTAATGATTTCACTCTAAGTGCTTATAATGATTTTGATTGGGTAGGCAATATGAATGATAGAAAAAGCACCATTGATGGAGCCTTCTTTCTTGAAGGAAGATTGGTTTCTTGGTTAAGCAAGAAGTAGGATTATACATCACAAAGTATAGTGGAAGTAGAGTATGTTGTAGTAGCAAATAATTGAAATCAAGTCATTTGGATGAAGTAGATGCTAAAGGATATAAGGGTAGAAATCAATGAACCTATTTTCATACATTGTGACAAAACAAGCATGATAAATATGTCTAAGAATATAGTATTCCATTTTAAGACCAAGCACATTTATATTAAGTATCATATGTTGAGAGAGAAAGCTGCAGAAAAGGAAATTAGATTGGAGTATGTGAGCACTAAAGAGAAGATTGCAAATATATTCACTAAGCCTCTTCCCAAAGAAACTTTTGAGTATTTGCAAAGTATGCTTGGGGTTATGCCCCTTCCTGCATTAGAGTAGAAGATGAAAGAGTGCATCAGTCTAGTGTAACAAAGCACAATTTATGTTTGGACTAAATACTAATGCTTCTTGTATGGGGGAGTATCCCTGATGGATAGAGTCATCTAGGACTCTTTTTGGATGTTGTTTTGAACAGTGTCTTTTGACACTCAAGCTAAGTAAGAATTAGTTGTTGCAGAGTGTGATGCCATAAAGTTGGTTGCTGAAACCTTTGGCATTGATGTCAATGAGGGAGAATTTTGGCATGAAAAATAACATGGAAAAATACTATGCATAACAGTTGGTACAACATGGAATGATAGTTTGATAGAAAGTACACTGAGGTATATCAATGGGGGAGAATGATTAATGAAGAGGATTTAGATGAATAGTCTTTTGTTAGTATTCTTGGAACTACATTTTTTCATCTATATTGCCATCAATGCCAAAGGGGGAGATTGCTGCAAGCATGAATGCTAATGATATTCCTATGGGGGAGTATTGTAGATATGTTACATTCATGACCAAGTATTTCATTGATGTGAACATAGTAGTTTTCTGTGGTATCTGACAGAAGAATAATGGAAAGATCAAGATGGTATAGATGACTAGTTGAATATTCTAACTATCTAACATTATGGAAGATAATTCTAAGTATCTAGTATATGAAATTAATGTCCAAATTAGAAATGAAAAGTCTGGAAGAAGTTATGTAAGTTTTGGTGATGTCTGTTCTGAGATAGAGTTTACAGAGGCATGTTCTGATAAACTTGTTATATCTCTTAGCAAAGTCAATATTTTGAGGATCAAGGTTGAGGACATGAAGAAGGCATGATGATGATGATGTGGCTAAGTTCACTCATCATAATATTTTTTGTATGAAAATTTATTCAAGTTGCAAGGCAAAAGATTAATATTATTGCTAAGTGTAACATGTTCTTCATGTGGTCCTATAATAATTAATTGAGAAGGTCTAACAGCTAACTTAAGGAATTTTTTTGAGGACATGGTATAAAGGAAGGACATTTTCCTTTATCATGGTATGATTTTATATAGTTTTATGATTGATGATAAGCAACACTAAGAGTAGAATATGAAATTGAGCAAAGTAGTACAGAAGTAAAGGAAACTTCATTATCAAGGTTTTGCTAAGTGATTTGAGGTTTGATATTTGGATCCAAGGTTTGTGACCTAGTCTATAAGGTTTGGTAGTGATTTTTTTGGTTGATATAACAAAGGAAAGAAGAACATAATAGTAAATTACATGTTTTAGTAATAAGCTCTTCTTGTAGCTAAAATTGCATGTTTGGGGAGTGGGCTCATCTTGCATACATTGTACCACAACTCCTAATAGGGTTGGTATAACTCCTAGTTGGGTTGGAATGTCCTAACAGGGATTCAAAGTGTTCTAACATGGACTCTATGTAATAAATGTTGCAATAGACTCCTAATAGGGTCCATCCTCTAACAAAGAATATTTATATTGGTACATCATCTTGTGGGCATCATTCCCATTGGGGTTTTCTCTCTGATCAAGGGTGTCCCTAGTCAACATATCTAGTGTAATTGTCTATGTGCATCTTATTATGGTTATTGTTTAATTTTATTGAATGGTTAAGTTTTTTTAAAGAAGATAAATGTTTTAACTATCAAATAACTGATTCACCCTCCCTCTCAATTATCTTGGTGGACTATTGTTTCTAACACTAGAAGTTGGTGAAGGTGTTTCCTTAAACTTGATCATCATCTAACTAATAGTTGCAGCTATTTCACTCCTTATTTTATCCTTCTCACCCACCATATATAGAAATTGTCTCTCCTTTTTTCTCAATTAAGGTGCCAAACTGTTCAACAAATTCTTGACTTGTTCCTCATCATCAGTCTTGCATATGGTCCTTATCATAGACTTTTGAAGTTCTATATCTTCTTCTTGAGATGGTGCCTTCTTCTCTATAAGTTTTTCATAGACATTTTATTTTACTATGCCTTCAATATCCTTAAGTTTTAGATTGTTAGCAATTATATATCTCATAGTAGAGATATAAATATGATCTTTCTCAATATCATTATACAAATCATAAAATTTGTTCATCTGAATGAAGTTTCCTTCATTAGCAATGACTGAGTTTATCTTCTCAATCTTTGACTTCTAAGGTTACCTTGCTTTACTTGCTGTCTAGTTAGAAATGGTAACTCTCTCTACCTATTTTTCTTCTTCTTCTTCTTCTTCTTCTTCTTCTTCTTCTTCTTCTTCTTCTTCTTCACTAGATTCCATAATTTTCAACGATATCTTTTGTAGTTTACTTAGTACAATTGCCTATTATTTGATTCTTTTAGTCTTAGTAGTCACGACTTCCACTAATCTTTCTGATTTTCTCTTCAACTCACTTGGCTATTTAGCTAACACTGTAGCATATGGAATGCTATATTTTCAAGATGTCTCTAAAATAGATACTGATAAAGGTTGCACATACATTATTCCTTGTTTCATTGTCTACCTAACTGCCTATGATTCACTTTATGTCATATCAACCTTAGTTAGAGTTTTCTTCATTATTGTCTCAATCTTCTTGTGAGATACTTTCTATAAGGATGCTTGATGGGCTAATTGGGTAATTTCTTCATAAGTCCCAAATCTATACTTAGCTTGGTCCTTCTCAGAGTTCAATAATAGATAAATATATCCATTTGCTACATCATCATTTAATTCATAACCTAAGGGATCAAGGAAGATTTCCAAGGGTCTACTACTTGAATATGAGTTAAACCTATATCAACCATAACACATATATTATTTTTAAATATTTCTACAATTTTAAGTGCAATTTTGAATCTTTGTCTCATTTCACTTTGAAATGTTCTCATTATTAAATTTTCACTATCCAATATTTTATCTGCTAGATTTCTTCTACATACATCTGTAATCTTCTCCATGGTACACTTCTCACTACTCATAATTTCAATAACTGATAAGTATGGAAATCTCTACATGAAAGAATATATAATTGATCAATGATTGAAATCTAAACACACCATTCTTGGTCCTCTTGATTTTCTCCAAGTTTTCAAGAAGTTGCATTCTCAAAATTTCACTAAAGTTAACTTGTTCCTTCTCAACACAAATCTTATAAGCTGCATTGATGAATCTTGTTGATAATTCATCAATCTTAGAACTTGCACAAATAGAGTAGGAAATGATTATGCTTAGGAATCTTACATCATCATGTTTAATGGTGTTGATCACCATGGCCTTCCCATTATAAACTAATTTTGTGTAGCTCTCAACTTTCTTCTTAACAAGTTTCTCACCTATTGGTAGACTACCTTGTTTTCTAAGACTAGTTACCTCATAAATAAGGTTAGTTGAAATGTAAACTACATTTTCTTCCATCCACAGTTTTCCATCATGAATTCTGCTTAGTATGATTTGAGTCCATTCATTAGTGTCTAATTCTTGTTAGAAGTGATATTTGAAAAGCTTTAGTTCTTTAAAATGTTCAAATCTAGGCTTTATAGTCATATCATGGTTAAAGACTATTTCCATATCTTTGTTCATATACTCGCTCCCAATAGTTTCAAACTTGTTGTTAAGATATCTTTCTAAGTCTTCCAAATACACTACATTATTCAGAGTAATAGATAATGTTGAATTAGGGCTTCCTTCTATGGGTTTCACAGAAACAACCTTCAATTTTGGTCTCTCCTCATTTTCAACATTATGAACTACTAACATATCCATTATTCTATCAAACATAAACTTTATCAAATAAATTCTACATATAAATGCTAAAATACCTCTTTTCAAAAATAGGGTTTACTTTGAAATTGCCTTGTCAAGTTGCTTCTGAGTGCTCTATGCTTTTGATTTAATCACAATGAAGTGGTAATCAAGTCTATACTCCATTTTATTTATTCAATTCAAATTTGCATTAATTGCATACTTTGCAAACATGAAAAAGCTTTCAATTGCATTCTGTAGCCAAATATTTGTTTGAAATTCTTGTTCAATCTACAAATGCTACCCAATGTTTACCATATCTTCCTTCCATCATGTCAATTATCCAAGAATCTTTGCTCCACAAAATTCTTTGTGAAAACATAGATTTCATCTTCTACTATAGAATTAACTTTCTCAGTATTAATAATACATCTTAATTCCTTCATAGCGAGTTTCGATAAGCTCCAAATTTCAAGCAATCCTAGATACCATCTAAACTTATCTCGATATACCTTTTTCCAACTTTATTACCCATATTTTGATCTCTAAATGAAGTTTCAAATTCTGGTGTTATGAACAAGCTTAATTCAACTTAGTTGAATCAAACTTGATTACTAACTTCGATCTTCTTGTCTCACCATCTAACTTTTCTTCTGAGATTTCTAATCCTTTTACAAATGCCTCATCAAGTTCTTCTCAAAGTTCACTGACTACATTTCTTTGTTCCTAATTATCTTTCTTAGTTCTAGAGTTCCTTTCATGGTTCCTTCTATCATTTCCAACATTTCTTTCATCATTCCTTCTATTTCCAAAGTTTTTTCCACTATTCCTTTTATCTCCAAAGTTTCTGTCCATTCTACAATACTTTTTTGTATGTCCAAAGTTGTTGCATAACTGCCATACTAGAGTTATACTTCTAAGATTCTACTGATCAATAGGTGCATGACAATTCTGAGCTATGTGTCCAAAGTTGCTATACTTATAACACATGATTTATCTTCTTTCTTCATAAGGTCTTCCTCTCTCAATGTCCTCTCAATAGATCTTCTTCTATCTATAGGGTTAGTATTTCTATACATTCTACTATTCCTTTTATCATTATCATATTTAGGTTTTCTACAATCAAATTATTTATGACTTATACCATCACAATTATGAGAATAAAAATCCTTAACATGATTAAATTACTTATTTGTAGAATCTCTTTTTATATGATCTATTTTATCACATGAAAAAAATGTACCTATAAATTCATACTGAGTTTCTTTAGGAGATTCCACTTGCTTTGGTTCATCCAATATTTCAACTTCCTTGTCTTGTCCAACTTCTTTAGGTTTATCAAAAGATTGATTATTCAATCTTATCATTAGATTTATTTTTTTCTTTTAGAATTGATCTAATTTCAAGTTTCTTTGCAGACATGTTAAATAGATAACCAAGACAAGACTTATCATAGGTAGGTCTCTGTATTGACATCAAATCATGAAGCTTTTCTATCCTAGAATAAAGCTTCTCAAGTTGTTTCTTGTACTGAGTTAATTCAAATTTCACAAATAGTGTTGTACTTATGAAGTTCTTCATGATCTTCTTTCAATATTTTAAATTTAGATGTCTTCTTCGCTAGATTCGTTCTAAGATCTATATTCTCAATCTTCAAATTAAATTCAACTTTGCTAGGATCATTCTTCAAAGTTAACTTTAGATTGGTAATCTTCAATTCATGCTTCAAGATCTTGTACTCAGTCTTTATCTTTGAATAATCATATCACAAGTTTCAAATTCAGTAGTTGCAGTCTTGGATTTAGATGTTCAATTTTATCCTTCAATTGTCCAATGTATACTTTGGAGTTTTCATATCTATCCTTCATCTTATCCCTTTCTTCAGTAAGGAAATCAATTAGTTCAAGTGCCTCTTCAAGGTTCTTCAATTGTTCCACATCCATAGGGATCTTACTCAAGTTGTTAAGCCTCTTCTAGGTAACTGTGCTCTGATACCAATTGTTAGAAATAAGAATTACTAGGGGGGAGGGTGTGGGTGAATCAATAATTTACAAAACTTAGTTGCCAACTAAATATTATTTATTACTTTGAACCATACATAAGAAAGTAAACAAGTAATGTTGAACAATAATAGTAACCATGCACAACGATAATTCATAACACCATATTTTGTTAACTAGGGAATCCCTGACCAAGGGAAAACCCTAGTGGGGATGATACCCATTAGATAATATACTGATATATATATGCTCCTTGTTAGAGGATGGACCCTATTAGGAGTCAATGAGAAAATTTAGTATAGAGAGTCTCTATTAGGAGACTTTGAATCTTTGTTAGGAGATTCCAACCCTATTAAGAGTTGTAGTATAGTAGATGCAAGATGAGCCCACTGCCCAAACATGATCTTCCAATTACAAGAAGAGCTCACTGCCCAAACAAGTAATTAGTCCTATGGTATATAGGTGATGTAACTTCTTTCTTGACTGATCTTTGACCTTAGCTAAATCTCAAATCACATAATTAGGTTCTCAAAACTTTGCATATATCGCTTCATAAAAGTTCACATATCACAATACAATTTCTAAACACAACATATCAATTTCACTTTTTAATTTACAAGATGTCCTTTGCATAAATACCATGCCTTTTCAAAAATTACTTCTAGTTTAGATAAGGCCATAATATACTTTTCCAACTTAGAGTAAACATCTAGGATGTTGGTCCTAATTGGTCAAGTAATTATTTTGTAAACAAAATAATTCCTTTACCTTTAATTCCACTGTTCTGTTTCATTGGTAAAATTTTACTATCTCTTTTCTATAGAGTCCATACTGATGTCCAAGGTTATACAAGTCATCATAAACATGTATAATATCTCCATCTATATTCATTAATCATAATATGATGTCAGTAATAAGTTACATACAAAATAATACATTTCTATAAACCAATTTCATATTTAGACAATTTTCTGAGTACCAAAAGCTAAGTATCTTATTTTTGAGGTTTTCTACAAGCATGTACTTCATGTGTTGCTATAAATGACAACAATTACATATCTATGTTAGCCAATTGTCAACATTGATGCCATGCTCTTAGGGATTGTTTTAGCCCATATAGTGCTTTGTTCAATTTGTAGACCATGTCCTTCTCTCTAGGTTCAATAAATCCTTTTGGTTGTTTAGTGTAGGTTTCCTCTTCAATTATTCCATTTAGATATGAAAATTTAACATCAATTTAATATACCTTGAATTTATTATATGTAGCATAAGCCAATAGAGTTCTTACTCCTTCCAATCTCACAACAAGTGAAAATGTCTCACCATAGTCAATTCTTTCTTCTTAGGCATAACCTTTGTAGACTAATCTAGCCTTGTTTCATACCACTTCTCCATTCTCATTCAATTTTTCTTCTTCTAAAAATATACTTGGTTCCAATCACATTCTTATTAGTAAGTCTCGGTACAAGTGTCCATGTGTTCTTCTTCTTAATTTGTTCAATCTCCTCATTCATAGAGTTAATCCAACACTCATCATTCAATACATATTTAATTGATCTAGGCTCAAAATCAGCTAATAGACATGTACCTTCTCTTATTTTTATTCTTTTTTGTACTCTTACAATTCTATCTCCAGTTATTTATTTAGGTGACTGGTTCTTTCTCACATATTTAGCTAATACAGGTTCAGTTCTTTGATTCCAACATTTATTTTTCTCGATGGGAGTTCAACTTCCTACTCAAGTCATGTTGTCTAGTACTTAGGTATAACTTTTTGAGACTTGATAACCACTATCTGATGCTTGAATGCAACTATCTGTTGTTTGGGCACAACTATCTATGACTTAGGTGCCAGTGTTTGATGCTCAGTAGGCTTATGATGTAACTTGGGTAGAGTATCTAGAGCATCATCATAGACATAAAAAAAATTATTATAATCTTGTGGTTCCTTCTTTCTTTCTAGATCATTCTCCTCTAAAAACTCATCAAATCTTACATTTACACTTTTAATCATCTTATTAGTATCCTTTTTAAAAATTTGCAATCTTTGCTCTTAGATGAATATCCCAAGAATATACCTTCACCTCCTTTAACATCAAGTTTACCATTCCTAACATCCTTGTGAATATAATATCCACTTCCAAATATTTTGAAAAAATTACTTTCAGTGTATGACCATACCATAGCTCATATTGTGTCTTGTTTGTTCCTTTATTCAATTGAACTTGATTAAGTGTGTAAACAATAATATTGATTGCTTCTCTCTAGAATATCTAAGAGACCTCCTTCTCAATCATCATTATCCTTGCACAATCTATGATATATCTATTTCTCCTTTCAGCAATGCCATTCTTTTGTTGAGTCCTTGGTGCAGATAACTATTATTCGATACTATTCTTAGCACAAAAGTTAGTGAATTAAATAAACATAAATTCACCACTTCTATCAAATCTTAAACATTTCAAAGGTTTTTTAGTTTTTTTTTTCAACTATTTCTTTGTACCATTTAAACATATTGAAAGCATGTGATTTCACTTTCATGAACATTACAGTCATCATCCTCGAATAATCATCCACAAACAATATAAAGTATCTATCATCATAATAACTATCAACATTAATTGGACCACATAAACCAATATGCACTAATTCCAAAATACCATTGGAAGTGTGTGACTTGCTAGAAAAACTAGACTTTTTCACCTTACTGAGATGGCATTCTTTGCACATAGCATTATCAAGATTTTTTAGAATTGGCAAGCCTCTTATTCTTTTCTTTCTACTAATTTTCTCTATATTTTCAAAGTTTACATGACACAAAATTTTATGTCATAACCACACATCCTAAATTTCTAGAAAATAAACATGTATCAACCATAGGATTAAGGTCAAATAAGTTACTTTTTATTTGCACTCCTTTTCCAATCAAATTACCTTCATCATCAAACATTTTGACCTCCCTTTTATAAAATTCTAGCTTGTGATTTGAGTTATTCAACTAAGAAAAATTCAATAAATTATATTCAAGTCCTTAAACCCAATATGCATCATCACATCTGATCTTGTCATTCATCATTAATGATCCTTTACCTTTCAACAAATATGGAACATCACTACCAAACTTAATAGCTCCACCATCATTAATTTCTTCAGTTTTTCAAACTTAGATACAGGTCATATGATGTGAACAACCACTATTAGTAATCCATGAATTATTCTTTGTAACATGTGAAATAAGGGCAGTTTCATTCTCATACCTTTCACCATCTGACTCTTCCTTGATTCCAAGATAGAACATTTCAATTACTTCCTTGTCATCATCAAAACTTGTTCGACGTGTTCTTCTTCAACAAGGTAACATGGATTCTTTCCTTTGTCTTTGTAATCTCTTTATTCCTATACTTGTAATATTTCTTGTCATTTCCATCATTTCTATCTAATTTTCCCCAGTTAGTACATTTAGCAAGAAAGTGACCAACCTCATTACATTTGAAACAAATCAAGACTAACTTACCTTTCTAGATATCTTTACCTCTTGATAACCTTCTTCCAAGCAATGCTTCAATCTCATCCAAATCATCTTTAGTTTTAGACTCACTTTATTCTTTGGATTTCTTCTCTTTCTTTAGATTGCTAGTAGTTAGTGAAGACTTAAAAGAATTTCCAATCATAATCATACTATTATCATAATTTCTTAACTCAAATGCATTCAACCAACCAACTAAACCATCGAGCATTAGATCATTACCATGCATAGCTCTTACTTCTTGAATAGAAGAAACTTTGATAACATAAATAGACAAAAGAGTTCTTAAGATTTTACTTACAATTATTTTAAGACTCCAAGATTTGTCCTCCAACAAATTTTATTAGACTCACCACATCCTTGATACAGTTGACATACTATGCAACATTCTCACCTTATTTCATTCTCATGTCATCATACTTACCTCTCAAGCTTTCAACTTTAGCTCTTTTTACATTGTCATCTTATCCATAGACAAGCTTTGGTTTATCCCACATTTTTTTTGCAATGGTACAATTCTTAACATCATCAAATTCAACATCAGTGAGAGTAGATGCAATATCAATCATCATATTGTTATGATTCCTCTTTTCATTCATTTGATCCATAGTTAGAGGACCAACATGCATAACATATTCACTTTCTAGCCAATGTGTAACATCATCATCAATACCTGAAAGATGTAGCTACATTCCATCTTTCCATGAGGAAAATTTCTCCATGTTTAGCTTTGGTGTCTCTCTTTTATGTATCTTAATCTTTTGATTAAGTTCCTTTAAACTTCTTCCTTCAAGCCCTGAGTGCTTTGATATCAAATTTTTAGATAACTAAGAGGGAGGGAGGGTGGAGGTGAATAAGTTATGTCCCATTATCTCATAGTCCCTTCAAAATTTCATTACCATTAAAGCAACATAAACATCAATAACAATAACTTCAATGCATCCAATCACTCGATTGACATATCTAGCATAAAAATTAACTTATACATGAACTTCTCTCTAAACTATTATCAAATTGTTCCTTGCATTACCGAGTATCAATAATTTTTGAGTTATTACCTAGAGATAATTTAGTTATTACCAAGTTGTAGTAAACTATAAAAACATGTAAATGATCTTGCAACACAAATAAGATTCACATAATTTTGACACCAATATTTAATGTGGAAACCCTATTAAGGGAAAAAAAACACCTGGGACTGGCAATCCAATTTTTTGTCATCTTCTAAAGTGATCTCTATTAGGAGACTATCATGTTAAAGGTTAGATACACTTTTTTAAAGTGACCTTGTTAGAGGATTTCATGAAAAGATCATTTAGATCTAATCACTTCCTGTCTAGGACCAAAAAGACTGGCCTAATTTAAAGGACTTACAAACACCACTAATTGATGTTACGATATAGGATTTCAAAAACTTGTTAGGTCCACTCAGTACTTTTGAGATTTTATGGTACAATGGTTAAATTGTAAATAATATAAAGTGATTTGTAAGAATAGTAACTACCTTTGCTTGACCAGGTCTTAGTTCTTGCACATTCTCTATCTTTTACTCACTTTTCTAACTCTAACTTCCATGAACTCCTTTCTCTACTTGGCTCACTTGGCTCTTTTCTCATTTAGTAACTTCTCATTCGAAAGGAAATTTAATCAATTCTCCAACACTAGTAACAACTTGAACTGACTCCCTAGATCAACAACTCAAAAACCTAAACTATCAATTACTTCTCCTTGAATAGATTTCTCAATTCTTCTAGATCCTTCCATCTTTTTTCACTTAATCAAAATCATCGATCTTAGATTTACAACTGAATTCCTTCATAAAAAGAATTTAGAAACATAAAAAATATAAATTTACATAGAACTCTGTGTCCATCCTTATCCTTCTTCAAATTCCTTTGTTAGAACCTTCTTGATTTTTTCCATCATTGATCTTGCAACAACATTTCACTCTCACATTAGACATTCTCAAACTTTCCAAATTTCTATCAAAAGTCAGCTTTAGTTTCTAATTTCTCAAACTTGTTCATCTAGCTTTCACTCGATAAACATTACATTTACTTGGGAAACAATGTGTTCTTCATCTTCCTTGCAATTTCTCAAGCAATAATGTAGTCACTCGGTGAATATAGTCTCCCTTCATTAACCTTGTGACTCAATTAAGCTTATCATCTTATCAATGAAACAAGATTGTAAAAAACAATTAAACCAATATTACATAATCATTTTCCAACTCATTCAAGTACCCATTGGATACCTTACATATCAACTTTGACTTCATCATACTTTCTTTAAATCCTCTTCAGCAATTGAATGAGATGATGCTTTCTTGAGTTAGTATAATGTATAGCTAATTAAGAATTTGACATCAATGATAATATAACAACTGATATGACTTTTTTACAAAAATTCATTGAATCATCAATTACTATATCTGTTGGGCCTAATAGATACATGCAATTTTTCACTAATTTTTTAAAATTTATTAGGAAAAGACTATACCATATTATAATGGAGTCACTTTCCTATTAAGAAATTTTGGCACCCATCTTTTAGTGACTTCATAGACCATGGATGGATCTCTACTCAATGCTCTTTTTCTCCTATTATGCACCATATCTTCTAGTTTCACCTACACCTCCTTCTAGGCCTTTCTAAGGCTTTCCTGTCTCCTCCTTGGGACTAGGTCAAGTAGGTTGACCTTGTGCCTGGTGGTTGTAGGATTTAGGGCCCAAAATTCCTTGAGTTTTCCAATTTTTTTATTTTGCTCCCTAGTTGGCCTAAGTTATTTTTCTATTTGAAAACTAGTATAAAAGGATGTTTGGGGGCTTTATTTTCATATCTCATTCTCAAGGAGTTGTTGAAAATTCATTAATATAGATATGTAATTTTTTTCATTTATGGAAACACATGATGTACATGCTTACAAGAAACCTCAGAAATAAAGATACTTAGTCTTTGGTAATCAAAAATTTGTCTAAGTATAGAATTTGGTATACAATAGTATATTATTTTGTTTATAACTTGTTGCTGACATCATATTGTGACTAGAAAAGTTAGATGGAGATAGTATACATGTTGGAAATGACATGTATAACCTTAGAAGTCAGTACAAACTATATGAAACAAAGATACTCATGTTTGAAGTGAAACAGGATAGTGAAATTGAAGGAGAGGATTATTTTCTTTACAAGATAATTACTTGTCCAATTAGGGCCAACATCCTAGATGTTTACTCTAAGTTGGAAAAGTGGATTGTGGTCTTAGCAGACCTAGCAATAATTTATGTAAAGTCATGGTACTTATGTAAAGAACATTTTGTGATAAGAAGTGTGCTATCATGTAATTGTGATGTTGAGCAATTGTATGCGAAATTTTATGAAAGTGATATATGCAAAGTTTAATATAAGCTATTTTTTGATTTGAGATCAAGTTGAAGATTAGAGAGTCAAGGAAGAAGTTATAGTACCTATATTTTAGAAGTTTTATTACTTGTTTGGGTAGTGGGATCTTCTTGTAATTAGAAGTGCATGTTTGGGAAGTGAGCTCATCTTGCATTTACTGTACCACAACTCCTAATAGGGTTGGAATCTCCTAATAGGGATTCAAAATCTCCTAACAAGGATTCAAAGTCTCCTAACAAGGACTCCTTATACCAAATTTTCTCATTTACTCCTAATAGGGTCCATCCTCTAACAAGGAACTTATATATTAGTATATAATCTAGTGGGTATCATCCCCATGAGGGTTTTCCCTTGGTCAGGATTTCAATAGTTAAAAAAAATGGTGTTGTGAGTTAGCTTTGTGCATTGTTACTATTACTATTCAACATTACTTTATTGATTTGTTATGCATGGTTTGAAGTAATAAATAATATCCAATTGGAGACTAAAGTTTATAGATTATTGATTCACCCCCCTAGTAATCCCTATTTCTAATAGTTGGTATCAGAGCACAATTACTTTGAAGAGGCTTCATGGCTTGAGTTAGATCCTTGTGGATATGGAATAGTTGATGAAGAACCTTGAAGAAGATCTTGAATAAATTGATCTCCTTACTAAAGAAAGAGATAAGCTAAAGGACATATATGAAGACTCCAAAGTATACGTTGGTCAATCGAAGGAAAAGATTGAACATCTCAAATCCAAGCCTGAATCTACTAAATCTGGAATTAGTGATGACGATTATTCAAAACTAAAGAGAGACTAAAAAATCTTGAAGTGTGAATTAAATATTATGAATTTAAAGTTGACATTGAGAAATGATCCTAGCAAAGTCGAATCTAATTTGAAAACTGAAAATGTAGATATTAGAGCAAGTCTAGCAAAGAAAACATTTGAATTTAAAACATTGAAAGAAGATCATGAAGAACTTCATAAGTACAATACTATTGTGAAAGGTGAATTAACTCAATGTAAGCAGCAACTTGAGAAGCTATATTATAGTAGAGAAAAAGTTGATGATTCAATGTCAATACAGAGACCTACTTATGATAAAACTAGTGTTGGTTATCTAATTAACATGTTTGTGAAGAAACTTGAGATTAGGTCAAATCCAAAAGGAAAAGACAAATCTAATGATAAGATTGAATCCAATCAATCTTTTAATAAATATTAAAAAGTTGAACAAGACAAGGAAGTTGAATTTTTTTAATGAACTAAAGCAAGTGGAATCTCCTAAGGAAACCGGGTATGAATTTAGAGATAAGTGTTTTTTATTTAATGAAATAGGTCATATGAAAAGAGATTGTACAAATAAGTCATTTAATCATGTTTTGGACTTTTATTATCATAATTTTCATGGTATGGGTCATAAATAAATTCATTGTAGGAAACCTAAGTATGATAATGATACAAGGAATAGTAGAATGTCTAGAAATACTAACCCTATAGATAGAAGAAGATCTAATGAAAGGATATCAAGTGAAAGGAGATCTTATGAAGATAGATCATGTGTTATAAGTGTAACAACTTAGGACATGTTGCTTAGAATTTTCATTCACTTGATGATCAATAGAATCCTAGAAGCAGAGCACCAATATGTTAGTTATGCAATAACTTTGAACATACAATGAAGTACTATAGAATGGACAAAAACTTTAGAGATAGAAGGAACAATGGAAGAAACTTTGAGAACAAAAGGAATGATGGAAAGAATGTCAAAAATGATAGAAGTGACCATGAAAGGAAATCCAAAACTAACAGAGACAATGAGGAACCAAGAAACATTGTCAGTGAACTTCTAGAAGAACTTAATGAGGAATTTATAAAAGGAGTAGATATCTCAAAGGAAAAGCTAGATGAGATAGGAAGATTGAAGTTAGTTGTTGGGTTTGATTAAACTAAGTTGAATTAATCTTATTCACAACATTAGAATTTGAGAACTTTATTCTGAAATTGAATTAGAGGTAACAAAGTTGGGAAAAGGTGTATCTAGTTATGTTTAGATGGTACCTGAGCTCTCTTGTAATTTGGAGCTTATCTAAACATGTTATAAAGGAATTCAGAGTTACTAGTATTACAAAAAAGATTAATTCTATAATAGAAGATGAAAAGTATGTTTTTGCAAAAAAAATTGTATAGAAAATTTTAGTAGAGTTTTTTCATGATGGAAAATAGCTATGGCTAACCTCGGGTGGCATTGGAAAATTGGACAAATGATCTTGAGCAGTTATTTGATTATAGAATGTAATTGATAGCTTTTTCATGTTTACAAAGTATGTAATTAATGAAAGTTCATGTTGATGGAATAAATAGAGTACATAATTGATTTTCAGTTCATTGTGAATACATCCAAAGTGAAGAGAACTCAAAAATGACTTGTCAGAGTGATTTTGAAGCAAACCCTATTTTCGAAAAGAGGTATTTTATCATTTTTTTGCAAATTCATTTGGTAAAAGTTCATATTTGATAGAATCATGGATATGTTAGTAGTGCACAATGTTGAGAACAAGGACATACCTAAGTTGAAGGTTTTTTCCATGAAATCTACTGAAGGAAACCTTATCTCAGTGTTACCCATTACTCTGAACAACACAGTTGAAGATGTAAGAAGTTATCTAAATAGTAAGTTTGAGTATAATGGTAGTGAATACATGAAAAAGGACATGGAATTAGTTTTTAATCATGACATGACTATGAAGCTCAGATTTGAACATTTAAAGGAACTAGATCTATTCAAATATCATTTCTATAGAGAATTAGACACAAATCATATTAAGTAAGATATATGATGGAAAACTATGAATACAAGATAATGTAATTTATATCTCTACTGACCTAATTCATGAGGTAACTAGTCTTAGTAAACAAGGAAATGTACCTATAGGTGAGAAAATGGTCAAGAAAAAAGTTGAGAGTTATACCAAAGTAGTGTATAATGGAAAGGCTATGGTGATCAACACCATCAAGAAAGATGATGTAAGATTTTTAAGTAGAATCATTGCCTATTTTGTATGTGCAAGCTCAAAGATTGATGAACTATCAATTGGATTCATCTATGCAACATATAAGATATGTGTAGAAAAGGAACAAGTAAATCTTAGTGAAATTATGAGAATGCAACTCTTAGAGAACCTAGAAAAGATCAAGAAGACAAGGAATGGTATCTTTAAATTTTAGTCATTGATCAATCACATATTCTTTCATGCACTTAAAAAATTTCCATATTTATTAGTCACTAAGATAATGAGCTGTGAAAAATGTATAATGGAGAAGATCACAGAAGTATGCAGAAGGCATCTTGCAGATAATATATTAGACAATGGTAACCTGATAATGAAAACATTTCAGAATGAATTGAAATAGAGATTCAAAATTGCACTTGCAATTGCAGATAGATTTAAAGAAGACATTTTCATTATGGTTGATACAGACTATACTTATATACAAGCATTAGAACCTTAGAAAACATTTCTTGATCCCTTGGGTTATGAATTGAATGATGATGCAATAGTTAGTTAGATTGATTTATTATTGAAATTAGGGAAAGATAAAGCAGAATACAAATTTAGAACTTATGATGAGATTACCCAATCAGCTCATCAAGTAACCATGGAGAAGGTATCACACAAGAAGATAGAGTATATTATGAAGAAAGCCTTATTAGAGAATAGTATGAATGAGAGTGAGTTTGAGGTATTCAAGAAAACTATGAAATAAGGAATACTAAATGCACAACCTTTGTTAGTATTTGTTTCAGAGACATCTTCGAAGAAAAGCATTCCATATGTAGTAGTATCATATGTGCAACCTAGTGAGTTGGAGAGAAAATTTGAGAGATTGGTGGAAGTTGTTACCAGGCAAAAGGAAAAAGACATTGTTGAAAATTGTTGACTCTAGTGATGAAGAGGAAGAAGAATAAGAGATCAAGCAAGCAAAGAAAGTGACATTGTCAAAGTAATCAATAGGAAAATCTCAACAACCCTAGAAGCTGAAGATAGAAAAGATCAACACAACTATTGCTAATGAAGGCAACTTTGTTTAGATAAACAAATTTTATGAATTGTATAATAGTTTTGAGAAGGATCAGATTGATATCTCTATTATGAGATACATTATAGTAAACAATTTGAAATTAAAAGATATTGAAGGAATAGTAAATTAGAAAGTCTATGATAGAATTATTCAGAAGAAGGCTCCTACAAGAGAAGAAGATCTAGAACTTTAGAAGTCTATACTTAGAATTATTTGCAAGAATGATAACGAAGAAGAGATTAAGAGATTGTTGAATAACCCCACACCTTACTTAAGAAATAAAGTAAGACCATTTATATTTATGGTGGGTGAAAAAGATAAACTAAGAAGTGAGACTATGGTAGCTATCAATTAGATATTGAAAAAATCAAAGGCAAAATCTCCTTTAGCACCTTGAATCCAAAAGTGTTAGTGAGCAGTGACATTACGTAGATTTATCAGACGAATGTTACCATTAACATTGATGATACTAATCCAATTGAAGGTTTTGAACTTAATGAACCAAATAATAAGGATATTGAAAATAAATTGAGGAAAATTGAAGAAAAGAAGAGGTTACTTGAAGAAGAGAAGAAGAAAATAGAGGAGGCCAAGAAAAAATTTCTTGAGGATGAGAAGAAAAGAAAGGAAGAAAATAGAGGAAGAGAAGAAAGAAAATGAAAGAAAAGAAAAGGAAAAGAAAGAAGAAGAAGAGAAAAGAATGAAAGAAGCAATGAAGAAGTAAAGGGAGGACAATACTAAACATTCTAATTCATCTACTTTGCTTTCACTTGCTAGCTTAACATCTGATGTGATGTTGTGATATTGCTATCAGGATTTAATTGTGTGATTTTGAGTCAAACTCATTGACCCATGTTTCATGAGTAGTGATTAAACATGAATCCATCTCTCACGAGAATAAATGGAACACTTAACACTCATTGAATCTAGGTGATGCTCACAGGGGTGAAGCACCAGGACTTCCCTGGAGGTCACCCATGAGAGATGGATTCATGTTGAATCACTACTCATGAAAAATGGGTCATTGAGTTTGACTCAAAATCACACAGTTAAATCCTAATAGAAATATCATAATTTGACTTGATATGGAAATTATCTCCTACTTATCATCTGATGTGATGATCAAATTGATTTGATCTCATCCCTATCTAAACTTATTTAGAAGAATAGAATAGTAAACAACCTACAAAAGACCTTGATGGAGGTTACTGACAGACTGCATAGTACTTTGGTAGTACAACACAAAGAATTAGATCCTAAATAGAGGGCACAAATAGTGCTGAAATCACTTGATGAAGAGTTTACTAACTTGTTAAATGTTGCAGAAGTAAAGGCACAGATTTCACATGATGTTAACTTGTTTATCACCATTTGTCAGAACATTAAGAGTGATTTGGTTAGTATTGATACTTGTATCAAGGAGCTTCAAAATGTCAATAGAATGGGAAAACATAGTATATTAAGTGTACTTTATCATACAAGCTAACCAAGGACATTTCTAGTCAGATAGAAGAAAATATGAGTGAGCCAAAGGCTCTATCCAACCAAATTCAACATCCATCTTGCAAAGTTGATGATTTTGAAAGAAAAGTGGCTAGTATCCATAATGATATCATGAAATTAGAACTTTGGAAGGAACAAATTTTGAAGAGGATATCAAATTTTAGAGTCTATTTCTTTCAAAGTATCTTTTGTTGAGAAATAGTTGGAAGAATGTCTCAAGGCCAAGGACACCTATTCTAACTTTTTATATTCAAATCTTAATGCAATTGCAATTGCATCATATGCTTTGTGTGCAATTATCACCTTAGTTGAATCCACAAAGGAGACATGGACTAAGGGTTTGGATAATATTAAGGCAAACTTTGATGATTACATGAAGATCCTAACAACTTAAGGAAGGACAACATTTTTGATAGTTTTGGACATTTGGACCTTTTTCATTGATGTCAAAGGGGGAGAGAAGCGCACATGAAAATTGTTAAAATTGTTAAGGATAAGGAAGATAAATATTGTAAAGTATATTGTAAGGGGGAGCATATGTAAAGATGGACAAATGTAATAAATGCAATGTTATTATACTATTTATGTAGTTTTTGTTACTTAGCCAATTTTCCCTATTTTGTTGTTGTCAATGCCAAAGGGGGAGATTGTTGAAAATTAGCTAATAGAGATACGTAATTTTTGTAATTTATGACAACACATGATGTAAATTCTTAAAAGAAACCTTAGAAATAAAGATACTTAGTGTTTGGTAATCAGAAAAATTGTCTAAGTATAGAATTTGGTAAACAAAAGTATTTTTTTTGTTTATAACTTGTTGTGACATCATATTATGAATAGAAAAGTTAGATGGAGATAGTATACATGTTGGTGATGATGTGTATAACCTCAAAAGTTAGTATGGACTGTACAAAACAAAGATACTCATGTTCAATTAGGGCAACAAAATTGAATGAAAGGATTATTTTGTTTACAAGATAATTACTTGTTCAATTAGGGCCAACATCTTAGATGTTTACTCTATGTTGGAAAAGTGGATTGTGGTCTTAGCTAACCCAATATAAATTTGTGTAAAGGCATGGTATTTATGCAAATGATATTTTGCAATAAGAAGCATGCTATAATGTAATTGTGATGTTAACCAATTGTATGTGAACTTTCGTGAAAGCAATATATGTGAAGTTTAGTATAAGATATTTTGTGATCTAAGATTGAGCTAAAGATCAAAGATCAATCAAGGAAGAAGTTGCAATATCTATATTTTAGAAGTCTAATTACTTATTTGAGTAGTAAGCTCATCTTGTAATTAGAAGTGCATGTTTGGGTAGTGAGCTGATCTTGCATTTACTGTACCACAACTCCTAATAGGGACTCCTTATACTGAATTTTCTCATGATTCCTAATAGGGTCCATATTCTAACAAGGAACTTATATATCAGTATATTATCTAGTGGGTATCATCCCCATCAAGGTTTTCCCTTGGCTAGGGTTTCCATAGTTAATAAAATATTGTGTTAAGAGTTATCTTTGTGCATTGTTACTATTACTATTACTCTTCAACATTACTTTATTGCTTTGATATGCATGGTTTAAAGTAAGAAATAATATCTAGTTGGAAACTAAAGTTTGTAGATTATTGATTCACACTCACCTCTCAATAATCCCTACTTCTAATAGGAATCTCATGTCATCAAATCATCAAGCACCCAAGCCAAGGATTTCAAGCATTCAAAGAAAGCAAGTTTTCTTCAAGTCTTTAGGGATTCTTTGTGAACATCTATTCTTCAAAATCTAATATTATAGTTGTCCATCAAGGGAGGAGATTTACATGTAGGCATTCATTATCTTCTTCATCAATGTACACTTACATCCATGGATTCGTGATGTGGTTATGGTAGATCCATTGCAATTATGGAGATATCCTACATCCTCCATATCAAATTCAACATTTACAACATACAAAAAGGAAAAATCATTATTGATAAGGGTTTTTACAAGAAAGGTGAATATTTACATTTATCATGTTTCCTTTCATAAATTATCATTTACTTTTCAAGGTTGATTCCTTAGTCTAGGGCTTGTCTAAAGGAATCCCTCCCATAAAAAATCCCCAAAACCATGTTTATCTATGTGTAGGAGCAAGATTGATTTTTTTTGCATTCAGATCTAGAAATAAATCCTTAGTATATTCTTGGAGAAGTTGATTCAACTTTGCTACAATTTCATTGGATTATATCAACTTCATGGGAATCAGTCCTTCTAGGTTGACTTGGTCCTTTCTGTTGGACTAAGATAATCAACCAAGCAAGTGGTGAGTAATAAACTCAAACATCGAGTTGGAATATTGTCTTTCTATTGATTAGAAGCCAATTAACAAGAAGTCACAAAATGTTGCAAGTGCAACTACAGGTAGACTAGCATATCGGTCAAGACAATAGAATGAAGAAGAAGTGAGAAATATGAAACAAAGCTAACCTAGTCACCATTGATGTAACGATATGTTAGAAGGTTTGTACATGACATGACATGCAATAGAGAAGAGTGGAAGAATATAATAGGAGCATGCAAAGTTCCATATTTGAAAGTAAAGTTGTAGATGAAACAACCCAACCTATAAGCATTGACACCTATGGATAGGTAGTCATAGGTGTCTTGTGATTATGTTCACTATGCAATTCAAAATTCAAATTATAGTTTGAGTGGGATACCGTTAGGGTTTCCATTTGTAGTCTACTAGATTGATTTAAGGATCACTTGAAATTTTTTTGGTTGTTATTGGATAAGAAAAAGAGTAGAAGAATACCATTAAAAAACCAAAGTCAAATTTTTTTTTGTGACTATAATTATAAAAACCAAAAAATCCATTAGAGGAGAATAGTTTTTTACAATGAAATGGAGCAAGTATGAAGAGCATGAGAGGAAGAAATGTACAGTGAAGAAGGAAGGTCAACTAAACTAGAGTAGTAGAGGAAGATTAGAGTATCTTTGAGAAGATAAAATATAGGATCTATTAGGCAAGGTGTGCCATTCAGTAAGATCATATACATTAGTTTTCTTTCTAACCATATCATCTATTATAAGCCTTTAACAAGGTAAAACTGTAAGAAGTCTTTGAAATCCTCAACAAGCTATCTCTTAAAAGGAGATCTAAATCCTCTATCAAGGTAGCCTTAATTGGTTGTTGTAATCCTATCAAATTACTAGCATTCCTAATAGGGTGCATTCTTAGAAGGAACAAAAGTAAGCCTTTAATAAGGCACCCTTTTTCTTGCAAGGAAAGGCTAGTGGGTACATTACATCCACAATGGTTTTCACCCTCACACTGGGGGTTTCCACATAAAAATATGTGTGTTCAATGTAGACTTCCATGTGAAATATTGCATGGTTTTAGTTTATAGAATTTATCATTTCTTTGATAGTTAAAGAAGTAGTACAAAGTGTGTGATAAATATTAGTAGACTACTTGTAGATTTTGTAAAAGTGTGCATATTGATTCAACCCTCCTCTATGTACTAGTTGAAACCAACAATTGGCATAAGAGCTCAGACCCTGATAGTGACAAGTCTAACAACTTAGGGGAAGATCCAATGTCATCACTTAGAAGGTAGCTGTAAGAAGCATTAAAATCCATCAAATATCTGAAGGAAAAATTGGGAGAATATCTAGTAAGTGAAAGAAGTTGATAAGAAAGCTAGGAGAAAGCCAAGAGCTAGTAGAGAAGCTTGAAGAACAAAGCTATTTTGAGGGATTATAAGAAGCTATAAAAAAACTCATGGTCAAGAATAAAATGATCAAAGTATCAAAGAAGGAACATGAACATTATGTAGTAAAACTAAGTGAAGCTATGGATGAGAAATGTAGTGTAATCTTGTCAATAGATCAATCCTATGATGAATTGAGATTATCTTAGGTACCACAAGAGTAAGTTGAGAATATAGTGATAGAAAAAGAGAATGAAATAACTCTTATGGAGGAAGAGAAAAAATATGTAGCACAATAAAATAACATACATGAGTATGCTCATGAGAAGATAGAATGATTGAAAATTCTAACCAAGGAAGCCAAAAAAATGGAAGAGAAAGTTTGTGAATTGATGGATGATCTCAAGATGGTCAAGGAAGAATGTGATAGACTTGAAAAGAAAAGTGAGAACACTCATGATATGGAAAGACAACCAAACATCCAAGGAGAAACAATAAACTCAACTGGTTCATGATTCCAAGTAATTTGTACATCTGAAAGAGGAGAGTCTTCAATGACAAAAGACTCAAAGTTCACAAAGGTCAAAGAGCAAAGTAAAGAAGGCATGTCATAAAGAAAAACTACTTGTCTTTATTATGGTAAGGTAGTACACAAGTTGAATGAATGTTGGCATAGGCAAAATGCAACCAGTAGACATGACATAAATAGAGAACTATGTTATAGTTGTTACCAGTATGGACATAGTTTACAAGAACATAGAAATCTTGTGAGTAAAGAAAGAATAGAAATACTATTTCTACTATGACATGTATGATAATAATGGAAGATATTATGGATCAAGTACAAGATCACGCCAGTCATCTCCTAGGAACAAGAGACATGGTTATTACCTATGGAAATGATGGGCACATTGCATCACAGTGAAAATGGTGGATAAGTCAGTAGAGACAAATGAGACCATGAAACAATATGAGAAAGACATGCTAAATATGTCATAAGATAGCATGGAGTCAATAATTATTAGGCAAGATAGAGACCCGAGCAACACAATAATAACAACAAATGAAAATGCAAGGCCATTATTATCGAGCAAGTCAACAAGGACTTTGCCAAAGTATGGATCAAGAAGAGGTCAAAGAACACCAGGATAAGGATTGGGGAAGGAAAAGGTTCACCAGTAAGTGGTTAGTGACGTAGGAGTATCCTGGGTGTAAGAGCAATCTTGCATCACCCAAAAATATTCTCTTTTTAGTCTTTTCTATTTTAATAAGGACTAGTAGACAGGGTGGTTACTATATATGGGAACTCACTATTTTTAGTAAGTTTGTCATATGAGCTCAAAATGTTCTCATTTTCTACAAGAAGGTTCATTTGGAATTATAAGCCTACCATAAAAATATCATTTCTCTAGCTTAAGTATCAAAGAAGTTATTGCAGATTTTTGGTGGAAAAATTTGTAGAAAAATCTTTAGGCTCACCATTGGAGGCCATAGAGTGCCCAAATGAGGTTTGAGAACTTGATGGAAGGGTGTTGGCATGGTTCCAAGCCTGTAGATCAAGAGATGGCATTTCTAAAAGGTGGTTATAATAGCCAATCAGAGCAACAATTTGAGAGTTATGGCCTTTCAAGTTGGGTTACTAAAATATCTAAAATAATTTGTCAAAAATATATTTAGCCAACTCTATATGTATTTTTAGGGTCTATCGGCCCTATGTATTAAGTTTAAACATCTAGAACCTTCTTGGGTGGCATAAAATTGCCTATTTAAGAAAGGCCGAAACATTGTCTAGGGGAGCTCTAGGTGATAGTTCACAACTTGTTTTGTAGATTACTATAATGGAGGTGCCCATGTGGCATATGTACTTGTGAATTTTGTAATTTTTCATTTGCGGCACAAATAAGAAGTCTATATTTCATTCTCACATGTGCTATTGTTTCTTTATTTTCTAATTTGAGTTTATGGTAGTAAGGGGAGCACCATTCATCAAATGGTATCAGAGTAGCAGTTCTTGAGTATGTGAATAGATTGCTAAACGTGAGGTAGTTTACACCAGGTTTTTGGTTGGGTGAAGTTTGTCAAGAAGGAGTTCTTGAGTGTGTGGATAGATCACTGACTATGAGGCAGTTCACACCAAGATCATGGTTTGGGCTGAGCATGTAGACAAACTACCGATTGTAAGGTAGTTTTCACTAGGGTTTCAATAAAAGCACAAAAAATGCCTACATGAAGAGAGCATGGTGGAATAGGTGTTACACCTGAGGGTTTTCCAGCCCTCTATAGGAAAATTCAAGCATTGGAAGAACAAATGAATAGAGGAATGAATCTTCCTATAAGAGATCAAAGTGAGGATGATGATAAAGTAGAAGAAAATGCTGAAGTAGAGGTAGTTCTAAATCTAGAGGAAGAGAGACTTTTTAGGGCCATCTCCAAGATTGGAAAAAGACCTAAGTTTGAGGTCCCACATTTTAAAGAAATCTTATCCTAGAGGAGCTAATCAATTGGATCAATGAACTAGAGGAGTACTTTGAGTATGAAGATATTGATGATCCTAATAGGGTCAAGTTTGTGAAGGCAAAACTGAAGGAACATGCAAAGATATGGTGGCAAGAAGTTTAGTTGGAGAGAAATAGAAAGGGAAAGGAAAAAATCACCAAATAGGATTAGATGAAAGCTAAACTAAAGTGAAAATTCATTCCTATGGATTATAAGCTTGATCTATTAAAGAAGATGCAAGGGTTAAAGCAAGTAGGAAATTTTGTTCAAGAGTACACCAAAGAGTTCTACTAAGTTCTCATTAGAATCGGCCATGCAGAAACTGATAAGGAGAAAATGGCCTGTTATCTTAATGGGTTAAGGCCAAGTATTTAGGATGAGATAATTTAGTTCAAATGAATAGTATTGAGGAGGCATACCAATTTTCCATGAGGGTTGAGGAGAAACTAAGTAAGAAGTTTGACAACAAGAGTAGCATAAGAGGTCACAATGGAAGATCTAGCAAACGATCTTATGGAGGCTATAATGATGATCAAAAGAAAAAGTATGAGGTTGGGAGTAGTAGTTAGAACCAAAGGGGAAACAATTCCAATCATTTTCATGATTAGAACAATAAAGATCAGAATGGAAGAGGTAGAGGGCAAGGATCTAGAAGAGGAGGCTTTCATGGGAAATATTTTCACTGCAGAGAAGAAGGGCATAGAGAATTTGAATGTACCTAGTGCCAAGGAAGGATAGACCAAAGAATAGAAGGCCAAACCAGAGTTGCACATGTTGATGAAGATGTTAGATCCTCACATTTTGAAGATGTTGAAAGAGGAGAAGTCCTAGTTAATGGAGGAGTCATGCTAAGTGGTAAGAATGAACCTAATCAAAGGAGTTTTTTTTGCACAAGGTGCATGTGTGAAGTAAGTGTTGTGATGTGATCATTGATGGTGGAAGTACTGACAATTTGATGTCAAAAAAAATGGTCAAAAAGTTGAATCTAAAGAGATAGAAACACATGCATCCATATTGTATTTCTTTGGTGCAAGATGACCACAAGGTCATGATCAATGAGTAGTGCTTAGTAAAGTTCAAGATTGGAAGCTACCAGGATGAGGTACTTTTTGATATCATACCTATGGACATATGTCATATGTTGTTGGGTGGCCCATGATAGTTTGATAGGCATGCTATATATGATGGGCAAGAAAATACCTATACTCCAACCAAGGATGGAGTGAAACATAAGTTGGAGCCATTGAAGGATAAAGAAGAATATGTAGGTAGTGCTGCAATAATATATTTTTTTGATGGAAAAGAGTTTCTCAAAGATATGAAGTGTGAGCATATGTGTTTTTCTACAATTCCTAAAGATAGTAAATAAGAAGTAGGGAAGCTACCTACAAAATTTGTATATATGTTAGGAGAATTTTTTGATATTGTGTTAGATAATGTACCTAATGGATTACCCCTAATGAAGAAGATCAGTCACCAAATAGATTTGGTTCTAGGAGCCATTTCACCAAACAAGGTAGTGTACAGAATGACACCAACAAAAAGTGAAGAGTTGAACATGCAAGTTCATGAGTTACTTTAGAAGGGGTTGATTCAAGAGAGTCTAAGTCCATGTGTAGTAATAGCTGTATTAGCACCAAAGAAGAATGGAGAATGTAGGATGTGCACAAATTATTGCACTATCAAAAAGATCACAATCAAGTACAAATTTCCTTTACTAAGGATGGATAATATTATAGACTATTTGAGTAGAGCTGAGTATTTCAAAAAGATAGATCTAAAGAGTGGGTACCATCAGATTCATATCAAATAAGGTGATGAGTGGAAGACCACTTTCAAGATAAGGGAAGGACTAAATGAGTGGTTTGTCATGGCTTTTGGCCTAACCAATGCACTGAGCACTTTCTTGAGGCTCATGAATGAGGTACTAAAGGAGTTTCTAAGTAAGTTTGTCATTGTTTACCCATATGATATATTGATCTTTAGTAAAAAAATTGGATAAGCATTTGATTCATATTCACAAGGTGTTTGATAAGTTGAGGGAAGAAAAATTGTTGATAAACCTAAAGAAGTGTAGTTTTGTAAAGGAGTTGGTGTACCTGGGATTTGTAGTCTTTGTAGAAGGTTTGACCCAGAGAAAGTGAAGGCTATCCTTGAATGGCCTACTCCAAGGAGTGAGATAGCGATACAATCTTTTCATGGACTAGATTGTTTTTATAGAAAGTTCATAAGAGGTTTTAGCAGTATTTGTGGACCCTTGACTGAAACAATGAGAGGGGATATGAAAGAGTTTAAGTGGACTATAGGAGAAAATAAGATTATTAATATGTTGAAATAGAAAGTTATTGAGCAACCTATTTTAGCACTTCTAGATTTTAACAAGGTGTTTCAAGTAGACTATGATGCTAGTGGTACTACAATAGGAACTTTTTTGAGCCAAGAAGGTATACCTATTGCTAATTTTAGTGAGAAATTGAATAATGCAAAAAGAAAATATTCTATTTATGTTCAGGAATTTTATGCTATAGCTCAAGCATTGAAGAAGTGGAGACACTATCTTCTTCCTAAGGAATTTGTTTTGTATACTGATCATCAAGCTTCACAATCTTTGAATAGTCAAGGAAAATTGAACCAAAGGCATTTGAAGTGGGTTTAGTTTTTGTGGAGTTATTCATTTCTTTTGAAACACAGGAGTGGGAAGTCTAATAGAGTTGCAGATTCTCTTAGTAGAAGACAAATTTTTCTTATAGAAATGGAGATAGAAGTGGTTGGATTCAAGGAACCTAGTACTTTGTATCTAGATGATCTTGATTTTAGTGAAGCATTGAAGGCTTGTACAAAACCTATTACACTTGATAGGACAAAGTGGTTGGATTTCATGATCTAGGATAGTATGTTGTTCAAAGCAAGCCAGTTGTGCATTCTAAGAAGTTCAATGAGGGAGAATATCATCAAGGAGAAGCATAGTGGAGGATTAGCTGGACATTTTGGAGAGATAAAACCATATATTTGGTTGCTAAGAATTATTAATAGCCACAGTTGTAGTAAGGTGTGAAGAAATTTGTATAGAGTTGTAGAGTATGTTAGATGGTGAAAGGAGTGAAGTAGAATATGGTGTTGTATCAGGCATTACCTATACCAGAGAAGCCATCGGAGGATGTCAGCATGGATTTTGTTCTTGGATTACTGAGGACACAACATGGGTATGATTCTATTTTTGTGGTGGTTGACAAGTTTTCAAAGATAACACATTTTATTCCTTACAAGAAGACTAGTGATGTTGTTCATGTGGCAAAATTGTTTTTCAAAGAAGTGGTGAGACTACATGGTTTGCCAAAGAGTATAGTTTCATATTGAGATACCAAATGTTTTGGGTATTTTTGTTATACATTGTGGAAGAATTTGAAGACAAATTTGAAGTTTAATTCATCACATCATCCATAGATTGAAGGATAGATAGAAGTTGTGAATCACAATTTGGGAAACTTGCTGAGATGCTTGGTTGGAGATAAACCAAAAGGATGAGATATGATTTTACCACATGCAAAATTTTCATATAATAATTCTATCAATAGGAGTACCGTTAAATCACCATTCTAGATTGTATATGGGAGTAGTCCCAGAAATGTTTCTAAATTATGACAATTGGATAAAGCCAAGGTAAGTAATTTTAAAGCAAAAGATTTTGCTAAACATTTGAAGAACATCCATGAGGAGGTGAGTAAGCACATCGTAAAGATGAATACATAGTATAAGGCTAAGGTAGATGTCAAAAGGAGGTATAAGGAATTTTAGGTTGCAAATGAAATCATGGTTCATTTGAGAAAGTAGCACTAGTGGGTACATATAATAAGCTGAAGATGAAGAAGTTTGTGTAAGGAAACTCAGGTGTGGAAACAACTTCCTACACTAATCTCTTAAGGAAAGTATTGTGAAAATTCTTTTAAAATCCTTACAATTTTAGATTCACTTTTGGTTAAACAACAATATTGCAATCAACCATGAATACAAAAAATAGATAGATAAAGAAAACACATAAACAAAAAAATATGCCAATGGGGAAAAACATTTTGGTAAAATAACCCCACCCCTCCAAAACCTGCACAATGTATTATCTTCAACTCAAAGATTACAACACACTTATAGTGCAAGCTCTTTTAGGACATGGATGACTTATCCAATAGAAATTAAAAATTCACTACTCACACACTCTCAACTATCTACAACCCTCAAAGTGCTTATATAATGTGCTTTCCCTTTTTAGTGCATGTTCCAAAGATAGCTCTTATGCGTCATAGGAATCCATCATAACCGTTTCAGTCATGATTTCCTTAAACACAATTAGATCTTCCAAAGATAGCTCTTATGAATCATAGGAATCTATCATAACCATTTTACTCATGATCTCCTTACACACATTTTAATATTCAAAAGAGAGCTCTTGCGCGTCTTAGGAATCTATCATAGGAATCCATCATAGTTCAAGATGCTAACACATGCAAGTCGAGTGACACATCAACATGCCAACTAGACATGTAAACTCACACTTAATTAAATTATTTGAAAAAAATACATTTAAAAAAGAAAAGAAAAAAGAAAAAGAATTATCCAAGGTTGAAACACCTTATTCCTAACATTCTCCCACTTGTCAAACACCTTGTAAGAGAAATAGGAACATAATAAGACGTAATTGCTATAGGTTGAAAGGCCCATAGACTTTGAACACCATCTAAAATTCTCTATGCCCACTAGTTTCATTAATGCATCTACAACATTCTTTATAGTATCTATCTTCTCCAAATTTACCTTTCCATCTTCCACCATATCTCTTACAAAGTGAAACTACACATCAATGTGCTTTGTTCTAGCATGGAAAGTAGGATTCTTTACAAAGAAAATAGCACTCTAATTGTTACAACAAATAGTAATCTACCCTACATCAACACCAATATCAAAACACAATCTCTTAAGACAAATGGCTTTCTTACAGGCATGAGTAGAAGTCATGTACTCAACTTTTGTAGTGGAAAAAGCATCTACAAATTGTTGCTTACTCATCCAACTGATCGCACCACCAAATGTACTAAACACATAAGCATTGGTGGATCTCCTACTATCAATATCACTACCCAATCTAAATCCAAAAACCCATGAACACAAATTAAATGCAGAGATTCAGAAGAGTTACCATGATAAAAAATGGAGTAATATGATGTATCCTTCAATTATTTGAATACTCGCTTAACCACATCCCAATGTACCCATCCAGGATTAGCCATAAATTGGCTCAGAACTCCCACTACTTGGGCAATGTATACTCTAGTTAAGACCATAGCATATATAAGACTACCAACTACACTAGCATAAGGTACTCTATTCATGTCCTCCACCTCACTAGGATATTTTGGACAATCATCTATAGATAACTTTGTTCCCATAGAAATAGGAACACACAATGGTCTACAATCTGCCATGTTGAACCTTTCCAAAATAGACTTCATATACTTACTTTGACTCAACTAGAATTTTCTATTAGACCTATCTCTACTGATTTCCTTACCCAAGATGTACCTTACTACCCCAAGATCTATCATCTCAAATTGTGCTAACAACTTAACAACCTAGTGCTTAGGCTGTGACATATAAATCTCTTCCTCCAAATCACCATGAAGGAAAGCTATCTTCACATCCATCTATTCTATCTCTAAATCATATGATGTATCAAGAGATAACATAAATCTAATAGATTTCAACTTTGTAATAGGAGAGAATATTTTACCATAATCTATTCCCTCTACCTATTAATACCCCATCACAACCAATCTAGCTTTGTACCTTTCAACACTGCCATCTGCATAGAATTTCTTCTTGAACACCCATTTTCTACCAATAGGTTTTTGTCCTTTAGGAAAAGGTACAAGGTCCCAAGTTTTATTTTTATCCAATGAATCCATCTCATCATCCATGGCCTCAATCTAGGAAACTACATCTTCCATATCCAAAGCCTCTTTCATAGATCTAGGCTCATTAGTGTTAGTAATCAAAGAAAAGGCACAACTAGAATCTAACATAGAATAACCAAACCTTTCTAGCTACTTTATTACTCTCATGGATCTCCTCAAGGGTTGAGGTTGAGGTTTTTCTTCCTCTTCTTCTAAACTATTAGAGCTACTAGAACTCTCCTCATCTAGACCCAACATGGTCTTTCTATTTAGTCTTCTCAGGAGTAGGAGGCAACTGAACAATATCTTCCTTCTTTTCTTTTCATCTAGTTGTAGCACAATAGGAGAAGATATTAGCTCTCTAAAAATAAAATTTCTACTATAAAACACCTTACTAGTCATAGGATACCAAAGCTTGTATCCTTTCATACCAACAATGTATCCAATGAAAATACATTTGGCAGCTTTGTTTTCCAACTTAGATCTTTTCTCCTTTGGGACATGTACATAAGCTTCACAAACAAAAACACAAAGATGTCTAATTGAAGGATTTTTACTAGACTACACCTCCATGAGTGTCTTACCAACAAGAGTTGATGTAGGAGATCTCTTAACTAGATAGCAAGCAGTGGCCACAACTTCAGTCCAAAACCATTGTTCGAGACTAGCTCTACTAAGCATACTCTTAGCCTTCTCCATCAGTGTCTTGTTCATTCTTTCTACAAATCCATTTTGAAATAGGGTATAAGGAGTTGTCTTATGCCTCTTGATACCTCATTCTTTATAGAACTATTCAAACTCTATTGAGAAAAACTTACCACCATTGTTAGTTCTCACACACTTAATCTTCTTACTAGTTTGATTCTCTACAAGGGCTTTAAATTCCTTGAACCGACTAAAGACTTGTGTCTTACTTTTCAATAAATAAATCCATGTCCTTCTACTATAATCATCTATGAAAGATACAAAAATACGGACTTGGAGATTGAAGGAACTTTTATAGGACCAAATACATCAGAATGAATAAGATCCAAAACATTAGAAGATTTGTGAGAACTAGAGTAAAATTAAACACAATTTTATTTACCATAGACACAATTTTTGTAGAAGTCAAACTGAAGATTACAATAATTTAACCCCTCAACAAGGTTCTTGTTCTTCAGGGTTCTAAGACCCTTCTCACCAATGTGTCCAAATCTCATATGCCACAACATTGTCTTTTCTGCAGGAAGCATTCCTTCTAATGTGTTTGCACCCTTAGGTACACATGCTACATTGCCATCATAACCAATACCATAGTCTTCTTTACTGCTCATTCAAATGGTAAGGATGAAATGATAGCTACTCTCTTCTTTGAAGTAGAAGAACAATTGCACTGAGAAATTCATGTATCAAGCTGAAATAGAGTACCTCTCCTAGTAACCTTAGCAAGCAACATAGCTCCTCTCATCATCTTACATCCATTTTTAGAAAAAACAACTTGCACACCTACATCATTCAACATCCTTATAGATAATAGGTTTCATGCCAAACTAGGGATGTGCATTACCTTGTTGATCCCCTTTACTCATCCATTAGGGAATCTGATAGTGACCCGTCCTCGTCCAACTATCTTTAGGTGAGAATCATCACCCAAGTACACCTTTCCACCATGAAAAACTTCATACTTTGAGAACTAGCTTTGATGAGAGGTCATGTGAAAGAAGCATCGGAGTCTACTAACCACACATCATCAGATGCATGTACTACCAAGCCTACAATAAAAGCATCACCATCTTCTTGAGATTATTTTGAACCTAAATCTAAGGAATTCTTCTTCTTCTTTGGATCTTTATAGTCTTTATGGAAATGCCCAGTCTTATCACAATTCCAACATTTTGCCTTGGAATTTCTAGAAGTCTTTGATTTTCCATGGGATTTGGATCTACCCTTTCTGGACTTGTTATCATTTTGCTTGCCTCTATCATTGGATCTACCATGAACAACAAGAGCTTCCTTAGCCAAATATGATGACTTTCTCCTCGTCTCCTCAGATAATAGTGAAGACACCACATCATCCATTCTAAAAGTGACTAAAGTAATTCCAAGAGCCATCACAAAATGGTCCCATGAATCTAGAAAGAAACACAATAGGGTCATACAACAATCCTCCTCCTCTATCTTGACACCAAATGATATCAAATATGTAATCAATAAATTAGAAGCATTTAGATGATCTATAATAGATCCTCTTCCTCCATTCTTAGAGAATACAAATTCTTTCTTAGGAACAATTGATACACAAACCCAAGCCATGTCCAAAAACTATTTGTGCTCTTCTCATCAAGATCATTTAGGACAACTAAATTAACTAGATAGAATCTAATGAGACCCTTAGCTTTTCAATCATTGAGATCCCAATCTACTTGAGATATTATTGTGGGTCTCACATCAAGTGAAGCCACCTCCCATAGATCACGATCTTCAAGAAAGTCTTCCATCTTGAGTTTCCACAACCCAAAATTATTGCTATTAAATTTCTCCACCTCCATTTTTTCGTAAGATGAACTAGCCATCTCAATTTGCAAATAAGATTTAGAATGCTTAAAAACCCTACCCAACAATTGGGATCAAAATTTGATCAATTTTTGATACCACTTGTAAGGAAACTAAGATGTGGAAACAACTTCCTGCACTAATTTCTTAAAGAAAGTATTGTGCAAATTCTTTTAAAATCCTTACAATTTCAAATTCACTTTTGGTAAAGCAATAATATTGCAGTCAGCCATGAATATAGAAAAAAAATAGAGAAAGAAAACACATAAACACAAAGATATGCAGGTGGAGAAAAACCTTTTAGTAAAACAACCCCACCCTTCCAAAACTTGCACAATGTATTATCTTCAACTCAAAGGTTACAACACACTTACTATGAAAGCTCTTGTAGGACATGGAAGACTAATCTAGTAGCAACTAACAATTCACTATTCACACACTCCCAACTATCTACAATCCTCAAAGTGCTCATATAAGGTGCTTTCCCTTTTTAGGGCATCTTTTAAAGATAACTCTTATGCATCATAGGAATCCTTCATAACCGTTTTAGTCATGATTTCTTTACACATAATTAAATCTTCCAAAGATATATCTTACGTGTCATAGGAATCCGTCATAACCATTTTAGTCATGATCTGCTTACACACAATTAAATATTCCAAAGATAGCTCTTACGTGTCATAGGAATCTTCCATAGGAATCCATCATAGTTCGAGATACTAACACATGCAAGTAGAGTGACACATCAACATGCCAACTAGACATGTACTCCCACACTTAATTACATTATTTGTAAAAAATACATTTATAAAAAAAAAATAAGAATAGGAATTATCGAAGGTTGAGACACCTTATTCCTAGCAATTTGCACCATGCAAGATAGTGAAAAGGCATGATTCTGGAAATGTGTATGAGGTGGAGTTGCCTACTGAATTGAATATTTCACTAGTATTTAACATTTAATATTTGATAGAGTATTATGAAGGAGGTGGTGAAGATGAAGTTGTAGAAGCATAGTGGAGTATTCCAACAACTAGTTCAACTACAAAGGAGATTAAGGAGATACTGGACAGTAATCTTGGAAAAGTAACAAGAATAGAACTTATGAAGAATATTTGGTCAAATGGAAAGGGAGGCTAGTTGATGATTCATCATGGCTAGAAAAGGAAGAATTTAACTATCTTGGTTTTCCTCTAAACACCTGAGATGTGATAGAGTCACTTCTCAAATTACATTGAGTGTCTGATGCAGGAGCATCCTGGGTGTAAGAGCAATCTTGCATCACCCAAAAATATTTTCTATTTTAATAAGGACTAGTAGATAGGGTGGTTACTATTTATGGGAACTTTCTATGTTTAGTAAGTTTTTCATATGAGCTTAGAATGTTCTCATTTTCTATAGGAAGGTTTATTTTGAAATTATAAGCCTACCATAAAAATCTCATTTCTCTAGCTTAAGTATCAAAGAAGTTATTGTGAATTTTTGGTGGAAAAATTTGTAGAAAAATATTTAGGCTCACCATTGGAGGCCTTAGAGTGCTCAGACAAGGTCCGAAAACTCAACGGAAGGGTGATTGCATGGTTCCAAGCTTGTAGATCAGAAGCTGGCATTTCTGAAAAGTTGCTATAATAGCCAATCATAGCAATGGTTTGAGAGTTATGGAATTTCGATGTTGGGCTATCAAAATATCTAAAATAATTTGTCAAAAATCTATTTACCTGACTCTATATGTATTTTTAGGGTCTGTTGGCCTTAGGTATTAAGTTTGAGCATCTAGAACCTTCCTGGGTGGCATTGAATTGCCTATTTAAGAAAGACCTAAACATTGTCTAGGGGAGCTCCAGGTGATAGTTCACAGCTTGTCTTGCTAATTACTATAATGAAGGTGCCCATGTGGGTTAGCATATTGTACTTGTGAATTCTATAATTCTACATTTGTGACACAAATAAGAAGTCTATATTTTGTTCTTGCATTTGTTGTTATTTCTTTGTTTTTTATTACGAGTTTAGGGCATTAAGGGGAGCACCCTTCATTAGTTAGTCCTCCCAATCAAGTTAAGAAAGGTAAGCTTAACAAGGGGTGGGACAAACAAGGTAAGTCTTACACCAGCCCCCTAAGTTAAAATTGGCAAGTCATGTTTAGTGACACAAAAGAAAGAAGATGCATCACACCTAAAACTAGAAGATATGATGCCATAAAAATTTGACCATTAGTCTAATAGTCATGAGAAATTTATTGTAGTAAGGAAGAGGTAGGTAAGAGGCAAGGTTACCATTTGGAATGCAATGTTACCTTTTATGTTGAATCTGTATATAGTGTGCTTGCTAAAAAAATGTTAGTTTTGCAATCTTAAGATTAATAGAACTTTTTCTTACAAAACCCAAATTAGAAAGAGATATTTTGTGAGAAAATTTGTGCAAGGATCTATTAGATATTTCAAATCAATAAGACTTACTCAAATAGACAAAGAGAAGAAATCTCAACTTCAAATCATAATGGCCCATTATAGTGACTTGTTCAATGTCGAATTAATCAATAGACATGATTTGGACATACCTGTCTATGAACCAATCTTGTTGAGTGCTAATAAGAAATATATAAATGGATCCCTATCCTCACTCCCAAGAAACGTGCTGCTAGTAGAAGATATTGGAAAATACCTTAAGACTAAAATAGTCAAAATAGGAGATGCATTGGTCAGAAATTTATACGAGTGCTATGTAGAAGGAACAATGTAAGATAATCTCAAAGAGTTGGAAACCATAACCCTAGCTCATGCAATGGAAATTTCAAACTTCTTAGAAAAGGAATGGGTAAAGTTCATGCTCAACTAAGTGCACATAGAGTACATGTGGATTGATAAGCTATACAAGATTATGAAATAATTGATTGAGAGGGTGACAGGGTTCAGTGGAACCAGAGAAAAGATGGCCACCAAAATACACACAATAATAGAAGTGGCTAAAATGATTGGATGTTATTCAGAGGGTAGGGTGTGCACCCTCAAAGAAATTCTAGAAAGAAAGGTACAATTTTCTACAAGGGTAATTGAACATAGACTTTACCATTCTAGTGGAGTGAATGATGTATGATAAAGAAAATCAAGCTGGATCTAACTAGTAGGTTACATAGGTAGATGAGGATAATATTCATAAAATTAAGATAGATAATGCAACACACCCATTCGAATTTGGTGTAATACTAGTATGCACACTTTTATATTTCAAAGGTGAGTACCCTAGGTATAAGGAATTTTATTAGAAATCAAGGAGAAACATCACCACTCAATTAACAAACATGCACAATATGTTAGTCAACAAAGGCCTAGAGAAGATTAAAACTTCAAGAAATTTCAAGTGGACATGTCAAGTAGGATAGTAATACCTATAAACCTAGTGAATGACTTAAAAAGAAGCATTTTATTCTTAGTAAGCACAAATCATTACATAATGCAAGTAGTTAAACTAAGAACCCATTGGTTGACTGAATTCCCTTATGAGATTAAGGAAGCACCAACCAAGAGCCTCATCATGAAGCTAGTAGAGAAACCAGTTGACAAGGAGAAAAAAAAGTTTGGGACAACTGAAGAGATAATGAAAAATATCATTAAGAAAGAAGTAAAACCTTCAAAGGAAATGAAGCCAAAAAAGAAGAAAAGAACAACAAAAGTTGTGAAGAAAGCAGAGGAAGAGACAACTTAAGTGAGTGAAGATAGTTCGTAATCTAACATAGAAGGAAGTTCCACACTAAAACTTGAGTAAGAAGAAGAAGAGGAATCAGGGAGCAAGAAGAAATTGGAAATGGCCAAGACTCCAATGATGGAGATCTATAAAAGGAAAGGTACCACATAGGCAAATAATAAAATTCCTACCTAGCAGGAGGAACATGAACAAGAAGAAGAATTAGATGATGAAAGCTTGAAAATCACAAAGGAAGATAAGAAGCTTTCACTAAAAAATATTATTGATGATATTGAAAATAATAGAAATTATAATACCATTAGAGATAAATTTTTAAGTTCAATAATCCAAATAGGGTTAAGATATTACATGTTGTACTAGTAAGCTTAAGAGCATTTAATAGAACACCAACAAATGTAGATTCTCAACTTCAAAAAGAACTATCTAAGATAATCAAGGAAAAATGGTCTAAGGATATAGTTGAATGAAAGGGCATGCTAGATGAAGCCCTCACATACATAAGACCTAACTTGAGTAGGCAAGAGCTCATGGATCTTGTAGATTCATGCAGGTAGAACACCAATACACTTGAGAATATGATATTAATTACCACTGGGTTGAAGAAAGATGCATTTGCAAATGCAAAGAAGTTTTGGTCATAATTGTATAAGTAGAAAAAATAAACTATTGAGAAAGGAGGAGGTATAGGCCAAAAAAATAAATGCACAACTTGGAATGGAGCAACCTAAGACATAAAGTCCCAGACATGCCAAAAAGAAGCCACCAAAGAAGCCAACTACACAAGTCGAGCAAAGGAATCAAACAAGTCAAGATTTGAACAAGGAGCCTAAAGAGAGTAAAGAAACACAACATGTCTCCACTACACCATCTAAAATAACATAAAATCCCAAAGATACCAAGGCATAAAATAAAAACATAATGTCATTGATGTAACATGAGGGGCAATGCAAGCAGAGCAAAGAACAATCGGTCCCACTAGAGCAGACAAACTAGAAGAAAAGGGAGAAAAAATATAGGGAACATAATTAGGTAACAAAATGGATGACAACCAACTCATCGTAATGAAAATTTAGACTGATGTAGGAGGACAGGTACAACAAACTGATGCAATGAAAAGGAAGGAGGCCTTACAAATTTCTTAGCCATAAGAGACTCCAATAGTTGATCCTATTGGAAACTACAATCGGAACAATTTTTATGTTGTCATTGATGCCAAAATTTATTAGTGAGATAGTTTTCTATCTAGTTTGAGTGTCATATCTATTTGATTGATAAAGAAGATATGAGAAGTTGGGCATAAAAAAAGTATCTAGAGGAAATATTGAGTTATGAAAAGGAAACTACAAATGGTCACTTGATTAGTTAGACTTTCACAAGATAAAGTGATTGTTTAAATCATGTTGCAAGTGGAGAAGATAGTACCACTAAAGCCTTGAAGAAGTGATCAAAGATGAAAAAAATGCATAGGCTTGACCGAGCAATAGTGCAAAAGATTAAGGAACTTGAAGGATATGCCAAGTAATGCTAGTGTCGATCAAGCCATATTATGTGCCTAGCAAAAATAGTGCTGACCAAGCATCAATATGAATTGAGTGAAAATATATGTGCTAGATAAGAAATTTAGTAGCAACCAAGTAACTTAGTGATGATTAAGTGTCAGGATATTGTGTTGGCTGAGGAAATTTTTTTTAACAATTTATGACAAATCTTAATTTCTAGCCTACTAAGTTGATTTATTGAAATATGGAAAGTGTGTTGAAGATAAGGATGGATGACCTTCAACATTTAATTCAAGGGAAACTATGTTTGTGTGTTTCCATGCAAGGATTCAAGGAGAAGTTTTGAGAAGTTTTTGGAATAGAAAGAAGAGATGAAATTTTGGAAGGATTCGATGAATTTAACCTAAACCTAAGATCTATGGCAGTTGTTAAGTATTAAAATATTAGAACTGCCTATTTGAGGAGGTACAAGGGCTAACTTTCAATATGGTTTTAGGTTGGAGTAGTTGTTGATGCTATTAACTAGCAAACTTAAGTAGAAGGCTAAGAAGGATCGTAAAAAGAAGAAGTACAATTGCTTGAAGGTTTTTTAAGAGAATCAAAGACTGAGATGAAAATGAAGGCCTATCAGTGGATCAACTTGTGAGCCAAACTAAGATCTATATTTGCAAAGTGAGTTGTATTTGTTAGATCAAAACTTGCTGTTACTTTCTAACCATTGTATCAATATTTGAAATCCTTTAATCAAGGTTGACCTAACAGTCATATGTAAATCCTTTAATCAAGGTGGCCACTTTTAATAGGGTGAATAAATCCTTTGACAAGGTCATATTTAACAATTTATTTTGTAAACCTTTAATAAGGTTGGCTCCTAACAGAGATCACTTTACAAAAGTGAAAAGTTGGTGACATGTTACTGGCAACTTTTTCCAAATTGGGTTTGAATGTTACATCCTAGTGTCAAACTCGTGTAGACGTTATTTATGGTAAGTTACTATTAATTTTTACATTCTACAAGTTTGTTATATTTATGATAGTAGATTGCTAGTTGATGTTACTAAAAGTTGACTATAGAGACTGAGCCATGGAATGTAAAGGTCTAAAGTAGTTTAAGTCTTTGCTTTTTCAATTGGTACATCGAGACCTTCAATAATTGATTCACCTATAATCACCCAATAATGGTCATCTAGACTATGAGTCCCCTTTCTAGAAATTTTGCATAATTTATCTATCACTTATTCTTGATCAAATCATTTTTTGGTATTTATTCTATTATAACCTATGGTTTGAACACTTTATTCTAAGTCTTTTATTTAATTGAATGAACATTCTCTCTTTTAATTAAATAAAAAGCTCCACTTCCCACTTATCCTACGTGTGCACACATAAAGCATTATTCCTATTTTCAAAATAAGAGGAAAAAACATTTTTGTCTACACACAAATGCACAATTTTCTACGTGAAAGGAATCTTCTATTTTTAAAATAACATTAATTCTCATCCACACATTTCTTCCCCTCTCAAAATTCAACTGTTGTTTCTTATTGGTTGAGATGCTTGTGTACATGGATAACACAAGATGCATTCTCCTCCCTTGATTAATCCTCTCTTGGCTTTTAATCTCTACCATCCAATTTTCTTTAAAAGGGAGGGCTCTCTCCTCATTCTAAAATCTTGGGCTCTCATGCTAACATTATGTTGTAGAATTTTTAGGTTCTTTTGGAGCTTTAAATGACTTGAAGCACTCTTGTATTTGCATCTCATATTTCCTTTCTCATTCTTGCATCATGGCATCTTTAGTTTAGTTTTTCCTTTATTCTTTAGATTAGCTAACCTAGTCTAAATAGGGGTTTTGTAATCTTCCTTACTTGTAAGCTTGCATTTTTCATCTCATTTAGTTTACTTTTCATTTTCATTGCATACTCATTTGAGGATTCTTGGATATTTGCATTCATTTCATCTACTCTTTGAATCTCTCATTCTATGGTGCACCTTTCAAGAGTTGCATAGCTTTGGTTCATTTGAGAGCCACCATCTCATAGCCTTTTCATTTCATAGATAGAAATCTATAAGATACCTCTTATGACTCCCTCTTGCATGGGTTCTCTCAAGAATAATGGTTTATAGAAGTATGAAACTTTTAATGCACACATTTTTGGCAGCCACCATGGGGATAGAACCAAGTTTTTAGATCTATTTAATTGCTTAAATTTTGGTTACATTATCATTTCTAGTTTTTTATAGAGACTTATTGGATCTAATGAAGTGGTTTTTCAAGTTTCTTACTTTGTTTTTAAGGCTAACCTTTGTGCATATTGGTTTGAAGGCCACAACTCTAGTTTTTCAAAGATTTGAGCATATCTTCCAAACCTTTTTGATTTTCGATCTGATTTTTTTTACAAGTTGGGGATGCATCCAAGATATCTTAGTCCAATTTTTTGATCATTTTGGATTGATGTGCATTAGTTATATATTTTTTATTTTTTTCATAAAAAAAATTTTTGGTTGCAAAGTAGTGAATTATTTGGAAAAATTTACATTTTCATTTAAAAAAAAAAAATTCTATAGGGGGTTTGTTTTTTGTGTTTTGAATTTGGAATTCATATTAGGGCTCAACAACTTGATTTGAAAAAAAACTAGTCTGTTTGGGAAAATGGGTCCATAGGGCATATATGAAGAGATATTGCTCAATTTATAGCTTTTTTTGAAATCTCTATAGTTTTTAGTAGGGGCATTTTATTTGTATTTATGTTTTTGGAGCCTAAATAATAGCAAAAAAATCAAATCTTGTTGACTAGGTCAAAAACAAAAAAGTAAAAAAGAAAGCATTTGTGATTAGTTTGTACATTTTTTTTGCATATGCTTGATTTGAAGACAACTTGGATTTTTGAGGCAACTAACCACTTTGTGTTGCAGGTCTTATTTATTTTTGATGCCCTAACCTTATTTTTTAGTAAGGGTTTCACACTTGCTTGCCAAAACAAAAGTAAAGAACACATGACAAAGATAAAAGGGCTACTAACATTTATTTGTAGGGCTTCCCTAGCTGAAAAAAACATTTTTTTTTTCATTTCAATTCATGCTTTCATGTGTCTATTGTGCTTGCCTATTTCAAACTAGATTTCATTTTTGCATAGGCACATAATTACCTGCTTTACTAAAGCTTGTCACTTGGTAGGAGAGCATGCTCTTCACCTTTAGGTGAATCATAAATCTTGACCCATTTGATATGCCAAGGTGGAGTAAGGGGTACATGAATTTGCTTAGCATGCCTTGAGGAAGTATTAGGATATTGGATTGCATTGGTGCAAACCCTTGTAACCTTTGGTTCTTAATATTACTCATCTTTGTTTAGTCTAGGATCCTTTAGTGAGCCTTCTATTGAGAGGTCAAGAGGAATAGGCCAAGTGGGGACAAGAAAACTTGGATCTTCCAACCCACTATAAACTCAAGGCTATCAATGCCATAAAACCTTGGTAGACATAATACTTTTCTTCATATAGTGGAAGTACTTTTTGGATTGTGACCATGAGGAAATCACTAGGTGAGAATAATTAAGGTATTCTTTGTAAGAATTTGCCTTAGGGAAAAATCAAGCCAAGATCAAGAAGCTCAAGACAAGCACAATATTGACCAAATAATGTATGATTAGAATAATGATATGAGAATGAATAATGTTCTTAGATATTGAATGATAAGTACACTAGGAGTGCCTAAATATAAAGGCCTCTAGATTGACTAGGAGTCAACACAGTGATAAGTCTTACAACCAAGCACATGTCCACCAAGAGTGGGTTATCCTCCATTAAGCACAGGAGTTAGTGCGATGATGAGAGAATAAGCTACTAAGGTTCAAATAAGACATCATGTGCTTAATTAAGAGTGAAAATAATTGTGTTCTTAACATGACAACTCAATTGATTATGAAAACTCTAGTGTTGTAGGCACCATGTGCTAAAATAGAGTTGCTAACTCTTGTGTTGTCAACATGACAGCTCATATGAGTATGTAGACTCCTAGGTGTCTAACCTAATAAATAATAAAATAATTCATTTATCCTAAGTAAACTTAAGAAATTTTTTTTTCTTTGCAGGCCTAATATCCTAAATTTTTTTTGAACAAAATGCTTTGAAAAATACAGAGAAAATAAAATTAACAGATCTAGAAATAAATTAAGTAGATCTGAAAATGATCATACCGTACTTGCAAATTAGATCTTTAGGTGCCAGTTTGCAAAATTTTTTTGCCTCAAATTTGACTAGTGCCCAATATAGGCAAATTTATTGTCAATTTTCATTGAATCAATGCTTTGGATGCAATGATGAGGTCTACTTTGGCTCTAAATGTTCCCAATAGCTGTAGATATTCTAGATCTGAATTGAGGTGTCTTGAGAGAGGTGAAGCAAGAATGGTCTCTAATGGATATGAAATGATGGCTCTATACAATAAATTGAATATCATATTATTTCTTTGATACCATGTAAGAATTTTTCTTAGGGAAAAATCAATCCAAGATCAAGAAGCACAAGACAAGCACAATATTGACCAAATAATGTATGATTAGAATAATGATATAAGATAGAATAATATTCTCAGATATTGAATAATAAGTACACTAAGAGTACCTGAATATAAATGCCTCTAGATTGACTAGGAGTTAGCACACTGATAAGTTTTATAACCAAGCACATGTCCACCTAGAGTGGGTTATCCTTGATTAAGCACATGAATTAGTATGATGATGAGAAAATAAACCTACTAAGGTGTCTCACATAAAATGATATTGTAGACATCATGTGCTTAATTGATAGTGCAAATAATTGTGTTGTCAACATGACAACTCAGTTGATTATGCAAACTCTAGTGTTGTAGACACCATGTGCTAAAATAGAGTTGCTAACTCTTGTGTTGTCAACATGACAACTCATATGAGTATGCAAAATCCTAGGTGTCTAACCTAATAAATAATAAAATAATCCATTTATCCTAAGTAAACTTAAGTAAATCAAAAATAATAATTATTTACACTAACACTCTTGTGGTCAAGATGTACATTACTTATCATATGATAAGGCATCCCATATTGGGAGCAAGAGGAGTGCTATGAACAAAAGCCCTTACTAAGAACCTAGGTTAGACGCTACCCTTATTTCTTGCTTAATATCTTGGTGCAAGGATCGATCCTAGTGGACTACCCATACCACCCCAAGATTTGACTCACCATATGTGTTCCTTTAGATATGGGTAACCCATCTATGAAAAATCTAATATATATTATAGGTAACCAATTTTTGTGAGGAAAGGGAGCATCAAGTTGTGGGCCAAGGTATTGAGAAATGAACCATTTACTTTAGATAGATATTTCTTGATGTTTTCTTAAATGTGCTAGACCCCATGGAAATATTTTGAACATACACATGAAGGTAGTTTTATGGTTTTATCTTTTAGACCTCACATATGCTTGTATCATGTAAGGTTTCTTTGTCCCTTGCTTGATTGTTTGAAGATTACTCATGTCACCATATTGCTTGAAATTTTTTCTTTTGAACATAAAAAGTTTCTATGCTATCAACTGTTGTCAAACTTTATCAACCAAGTCAAAACATCAAGTGCAAACATTTTATTTCTTTGCTTACTAGGGGGAGTTCCATCACATGAGTTTTCTTTTCTATTTCTCTAGTGCTTGAACTTCCTTAAAATGTCTCTTTGGTCTTATTAGTCTTTTTCATTTCCACCTTCTTAGTCTATGTCAAGTTAATAGGACCTTCTTTTTGGCTAAAATGATTACCTTGACCTATTGACTACACTCTTTGATTGGGAAAGTTTTTCACTTATCATCTCTCTTGCTTTATCTACTTTGTTATGTGGGCTTCATTCCTAGCTTGTGACTTGAGTCACTAGTGTCATAACCTTCTTGGACATTTTTCTTGATAAGTCACTCATTCATTGCTACCTCTCTTTGAAAAGTGAACACTCTAACTCTCTATTTTTGACATCAAGTTATCTTGCATCACCTTATTAGCTTCCTCTAGTCTCCGTCATGCTTGATTTTCTAGTCTACAACTATGGGCTTCAAATATTGTGCTACCAAACTTCAACCAACTCTAGATTATCACGAGTTCTTCTATGCCACTAAAGAGTTTCAAGATCTATACACTCAATACAAAGAGCTAAAAGAGATAAATGATTCTGCTTACTTTCGTATCACTAAGCACATAATGAGAATGCACTCTAAATTTGAAAAAAAATGATAGAGGAGAAGATTGCATCATTACATGAATCTTCCTTAAGGATTTTATATGAATTTGAGTCCACTTCTTTAAGTTCATGCTCTTCTTCTAGGTCTATGTATTCCACTCTAAGACATCAATTGTCTTCAACTACTGGATATAAAGACCTCTTTAGAGAGATAGCAAGTAAAACATCATTGGATCATATGTCAAACTTTCATGATAGGCCTATCTTTGACCAATATGATGAAGACATGTATGCATTCTATTCACTTGATGAACACCAAGATGATCCTAGACATACTCTTGAGATAACCTTTACTCACTCGGACGATTATTATGATGCCATCTTCCAAATACCTCTTGATAATGAGTTCATCACATTACCAGAAAACTCTATATCTTATGAACCTAAAATCAAACCTCCATGGTGTAGAGATGATCACAAGGTCATAAAACTAAATATTTCATTGGCTTAAAACATAAAATTCAAGATCTTATTGATAATGACATCATTGATGTTGGAATCCCTAATGACTCAAGTGATGAGGGCACTTCTCTTGAGCAAGATCATATTGATGAACCTATGTCTAGTGGTGGCTCCCTTGACACCTTCTCTTCTTCAAACATGCATGAACTTTCTAAAACTTCAAATCTTTCCAACATGCCTCCATGAAACAAAAAACCTAATGTTTTTCATATCAACTATGCATATCCTCAAGGGCTACCTCTAAAAGAAACTCAAGCTAACCTTAACTTGGCTAAAAACCTTTTCCATGCTACTAAGACTAAATATCCTCAACCTTCATGTGATTTTAAGCCTACTATGCCCACTCCATCTAGTCCTTCATTATCTCTTCAAGATTCTATCATGTAAACCTCACAAGCTCCTTTGTCCTTAGAAGTGGCTTCATGCCAAGAGGAATTTGAAAAATAAAATGTTATATATGTCAAGAAAGATCAAGATCAAGTACCCTTTAATATCCTTCAAGATGTTACTCCTCCATATCCTATGTCTTATCCACCTCCTAAGTATGATGAAGACACCACTTCAAATAGTTCCATTGAACTTACTAAAAATCACAAGAAACTCACTATTTCTATGTTATCGAAAGCTACTTGTCAAGATCAAAGTATCCCCTCTTGTTCTTCCTTCTCCATATCCACTTGAAAAATGCCCCTATCAAAGGTACTCAGGAGTCTATTTATGGAAATGGTCACATTTCTCACTCTAAAGATGATAAAATCCCTATTCATTATCCCTTTGTATCTCCTAAATCTATTCTTGGTCCTTATGCATCTAAGGTAAAGCCTTCAAACCTTCTATCCATATTGGGACCTTATGTTCCTTCATCTCCTACATTTTCCACTCCTATATATCCCCTTATGCCTCAAGATCAATAAATACACTCATCCATGATGAATTTCCATACATCTATCCATATGAACTATTATTATCAGCCTTATTCATCTAGAAATCCCATGTCTTTTGGAAGCAATTTGGATGATCAACTTAATAATAAATACATGAATCTATTAAAAAATGAAGATCACTATGTCCCATCTAATTGACATGTTAATGCAAAAAAAGAAAAATCATTCAAGAGAACACAAAGATCCACTATCCTAAGAGCTAAATCAAAGAAAACATGGGTTCCTAAATCCATTATTGAAGAAATCTATTCTAAAGTATCAAAAGGAAAATCTAAAGATATGGATTCCAAAGTATCTCTTGAAAGACTTGAATATTTAACATAAATCTAAGTTGATATTCAAGATTACAAAGGATTTCACTCCATTATCTTCCAAAAATATTCCTAAAAATCTTCTAAAGGCTTCCACTCCATCTTCTTCTAAAATCTGCCTACCACCTCATACATCTAAACCTCAATTTATTTCCTCCATGATTCCTCCATCATTCCAAACTCCAAGGTGTGTGTCAATGTTGGTCTTCCCAACTTTGTCACCATCCCTTATGCAATCTTATCAATGCTACACTTACTATCCATACTCCTATAATCCTTTCAAGGCATGAACTCTTATCCTCCTTATACTTATTCTACTACTGTCTATCTTCCTTCACCCTGTCAACATCTTTTAGCATACTTATCTATGATTTTGGCTGATCATGACTTGTCTTTCCTATAGGAACACTATCTAACTTGAAAAATCTTGACCTATTTCTAAAAAAATCAAAAGAACAAAAGAAAAAGGAAAAGAAAAGAAATGTGCCTTGGTAGAAAAAGTAAAGGGATATAAATTCATCTTATGGTGAAAACCACTACTTGTGGTGCCTTGGATAAGTACCATTATGAAAACTTGGTAAACAGGTGTCATGTGTAATTCTTCCACAATCCATTTGTTCCATCTTTCCTCTTTGATCTTGACAACATTGAGCTATCCTTGCGTATTGGTTGTTTTATCCATCAACTTACCTATTGTGCTTGCTCATTCACTCATATCCTTCATATCTAGCTCCATCCTTATTTCTTTATCCTATTGCTATCCTATCTAGTTGATCCTTTTGCCTTGATCACAATAAAGAAAGAACATGGTTCTTAGGCCTCTTGACATGTCTACTCTTTTGGATTACATGATTTGATGCTATCTTTCTTATTGGACTCCATTGCTTATCCCATATTCTACCTTGCTTATTATCTTTAACTGCTTATCCTACATGCTATATCCTTTCATGGATTCCTTGGCTTAAATGTACTTCATATGGCTATTTTACTCTTTCTCTAGCTTGGGTACCCTTGAGGAGTTAGTCCTTGAGGATCACTTTCACTTGCTTCATACTCCTTTCTTATCCATCTATGCTTATCCACTAGCTTGCTACCCCATCATGTCCTACACCTTGTTTGATAATGGAACAAAATGTTTTGATCTTTCTTGATAACTAGTGATCTCTAAATCACTCTAAAAAATCCAAAAAACCATATATGATGCTGAAAAAATCCTTAAAAAATAGAAAATGTCTTGAAAAAATGATCATTTTAGTGAAAACCTTGCAATACACACTTTGATGTATCACCAAATAAATAAAAGATCTCAAAAATACAAAAAAAACGTAAAACATCCTGAATAAATATTGTGAAGTGGTGAAAACCTAGAAGAATTTGCTACTTGAGACCCTTGCACTTATGTCTATCTCTATCTTGTTTTTTACTCATTAATGACATATTGATTCTTTCTTGCCTAGCTTAGAACTGACTCTTTTCTAGGACTAGGGGGCATGAATTACATAGCTTATCAGGGTCTCCTTGTTGCATTGGTGTTTCTTTAGTAGCTCACTAAATAGTGTTTTTAAACACTTCCCCTTGAAATTAAGTGTTTCTCAACACTTATCATATACTTTACCTAGTCTAGGATGTTGTGATATTTCTCACTAGTAGATTCTAGTTCTAAAGAAATGGCCATGTGACACACACACACACACACACACTCACTCAAACATTAAACTTACTAAGACTTTATTGAACTTTATTTTTTATTTTGTGTTGTCTATGATGATTTTTTTTCTAAGTGTTTCCTCCCTAGTAGTCTCTCAAGCATGTCATGGACTAGAAGACTAGGGGCACGAGGTATGTTTTCTTTTTCTTTCTACTTGTGGGTACACCTTGTTGACCTTAGGTGTCTTGAGCATCTTGCTTGTCTCACTTGACACTTAGGATCTACAAAGTATCATCCTTGGCTATTTTTTCCAAGAGTATTCTTATATCCATCTTGATATTTTGTGTCTCAATGCAAGCATAATCTTGCTAGACTAAACTTAGGGAATCTAATTACACTAGTCATCTTGACCTTTATGTCTTTGATGTTTAGGTTGGGTTCCATATTTCTATATGATATATATCATATTCATATCCTCATAGTCATACAAGTGATGATTTTATGATCTTCCAATGTCCCTAATAAGGCTTGCTGAAAAAAATGGGACCTATCTATATAACCTTGCAATTGTACCTTTTGCATACTAGCTTTCATTTTAGGGTTCATTTTAGCTTAGCTTTGCATTTTTGAATGTTGAGAGATTCTCCTTTATTTTATTTATTTTTAAATCTTGCTAGAGAAAAATAATTTATTCATTTCTACATAATTTCTACTCTCTTCCTCTCTTCACTTTCATTTCATCTCATCTCATCTCATCTTTCTTCTCACTTTGACCTAATTATGATGTTTTATCTTTCTTGTTCAAACTGTTAGCATGAATTTTGATGGTATTCCTTTTGGGGAGTATCCTAAGCATTGGTGAACATGTGGTATTATTGACATATTATATTCATGACTGTGTTTGTCATTGATGTCAATATAGCAGTAAATCTGTGAAGATTGGCAAAGTAGCAAATAGAGATCAAGGTCATATAGACATAGTTTCTATTGTCAAGTGATGTGCATGTAAGGACATGTTCCACACTGTATCCCAATGATGAGGTTCAATGTACATAAAGTAAGTTGAAGATGTATTGGAGATATGACTGATTTATAGTGAGTAGTACAATGAAAAGGTATGTAAGAAGCAATTTTTGGTGATTGTATTATATCTTCTAATAGAGATATAATCTATAGATGCATAGTTAGTCAATGACAAAAGACAGTCTGATGGTGATGTTAGAAAGTGCACGAGCCTAAGTGTCACATGTGTGAAAATTTTTATAGACTGTGAGTTGACAGTGCTATTGTAATTTTGAATTAACTAATTATCTTATTATAATTAATTGGGAAAGCCTCAAGGCCGACTCAAGGAATTATTTTTAAGATATGGTATAAAGGAAAGATTTATTACTTGTTTACAAGTGTCTGATTGAGTAATGAATGTGAAGTAATCAAGGAAATGTGAAAAGGAGTAGAGTGTTTGGTGAATGTGAGTAAGTGATCCAAGATATTATTGGATGAAAAGTTTGTGATATGGTGACAAGATCAGAAGGAGCAAAGGTCTAGTTGACAAGATAGAGTAATAGGAAGGGGTAATACAAAACAATTCTATTATTTTACAAGGAATAATACATAGATCATTTCGACAATGGATTCATTAGTCTTTCTTTTGAAGCTATTTGGATAGTGGATCCATATGCCTTCTATGACACCTAACAGGGTTGGTACAACTCCCAATAGGGTTGGAATCTCCTAACAAGGATTAAAAGTCTCCTAACATGGACTGATATCTACTGAATGTTGTTATAGACTCCTAACAGGGTCCATCCTCTAACAAGGAATATTTATATTAGTACATCATATTGTGGGTATCATCTCCACTAGGGTTTTCCCTCTAATTAAGGGTTTCCCTAGTTAACATATCTAGTGTTATTGTATATGAGGATCTTGTTGTTCACATGGTTAAGTTTTATTAAGGTTGATAATTATGACAATAGTTGGGTAACTAATTCACCCCTCCACACCACCCCCTAAGTTATAGTGGTGGACTATATATTCTAAAAATTGGTATAATAGAATCATGTCCTTGAAGAGAAATCTTAACAGCTTTGGGAGATCAATGGCATGTCATTTTAGAAAGGATAGTCCTAAGTTTCATGGAGTTAATTATGATAGCTAGAAATAGAAGATGAAGACTCATCTACTATGTATGGGTCCAGGATACTAGATTTTGATGAAAGATAAAAAAATAATTATGGAGGAAGTAAAACTTGAAGAATGTAGTGAAGTAAGAAGAGATATATTTGTGTGCAATATGAGAGCTAGAGAAGCACTACTGATAGCTCTTCCTAAGAATGAATATAGTTAGGTAAAGTTAATTCAAACATCCCATCTAATTTGGAAAGAATTATAATTTTTTTTTGAAAGAGATACACATACAAAAAGGATAAGATTACAAAATTGGATATGCATTTTTCAAGGTCCTAAAATGATGGAAGATGAATTTTTAAGAAGCTACGTTAGTAGGATATTTGAGATTGTTGTAGGAATCAAGTCATATGGTGGAACTAAGGAAGAAGATGAGGTTGTTTGGAAGATCTTGAAAACTCTGATACCACCATTCAATCAAATACAACAAATGATTGAACTATTGATACCTTGCATTGAGAAGTTCACTAGGGAAATTTTTCTTGGAAGATTGGAAGCATCAAAAGAAAGTCTAAGATAATCTGGAGTATTAAAAAAAGTTGAAACAACTTTTAGTGCCTTAAGTATTTGACTAAATTTTTCTAAAATTGTGGGCACACATGGAGATTTTGCTAGTAGTAGTATAACCATATATGATGAATATAAGAAGATTGAAGAAAGTATAGCCCTTGTAAGAAGAGAACTAGATGGTAATAATATCTTTAAATGTTGGATTTGTAATGAATTTGGTCATTATGCATCTAAATATCCTAAAAGAGAGAAAAAGTGTAAGGGAAAGTTTAAGCCTAGAAGACCTAGAATTTGTCTATATGCAAATGAAGATGAGGAATCTGATGGAAAATTTTAGAGTGATAGTGAAAATGAACTAGGATTTGTAGCCATTAAAGAAGATGATCTTGACATAGAAATTAAAGAGGAAAAAACTCTAGTTTCCCAAGTTGAAAATAAATCTGATTGGATAATAGACAATGGATGCTCACATCACATGACTGGTAATATGAATAAGTTTGTTAAATTTAGGAATCATGATGGAGATATTGTTAGAGTTGGTAACAATGTAGCCTATCATATTATAGGGATAGGATCTATTACTCTTGATGGAAAGATTAACACTGATGATACTTATTTTGTTGATGGATTAATGAAAAACTTGCTGAGTGTTGGATAGTTGATGGATAAAGGTTATTAGTTGTAATATGCATAAAATACTTTCATTATAAAAGATAAAGATGGTAAATTGATTGGAACAACAACAAGTTCCAGAGGTAATGTATTTCAATTGAATCCCATTGAGAACACATGTTTGGTTGACAAAGTGGATAATAGTTGGTTATGGCATAAGAGGTTTTTTCATATGAAATTTGATAAATTGTGAAGATTAGTAGAACATTTGTAGTTAGAAATCTGCCTAATATAATAAAGCCTACTAATATTGTTTGCAAAGAATGTATCTTGGCTAAGTAGAAGAAGATATCATTTCCCAACAAGAAGTTCACTACTATAGAGAAGCTAGAGATTGTTCACACACATTTGAGTGGGCCCTTAAGGACAAGAGGATTCTATGGAGAAAGGTATTTCATGATTTTTGTTGATGATTCACTAGAATGATGTAGGTAGAATTCCTTAAAGAAAAGTTTTAAGCATTTGAGAAGTTTAAGATATTGAAGAATAGAGTTGAGAATGAATATGGTGTTAAGATAAAATGTTTGAGATTAGATAGAGGAGGAGAGTTTACCTCTACAAAGTTTAACTTATTTTGTAAAGAGAATGGAATCAAGAGATAGTTATCTTCACCCAAGATGCTTGATAAGAATGGGGTTGTTAACACAAGAAACATATCAATAGTAGAGGCAACAAAAAAATTTATGTTTGAGAATGATGTATCCAAGACTTTTTGGAGAGAAGCAATCAATACAAAAGTTTACACTATGAACATAGTACATATAAGAAAAGGTACGGATAAGAACCCTTATGAATTATGGTTTGGTCATTCACCCTTAGTAAAGTATTTTAGAATCTTTGGAAGAAAATGTTATATAAAGAGAGATGACGATATTGGTAAGTTTGATCCAAGATATGATAAAGGTATGCTTCTTAGTTATTCATTGTAAAGTAAAGTTTATAGATGTTTTAATTATAGAATCAAGGCAATAGTTGAATGTGAAAATGTAAAAGTTGATGAAAAGTTTGGAATTAAGTAAAAGATGATGAATTAAAATTCTAATGAAGAAGAAGATAAAACTAGAACTTTTAGACAAAATGTAGAAGTTTTCTTTGAGACTAATAGTGATATGCAAAATGATGTGCAAATTTTTGAGAAAAGAGGAGAAAGATCTGAACTAAGAGAAAAAGTAAGAGTTGAGTTAGAAACTTCTACCTCTAATAGGAATCTAACAAAGAATCACCCTCTAGAAAAAATAATTGGAAGCAAAGACAAAGGAATGATGACAAGGAACATAATTAATTAAGAGATATGTTTGATTTATCAAGTTGAACCTAAGAGTATACATGAAGCATGTAAAGATGATTATTGGATTCAAGCAATTAAGGAAGAAATAGATCAGATTGTGAAGAATGAAACATGGGAATTATCTCTGAGACCTAAAGACAAGAATGCTATTGGAACCAAATGGGTATTCAAAAACAAGATGAATGAACAAGGTAAAGTTGTAAGAAACAAGGGCAAAACTATGTGCAAATGATATTCATAGCAAGAAGGAATAGACTATGAGGAGCCCTATAGCAAGAATGAAAGTAGTAAGAATGTTCTTGGCTTATGAAAAAAAAATGAAATTCAAGGTGTATTAGATGGATGTCAAACAAACCTTCCTAAATGGAGAACTTGAAGAAGAGGTATACATTGAGTAGCCTGAAGGTTTCCCTCTGATAGAAGAAAAAGACATGGTATGTAGACCAAAGAAAGCTCTATATGGTCTAAAGAAAACACCTATAACCTGATATGAAAGGTTGGAAAATTATTTGACAAAGCTTGGATTTGCTAAAGGTATGGTAGATAGTAACTTGTATTTGAAAGAAATGGAGAATGGATTGCTAATAATAGTAATATTTGTTGATGACATAATATTTGGAGGTAATGATGAAGCAGGTGATAAGTTTGCCAAAGAAATGAAAAATGAGTTTGTAATGAGTATGATTAGAGAAATGATGTTTTTCCTAGGCTTGTAATTTGTACAAAACAATGATGGTATTTTTATTTCACAAGCTAAGTATCTGAAAAAATTATTGAAGAGATTTGGATTGGAAAGTTGTAAGCCTATTGATACACCAATGATAACTGGTCACAAGTTATCTAGAAAATATGAGACACCTATAGTTGAGAAAAAGAAGTACAAATCCATGATTGGAGGTTTTTAATATCTGACTCACATTAGACTAGATATAGAAAATGTTGTTTGGATTATAGCTAGATTTTAAACCAATCCTAAGGAGTATCATTATGGAACAGTAAAGAGGATACTTAGATATTTGAAGGGAACATCTGATTATGGAATATGACATGATAAATCAAGTGATTTCACTCTATGTGCTTATACTGATGTGGATTGGGCAGACAATATGGATGACAAAAAGAGAACTAGTGGTGGATGATTCTTTCTTGGAGGAAGATTGGTTTCTTGGCTAAGTAAGAAACAAGATTGTATTTCGTAGAGTCTAGTTGAGGTAGACTATGTAACAATAAAAAATAAATGTAATCAAGTGATGTGGATGAAGTAGGTGCTGGAAGATATTAGGATAGAATTTTTAGAACCTATTGACATATACTGTAATAATATAAGTACAATAAGTATGTCTAAGAATCCTTTATTGCATTCTAAGACTAAGGCTATATCTATTAAGTATCATTTTTTGAGAGAGAAGGTAACAAAAAAAGGAGATCAATAAAGATCAGATTGCAGATATCTTTATGAAGCCCTTACCTAAAGATATATTTGATTACTTGATAGGTAGGGTTAGGGTTATGCCTCTGTCTACTTTAGAGTAGATAATGTAGAGATTGCACCAGTCTAGTTTTATAGAGCACTATTGTTTGATTGGACTAAATGATGATGCTTCCTATATAGGGGAGTATCTATGATGAGAAAAATCATTAAGGTCTCTTGGTAGTTGGTATTGAATAGTGTCTTTGGACACTTGAGCTGGTTGAAGACTTGAAGTAGTAAATTGACATAATGAAGCCTTTGTCATTAATGTCATTGGGGGAGAGAATGTATGAAAAGCATCTCCTAAGTATGTATGGGGGAGAGATAGTTATTAGTCAAAGATTTAGAAAGATTCATGTAAAAGAGAAGGAATATCTCTATGGGGAGATATGTAGCACAAAGATTTTTGATAAATGGGGGAGAACTTAAGAAGTTTCTTAGTGAATAAAGAAATATTCTAGAGGATTTAAAATTTGATTGATGAAGAGGATTTGAAAAGATAAGAACAACATCAACAAAAAAGTATTGTTCTATATTCTTGGAACCTAGATGTTTTTCATTTATGTTTTCATCAACACCAAATGGGTAGATTTTTAGCATTAATGCTAATGGTATTCCTTTGGGTGAGTATCCTAAATATTGGTGAGCATGTGGCAGTATTGACATGTTGCATTCATGGTTGTGTTTGTCATTGATGTCAAAATAGTAGTAAGTCTATGAAGACTAGCAGAGTAGCAAGTAGAGATCAAGGTCATGTGGAAAGAATCTTGATTATTAGGTGATGTACATGTAAGGAAATGTTCCACAGTATGTCTTGATGATGAGGTTCAATGCACATAAAGTAAGTCAAAGATGTATGTAAGATATTCCTAATTTATAGTGAGTAGTACAGAGACAAAGTACTTGAGAAGTGGTTTTTGGTGATTGCATTATATCTTCTAACAAAGATATAATCTAAAGATATGTAGTTAGTTGGTGATAGAAGATAGTTCAATGGTGATGTCAGCAAGTGTGCAAGCCCTAGTGTTACACATGTGAGAATTTGTATAGACTATGAGTCGATAGTGCTATTGTAATTATGAATTAATTAATTATCTTATTATAATTAATTGGAAAAGCCTCAAGGACAACTCAAGGAATTATTTTAAAGACACAATAGAAAGGAAAGGTGTTTTCCTTGTTTGTAAGTGTGTGATTAAGTATTGAATGTGAAGTAGTCAAGGAAGTGCGAAAAGGAGCAAAGTGTTTGGTGAATGCAAGTAAGTGATCCAAGGGATTATTAGATGTGAAGTTTGTGATCTAGTAACAAGATCAAAATGATCAAAGGTCCAATTGACAAGATAGAGTAAGAGGAAGGAGCAATACAATACACTTCTATTATTCTACAAGAAATAATACAAAGATCATTTGGATAGTAGGCTCATTGGTCTTGCCCCTAAAGCTATTTGGACAATGGGTCCATGTGCCTTCTACAACTCCTAATAGGGTTCACACAATTCCTAATAGGGTTGGAATCTCCTAACAAGGATTCAAAGTCTCATAATAGGGACTGATATGTACTAAATGTTGGAATAGACTTCTAACAAGGTCCATCCTCTAACAAGGAATATTTATATTAGTACATCATCTTGTGGGTATCATCCAATTAAGATTTTCCCTCTAATCAAGGGTTTTCGTAGTTGACATATCTAGTTTTATTGTGCATGAGTATCTTGTTATGGTTTCTGATTGTATTGTTCACAAGGTTAAGTTTTATTAAGGTCAATTATTGTGGCAATAGCTAGATATCTAATTCACTCCCACTCTTAGTTATATTGGTGGACTATATATTCTAACACAAACTCAATAAAATTAGGGCATATCTTCATTGCTTGGTGGTCTCTCGTTGGTCTTAATTACTTATCTATCATCTTGGACTTTATTTTATCTTTATTTGATCAAATTTATCTTATTTTTGCATCACCTCTATCTCTTTTTGACTTTAGTTCCGAGGGGGTAGGACTATTCTATCATTGCTCCAAATTTCTTTTTGTTACAACTATCTACTTTCTCTTGATCTATTGGCTTTCTTGGCTTGACATATTATTTCTCATCTCAAGTATTGACATTTTTGACCTCTTTCCTAATATTAAGTCCTATTGCTAAAAGACTAAGCATTTATGGTTTTCTATCTGTTCATGCTTTCATTCTTTGAAATTAGATCTCTTTATCTATTGTTGCCTACTTGGATGTTTAATTCTTTGACATAATGTGTTCCTAGATCGATCACACATTAGTCAAAGAGGGGAAAATGTAATCACCGAAAAATGGTCATCTAGACTACAAGCCCCCTTTCTAGAAAATTTTAAAATTTTATCTATCACTTATTTTTGATCAAATCATTATTTTGCTATCTATTCTATTATAACCTATGGTTTGAACACTTTATTCTAAGTCTTTTACTTAATTGAAAGAACATTCTCTCATTTAATTAAATAAAAAGTCCCACTTCCCACTTATCCTAAGGGTGTACACATAAATCATTATTCCCATTCTAAAAAAAGAGGAAAAGACATTTTTGTCTACACATGCATGAATAGCTTTGTATGTGAGAGGAATGTTCTATTTTTAAAATAACTTTAATTCTCCTCCACACATTTCTTTTGCTCTCAAAATTTAACCATTATTTCTTATTGGTTGAGATGCTTGTGCACATGGATCACTCAAGATGTATTTTCCTCTGTTGATTAATACTCTCTTGGATTTTAATCTCTACCATCCATTTTTCTTTAAAAGGGAGGGCTCTCTCCTCATTCTAAAATCTTAGACTCTCATGCTAACATTCTGCTACATGATTTTTAGGCACTTTTGGATCTTTGAAGGACTTGAAGAACTCTTGCATTTGCATCTCATATTTTCTTTCTCATTCTTGTATCATGGAATATTTAGTTTAGGTTTTCCTTTATGCCATAGATTATCTCACTTAGTCTAAATAGTGGTTTTGTAACTTTCCATAATTTTTGGCTTCAATTTTCATCTCATTTAGTTTACTTTGTATTTTCATTACATACCAATTTGAGTATTATTTCATATTGGCACTCATTTCCTCTACTCTTTGAATCTCTCATTCTATGGTGTACCTTGCAAGGGTTGTATGAATTTGTTTCATTTGAGAGCCACCATATCATAACTTTTGCACACCATAGATAGAGAGCTATAAGCCACCTATTGAGACTCCCTCTTCCATGGGTTCTCTAAAGAATAATGGTTTATATAAGTGTGACACTTTTTATGCACACATCACCCCCCATGTCCTCTAAGTTATTCTAAACATTATAACAATTGATATTAGAGCTATTGGTGCTTGTAGAGAAAAGTTTGAAGCAACTTAAAACTTAAAGATCAAGATGTACAAAAGGAGGTGCCAAGATTGAACAAAGAGATTTTTTTTGCATAAAAAAGATTGATGAGGCTACAAATAGTTTAAATTAGTGATGTTCCACTAGATTTTTTGGATAATGCATATGTAGAGATAACAGTAGTCCCTCTAACCACTCAACAACTAAAAGAGAAGCAAGAACACAATAAGTCAATGTTGGAGATTGCATCAACCCTAAGATATGCGTAGTTTGATGACATAAAATATTGCAAGAATGAAAAGGAAATGTGGGATAAAATAAAGACCATGTATGGAGGATATGACAATGTCATGAGAGCCAAATCATAAAGCTTGAGAGGAAAATTTGATGAAATGATAATGACAAAAGCTGAGAACATAGTTCAATACTATGCAAGAATAAAAGAGGTTGTCAATGCTATTAGAGGTGCTAATGGAAATATTGAGGATGAAATAGTAATAAGAAAGTTATTGAGAACTTTACTTCTTATTTATGCTATTAGGGCTTTTGCAATACAAGAATAGAGATGTACTCTAGCTAATGCCCTAACCCTAGAAGAGGTGATTGGTAGGCTTACTACTTTTGAGATATATCATTTTGATAATCACAATCCTACTACTATTGAATCTTATTTTGAATCACAACTAGTTCTTAGTAAGAAAGGAAAAGGAAAACATGTGAAAAGCGATAGCGAGACTTCTGATGATGAAATTGAAGCATTGATGGCTAGAAGAATTTTACGTGGAAAAGGGAAATACAAAGGTAAACTTCCTATAATTTGTTTTTCATGTAACAAAGTTGGTCATATTGCTACAAGATGTCCTAATAGAGAAGACAAGGATGATAATAGAAAGCAAATACAAAGGGAGAAGTGATGTAGGGAGACTGATGGAAACCATGGCCAAAGGCACACCCAACTACCAAATCCACCAATAAGAGTAAACACATTAGAAACACAACACAAAGAATAAAAAAAAAAGGAGATAGAGGAGAAAAAAACTTATTGATTCATCAAATTATCAACATACATGTCTGTCTGTGAGGCCTTCTGGGTTATGACCAATGATAGAATTCAAAATTTGATCTTCAATGATGATTGACATTCTAACACTCTACAAAAATCCACCCCTTATCTCTAATTCCTACTCTGTCTTCATGATCCCTAAAACTCAATCCTATACCTCATTAAATACTTGTGTGACCACAGATCGACCTATTACAAAAATTAAATCCTACATTAAATGCATGCACAACCACAAGTTGACTAGAAACAATTATTAAACACAAATACTAAATATGTGCAAAGTCGGCCCAAACTAAAACCAGGAACAAATAACTCGATCAAAGAAGGACTAAGACAAATATTTTCACTCAATAATGCTTGATATATACTAGAACTCAACATCAATAGCAACTCGGCACCAACAAGAACTTGACACCAATAGGAACTCGACACCAACATGAACTCGACTCCAATAGGAATTCAACACCAACAAGGAAGTCAAAACCAATAAGGAACTCAGTAATTCTTGGCACTGCAACTTAGTCAACACTATGAACTTGATAGACACTATGAACTCAACAACAATAGAGAAACATGAAAATATGTATGATAGAAATGTAACCTAGGATGCTCCAAGATTAGACAACTGGGATTGAAAGAAATGATTCTCCTAACTCATGGAACTAGCACAACCCAATCTGAATCCAACTTAGATTGGGAAATCCATGTAGCATCTTCAAGTGGTCTATTCTTCCACTTCACCAAATAATCACAATAACCATTTCCTCTTGTGCTTTTACCAACTCTTTGACCCAATACCTATTCAACCTCTTCAATATAGTTCTTAGGATAATCATCTAATACAATAAGTTCATCATCTAACTCATGATACTTATACAAATCAGAAACATTTAATATAGGAGATATATCCATGTCATCAGATAACTCAACTTCATAAGCATTACCACTATCAAACTTCCTCAAGATCTTACAAGGTCAAAAATTCTTCATCTTCAACTTATTGTATGTTCCACTAGAAAATCTACCTTCTTCAAATAAACCATCACCTCATCACCAACTTCAAAAACATGATGTCTTCTATAATTACCAACATTCTTCTTACATTTTTGATTACTTTTTTTCCAGCCTTAACTTCACTTCCTTATGCAAAGAATCCATAAAATCAGAAAATTCTTCCCTTGCATCACTTCTCTTTTCTTCACCAATAACATCCCTCAACTCTAATATTCCTCTAGGCTGCATCCTAATAAACATCTCAAAAGGTGTTTTCCCTATACTCCTACTCACAAAATTATTATATGCAAATTCAACTTGTGTCAACAAAAACTCCCAATTATATGGTTTTTCTCTAACTAAAAATCTTAGCAAATTACCCAAGCTTATATTTGTAACCTCTATCTATACATCTATCTATGGATGGAATGTAGAACTAAACTTCAAATCAATACCCATATTGTTCCACAAAGTCCTCCAAAAGTAACCAACAAACTTATTGTCTCTATCAGAAATAATACTTTTTGGTAATCCATGCAATCTAAAAATCTCTTTGAAGAAAATTTCAGCAACATGCTTAGCATCTTATGTCTTCTTACATGGTATAAAATGAGCCATCTTAGAAAATATATCCACAACAATAAATATATAATCATACCCCTTTACTATCTTAGGCAACCCAAAAAAAAAAATCCATTCTAATCTCACTCCAAGGTTCTCAAGAACAAAAATAGGTGTATACAAACCATTATTTTGACTTACTCCTTTTGATTTACTCCTTTTGTAACTTGAAAAATTCAACAACTCTTTACAAACTTCTAAACATCCTTATATATCTATGGCCAACAATATTTATCCTTTAACAAAATCAATGTCTTATCAATTCCAAAATGTCTAGCCAATCCACCAAAATGCTTTTTCTTAATCATATTAACTCTCATAGAACTTCTAGGGATACACAACTAAATTCATTTAAACAAGATACCTTTTTGAATGAAATACTCATCATACTTACTCATATGATCTGATAGATTTGGTGCTCTTCACTCTCTCCATGCCTTAGAAAAATCAGGGTCAATATCATACAACTCTTCCATCTAATCAAAACCAAGAACTTCAACCTTCATCTTGGTCAACAAAGAATGTCTTCTGCTCAATACATCAACAATTTGGTTAGTGACTCCACTCTTATGCTTGATCACAAATGTGAAACTCTGCAAGTATTCAACCCACTTCATATGTCTTTGATTCAATTTATGTTGACTCCCCAAACAGTATAAAGCTTTATGATTAGTATACAACACAAACTCCTTAGGAATCAAATAATGTCTCCACTTCTTCAATGCTTGAACAATAGCATAAAACTCATGATCATACACAAAATACTTCCTTTTTCCATCATTCAACTTCTCACTAAAGAAAGCAACAGGTTTACCTTCTTGACTCAATATAGATCCTATTGCACTAACACTTGCATCACATTCAACTTGAAATACTTTATTGAAATTAAGAAAAATCAATAAAGGTAACTTGACAAAATTTCATTTTAAAGTCTCAAAACTCTTATTAGCTCCATGTGTCCACTTGAAATCCTTTTTGTCTCCTCTCATTGTCTCAGCCATAGCAATACAAGAAGAACTTAAATTCTTTATAAACTTCCTATAAAAACTACGCAAACCATGAAATGATCTTACCTCAGTTACATTCTCAAACCATCAGCTAAAATCATAAATCCCATATACACAATCTCCTCTTGCATAAAAGAACACTTTTTCAAGTTAATCATCAACTTCTCCTCTTTCAATCTTTGCAAGACTTGTCTAACATGCTCAAGATGTTCTTCCTTAGTCTTATTGAATATCAGAATCTCATCCAAATAAACAATCAAAAACTTACCCAAAAATATCTTGAGAACCTCATTCATCAACCTCATGAAAGTACTAGGTGCATTAGTCAAACCAAAAGACATTACCAACCATTCATACAAACCATCTTTTATCTTGAAAGTAGTCTTCCCTTAATCACCTTCTCTGATTCTAATTTGATGATAACCAATCTTCAAATCACTCTTGGTAAAATATTTTCTCCACTCAAATAATCCATTATGCCATCCATCCTTAGCATAGGAAACCTATATTTTACTATGATCTTGTTAATAACTCTAGAATTAGTATACATTCTCCATCCTCCATTCTTCTTAGGTTCTAATACAAAAGGTAAAACACATGGAATCAAACTTTCTTTGATCAAACCTTTCTACAACAACACATGCACGTATCTTTTAAGTTCTTTATTCTCTATAGGTATCAATCTATATGGTTTTTGATTTAGAAAACTAGCTCTAAGAATTAGGTCCATACAATGAATTATACTTCTTACTTGTGGTAAACCATAAGGTATATCTTCTTCAACAATATCTTTATACTCATTCAAAAAGTTTCCAATTTCTACTGGTACTTGACCTCTACTCAATTCTATAGTCACTCAGTCATTACTAGCTTTTATTGCTCGGTCATTACCATTTATTCTACTAGGTCATTACTACCAAAACTTGATCATCTAGGAATTATAACAAAGAAAAATTGGTTCCTTTTCATTTCTTTTTCAAATTGTTTTGCATTGACCATGAAAATTCTCACAGTAATACAATTAAGCTCATCTGATTTTCAATCAGAGGCAATAATATTTTCTTTCTTCCATTCACCCATAGAGTATATAGATTCAATCTTCCATCATGTATAATATATCTATCATATTACCAAGGTCTACCCAAAAAATATGAAACCAGTCCATATGCATAATATCACATAGAACCTCATCAAAATAATACCCAATATTGAACTTCACACTACATTGTTCACTTACCAATATATTATGATCATCTTTGATCAATGAAACATGATAGGGTTTAGGATGCTTTAGCCTTTGTAACTAAAACTTTGTAACCATTTCTTCTGATCCTAGATTTTTAGAACTTCTAATGTCAATGATCACCTTGCAGGATTTTCCATCCATCTTACATTTGGTCTTGAAAAGACTTCTCCTTAGGATAGGTTCTTCATCACTTCTCTTATTATATAAGGTTCTTCTCACCATCAAATTTTCTCTAGCATTAGGCCCACTTGGTGAAACCTAAATGTCTCCTTGAACCATAACATTTTTGTTACCTTGTTCATTCTCAAAGGATCTATGTCCTTCTTTGCCACATCTGAAACATTAACCATGAAATCCACCTCTAGAATAAGAATTACCTCTTCCTTAGTAAGAACTAGTATCTCCCTAGTAAGAATTACCACCTTTCCATTCGGCCTTGCCTTTGTCATCATTCTTCCATTCAAATTTTCCCTTATCTTGCACAACATTTTCAGATCTGCCACCTTCTCCATAAGATCTACTTCTGCCTCTCTAGAATTTACCACCTCTACCTCTTTTTCTTTATTCATGCTTCTTTGTCAAAATCTCCTCATCTTTCAAGGCATATTGATATGCTTTCTGCACACTTTCCAATTTTACAAAACTTATCTACTCTTGAATTGATGGGGACACAACCCAAGCATAGAATGGACACAACAAGAAAGGGAAATTTTATTAACTTTGTAAATAAGCTAATACATTCAGTATAGAGAAAATAGACTTCAAAACATGCCCTATGGGTTTACAATAGCATAAATCTAGAGATAATTTCTCCCTTCAGTATCTCCTCTCAAACTCCACTCCGAACTGCCTTTTACAATTCCAAAAATGTTCTTAAATAGACCCCAAAGGGTTAAGGATTAGGAATACATTCTAGAAAGTGCTAGTTGGCATCCACTGACCAAATAGAAGACTCTAGAAGTCACATTAGAAGTCAACACAAAATTAGAAGACTCTAGAAACGGTAACCAAACTTTCAGGAGGCATAACTTTTGAACCATAGCTCCGATTGACAAACTGTTTACATTTTTGAAAAGCTCTCAAAGCGCTCTATAGACCTATGGATGAGCTTCGCTAGTCCCCCATTTTTGGCCTTGTTTGAGGTCATTTAATGCCCCTAACTGTGATAACTTTCAAATCGTGGGGCCTTTTGATCTGATTCTTTTTCTACAATGCTCTAAATTACAATGACAATCATCCGACCAATTTACACCTTCTAGTTCACCAAAATGATGGCTGAATTACATAGTCCTATTTTTTTGTCATTTATACGTATCCCCAGGTGTTCAAATACTCTATCCTAGAACACTGATAGTGGAACTATGAGAGTTGGAACCTTTATTTGACCCAAATGGGTATCCAAAAATGAAAACACATGAAACAGAAACTAAGTCTAAGTACATTTTTTTGGGTGACACAGGATTGCCCTTATACCTCTGGATGCTCCTGGATCAGATTGAAAAGTGACGCTGTCACTTTATGAATGGTAGAGGAAATCCCAAATGGGAAATCTCAACTGCTGATATCCAAGTTGAGTCCTCAATCGGCTGTCCTTTCCACTTGACCAGATACTCTTCATACTGCATATTTCTAGTACTCTTGCCCACACGATGATCTAGAATGTCTTCTATCTCCTCCTTCTTAGAAGTAGGAATTGGACATGGCTCTAACATCGGTTCCTCATCTACACCATCATTAGGATACTTTGTTAAGTCTGCAATGTTGAAAATAGGAGAAATGTGAATACCATCTGGTAACTCCACCTCATATGCATTTCCTGAGTCATGTTTCTTCAGAATTTTGCAAGGGCCAAATTTCTTCATTTTCAACTTGTTGCAAGTACCAGCTGGAAATCTTTCTTTTCGTAAGTGTACCATGACTAGATCCCCTACTTGGAATTCCTTATGTCTTCTCCTTTGATCAGCCCTAGCTTTATACTCTTGATTCATCTTGGTAATGTGTGCCTAGACCTCCTCATGTAGATGCTTGATATGTTTAGCAAATTCTTCAGCTTCAGCACTTGTCCTCTCCCCTTGCTCTATCTTCCTCAACTTTGGTGCAATCCTTGGGCTACTTCCATATACAATTTGGAATGGTGATCTACCAGTACTCCTATTTATAGAGTTATTGTAAGAAAAATTTTCTTGTGGTAGAATCAAATCCCACCCCTTGGGTTTATCCCCAACTAAACATCTCAACAAATTGTCCAGAGTTCTATTTACCACTTCTATTTGGCCGTTAGCCTGCGGGTGATGTGTGGAACTGAATTTCAAGTCTATTCTCAACTTCTTCCATAATGTTCTCCAAAAATACCCTACAAATTTAGTATCTCTGTTAGAAACTATACTCCTTGGAAGACCATGTAGTCTTACCACCTCTTTGAAAAACAAGTCTGCAATATGGACAACATCATGAGTTTTGTGGCATGGAATGAAATGTGCCATTTTGGAGAACCTATCAACCATTACAAATACTGAACCATTACCCCTTTATGTCCTTGGCAATCCAAGAACAAAATCCATACTTAAGTCCTCCTATGGCTTCGATGGAACAGGCAATGGTTGATATAGTCCAGTATTTGACTAAATCCCTTGGCAACTTGACAAATCTAACAACTTTGTACAAACTTCTTCACATCCTGTGACATTTGAGGCCAAAAATAATGTTCTTTGAGAATGGCAATGGTCTTATCTCAACCAAAATGTCCTACCATCCCTCCACTGTGTTTCTTCTTAATCAGATTTTCCCTCATGGAACTCCTTGGAATGCATAATTGACTGCCCTTAAATAACATACCATCTTGAATCAAATAGTCTAACCACTTAGTTCTTTCTACAACAACAAGTTCTTTAACAGCTTTCCATGCTTCAGCAAAATTAGGATCCTCAGGGTACAGATTTTTGAGTTCATCAAACCCAACTACTTCAACCTACATTATTGTAAGCAACAATTGTCTCCTACTTAATGCATCTGCAACCCTATTAGATTTTCCACTTCTATGCTTCAACACAAATGTATAGCTCTACAAGAACTCTACCCACTTCATATGCCTCTGATTCAATTTACCTTGGCTATTTAGGTACTGTAATGCCTGGAGATTAGTATACAAAAAAATTTCCTTTGGCAACAAATAATGCATCCATTTCTTTAAGGCCTGAACTATTGCATATAACTCTTGATCATAAACATAATACTTCTTCTTTGCATCATTCAATTTTTCACTAAAATATGTAATAGGCTTACCTTCTTGGCTTAATACAGCCCCAATAGCACTGCCACTAGCATCACAATCCACTTGGAACACCTTTCTAAAATCTAAAAGTGCCAACACAGGTTGTTCTGTCACCTTCTTCTTCAAAAATTCAAAACTTCTTGCAGTTGCCATAGTCCATTTGAACTCTTTTCTATCCCCTCTTATTGTGTCAGTTAGGGGTGCACATATTGCACTAAAATTCTTAATAAACTTTCTGTAAAAACTAACCAGACCATGGAACGATCTTATCTCAGTAGCAGACCTTGGAGTAGGCCATTCCAAGATGGCTTTTACCTTCTCTGGATCCATTTTGAGACCTTCAGGTGATATAACAAACCCCAAGTATACTAACTCCCTTTTTGCAAAGATACACTTCTTCAAATTAATTAATAGTTTCTCTTCCCTTAACCTTTCAAGGACACTATGAATATACAATAAATGTTCTTCCAAAGTCTTGCTGAAAAATAAAATATCATCCAAATAGACAATAACAAATTTTTCCAAGAACTTTTTAAGTACCTCATTCATAAGCCGCATGAAGGTGCTTGGGGCGTTCGTCAATCCAAAAGGCATGACTAACCACTCATAAAGACCCTCCTTGGTCTTGAAGGTTGTTTTCCACTCATCTCCTTCTTGTATTTGTATTTGATGATAGCTACTCTTGAGATCTATCTTTGTGAAGTACTGAGCTCCACTCAAATAGTCCATAAGATCATCCATTCTTGGCAGAAGAAATCGATACTTGATGGTTATCCTATTTATAGCTTGAGAGTCTATACACATCCTCCACTCTCCATCCTTCTTTGGTGCCAGTACTGCAGGTACTACACATGGACTCAAGCTTTCTCGAATTAAGCCCTTCCTCAATAGCTCCTGAACTTGTCTATTTAGCTCCTCAGTTTCAGTAGGAGTCATCCTATGAGCAGCTTTGTTAGGTAAACTAGCTCATGGGATTAAATCTATCCGATGACTGATTTGCCTTACCAGTGGCAATCCTTCTAGAACATTATCAAAAATGATATCTCCAAACTCACCTAGTAAATCTGAAACTTCAAGTGGTATTTCACTACTACCTTCTTTATCTTTCCTAAGGATCAAAGCATAGCACATATGCTGATGTTTCATGCCATCTAAAAACTTCCTTCCATCAACAAGACAAATCCTAGCACTGCTACATACCTTTTTGCCTTCCCTTTTCATGGGCCTCAGTTTGTGGTGAACTCCATCCTTTGTTAGAGAGTATGTGTTTGCATGACCATCATGTATTGCATGCCTATCAAACTACCACGGTCTTCCCAACAATAGATGGCAAACATCCATTGGAATAACATCACATAGAACTTCATCATGGTAACTCCCAATTTTGAATTTCACTAAACATTGTTCACTTACCAGTACCTTATGATCATCTTTCACCCAAGAAATCTGATAGGGCTGGGAGTGTTTCTCCCTCTTGAGCTTCAACTTAGAGACCATCTCCTTTGATACCAAGTTATCAATGCTACCACCATCAATGATCACATCACAACATTTATCCTCACACTTGCATCTAGTATGAAACAAACTCCTCCTTTATCCTAGTTCAATCTCACCACTTAGTATGACCCTTTCATTTACCAAAGTCTCTCCTCTTTCTGCATCCTCTGAATGTGATGACTATGCATCCTCATCCACATGAGCAACCCTAGCTTGACCCTTAGCTCTCTTATCTATCCTTCCTTGTCGTTGAGGGCATTCAAAGGCATGATGACCTTCTTCATTGCAATGGATATAGGTACCACAAAAGACTCCTCTTCCTTTTCCACATACTCTACCTCTTCCTCTCTGATTTCCAAAGTCTTGATCACGAGAGCGGTTGAAACCCTCATTCCTCTGGTTCCTGCTAGTACCCACATCTTCATTTTTCTTTTGGGTTTCATTTCGGCTTCTAGATGACCTATCACTACCCCTTCCTCCTTGACCATGGCCTCTTTGTCTCCCTTCAAACCTCTTATTTATCTTCTCTTCAACTCATAGGGAAAACTAGTATGCCTCTTCAATGCTGGTCATTCTTACCAGACTTAATTCCTCTTGGATGCTAGGTCGCAACCCATTGATATAACGAGCAACCTTCTCCTTATTTTCTTCTACATGCCCTACTCTAATTAGAAGTCAATGAAACTCCTCTGTATATTCTTGGACTAATTTTTCTGCTTTCTTTAACCCATGCATCTTCTTAAACAAATCAATCTCATAATCAACATGAATGAATTGCTTCTTCAATTTGTCCACCATACGATCCCACCTTGTGATCTTCTCCTTTCCTCTTCTATTTCTTTCCAATTGAACCTCTTGCCACCAAATTTTGGCATGGCCTTTTAGTTTGGCCTTCACAAACTTAATCCTATCTGGATCCCTGATATCCTCATACTCAAAGTACTCTTCCAGTTCATTGATCCAATCAATCAACTCATCTGGTTTCAAATTTCTTGAAAATACACCCACATAAATTGTAGGTCTTTTCCCAAACTTATTAATGGCCCTAAAAAGACTTTCCTCTACCTAATTTAGAACTTCCTCATCAAATTTCCCTTCTGGCCCAATTTCTTCTTCTTCATTGTCATCCTCACTTTCGTCGCCTGCGGCAACATTTGTTCCTCTACGGAGCTCCTCCTACAACACTTGTACCTGCCTTTGGAGGGCTCTAACCTCCTTAGGATTAATAGCTCCAGCCCTTCCACCACACTCTCTTTATGGAGGCATCTTCTTACCTCAAACCCTCAACCACACAGTCCTGGTGCAAACTGCCTCACAGTCGGCGCTCTATCTACACACTTAGGAAAACCAGCTTTGATACCACTTGATAGGGACACAACCCAAGCACAGAATGGACACAACAGGAAAGGGAAATTTTATTAAATTTATAAATAAGCTAATACATTTAGTACAGAGAAAATAGACTTCAAAACATGCCCTATGGGCTTACAATAGCATAAATCTAGAGATAATTTCTCCTTTCAGTACCTCCTCTCAAACTCCACTTCGAATTGCCTTTTACAATGCTAGAAATGTTCTTAAATAGACTTCAAAGGGTTAAGGATTAGAAATAAATTCTAGAAAGTGATAGTTTGCATCCACTAACCAAATAGAAGGCTTTAGAAGTTGTATTAGAAGTCGACACAAAATTGGAAGTCTCTAGAAACGGTAACCGAACTTCCGGGAGGCATAACTTTTGAACCGTAGCTCCGATTGATGAACCATTTACATTTTTGGAGAGCTCTCAAAGTGCTCTATAGCCCTATGGATGAGCTTCACTCATTACCCATTTTTTGGCCCTATTAGAGGTCATTTAATGCCCCTAACCTAACTTTGAAGCATTCTTAGGAGGTCTCCAAAAATTGAAAAACTGTGATAACTTTCAAACCGTGGGGCCTTTTGACTTGATTCTTTTTTTGGAATGCTCTAAATTACAATGACAATCATATGACCAATTTATACTTTCTAGTTCACCAAAATTATGGCTCAATTACATACTCCTATTTTTTTGACATTTACATGTATCCCAAGGTGTTCAAATACTCTATCCTAGAGCACTGATAGTAGAACTGTGAGAGTTGGAACCTTTATTTGACCCAAATCAGTATCCAAAAATGAAAACACATGAAATAGAAACTAAGTCTAACTACATTTTTTTGGGTGACACAGGATTGCCCTTATACCTCTGGATGCTCCTGCATCATGAATCCCAGATCTCAATCCATTTATGTACCTTGAAATTTTCTCCACATAATCATTCACATGTCCAGATCTAATGTCCAATCTATAGAATTCCTTAGTATACTCCTTTACAGTCATGTCCCTTTGTTTCAAATTTTGCATCTTTCTCAAAATGATAACTTGGTAATCAATAAGAAGGAAATTGTTCTTCACCTTGTTCACCATTTTTAGCCAAGTCCCGATCTTCTCCTTTCATCTCCTTTGTCTATTAGTTTGCAAATGCTCCCACCATAGTGAGGCATGAACCTTCAACCTAGTAACTACAATTCTCACCTTCCTATTATTAGGAGTGTGTTCATACTCAAATAACTTCTCCATATTAAAGATCCAATCCAACATCGTATTAGTGTCCACTTTTCCATCATAAAGAACAACTTATACAATAGGATTTGAATGCTCCCTAGACAATACTATCAAAAATCTTGCCTCATCTTGATCTTCTTTAGGTTCTAGATTAGGTTTCATGCTACTTCTTCATCATTACTCACATCATCAAGATGTGCTCATCTCCTTTGGGTAATCTCTAGAATGTCTAATCTGGATACAAATTGTCTCAATGTATCAATATGGCATTGTCAACATTTCCTCTACCTTGAACCATCTTTATAATTAGGTTCTTGCAAGATCGTAACCCTCTACATGTTTTATGTCAAATATTAAGATTTTATACCCTACAACCAAATTAGCTTAGGGTTCTACATGATCCAATCTCCATAAGGATGAACCTCAAACTTTGATACCACCTAACATAGGGAGACTAATAGAAACTAGGGCCAAAGGCACACCTAGCTACCAAAGCCACCTGGAAGAGTAAACACAAAAAAAATACAACAAAAAGAACAAAAATCAAAGGAGATAGAAGAGCACATACATACTCATATATGAGGTCTTATAGGTTATGACAAAAAATACAATTCAAACTTTGATCTTCAATGATGATCTTCACATTCTAACTCTCCAGAAAAACTATCCTTTCTCTCTAACTCCTACTCTATCTTCATGATCCCTAAAACTCAATACTAGTCCCCATTAAAATACTTGTGTGATGACCTATCATAAAAATTAAATCCTACATTAAATGCATGCACAATCATAAGTCGACTAGCAATAATTATTAAACACAAATACCAAAACTAAATATGTGACAGTCAGCCCAAACTAGAACTAGGCATAAACAACTCGATCAAAGAAGGACCAAGAAAAATACTATCACTCAGGAATGCTTGACATATACTAGAACTTGAAATCAATAGGAAATTTGCACCAAAAGGAACTCAACACCAACAAGGAACTTGACACCAACAAGAAACTTGACAATGCTTGGCATTGTAACTTGGTCAACACTATGAACTTGACAACAATGAAGAAACATGAAAACATGTAGGATAACAATGCAACCTAGGATGCTCCTACATCAAGAAGAGATGACCAAGACAATAAGAGAAATAAGGACTATAAAGAAAAAGGTAAGAAATCTTGTTACATTGTTGAAGAAGAAACTAGCACTGAATCTGAAAGTAATGATCTAGAAGTGGTCTATGTTGCTGCGAAAGAAGATTTTGATGAAAATGAAAAAACTACATTAATCTCTTATGTGAATAAAAGTGATAGATGGATAATTGATAATGATTTTTCAAATCACATGACTAGTGATAGAAGTAAATTTTAGAACATTGGATCATACAAAGGTAGTTGTGTTAAATTTGGTAATTATGTACCATGTCTTCTAAAAGGTAAAGTATCAATACAACTGGCTAAGAAGATCTAATTTACCAATGTGTATTGGGTTGAAGGACTTAAATATAATTTTTTGAGTGTTTCACAACTAAAGAAATTAGGATACATAGTTAAATTCCCAAGATATTTGATGCTGATGGTCAACTGATTGGAAGTGGTGACTAAACAAGAGGTAACTTATTCTACCTAGATTTATCTGATGAGACATGTTTTTTTGCATGCTATGAAGATATTTTGTTATGACATAAGAACTTATGTCATGTAAATTTTGACACTTTGGTTAACATTAGTTAAATGAAAAGAGGAGGCATACAAAAATTGAAGGAACCTGATAATGCTATGTGTAAACAATGTGAATTGGGATAAATGAAAAAGTTAATTTTCAAGAGCAAGGCATATTCATATGATGATATTTTGAAATTGGTTTATACCAACTTATGTGGACCTATTGGTGTTCAAAGGTATTGTGCAGAGAAATATTTCATTTTTTTGTTGATGACTACTCTAGAATGATGAATGTGATGTTTCTTAAAGAAAAATCTAATGCTTTTCATTTATTTAAGTAGTATTTGGCCAGATTTGAAAAGGAGACAAAAAGAGTCTGAAATGCTTAAGATATGACAAAGGTGGTGAATTCATTTCCAATAAGTTTAACATATTCTATAATGATAGAGGAATCAAAAGATAGATGTTAGCACCTAGGACCCCTCCTCAAAATGGAATAGCTAAAAGGAGAAACATATAAATCATGGATTGTGCTAGAACACTAAACGATGGAGAAGAATATATCACAAAAATATTGGAGAGAAGTTGTAAGTACAACACTTTATACTTTGAACAAAGTGCAAGTTAAGAAAGGTACAAATGTTACACCTTTTGAATTATAGTATGAGTATGCTCCTAATGTAAAGTATTTCAAAGTTTTTGGAATAAAATATTACATACTAAAAGATAATAGAAATGGAAAACTTGATGCTAAAAGTACTGAAAGCATATTCCTAGGTTATTCCACTAAGAGAAAAGCTTATAATTGTTTAAAGTCTAACACTAACAAAGTTGTGGAAAGAGAAAATGTGAAAGTTGATGAGTATGTAGAAATAAATAAAGTTGAATGCAAGATGAAACTTGAAGAATATAGTACATTAATAAATGTGAATGATAGTGCTCCCAACACCCCACCTAAACTGGTGAATAAATTTGAAAATCAACAACAAACTGGTAATATTGAGTTGTAACTGCCAATTGCCAAGCATGTAGAACATGAACCATAACCTAAACAAGAAAGAGAAAATGAGCTTGAAATAATTTTTCAAGATGAACCTATAGAAGAAGAACAAAGAAGGAACAAAAATGTATTGGAAAAATATGTGAGAAGACATCATGCACCTAAGAAAATCATTGGATATAAAGAATCTGGTGTTATGACAAGAAAAGGAATTAGAAGTGATATATGCTTACTTTGTGAGTTCAAGTCCAAATCTTTAAAAGATTCTTTGGAGATTGAAGATTGGATACAAGTAATGAATGAAGAAATTAAGTAGATAGAAAAGATCAAAATATGGACACTGGTTCCTAGACCTAAAGAAAAAAATGTTATAGGGATAAAGTGGGTATTTAGGAACAAGTTGAATGAAAATGTTGAAGTCACGAGGAACAAGGATAGATTGGAATGTAAAGGATATGCACAAGAAGAAGGTATTTACTATGGTGAAACATTTTCCCTTGTAGCAAGACTAGAAGGAGTTATAACAATACTTGCATATTTTGCTTATAAAGATTTAAGATAGATCAAATGAATGTCAAATCAACATTTCTAAATGGGATACTTGGAGAAGAAGTATACATAGAGAAGCTATAAGGTTTTCTTAACCCTAATAAGAAGAATATGGTGTGTAAGCTACACAAGGCTCTATAATGTTTGAAACAAGTCCCTAGAGCATAGTATTAAAGATCACATAACTATTTGGTGAAGATTGGATTTACAAGAACTAATGATAAAACCAATCTATACATAAAGATTGGTAAGAAAAATGAGGAAATCATATTTGGAGCCAAGGAAGTATTATGAAAATAATTTGCTAATGAGATAAAGAAAAAATTTGAAATGCCAATGTTTGGTGAGATCAAATTCTTTGTTAGTTTACAAGTATGTCAAATGAAGCAAGGTATCTTCAATACTTAATACAAATTTATCAAAGAAATTTTAAAGACTTTTGGAATGGAAGATTCAAGGCCAGTTAGTACGTCATAGGATAAAAACTATCTAAGAATGATGATTCTACTAATGTGAACCAAACATTATATAGATCAATGATTGAAAAACTACAATATGTTGATCACAATAGACTTGATATTGCATTAGCAATTGTGATAGTTTAAAGATTTGTTGCAAGTCCTAAGGAGAATCACATGATGGTAATGAAAAGGATATTGCGATATCAAAAAGGAGTAAAAGATTATGGATTGTATTACAAGAAGAATGATAAGTTTGAACTAAAGGTATTTATTATTTTTGATTAGGTAGAAAATGTTGATGATAGAAAAAGCACAAGTGGAGGTTCATTCTTTCTAGAAAATATACCGATCTCTTGGAAAAGTAAGAAGAAAAACTACATTTCTCAATAAAAAATTGAAGCTAAATATGTGGCAGCAGTGATAAAATGTTCAAATATCATATGGATCAACCAATTGTTAAAATATATGAAGGAAGATATCACATATCTAGTTGTTATCTATTGTGATAACACTAGTGCTATTAACATATCAAAGAATCATGTATTGCACACAAAGACCAAGCATATTGCTATCAAGTATCATTACTTGAGAGAGCTGATTCAAAACAAAGAAGTGAAATTAGAGTATGTGAACACTAAAGAGAAAATAACTGATATATTCACTAAATCTTTACCTAAAGATGCTCATAAATATCTAAGAAGTAAACTAGGGGTGATTCCCCTAGACAAAGCTACTTAAGCTAAAATGGTGTTCTACATCAAATGTGCTAATCAAACTATCTTAGAAATTGATGCAGACAATCCTACTTTAGGACTTTCCTAAGGTAGTAATAAGGAAGAAGGACATAATTTTGTATTAGTATTACAAATATGATAGTTGAAGAATTTGGTACTGATATAAAGATATCTACATGGAAAAGATGCACGAGTTAAAATGTCTTTGGCATTGTTGTCCAAGAGGGAGAGATGGTGTGAAGTAGTTACCATAAGCAAAAGGGAGAGATTTCTAAGAAGGAGAAATTGAATCAAAGGTGTTGTCAGAAATACAAAAGAATTTGATTGATTTCATGATATGACATTATAAAGGGAGCATCTGTGTTGCATATCTGAGCTGCATGGATGAGAAAAAAAAAGAAACTTAAGAACAAGATTGTTGGACACAAAGATGTGAATCAAAATGAAACTAAGGATATTAATGAAGATCTAAACTGCACATTAAGGGTGTTTCCTTGAGAGAGTACATGTTTCAAATTGCATGGTAACAAGAGGTGTTGCAATCAATGCTAAAGAGGGAGATTGTTGGAAACTACAATTGGAACAATTGTTATGTTGTCATTGATGTCAAACCTTATTGGTGAGATAGTTTACTATCTAATTTGAGTACCATATCTATTTGATTGATGAAGAGGATTTGAGAAGTTGGTCATAACAAAAGTATCTAGAGGAAAAATTGAGTTATGAAAAGGAAACTAAAAATAAACACTTGATTAGTTGGACTTTGACAAGATAAAGTGATTGTTTAAATCATGTTGCAAGTGGAGAAGATAGTAACACTCAAAGATAGAAGAAGTGCATAGGTTTTACCAAGAAATAAAGTCAAAGATTAAGGAACTTGAAGTATATTTCGAGTGATGCTAGTGTTGACTAAGCCATAGTAAGTGCCTAGAAAAAATTGTATTGATTGAGCATCAATATTGACTGAGTGATATTATATGTGCTAAACAAGAAATTTAGTAATGATCAAGTATCCTAGTTATGATAGAGTGCTAGAACATAGTATTGGCCAAGGAAAAATATTTTAATAGTTTATGAGAAATTATAATTTCTAGCCAACTAAGTTAATTTTTTGGAATATGGAAAGTGTGTTGAAGATGAGAATAGATGACTTGGAACATTTAATTCAAGGGAAACTGCATTTAAATTCTTTCATGCAAGGATCCAAGGAGAAGTTTGGAGAAGTTTCTAGAATAGAAAGAAGAGACAAAATGATGGAAGGATTTGATGAATCTAACCTAAACCTAAGATCTATGGTGGTGTTTAAGTGACAAAAGATGAAAACTACCTATTCAAGGAGGTACAAGGGCTAACTTTCAATCTGGTTGAAGGTTGGAGTAGTTGTTGATGCTATTGACTAGCAAACTTAAGAAGATGGCTAAGAAGGATTGTGAAGAGAAGAAGTGTGATTGCTTGAAGGGTTCCCAAGTGAATTAGAAACTAAGATGACAATGAAGGCCTATTAATGGATCATCTTGTGATCCAAAGTAAGATTTGTATTTGCAAAGTGAGTTTTTTTTGTCATATCAAAATTTGCTATTACTTTCTAACCATTTTATTTGCATTTGAAATTCTTTAATCAAGGTGACATTCTAATGGAATGTTCTAAAGTTCTCTAATAAGGTCACATTTAACAGTGTGTTTTGTAAACCTTTAACAGGGTTGGCTCTTAATAAAACTCACTTTAAAAGAGTAAAAAGTTGGTGACATGTTACTGGTGGTTTTTCCCAAATTGGGTTTCCATTTTAAATCCTAGTGTCAAACTTGGGTGGATGTTATTTGTGGTGATTTACTATTAATGTTTACATTCTACAAGTCTGTTATATTTATGACAGTGGAGTGCTAGTTGATGTTGTTGAAAGTTGACTATAGAGACCAAGCTATGGAATGTTAAGATTTGAAGTAGTTTATGTATGTGTTTGTTCAATTAGTACATCTAGACCTTGGATAACTAATTCAACCCCCCTCTCTATTAGTCTAAATATTCTAACAGATCCATCATTGACACTATCCAAGGGTCAAAGGAGTGTCAAAAAGACATAAAAGAGAAAGCAAGATTCAGAGGAATCATGTAGTAGAAAGAGGAGAAAAGGGATAGAAGCATCCCAAAAACTAAAAAAATTAGACATCTCGGAGGATAAAGCAGTACTATATGTTTTTGATAAAACCATAGATATAAGCATACAAGAGCTTAGATAATGAGTCAATGAAATGAGAAAAAGAATGCAAGGCACAAAATTAAGGAAATCAGGAAATATATCTAGTTGAAAAAGAAGTATAAATGAATGACGAAATGCAATAAATGTTATGAACAAGAAAATACACTAGCTAACACTCATGACATATCAAAGGGACTTGCAGATAGAGAAACCTACAACAAATATGATGATTTTATTAGTCAAAGTAGGGACCTTATAAGAAACTCTCATGACAAGGCAATCCCACTTCCAAGGATAGTTGAGCAATAGGTCCAAAGGAGACCCATGGAAGAGGAGAAGAAGCTTATATAAGAAAAGAAAGGGGAACTCAAGATACTCAAGGATGAGATGTTATAAGATTTGAGGGAAGTCACCCCACTAATCCAAAAACCAAGATCAACATGCACTCTAAGAAGTGAACTCTAAGAAGTGATCTAGAGAAGAGGATAGAGGCTCAATAGGAGCTTGATGTAGTCATAAAAGCATTTGATCCATTCTCTGGATCTACAACATAACACATCACAAAGATACATGACACCATGTATTTGATATAATAGTTGCATGTAGAAGAAGAGAAAAGAACCATTGACCTATTGGAGCTTCAATACTCATTAACTCTTATGATTGGGAAAAACATCTCAAATGTGAAGGGAGTAGATGATCAACTAGCCATACCACCAAAATAAATGAAAGAAGAACTTTATCATCAACAAATAGAATTGAGAAAGCGTAATACTCACACTCAATAACATAAAGGAGTCATGGGAGACTCTTCTAAACTCTACCAAAGAAAAATACAAGGATATATTTATAAAGATATAACATGAATGAGTTCTCATCATAGGGGGGAAACCACCAAGCATCTATACTCAAACCCTTCCCATTTTCATTGATGAAAAAAGGGGGAGATTGATGACAAGCCACTCACATATACATAAGGGAGAAAACAGGACAAGATACAACGAAAATTCAAAGGGAGTACACACAGAGGGGGAGCATGAGCATAGAAAATCAAATAAAATGGAGAAGGAAGAAAAGAAGTAGAATGAAAAAGTCTAAGGCCACTAATAGCCTGAATAAACCAACACACACAAAAATGATTCACATCTCAACTTACAAGTTGTGTTAACCTATGTAGACTTGTAGAAGGTATTTCCATCATTGCCAAAGGGGGATATTATTAGACTAAGATACTCAACTAGGAAAGTAGTGAGTAATGAACTCAAATATTGAGTTAGAAGACTATGTTTCCATTGATTGGAAATTGGTCAAAAAGAAGTCACAAAACATTGCAAGTGCAACTGCTAGCAGATTGGTACACTAGTCAAGACAAGAGAATGAAGAAGAAAAAATATGTAACTAAAAGCCTAGTCACTATTTATGCAACAATACATTAGAAGGTTTGCACATGAAATGCCATGCAACAAAGAAGAATAGTCAAATATGATGGAAGCACACAAGGTTCTAGGTCTAGAAGAAGAATTTCATATGACCAAGCTAACCTGTAAGCATAGGGACCTACAAATACATAGTCATGGGTGTCTTGTGACTATGCTCACTATGTAGTTCAAAATTCAAATTGTAGTTTGAGAAAAATAAATTTAGGGTTTCCATTTGTGGTATGTGAGAGTGATTTAAGGATCACATTACATTTTGTTGGTTGTTTTTTTGACTAAGAAAAAGAGCAGAAGACTACTATTTAGGAGTGAGAGCCAAAAATGTTGTTGTCACTACAACTATAAAAAATAGAAAATTATTTAGAGGAGAATAGTTGTGAATAATGAGATACAACAAGTGTGAGGAGCACAAGAGGAAGAAAGGTATAGTGTAGAATGAATCTCAACCAAGCTAGAGCAATAGAGGAAGATTATAGCATCTTAGAGAATATGAAACAAAGGATCTATCAAGCAAGGTGTGCCATATAGTAAGATCACATACATTAGTTTTCTTTCTAACCATAACATCTATTGTAATAATCTAACATGGAATATTTGTAAGAAGTCTTTGAAATTCTATAACAAGGTATCTCTTAGAAGGAAATCTAAATCCTCTAGCAAGGTGGCCTTAACAAGTTGTTGCAATCCTAATAGGTTACTAACATTCTTAATAGGATACATTTCTAAAAGTAAAATATGTAAGCCTTTAACACGAAACCATTTTCATTGCAAGGAAATTCTAGGGAGTATGCTACTCCTATGGTGGTTTTCACCCTCCTACTTGGGGTTTCCACATAAAAATATTTGTGTCATTAATGTATTCTTTTGTGTAGTTTTCATTGATAGTTATAGGGGTAGTAACAAAGTGTGTGATAAGGATCAATAAACTAACCTATAGATTTTGTGAAAGTGTGTGTACTGATTCACCCCCTCTCAGTACTAGTTGGGGCCAACACTTTTTTCTTTTTTAGATGAATGATTTTTAGGTTTTGTCCCTTTTTTTGTTTGATTTAGGAATTTGTTGTCAAATATTTAGAAATAATCTTAGGTCCACGAATTTCGAAGCTAAAATAAATCTTCTACTACATATTTCAAGATGAAACTTTTATATTTTATTTGATTTGATATATTTACCCTAGATTTCTAACTTAATTAGGTTGATTGTATACACTTAGCATCTAGATCTACATTATTCAATCAATTAGTTCAATTTTGCAAACAAATTCTCCTATAAGGGCCAAAGAGTATATTTCCTTGTATTGCATTCTCCTTTATAATTTGAATTTGGATTTGGCACCCTTTCTCCTTTGGTTCTGAGCTAATCTAATTTGGATTATAAAGAAGAATCCTGTTCAAAGATTTCCCTCTTTCCCTCACATACATATTTGAATGGCTTAGTGGCCCAAAAAAGTGGAGATCTACAATCTTATTAGAGTGTTTCCCTTTTTCCCCTAAACAAAGACTACTAGTAGAAATAATTTCATCCAATCATAAAATGGAAATAACACATTGAAAATTTTTCATGACTTGACCTATGACCACCTATTGTTTGCACCATTTTTGACATTTGACCATATTTGGCTCAGACTATATGTAGCGATTTTGAGCAGAATTATTTTTGGTCACATTATGTTATGATGTTAGTTGATATTGATAGATTATTTGACTATGTAAACATGTTTATATCTTTTTATTATACTTATGAGTTGATGTTATGATGTTAGATGTTTATGTAAGGAAACTTTCAATAAAGAATATAATCATTTTCACATAACCCATAATAGATTTGAAATAAATATGCAATTAACATCCACATGCAAGATAATAGAAAAAATATCCAAAAAAATTATGACACAAGATATACCTTGGGAAACCCTCATTGAGGAAAAAAACTAGCCTCCAAAAGCATCCATCACCATGTATTATTCAACAAAAACACCATTGCAATACAACCATGGAAGCCTTCAATGCCATAGCCACAACCAAGCAATCCATGTGAACAAGCATGAATCCAAACATACCATGCCATGATTCCAACCTTCACAAATGATCCCTTGGCTAATCTGTCAAGCCTTGTCTTGCTCGACTCTTCCCTTTTTGTCTTCTTCTTCTCACATACAACAACTAGTCTTGTGGCTTCTTATATAGTAGCAAGTCTCACAAAACTACCAAGTGGGATTACATAAATCATGTGCTATCTAACCCATTGACCCCACATTTAATATTGGAATTTTAATTCTTTTCCCCAATATTAAATAATTACATGAAATATTATCACAGTGTTACAATAAAACTCATCAAGTATATCCCATGAGAATCCTTACATGTTTCATATCCATCTAGGTACAACATTACATAATAAAATTAAATAATACAATATAATAATATTATGCAATGTGTGCAACACCCATTATCTCAACAATCTCCCACTTCTTGTATACATTGCATAGGGTCAATCTATAGCCACATAAATGAACAAGGAAACAATCCCTCCAAACACATCCACTATCATGGATCAAAGTACACCGTATGCTCCATCCTAATACCCAAAACAAAATAAAAACCTCTCAATCATGAATAAACTCACCTCTTACTATGCCACTACCACCGAACATACATAGAAGGAATCCAAATAGAAAGCTAGCCAACTTGTCACAATAAAAGATCATAAAATCTTGTACCAATTGAAATTCCAAGCACAAAAAACTTGATCCAAAGGTAATAACATGTATCTTTAGTTTTCAAAATATCCATAGCTGAAATAGCACCCACAACAAGTGCCAAACCCACCAACTATCCATACCTCCAAAGGTATACCAAGTGAATCTCACATCATTGACATATCCAATTTGTAACCTACAATCACAATCCTCAAGAGCAATACCTACCACATATATACCAAGAATCTCCCACTACAAAATATAATGTCAAATATATAACCAATCCACTCACAACATCTCAAAGAAGTGAATCCATGTAGTCTCAAGGACATCCACAACACATAAACCAATAACCTACAAGAAAAACTCTCATAAAAAATCTCCAATGCTCTCCCAAGTTCTCAAAAACCAATAGAAAAAAGAGATAAAGGAATAACCATATCATCTCTCACATGGCATAGACAAGCACAAACCAATGATCACAATCTCTAACCAATCTCAAATCCAATGTAAGCAAAACCAAACATCTAGAAAGATAACCAAGACCAAAGAGAAACCATGCAAATCACAACCTGTATCATGTCCCTCTACACACACCTCTAGATGTGAACTGTGCAAGTATGATCTTCTCCATAAAAATCCAATGAGAAGCCACAAAAAAACCCAAACCATACTATATAACTAATCATGGATGTAAGCCTTTCACAAGAAGATCAAACTCATAAACTATTCCTAATCCAAGGAATATGCCCAATATAAAACCATCTCCCAAACTCAACCAAAATAACAACATATGCAAATGGAGATAACCAATGCTAAACTATCTCTCAAATGAACCCTTCATAAATAACTCATGTACCATAGCTCAAGATCCATATCCATGAAAGACAAACATAAATATAATGCACCTAAGAGAAAAAATGGGCTATACCTCTCAAATAGTGATCTGATTAGGATCTAGGACTATTACAGAGGAATGCTAACTGATTACATAGAAATAATTTAAAACCTTTAATGAATCAAATTAATGTAAAAGAAATAAGAGAACAACAACGTTAAACTGATAACAGAGAAATTGAGAGAAAGAAGATGAAAACAATTTGATCTCGAAGTTCGTCTGTGTGGACTACATCTCTGGGTCCTGCTCCAATAGGGGGACCGATCCAATTATCTCCAAAAATTAGGTACAAATGTTTACAAAGTCACTCCTTTGAAGTACAACAGCATCACACTGTTTCAAAGTACAAGAATGAGCACTTCAAAAATCTCCCTTACTCTTAGCACTTGGACGTTCTCTCCTTTTTCTTGAATGCCCAAGAGTCCCTTAACACCTCGTTTTTATACACAAAATTAGCCAAAATAAGGATATAACAACAATTTAAAAAAATAAACCCTTCAATTAATTCCCCTCTCGGAATAACCTGTTAGCCATTTTTAATAGATTCGGCTCATGTCAATTTTGGGGTTAAAAAAAAGATTATAACCTTAATTTACTAAGGTTGGAGGTTTGTTTGGCTAAGTATAAATAAAAATCACACAACATTATCTCCAAGCGCTAAAATGGCGCAATGGTTAACCAAAATTTTATGATAACCACCGGTCGGGGGTTCTAACCCTGCCGACGGTCTACCTCATTTGAAATTGGTGCTAGCCAATGTTTAAATTATGGTTGCCGCCCATAAGTTTTAAGAGCAATGCTTGGTGCAACGGTTGAGGCATAAATTTTGAAGGTAAATGGTCACGAGTTCAAATCTGACCATGAACTCTTTTTTTTCCTATTTCCCCACTTTGCTGACATCATGATGACATCAACTATATTCATCTCTTACCTTGAACTTCAAAATGGCATAACTTCCACGTACATGCTCGATTTTTTATGAAAAAAACATCGTCAAAAAGCTCTCGACAAGCTCTTTATTTTGAAATCCATTGTTGACCACTTTGGAGATGATTATTTTTTCACCTTTTTGATGAACTTCATTCTCGGTTTGACCAACCTTTGACTGACCATAACTTTTGCATATGGACTCCGTTTTTGTCTATTCAAATTGCATTGAATTTAAATTTTTGAGAACTTTAACTTGATGCTGATTATTGGAGTTTTGGAGATACTTCAATTTTGATGAAAGTATCCCCCAGATCAAGCCTCCCCACTAAGAAGCTTTCAGACCACCGAAAGTTTGGATTACTCAGAAAGAAGGTGAGGGTATAGTTCCCTCACTTTACCAATCTCCATCCATCTTGCCTTGCTTGGATGCGTCCCCTTCAATCCCACTAAGAGGTATTCAACTGGTCCTCTTCATGAAGTTCTGACATTCCTATCTAGGATAACATCTTCTGGCAATTCTAACATATACTCTGGTGAAAGATCATCAACTGATGGAACTTGAACACTGATGTCTTCATCCAAGATCATTGGAGGCTCATAAAACTTCAGATTCTCAACATTGACAAATGAGTAAATTTGCATGTATGGAGGAAGATTAAGGCGAAAAGAATTAGTATCAATTTTTTCCAAGATCTCAAAAGGACCATACCTGATAGCTTTGAGCTTTCTTCCTTCACCTTGCATTCTTTCCTTACTGATATGTAACCAAACTCTGTCACCAACTTGGAATTGGTGATCAATGCGATGCTTATCATGGCGAGCCTTGTATTTTGCTTGGCTCTTCTCTAATTGTGCTTCTACTGCTTGATGGATTTCTCGGACCTTCTAGATGAACTTTAAAGCTTTTTCTACATCATGGCATCCATCTACAACATAGTCCTTCCCAAAATCAAAATCCATTGGTGTCTTAGGCAAGTAACCGAAACAAATCTCAAAAGGAGACCTCTTGGTAGAAGATTGTGCCGCATGGTTCTAAGCATGATGCACATAATGAAGACTTTCATCCCACAACTTAGGATGTTTGCTGCAGTAGCCTCTAAGTAGATGCACAACTATCCTGTTCACTACCTCTGTCTGTCTGTCGGTCTGTGGATGGAAGGCTGTACTCTTCTTCAGCTTGGTGTCCATGAGTCCCCACAAAGATGACCAAAATTCCCCTAAGAATCCAGAGTCTCAATTTGATACAATAGAAGTGGGTAACCCAAAATGAACCCATACATTTTGAAATTACAAATGAGCAGTCAGTTCAGCAGTAACTTGCTTTTTACAAGGCATTAAAATACACATTTTGCTGAACCGATCAACTACTACATACAAATAATCATGACCCTTCCTAGAAATAGGTAAACCTCCCACAAAGTCCATAGATACACTTTCCCATGGACGAGAAGGTACAGGTAATGGTGTGTACAAACCTAATTTCCTATTACTTGGTTTATTGGTTGCACACATTACACATCCTTTTATATACTTGGTGACAGTTTCCTGCATATGAGGCTAGTAACTCTATTTTTGCAATTGGGCTAATGTCTTACTTACCCCAAAATGTCCTGCAATTAAAGAGGTGTGTGCTTCATAGATTACATGTGCCTACTTATCTTTAGGAATGCACAGTTTTCCCAAGTGGTACAACAAATTATCCTGCACATAGTAATCTTTCTCTTCTACATGTTTACCCTGGATTAAAGCTGCATAGATATCCTTAAAGTTCTCATCATTAGCATATTGTTCTTGAAAACTTTCATGAACCATAGAACTATTTTGAAGGATTATCAAAGCATTCTGAATAGGAGGCCTAGAGAGCATATCTACTACTTTGTTATGGGAACCCTTCTTATACTTAATTACCAAATGAAACTGTTGCAGAAAACCCATCCACCTAAAGTGCCTACTTTGTTGCAACTTAGATTGTGAGTGCAAATATTGTAGTGGTTGGTGATTAGTGTGGATTACAGTTTCCTTTCCCATTAAGTAGTGCTTCCATTTTTTAACACTCTAAACTAAAGCATAAAGTTCTTTGTCATACATAGGGTAGTTACTTACTGCTCCTAAAAAAGTTTTAGAGTGGTAGCAGACTGGTTTACCTCCTTGCATGAGTACATCTCCCATGGAAAACTCGCTCGCATCTGTCTCAATCTCAAATGGTTGATGTAAATCAGGTAGAGCTAAAATTGGTGCAGTACTCAAATTTTCCTTCAAAGAATCGAAAGCCTTCTATTGCGAACCTCCCCACTGAAAAGTTGCCTTGGTAATGGTTAATGCATGCAATGTTGATGCAATGTAAGAGAAGTTTGCAATGAACTTCCTCCAGTACTGAACTGCACCTAAGAAACTCCTGACAAGTCTATAATTGTACTTGGCTTAGGCCATTTTACAATACATTTGACCTTCGCAGGGTCTACTTTCAATTGACCATTCCCTATGACATAGCCTAAGTACACTAAGGATGTCTTTGCAAATTCACATTTTGACATCTTTACATAGAGTTTTTCTTTTCTCAGTACATCAAGTACTTTCTTTACATGAATTACATGATCATCCCAAGACTTACTAAATACAAGAATAGCATCTAAATAGACTATGACAAAATCATCAATAAAGTGACGAAAGACATCATTCATGACTCTCATAAATGTAGCTGGTGCATTACAAAGCCCAAATGGCATGACCAACCACTCAAAAAGTCCCTGTTTTGTCTTAAAAGCAGTTTTCCAAATATCACTTTTTGCAATTCTTATTTGATGATATCCACTACGTAAGTCTAGCTTAGTGAAATAAATTTCATGTTTCAACTGATCAAGTAAATCATCAATTCTAGGAAGAGGGTACCTATTCTTTACCGTTATCTTGTTCGGAGCCCTGTAGTCAATGCACATTCTCCAAGCCCCATCTTTCTTTGGAACCAACACAATAGGAGAACCACAAGGAGAAGTACTGGGATGGATAACTCCTTTCTCAACAAGCTCTTGAACTTGCTTCTTGATTTCTTCATTCTGCAACATTGATAAGTGGTACATGCCAATATTAGGAAGTGGTGCATCTTGCTGCAATTGGATCTCATGTTGTATCTCTCTCTTAGGAGGCAATCCTTTCGGTTCCTAAAACAAGTCATCATAAGCAGAAACAAATTTGACCATTTCATGTTTATGTTTTGGATCACATCCCTTAAATGCCTCAGATCTTTCATCTTCTTTGGCTTTTACAATCATCAATACAAAATTCTTACTAGAGTTGACTAACCTTTTCATCTGATCAGCATTAACTAGTGCTAGATTAGTCTTAACCTTATGTGCCCATACAATATATTCACTTTTATCTTTAAACATATGATACTTTTTTTCCCCCCTACAGAAGATAGCCCGTCGATCATACAAATAGGGACTCCCAAGTACAAGACCACAAATATCTAAAGGGACTACATCAGCTTCTACCTCATCCACAAAGTTTGCAGTGATAGAAAATCTTAACTTGCATTGTTTAGTTACTTGTAACTTTGCATCATCGCAAACCCATCCAAGATGGTATGGTTTCGGATGAGGCGTTGTAGTCAAATTAAGATTTTTAACAACTTCTTCAGATATCAAATTAACTTGAGAACCCGTGTCAAATAGTGTATCAACCTTAGTATGCTTAATAACAACTCGGATGTGAAATAATTCATTCCTTAGCTTATCATCCTTAGGAGAAGATTCTTTACTTGTACTTGCACTTATGCTAGAAGAATTTATAGTTGATGAGAGAGATATACCTTTTCCTTTACCTTGGATCCCAGTAGCAACAATTTTTGTCTCATCTCTAGAGTTAGATCCAAGATCTTATTGAGTTATAGCAGTAGTCTTTTGTTTTCCTTTGTTCCCACCAAATCGCTTTAGCCTCTTTTTAGGATGCAGCTTCCAGCACTTAGAATCATCATGCCCTTATTTCTTGCAATGTGAGCATGTGGGTTTCTCACCCTCTTTCTTTACTGTTGCTGTCTTTTTACCCTTTCCTTTTCCTTTGGACTTTTCCTCAGACTTAGATGGATTTTTATCAGACTTATCAATGAAAGTACCCTTACCCCTTGATTCTAAATGTGTTGCCTGGACACATACTTCATCCAAATTACAAGGATTCAGGATGAGAATAGAATGCCTTAGGTAATAATGAAGACCACCTATATACTTGAGTAAAGTGTCCTAGGTATATAATGGGACATTTAATGAAATAGCCTTTTTACGAAATTTGTGGGTGTAATCTTGGACAGACTAACCTTTCCCTTGCCTAAAATGTTGCCAGTTCATCAGTAACTGCTGCATATGGCCTAGGGGGTAGAATTGCTTCTTTAAAGCAGTAACAAATTCTGACCAAGACAAATTAAACTTACCATGCTTTGAAGTTTCATCCTAAGACCTACTCTCCCACCAAGTTAAGGCTACACCACCTAATCGAAGAGTGGCTAACTGAATTCTATCAACATCATCTACAAGGTTTTGAACTCTACAGTAGACTTCTACTTGCTAAATCTAGTCATCTAGTTTCTTGGCATTTAACTCCCCACAATATTTTGGTAAGTCAAACTTTACATCCAACTTAATTCGAGGCTTATGTCCTCCTTTGAAAATATTAGAAGACTTAGAATGGGTAGAAGAAGGAGAAGAGGGGGAAGAAGGAGAACAAGGAGAAGAAGGAGAAGATGGAGGTGTCTTTGGCGGATCACGATCAACACCTTTCTTTTTCCCTTTGTCCTTTCAAGCTGCACGTCTTTGCATCTTCTCTTCTCTTTCTCGTACCAAAACTTCTACCATTGTTTGCAAATTTTGAAGAGTCTTCTGGATACTTCGATCTTCTAAACCTTGTTCATCACCTTTATCTTCCATCTGGGACAGTGGATTAACTCTTCATTTTCCGATCTCAGGATTATATTCTTCAAGATCACCTTCGCCTTGATTCAACCTAGATCTTGTTAACATTCAAATCTGCAATACTAGTCCAACAAAGTCTTTGATACCAAATTTGATCTGATTAGGATCTAGGACTATTACAGAGGAATGCTAACTGATTAAATAGAATTAATTAAAAACCTTTAATGAATCAAATTAACATAAAAGAAATAAGAGAACAACAAATTTAAGCTGATAATAGAGAAATTGAGAGAAAGAAGATGTAAACAATTTGATCTCGGAGTTCGTCCGCGTGGACTATGTCTCCGGGTCCTGCTCCAATAGGGGGACCAATCTGATTATCTCCAAAAATTAGGTACAAATGTTTACAAAGTCACTCCTTTGAGGTACAACAACATCACACTGTTTCAAAGTACAGGAATGAGCACTTCAAAAATCTCCCTTACTCTCAGCACTTGGACATTCTCTCATTTTTCTTGAATGCCCAAGAGTCCCTTAACGCCTCATTTTTATACAAAAAATTAGCCAAAATAAGGATATACAAAAATTTACAAAAATAACCCCTTCAATTAATTCCCCCCTCAGAATAACATGTTAGCCATTTTTAACAGATTCAGCTCATGTCAATTTTGGGGTTTAAAAAAAGATTATAACCTTAATTTACTGAGGTTGGAGGTTTGTTTGGCTAAGGATAAATAAAAATTGTGCAACATCATCTCCAAGAGCTAAAATGGTGCAATGGTTAATCAAACTTTTATGATAACCATCGGTCGGGGGTTCTAACCCCACTGACGGTCTACCTCATTTGAAATTGGCACTAGCCAATGTTTAAATTGTGGTTGTCCTTGTTGCAACGGTTGAGGCATAAATTTTGAAGGTAAATGGTCACGAGTTCAAATCGGACCATGAACTCTTTTTTTTCCTATTTCCCCACTTTGCTGATGTCATGATGACATCAACTATATTCATCTCTTACCTTGAACTTCAAAATAGCATAACTTCCACATACGGGCTCCGTTTTTGATGAAACAAACACCGTCGAAAAGCTCTCGACGAGCTCTTTATTTTGAAATACATTGTTGACCACTTTGGAGATGATTATTTTTCACCTTTTTGATGACCTTTGTTCTTGGTTTGACCAACCTTTGACTAACCATAACTTTTGCATATGGACTCCATTTTTGTCCATTCAAATTGCATTGAATTAAAATTTTTGAGAACTTTAACTTGATGCTGATTATTAGAGTTTTGGAGATACTTCAATTTTGACAAAAGTATCCCCCGAATCAAATAGAAAACTACTAAGTAGACCAAGAGTGGGGAATGAGAATGCTCATCAAGATATTCAAGTATCCAACCAAACAATCTAAGAAAAATCTCCTCTCAAGTCCATATTAGGTGAATGCCCCTCAGACTTCCTATTGAAACCATCAACTGTCTCAACAAATACTTCACTAATCTAAGAGAAATCAACATCACCACTATCTCTAAGAATCCATGAGCACCTATAACCAATCAATCCATGCCAACTCTAAATGCAACATAGCAATATCATGAAGTATCCAGCTCATGATCAATGTACTCAATACCAAGAAACTATACCAAGGTCAATGTCAAAGTTCCAATCATGGTCTTAGGAACATAAATGTGACAACATGATCTAACCATCTCAACTAAAGAAATAACATGCTCCATATGAACATAATATAACATGTCAAAAATCTAGATGTGTATCAAGAGTATGCAATGACATAAAAATGAAACCATCCTAACACCAAGGATAATATGTCAAATGAAAGCATAAACCATACCTTTACCAAGAACCCAATTTGTTCTCAAGATCCAACCATCTCTATACACCATGAAAATAACCAAGAATATGAGTCCTCAAGATCTAACCATCTTCACACACCATGAAGATAACAAGTGCACCATGCAAATGTCAAAGACACTTCTGTAGCAATAGAATCTAAGACAAACCTCCTATATATGAGCAATGTTAGTATGCTAATAGAAACCAAATTTAAATAAAGCTTCTACAAACTAAACAAAATTCATAAACTTCAAGATAGACTAAGATGAACTCTCAATTGAGAATATGAGCCATTAATGGACTCTCTCAATAAGAAGCTCTCTTGTTGAGTAGCTTTATCTAAATGGATATGATGTATGCTCAATATGCTTCCAAAGGCTTCAATGGATGATTGTGGATTTTTGGTGTGGATAGATGGCTTTAGTATGGATTTGGCTCTCAAAATAGCATTATAACTTTACTTCATGGATTGTGTTATTTTGCAAAGGGGAAGGATCCAATTTATAGGCAAGAGGCTTGAGGGATTGAGGGCTAAGATGCAAAGATGGGAAAAAGCTCATGGAGGGCTTAGATTGCATGAGAGGAGAGCACATGGATTGTGCTTCCTTACAACCAATCAAGGAGTGACACATGTCACATGGTGAGAGGATGGAAGAAAGGGGAAGGATGAGTCAACAAAGGAGGCTCAAGGGATAAAATCTTCATAAAGACCCTCATAATGGCTTGTAAGAGCAATAAAAGGGCTTGGAAGAGTCATTTATGACCTAGTGGACTTCATAAAGTTTTATGGTTGAGATATTTTGAGGGTGATGAGAGAAATTTAAACTTGGACTTGATTAGGAAGGTTTTAAGCTTGTTTAGGCTTGTGCAAATGATTAGAGGATGGATTAGGATGGTTTAGGATTAGCTTAGGGATAGGCAAGTGGATGGCATTTAATGAGGGTGGGTGAAGGAGGAGATATTTGTTAACTTTGGCTTGAGTTAGCAAGTCTTAACCCATGTTTAGGGAATGTGACAAGGTTAGGAGGGGATTAGGATTAGGGTTAAAGACATCTTCTAGAAGAGTCTAGGCTTTGGATGAGGATGAAGACTTTCTAGAAGAGTCTAGAACTTCCTAGGATAAGATTTTATGAAATAAATAAAGTTTTATTTATTTCAAGGGTTTTGGTTGAGGAGATATTTATTAAAATATTTTTAATAAACATGAGGATTAATATTTAATCTTGATTAAATATTTTGAGTTGGGATTAGGGGTAGGAAATGATGGGATTAGCCTTTAATCGAAATTAAAGAAGGATTAGAAGATTTTGGAAGAGGTTATTGGTCATAAGGAAATTGGCCAAGTTTTGGGCAAAAAATAAATTTTTTATTTATTTTAAGATTTTTGGTCAATTTATTAATTAAATAATTAATAAATAAGGAAATAATGTTTAAATAAGATTTAAAAATTTTTGGGAGGGATTCCTTAATTAAATATTTTTAATTAAGATAAAGGGATTTAATGGCATAAAAATTAATTAATTAATTAATTAAATAATTAATTAATAAATGATGATGTCATCAGGACTTTTTCAAAAAATAAAAATACTTTATTTTCTAAAGGTTTTTAGGTGTCTACACCTCCAACATCTGCAATCACTCAATAAATATATCAATGCCAACAACTCCCACTCAACCATAGTACCAAGTCATCTATGGCATTGTAAATTCCATCTCCTACATGAAAATTCTCTAAGTCTACACACACACAACCAAAGTATTAGTACCAAGTGAAACCAAGAAGATATAGACCAAACCAAGAACTAATCCTGCACTGTCACCTCATCACTATCACAAGCTCTCACTAAACTATGTATCCAAGATATCTATGAAATTATGGTAAAAAATCATCCTCTAACCATGAGAATCAACCAATGAATCAAACCATTAGAGAAATCAAAGTGCACATCATGAGCTCCTCAAAAGAAACCAAATTAACATGACCCTCAATCAAGAAGATATACCACCATAACCAAATAAAAAATCCAAGCCAATGAACATCAAAGATGTACTTGTATATCCAATCATGTCATGCTAAAATCTATGGCACCATGATCACATCCATGAATTGAGCATCTGACCCTCAACATATCCAACCTATCAGCATAAAATAGTCAACCACAATCCTTCACTAGGACTATACTTGGTAATAACATCTTATCCCTTCTACATGAAAGAATTAGCAAATCATGTTACTTAGGGCATAGATAACCCAAATCCAAGCCACCTATCTGAATATGCATCAATAATGAAAGAATAATAAGAAAATACAACCCATAACCAAGCTATACATGTAACTTCTAAGTATAGACTACTTACAACACTACAGAACTTGTAGACCCAACAAGTCATCATACATATCCAATCCAAACACTAATAACCATATCACCATGAGACCAATCTAAAATATGAATTGAGTATACAATGACATCAAATCTTAAATCTCCAAACATATACAATGTCATAAACTCACATTGTTACCATAGTCAATACATATTATAAACTATTTATATCAATCTATCACTAAATAAACCATGCCAAATCTATACCAAATCTAAACCAATGTGTAGAGCTCTCCAATACCTTTTTGTTGACTACTCGAAGTCCAAAATTTGACTCCATATGCCCAAGTTATGCCCTAATTTGTGCTCAAAATATATAACATCTTACTTTTAGGTACTTAAAACCTAAAAAAATCTCAAAATCATAGAACCAAACCTACACCAAGTTGTAGTGCTCTAAATTATTTTTCCAACACCTATAAGAAGTCTAAAATCTGATATCCTAAGAGAAAGTTATGGTCATTTTACTAAGACAATCTTTTTACCATTTTCATTGTGATTTTTTTTGTGACGAGAATTTCGATGGGATTTAATTGGACGATCATCCTGAGCTGAAACTAAAAACTCTTTCATTTCCTTTGAACATGGCCAAACTAGGACATATTATATATCAAAATTTATGAAAAAATAAACCCAGATCTAATTTTGAGGTCTATTTTTACATAGGAGGTCATTTCTTCAAGCTACCCCTAAAACCCTCATTTAAATGAAACATCCAAAAAACCCTTTTGTCCAACAATTTCACTTTCCCAAAATCTACCAACACCCCTTCATAATAGAAAATTCAAAACCATCAGATCTGTAAAAAAATTCATATATCTTGCCATTTCTTTTATCCTCTCATGCATTCCCATGGATTCAATCTAGGGTTACAATAATAAAACCATAGCGCTGATACCACTTGTAAGGAAACTTGCAATAAATAATATAATCATTTCCACATAACCCATAATAGATCTAAAATAAATATGCAATTAAAATCCACATGCAAGAGAATAGAAAACATAACCACAAAAATTGTGACACAAGATATACCTTAGGAAACCCTGAAAAAACTAGCCTCCAAAAGCATCCATCACTATGTATTATTTAGAAAAAACACCATTGCAATACAACCATGGAAGCCTTCAAAGCCATAGCCACAACCAAATAATCTATGTGAACAAGCATGAATCTGCACATCCCATGCCATGCTTCCAACCTTCACAAATACTCCCTTGGTTGACTTGTCAAGCCTTGTCCCACTCGACTCTTTCCTTTTTTGTCTTCTTCTCACATACAACAACTATCCTCGTGGCTACTTATATAGTAGCAAGTCCCACAAAACCACCAAGTGGTATTACATAAACCATGTGCTACCTAACCAATTGAACCCACATTTAATATTAGAATTTTAATTCTTTTCCCCATTATTAAATAACTACATGAAATATTATCACAATGTTACAATACAACTCATCAAGTATATCCCACGAAAATCTTTACATGTTGCATGTCCATTTAGGTGCAACATTACATAATAAAATAAAATAATACAATATAACAATATTATGCAATGTGTGCAAATCCCATTATCTCAATAGTTTACATGATTGACTATGTGACATTGAACTTACGTTTAAAATTATCATTATTGATGATCTTAGAATTTTGATGTAGTAACTTATTATGCATCTTTGTATTTTGTTATGCCTATAAAAGAATATGATGATTTGAGTATGATTTATGCATATTTTAAATATACACAACATGCATTGTTAAGATATTATGGCACCTTATGCAATACTAACTCATTAACTTGTTGTGTATGTTTGAGTTTTTGTAGGATTGAAGGATAGGGTGTTGTTGAGGTAGAGGAGGCTCACTCCTCAATAGGGTTGGATTTAGCTCATCTAGTTCACACACACATTTTAATATCATATGCATTATGATTCATGTGAATTTATCTCTAACCCCATTCTAATGATAATATGCATCATGACTAGTAACCTACATATATTTTGGTTTTAAATAAATATTATGTAGAAGTAATTAAATGTAATTACTTTAACTTATTAACTAGAGTTGCACATTTTAATTAGTGTTTATTTAAAATAGAGAGACAATACATTTATGTTTGTGTGAGAGATCAGGGGCACATTAAAATCAAAAAATTAATATCCTTAGTGGATATTGATTGTTTTAATTTTGAATTTTAAAGAGGTTATGAAAGAATTAAGTGGATTCCTTTAATAACAACAAGTTTCACTCCAAACATATGACACGTAGAGATAATGTTGGGAACTTGAGTAATTAGTGTTTATGTTTTACTTCTTTATCTCTGTTCATTCACGACCTGTGTTTTGACTAGCGTTGAATGTAATTAGAGGGGATTCTATAGAAAACTCACTAGGAAAAACTTTGAAAGGTCTATAATGATAGTTAGCAAGAGGAGGAGGGTGCCAATCTTTGGTCTTTGAAGATTTTGAAGCACTTTAATAACCATGCTTATCTTTGAAAAACTATCACTTTTAGTTATAGTGAATGTATTTTCTTAAAAATGAATCAACTTAAATTGAAATAGTAGCATGATTTATCACTTTTCTTGTGCATAGTTCTTTTGTCACTTCATTTCTATTTAGAACTTCTTCTTTTTGGAACATATTTAGATATCCTTAATGTTTTTAGGAAAGACAAAAGGTATGCATCACAAACCAACATGAAGCCTCTAGAGTAGTTTTTCCATAGTTATCTTCTTCATTGTTGTTGAAAATCTTGATGTTGTATGTGACTATTTAACATTTTCCTAATCCCAATTTTTTTAAAAATTTGTGCCTTAAAAATTATACTAAAAGGATATACTAAAGATTTTTTCACCACCACAAAAATGATAATGGAACTCCAATAACATTATTTAGTAAACAAATCTGTTGCTATTTTCTCTTTGGTTTATGTAAAGTCTTGTAGTGACAATGATCTTATGGGAAACCTTTTTTTTTTTAAATATATATATATATCATATTTATTGAAGGAGGTTTTGATAGTTTTAGGACCTATATGAAATAATTCCTTTCACCTTGGACTTTTAAATCTTTTTACATGCACATTTTTATTCTAAAATAGATGGGTCAGAAATCATAGTGCAATGCATCTTGATGGAATGAGATGTCTAGATATTAAATCTTCAAACCACATTGGAGTTTTTTCATAGATTTTATTTTTTATATTTTATTTTAAATTGATGGGTCTAGTAGACCTTTAGAATAAAGCCAATAAAAAATGACAAAGTTGTAGGGAAAAAGAGAAACAAAAGAACAGATGGGTAGAATCCTCCTCACTAGCCCCACATAACACAAATACAAGGACTGAGGAAACCTTTCTTCTGAATATTATCCTTTGTCAAATACTTATTCTAGGCCAATGTCCAAACAAAGCAGTTACACTTTTGCCAAGAAAGCTTGTTCCATACCTTCTTCCACCACTGAATTTCAGGCCCAGCCAACTTCTAAGACAACAACCTATTATAGCCAGAGGCTATAGTATAGATACCCATAGGATTGGGTGACCAAGCAAGCACATCATCTTCCTAGAGAGAGCAACATCTTTTATTGTAGAGGATACTTTGCAACACAACACATTCCTCCTACAAACCTATAACTGACCACTCATCTGGGGACTTCCAACTAACCGTCATCATCTGATGACAAGAGAAAAAGGACTTAAAGTCACTCACCTATGATCAACCAACCTCTAGGAATCTTTGATTGAAAACCAATAAGTTGGGATACCGAGAAATAATGGGAGAAAAACCATCCCAAGAATCAGACCAAAATTGGGCCCCTATCCCCCTCTTATAGACCCAAAATAATCCATCCTTAATAAGCAAAGACCCTTTCTTAAGAGTGTCCCATATCACAGATACCTTACCAACAAGGGTGTACCTAGAAACTTCAATATGAGAAATCCCTGGAAGATACTTCTAGGAGAGAATCTTGGCCCAACTCTTATCCTGCTCATTACACCACCTCCACAATAGTTTAGTAGCCAAAGCCTCCCCTATCATAGTTGACTACCTCAAACCTAATCTACCATATTGTTTTGGACTATAGACCACTTCCCATCTAACCAAAATCCATTTGGAGGACTCCAAGTAGCCAGCCCATAAAAATTGTCTCACCACAGAATCGAGATCCTTTAGAAAGCCCATAGGAGCAACCTGGAGCATGCATCTATAAATGGGAAAAGCATGTACTAAATACTTAATCAGTTGGGCATGACCAACAAAGGATAACCACTGATGAGTCCAATGATTAAATTTCACCCAAAATTTATCCAAAATTATTTGCCAAGACTCCCTAGGAAGTCTCTTCACCAAGATGGGAATGCCAAGATAAATCAATGGGAGATTCCCAATCTAAAATCTCAGAGTATGAGAAATCCTTTGTTGAATGGGGCTCAAAGTGTCAAAAAAGAAGATAGAAGATTTTCCTTCATTAATCTGTTGACCAGAAGCAACTAGGTAAGCATCCAAGACCTTTCGTATATTAGAGGCCTCCCTCATTATAGCCATCCCCATCAATGTAGTATCATCCAAAAATTGCAAATGAGTTTGCGAATGTAAGGTGCCATCCCATCTCCAACCTTGAATAATGCCACCCTCCACAGTCTATTTAATCCATCTCCCCAAGCCTTTAGCTAAAAGAATAAACAAGGGGAAAGAGGATCTCCCTGATGAAGCCCCCTAGAAGCCCCAAATAGCTTAGAATGGATTCCATTAAAAAGAACTGAGAAGGAAACTAAAGTTACACAACTCTGAACCATTGGATCCATTCTTTTGCAAAGCCAAAAACACTAAGAATCCACCAAAGGAAGGACCACCTCACTTTGTCATAAGCCTTAGCCATGTCTAGCTTGATAAACATTGCTTTTTCATTTGAGCTAGCCATAGAATGAATGACCTTATTTGCAATTACAATCCCATCCAAAATTTTCCTACCCACTACAAAACCAATTTTCTATTTAGAGATCAAATCTACAAGCCCCTTCTTCAACCTATCAACAATAGTTTTAGCAATAGTTATATAGATTACATTGCATAAAGAGATGGGATGAAATTGGCTTAACCTATAAGCTCCCTCATTTTTGGAAATAAGAGCAAGAAATGTAGCATTTAGAGCCCTTAACATCTGCCTATTGTGTTGAGACTCATGAACCACAACTAGGAGATCAAGTTTGATGATATCCCAAAATTCTTGAAAAAACTCAATTGGGAAGCTATTAAGACTCAACACTTTCCATTTCTTCATATTAAAGACAACCCCTTCAAGCTCTTCAAGTGAGATATCCCTCATGAGTTGCTGATTCATATCTTTAGTCACAAGAGAGGGGATACATGAAAGAATTTTTTCTTCCTTAGGAGACCCCCCTTGTGAGTCCTCTTGAAAGAGAGATTCAAAGTAATACACTACCTCCCTAAAAATTTCCTAAAAAGAAGAAAGATACTTTCCCCTATCATTCACCAGAACAGAGATAGAGTTACCATGTCTCCTAGCTTTCACAAAGTTGAAGAAAAAAGTTATAGTTTTGTCCCTTCTTGAAGCCACTCAATTTGTGCCTTCTATTTCTAATACATTTCCTCTCGCAATTCCCATTCTTATAGCAATTTCATAGCCTGAGCTTTGTCCTGAAGCAATTCATATGTTACCCCATCCTCCTTATCCTTCTTGTGATACCATCTAGATCTACCTCACCTACTACCTTTTCATGGAAGACATTCCTGTAGTGCAAACAATTCCACCATTTGAGCTCAAATTAAACATATTGAAGAAACTTAGAAAAGATATACATTGAGGTGCCATAGGCTAGTCTACCTTTCTTCCACCAATTAGAGACCAAATCATTCAAGATGAGTCCCATAGCCACATAAGTTTGAACCTAAAAGAAGGCTTCTGAAGCACCTCAGTTAACTCTATAGAAATTTTAATAGGCCAATGGTCCGATCCTGTCCAATCCAAGATCTTAGAGCAAGATGACCACATCCTTCCAATCTAGTAATAAGAAATTAGAAACCGATCCAACCTTTCTGCAATACAAAACTCTCCACTCTGACAGTTGTTCCAGGTGAACTGACCATTGCTAGGTGTGATATCCACAAGATTCAAGGTATTGATATTGTCTTAGAGTAGTAGTGCAGAAGGTTCCAATCTTCTAGTACCACCTTGATTCTCAACCAACTCACAAATAACATTGAATTCTCTAGCCAAGATCCAAGGATGAAAATGCAACATGCTACAAATCAACTTGATGTGAGACCACAAAGCTTGTTTACCCTGGAAATTAGTAGGAGCATAAATATTGGAAAATAATATGATGGCCCCTATCTCTAGGCTAGTAGAAATCATAGACATAAAGGATTTAGAGGAAATCCACCAAAGAGTTTGGATTTTTTGAGGATTTCATAAATAAGCAAGACCCCCTAAAGCACCATGAGCTCCAATGCATTTGCACTCCCCAGTTCCCCTCAACCTAGGCTTTAGACATTGCATACTCTCAACGGATAACTTATTTTCCTACAAAATGACATCATTAGGACCTTGCCTTCTAACTAACTCATGAACCACTTTTTGTCTAGGGTTGTTGTTCTTGCCCCAGATATTCCATGATAGAACAATTATTTTGAGGGGCATGAAAAATAGAATCTAAATGCTTAACTGCCCCTGACTCCACCAAATTTTCACCAACTAATTTAATATTTTCCACATCCTTTTTTTAGCTAGGTTTAACAAATTCCTCTACCCCACTCTTCTTGATATCTTTCTACAGAATGCCTAGTTTGGGAGGAGGCTTAATCATCACTGCCAAGGTTGAACCAATGTGCTACCCAATAGATGGAGAATCCACTCCTACTGTTGTAACAATGGCCAAGGGTTCCTACACCTCAAAAATCCCCATTTGCTGATCTACTTCCAATTGCTAACACTCATCCCCTAGTGGATCCATAGAAGAATCAATAATAGGATCCTCTTGAGCTAAGGCCACAAGCCCATGATCCAAGTTGATCAAACCTAGGTTCACCTCCTGTTGGTTGGGTTCATCCAAAACCTCAAATCTTTTGAAGGCCTCATCATCATCCATTTCTTTAAAAGGCCTCTTTTGACCCCTATTTCAAGTTAGAGCCTTGACTGGAGCAAAGCCATCAGAAGCACCTACTTCATCAGGAGAAATGCTCTTCCCTCTATCTATCTTCGAAGGATTTCTCATAGGCTATGAAGGATGAGATTCCCAAGGCTGGTTCATTGGGAATCTTTGCTACAAATGACCATATTCTTGACAAAGATGACAATGAAAAGAAAGAGTTTCATAGTCCAATTGCTACACCTAAGAATAAGAACCTTCACACATCTCTATTGCTTCAGGTAAAGGTCTACTTAGATCAATTTCAACACAAATGCATACAAAAGTCATTACCTTTTTATCCAAGGTCTATGATGAAATCCCTACAGGTTTTCCAAGCGCTAAAGCAAAAGATGCAACACATCCTCTTGATAGCATTCCATTGGGAACCTTAGTAAATGAACCCACACTAGGACATGGTGTGGAAGCTCCTTTGTGAGGTTGAATCCAACATTCCATGGCTTGATAAACAACCTAACCTTATTGTGGAAATAAAGACCTCCCTCAAACACTCGATTGCGATTAGTAGTGCAATTAAAAGTAACCATGAAATAATTATTTGACAGCAACATTATCTCCATTTCCCCCTCCAACTCCCAAATCCTCCTGGCCCAAACCTCCAAAAATTTCAAGGAAACCCTCATCCCCAACAACTTACAATATAAGGAGTGATTCGAATAATATTCAACATCATCATCAATCATCTCAACTGGAATAACTAGTTTTGGCCTCTCCTTGCACCTCTCAAGACATCCATTAGTCTTCATAATCCTTGAACCATTAGATAACCCCAAATCAATAGTCTCAGAGTTTGGAGCAAATAGATTGTTGTCAAAGGTCTTCATCCCTTGATTTGAAAACTTAGGGCCTAATGCCGCCCAAAAATCCAAGCAAGGGCTTCTCATTGCCATCTCACCCTTAGTGTCATCCATTTGCAAGAACCAAAGAATGAGAAAGGGAGACCTACCCCCACCCTTAATCCAAACCCCTCTCAACTTCAAACCTACACCTTCGATTCCCCCTATCCCCCACAAAATAGAGTAGACCAAGGCTGCGAGCTAGCAGACAACCATACTATAGATAGATTTTATTGAAATCTAGATTTTAATTTTAAAAATTATTGATAACCTTAAAAAAAATAAAATGCATTAATAAATATATTTTATAGTTAAAATATAGAAACATTCTATTATGATCAAGATTTCAATTTTGAATTTATTAGAAAAATATTTAAAAAAATTACATAGATTTTAGTTAAAATTTAGCAAGATTTTATTGAAAAAAAAAAAAATTTCAAAGTTAATTTTAGAAAGGTGATGACTCATTTTAGTTCTTTTACAAATGGAATAAGTTTAATTTTTAGAATATTTTGGACTTGCATATCAAAAAAAAATAGATTGATAATTTTTTTGAATTCTAAATTTAATTTTAGTTTTAATTTTATATTTTACAACTAAAATGGTAACCTATCTTACAAAGTAAAAGTAGTAAATAATATTTTTATTTAAACATGTTTAACATAAAATATAAATTTTAAATTATGATGATAGGGTACGCTAAAATTATGGTTATTTTATTATCAATCTTAAATGATAACATATGATTTTAAAAATCATAATCCTAACACTACTCTTATCCCGAGTGCTAACTTTAATACAAACCCTAAAATTAAATATAATTCTAACAATGATGTAAACCCATATCCTAACCCTATTCCTACCCATATTGTTAAATACTAGATGTTAAAACATAACCCCAAGTCTTAATGGTAATCCATAATCGTAATTACTAAATTATATCCTTAATTACTAACCTTGATAAAAACCTTCCTATCGTTAACCATCATATCAAGAATTATGTAAACCCACAGTCGAACCCTAATTTTATACATAAACCTGAACCCATGATTAGTCATTTATAGAAAGTACATTTGACATACAACCTATTGAATTTATACTTTATTTGATATCAAATATTCAATTGAAAGTTTAGGTTTTGGATTTTCTCTTTATATCTAGGTGTTAACCTACTTAATATAGATCTTGTCTTTTATTTTTTTACCTTATATTAATTATCTTAAATCTTTTTTAAAATTTAAATGCTAATAATATAAATTACAATTGTATTGAAAAGATTAAGATCAATTTTAGTGATTTAATGTAAAATTGTGTGAATAAAATATTCATGATCAGATCTTTGGATGATAAAAGTGAACTAGATTTCATAAATACTAGACATTTAAAAAAATGTGTACTTAATCAACTCAAGGAAAAAATATAATAGAGTTGAGTTGTCTAATTTTAAAATTTAAATATTACCAAGATGGTGGTCAAGTCTACATCTATATGGTTGAGTTCATGGCCACAAAGATGATCCTAGGAGGACATATTGCTTGACTTAGGTGGATATGAAGTATACTAGGGTTAATGTATGAATACATATGTAATTAACTGAATAATATCCAACTATTTATAATACTTATGTCAATAAGTTGGGGCTAAATATGTTGAATTCATGTGTGTGTAGGGAGAGGCAAAGGATACAGAAATGAGCCAAACTGAACAACATTTGCATATGTATACTTATATAGATCATCATCCAAAATGAGAATAAGAATATCTAAGAATTTGCATGGATATGCAAATTTTAGCTTATCAATAATATGTTATTTTTCAATAATAAGTTTCTCTCAAATCTTCATAACATTTTTTCTATATCCAAATGAGATCTAAACATGTGTTGGATTAATATTATGATTCAATTTAATTCATGCATTCTCAAAGTTTTATTATTTTTTCGTTTTGATTATTTGAAATTCAAACTATTATATTCTTTGATCAAACCCATATTATTGATTATGTCACATTTTTAGCCTTACAAATATATCAGTCCTATTAGCTTATGGTTGCACCAATGTTTATGCTAGCATCAAATTGGAAATTTCCTGATTTTAATAATTAAATTGATTTTAAAAATTAAATTAAAAGTTTCACATACAAAAACATGCAACTAATAGTTTTAACAAATTTTGAAATGGAAATTTGATAATAAAAGTTGATTGTCATTATACTTAATCTTAACTTGTGTCTAGGAAATTATTGTTATCATAATCTTCATAGAAATAGAAATTTCTATGTTAAAAACCATCATGGTAAACTTCCAAAATGAAAAAGTTTCTAAAGAAACAAACTTTTTTATAGAATGATTTTGTGCATCCCTTAAAAAGCAACCTTATAAGACATATTCATTTTAACCAATGATATTGAAGATGAATATATATTTTTTAAATAGAAAAAAAAACTATAAATTTTACCTTTAGTAGAAGGATGTTTATTTTGCAAATAAAAATAATAAATTGTTATGATTGGTAGAGAATCATTAATGAATAGACTAGAGGTCAATACAATAGTATTGCCTTATAGCAAGTACTAATAAGGGACAAAGATGATATGTGTGAGAAGTTGTCACTTTATATAAAGAAACAATAAACATTGGAAAATTAATGTAGTAAATCTACATTTGTTGACACATAAGAGAGTATAAACATCCAACAAAACATATTTGGACACATAATTGATTTGTTGAAGATTCCATTTATTTCAAATTGAAGGCCAAATAATATTGTGTGCTTATGGATTGTGCAAGTATCTCTTGAGAATTTTTTCATTTAAGGTGACTATAATGCTTGATATTTAAGTCGATAGACTATTGTGGGAGCTAAGTTGCTTTCCCAAAGTATTTTTTTAATAAGATCACCCTAGTTTTTGGATTCCCTGATGATGTAAAGAAGTCATTTAAAAAAAATTCTAACAATTAAAATCTCCTTTTACCATTTTGAGGCTTGTGAGCAAGTTTCTAATTTTTTGTTTAATATATATATTATTTATTAGAAATAAAAAGGTTCTTTATTGTACTTAGTTTTTCCAAGAATATATATTTATGTATTCATATGTGAATATTTTACAAATCAATGGCTGAAAGTAGAAAGGAAAGGATCTAAATGATCTCTACCATTAGTATGCTAGAGTCATAAATGTTGGCACATAGTGTAAAGTAAAAATAAAAAAAGTTCAAAATTGAATTCAATTTAATGTGTAGGGCCCAACAAGAGCAATAATTTGAAGATATTAGTTTTATAATAATAAAAGTTCAAAGAATAAAATTATTGAATAGAGTATTAAAGATGAAAAAATATTTTATAATAATTATTTGTACCTTATGATAATATTATTTTTATACCTTTTTATTAATTTATTATTATTAAAATAATTATTATTTAATTATATATATTTTAAATACATAGATATTATAATATATTTAAGTTATAAAAAATTTAAATTATATTAAATTTGATAGACTTAGTGCATATCTTTAAGCATTTGTAAGATTTTTTTCCTATTTTTAAGAACTTCTAAGAATTAAAATTTCTTTTTAGCATTATGAATCTTGTGACAAGTTCTATCAGATAATTTTTGTATGTACATAAACAAACAATTGCTAGTTTAGATTTTCTTAGGACATCATATGAGAATAATGTCACTAGCAATGAAGACTTGATAAGATTGGCCACCCTTAAATATTGCACAATTAAGGAAGAAATTAAGCTTATAAAAATAAATCTACTTTTACTATTTAATAGTTTTAGTTTAGGAATCAAGCCTTAGCATGTGATTTAAAGTCATAACAATCATTTGATATTTAGGAGAATGTGTTTATGAGCTCATTTCAAGGCACACTCAAATATAGTTATTTAGTGCTACATATTTTGATGGTTAAAGTTTGTTAATCCATTGGTTTTAAAGATATATGTTTTCATGTGTGATGAAAATGGTGAGCATATTGTACCAATACAAAGGAAGTAGATGAAGGTGGAACGATACCTTGGAAAAGGAAATAAATAGACATTTCTTCTTATAGATTTTTTAATATCTCATGGTATAAGTTGTTTCACACTAGTAGTTATAGAAAACATTTGGAATTGGAAATTTTAATTTGTAAAATTTAGAGCCTTAGTGTGTGATGTTTAAGTTTTCCAAACAAGAATGATATGATAGAACTCATTATTCAAAGGTGCCACTATGGGAAAATTTTATAGTGGTCAAGGCTACCCCTATCGATGAATCATGTCACAATATGAACTTCAATGTATTATCATAAATAAATTGATCCTCTTAGCACTTTAACAAAAAAAACAAGATAAGAAAACCCATAATTTCCAAATCATATGGTGTGATTTGAAGTCATAAAAATCATGTGATATTTGGGAGAATGGGTTTATGAGCTCATTTCAAGGCATTTAATGCTAAGAATTTTGGTGGTTGAAGTTTGTTAATCCCTCAATTTTAAAAATACATGTTTTCATAAGTGACTACAATGGAAAGCTTATTGTATCAATATAAAGGAAGTAGATGAAGGTGGAAGAATACCTTGGAAAATATAATAAATAGACATTTCTTCTTATAGATTTTTAATCCCCTCATGCTATACATTTTTTTACACTAGTTTTTGCAAGAAACATTGTCAATTTGGAGATTTTATTTTGTAAAATTATAGATAGTTGCAAAAAGCATAGATAACTTCCATATTCTAACTTCAAATAGTTACTAACTTGAGAAATTAGTTATGAAAATAGGACCTATAAATACATGTTCATGTAATGAAAAAGGGTGAGGGAGGGGGGATTTTTGGTAAGGGGAAACTATGGAGATTGTTTGTCAAAATTTTGGATCTATACTATGGACAAAGTGTTTTTGAATAGGTATATTTCTAGAAAGATAATGAAGAATACATTCAGTCATATGTCTCAAATGTATTGATGATTGTTATTAGTCATTTTTTGTATGTCAAATTGGTAATATCTTTATATAATGGTGAAATACAATTGTTCTTCTATCTATGCAATTTATATGATGAAGGGCATTTATTGTTGGAATTCTTTTAGAATAATTGAAAGGGGGGGGGGGTTGAATCAATTATTCAAAGTCTAGATGTATAAATAAATATTTTCAAAGCTTAGTGAACCCATAAGAAATTCTTCATGCATGTATCCATAAGATTATGCAATCGCTTAAAACTTTTAGGTTACTGTTAAATCAACTTGAAAAAATGTAAACATGAAACATAACAAATTCATCAACACACTTGACACAATGATTAACATGGAAACCCAATTTGGAAAAAACCACTAGTAACATGCTACTCTTTTTCACTCTTCTAAAGTGATGCCCTATGAAAGGCCAACCCTATTAAAGATTACAATACACATTATTAAATGTGACCCTGTTAAAGGATATACAAATGACTGTTAGGTCAACCTTAATCCAAAGGATTTACCCTAGATTGATACAATTGTTAGAGAGTAATAGCAAGGCTTGATCTGATAACAACTTACAACTTCATTTGCAGATTATATATCATTTTTTTAGTCCTCCATTCTACATAGCCTTCATACATTTTAGTTTTGATAGCTTGTTCACCCTTCAAGCATTCATACCCTTAAGCCTTCTTGCTTAACATGCCAATGTAGTCTCTTCTCTTAGGACACTTGATGAAGCAAAACCCTTGACTCCTTATCTTCATTAGGTTCTTGCACATGACTCCTTTTCCTTTTGACCACCCATTCCTATAAATATAAAATTAAGATATTTTATTGCTCATTTTTCATCATCCAATTTAGGGTTAGGAAAAATTAGGTAGGGTATAATGAATCTATCTCACATTCCATATCTCTTCTAGAGACTTCTCCTTAAATCCTCTTTGAATTCACCTAAAAATGGTTTACATTGAGTTCTGTGCTAGTAGCTCATCAACCTTATCTTCCATCTGGTTCACACATTCCAAGAAAACAAACTTGTCAGCTCAAATCTATTGAATTCATGATCTTTTAAATAATAGACCCACTTGGCATTATCTAGCTTCTGATGCTCAGTACATACTACATTGCTCAACATACTCTATAAAATCACTCCACATGAACTAAATTTTACTGGTGCTCAACATCAACTAAACTTTACTCAGCATCCACTATTTTGCTTGGCATACACTAGATTAAACTTTTACTCGGCTTCAACTAATTTTTTGTTCATCTTGTACTGAATTTTCTCGACAACTACTATCCACTTGGTCAAGCTTGGGAGAAAAACTTTGTGTAACTTGTTCTTCTAGACTTTCTTAGTGTACCTAACCTTTGTAACCTTAAGTAGATTATCAATGTATCATGTTATCATTGTCTTAACTAATTCTTGTACTCCTTTACATAATCATAACTCAACCTTTCCTCTAGGTGCTATTGTTACATCTTTTGATCAAATCCTCTTCATCAATCAAATAAGTGATAGTACTTAAATCATATAAGTAGTTGTTTTACCAGCAAAATAGCAAGTTTTACATCAGTGACAAAACAATGATTGAAGCATATTGATCATACTTATATCAATGTTTTCTCAACAATCTCCTTCTTTGATAGTCTTCTTCAATCTATTTTCAACAATGTCCCTCTTTGGAATTGATGGAAAACCAAATTGAACAACCAAAATAACTAGGTTAAAATATTAAGACAGTTTTTGCACTCTAATTAAGCACATGGTGTCTACAACATCTCTTTATGAGATACACCTATGTTAGCTTATCCTCTCATCATTGCACAAACTCCTATGCTCAATGGAGGATAATCCACTCTTGGTGGACATGTGCTTAGTTGTGAGGCTTATCACTTTGCTAACTTCTAGTCATTCCAGAGGCCTTTATATACATGAACTTCTAGTGTGTATGTACATATGATATTCTCATTATTGTTATTATGATAATCCATTATTGGTCCATATTGTGCTAGTGTTTGAGATTCTTGGTCTTGGTGTTATTTTCAACTAAGGAAAATTCTTACATGGTATCAGAGTTGAGGGAGCTTCTCTTCACATAGCCATTAGAGACCATTTTTTCTTCACCTCTCAAAAGACCACGATTTAGATCCAAAGTATCTATAGTTATTAGGAGTGTCTAGAGCCAAAAAAAACCTCATAACTATGTTCAAAGCATCAATTTGGTGAATTTTGACTATAAATTTGCCTACTCTAGGCTATAGTCAAATTTGAGGTAAATAATTTTTGCAAACTAGAACCTAAAGGCCTGATTTGTGAAATTGGTATGATCTTTCAGATCTGTGCATTTAATTTTTGGATCTACATTTTTTTATTATCTACAATTTTTTTGTATTTGTATCTATGAAAATTTTGGCCTATTAGGCCTATAGAGGAGCTATTTTTTGTAGGCAAACTAGGCAATCAAGTCCCTGTGCTTATAGAATATTCCATGCAATATTCCTTACCACTTTGCAGATGGAATATTCCAAACTGGATTGGACATCCAACATTCTAGTGACATCTCAAACCACAAACCAACAATGAATTATAATATAGTGGCTTCTAAGCCAATTTAAGCTTGGTGGCCCTTTGGTTTTAAACAAGTAGAAGGGACCTCGCATGGGGAATGTGGGACTAAAGTCCCACACCCATCTGTCTATACCTCTTGCCAGCTTCTCCAATCTCCATCGATGACAATGAACTCCCAACATCACCATTTAAACTCTAGCACCACAGATAGCTCCTACCAGTGCCACATTAGACCTATGGCCAACCACCTTTGTGAACACGACTACCACTTTAAAGCTACCATGTGTCCTCCATGCATTAGCATCATAGATCTCCTAACCACATCAATGATAGATCATCTGAAACATCGGTAGTGCCAATGTGGTCAATCATTAGTCAACATGTTAGTGGCCATGTAATCATCATGTCTACTTTTCCACATTGACTACCACATCGATAGTTCATACAATATAGACTATACAGTTAGCCTAATTGGTTTTTTTTGTTGACGTCACCATTTCACTATCTTAAATTTGACACCCATTTGATTGTCACTAGTAGGCCATATTGTACTAGTGTGATGGCCATTTGGATGTCAATTCTAACATATTTTTTTCTAAGAAGACCCCTCACCATATGTAGTTTTGATTTAATAGTCCAACTTTGGGAGGCCATATTTTAGTCATCCAGACTCCAAATCAGGTGAATTTTTTTTAATTTAGGTTAGAATTTCTTGGATTTTTTAGTGGTGCTATTATTTTCTAGTTTTTGTGCATAGATTTCTCAAAAAATTTAGTTTTTGGTGACTGTACCTATTTAATCCTATTTCTTGCAACTTTAAATGCTCCGTATGGGCTCATTTAGATAGATTTTTAGTTTCTATTTTTTTTGAAAGTGCATAAATTTTTATCTACTTTCTAGATTTTTAATTATATTATAGGCTTGTGTGAATAGAAATACTACTTTTAGAATTAGGTTCTTTTTTGCATTGTATTGCTTTGATCAAACTTCAAAATTATTGTATATCTGAGCTACATTGCTAAGTACCAGATTTGAACTCCAAAAGGAGGTTGTAAATAGAAAAATCAAAAGTCCACTTTTTTCCATTTTGACAAGTCGCCTATTGTAAATGCACTACATATAAAGTGCCAAAAGTGTTCATTTTTCTTTTTTTTTTTTTGGGGGGGGGGGGGGGGGGTGTGTGGGGGGTGTTCTTTGATTGAGTGAAAAGGGGGGTTGTGTGTGTTGTGTTATTGTGTCTCCTTGATCTTGTGCTCTTTCTTTTGCATTATGGGTTCATGTTCTAAGTTAACACGATATTATTATGCTACTTGGAAAGAAAAGATAAAAGAACCATTAGTTGAAAAAGGTTTACTATGTTATGTAACTAGTGCAACAAAGAAACCTGATGATGATGTTGATGAGTCTTATAAAGAAGATTGGGTATCAAAACAAGAAATGGCCCTAGGAACCTTGTCAAAGAATATCTTAGATCCTGTCAAATATCACATCAAGAACATTAACCATCCAATATAATTTTGGAATAAACTTGAAGCATTGTATGGGGAAGTATATGAAGATATGGCCTACACCATTGAGGACAATCTTTTGAAATTGGATCCTAGGAATTTTGACACCATCAAAGATTATCTTATCCAAGTAGACATGTATAGGGCACAACTTAAGGATTGTGACTCATCAAGGATGGAAAGTTGATCAAACATGTGATGACTCATCTTCCTCCTAGATATGTAGCTTTTGTTTCTAGTTATAATACTCACAAGTTAAAAATGGGTAGTTCCTTCACTAAGCCTTCATTCAAGTTATTTTCAAAAATGCTATTCTTAGAACATGAAAAGTTAGTAAGTTTGGGAATCCTCTAGTCTTCAAATACCAAAGCTTTGGTAGCTAATCAAGGGAATCAAGGTGGTAAAAATTCCAACAAGAAGAAAAATTAGTGGAAGGCTAAGCCACAAGATGACACACAACAATCTTCCTCTATGCATCAATCTTTCTCTACACAACAATCTTCTTCACAACAAGGAAAGTCTTTTTCCAAAAACAATAAGAAGGTAAACAACTTCAACAAAAGGGAGAAGAAAAGTTGTGCCTATTTTAAGAAGAATGGTCATGATGAACATGAGTGTAAGGAAAAGAAAAGTGGTGAGTTGTGAAACTTACTACAAAAACATAAAATTGATGTACCAAATGCCTATATGGATAAGGGATCTTCAACCACTTCAAAAGGTAAGGGACAAGCTTTAGTAGCAAGTACAAACAATTCTGAGGAATGAGTTCTTGATTTAGCAGCTACACATCATATGGGTGCTTCAAGGGAGCATTTTTCCTCTTCAAAACCATCAATTGTACCTTACATCAATGTAGGAAATGACACACAAGTGGAAGTTGAAGGAAAAGTGAATGTTGAGTTGGACAATGGAGTCTTCAATGATGATTTTCATGTTCCCATCCTTAGCACCAATCTTCTTTCAATCTACCAAATAACTCACTATGGATGTGGCAACAAAGTGGAGTTCCTTCTTGATTCAATTGTGGTGAAAAATCTAAAGGATGATTCTATGGTGACAATTGGAAAGGCTAATCATGATAAAAGACTTTATTCTTTTTCTCATTTTGTGCCTAACTCCACTTGTCTTGCCTTGTTGACCCACTCAAATTCACAAAGTAAACTATGGCATGAGAGGTTTGGACATCTCAATTACAACTACCTTGAATATATATATATATATATCTCAGCAATAAGGATATGGTTATAGGTCTACCTCAAGTCAAGTATTTAGAGGGTGTATGTACAAGTTGTGAAGTAGGCAAGAACCCTAAAGATAAATTTGACAAAGGGAAGTTTTGGAGAGATATTTTTGTTCTTGAATTGGTTCATAGTGATGTAGTTGGCCCATTTCCAGTACCATCATTTGGAAAGGCTTGCTATGTTCTCACCTTCATTGATGAATTTTTATGCTACACTTGGGTCTTCCTTCTTGTTCATAAGAGTGAAGTATTTGATAAGTTTATCACCTTCAAAGATCAAGTTGAGAAGCAATTAGAAAAAGCCATCAAGATTCTATGAATAAATAATGGAAGGGAATATGTGAACTCAAGGCTTATAGACATTTTTACTCATGAGGGTATTGATCTTCAACATTTAATTGCATACATTCCATAATAGAATGGTGTTGTTGAAAGAAAGAATAGAACCCTTAAGGAAATGACAACTTGTATGCTACAACATAAGTCTCCAGTTCAATTTTTTGTGTGTAGAAGCTATGAATTGTGCCAATTACATTCAAAATAGAAGTCCCCATAAGGACTTAGATGGAATTACACCTTTTGAGGCTTGGTGTGGTAGAAAACCAATTGTAAAACACTTTAAAGTTTTTGGTTGTCCAGCATGGGCAAGGATACCTCCACAAAAATGGAAGGCATTAGAACCTCAAAGAAAACCTTGTATATTTTTTGAATATCCTAACCACATTAAGGCATACAAAATCATGGATCTAGAGACACATGAAATTTTCTTTGAGAGGAGTGTTCAATTTGAAGAGACTTGTCCAAGTTTGGCTCCTTCAACTCGTTCTTCCTCCATGAAAAGTGATGATAGTGATGAAAGTGACTTGGAAGATGATATTCCTTCAACTTTTACTCGAATGACACCACCTTCACAGTGTCCACAAATAGTTGAGGATATTCCTTCTTTTTCTTCTACTAGACCTCATTGGGCACAAAAGAAACTTGATTCAATAGGTTCATTGGTGGGGAATCCTTCAGATACTAGGAGGACAAGGTCACAACACAAATCAATTCCATATGCATATATTGCCATTGCTTCTAATCCACATTCATTTAAGGAAGCATCAAGGGTTCCTAAATGGTACAAGGTCATAGAGGAAGAATATAACTCTTTAATGAAAAAAAACACTCGGGACTTAGTTCCTCTTCCTAAGGGAAGAAAGTTGGTTTGATGTAAGTGGATCTATTAGACCAAGTTTGCAATGGATAGAAGTGTGGATAAGTACAAAGCTACATTTGTTACTAAAGGTTTCTCACAAGTTCCTAGTATTGACTATATTGAGGCCTTTGCACTAGTAGCTAAGATGAACTCCATTCATTTGACATTAGCTATCAGTGCAACTCATGGTTGGGTTGTTCATTAAATGGATGTGAAGAGTGCATTCTTAAATGGTGATCTTCTTGAGAATATTTATATGGAGTAGCCTTAGGAATTCATACAAGATTCTACTATGGTTTGCAAGTTGAAAAAGTCTATCTATGGTCTTAAGTAGGCTCCTTGAGCTTGGTATGCAAAGATGGATTCCTTCTTACTCTTAGTAGGATCCACTAGCTATTATTCAATTTTGAATGTCTCCATTCTTCAGAGGGATGAATCACACTTAATACTCATGCTTTATGTAGATGACTTTATCATTATAGGAAGTACTTCATCCATCATTGCTAGTGTCAAGAATTCTTTGTAGGATAGATTTTCTATGATAGACTTGGGTTTACTTCATTATTTCCTTGGCATTGAGATCACATAGTCTTTAGCTAGGATCACACTTTCTTAAACCAAGTATGCTCTTGATTTTCTTTCTTGCTTTCACATGAGTGATGGTAAGCCTACATCTACTCCCTTTCTTTCAGGTGTTAAGTTAGAGGCAAAGTGTTCCACTCTACTAATTAATGCTACATGTATAGATAATTGGTTGGGAGTCTCATTAACTTGACACATACATGCCCTAACATGGCTTTTGTAGTTGGCATAATTTCTTGCTTCATGCAAGAGCCAGATGAACTTCATTGGAAGGCCTCCAAATCATCCATAACTCAACCTTTCCTCTAGGTTCTATTGTTATGAGAAATCTCTCAAATCCTCTTCATCAATCAAATAGATATGACATTTAAATCAGATAGCAATATGTGTTATCAGTAGATTTGACATCAATGACAAAATAAAACTTATTTTAATTGTAACTTTCTAACAATCTCCAATACATATGTGTTTAGGAATAAAATCTCCCTCTCTGTTACCATATAATCCAAAGGATTTCCCTATCATGAGTGATCAATATCCTTAGTTTCATTATAATTCTTTCTCCTTCTAAAGATACATATCTCTCTCTATTTCTCTTAGTTTATCTCTCTCTTTGACAACAATTCCAAAGGCACTTAGCATTCTTGGCTTCAATCACTTCATAAATCTGAATTATGTATATATTTTCATGTTTGGCTGATTTCTATCATCTATCTATGACTAATCTGTTATGCTATACTTGACTGTCTACCTTAGGCATCTCCCAAAGTAGAGTTTTTTTGCCTCAATGTGTAGGATATTCTAAGTAGCACATTTGATATATGCACCTTGTTTCCTTAACTTTCTTTGTTTAGGGGAATCACCAATAATTTACCTCTAACATATTCATGAGCATCTTTAGGTAAGGCATTAGTGAATATTTCAGCAATTTTTTATTTTGTGTGCACATATTCTAACTTCACTTCTTTGTCTTGAACTAGTTCCCTCAAGAAGTGATACTTGATTTTAATGTGCTTTTTTTTTGTGTGCATTATTGGATTATTTGAAATGTTAATAGTACTTGTGTTACCACAATAGATAACCACTGGATCTATGATTTCTTCTTTCATTCCTTTCACTAACTACTTGAACCACATAATGTTTGAACATTTCACTGCAACTGCCACATACTCAGCTTCAACTATTGATTGGGAAATACAATTCTATTTATTTCTTATCCATGACACCAATCTCTTTCCTAGAAAGAATGCACCTCCACTAGTGCTTTTTCTATCATCAATATTTCCTACCAAATCAGAGTGAGTGAATACCTTCAGTTTAAATATATAACTTCTCTTGTAATATAATCCATAATATTCTATATCTTTCAGATATCTCATTATCCTTTTCATTTCCATCATGTGATTCTCTTTATTATTTTCTAAAAATCTAGCAACTATCCCAACTGCTAATGTAATATCAGGTCTACTATGAACAACATATTGCAATTTTCCAATCATGGATCTATATAGTATCTAGCTCACATCAATAGATTCATCATTCTTAGATAGCTTATGTCCTATAGACATAGGTGTGCTCAGTGGTCTTGATTCTTCCATTCCAAAAGTCATTAGTATCTCCTTGATGTATTTGGACTAAGTAATGAAAATACCAAACTTTATTTGACATACTTGCAATCCCACAAAGAATTTGATTTCACTAGACATAGACATTTCAAATTCCTTCTTCATTTCATTAACAAATGATTTGAAAAGTACTTCTTTTCCTCCAAATATAATATCATCAACAAAGATTTTAGATATTAGTACTTCATTGTTTTTACCATTCTTCAAATATAGATTACAATTATCATTTGTCCTTTCAAAACCAATCTTCACCAAATAATTATGCAGTCTTTCTTACCATGCTCTTGGGGCTTGTTTCAATCCATAAAGAGCATTGTTTAGTTTGCATACCATATTCTTCTTGTCTAGATCTACAAATCCTCTAGGTTGTTCAATGTACACTTCTTCCTCAAGTATACCATTTAGAAATGTAGATTTGATATCCTTCTGATATACCTTGAAATTCTTGTAGGCTAGATATGCAAATAGAGTCCTAATTCCTTCAAGTTTTTCCATAGAAGAAAAAGTTTCTCCATAGTCAACTTCTTCTTCTTGAGCACATCCTTTGCACACCAATCTTGCCTTGTTTCTTGTAACTTCACCAATTTCATTGAGTTTGTTCCTAAAAGACCCACTTGATTTCAATAACATTTTTGTATTTAGGTCTTGGTACTAAGGTCCAAGTATTGTTCTTCTCAATCTATTCAATTTTCTCGTTCATTGCCCAAATCTAGTCTTCATTGTCTAGAGAATCCTTCAATGATTTAGGCTCAAATTCACAAAGTACAAATGTATCATCTTTGATTATTTTTCTTGTCATAACACTTGATTCAATATCACCAATGATTTTTTCAAGTTTGAGATGCCTTATTACAAACTTGGCTAGTATAGGTAGTTTCCTTCTTTTTCCTACAATAGGTTCATCTTGAAAAATAATTTCAAGCTCATTTTCTTTTTCTTGTTTAGGCTCTGGTCTAGATTTTGCATGCTCAACATTGTTTATTTGATGGTCAACATTTCCTATCTATGACTTGACATATTTATTTTGTTTTTCGGCACCCACTATCTATAGCTTGGAAACCTATTGTTGCACTTCATCATTTCCAGTCTATTGAGAAACTATAGCTTGGTTTTCTTGTCCATTTGGAGTGCTAGGAGCATCAACATCCACATAGATGAATATACTATAATTTTTAGGTTCTTCATTACATGAAAGGTTATTTTTGTATAAACTCATCAACTTTTATATTTGCACTTTCTACAACTTTGTTAGTGTTAGATTTTAAACACTTGTAAGCTTTAATCTTGGTGGAATATCCTAGGAATATACCTGCCTCACTCTTTCATTAAGTTTTCCATTCCTATTATCTTAGAGTATATAGCATTTACTTCCAAAGATTTTGAAATATTTCAAAATAGGAGCATATCCATACCATAGTTCAAAAGGTGTAGCATTTGTACCTTTCTTGACTTGTACTCTATTTAGGGTATAGAGAATAGTATTGATAACTTCTCTCAAATATTTCTTTGATACATTCTTCTCCATCATCAATGTTCATGCATAGTCCATTATTGACCTGTTTCTCCTTTCAACTATCCCATTCTGAGGAGGGGTCCTTGGTGCTAGCATCTATATTTTGATTCCTCTGTCATTATAGAATATATTAAATTCATTGGAAATGAATCCACCACCTCTGTTTGATCTTAGACACTTCATACTCTTCCTTGTTTCTTTTTCAACTCTAGCTAAATACCATTTAAATAACTAAAAAGCATTAGATTTAGCTTTCAGAAACATCACAATAATCATTCTAGAATAGTCATCAACAAATAGAATGAAATACTTATCTCCACAATAGCTTTGAAAATCAATAGGTTCATATAGATCAATATGAACCAATTCCAAAATATCACTTGAAACTAGATTTGGTCTTTTTTCCCAATTGACATTTTTCACACATAGCATTGTTAGGCTTCTTCAGTTTAGGAAACTCTCTTACTTTCTTCATTTTAATAATGTTCAAAAAATTATCAAAGTTTACATCACATAACCTCTTGTTCCATAAGAAAACATCTTGTTGTGCAAACAAACATGTTTTATTAGATAAATCTAGGTAGAACAAGTAACCTCTTGTTTGATCACCACTTTCAATTAGCTTACCATCAAAATCATATATCTTGGCCTTCCTATGATGAAATTCAACTCTATAACATGATTTTTTAGCTATGAAACACTCAAAAAATTATAGTTAAGTCCTTCAACCCAATAAACATTGTCACATTTGACCTTGTCAGTCAATTGAATTGAAACTTTACTTTTTAAAATACATGGAATATCATTACCAAATTTAACACATCCACCTTTGAATGGACCAATATCATCAAATTTATCTTTATCACCAGTCATACAATGGATCATCCACTATCAATTATCCATTTGTCACTTTTTTGTACATATGAGATTAATGCAGTTTTCTCATCATCATTACTTTCAAATTCATTGTCAATTTCTTCTTCAACAATATAACAAGATTTATTACCTTTTTCATCCTTGTTTTCCTTGTAGTCTCAACCATCTCTTATTCCTTTGTACTTTCTTTCCTCTCTTTCATCCTTATCCTCTTTGTCAGGACACCTAGTAGCAATATGACCAACCTTGTTGCATAAAAAAAAACAATAGGTAGTTTACCTCTACTTCCATATATTAGGGATTAAATTTCATCAAGCTTATCATATGAACTATCACTCTCACTCTTCATATGTTTTCCTTTCTTTTTGCTAAGAACTAATTGTGACTTAAAAGAAGATTCAATAGTAGCAGGTGTGTAGCTATCAAAGTTCGACATCTCAAAAGTAGTGAGTCTACCAATTAATCCTTCCAAAGTCAAAGTGTTACTTAAAGTGCATCTCAGTTCTTGAATTGCAAAAACTCTAATGATATATATAGGGAGTAGGGTCCTCAATACCTTTCTTATCACTATTTCATCTTTGATTTCTCCATTTTCACCATGAATAGCATTAACAACTTCTTTGACTCTTGTGAAATATTGCATTATGTTCTCACCTTTCCATAACTCTCATGCAATCAAATTTACCTAGGCTCTCTAATTTGGCTCTGAAGACATTGTCATCACCTCCATATATGCTCTTTAGTTTATTCCAGATTTTCTTTGCACTGTCACATTCTTTTACATCACCAAACTTGACTTATCTTAGGGCTAAGGCAATCTCCAACATTGCTTGATTGTGTTCTTTTTTTTGCTTTAGTTGTTTAGTTGGCAGAGGAGTAGTTGTTATCTTCACATACTCATTGTCTACAAAGTTGATAACAATAATCACTAATATTGGATATATGTAGTCTCATCTAAGTTTTCCATCTAATAAAGTTCTCCTTTTTTAGCTTTAGGAGCTCTCTTTTGTGAGTCATGATCTTTATCTTTAAGTACCTTCAAAATTTTCTTTGTAAACACTATACTATGATACCAATTGTTATAAATGTTTAGAATAATTAAGAGGGGTTGAGGGGGGTTAATTAGTTACTCAAGGTCCATAAGTACCATTTGAACAATTAAACATTCAAGCAATTCACCATTCTTCTTAGCCTATTGTTGTTTTGTCTCTACTATTGTAATAAACAAATTACTGTCCTAAACATAACATACCTTGCTTAATGCAAACATGTAAATGTAAATAACCATAAAGAATTCAACACAAGTTTGAGACTAGGATTTTATGTAGAAACTTAATATGGGAAAAACCACCAGCAACATGTCACCACTTTTCACTCTTTTGAAGTGATCTCTATTAGGAGCCAACCCTATTAAAGGTTACCATACATACTATTAAATGTGACCTGGTTAGAGGATTTAATCACTCTATTAGGAGTGGCCTTGTTAGAGGACTTTGATCATTCCATTTAGAATGTTAGCTTGATAAAGGATTGACATAGACTATTAAGTCCTTCAAAATATTATTAGGTCAACCTTTGATTACAAGGATTTAAATATAAACTGTTTACAATTATCAGAAAGAAAATAATAGGGTTTTGATCAGTATGTTTAAAACTCACTCTTGTAGGTTTAGATCATTGTTTAATTTATGTACTAATTCACTAATAAGTCCCCTTGTCAAGTCTATCTCTAAACTCACTCAAAAATCCTTGAAGTAGTCACTCCCCTTCACATCAAACTTAAGCCTTATGTTCAGATTCACTTATCAACTTCACCAGCATTTGTGCAAGCAATCCTTTCTCTTGCTTCACACTCACCATCACACACTTGTATTCACCCTCATGCATCTCTATTCCACCTTTTTGTGTCTCCATCCTTTTAAATTTTGACTCTATACCTCCTTAAATAGGCAATTATTGCTTTTCCATTTTTTGTGATCACCATAGATCTTAGGGTTTACAATCTGGTTCATTAGATTCATTGTATCTATTCATCTTCCTTCTTTTCTAGAAACTTCTCATCCTTTGAATTTGATCATAGATATAATACCTAATCCTCTCCTTGAATTTAATGATCCAACTAATCAATCTTATCTTTAACACAGTTTCCATATCCCAAGAAATCAATTGAGTCAAGCAAAAATCATGATTCCTCAAACATATTCAAAACACTATTACTTGACAATCACTAAGTTTTGACACTCAGTCATCACTTAATCACTTGGTCACTCTAAGAATCTTTGACTCAACATCAACTAACTTGCTTGGTCGATACTGATGCTTGGTCAATGCTAGATCTTCTCGATACTTACTATGGCTCGTTTGACACTAGCATCACTCAACATACCTTAATGCTTTATTTTATTGTTTGGTTAAGCTTTAGATTCATGATATAAACAATCACTTTGTCTTGTCAAAGTCTAACTAATCAAATATCTATTTAAGCTTCCTTTTCATAACTCAACTTTTCCTCTAAGTGTTATTGCTATGAGAAATCTCTCAAATCCTCTTCATCAATCAAATAGATATGAGATTTAAATTATATAACAATATGTCTTATTAGTAGATTTGACATCAATGGAAAAACAACAATTGTTCCAATTGTAAGTTTCCAACAATATAAATACATACATACATACATACATACATATATACATACACACATACATACATCCATACATACACATATACACTGACAAACATATATTATATGTACATGCATGTATATATACATACATATACATATACATACATACATACATACGTACGTACATATACATACATATATATATATATATATATATATATATATATATATATATATATATATATACATATATGTATATATATGTGTTGGAAATATTCAAGACTATGCTAGGTTACTAAGAGGGGAGGGATGAATTAGTAACATTATAAAAAACTTTATCAAATTCAAATCTTAATTGCAATGATCCAATAATCATTTAATTCATTAAATTAGATCTAACTGAATGCATGAGAAACTAAAGACATAAACATTCATGGCACATGAACACAATAATTTGGTGATGTAGAAACCTTTCAAATAGAAAGTAAAACTAGGGTGGGGATGATACCCACAAAAATTCAATACTGCAACATAAATTTGGCCTATTAAGGCTTACAATGATCACTTTTGATGATCTTCCATGTTAGGAGCAATCAAGACTGCTAGGTTCACCTTGTTAGAGGTTTTACAAACATACAATGAAGAATGTACTTGGTAAACAGATTTGACAAAAGACTGTTAAGTCTATCTTGTTAAAGGATTTTGGACTGGTTCACCCATTAGAATGAAATTGTAGATCTTTGACTTACAACTAATTTTCTGATAGAGGTTTTTTGATGCACTGATCAACTTAATATGATAGATATGACTTTGCTACTCCTTTGCTAATATGGCCTTACAATACACTTGCTACTGATTCACATTCGCATGCTTCTTACATATTCTTCACTCTCACCTTTTATTCATGCATACATCTATCTATATGGATATGATACAATACATTACATATACATATATCAATCCAATTTACAAAATTTACAAAGTCAACCAATATACAAGTCAACACCAATATTATAGATTTAGCTCACATGAAGACACTCGGGTTCTAAAGACTAACTTGGTGAAGTTCTAATACTTGGTGTCCATTGTCATTACTCAACATCATTATGCATTTGATAGAAGTGGAAGCTCAATCCATACTAATCATCTCAGAGTAGTCTTGAACTCAGTCTACATTGGTGACTTGGTAGTTACTATGTAACTTGGTAGAAACTGAATTGCTCATTTACCATGACTGTACTTGGTAAACACTAATAATCTCATCACTTGGTTAACACTAGGTTCACTTCACATGGACTGATGGCTCAGTAGAAACTTTGAATCTTGGTAACCATTGAACTACTCAGTAAGAAATATAGAACTTCACACTGCATAAATTTACTTGGTAACCACTAGAATGCTCGGTAGGAATTGTAAAGCTTGGTGGCTACTTAATTACATGGAAAACACTGTAGACTATTCAATGAGCTCAATAGTCATATAGAATCTAAATAAGTGTTGCCATTAATAAAAAACTTGACTTAATGTCAACAATCTCCCCCTTTGGCATTAGTGAAAAAAACACTTATCAGCCAAAACTTATATACATTACAATGTGATACTGGCTTGGTATTGGTATACTATTTTTGAAAATTTTCAAAATTTCTTTTTGTAAGTATATAATTTCCTTTCCTTTTCTTTGCATGATTCTCCCCCATACAATATACATACTAAGCGTCTCCCCCCATATGTACATACTATCTCTCATACATACATACATACATATATATATATATATATATATATATATATATTCTGTTTCTCCCCCTTTTTGACAATAATGCCAAAGATTTATTCCAAAACTTATTTACACAAAGACACCAATATAAGAAAGAAACTTATAATGTACCTTAAGTATGAGTGCTAAAGTCTTATCCCAAATTTCTTTCAAAACTTTGCATGTATGTAGAGCAATTTGAACTTTTGCAGAGAGTTCTATCATGTGATCTATAATTGAGAAGTTGTTGTCATGGATCAATGTTTTTGAGTAAACAATGTGCTTTTGCATTCTATCTATGATGGGAAGGATCATATTCTAAATATCTATCAATGAAGATTGGATCCTTGCTTCTTCTCTCAACAATTTTACTTGCATTTTTGACAAGAATCTGATTTTCTTATGATGTGTAGAGCTTGAACTAGAGTCAAGTTTCAATTGTTGTGCACTAGCCTTTAGATCTTCATCAATCTTTGTTAGTTTTCTCTTTATTTCCTTTGTGAACTTGGTAACATTGAATAATTTTCCAAAAAGTGATGTTACATTTGTGCAAGAATTTTCAAGATTGGTCAAAATTGAGGAAAAGTCCACTTGCTGAATAACAATTTATTAAGCAATGTGCTCAAGCACTTTGTTATCAAAATTCTTCTCTACTTTCTCAATCAATTTGTCTTGACTACTGGAGTCCTCATTAAACTTCTAGACTACTTCTTCTAATTGAAACAAAATGTGTTGAGAAGTATCAACTCAACACCTGTTACCTTAGTCAAAATATTCTTAGCACTTTCTATGATTTTATATTCTCTATCCCTTTCCTCTCTCAATTTCTTTTGTTTTTCTTTCTTTTGGAAGAGTTGACTAGCTATTTGCATTTGATCTGTAGTGGCATTATCAAAATTCCACTTTGGAATCCCAATCTCCTCATCAAGGTTAATGTCCTCCTCTATCTCCTTTCCACTCAAAAGTCTTATACACAGTTGAGCCTTGGGTTCAATTGCCTTTGTACATACTACCTTAGAATCCAAAATAGAAACAATAGTAGAGATAGTAGGACTAGTTGTAAAAATTGATATAGTACCAATAGATGGAATAATGACTAGAATTCTTACTGAATCCAAAACTGATGTACTCATAGAAGTATCCAAAGCTATAGAAAAAAAAACTATAGAATCCAAAATTGTAGAACTAGAAACTATACTTACTACTAAAGAACACAAAATCATAGAACATGCTGTACTCACTACTAATGAACATGAATTACGAATTGAAGAAGAGGGAGGCTACAACTTAGTAGATGAAGTGGTAGACACTTCCATTAGTGATGTGCGGAGCTATGAGGGAGCGAAGAGTGATTGGAAATTTGATGTATCTGCTATGGTCACAATCAAACTTGTTGAAGCTATCTCCAAACTTGATGTAACTACTGATTTACTTGGAGAATGAGGAAGTGAGGCAATGACTACTACTACTATCTTAATATGATTAGTCTTCTCGTCATCTTCTTTGACTTCCTTAGTAGCTTCTTCCTCTTTATCTTCTTCAACTTCTTCATTGTCAAACTAAATTATCTCAAAGTATGTTCCTTCTTCCTCATTATGACAATCATCATCCTTGACTTCTACTAGAGAGTCACTTTGTTTATGCAAGTGATAAATATTCATCCACATATCTATAACATTCTTGACTACATGCTCTATATCTTTTAATAGGATTAAACAAGTATTAAATCTAAGAGTCATCTTTTCTTCATTTTTCTTCATAGACTCTTTTACCTCAGCATTGGTAAAGCTCGATAAAAACTACCTCAAGGTTTGTTCATAGATATCTTTTGCTATCTACATGGTTGAGTCCCATCTTGGATTTAATCTCTTTAATAGATCATTAGAGATCTGAGCAGCTATCTGATCAAGGGAATACTTCCATTTACCCATCTTGGTTAGCTCTAATTCCTCAATCTATTTCTTCTTAGCCTCTATCCTAGTCTCATACTTTAATGATTTGAATTTGGTTATGCCTACACCTTCTTCCATTTGTTTTAATTTTTCTTGGAAGGTGAGAGGAGGCTTGCTAAACACACCTTCACTACCTTTCTTCCTAGATCTCCTGGTAAACACTACAATGGATGGCTTGGGTGGCTAGGTGATGATCACCTTGCCTTTCTTCTTTACTAGCTCTACTTCCTTTTTTGACTCATCTTCTCCTTTACCCTTGGTCAACAAAAGAGGTGTTCTAGTTTTGAGCTTTTCTATTCTCCTCTTGCCTTTCTTAACCACCCATGGAAGCTTGATTTCAAGCTATATTCTTGTCTTGGCCCCATCATATGTTCTAGAGTATGGTGCCTTTGGATCAATAGGTTCATTTATCAAGGCCTCAATTATTTCTTTTGCTTCATCAATTTTCACCTCATAGGGAAGAGGTGGTCCCTTTGGATCAATAGGTTCATTTATCAAGGCCTTAATTATGTCTTTTTCTTCATCAATTTTCACCTCATAGGGAAAAGGTTTTACCCATACAACTCTTGGTTTACTATCTGAATGTAGACTTTGTCATTATCTACCATGAAACAAACATCATCTTTTTAATCTTTGACCAATTTCTTGGGAAATATTGAATTTGTTATTCATTTTCTCCTTAAGACATCAAAGTAATTATCCATTATGATGACAAAATTCTCACCATTTCTGCAATATACTCATTAATCTGATACAAAACTGGCACATCCTTTCTCCATAAAACTATACCTTTAGAAGGGAAATAATTTTGAACATAGAAAAATAGACATGTCAACAATGAACCGAATTTACAAGGATTGTTCTTGGATGTCCTTATATTTTCCATGTTTCTATTGAACTATTTCAACAAGTTTGCAAGATCATATGACAGATTATTCTTCATGACTTTGAATGACAAGTCTATTTCTTCACATGACACACTATTTAGATTACTATAACTATAGATCTTGTGAGCTATCACATGTATGCCAAATTTTAGTTCTACATCTGATACACTACTAATTGTCATGCCTCTACCATCCCACTAAGCTAGGGTTTTCTTCTCTAACTCCACCTGACCTAGTGTTTTAGTAGTTTTGGCTTTGGAAAGCATGGAAAGATCAGTGATACAATGAATCATCTTCTTAGTGATCAAAATTAGTTTACCAAGCCATAATTGACTGCTATAAACTTGGCTTAGAATGTATCTGATCCATTTAATTTGGAAACTTCAAGGCAAGTGAGGAATGTGGGTTAAACCCTTATCTTCCAAGTGCTTATGTTTGGGTTTAAGAAAACCATTCATGCATAATTCACCTAGGGCATCATCCATCTCTAGGGTTCCAATTTCTTGAATTTCACACTTAAAATGAGTACGAATATTGTTAACGAGTAGTACCTTAGGAGGGATCTATGATTGTACTCCATTTGGATCGAGGGTTTCTATAATTTCTAGTACAAGTTTGAAATCTAGTGGTTTCCATTCAACTCCTTGGACCAACATTTCTGACCCTTTTATTGCCTTGCTATTGTTTCTTGATGCTACCATGGCTACTCGATAGGTTATGGAAAACTTTAAAAAAATTTACTGCAAATTTTTCTCAAAATCACTTTATCACTTTGCAATTTGCTTGATCGCAATAATACTTTAAAATTTTGGTGAAAATGAATTCAATTTCCTACCTTTTCATAACATTTTTCCATTAATGATTGATATAAAAGTAGCTATGATGACATCATTATGCATGATAGGCTATCATCCATTATCTATTCAGATCACTTAGTGAATACTTCTTAACTCGATAACCAAACATGTGTGACTAGTTACTCCTGACATTGCTCGATAGAGTCCATGACCCAACCTTACTCGATGATAACTGATACTGATCTTTTGTGATTCCCTTGTATCTTGAATATTGATTTGGATTTTTTCTTTCTTTCAATTTTGGAACTGTTTAGATGTGATCATGATAACCCAGTTCCAATTCTTACTTAAGAACTTAGTTGGAAATGGTGGAGTCACTCATTTCTTGAGTGACATGACCATCATTTCTTGGACTAGCTTCCTCGGCGGATTTAGGAACCCATTTTTGCCTCATTTTCTTTCTAATGTTATCTACTTTTTCTTTCTTTTCATCTTCAATTCTACCTATATTCATGCAATTCTTGGCTAGATGACCAAGTTCTATACAAGTGAATTATCTTATTGTGGTATCTCTCTTCCTTGTGTGATGTTTAACATAGTTCATGCCAATGTACCAATACTCTCTACTGTAATGACATCTGCACTAGGTGTTATCATCCCAACCAAATAATGCTTTCACAATTTTTTTTGCTAGATCAAATGACTTGGTTCTCCAGTTTGATGCCTTGTGACCTTGTTTCTTGCATTTGTGACATTTGCCTTCAAATTTTAGTTTCTCTTTACATTCATTAGCCTTTTGACCATGCTGATTGTAATTGTAACATTTACCATTGAATTTTTCTTTTCCATTATTCCAACATTTTTTTGATAAATGACCTATCTTGACTTAGTGATTACAAGTAGGTCTCTAATTCCTTTGAGCACCTTGTTTGGAGGACTCACATTCTTCTTTGTATCCAATTCCTGCTTTACCCTTTTGCCTATAGAGATTCTACTCATTTAGTTGATTCAATTGATTCATGTCTGCTTGGGATTTCATCATTCTCTCATTGACTTTCTTTTTAGTCTTTAGGTCATTTTTCAGTCTTTCTCTGATTTTCTTTTCAAATCTCAGCTCACTTCTTATTCTTTCATTGATTTTTTTTTCTAAATTTAGATCATTCCTTAATATTCATTGATCTATCTTTGACTCATGATTTCTTCATTTGCATTAGAGATTTGATCTATAAGATATTCATGCTGAAGGGATTGGTTTTGGATCTCATTTTTTCTTTCATCCATTTCTTCTTTCATCTTGTTCTTTTGCTCCAAGATTTCACATAGCCTTACTAACTAAATTTCTTGTTCTCTTTTGAGCTTTCTTATTTCTTCTTGCAGGGAATCATTCTTCTTTAAGAGTTCTTTGATTGCATTATTTGCTTCATCTAAACTACTTAAAGGGAAAAGATCTTCAATCTTTTCTTCAATGTACTATTGATCATTCATCTGATTTGCAAGTTCCTTCCTTCTTTTTAGGGATTGGGAAAGTTGCTCCTTAGCTTTCTTGAGTTGTGCAATGGCCATTTCTAGATCTAGCTTTTCATTGTCAATTTCTTCATCAACTCTGAATATCTCCATTGTCCTTGATGCTTTCTCAAGATATTAAGTTTTATCTTGAGAACCACAATGCTCTGATACCAATTGTTGAAAATATTCAAGACTATGCTAGGTTACTGAGAGGGGAGGGGTGAATTAGTAAAAAAAACTTTATCAAATTCAGATCTTAATTGCAATAATCCAATAATCATTTAATTCATTAAATTAGATCTAACTGAATGCATGAGAAACTGAAGACATAAACATTCATGGCACATGAACACATTAATTTGGTGACCCAGAAACCTTCTAAATATAAAGTAAAACTAGGGTGGGGATGATACCCACAAAAATTTAATACTATAGTACAAAGTTAGCCTATTAAGGTTTATAATGATCACTTCTAATGATCTATCCTTTTAGGAGCAATTAGGACTAATAGGTCCACCTTGTTAGAGGTTTTACAAACATATAATGAAGTATGTACTCAGCAAAGAGATTTGACAAAAGACTATTAAGTCTACCTTTTTAGAGGATTTTGGACTAGTTCACTTGTTGGACTTACAACTGATTTGTTGATAGAGATTCTTTAAAGTATTGATCACCTTTATGTGATAGATATGAATTTGCTGCTCCTTTGCTAATATGGCCTTACAATACACTTGTTGCTGATTCACATTCATATGCTTCTTACATATTCTTCACTCTCACTTTTTATTCATGCATACATCTATCTATATGGATACGATACAATACATTACATATATATATATATATATATATATATATATATATATATATATATATATATATCAGTTCAATTTATAAAATTTACAAAGTCATCCAATATACAAGTCAACACCAATATTACAAAGTCGGCTCAAATGAAGACACTCAAGTTCTAAAGACTGACTTGGTGAAGTACTGATATGCAACGTCCACTATCATTACTTGGAATTGTCATGCGTTCGATAGAAGTGGAAGCTTAGTCCATACTAATCATCTCAAAGTAGTCTCAAACTCGATCTATACTGGTGACTCGTTAGATACTGTGTAACTTGGTAGAAACTGAATTACTCATTTACCATGACTGTACTCAGTAAACATTAATCATCTCATTTCTTAGTTAACACTAACTTCGCTTCACATGAACTGATGGCTTTGTAGAAATTGCAAAGTTTCATAACCATTGAATTGCTCAGTAGGAACTATAGGACTTCACACTGTTTGAATTTACTTGGTAACCATTGGAATGTTCGGTAGGAACTGTAAAGCTTGGTGGCTACTGAATTACATGGCAAACAATGTAGACTGTTCAATGAGCTTGATAGTCATACCGAATTTGAATAAGTGTTGTCACTAATAACAAACTTGACTTAATATCAACAATATGTATATATATGTGTAGATATATGTATATATATGTGCATATATATGTATATATATGTACATATATGTATAAATAAATAAATAAATATGTATTTATGTATATAATATATGTATATATGTACGTATATAGATACATACATGCATGCATGCATACATACATATATACACATATATACATACATACATATGCATGTATGTATGTATATATATACATTACCTATATATCTATATATATATACATACATATATATGTATATATATCTAAGTATATATACATATATACATATATATGTACACACACACACACACACACACACAGAGAAACCCATGCTCCCATGCACACACACATAGGTTGTTTTACTAAATCTTTAAAAAATAATATCGCATAGTTAGCTAGAAGAATCAAGAAGCATCTACCTTCATAACTATGTGCAAATTATAACAATTAGCAAAGGATACCATGTTGTTGATATAAAAATTAACTTTCTCTTGTTCTAGTAAATTCTTTGTGTTAAAATTATTTCTCATATAACTCTTATCAACTTTAAATATTTTCTCTTAAGCCATGTTCTATATAAAAGTGAAAGTGAGAGCTCTTTCTTTGTTTTGGTTTAGTAAATAAACAAAGTGTATAATTGCTTCAAACTTTCTTAGATGTAGCTAAAAGCTTAATTTTCATTAAATCATTATGAGTCACAATGATGCCAATTTTTTTAATCATTTTTTATTAAATGATTTGACTTTGGAAGCTACAATCTTTACCTAGTCATTATTCTTATATATATATTGTTAGAAATGGAAAATGAAATTTGTAAATTAGCAATACCAGGAAAGAATCTAAGAGAGTAAATGCATGAAAAGATATTACCATAAAATAGGAGAGAGAAAGCTTCAAGCTCCAACACCATGAGACAAGATATTTGGAAAGGGGAAAGCAAAGAAAACCCCTTGTGACATTATGAATGAGGCATTAAAAGCCTAAGAAGGAAGAGAGAGAGAGATAGAGAGCAATGCTCATACAATATTTGAGAAGAGGAAGAAACCTCATTGTTGTTGAATGAGAGAGGAGGGTCATCTCTTAAATAGAGATGAGAGAGAGGAGTTAGAATGTAACTCCCATGTCTATGAATGCCACCATTCATATGTGTGTGAGGCCAAGTGTGAGATTCCTCTTAAGGAGGAATAAACTAAAATTAGAAATTGCAATATATATTTGTCCTCACATATTCCACTAGATGACAAAATAAGATGTAGTGGAAAAAGGACAAAAAAGAAATATATTAGGATACCTTGGCTTATATCCTAATATATTACAACAATAAAGAAAGGAGTTCTAACCTTGGTTTATAAATACACCAAGGAAAGATTACAACTTCTAACACCCCCCTTTAATCTTTACTTGGGGTAATTACATCAAAGGGTATTAAACCCAAATTTACAAAAATCTACAACTTAATCTTCAATATGAAGTAATTTTATTGTCTTCAAGCCATATGGAACATTTGTAGATCCAAGAGAAGTACATGAGTCCTTTGAATGTGATCATGTGGAAGCATAGATGCATCTTCATATGTGGAAAACCAAGAAGGTTCCTTGATGGATCACCTGAAAAAAGAGAACAACAAGAGAAATATCCACAAGTAGAATGCCATCATATATGCAAATTCAAAATCCTTTTGAATAAGGATAATAAAAGTCTCATAGAGAAATAATGAGTAAAACATGTTACCACAAAACAATGGAGATAACCTGATATCAAGATAAAGTATATGCTCAAGAATTGTCAACAAGGACAAATTGAGTAAAAAGCTTGATCAATGCTCTCATGAAAAGTATATTATACTAATGCACAAATGACCACAGACAAGGCCAACTAATGATACTTGCATCAATCTTGCATCAATCACGTGGATATAGACAGTCCACTTAATGAATCATCCCACTACAAGTTAATGGGGGCGTCCCTCCATAACATGCATGACTCATGATCTAAGCAATAATGTATGCAGATCATTATCACATTAATATATGAAAATAAAGTAAAAAGGAGAGACATGCTGATCAAAGTAGAATTATCATGATTTGTTAGGATAATCAAAAGAATGGATGATGAGGATATAACAACATATTGCCTTCAAATTGGATCAAATCATCTGAATTTGGAGAGAAAACTCCAATAATAACATCCTCTTCATTGAGGAACAAAATGGAACAACATGGAGGGAAACTCCATAAAAATATTATCCTATCAAAATGGAACAGATAGGATCAAATGGAGGAAAACTCCATATAAAATGAGTGCATACCAATATAGGATGGAGGGATACTCCATGGGCCAGATAAGGAAACTATGTATCAGTTATACTGAGGGGACCTACATAGTTATCCTTGAAAAAATATTAAGCTCCCTATGCAACTCAAAAAATATCATATAAATCATGTATATCATTGGTATAATACCATAAAGTGCCTACATGGGCATGGAACGATGCTATAAAAGCATAAAATTGCAACTATGTGCAGATAGATCAATAAAATAAAATCATTAAATAATGAAGGCAATAGTGTAAGATTACTCATAATCCCATTAAGTAAAATGATTAAATATAGATATCAGGTATAAAACTCCATTAAGGGTAAACATGGATATGAAAATTATAATAGGTGGTATATTTATCTTGGTATATATGTGGGCACCCATATATACTTGAATAAATATACTTAAAATATCATAGTATGAAATCATACAATTACAATTATTAAATGATAGCTTGATGCTAAAAAAAAATGATTTCCCCTTCTTTTTTTATGTAAAATTTGTTACAACTAACCCTGCAAAAAGGTTAGTAAATAATGATAGAGATCAGATCTAGCAGATAAGAATATACTAAAAAAAATTTAAAAACTTTTCTAAAAAAAGTTTGAATAAAAGCTTGTAATGTGTAAGAGAATATTGCACTTGTCTGACAATGAATGATTTCATGCCAAAAATAGGTTGATAAGAGGCAATAATAAAAGTAAATGAAAAAAAAGAGAAAAAGAATCTTACATGAAAAGACAAGAAAAATTACCTCTGGTGCCTCTATCAAGAGCTAAAAAAAGAAAAAGAATCTTACACAACAACCATCCTTTTGCTATTTAAGACTCCCGGACAGGGGCTAGGGTCCCACGACAGATGAATGTAGAGCTCTAAGAAATGACCTTCTATCATCCAATGGCATTTCAAAATTAGTATTACCAAACCCTTGAATTCGGTTATTGACATCCTTAGATGTAGTTTGCTTTTCTTCTGCAGCACAAATGGCTGCTACCACTTCATGGGCAGTATCACGGACAGCCTTATTCAAATCATTACCTCTAAGAGCATCTGGTTCGCCTTTGTAATGAAACATCTGACGTATAACTCCTGAATGCCGCTGCATTTCTCGTCGGAATTCTACTCCAACCTTTGATACTGAGTATTTGATAAGCCTCAAAGCCTTTTGCTTGACCCGAGGGCTTTTGTGATCAAGGCGTTTGAGAACATAATCAGACATCTTCTTGACAATGGCAAATAAACACCGCAAAAAACATCACAAGGAAATAAACTTTTTTTTTAGTTTCTTAATATTTTATTTCAAAATTAGCAGATAGAAGTTTGGGTTCAATTTACCTCGATCTGTAACTCAAAAATTGTCACAGTCGAAGCCAAACATCTAAAATGACAACCTTGACTGATCAAAATACATCAAAAAAGCAGCCGTCGAAAATATGTTAGATACTACGTAATATGATATGGAGGGTTTGCACGGCCATTGCTTCCTGCTGTCACCCCATAGAATAGTAGGGCGACTCTGTTCCATTCCACCTTCACCACTACGAACCTTCAGGGATGCCATTGCCTTTGCCTTTGAGTTTTCCACTAGTGGGAAGAGAGATGGGAATGGCAGCAGCAGTATGTTCTCCATTCAGCCCATCACAATGGCGGGAACTGGAACAACAGGCCTTGATTTTCAAGTACATGACTGCAGGGATTACAGTCCCATCAGATCTGCTCATCTCCTTTCGAAAAAGCCTAATGGGTCAGCAATTTGGGGTTAAGGCTGAGAATTTCGATTCAAAGCAGCACCAGTATTCATTTTTGGGTGGGAGGGGGCAGGAGGAACGACCGTTGCGGCATTTCTTGGATGATTAACCGAGATCAGAGACCGAGGAAACTTCGAGATCAAAACAGAATAACAACTCCTCCACCACCCAGCTCTCCATATCGATTCCCAGTGCCACAAACAGCTGGTCTCCTCGGGGCAAGTTATCACTTTCCCCTCTCAAAATGACAAAGTGCGAGGATGGAAACGAGGAGGATCCTATTCAAATGGATTCCATTGAAATGGGTCTTGGTGTGGGGATGAATATGAACATGAATATGGAGGTGGAAGAAGCTGAAAGGCATGATGGTCGGCCTCATAGTTGGATACCCATTGCATGGGAGAACAATCCAATGGGGATGTTGGGTCCTTTGGCAGAGGTTCTTCAGTATAGATATATAAAAAAAATTAAATATGTAGAGATATATGTAGAGTTCCTTGCATTGCTGCTTGTGGTCATCGAAGAGTTCATGGAATATGTCCTGCGTTGTAAGCTAGTTGCTTTGTTGGCATAAAACGATGTAGCTGGTGCACTAGACAGTAAGAGCCTAAACATACTTTGAGAATTTCAACGGACATCTGCTTGGTGCACTGCAGAATCAAAGGATCTTTTTTGGTGTAGAGCTCATTGAGATGCTAGCCATTTTATATATGCTAGATAATTTGGCTACGTGCAGGGTTGGACATATAAATTATTTATTCCTGACTACTTTCTCTACTAGGAGAGCAAAATTTCTCCATCCCGCTGAGATGGAAATGGGATCTGCCGCAAGGGTTGACAGTTTGGTTGCTAATCAAACATCACAGAAATATCCGCAAAAAAAGCATACAGAATATGAGCCGTTTGGCAATAGAGACCAAAGAAACGCGAGAAGAATTGAAAGGGATAGCTCCAGGCGGAAAAGATAAGAAAAATCGATGGTCTTACATGAGAAAGAAGGGGGATTTGAACGCCAAGAGCCCTTACTAAATCATTCTTAAAAAAAATTTTAAAAATGGAAAATTAATCACAATTTTTAACAAACAGTGATATCAAAATAGGAAAATCCTTTGGCGGCAAGCCTTCCAAAAGGGGTTAGATGAAAACTAATAGAAAATAAAGTGTAACCTGCACAAATTAGAGCAGACAAAAGTTAATCGGATTTGGCGGTAAACCAGCCAAATATAAAAAAAATTCAATTTCTTCCATCTTAAAAAGATTAAAGAAGAAATTAGTGAAATCTCTCTCAAGAGTCTCCTTCGAATCGTACCTTCATGCAAACACTCAAAACAAAGATTAAACTGCTCTGATACCATGTTAGAAATGGAAAATGAAATCTGTAAATAAGCAATACCAGGAAAGAATCTAAGAGAGTAAATGCATGAAAAGATATTACCATAAAATAGGAGAGAGAAAGCTTCAAGCTCCAACACCATGAGACAAGATATTTGGAAAGGGGAAAGCAAAGAAAACCCCTTGTGACATTATGAATGAGGCATTAAAAGCCTAAGAAGGAAGAGAGAGAGAGATAGAGAGCAATGCTCATACAATATTTGAGAAGAGGAAGAAACCTCATTGTTGTTGAATGAGAGAGGAGGGTCATCTCTTAAATAGAGATGAGAGAGAGGAGTTAGAATGTAACTCCCATGTCTATGAATGCCACCATTCATATGTGTGTGAGGCCAAGTGTGAGATTCCTCTTAAGGAGGAATAAACTAAAATTAGAAATTACAATATATATTTGTCCTCACATATTCCACTAGATGACAAAATAAGATGTAGTGGAAAAAGGACAAAAAAGAAATATATTAGGATACCTTGGCTTATATCCTAATATATTACAACAATAAAGAAAGGAGTTCTAACCTTGGTTTATAAATACACCAAGGAAAGATTACAACTTCTAACATATATATATATATATATATATATATATATATATATATATATATATATTGCCAACAATAATGGACATTGAATAATATTATGCTATTATCTTGTTATTTTATTTTTCACTCCTTGGAACTAAAAAGTGAAGTAATCAAATCTTAGAAGATAAGAATGCTACATTTTAAGATGTTTGAACTTATAAAGATTTAATTTTATTTAGGAAATATGGAAGTGTGTTGAATGTGGATGATAAAGGGAAGGGTAGATAATTAAAATTTAGGTGTTATTCTTTCACTACTTCCTACCAATTTTATATATTTTTATGACAAAAATTGGTTAAATTCATTGGCCAAGCTAATTTTAATTGCATATTTTTGATTATGCACAATTATTATTATTGATCCCTACCACATCCATTTTTACTTTCTACTTAGGCATATGATTTCCTAGTAGATTAGTCACATGGCTACACTAGATCCATCTGATCCAACCGTTCCTAGTTGCTAGGTTCCTTAGGAAGGGTTGGGTATTTCTTCATATTAGGAAGAACCTTGGTACAGATAACCACTCTATGGTTGGGTAGTAAAAGGACCTAGGCCACACTCATGTCTAGTAATAGTAGATGAACTCCAATTTGAGGGTTTTGGAGATAGGGATACATACAGATGGACAAATGTTCAATGGCATACTTTTTTATTGCTATTGTTATTTCACATATCATACTCATGTGATGTATTCATGGTTTTGATGTTGATTTGGAGGTCAATATCATCCTTGATTCTCATGTATATGATTTGGCATTATGGTCTTACACTTACTTAATATATGATGCATTTAGGTTGCATTGATGATCGATGAGTAGTTTGACATCCTAGATATTTTGTTGATGTAATTGTTATTATGGAAGTTGTATTCTCATGATGTATTAAGATGCAATGTGAAGGTTAATCTTCTTGAATTATTTGAATTTAAAAGTATTCATGTGATGTCTTGGTTTATTCAATAGTTGTATCAACACATGCTTATTGAATGTATTTATATATTGTATCATGATTAATTTGACACAAGGTCAAAATTGAAGAAGAAATTTCTTATTAATGAAGAGTAATTATACTATTATCTCAAAAAATGTATTGTTGACATTTGACTTTTATTTTTTTGATTTTCTACAATTGATGGTTTATGATCTATGTGGTATGCATATGAAAATGTGGTCTTTGCATGTGGTATCAAAGTTGTTTTTAACACTAGGTCCTATGGTCTAACAATTGCTAAAGTTGCATAGTTTGATTAGTGTAGGAGTGATTTGATACCATGTACACTTGTAGAGGTAACAAGGATAGAAGCAACAATGGTCCTCTAGAAAAGTTTGGGAATCAAAGGCTAAACTAGATTCTTTCCCACTTGACTCAATAGGGAGCTCTCTTGAAGAAGCAAGGGGATCATATGGATCATATTGAGAATGACTTGAGGGGTAGGTAGAATAAAAACCTTGTTTACAAAGAGGACAAGAAGAGAAAAGAGGATGAGAGGGATGAATTAATGAGGAAATAGGAGGATAGGAGAGAAGAGAAGAAACATAGGAAGGATGCTGAACTTAGAGCTACCAAAATGGTCAACACTTGGATTAAGATATTTGAAGAATTAAGTAAGGACCTTAAAAAGTTGGTCCACCCCATTTTAGTGGTACCATTCATATAGAGGATGTTAAACCTTGGATAATTGTTATGGAATGATACTTCCAAGTCAAGAATTTCTCTAGTGCATCAAGGACTATTTGGGTTGCTTTTCAATTGATTGGAGAAGTAATAAAATGGTGGGATAACATTATGATTGAAAAGAAACTTCAGCCAGGAGAGATTTTGTGTGACGATTTTCTTAAGATGTTTGGGCAAAGGTGTCTTCCATGATTATATTATGACCCAAAGGCATCTGAGTTCTAGCATTTGATTTAGGGGAATATGATGGTAATATAGTATCATGCTAAAAATTTCCATTTGGTCAAATATGTGCCATAATACCAACAAGATGAGTGGTTTTGAACCAGTAAGTTCATCATGGGTCTGTGTTCTAAGATTTTAACTAAAGTTGAGATACATGAATTTGAGACCATGGATAACTCTCTTTGAAAGACTCTTAAAAATGAGCAATAATTGTAGAGTGTATCCACAACTAAACCATATTAGAAACCTAGTTCCTCTTAGGGATTCATGAGGAAATTTGAAGATGATAAAAAAGAAAGATTGAGCATTCACCAAATTGGAATGGGAGAGGGAATAATCAAAAAAATTGGGAAAGAATTCCAACCATAATACCAACAAGATGAGTGGTTCTGAACCCATAAGTTCATCATGGGTCTATGTCCTGAGATTTCAACTAGAGTTGAGATACATGAATTTGAGACCATAGATAATTTTCTTTGAAAGAATCTTAAAAATGAGTAATAATTGTATAGTGTGTCCACAACTAAACTATATCAGAAACCTTGTTCCTCTTAAGGATTCATGAGGAAATTTGCTGATGATAAACAAGAAAGACTGGGCATTCACAAAATTGGAATAGGAGAGAGGACAATTAAAAAAATTTGGGATAAAATTCGAATAAAAATCCTTGAAATGAGAATTGGCATCATAATAGGAACAATAATGGTAGAGGTAGACCTAAGGGGAGGTAGAGACCCCATGATGATTATTTTGTGTGTGGAGGTGATCACTTTTCTTTTAATTATTTATAGCATTTGGATTCTAGATATGGAAAAAAGGCCATGCAATTAGATGGTTCAGGATTCAAGGGTAGGGATAGTTCAATGCATTATCAGGGTACATGATAAGTTTTGCAGTATAGGGTCTAGTGGGACTAGTTCTCTGTTTACACTGCTACTTGGGAGGATGAAAATAATATGCATTGATCCTTTCTACATATTTTTGCATAGAATCCCTTTCATACTATTTTACTGATATCTTAGATGGTGCTCATTTTGGTTGTGCTTATGCGACATTGGGTTGATGTCTCTTCCTAGTGGGGAGGGATGCCACTGTTACAAGTTGGGTTTTTCATTGTACCAAAAGATCAACCTATCAATGATTGATATGACCACTAGACTTATAAAACACAAGAGGTGGTTAAGCTATGTCATGAATCCCAAAGGGGAATGTTGGCAGTTAGTCCAACAATCTTCCCCCCAATGTTACTTGAGGAGATTCAAACCTATGACCAAGCTCTAATACCACTTGTTACAAGATAGGGTTTTCATTGCACCAAAAGATCGACCTGTCAATGCTTGATACTACCACTAGAATTATAGAAGACATGAGGCAGTTAAGTCATGTCATGAATCCCAAAGATGAATGTTTTCAATTAGTCCAATGGTCACAACTCAACTTATGACCACTTATTGTTCAAGACCTTTTTGACATTTGACTATGTTTGGATCAGACTTTATGTAGTGACTTTAAGTAGATTTGGTTTCGGTGACATTATGTTATGGTGTTAGTCTATATTGATAGATTATTTAACCAAGCCTACATGTTTAGAACTTTTGATTAGACTTATGAGTTGGTGTTATGATGTTATAAGTTTACATGATCGACTATGTGACATTGAATTAAGTTTAAAATTATCATTATTGATGATCTTAGAATTTTGAGGTAGTAATTTATTGTGCATATTTACCCTATGTTACACCTATGAAATAATATGATCTTTTGAGTATGATTTATGCACATTTTTTATGTATATAACATGTATTATTAAAATATTATGGAATTTTAATGTGATACTGACTCATTGGCTTGTTGTAAGTGTTTGTGTTTTTATAGGATTGAAGGCAAGGATGTAGCTAATGTAGAGGAGGCTATCTCCTCAGTAGGGTTGGATTCACATCAGTTATTTCACACACACACACACACACACACACACACACACACACACACACTTTAATATCATATGCATTATGGTTTATGTGATTTTATCTCTAACTCCATTCTACTGATAATATACATCATGACTAGTAACTTATGCTAGTTTAAAATGAATATTAAATATAGAAGTAATTAAACGTAATTACTTTTAATCAATATCCAAAGTTTTTTTTTTTTGACTAGAGTTCATTTAAAATGGGGAGACAATGAATTTCTATTTTTGTGAGAGATCATGGGCATGTAAATAGATGGAAATTAATATCCTTAGTGGATATTGATTTTTTTTATTTTGACCTTTCAAAGCGGTTATGAAAGGCTTGAGTTGATTCCTTTAATAACAAGTCTCACCCCAAACATATGGAAATTAGAGATAATTCCAATAAGTAATTAATGTTTATGTTTTAGTTCTTTAATAACAATCACTCCTCTATTCATTCATGACATGTATTTTGGATGGAGTTAAAGGGAATTTTAGGGGGTTCTATGGAAAAATATTGGGAAAAACTTTGAAAGGTTTGGCAACAAAAGTCGACAAGAGGAGGAGGGTGCTAGTCTCTAATTGTTCAAGATTTCTGAAAGCACTTTAAAAACTAGGTTCCTCTTTAAAAACTATCATTTTTGGTTATAGTGAATGTATTTTCTTAGAAACATATCAACTTAAATTGAAATAGCAGCATAATTTATCATGTTTCCAATACATAGTCCTCCTACCACTCCTACCACTTTTGTAATATTCCTATCATAAAATAAATAATTAATCAAACCATTGTTTATGGGACAATTGATTTAGTATATCTTGGACCCATTTTTATTTAAATGTTTTCATAGGTGTGGCTATTAGCTATCTTTGTAAAACCTTGAGAGCTCTTCTAAAGGGTATTTAAGCACAACATGTTGGTACTAGATGGATGCGTCTTTGAATTATTTCTTTATATTATGAATTCTCATTGGGATTCACTATTGTTCACCATTTTGAAAGTGAAAGATCTTCCCTACTTGGCTATTCTAGATTCGGTGGGATTCAACCCTCACCCTCTTCCATCTCTATATTACTAGGCTTGGATCTAGGGAATGAAAGTATAGTCTTGTTTGCAAATATTAATTGAAGGATATCTATCTTCAATCTCCATTCTTTCCCAAAATTCATTTGGTGAATTTAGAACTTTGATATTGTTTATGGTTGTATTGAGCAAACCCTTCTTCCACCACTATGCAACTCCCTCTATACAACTTCACTTTGCCATCTATTGCAATTGTAAAACCACCTAGCCTACAATGTATAGATTGTACAACCTCACCCATCTCCATATGACCTTTTGAACCTATTGTATGACCAACTCAACCTAGCCTCATGCACTTCCATACAACTAATTCTCTCCATCATACATCTTATTCTTGGCTTTACCATATGACCTCCTTCCACACTGTGTGGACCTCCTACTAGACCATACAAATCCCTTGTTGTATTGTACAAATTATCTATTTCATTGAATATATCCCCTAGTGCTACCATATACTCTTGTTGGTGCAAGGATGAAATATTATAGTAGTGTCAAAGCTAAAGATCCTGCTAGTCTCTGGATAGTGAATGAAAGTTTATAGCTAGAATAGGAGATCCCACTTAGTTGATAGAATGCCAGATCAAGAACTCACTCTTGTGAAATTTATGGCACTATTGAAGGATCTTTTGAGGAATCAGACACAAATCAATGACACACAATGACTTATGGAAGAAACTCTCCCAAAACTGGTAGACAATAAGATATATGGGGAATAAAATGTTCACAATATTGAATTATTTTTAGGAAAAGAGAACCCTGATATGACATTCTCTTGACCTTCCTTGCTGAATTTTCCTACATGGGTAGAGGTACCACATGGAGGAAGGCAACCAACCTTTGAGGAAGTTCAAGAACAATTGAAAGAAGTCTAGAAGAATGCAAACTTGGAAGAGGATATATCCAACAAAGATTACACAAAATTGAGAATGCAATATTTCAAGAGTGGAAACCCAAGATATTTTATTGACAATCTTAGTAGAAAGTTGAGTAAAGTAAACCTATCACCATTTGATAGATCCAAATCCATATTTGCAAAAGCATGTGTAATAAAGGTCGATACTTACTTCTAGCTTAATCCAATGCCAAAAGAAGAAGCAATTCAATTTGTAACACTCCACTTGGAGGAAGTGGTGCATGAATGGTGCCATCATGGCACTATCACATTGGTGTATGACCAAGTAAATACTTATGAAAAATTCACTCAAATATTGATAGATTAGTTTGATGGTAAATATCTAGAGCTTAATTTTAAAGAGTTGGCACAATTGAGGCAAATTGGATTGATCAACCAATACATCACAAAATCTTAGAAACTCTCTATTTTGGTTACAAATTTTTTTGAAAGGAAATGAACAATACTCTTCATGGATGGAATAACATAATTGCTGAAGGGTTGGGTAAAAGGTTTCAATCCTACCACCCATTTAGAGGCTATAAAAAAGGCACAAAGCATGACATCATCATCAACATCATCCTCTCAAGGTTACTCCCACTCCAAACTGCCAAAGAAGCCTTCATTGGACAAAGCTACCAAAAAGAAGCTCCAAAGGAAGAATTATGTTTCAATTGTAAGGAACTATAGGAACCTGGGAATAGATGCCTGGGTAAAGGGAAAATACATTACATCAAAGTCATGATTGATGATGAGGATGATTAAGAGAATCTATCCAAAGAAGACTATCACCCCCATGATGACTCTAAAATGGTTAATTTGAACCATATGAAGTGGATCACTTCATTAGTATGGCATGGAGGAATTGCCACCCTAGTTGGGAGCCTGAGATGTATGGTATCTTGTGGATAGGGAACCCTTCAAGGATAGAGCATCATTGTGATACTTGATAGTGGAGCTACTCTAAACTTCATAAGCTCATCTTTGGTGAAGAGAAGAGGTCTACTTACTGAGACATGCACAAGATTCTAGGTCAATGTCATCAGAGGTGTACACACCTTGTTCCACAATTGAGTATCACTATGGCTAATCAAACTATGATGAAGGATTTCTTTATAGTGGACTTGGATGATATGGAGGTTATTCTGGGCATACAATGGATGGAGACACTAGATGAACACACACAGAGTTTCAAGTGGATGGAAGTCACTTTTTTTTTCATAGAAAGGTCATTCTCTGTGGGATGGCCAATGAGGGACCGAAGGAAGTTTCAACACAATGGATGGAGGTTATTTTTCAACATGATGACATTGTATGGTATGCCTATTATTTTGTTTTGGTAGAACCAATAAAAGGACAACAGACACCCCACTAGGATGATGATCTCTAGAATATCTTGAGTACCCATGATAAAGTTTTTATAGACATTCCTCCTCATTGCCAGTTTGAGCATACCATTGAGTTGGAAGTAGGCACCAAACTAGTTATCACCATACCATACTTCCATCCCAAAAAATTCAAAGATGAGATTGAGAAACTAATTCAGAAGTTGCTTGAGAAAGGATGGATCCATCCCATCTCTAGCCCTTTTGTATCATTAGTAGTATTGGTAAAAAAGAAGGATGATACGGTGTAAATGTGTATGGATTACCATGCATTGAATAAAAATAAAATAAAAAATAGTTACCCTATTCCTAGGATCGATGAAGTGTTGGATGAGCTACATGGTGCAATTTTTTTTTTTAAAATAGATCTCCATTTTGGATACCATCAAATCTACATGAGGGAAGAAGACATAGAGAAGAGGGATTTTCATTGTCACTATAGGCATTATGAGTTCCTAGTCATACCATTTAGATTAATAAATGCACTAGCTACTTTTTAGTCTTTCATGAATTACATCTTAAAGAAATAGTTGCATAAGTACTTACTAGTATTTTTTGATGATATCCTTATTTACAAAAAAACTTGGGAAGAACACCTAAGACATTTGGATGAAGTCCTAGAGATCATGAAGGGCCAATCCTTGTTCACTAATTAATCCAAGTGTGAATATAGGATGAATAAAATAATGTACTTAGGGAACGTTGTGAGTAAATATGTAGTGCAGGTCCACAAGGAGAAGATTCAAGCTATCTTGAACTAGCCCCCACCAAAATTTCTCTTTGAGTTGTGAGGGTTGTTTTTACTATGCAATTATTATTGGAGGCTTGTAAAAGGATTCTCTCAGCTCAATGCACCATTAATATATTTGACAAAGAAATGCCCCTTCTAGTGGAATGAAAAAGTGCAACACACTTTTGATAAGTAAAAAGAAGAAATGAGCACTTGCCCAGTTCTCACCTTACCCAACTTCACTCAAACATTCATTTTGGTGTGTGATGCATCTAGAGAGAGAATTGGCATAGTATTAATGCAAGATAGAAACCCTATATCCTTTGAGAGTCAAAATATTACATAATTGGAGCATCTATATTCAATTTATGACAAAGAGAAGTTGGTCATCGTGCATGCACTGACCAAGTTCTAACAGTATCTGGTGGGTTGCAAGTTTGTCATCCATACTGATCATAATAGTTTAAGATATTTTCTAGAGCAATGTGATTTGAATGTAAGGAAACAAAAATGGGTACGTAATATTTAGGATATTTATTTTGACATTGAATATGTGAAGGGAAAGAACAATGTGGTTGCAGATGCTTTGTCAAGAAAACCTGCCATCTACTTACTATCTCAAATTTTAGCTGACTAGAAAGAACACTTATTGGTATAATATTCCAAAAACACATTTTCATGTAAGCTAATGGATGGAGAAACTTAGGATATTTGATGCAATGTGGTGGATGACATTTTTTACTATAAGGATAGGATATACTTAGTGCCTGAATCCAAAATAAAGTAGAAAATCCTGAAGGAAATACATGCCTTGCCCTTGGCCAAGCACCCAAGTTTTCTCAAAACCTATAGACAAATCAGGGAGAGGTTTTTGTGGAAGGGAATTCAAGCTGATATTTTGAAGTATGTATGGGAATGTGTAGTTTTCCAACAAAATAAATTTGAACACACTTTACTTGCTAGGCTATTGCAACCCTTGCCGATACCAGAACAAAAGTGGGAAAGTATCTCTATGGAAGTTTCATCATCGAACTTCCTAAGCTAAAAAAAAGGATTGTATCTTTATTGTGGTTGATAGACTAGTGAAGTATGCACACTTCTTTTCCATCTCCTTAGATTTCTAGGTTGTATAGGTAGTAGACTTATTTTTAGAGAATTTTTTCATTTGCATGGGTTACCCTGAAACATTGTTAGTGACAAGGATGGTCAATTTCTCAATATTTTATAGATAGAATTATTTTGGTTGGAAAGAACAAAATTATTGGCAATTACTAGCTACCACACTTAGATATATGGACAAACAAAGATTTTGAACAAGTGGGTAGAAGGCTACCTCTAGAACTACATTTTGACAAAACAATGAGCATGGGTCAAATGGATGCATTTGGGGGAATACTGTTACAATACCCTTTATCACATATCCATTGTGATGAAACTCTTCAAAGCACTATATAGTTATGAATCCCTTTCATTTTTTGACATGAAATGGGTGACAACCACACACCTAGGGTGAGGAACTAGGTTTAGGAAGGGTAAGACATCCTTATATTCTTGAAGGAGAACTTAAAAAGGGTGTAAAATCAACAAAAGATCTTCATTGATAGACACCAAATCAAGAGAAGTTTCAAAGTGGAGACTTGGTCTATCTCAGGCTCTAGCCATATAGGAAATCCTCATTGAAAGCAAATAGGAAAGAAAAATTGAAGCCATGTTTTTATGGTCTTTATCATGTAGCTCACCACTCAATGAAGTTGCCTATGAACTGGAACTTCTAGAAGGGAGCCACATCCATAATGTCTTTCATGTATCCTACCTAAAGATAGTTATGGGATAGAACACTATAGTAACCATGAATCTTCCACCACTCAAGGAAGAAGGGAAGCTTATATTAGAATCAACTAAGATCATTTATGTACAAGAGAAGACTCTGTGGAACCATACCCTAAGTGAATACTTGGCATGCTAGAAACACTTGCTGTTGGATGACACAACTTAGGAAGATGAACATATTTTGCAACATCTAACATTGCATTTTCTTGAGGACAAGAAATTTTTGGGATGAGAGGACTCTATATTCCTATCATAAAATAAATAGTTAATAAAACCATTGTTTATGGGCTGATTAATTTAGTATAACTTAGACCCATTTTTATTTAATTGTTTCTATAGATGTGTCTATTGACTATCTTTGTTAACCCTCAAGAGTTCCTTTGAAGGGTATTTAAGCATGATATGTTGGTAGTAGTTGGATGTATCTTTGAATTATTTCTTTATACTACAAATTCCCATTGGGATTCACTATTGTTCACCATTTTGAAAGTGAAAGATCTTCCCTACTTGGCTATTCTTGTTTCAGTGGGATTCAATCCTCACCCTATTCTATCTATGTATTACTTGGCTCAAATCTAGGAAATCAAAATACCATCTTGTTTGCAAATATTAATTGCAGGATATCTATGTTCAATCTCCATTCTTGTCCAACATTCATTTGGTGAACTTGGAACTTTGATATTGTTTATGGTTGTATTGATTAAACCATTCTTCCACCACCATGTGACTCCCTCTGTATGACTTCACTTCATCATCTGTTGCAACCATATGACCACCTAGCCTACATAGTACAACCTGTACAACCTCACAACCTTCTAAACCTAGTGTACAACCAGCTCAACCTAGCATCATGCATTGCCATATGACTAATTCCCTCCACTATATGACCTATTCCTCATTTTACTGTATGACCTCCTACTACACTATGTGGACCCCCTAATGTACCATATGGATCCCTTGTTGTACCATACAAACTACTTGTTGCATCGAATGAATCCCCTATTGCTGCCATACAAACTCCTTGCTACAAGGAAAGAACATTACAAATTTATTTATGTTTAGACAATAAACTTTATTTTGGAACATATTTAGATATCTCTAATGCTTCTAGGAAACAAAAAAATAATGCATCACAAACCAACAAGAAGCCTTTGCCTTTGTAGTAGTTTTCCATAGTCATCTTCTTCATTGTTGTTGAATATTCAAGGGTTGTATATGACTGTTTAACATTTTCCTAAATTTTATTTTAAATTGTGACTTAAAAAATATGTTGAAATGATTTACTAAAGATTTTTTTTCCACCAAAAAAATGATAGTGGAACTCAAATAATATTATTTAGTAAAAAAATGTGTTGTTCTTTTCTCTTTGGTTTGTGTAAAGTCTTGTAGTGATAGTGATGTTATGGGTAGCTTAGTTTTTTTTTATATTACATTTATCAAAGGAGGTTTAGCCAACTATAGGATCTATAATAAATCCTTTCACCATGGACTATTTTATCTTTTTTCCATGTTCACATTTTTATGCTAAATTAGATAGACTAGATATCGAAATGTCATGCATCTTAGTGGAATAAGATTTCTAGAGCTTAAATCTTCAAAACACATTGGAGTTCTTTCATATATTTTATTTTTATATCTCATTTTAAATTGATGGATTTGGTCGACCACTTAGGCTTTCTTTAGCATCTTCCACTTCTTTTAGGGAGTCGTATTTACTTTTGTATAATTTTTATTTTGGTGAAAAATAAAGAATTCAATTTTGTATTTGGATTACTTCATCCATTAACATTTAATGATTAATTTTGAAGACTTTAGAATCAAAATGGAAATAGTCTTAAAATTATGAGAAATGATTTTGTTTATATTAATCAAACCTCATTTTTATGGTGTAAACTATTTTATTTGGGTGCATTCATCAGAGTTGTATATATATAAAATTTTTACTTTATCTAAAAAAAATACTCTGTAGCTAGCTAGAAGAATTAGATATCATTTTCCTTCATAACTATTTTCAACTTATAATAGTTAGCAAAGGATACCATGATGCTAATATAAAGATTAGCATTCTCCTATTTTGGTAAATTCTTTGAGTTAAAATTGATGAGCTCATATGGCTCTTATCAAGTCAAAAAAATTTCTCTTTAATCATGCTCTAAATAAAAATTAAAGTGAGAGCCCTTTCTTTGTTTTGGTTTGATAAATCAACAAAGTGTATAATTGCTTTAGATTTTGTTAGATGAGATTGATTTAATTTAAGTCATTGTGAGTAGCAATAATGCCAGCAATTTTATTGTCTCGTATTAGAAGATTTGACTTTGGGAGCCATAATATTTTCCTTGTCATTATTCTCTTTTTTATATATAGTGTCAACAATAATGAACATTGAAGAATATTTTGTTATTAGTTTGTTATCTTATTTCTCACTCCTTGGAACTTAAAAGTGAAGTAATCAAATCTTAGAATATAAAAGTACTAAACATTAGATGTTTGAGCTTATAGAAATTTTATTTTATTTAGGAAATTTCGAAGGGTATTGAATGTGGATGATAACTTAGGGAAGGGTAGATAATTGAAAGTTGTGTTTTATTTTTTATTATTTATATATCAATTTTATATTTTGTTTTGATATAACTGGTTAAATTTCTTGGTGAAGCTAAATTTAATTGCATATGTTTGATTATGAAAAAATATTATTATTAATCCCTTTCCATCTATATTTAGGTTCTACTTAGGTATATGATTGCATAGTAGATTAGTCATCGATCCAACCATCCTGAGTTGCTATGTTCTTTGGGCAAAGTCAAGGAGTTCTTTGTGTTAGGAAGAACCACTATCTGGTTGGGTGGTAAAAGTGCCCGGGCCACACTCCTATCTCATGATAGCATATGGACTTTGATCTAAGGGCTATGGAGACATGGATACATGTAGATGGATATATTTTTGATGACATACTTTTTATTGTTTAGGTTTTTTCATGTATTGTACTGATGTGATGTATTCATAGTTTTGATGTTGATGTGTAGGTTGACATCATCCTTGTTTCTCATGTATATGATTTGACATTATGGTCTTACACTTACCTAATATATGATGCATTTATGTTGCATTGATGATCAATGATTAGATCAACTTGATGTAGTGCAAGGCAGGAGAATCCCCAAAGGAGATGTCCTAGCCCCCAGAAAATAACCATAGATTAGAAAAATAATGTAAGATATAAGATTTGATACCAAACATAACTCTTTATTAATAAAATAAGTGATTGCATGCAATGTGCCAAGGGGTAAGGCTTTCCTGATTATGACCAAATACAAAACAAATAATAGTTTTGCAAGATCCTTCAAGATCCAATTTAAAACCTGGCTAGTCCATATCTATAACTCAACAACTCTCTGATAGAAACCACCAAGGAATATTTAAATTTGTGCTCGCAAGCCCACCAAGAAATCTCCTTGTTTCCCAAGCTCTTCTCAAAGTTTGCTTCTCCTCTTCATCCTCTTCTCTAAGCTAGATGATTATGAATTAAGACTCTACAAGACCTCCTACTTATACCCAACTAAGCCACAAGTCAACCTAGCAAGTTACAAAGAAAATAAACCCTTACATTACATACATGTAACCAAATTAAATGTAAATGTAAGCTCAAACTACAAACCTAACACAGACAACCTAGTCAAGGAAGGAACTCAGTAGTGACAAAACTCGGTCGACACATGAACTTAGTCGATACTAAAAAAGTAGTCATGTGATGTCTTGGTTTATTCATCTAGTTAGGTCAACACATGCTTATCGAATATAATTTTATATTGTATCTTGCTTAGTTTGACATAAGGGTTTTCTAGCTCGATAATCAAGAAATGATTAATTGAAGAAAGACACATGAAAACTTTAGTCTCTTACTAACGACTAATTTGTAGGCTAAAAATGAAGCTTAACTTTTTCCTTAATTTGTGCTGTTAAAAGGTGACCTTAAAATTAAAGTAAATTAAAGTAGCCTAATTATTTTTTATTAGAGAGTATTAGAATGTACAAACACTTAATTTCTATGAAATGTATTTTAATCTATTTAAATCTAAAAGAAACTCAATGCAATTTTTATTTTTTATTTTTATTAATAAATAAAAAATATCGTTACCTTTTAAAAAATGGATTGTAGAACAAATTGAATAAAATCATTACCATCTTGTATAAATTTAACCATTTATCATCATAAGAATATATTTTAACAAACATGATAAACCATAGATTTTATTGATATAAAATGTAGAAGCCAATGGGAAAATAAACCAAACAGCTAAAATATACTTTTGATATCTTGCAAAAGAAAGTGAAGGAGGAGAAAATTTTATTTCCAAAAACTTCAATGTTTAATGTCAGAGATTCACCACATTGGAGGATCATGTCACTCCAAAAAATTCTTTACTAAACTTTTTTTCTTTTATTAAAAAACAATAACAATATTCTAAAACAAATTTCATAACTTTTGCTCACTCTACAACTTTTGTTGTTTTCCTGTTCCTTTGGGTTTTGAATTTTGATGAGTGGGAATGGTCCTAGGGGCTAGGCCTAGTCTTGGTATCCTTCCCAAACTTCCAACTTATTCTGACCTCATCCAGGGCTACCCAGGGGAGCATAGATTCCAATTTTCCTACTTGTGGGGTGTCGACGGAGTCAATGGTGGCCTCTATGGAGTGTCAGGAGGATAAAACAAGTCCTACAATGGCTCAAGGATGGAAGGACGTGGTCCTTAGAGAGAAGATAACCCATGTTCCACTAGAATCTCCCAAGGTGATTAGTGGAGATGAAGAAGTGGAAATTATTGTCTTGAACAACCTAGTTGAAAATTTGTTTGCCAACCTAAAACTTTGCTTGATTGGTAGGTTCATAGCATTTTGTCCATTAAATGAGATGGTTAGGAAGTGGATAAGCTAGAGATGGAAGTTAAAGGGAAGTATGACTATTTTGGTGACATTAAGGGGTCTTTTTTGCTTTAAATTCATGGCAGCTAAAGACATGACAATGGTGCTAGTGGGGTCTTGGTCCTATGGGAAGCATAGTCTTATGGTGGCCAAGTGGCATGCTGTTTTGGACCTAATGAAAGAGTTGAACATGATGGCTCTGGTCTAGGTTAGGCTCCCAAGACTCCCCCTAGAGTTTTGGGATGAGAGGATCCTGAAATCTATTGAGAACTCCTTTGTACATTTTGTTGTGGTAGAAATGGTTACCCTATAGAAGTCTAAGCTGGTGTTTGTAAGATGCAATGTGAATGTTGCAGTGGGCACTTCTTTACCTAAGTCCATTGTTCTAAGCTCAAAGTGGAGTAAAAAAGTGAAACCCGTTATCTATGAAAATGTGGGGCTTTTCTACCAAAAATGCTTGTCATTTGGACACTTGGTTATTGATTGCAATAAGAATAATAAGTTGATTGAGGGGATGTCAATAGGGGAGAAGGAAGTTGTACTTGTTTCTTTAGAAACTAGAAAGGAGGGAGTTGTATCTCTAGATAAAGGTGAATGAGAGTTGGAGGGGATGGTGAAGATGGTTCCTTCACCTAGGAAGGGGCTAGAAGAGAAGGTTTCTACCTACCTAGGAGAGGTGGATATTAATATGATAGAGGCTTCTAAGAAGACTTGTGAACCAGATGGGCCTTCTAGGGGGTTAGAGGAAGGTGAAATTGAGGATTTCAATGGAGAGGAGACTTTCCCCATTTTTCAAGGAATAGAGGACCTCCTTAGCACCCCTTAAAGAAATATGGTTATTGAGGAGGTATTTGGGGCTAAGGATGATAAAAGAAAAGTTTCAAAGAAAGGAAATGGGAAAGACTCAAAAGATGTGAAGGTAGCTAGAGTACTTTGTTGGAGTGAAGATGTTCCCCCAATTTCTAAGAGGGTGGAACCATTGGCCATACTAGAGGACATTGAGGGGAAATGGAAAATCTAGATAAGGCATACAAGAGTATCAAAGAAATCTAAGGTGGAGGTAGAGTTAAAGATGGATGTGGGGAAATTTTGGAAATAAAGTAGAGGAATGAAGCAAATGGAAAGGGGCTAGTGGCATGCAACCTACCCTGGAGTCTTGTAAAAAAGGTAGAAAATAATCATTCTATCATGTAATATGAGGGGGTTGAATAGCCCTAAAAAATAATTTTCCCTCAAGCAACAACTGTCTAACTTGAAAATTGATATCCTTCTTATCTAAAAAGTTAAAATGACTATGTCTAACCTAGAATGTATTGCTAGTTATATTTGGCTAGGTGCTAATTTTTATTATAGTGAAGTAGAGGGAGTGTTAGGAGGTGTGGCCACTTTCTAGAACCCAAGTGTTGGTAAAGGAAGTTTCACACATTATTCTAAAAACTATCTTATTACTGAACTTAGGAAAGATGACAATATCTGGAATATTATTAATGTGTATCCCCCAAACTCAGGACAAGGAAGAAGTTGTCTCTGGGAGGAGCTGCTTGTCTTTCTCTCTTGTAATAAAAATAATTTTTGTATGGAATATTTTAACTCCCCTCTATACCCCTTAGAGAAGGTTGGAGGAACGGTGGATTTCAATGACAATATGAAGGATTTGGTTGAATTCATCAATAAAATGACTTAATGGATATGGAGATGCATGGTGTGAAGTTCACTTGGTCAAACAATAGGAAGGGAGTTGACCTTATACAAGTCAAACTAGATAGACTTTTGGTCCTGACTGGTTGGGAGGGTTTGACTTCCTCCTCTCTCACATGATTACCTAGGATGGTCTTACATCATTCTCCCATCCTTTTTAATTGGAAAGAAGTTTCATAGGGGGGACCAAGACCTTTTGGATATGAAATAATGTGGCAATATCATCCTAATTTTAGTACTCGAGTGGTGGAATGGTGGGGGATTAGTGTGGAAGGAACTTCTATGTATAGACTCTCTACTAAACTAGATAATGTTAGAAGGAATGTTTGACATTGGTAGTAAAGATTCTTTGAAGATATCTTTAAGACTAAGGTGGAGGTGGAAAATAAGTTAGAGGAGCTCCAAAAAGTTATGGGGGAAGGTCTAGCCTCTAAAGAAATGATTCTGGAAGAGGATAATTGTAGGAAGGTTTGGAAAGATATGATGATCAGAGAGGAGACCTTATGGAAGCAAAGATCAAGGGTGTTATGGCTAAAGCTGGGGGATATGAATACTAATTTTTTTCATAGGTTGACATCCATCCATAAAAGGAGAAACACAATTGATATTGTCAAAGATGATAATAACATGAAGCTCACTAAAACTGAAGAGATAGGTAGCCAGGCTACTACTTACTTCAAGAACTCTTATAAAGAGGAGCTTAGAAATATCAAGGAGGAGGATAGATGATGACTGATTAATTCCAAACCCACAATGATCTTGATGGAGGAGAATGAGTAAATAACATAGTTGGTTACTAAGGAGGAAGTTCATATAGCTATCTTCTCTATGAAAGCCTACAAATCCTCGAGCCCCAATGGTTCCCCCTAGATTTCTTCCAACACTTCTGGGAAGTGGTTAAATTGGATCTACTCTAGTCTACTAAGACTTATTTAGAACTGTGAAGCTTCTCAAGCAACTCAATAAAACATTTATTGCCTTGATTCCTAAGGTCAAAGACTCAGGTGCCTTCTCTTCTTTTAGGCTGATTAGCCTCTATAACACCACTTATAAAATCTTTTATGAAATAATGATGAACAGGTTAAAATCGTTGCTACATAAATTTATAGGGAAAACCTAGAATGGGTTTGTTTCATGGAATCAAATCCTTGATGTGACCATAACCACTGATGAGGTGCTTCACTCTATGGAGAAGAGTGGCAATTTGGGTATGGCTTTGAAACTTGATATCTCTAAAGCTTATGATAGGATCATCTAGACCTTCTTGTATGAAGTTATGGTCAAAATTGGATTTAGTCAAAAGGTTATAAGGATGGTTAAATCAATGATAGAAACTATTAATTATTCAGTGCTAGTGGATGGTTCACCTTGGGGGAACTTTGGAGGGGAGAGGGGTCTAAGATAGTGAGACCCAATCTCTCCTTACTTGTTTATTATGGTGGTAGAAGTGTTGGGAAGGGCATTCCTAAGAAAGATCAAAAGGGGGGAGATCAAAGGTATTATCCCACTTCCATGCTTCTACTAAAGGTGATACAATAGTTTGTGGATGACACTTTCCTAAGCGGGGAATCCTTGTCTTGAAGGTTTATGCAGTCAATGCAGGATAAAAAATTAATTTGGATAAAATTAAGGTATTCTTCTTTAGTAGTCCTCTTGATATTCAATGGAGGATCTTAAATATTATGGGGTGCAATACTATTTTTCTCCCTAACACATATTTCAGCCTTTCTTTGATGGTGAAAGATGCAAGTAATAACTTTTGGAATACCATCTTGGAAAAAAAATGGAAAAGAAGTTAATCAGGTGGAAAGGTAAAACCTTGAGTAGTGTGGGTAAGTTGCAGCTTTTGATTTCATCTCTTCAAGGCCTTGCTATGTATTTCCTATCATTTTTCAAAATTACTTAGTGTATGGTGGATAAATTTGAGAAAATTTAGCAAAATTTCCTTTTGTTAGGAGGAAGTGAGAAGAATAGTTGGTAAGCTAGGACATGGTTTGTAAACCTAAGAGTAGAAGAGGCTTGGGAGTTAGAAGGATATTTGATTTCAATAATGTTCTCCTCACAAAGATGGGGCAGAATTTGATGAACGAGGAGGCCAATTGGTATAAAATTTTGAAAGACAAGTATTTGGGAAATTTAAAATTCTCTTACTACATCTAGATAAATGATCTTCCTATGGGATCTAAGGTTTGGGGTGATATAGTGAGAAATAGAAGTCTTTTGAGAGAAGGTGTGAGGTGGTTGGTGGGTGATGGTAATCAAATTAATTTTTGGGAGGATATGTGACTTGCTAAAAAACCTCTTACAAGAATGAAATGTGGGTCCCTTTAGGATCACCTTCAAGTGCAGGAGGGGAATAAGGTTGTCAATTTTATTTGGCCTATGGAGAAAGTGGAAAAAGGTTGAATTGCAATAGAATGCCTTCAATGGTGGGGAGCTGATCAAAGAGCTAAATGATCTACTTGAAGGGTATAAAATCTTGGGAGTGGACCAGAATGATACTTTAATTTCAAAGGCTACCTCGACGGGGGAGTTCACTGTTAGATCTGCTTACAAATTAATGTTTGATAAAGCCTTAGAGCCTAATTACTGGGGGAATATATAGTTTAACCATTTAATCCCAAAGATTTATATCTTCTGGTGGACAACCATTCATGGGAAAATCCTCACTATTGACAATCTCATGAAAAGGGGATTTCAATAATCCAATAGATGCTATTTGTGCAAGAAAGCAGAGGAGAATATTACTCGTATATTCCTTGATTGTAATTATGCTTCTAATGTTTCAGGGAAGCTATTATAGAAATTGGATTTGACTTGGGTGTTTAATAAGGGAATTGAGCAATTTGTTGAGTGTTGGCAAGGTCTTTTTATGCACCCCCTCCTTGTCCATATGTGGAAGGTAATTCCCCCCATGTTTTCTAGGGTATTTGAAAGGAGAGAAATAATAGGGAATTTAGGAATGAAGAGAGAAGTGAGGAGTTTGTTGTAGACAAGATTTACAAACTTCTAGTTGAGAATATGAAGTGTAGCAGGTGGAGGAAGCTGATGATCCCCCCTAATTAGTTGGAAATTAGGATTACCGAGTGTTGGAATTTGGATGAGGGGATCATGGAGACTAATAATTCCAATTAGTTGGCAAGGAAAAGGAGACAATGGAAACCCCTAAGAGAGAACTGGGTTAAGCTCAACTTTGACAATGCTGCTAGAAAGGAGGGATCGATTGGTGGAGGTATAGTTAGAGACAATGAGGGTAGGATGCACTTGGCCTATACTAGACATCTAGGGAGAGTGTCCAACAATATTGTGTAAGTGATGGCTCTTTTTTGGGGTCTAAAAATGGTGATTAGTGTTGAATGGAAAAATGTGGAGATTGAAGTTGACTCAAAAATTATTATAGAGATTGTAAAAGGCATCATGAAGGAAGGGTGGGCAATCAAACATATTGTAGAAGACATCAGACACTTATTAATAATTTTAAAAAGATTTGAAATGCATCATATTTTTTAGGAGGGAAATGGGGTGGCTAATGGAATGGCAGCTTTAGGTCTAAATGTGAAGGACCTACAATGTTGGAGTGAATTTAATGCTTTGCCAAACTTGGTAAGAGATTTAGTGAATAAAGAAATTAAGCATGGTGAAATCTAGCTAGAGGATCCTTTTAAATTATAGTGACTTGTTGCTGAGTGGGTGGATGAGATAGAGTTATTGTGGATAGATTACAAGGAGTGGCAAAAAATGTACTCGTGATAATAAATTTGCATGGCCTGAAAAGGAAAGAATTTTGAAGTTTGAGATTAACAAATTTTTAATGATTTTTTTGTGCGTGTCCTCATATGTCATGATGAGAAAAAGTTTAAATTTTAAATGGTTTGGGTGTTTTGGGAATGATGGAAAAGATTGGAGAAGGGATAGAGGTGGTCGACTTGTGACATTTATATCTAGATGAGATGCAACTATTATTAACAATAAAGGCCTTTATGTTTGCTTAAGGGCCACTATTTTTGTGTCAAGTGTGACTGCATTCTTAGTAATTGCCTCTGGGTTTGGGAGAAGGAGAGAGTTTTAGGGAAAATTGCAGAAATGAGGGGATATCTTTTGTGAACTGAGCCATCCATGATAGAGGAGAGTGCTAGGAAGTTGTTGGTGTAGTACATGCTAAAGGAGGGAGGGTAAAAGTACAAAGTTGTGTCACCTTTTAGGTTGACTTATTAAAATGACTGAATTTGAGTATTTCTATCTAAAAATCAATTTTGTCCAAACATATGATCTAGATAAATTCATTCTAGCTAAGTTATACATGTTGTCACACTTTTCAAATTGGAAATGTCTACTAAATGCATGTTTTTATACTAGTTTGCATCCAATTACTAAAGAAATATAATTATTTCAAAAAAGTGGCATTTCAATAACTCTTACTATTTTTTATGATATTTTTAATAACATATAAACACCATTTTATAGAGCTTAGAGTCAAGAATATTCTCATATAGAGTTTATAGTGTTTTAATTAGATATAGTATATTTTAATTAAAAATTCTAAAAACACGTATTTTAGCACTCAAATACTTCAATTTTGAGAAAGAAAAAAATATTAAATCATATATCAAAAAAATTTAAATCATTACAAAAGAGAAAATATAGGTCTAAAACTGATTTTTATTTTGATTATTCTAGCTATATATGTTATCTATAACATAGTCTGGGATCAAAGGGAAATAAGTTTATTTCCATCTAATTTTGTGGTGGGAACTAGAACCCTAATTTTTAGCATTTTTTAGTAGCTAAAAATTTGTCTATAAAAATTAGGAAAATATATCAAATTCTTATTCCAAATAATTATTAAAAATTATAATCCTAAACTTCATCCATTTCTACACACTTCATTAGTTTACTTCAATTTCAAATTCAAAATAATAATACCAATTATATGTCGTTGAAGGTAAACAATTATACTTTTGTTAGTCTTTTCCTTTACAAAAGGGTGACACAGGTTTGTGCTTTTACCTAGAAGGATTAATCTCATTTATGGAGGTGTTGAATGAGTTTGATGAGAATTATTCCTTGCAGTTTGTCAATTCTTGGGAGGATTGAAGAGTCACAATCAATGGAATCTCATTTCATATCTTAGAGGAAGTCATCTCTCTAGCAATGGGACTTGCTATGAGGGGAAGGAAATGGAAAAAAGTGACAAGGGTGGCTAATGAAGCAAGTCTAAATCACTTTTTCTTGGAAGGGGAGGAATCTATTCGACACAAAGGAGGGTTTATGTGAGAGAAGCTCCCCTAGCCATGGAATGAAGTTTGTCTGATGTTGATGAAGTATCTAAGTCTGGAAGGGAGGCATTGTGTTTTTTACTATCATTTCCCTCTCCTAAACCATTTTTGCCACCGTGACTTTATTTCTATTATGTTCTTTCTATTACATGATTTAGTGGATATAGTTATTGATGTTAAAGAAAAAATGAGGAAGGGAATTAATTATACTATTTTGCATCAAGGGTTGATGTTCTAACTCTATCAATTCCACTTTTCTTTGGTCCCCACTAGGATTTTTGTGATTGATATACCTACTCACCCTAGCAACCCCTATCCCCAACAAACCCCCCTTAGGATCACGGGACCTAGAGCACCTACCCCACAGCCTTCACCCAGTGGGTCCCCTATTGAGTCGAAGCCTACCCCCTCGGGTAAAAAAGGTAAGTCCGATAAATGTAAAGAGAAGGAACCAAAGGAATTAGAGGATGAGGGGAGAGGTGGTAGGAGGAGGTCAGGGAGGATTGCGAAATCCAATGCTAAAAGAAAGTTGAGATCTAGGACCTCACAAGAGGAGGATTTAGATTTGGAGGAGATAGACCATGCCAAACAAAGGATTAAACATAAGGCTTCAAATTTTGGTGAGGGGAACATGGAGGAGGAGGATGTGGAGGTTTCCAATTCTTTAGGGTATGGATCGGGAGATGGGATTAAAGGGAGGAAAAAGATGATGCATGTTTTGGTCACCATTGTGTTGGGATGTGTGGACTTAACTCAGGACCAATTCCCCAATACTATGGATAGAGTGCCATCCCCTATTATGATATCCTCTCCTGTAAGGGTTTCTTCCAAAGATAATGTTATACCTAACCCCCAATTATGCAGGATGTCACCAAGGACCAAGTGGATGGCTACCATTGCAGAAAGCAGGAGGTCACTAACGAGGTTTGGAAGATGGCTAGAAATGAGTTGTGGGAAAAAATCTATGCTCTCGAGGAAAGAATGTGCCTCTTGACTAAATTTTTTGTCAAGGTGATGCATGTTGCTGCTACCACATTACATCTGCTAAATGACTAGGAGGGTGATTTGACTAACGAGGACTCCAAGATGTTGTTTGACTTCCTTGCAAAAAATTGGGCTAAAATCTTATTGGGGAGGAAGGATGCCAAGAGGCCTTAGGGCCCTTTCCTCTCGATTTCTTATGTTTTTTTTTTTTTTGTTGGTTGTTGAACTTTTCTAGGTTTAAGGCAGTAGTGCCTTTGTTTTTATGCTTTCTTAGTTTTATTAGTTCTAGTATAGGCATTAGTTGTGTAATTCCTATTGATAATTTTTTCATTGTGATTCTGAACAATATTTTTGTGTTAAAAGTGGTAGGGGTAATTTTGGTTGGTGGTAATCTGCTAGTGGTTCACCAATTTGACTATTTTATGGGCCAACCCCCTAGTTTTGGCTGCTTTTTTAATTCAAAAACAATATTCTTAAAAAAATTACATACATGCATGTTCACCAAAAATCAGGGTAGAGCATTGCCATGAAGATGAATTATTCCAAACAAAACTCTCTCTCTCTCTCTCTCTCTCTCTCTCTCTAAAAATATAATGTTTTTAAGAAATTCTTTTATATAATGGAGATATAGATCAAGAATATGATATAATTCTAAAATTTTCAAGAAAATCTGTTATGTTTTCTATATTTTCTAATGTATGTTTTTAGAAAGAAGATAGTTCTCTATAAATGAAATATGGACAATTCTTAAACATCATTTACTAAAGAAAAAATTAAGTTTGGAAAAAGTAAATCAATTTTTTATTTAACACTTTTAGTTTAATAATTAAACCTTTATACATGATATTTAAGCAGTCAACTCTTTATCATTTGAGAGAGCCTTAAATTTGAAATACGAATGGAAAAACTTCATCACCATTTTAATTTAATTATAAAAGTTTATTGAAATTCAAATCTGTCATATAATTGATCTTTATCTAAGCTAAACAAACTAAAATTCTTGTAAACTTTGGCAGTTGAAAAATTAAAATTGTTATTTTAATAATTTGGTGTTGGCATCAATTGTTAAGAGTTTATGTAGCATTGAAAGAATTATTATTAAAATTAATTATCTATTTTATATTGATATTTTTCATCACATTTAGTTTAATGACATTTATAATTGACTTAAAAAATTATAATCATATTTAATTTAATAATAAGAATATTAAATTTGATTTCAAAAGTAACTCAGAACATTTACAATTGACTAAAAAACAATCTTCTAAATGTTAGTCTAATCACATTTTATAGATGAATTTATCCAAAACATCAATCCCATTTTATAGCTGAATTTGATCCAAAACGTCAATCTAAAAACATGCACTTAAAAAAAAATTCTTTTGAATAATATAACATGTACAATCGACAAACCCAAATTTATATATAGTAATGTTTATTTTATCTTGTGTTTCTAAGTTCCTTCATGTGAGTAATGTTGGGTTTGAAGAGAGGAATATGTTCCAAACAAAAACAAAGTAGACATTCTTAAACTAGCTTCTCTGCAATCAGTTCCAACTTCTAAAAGTATACTAGAAATAAGATAAAAGCAACTAGCAGTTACAAGTTCCAAAAAAAATTGTGATGTTTGCACATGCGAAGCACAATCAATCAGATAAAAGAACTAGAAAAAAAAGATCTAGTAAGACCAAAAAGAACTGATTAACAATCCAGTAAGACAAAAGAAGAAATAATAATGGTTGATCCATAACGACAGTATAGTAGTAGTTTATCCAAAGAACGTGGTAGGTAAAATTTGAATATATATATATATATATATATCCTCCTCCAGTAAGGGTGTTGATCATTTTTATCTCTCAATTTTTTTGATAAGATTAAATGTTTGTGATTTGAATTAAGTATTCTACAATCTTGAACTATACAAAGTCATCTACAATATGGAATTATAACAAATAATAAAAATATCAATAAATTAAAAAGGTTATACATATTAATAAATATTCACATTTTGGTAAAATTAAAAATTTTCAAGATAGATCAAGAATACTAGCAATACTTCAAAAGGTCTCTTTGTTCCAATATTCTACAAACAAGAGTCACTCAAATATAAACCTTGTTTAAGTTTTCCTTTCATAGTGAATTCTACTATAATGCTTAACTTTTAAGAAAAACAATTCATAACTAAAATCTCCAAATTTGACTTTGAGATTAATTAAATAACTCCCTTTCTAGAAAATGGAGGAGGCTCAGCTGAAAATCCTTGAACCAAGACCCAGTATACGATATTTAAACTATCCCAATAAAACTAATTAATCAAAATACAAAAGTTAAAACATGATATTTAACAAATTTCTTGTACTACATTGCAAAAGGGAAAATTATAAAGAATGTTGCCTTATGAATGACAACACTTCCCTTTGTTCTTTACTTATTGTATTTGTTGTAGGCAATATACTATTGCAATCAGTTCTACTTAAGTTGTGACTAATTTTATTTATTTCAACCAATTTATTTTGAAGTTCCTTTTTAAACTTTTGTAATGTATATATGAGAGATTTTTAACTTATACAATCCGTAAAATTATTTTACTTCAATCTTATTGGCTCATACCTTTGGGGTCTTATAGGGTGGAGGCGATATTTTGGGTAAGAATATATGAAAATATCAAATAGATCAAACATATTTTAATATATTTTCAAAATATTAATACTTTAAATGCTAAAAATTGAATGATTAATTTTAAAAATTATAAATTGAATATAAGAACCTTTAACATCTTGAAAATATTCAAATTATAATTAAACTATATTATACATTATCATAACCAATCAATAATTATAATTATTAGGTTTAATGTACTGCTCTATCTAATTAATCTATTATCTAATTAAACTAATATGACTTGACGACAAATACAAGCCATTATGTGGCACTTGTTGTACTTTCCATAGGCAATGTACTATTGTATTCACTTCTTTTGAATTAATTAATAGTTGTTCACTCTCAAACCAAAACCAATTAGATGTTTGAATTTTTTTTGGGATTCATTATTAGTAAAGTTTTAATAAATATTTCTTAATTTTAAATTTCATATAATTGATTTTATTCACTTATTGGCTCAATCAATTTTCTCAAGTATAAGACCCCCTTTTGCACGCTAGCACTCCATATTCATAATGTTTGGAAAGATTTTTAGATTCGTTAAATATTTTATTAATTTATTAAAAAAAAAATTATTCTAATACAATATATAATTTTACATCATTTTTTATTCCAGACATGATAACGGGGGTACGGCTTATGGTATGGAAATCATCATAAGGAATATAAAATTTGAAATGTAAGTTCCAAAAAGTATATTTTATGAAAATTAATAAGAACTAAAAAACAAATCTCTCTATCTGATGCATCATGATTCCACACATTAAATTTCAATATTATAACTTTCTTGTTAATTGGTAGGCATGTTATGTAAATACAAACAACTCATTATACTACTACTTGTGATGATGCATTTTCTAGGGCATGAAAGCAAAGCTGAATGATTGAATTGTCAAAAAAATGGAAGTGGGGCTTATGGGTGTTGCAATCATAATTGAGAATAAAAAAATTAAAATATGATTTTGATAAAATTATCTTAATTCAATAGAATATAAATTTTTCTTCACTTATCACGATTATTTTTTAGGAAAATTTTAACGAGCATGAAAAATGATTACTAATAATTCTCTCATAAATCGACATATTTAAAATATGAACTATAACTACCACATATGTATTTTCTTAACTATAATTACATATTTATTGGATTAATTATAATTATCTTTGTATTTTATTAATTATAACTACATTAGAACTATAACAACAAGTACACCCACTATGTGGCACTTGTTGCATTTTAGTGAAATTGATTATTTTTATCAACAAAATAATGTAACAATGAAATATTAATAGTGAAAACATAACATGGTGCATTAAAAATTCCAACTAGTGTCATTTTTGCTTTGCAACTTGCCGATCAATTGCATCATCACTTTGAATTTGAATTTTGAATCCATGGCGAGGCCTAAGCCTTCGGATCCTCCACCTTACTTGGACTTGCAAATGGTTCTTGTGTTATGTAGGGACTTGGAGGACACGACGGATGGTTGTGGGTCCATGGGGGATGAAAGGAGGACCTTTTTTGACATTGTTGCCTTGGGGAGTGGTGGTCATGTTGGTTGTCCTCTGGAGGGCGGTCAAAAGCTAGCAAATGGGACCTTGACTGGATGGAAGAATGCATTGGTGGTTCTTCAGTGGCTAATGCCCCTATGAAGGATACTAAGATTGCCTATGGCATAGATGGTCCTGTAATCTCCCTTCTAGATAGTCTGGTGGATAGTGTGACCTATGGCCTCAAACTTTGTGTTGTTGGCATATTCGTTGCCTTTAGGCCCACTATCAAGATTGTTTGTAAGTGGGTGAGTCAGAAATGGAAAGTTAGGGGTAGTGTGGGTGTTTCTACAATGCCTAGTGGCCTTTTCTGTTTCAAATTTATGATGGAGGAGGATATCAACCTCATTCTTTTAGGCACCTGGTATGATGGGAAACATTGTCTTTCCTTGTCAAAGTGGCATTCGGGCTTTGATGCTAGTGCAAAGTTAAGTAGACTAGCTCTAGTTTGGGTTAGATTACCTGAACTGCCCCTTGAATTTTGGGATGGTAAGATCCTAAGGTGGGTAGGGAATTCTTTTGGTTACTTTGTCACTTTGGACAAAGTGACCATGCAAAAATCACAATTGGTTTATGCCAGATTCTGTGTGAATGTAGCCTTAAATCATGCACTCCCAACTGTGGTTACTCTTAAGACCAAATGGGGGGAGAAAGTCTAGCCTATTGAATATGAGAATGCAAGATTTTTCTGCCAGAAATGTGGTCAATTTGGACATCTTATTATGGATTGTAAGGCCCAAATGCAGAAGGATAAACAAAAAGTGGGTTCACCAGGCATTGTTATGGATACTGGGGGGAACCATCGAAAGCCCCAGGACAAGAGGAGGAGACTACTAATATTATAGAGGGTCTCCTAGTGCTATCCACCCCAAGAAAAGAAGTGTATAATGTATGTAGGGAAGAGAATGCTTTGGAGGATAGGAAGAAATTGGAAGAATACCCCTTTAGATAGGATTTGGAGGAATTATTGAGTTCACCCATGGGGGGACTTAAGGAAGGAGATTTGTTGGAGGATGGAAAAATAGAGGTTTTCCACCCTCTTCCTTGCTCCCAGCAAAACTGGGAGGGGCTAGCCAGTAGGAACTTATGGAAACAAAATGTGATACTCAAGAGAGAGTTTGTACTCCTTTAAAGATAGTTAAAGTCTCCTTAGAGGAGATTGTAGCTAAAGTTATGGCAAGCATTGATAAGGCTGAAAAGGAGTTTAGCCCTACCTCACCATAGGAGGGGGATATTGGGGAATGGGAGGTTCAAAAAAAGAAGAGAAGGGGGTGAGGGGGAAACTAGATGTGCACGGGCTTGTGGGACAATTGGAAGACTGTCTAGTAGAGAATCCAAGACAAAACAAGCAACAAGGGATGTGGCTAGTAGTAAGAAACTTACACTAGAGATCGTAACTAGAGGTAAGAAATGAAATTCCTCTCTTGGAGTTTAAGGGGGTTAAATAATCACCAGAAGCAATATGCTCTAAAATAGTGCATATTTCAAGAAAAAGTTGACTGTGTTTTAATACAAGAAACTAAAATGTCTAGTGCTAATTTTGATAAAGTTGTTAGTCATGTTTGGCTAGGTGCCACTTACATGTAGATGGATGCTATTGGAGCCTTGGGGGGTATTGCTAATCTATGGAACCTGAACTCTATGATAGGATTTGAGGTTTGGAAGGATAGAAATTTCATAATAATTGATTTTCAAACTAGTATTCAATGTTGGGGGCTTATCAATATCTATGCTTCTAATAGCAAGATAGGAAGGAAGGAAACATATGATAAACTGGTAAGGATTTTAGAAACAATGAAGGATAAGCAATTGATGTGCATGGGTGACTTTAATACCCCCTTGTACCATTCAGAGAAATTAGGAGGTAACAGGGACTATCCTAAAAGTTTGCAAGATCTTAAGGATTTTATGAGCATAATGGACTTTATTGATGTGGAACTAAGAGGGAATCCTTATACTTCGACCACTAATAGAAAGGGGAGGGGCCTTATCCAATTTAGACTAGATAGACTAATGGTGAAAAGGAATTGGAATCGACTTGGTAATTTCCTATTGGAGAACCTCACTATAAATGCTTTAGATCATTCCCCCTTAATCTTTCAGTGGGAGAATGGTATTAAAAGTTGTCTAAAACCTTTCAGATATGATATAATGTGGCAGTCTCATCCAGAATTCAAAGATAGAGTTCAAGAATGGTGGAATATAATGATAGATGGTACTACAATGTACAAATTGACCCAAAAAATTGATAACATAAGGAGAAATGCTAAGGGCTGGGCTAAGAGCTCTTTTGGAGATCTGTTTAAAGTTAAAGGTGAAGTGGAGGAAAAACTCAAAAAACTCCAAGGGGAGATTGCTAAAGGAATTAACCTAGAAAGTGCTATGAAGAAGAGGAATATAGAAAAAAGTGGAAAGAGATTATTTTGAGGGAGGAATTTTTTTGGAAACAAAGATCAAGAGTTCAATGGCTAATGAAGGGTGATAAAAACACTACTTTCTTCTAGAGGTCAGCCTCTAACCATAAAACAAGAAACACAGTTAGAAAGTTTGATGGGGAAGGGGGAAGGATTTATAAGGATCAGAAGGAAATGGGAAGACATGTGGTGAAATACTTTAGCAAGACTTACACCAAGGACAATAAAGTAGGAAATCTAGTGAAAAGAAGAAGCTCGATTAATACGATACCTCATGGGTTGGGTATGGTGGAAAACAATCACATTCTAGGAAACATCATGGAGAAGGTGAAATGTGTAGTGTTTTCAATGAAAGCTTATAAGTTGCAAGGTCTGGATAGTTTTCCTCTAGCTTTTTTCTAGCACTTCTGTGAGGTTGTTAAATCTAAACTGGTATGGGCTACTAGGGATTTTTTTAGAAATGGGAAGATGCTAAAGAGGATCAACAAAACCTTTATTGCTCTAGTCCTTAAAATTCTAACACCTTTGTGTCTACTGGATTTTAGGCCTATAAGCCTATGCAATATTGTTTATAAGATATTTTCTAAAGTCCCGGTTAATAGAATAAAGCCCTTTTTGGAAATAATTATTGGCATTCCATAGAAAGGATTTGTTCCAGGGAGACAAATTCTAGATGCGGCGATAACCACACATGAGGTTATTCATTCAATGGAAAGAAACAAAAGACCTAGTATGACCTTCAAATTGGATATCTCCAAGTTTTATGACAAGGTCAAGTCGAATTTCCTCTATGATGTGTGTTGGGACTCAAGATTGCTTTCTCGATTTTGAGTACCATTGAGAAATTGAGCCCCATAAATATTTTTTTATGCACATGTACCTGACTATACTTCTAAGCCCCATAAGGTGTTTAATATTTCTAACACCTTCCATTTAGTGTGTCCACTTGTTTCATGAAGTTAAACTGACATTTTGAGCCATTTTGTGAAGTCCCATTTCGAGCATTTATCAATTCTACATTTTCGCCTAAGTGTCAAACATTGACAGGAGGCTACGTTTGCGTCTGAATATCTTGCACCCAAAAATGTTTTGTAATTTTTTGCTTTGAGAGTGTCTAGTGTCTATGCCTAAGGGCTATGTTTTAGATTTCAAGTCATTTTGAATCCATTTGACTAGGTTTTCGATTCCTCAAAGTTGGTAGTTTAATGTTTTCATGCTGATGCACATTACACATAATTCTAGGAAGTCCTGTTTGATGTGCTATAAGTTTTGACCAGTTGACCTAAATGATGAAATTCCTATTGTGTTGCATTTTAGACATCAGAGACTTGTTATGTTTCAAGTTTCAGCTTATGACGAATCCGTTTGATCAGTTTTCAAATGCAATTCCAAATGAAATTTCTATCTTTTTATTGGTGTTAGCATTTGCAAATTTGTTGGAACTCTAGTTCATGATGTCATATCTCAAAATTTGTGATAGGTGAGGTCAAATGGATTGTACCATTATGTTGTCCTCTAAAAATACTTTAAGTGTGCCAATTTCCACATCTTGACGAATCTATTTGCACACTTTTCTAGGTCAATTCCATTTGCAAAAATTGCTTTTCTATCATTGTTTCTCAATCTACAAATTCCAAGTAGCCTACTTTGACTGCTCGCCAAACATGTCCTGTTATTCATCATGAGCCCAAATCAAATTTTTATCATCTCCTCATGATAGAGAATTAATGCCCTAGTTTTTGTGCCCCCAAGTTTCAGTTTCCCTAGTTTTCAAAGCCAAATTCAAACCTAGTTTATTGCTTTCTAATGTGATTGCTTGCAGGTAGTTTTGAAGGGGCTACTTTGACAGTCAATATCTTTTGACTAAGAATTTTTCATGAGATGATATTTGACATGGTAAGAGTATGCAGAAGAGAGAATTAGTGGATCAGATTCCAAAGCTCGATCAGGTGTTTGGGTTAGTTTTTAAGGCCAGCCAACAGACCTCCTGGCACAAAAGTGGTAGTTTGCAGAAAATGATAAAATGAGATTTTAATGATCAGTTAATGCTCAAAATTAATTCCAGTGGATATTAAAAGGTTAATAGGCCAGTTTGAGGATTCAATCATTTAGAAATGATTTTTTTTTTAGCCGAATTTGCTTTGGGGCTTGGCTAATTGCATCAAATTGATATAATATGGGAGATGCTTTATATTGGTTGAGGTAGTATATAAGTTGCTTAGCCTATGTGCAAGCACTCTGTGATCAATAAAATATAGAATGAGTCATTCCATTGTTATGGAAATGTGTTATGGTCTTGGTCCAGATATTTCAATCTTCCAAACTCATAGCTATGATTAATGGCCAGGCAGATATAAGACTACAATTATGCACCTAGGCTATGACCAAAGAGGAACCCTAAGCACAAAGTTAAAAATATGTGAACACGCAAAGGATGGAATGGTGGAGGACGTTGTTCAATTGAGAGACATTTCCTATTGCAAAAATTTCACGATATGACTTGAATGTTGGTGGAGAGGATTGATTTGCACAGTGAATTTACCATTTGAGTTCCAGGTCAGTTGAGGTGACTCCAAAAAAAAAAATGTAACAAGTTTAGTAGGAGACGAGGGTGCAGAAATGGCAAGCAAAAACCCCAGGAGCTTGAAGGAGACACCATAGATTCATGCCAACTTAAGAAGCAAGTAGCCAACTAAGAGAACATAGGCAAACTTAGGAAACTTGACAAGATTATACTACCGACCAGAACTTAGTAGCACTGTTTCACATCCATGTAGTCTAATTGATTCACCACCATTAGAAATTCATTTCCAAACAAAAGATGTGATCTCCAAGAGGTCACTATCCGAGACAAAAAGGTAGGCTATAAATAAAGTGGTGAGACAAAAGAATCATAACTTGCCACTATTACCTTTGCCCTCTCTAGATTCTATTTTGCTACCTGAATTTTTAGATTCTTCGCCTTAGTGTGTCTGGTCATTGACCTTCCATAAGAGATAGCTAAGCATTAGTCCTTCTCATAGCTAGAGCTCTCTTCATAACCTAGCATCATTATCACCCTTAAGTATTTTAGATTCCAATGGTGATGATTTTCTTGAACCAAAGTAGAGGCAACATGAAAAACATAAGGACCATTCAAAGAAGCCACCCACGCTTTTTAGAATGAAGGAACTCCACACAAGTCATCAAGAAACCTGTGACGATAAAGGAAATGGCAGGATCAATAAAATGAAGCCAACCACAACATTAGAGAACAAAGGAAACATTTTAAGTCCAAGAATAGAGAGATGCCATGAAAGAGCAGGGGCATCTTTGGACAATTAGAAAGCACAAAAAGAGAGCTTCACACATTTTAAAAGGGAAAGTTATCCGCGGTCAAAAGAACCTGCAGATAGGGAGCTGACTGGAAGCCAAATGCAATGTGAGTAAAGAGAATAAAAAAAAAAAAAAACTTTACGCCATGTCAAAGAAAGTAGCACATCAAGATCCCCACCAGTCAAATTGAGGTGACATAGATAGAGGAGATGAACTTCAAAGTGTAGTGGGCAAATCGTGCCAAGCGCATTGAAGGAAACACTAATGCATCTAAAGAAACTCATGCCAAAACCACATTCAGGACACCACAAGCACACACATAAAAGAGGAGCCAGCCAGTCTCATAAAGAAACAATCCACGCATACAATAATAAATGATTTGCAACTAGTCTAAGATGGACTTTGTGCATTAAAATGGGGTAGAATCTTGAGTATGAAGGAGGGGCTCCAATCAGTAAAAGGGAGCATCCCACATTGAGGGACACTATCTCCACATTAGCAAAAGAATACATAGAGAATCTGCACCCTGAAGAAGCTATTCCATGCCAATTAGAAGAGCAGAGCCCGCACAAGAGGACTTTAAAAAAAAATGAAAGCGTTGTTGAAAAAATTATCCCACACTCATTGTGGGTTAACGTTTAAAAGCTCTTAAATACTATCCATCATCAAATGAAAGATGTCTAAAAGACACTGGCTTTTTCAAGCCAATGAAGACCTAGTATGCATGTGGAGGGGCCCAATCGACTAGTTAAAGATCAAGATATTTTGAACAAACATTAAAGCATGCTGATGTGGTGAGATGCACCAAGATTTTGCCATGTGTCCTGATCATGCAGTGTGCACATCTGCGCAAGATAAACATGCTCGAGGTTTAAAAAGTGTAGGAATGTGAGATGTTTCCATGTGTCAAGTAGGTCCCACACATGGTGAAGTGGCGATCAGGAGTGGGTTTAGGTTGGAAGTGCTCAGATCATGATACGTGTCCAAATCAGACGGTGTGTGCAATCCCACATTTTGAAGATGCACTATAGTTAAATAGTGTAGGTAAGCTTGTTGCTGACACGTGTAAGTGGGCCCCACTCAAGCGATGATGTGGTAGCTTGGCGGGTGAATAAGGAAGTGACACATGGCAAAGGGGGTCAAAGGAGGGTTGACCTAGATGGCACATTAGGGAAAAATAAAATGATTTTAAAATTGTCATTTTAAAATTGTTTTCTCAAAAAGGGTTTGCATGTCAGATTTTTTAAAATCAGAAGGGCATTTAATCTAAAGTTCTAACTTCAAATTATTTTAAAATTTTCAAAATTTAAATTTTTGAAGTTGTAGACCTGAGCTTTGTAATAGGGGGGGATGTTTTCAAATTGGCTTTCAAGGGGTTTCTGATAGGCTAAATATGCGATTATCACCGAAATTATGAGAAGATGAACTTTTTGATTATGGAATTCTTTTTTGCACAAGAATTCATTTCTTCAAGATATAGTCAGAAACGTAAAATTTGGGCCTTCTTAGTGAAATGAGTGAAAATTGGAAATGCAGTTATAGGTTTGTTAAAGACACTTGGTAAAAGACTCGTTGGATCAATTTTGAGGATATTATACTATTCTGGTATACTTTGGCTCCAATTTTTAGTTAGAAAGAAAAAAATGATCAAGGATTTAATTTATTAGTTGCAGAGAGAGATAAGAGAGATTCTTTGTATTAAAAAGGAGGGAATTTCAAGTGGAAAAATGTTAGACACAGAATAGATCCAAGAATTCTTTCTCTCATATATCTTTCCTTCTCTCATTCTTTGTAAGGGTTCTAGTTTTTTCACTGTGAGACCATTGTTGGTTCCAGTTTTTGGAAAAAAAAAAAGTTCATTACTGTAATACCATTAGGGGTTCTAGTTTTTCACTATGAGACCATTAGTTCCAGTTTTTGACATGTTTCGTTGACTGAGACACCATTTTTTCAACATTTCTTCTTGTATGAATAACATTTAAGTTTTTATGTAGATAGTTATGGTTTGTTAGGTGATTGGTGAGTTAGTTTCTATGCATCCTTCATGTATTTGTTTTCAAGGAGAATGAATAAAATATAGCAAAGGGTTTTAAATTTTAGTTTGAATCTTGTCTCCTGCTCATGGATCTATAATTTCTTCTAGTTTGTGACCAAAGAGCATGAATTAGGTTGCATTCTATTTAAGGATGTATGTGATTGAAATGTATTGCTTGTGGAACAAAGAGCCATGTAATTGCCTGGTGTTTATCATAGGGTTTGCAGATTTAGTGATGAGATATTTTGAGTATGATACTTAAATCTGAAGCAAATGTTTATTCACAAAGTGAAAGATAGATAAGGGATCTTGATGTAGGAATTATGTCAATGATTTTGATGAAATGTACAGTTGTAATTCATTTAATTGCCCAATGGATAAGACACTAATCAAAGATAGGATCATTAGGATTTTCTGCTCATACTTGGATCTTGTTGATATCAACATATTAAATCATTTTCCTTTTTAAGTTGAAAGCTATTCAAAGTTTAACCTGCACTTAACTTGCCAATTTCATGAGCCAGGTCATTAGCTATTTCATGCTTATGAAGTACTGGTTAAGTATAGAAGATTTAGGGGTTTTAATTTGTTATTCTAGATTCTAATTATGCTTATTGCACTGGTCACATAATTGGATCCTAAGAGGTTCACCCTCCTAGGTTTTTCAGAGCCTAAAGTGAAGAAGGAGTCTAGCCTTATAGTTGGCCCAGTGTCTGAAGTGATATGTTGAAGATGGGAGTTAGCTGTCCCTAGATGTGTCTTATTCTCATCAAGGTAATTAGAAATTGATAACATTTTCAAACACCAACAAAATGGTGACTCTACTGGGGAAATAAGAAAAGAACAAGAATATCTAGTGTGAAATAGATCATATATAGCATATCAATAGCAAGATGTGTTCCTTGTTTTCTTGCTGAAGTTTCATGTCCCACAGTTAAGCTTTATTCATGGACAGTAGTATGTTGCAAAATTGGATGTAAATTGTGTTCTATGACTGTTATAGGTCTATCTTCAATCAATTCAGTTTTTGCAAGTGTTGTGAGAAAGTTCAGAGTCAAGAATTGATTTATAAAGTGTAGTTTCTTTTCAAGATGATAATGATTTGCAAGTTTCTCCTACATTGAAGCTCTAGTTTAGATTTGTCAAATGATGAATTATGTTTTATTTCTTGCAAAATGTGAGTGGCGACTCTCAAATCTCTATACCAGTTTGTTCCTAGTTTGATGTTCATTGAAAATTTTTGAAGGACTGTCAGTTGCATGGGTAGATCTAAAGTTTTTGATAGTCTCTTGAAAAGGAAGTCTAAATTCTTGATAAGTTTTGAAGTGTTGTGCAATTTCCTGTTATAAGAAATTGAAGTGTATAAGGTAAAATCATAGCAGTGATTTGTTCATCCTCTTGCAAGGAGGTGGCGGCTCTACAGAGTTTGACCAGTGGTGAGAAGGAATTTCAGTCTTGCACCTATGCCAAAACAACATATCAAAGTTTAGCATCAACACTTGAGGTATTTTGGTTTTCATGTTTCTTTTTAATGGAAATCAAGTGTTTAAAAAGATTGCCTCTATTCAATGATTTTAGCACTAGAAGAAAGAGGTAGAAGTTTTATTTTATAATGGAATTAGATCTCAGATCTAAAATTAGTTTACCAAGATATGAAGATGTGTTGGAAGATATGATAGAAATTAAGAAAGCTCTTCGCAATCAGATTGTTAGATTTATAAGAAATGTGGTAGGAAATGTTCAAGGTCTAGAAGATGATCAGATCTATGAAAGGTTTAAATCAGCACTTATGGAGTTGCACATGTCTTTAAGACCCAAGGAATCTTCATGGCCTATTGCTTTCTTAGATGTCTTTATACCTAATTCAGTTAACTGGCCATCACATTTGAGGGTACAAAATATTTTTCATGTTGATAGTCTTTTTAAGAAATTTGAGAACGATTTAAATAGCCAATGTGAATGTGTTGAAAGTAGTAGTGAATCTAGTGAATCCATAGATAATGACAACATTTCTTGTGATTCTGGATCTACAGAATTAGATGATTTTAGTTAGTAGGATGAAGATGGTTATGTGAATGAAAATGAATCGTGTGATAGTATGCATGAGAGTGTGGAAAGTTTTAATATTAGTACAGATAATTCTTTGTTTGGTAAAGATGAGAATGACACACCTAGTAAAGAGGTATTGTGTGAAGAAGAGGTAATATGTTGTAGTATGGATTTTGGTTTTTTAGATTTTCATGTTAATGATACTACTACTAAAATTTTTTCAAGTCAACTAGTTTATGATCATAACCTAGGAGAAGAGACTTGTGATGAAGTCTTGTTGAGTGTTGATGAAATCTCAGAATTGCTAGCTCATGATCTTGAAAGATATGCAAATGTTTCTCGAGATGCTCATGTTGTCCCTTGTGGTATTTCTTCTCAAGGTGAGGTCATTTCCCCAAGGTTTATGTTGAATTTGATATAGAATCAAAATATTCATTGCCAAGTTTTGGAGGTGTATTTGATAATAGATCAAGTATCAATACACATGATGACTTTTCTAACAAGGAGAGTACCAATAGGGAGAAGTTTCATTTTGTTTCAGATTCTTATCATGCCGATTATACTGAAATTGGTTTGAATATAACCAAGAAGCAAAGGCTAGAAGTGATAAATCTAATTTTGAGTTTTCACTATATGCTGATGATAAGTTCAAAGTTCATTCTAATGAATTGTTTGATGAAGATTACAATCAACGTGATTTATGTCAGCACTTTCATGATAGTTTTTTAGACTTGGTATAATCAGTTGTTTGAGTGTGAAGAGGTTTTAGCAAAAGGTAAATCTGATTTAATGAGTAACATGACTGCAAGTAGGCAGCAATCAAATTTCACATACTCTTTGCAGCTGAAGACACAAGGTGAGTTGCAAGTTTTTGTGTTTCCGATCAAGTTGGGTATATGCAACTTGGTGAATGGTGTAGAATATGAAGTTTTTGTGTTTCCGATCAGCATGCATGAATCATTATTAGACTTTGATTCTTAGTTTAGATTATGTGATTATGAGCATGCTAATTTGTTTTCTCATAATGAGCATGAGGTAAAGGCAAGTTAATGTGATTTTCAAGTTGGGTATATGCAACTTGGTGAATGGTGTAGAATATGAAGTTTTTGTGTTTCCAATCAGCATGCACGAATCATTATTAGACTTTGATTCTCAGTTTAGATTATGTGATTATGAGCATGCTAATTTGTTTTCTCGTAATGAGCATGAGGTAAAGGCTAATTCTGATGTATGTATGCATTATGAGAATGAAGGAAGTTGTTTCGTTTTGCCAAGTAATTTGTTTCAAGATGCTGATCTGATTGGTAAAACTTATAGAAGAGATAATTTTAGTTTACCTCATGCAAGTTTAGATGAGAATCATGTTTATGATAGAGGTAAACAATTTTGTTGAAGTTCGGTGGCCCGGGGCCATTGTTTGTACATAATCTTAGTGGTAGTTTCTTGCTTTCAATAAAGTTGTTCGAGAGAAAGTTTTGAAGTTTTGGGAATGGTCTACTTCTTCTAGAGATATGAATCCTTGCCATGCCTGCAAGGGACATGCATCCCCAGATAGAGCCACTGTTGGGACTCAAAATTGCTTTCCCAATTTTGAGTACCATTGAGAAATTGAGACCAATAAATGCTTTTTCATGCACATGTACTCGACTGTACCTTTGAGCCCCAAAAGGTGTTTAATGTTTCTAAAACCTTCCTTTCAGTGTGTCCACTTGTTTCATGAAGTTAAACTGACATTTCAAGCCATTTCGTGAAGTCCCATTTCGAGCATTTATCAATTATGCATTTTCACCCAAGTGTTAAACATTGACAGGAGGCTATGTTTGCATCTAAATATCTCACACCCAGAATTTTTTGTAATTTTTTAATTTGGGATTGTCTAGTGTCCATACTTGAGAGCCTGTGTTTAAGATTTCAAGTCATTTCAAATCCGTTTGACTAGGTTTTGGATTCCTCAAAATTGCTAGTTTAATGTTTTCATGTTGATGCACATTGCACATAGTTCTGGGAAGCCCTATTTGATGTGTTATAACTTTTGACCAATTGACCTAAATGATGAAATTTCTATTCGTTGCATTTTAGACGTCAAAAAATTGTTATGTTTCAAGTTTCAGCTTATGATAAATCCGTTTGATCTGTTTTCAAACATGATTCCAAATGTAATTTCTATTTTTTTAGTGGTGTCAGCATTTGTAGATTTGTTGGAACCCTTGTTTATGATGTCACATCTCAAAATATATGATAGATGAGGTCAAATGGATTGTACCATTGTGTTGTCCTCTAAAAATTCTTTAAGTGTGCCAATTTTCACATCTTGACAAATCTATTTGCACACTTTTTCAGGTCAATTCCATTTGCAAAAATTGCTTTTCTATCATTGTTTCTCAATTTGCAAATTCCCACTAGCCTACTTTGATCGCTTGCCAAATGCATCCTATTATTCATCATGAGCCCAAATTTCATTTTGATAGTCTCCTCATAATAGAGAATTAATGCCCCAATTTTTGTGCCCCCAAGTGTCAGTTTGCCTAATTTTCAAAGCCAAATTCAAACCCAGTTTATTGCTTTCTAACGTGTTTTCTTGTAGGCAGTTTTGAACGGGCAACTTTGATAGTCAATATATTTTGACTAGGAACTCATCATGACATGAGATTTGGCAGGGTAAGAGTATGTAGAAGAGAGAATCAGTGGGTCAGATTCTAGAGCCCGATTAGCTGTTAGGGTTAGTTTATAAGGTCAGTCAATAGGCCTCCTGACACAAAAGTGATAGTTTGTAGAAAATGATAAAATGAGATTTTAATTATCAGTTAATGCTCAAAATCAATTTTAGTGGATATTAAAAGGTTAATAGGCCATTTTGAGGATTCAATCATTTAGAAATGAATTTTTTTAAGCCGGACCCGCTTTGGGCCCGGCTCATTGCATCAGATTGATATAATATGGGAGATGCTTTGTATTGGCTGAGGCAGTATATAAGTTTCTTGGTCTATGTGCAAGCACTCTGTGATCAATAAAATATAGAATGAGTCATTCCATTGTTATGGAAATCTGTTATGGTCTTGGTCCAGATATTTCAATCGTCTAAACTCATAGCTATGATTAATGGCTAGGTAGATATATGCACCTGGGCTATGACCAAAGAGGAACCCTAAGCATAAAGTTAAAAATATGTGAATGTGCAAAGGATGGAATGGTGGAGGCCATTGTGCAATTAAGAGACATTTCCTATAGCAAAAATTTTATGATATGATTTGAATGTTGGTGGAGAGGATTGATTTGCATGGCGAATTTACCATTTGAGTTGCAGGTCAGTTGAGGCGACTCCAAAAAATAAATCTAAAAACTTTAGTAGGACACGAGGGTGCAGAACTGGCAAGCAAAAACCCCACGAGCTTGAAGAAGGAGACGCCATAGATTCACACCAACTTAAGAAGCAATTAGTCGGCTGAGAGAACATAGGCAAACTCAGGAAACTTGACAAGATTATACTGCAGACCAGAACTTAGTAACACTGTTTCACATCCATGTGGTCTAATTGATTCACCACCGTCAAAAATTCATTTCCAAACAAAAGATGTGCTCTCTAAGAGGTCACTATCTGAGACAAAAAGGTAGGCTATAAATAGAGCGGTGAGACAAAAGAATCATAACTTTCCACTGTTACCTTAGCCTCTGTAGATTTCATTTTGCTATCTAAATTTTCAGATTCTCTGTCTCAATGTGTCTGGTCATTGGCCTCCCATAAGAGATAGCTAAGCATTAGTCCTTCTCATAGCCAGAGCTCTCCTCATAGCCCAACATCATTATCACCCTTGAGTATTTCAGATTCCAATGGTGATGATTTTCTTGAACCAAAGTAGAGGCAGCATGAAAAACACAAGGACCATTCAAAGTAGCCACCCACACTTTTGAGAATGAAGGAACTCCACGCAAGTCATCAAGAAACCTGTAGCCATAAATGAAATGGCAGGATCAATAAAATGAAGCCAGCCATGGCATTAGAGAACAAAGGCAACATTTTAAGTCCAAGAATAGAGAGACGCCATGAAAGAGTAGAGGAAACTTTGGACAATCAGCAAGCACAAAAAGAGAGCTTCACACATTTTAAAAGGACAAGTTATCCGTAGTCAAAAGAACTCATAAACAAGGAGCTGGCTGGAAGCCACATGCAATGTGAGCAAAGAGAATCACAAAAAACAAAGCTTCACGCCATGTCAAAGAAAGAAGCACAACAAGATCCTCGCTAGTCAAATGGAGATGGCATAGATAGAGGAGACACCATTCAAAGTGGAGTGGGCAGATCATGCCAAGCGCATTGAAGGAAACACTCACGCATCTAAAGAAACTCATGCCAAAACCACAGTCAAGACACCACAAGCACGTACATAAAAGAGGAGCCGACCTATCTCACAAAGAAACAGTCCATGCATACAATAGTAGAAGATCTACAACCAGTCTAAGATGGACTTTGCACATTAAAACAGGTCAGAATTTTGAGTATGAAGGAGGGGCTCCAATCAGTAAAAGGGAGCATCCCATGTGGAGGAGCATTGTCTCCACATTAGCAAAAGAACACGTAGAGCATCTCCACCCTGAAGAAGTCATTCCACACCAATTAGAAGAGTAGAGCCCGCACAAGAGGACTTTAAAAAAAATGAAAGGATTGTTGAAAAACATTATCCCACACTCATTGTGGGTTAAAGTTTAAAAGCTCTTAAATACTATCCATCACTGAATGAAAGATGTCTAAAATATTTTGGCTTTTTCAATCCAATGAAGACATGGTATACGCGTGGAGGGGTCTAGCTGACCAATTAAAGACAGATATTTTGAACAAACATTGAAGCATGCTGATGTGATGAGATGCACCAACATTTTTCCATGTGTCCTGATCATGCGGTGTGTGCATTCCCACAAGATAGACATGCTCGAGGTTTAAAAAGTGCGAGAATGCGAGATGTTGCCATGTGGCAAGTGGGTCCCACATGTGCTGATGGTGCGATCAGGAGTAGGTTCAAGTGGGAAGTGCTTAGATCATGACACGTGTCCAGATTAGATGGCTTGTGCAATCTCGCATTTCGAAGATGCACGCTAGTTAAATAGTACAAGTAAGCAGGCTTCTTACACATGTCAGTGGGCCCTGCTCAAGTGATGATGTGGCAACTTGGTGGGTGAATTAGGAAGCGACATGTGGCAAAGGGGGTCAAAGGAGGGTTGACCCGGATGGCACATTAGGAAAAAATAAAATGATTTTAAAATTGTCATTTTAAAATTATTTTCTCAAAAAGGGTTTGCACGTCAGATTTTTTAAAATCAGAAGGACATTTAATCTAAAGTTCTAACTTTAGATTATTTTAAATTTTTCAAAATTAATTTTTTTGAAGTTGCAGAGCTGAGCTTTGTAATAGGGGGGACATTTTCAAACTAGCTTTTAGGGGTTTTTTGATAGGCTAAATATGCGATGTTATATATTGTTCGAATCGTGAGAAGAAGATATTTTCGATTATGGAGTTCATTTTTTCACAAGAATTCATTTGTTCAAGATATAGCCAAAAATGTAAAATTTGGGCCTTCTTAGCAAAATGAGTTAAAATTGAAAATGTACTTATAGGTTTGGTAAAAACACTTAGTAAAAGACCTATTGGATCAATTTTGAGGATGTTATACCATTCTAGTATAGTTTGGCTCCAATTTTCAGTTAGAAAGCAAAAAGTGATCAAGGATTTGATTTATCAGTTGCAGAGAGAGATAAGAGAGATTCTTTTCATTGCAAAGGAGGGAATTTCAAGTGGACAGATGTCAGACACAAAATAGATCCAGGAATTCTTTCTCTCCTATATCTTTCCTTCTCTCATTCTTTGTAAGGGTTCTAGTTTTTTCACTGTGAGACCATTGTTGGTTCCAATTTTTGGAAAGAAAAAAGTTCATTACTGTGATACCATTATGGGTTCCAATTTTTCATTGTGAGACCATTGGTTCTAGTTTTTGACATGTTTCCTTGACTAAGACACCATTCTTTCAGCATTTCTTCTTGTATGAACGACATTTATGTTTTAATGCAGATAGTTCTGGTTTGTTAGTTGATTGGTGAGTTAGTTTCTATGCATCTTTCATGTATTCATTTTCAAGGAGAATGAATAAAATATAGCAAAGGGTTTTAAATTTCAGTTTGAATCTTGTCTCTTGCTCATGGATCTATAATTTCTTCTATTTCGTGACCAAAGAGCATGAATTAGGTTGCATTCTATTTAAGGACGTATGTGATTGAAATGTCTTGCTTGTGGAACAAAGAGCCATGTAATTGCTTGGTGTTTATCACAAGGTTTGAGTATGAGATTTAAATTTTAAGTAGATGTCTATTCACAAAGTGAAAGATAGATAAGGGATCTTGATGTAGGAATTATGTCAAAGATTTCAATGAAATGTATGGTTGTAATTCATTTAATTGCCTAATAGATAAGGCACTGATCAGAGATAGGATCATTAGGTTTTGCTGCTCATACCTAGATCTTGTTGATATCAACATATTAAATCATTTTCCCTTTTATGTTGAAAGCTATTCAAAGTTTAACCTGCACTTAACTTGTCAATTTCATGAGTCAGGTCATTAGCTATTTCATTATTATGAAGTACTGGTTAAGTATAGAAGATTTAGGGGTTTTAATCTATTATTCTAGATTCTAATTATGCTTATTGCACTGGTCACATAATTGGATCCTAAGAGGTTCACTTGCCTAGGTTTTACAGAGCTTGAAGTAAAGAAGGAGTCTAGCCTTATAGTTGGCCTGGTGTCTGAAGTGATATGTTGAAGATGGGAGTTAGCTACCCCTAGATGTGTCTTATCCTCATTGGGGTAGTTGAAAATCGGTAACGTTTTCAAACACCAACAATGTGCTTGCAAGAGTGGGGTTTAATAACAAGGTTATAAATTTTATCAAGATGATGGTTGGTTTGGTTTAGTATTCTTTTTTTCTAAATGGTTCCCCCTAGGGAAATTTTGGAGCAAAGAAAGGTCTAAGATAGAGTGACCCACTTTCTCCCTACCTTTTCATCATGGTGGCAGAAATTCTAGGGAGGTATTTCTCTAAACTAGTTGATACTGGTTGTGTCAAAGGGGTTAAGCCTACCACTACTGCTAATCCTAAAGTTCTACAAAAAATTGTAGATGACACATTCCTTTTTGGAGAATCTTTGATTACAGAAGCTGAAGCTTGGAAAACTATTCTTTTTAATTATGAAGAAAGTTTAGGTCAACAAGTTAATTAACACAAGAGTAAGATTTATTTCTTTAATACTGACACCCCATTACAAAGGAGGATAAGGAACATTTTGGGTTGTCAGTTTGCCAACCTCCTGGATACTTATCTTGGCCTACTACTAACCACTAAGGAGGTGACCAATAAATTCTAGAATACTATAGTGGAAAGAATTTAGAAGAAACTTGCTGGCTAGAAAGGGAAGATCCTAAGCAATGTTGGAAAATTACAATTGCCCTCAGTAGCCCTCCAGGGTATTCCTATTTACTTCCTCTCCCTTTTCAAAATCAATCAAAATATGGCTGATAGAATTGAGAGAATACAAAGGTATTTCCTCTAGTTAGGAATAGAGGAGAAAAATAAATTAAGCTTGGTCAATTGGGAAGAGGTGTGCAAGCCAAAGGAGAAAGGGGGATTAGGAGTAAGAAGACTGCATGACCTTAATAAGGCTTTCCTTATGAAGATTGGCTAGAGATTGGGAGAAGATAATATTGACAAGGGTAATATTGTTAGAGCTAAATATCTGTCAAATTCCCTCTTCAATTGGAATCTTTTCAATAATGACCTCCTAGGAGGTTCCAAAATATTGATGAATATAGTTAAGAGTAGAGGCTTATTGAGGGAAGGGACAAGGTGGATAGTGGGGAATGGTCATAGCATCAAATTTTGGGAAGACAATTGGTTGGGAGGGAAACCGCTGGTTTTCAACAAATTCAAAAGACGAATGGAGCTACTTAATGTAGAAATAAGAAGGAAGGTGGAGGACTATATTTATCATGGGAGGAAGTAGAAGAAACTGTATAAAGATACTTACTCTCAGGAGGATATTTAGCTTATCAAGGAGTTGGAAGAGTTGATAAGAAAACAAAGACCCCTTATTTTGATCCAGGAGGATACTATAGTCTGGGACTTAACTTCTAGTGGTAACTTCATAGTCAAAGTGGCTTACAAACACCTCTTTAGCAAGGATCTTTGTCCACCATTGTGAAATAATGTTTGGATTAGTAACCTCTTCCCTAAAATCAATTTTTTCTAGTGGACAGTTAAGCATGTTAAAATTTTAACCATAGACAATCTGAAAAGAAGGGATTTTTATATAACAAACCATTGCCATCTCTGGAGGGAAAATGAGGAGAGGATTTCCCACCTATTCCTTGAATTTTAATATACCTTAATGATATGGGTTATGGTGTGGGAGAGATTTGGTTTGGACTGGGTTATGAGGGACAACCTATGGCAATTTGTGGAGAACTGGTATTGCCCCTTCTATCACCCAAAATTGGTCTTTCTATGGAAAAATGTTTCACCATATCTTTGCTAGCATATATGGAAAGAAAGGAACAATAGAGCATTTTGAGAGGAGAAAAAACTAGTGGAGGTGGTTTTTGGAATAGTGAAGAAATTGCTGAAGGAAAATATTAGGGTTTCCAAATGTAACATGCCAAAGGAAGAACTAGATAGGCAAGAAGGTCAAATTGCTGCATCATGAGGATTTTTACCATTTTGATAACTCAAAAATGTTAAGGAGACAAAAAATGAGATGGAAACCACCTACCCTTACACAATTTAAACTAAATTTTGATGGTGCTACTAGAGGAGGTATAGGAGCGGTTGGTGGAGTGCTACGAGATGAGAATGGCAATGCATTGTTAGTCTATGCAGGTAACATGGGGAGTGGAAGTAATAATCTAGCTAAGGCAATGGCTTTTTTATGGGTTCTTCAGCTGATTAGTGAAATGCATCTTTAAAAAATAACCATAGAGGGGGACTCCAAATTAATTATTGATTTTGTTAATGATGTGTCCCAACTAGGATGGAATATTTGGGCTATCATTATGTACATCTGACATATTTTAGAAAGGATGGAAAAGGTCCACCTACAACACTTCTACAGGGAAGGAAATAAGGTGGCTGACGTGGCAGCTGCAATGGGGTTTAAATTAATGGTAGTCATGTGTTGGAGGAATATAGAAAATTTAAATGGAGATATTCATTCCTTGATACACAAGGAAAGAGGGGGGAGTATAATTTAATAATGACTATTAAATTTAAAGCTGGGGCCAATTTTGGCAATTTTTTCCTCGGAGAGTCGAAGTGCACTAAATTTAATGAAGGTTTTAGGGAAATAAGGAAAAGACGTGGCCGTACAAATGGAAATATGAATGAATGCAAATTAAGAAGAGGTTCATTTCACCATTATGGTAACCTATTGCGAAATTCAAATTACTTCCCATTTGAAAGTATGAATGATATCATTTTTTAGATTGTCAGAGATTTTCGGGGTGTTAAAATTATGATACTATACAAGCATGATTCTCATAATGAATTCACATGGGATTTTGAGGCTTATCAAGCACAAGATTGCAAAAAATTCTCACTCATTGTTGAGAGACTTAGAATTGATAGTATTTGCAGTGTTTTCACAGACATGGAGGTTTAGATGCACATCATTGAGGTGGGGGAAAGGGAATTTGGCAGGATAGACATGAGCGAAGATTTGAATAGGTTAGAGCGCACGAAAATGGAGAACTTCAAAGATAGAATGACCACTTGGTTCCTCTTAAAAGATATAAATAAAAATTGCATAATATATACAAAGTGTCACTGTTGGACATAGAATGATGAGCAAAGGGAAAAAAACCATTTTTCAAACATATGTTAATAGAAAGTTAAAACAAGTGTTATATAATGACTTAAGTAATTGTCTTAATTAATTATAATTATAATTTTATATGTATATTGAATAATAATTTTATTAAATCTTATAATTATCTTATAAAATATAATAATAATCTTAATTTTATTTTAATATACATAATTACAAATATAATATTTTTAAATTAAAATATATTTTATAATTGTAATAATAACTTTAAATTTTAATGTAAATAGTCTAAATAAAACAAGTTATTGTACAAAGATTTCTAATTAAATTTATATATAATACAACATTTAATTTAGTTTATATATTGGTAAAAAAAATGTGACAAAATATGGTAAATAATATACTATTATCATGTTTTAGAGGTGTTGAATCCTAAAAATATGTATATAAGACTCTAATTATTTTATCTAATAAGATCACTCTAAATTTATTTTCTTATTTAAAAAAAATAAATTACATATAGTCTATCAAAAATACTAATTGCATAATAATATTAAGAAATAATTGATGTTGATTGGTAGAAATACAAATCGGTTAATCACCACTAGAAATAGTAATAAAAATAGTTTTAAAATAATTATTTATGATACAAATATTTTTTAATTTAGAATAAAATTATATTAAGAAAAGAGAACAAGATTTATATATCATTATTAGTTTAATATTATTATAGTATTAGAATGAAAATTATAATATTTTATTTTAAAAAGTAAGATAAATGAAAAAATGATTTAGCAAATAGATAATTTACATTAACTTATTAACAAAATGTGTTAAATAGATTAATACTTTTTGTATTAGAATAGTCACATTTAAGTTTATCTATTAGATATTAATTTTGAATGATTTTACAATAAATTGACACATTTAAAAAAATAAAATTACATTTAATATAATTTATAATGTAAGAACTACTTGTACAACCTTTAAATAAAAAATAAAATAATGTACAAAAATATTAATATAATAAAAATATAATAAAATTAATATTACTTTTGAAATCATAAATAATTAAGTCAATAGGCTTATATGAGAGCTTTGCTCGCAGATTTTATAATTTCTTGCTAGGAAATTGTCAGCCCAGTGTGAAAAATGTTAGTCCTAGTCAGAAAAAAAATTATCATTTATTTTTTGCTTCTTTCTAATTATTTTCATTTTGTTTGATTTTCTTTTATTTATGTACCACATAAACTAAATAAATTATCTGTTTGTTTCTATTTGTCCCCTCCTTTAAAGATTCATTGTATCAAAGTATTTCCTTTTAACTTATTTTTTGCTTCTCCATGCATAACCTCTTTAGGTTGTGATGTATTTAAATCTCTTCTACTATGAATTTATTTGCAACTCAGAGGTCAAACAACAATTCAAGATACTGATTACAAGATGCAAAATGAAGATTGCATGAGTGAAGAATAATTTTATGATTTTATTATTTATTTGTGTTCTTTTTCAACTTTGTGCATTGTGCATTCCTCTATTAGGACTCCTTTCATTGACTTTTAATGTTTAACTCAAATCCATGTTTCTTATAATATAATTTATCTATTAAACATATAGTGAGATCTCAATAACCAAACAATGGAGAGATACGGGATGAAAACTCTATCATATATTTCTTAGTATCCTACAATTCTCTCGATGCTAAGGATTGCACGCATAAATTCCAGAGGAAAGGTCAAACATTACAGTTTAATTATGAATATTATGTGGGGATTTTTTTCATATACATTCATATGGACCTAATAATATTAATATGCTATTTATATTTTAAAGTCAATTTATTTTTAATTTATTTTTTAAAAAATAAAATAAAATGTATATAATAAAAATAAAATGGACCTATTTTAAACCAGTTATTATTAATATAAATATACTATTTTGTCAAAAAAAAAGAGTATATAATAAAAATATATTTCTCTTCTATTTGTATATGTTGACATTGTTGAGGTATAATAATTTCTAGATTAGAATGAAAAAATCAAAGATATCCATATCTTTTTAAATTTTATGTTGATTTCTTTTAAAATATTAGAGGTATTCATTTGAGTTATAAAGTTTAGTAATTATTTTCAATGATAAAGTAAGTTCTTCAAAGAAAATATAAGAAAATTGTACTATATATTAATTGACATTATTAGCTATCTTTTGAAATCCAAAACTTTCAATACATGATTTGATGATTTTACAAGCTACTTATCAAAATATTTACTTGTAGATTATAAATAAAAATAGAAGTAAATGAAGAAAATATAAATCAATGGTTAAAATAGAAAAATCTATTTATAAAATAAGTCATATTCTTAATTGAAAATTGTATATAACTTATAATAAGGACACCTTAAATGTTGAATACAAAGGACTTTAATTTTCATTAATCTATACTTAATCAAAAAAATCTTTAATATTATACTTTTCTATTTGTCAATTATAAATTTAAAAACCAATTTATTTGAAAACTAATTTATGTTTCATTTAAAAATTAAAAGAATACAACTTAACTTAATATAAAATTTTTAAAGAAAGAACAATAAAATACCAATGTTCCTTTAATTTTTTTTGATAAACTTAATGTTTCTTAAATATGGTTAATAATATAGATAGATTTTATTGAAATCTAGATTCTAATTTTAAAACTTATTTATAACCTTAAAAAAATTAAAATACATTAATAAATATATTTTATAGTTCAAATATAGAAACATCTATGATCAAGATTTCAATTTTGATTTTATTAGAAAAAATATTTTTAAAAAATCACATAGATTTTAGTTAAAACTTAGAAAGATTTTATTGAAATAATAAAAAAATACATTTTAAATTAATTTTAGAAAGGTGGTGACTCATTTTAGTTCTTTTTAAAAATGGAATCAAGTTTAATTTTTAGAATATTTTGGACTTGCATATCAAAAACAAAAATAGAATGATAATTTTTTGAATTCTAAAATTAATTAATTTTAATTTTATTTTACAACTAAAATGATGTCCTATCTTACAAAGTAAAAGTAGTAAATAATACTTTTATATAAATATGTATAACATAAAATATAAAATTTAAATTATGATCATAGGGTACTCAAATTAAAGCTAAAATTATGGTTATTTTATTATTAATCTTAAATAATAACGTGTGATTTTAAAAATCATAATCCTAACACTATACTCTTATCCCAAGTGCTAACTTTAATACAAACCCTAGAGTTAAATATAATTCTAACAATGATGTAAACCCATATCCTAACCCTATTCCTACCCATATTGTTAAATACTAGATGTTAAAACTTGACCGCAAGTCTTAATGGCAATCCATAATCATAATTGCTAAATTAGAACCTTAATTACTAACCCTAATAAAAACCTTCCTATCCTTAACCATCATATCAAGAATTGTGTAAACCCATAGTCCACCCTTAATTTTATACAAAAACCTAAACCTATGATTAGTCATTTGTAGAAAGTACATCTGACATGCTACCTATTGAATTTATACTTTATTTGATATCGAATATTCAATTTGAAGTTTAGGTTATGGATTTTCTCTTTATATCTAGATTTGAACCTACTTAATATAAATTTTCTCTTGTATTTTTCTAACTTATATTCACTATCTTAAATCTTTTTAAAAATTTAAATGATAATAATATCTATAATTGTATTGAAAAGATTAAGACCAATTTTAGTGATTTAATGTAAAATTGCGTGAATAAAATATACATGATAAGATCTTTGGATGATAAAAGTGAACTAGATTTCATAAATATTAGAGATTTAAAAAAAATGTGTACTTACTCAACTCAAGGAAAAAATATAATAGAGTTGTCTAATTTTAAAATTTAAATATTACCAAGATTGTGGTTAAGTCTACATCTATATGGTTGAGTTCATGGCCACAAAGATGATCCTAGGAGGACATATTGCTTGATTTAGGTGGATATGAACTATACGGGTTAATGTATGAATACACATGTAATTAATTGAATAATATCCAACTATTTATAATACTTATGTTGATAAGTTGGGGCTAAATATGTCTAATTCATGTGTGTGTTGGGAGAGGAAAAGGATACATAAATGAGCCAAACTCAACAACATTTTCATATGTATACTTATATAGATCATCTTCCAAAATGAGAATAAGAGTACCCAAGAATTTGCATGGCTATGCAAATTTTAGCTTATTAGTATAAGTTTCTCTCAAATCTTCATGACATTTTTTTCAATCTAAACTAAAATTGTTACAAATGTCTTTAGAAATAATATCCAAATGAGATCTAAACATGTGTTGGGTTAATATTACAATTCAATTTAAGTCACGCATTCTCAAAGTTTCATTATTTTTTCATTTTGATTATTTGAAATTCATGTTGGAATTATAGATGGAGTAACTAAGAGGGGGGGTGAATTAGTTACCACAAAAAAAAATCCACAGATCCCTTAGATGTCAACAAGTTACTTGCTACTGTCACTCAATAAACATCCACAAAAATGTTGTAACTCGGTAGATTAACTTGTTACTAATCTTTAAGCATTCACAATTATTAACATGCATATAAAAGTAAATAACAGGAACACCAGAGACACTAGATTTAACGTGGAAATCCAATATGGGAAAAATCACCAAGTAACTAGCTACCAATTTTCACTCTTCTAAAGTGAACCTTGTTAGGAGCCAACCCTGTTAAAGGTTACAAACCACATTGTTAGGTGTGACCTTATTAGAGGATTTAATCACCTTGTTAAGAGTGGCCTTCCTAGAGGTCTTTTAGAACAATTCAACTGAACTGTCACCTTGTTAGAGAATTTAGAAAATGGCTGCTAAACCAACTTTGTTAAGAGATTTTAGAATCATTGCTACAATGGTTAGAAAGTAACAATGAATTGACTTGAATAAGATGCAACTAAATTTGCTGATTATAGATCTCTATTCTGCACCATTAGATCCTCCTTGATCAAATATAGCTTTGTTGCTCCTCAATGATATCTGATCATCCTTCAAAATTCACTCTCACAATAATCAGTCCTTCACATTCATATCACATCAAATCCATCACCATCACACTTAGAATTCACAATTTGACCTCTTATATATACCATTCAGATTATCAAGTCAGCACATTCACAAGTTACATTTACCAATAAACCATACATCAGTCGGCTACAAATATTCCATTAAACAAATAAACGTTATTTCCCAAAACAATGAAATCCTTCATTGGCCAACTCTGCTTGGTAAAAACTGCTCTAGAAATAATTTCTTGAGTTAACCATCACAACTCGGTTAACACTGCAAATTTTGCAAAATCCTTTGGCTGCCAAGTTAACTTGGTAAGAACTGTGTTTCCTTCACTAACCATGAGATCTTGGTAAGAACTATTCTCTGCCATATTTTCCTTTGATGATCAAGTAAGCTTGGTAGACATTGAACTTCCTTGCTAACCTTGAAAGCTTGGTAACAACTGTCTGCACAAGGTAAAGTTTGAGAATGGTTGGTAGACACTGTAAACCTTCTTTGCTAACCTTTTGAGCTTGATAGACTCTATCTTTTGCCTTGCTGACCAACTAAGCTCGGTAGGCTTTGACTAATAACTGATATGACATTTGTGTAACATCAAAGACAACACACAATTGAAAAATTGTATCCAACAATCTCTCTCTTTGGCATTGATGGCAATACAACATGTCATAGTAGAATAAAATTTCAAAATAAGTCTTTTCTGACATAATGCTTCTCCCTCTTACATTTCACTCCACAAAACTCCTCAAATAAAGTAATCTCCCTCTTTCATAGTAATCTGTCCCTCTTGCACACACTCTCTTTTTCTTGCAAATTTTAGAAAGATATGATAGTAAACTCTCCCTCTTTGACAACACATGCCAAAGACGACACAACTCAAATGAAATTCAATGTACCTCAAGTACTGATTCATATGCAATGTCTTCATTACTTTGCTGCATCAACTGATAGATCTTCAATTCTATTCCTATTGATGCATCACTAAAATTATATTTTAGTGAGCTTCAGATAGGAGAATGACCCCTAACTTGCCTCTTAGATACAAGAATGCATCCTTAGGTAAAGGCTTTGTGAATATGTCAATAATTTGTTCCTTTGTATGGACATATAACAATCTGATCTCCTTATCCTGCACTAATTCTCTGACAAAGTGATACTTTACAGAAATATGCATGGTTTTTGAATGCATCACTGGATTCTTGGATATGTTAATTGCACTTTTATTGTCACAAAACATAACAATAGGTTCTTTTATTTCTTCCTTCATACCTTCCAATAAATGTTTAAACCAAACAATGTGTGAATATTTTACTATTGTTGCAACATATTCTACCTCTGCTGTGGATTGTGATGTACAATTTTTCTTTTTACCTGTCCAAGAAACCAACCTCTTTCCAAGAAAGAAAGTTCCTCCACTTGTACTCTTTATGTCATCAATGTTTCCTACCCAATCTGCATCAGTAAACACTTTTAAATCTAGATTTCCTCCAAGTTTATACCATAATCCATAATCTTCAGTTCCTTTCAAATATTTTATGATCCTTTTGATTGCCATCATGTGATTTTCTTTTGGTTTTCCTGAAAATCTTGCTACAATACCAACTGCAAGGGCAATGTCTGGTCTTGTATGCACTACATATTGCAACTTTCCAATCATAGATCTATACAATGTCTGATCCACTTTCTTTGATTCATCATCCTTGGTAAGTTTCAATCTAGTACACATAGGAGTCCCAATTGGTTTGTAGTCTTCCATACCAAACTTTTTTAGTATCTCCTTGATGTATTTAGATTGAATGATGTAGATGCCATTTTTATTCTATTGAATTTGAAGACCAACAAAGAATTTGATCTCACCAAACATTAACATTTCAAATTCCTTGTTCATTTATTCTAATAATTCTTTGCAAAGATCATCATTTCTTGTGAACAAAGTATCATCTACAAATATTTTTTCCAAAACAATCTTATTATCTAGTCCTTCCTTGATATACAAGCTACTATTATCATTAATTCTTTGAAAACCAATCTGAATAAGATAGTTATGCAGTCTTTCATACCATGCTCTAGGGGCTTGCTTTAGACCATACAATGCTTTATGTAATTTTTAAACCATGTCCTTCTTGTTTGGATCAACAAAACCTTCAGGTTGTTCAATGTAAACATCTCCATCCAGTATACCATTGAGAAATGTTGACTTGACATCCATCTGATAAACTTTGAATCCTTTGTATGCAACATATGCAAGTAAGGTTCTAACACCTTCCAATCTTGCAATAGGGGCAAAAGTCTCTCCATAGTCTACACCTTCTTCTTGAGAGTATCCTTTGCATACTAGTCTAGCTTTGTTCCTTGACACCTTACCATCTTCATTTAACTTATTTCTGAATACCTAATTAGTTCCAATCACATTTTTGTCTTTAGGCCTAGGTAAAAGAGTCCATGTTTTGTTTTTCTCTATTTTCTCTATCTCTTCATTCATAGCTTCAATCCAACTTTCATTTTCTAATGCATCTTTGACATTTCTAGTTTCAAAATTAGCAAGTAAACAAGTGCCTTTCAACTTACTTCTTGTCATAGTCCCTTTAGATTTATCTCCAATGATCTGATCTGGTGCATGATGCCTTCTAACATACTTAGCTAATATAGTTTCCTTTCCTTTTGAACACTTTTCATTTTCATCCTTTTTCACTTCAACTTCAGGTTCTAACTAACTTGTCTGCAACTTGGGTCCTTCAGACTAGGTAGGCATTGGCTCATTAGCATCAGAATGTGACTTAGTTTCTTGTGGCTTGTTTTGAAATTCCTACAACTTGGTTATTGAATACTTGGTAGTAGAAGATTCCTTTTTGATAGGTGTATCTTGCACTATATCAGGTTCAATGAAAACAAATCTCCTATAGTCTTCTGGTTCCATTTTTCTTTCTTCTTTAGTTCTTTCTACAAACTCATCAACTTTCACATGTGCACTTTCTATGACTTTGTGAGTAGACAAATTCAAACATCTATATGCTTTACTCTTGCAAGAATATCCCAAAAATATTCCTTCATCACCCTTCCAATCAAATTTACCTTTTCTAGATTCTTTCAAAATGTAACATTTGCTTCCAAATACTTTTAGTTAACTTACATTGGGTTTGTAGCCATACCATAACTCATAGGGGGTTTTGAATGAGTCCCTCTTCAGCTATACTCGATTCAAGGTATGAACTACAGTGTTGATAGCTTCCTTCTAGTATTTGATAGCAATGCTCTTTTCAATCATTAAGGTTCTTGCATAGTCCATGATAGATCTATTCATTCTTTCAACTATTCCATTTTGTTCAAGAGTTCCAGGTGTTGAAACCTGCCTTTTGATTCCCCTTTCAATACAAAAGTTATTGAACTCATGTGAAATGAATTCACCACCTCTGTCTAACCTCAAGAATTTTAGCCTTTTTCCTATTTCCTTCTCTACTCTGGCCAAATACCCTTTGAACTTCTCAAATGCTTCTAATTTCTCTCTTAGGTACATGATAGTCATCATTCTTGAGTGATCATAAACAAAAAGAATGAAGAACTTTTCACCAGTATAACTTTCAATTCCAGTAGTTCCACACAAATTAGTTTGCACAATTTCTAAAACTTCTTTAGATTGATAGTTTTTACTTTTAAAGCTAGTCTTTCCCATCTTGCCAATTTGACAATTCTTGCATAGACCAACCTCAGGTTTCTTTATGTTAGGAATGTCTCTTACTTTTTTGAATTTACTTATTTTCAACAAGTTATCAAAATTCACATGACACAACCTCCTATGCCATAACCAACTTTCTTCAAATTGAGAAATAAAGCATGAACATTCACCAAGTTCTAGATAAAACAAGTTACCTTTTGTTTGAGTGCTTGATCCAATCAGCTTTCTTTTACCATCTAGCAGTCTTTCTTTTCCATGCATGAATTCCACTTTGAATCCATTATTGAGTAGTTGTGCCACACTTAACAGATTGTGTTTTAGTCTTTCATTATCACATACAAGTTCTTTGGTTAGTGAGATTCTTCCTTTTCCTTTTATGCAACAAGGTTCATTATTACCAAACCTAACACTACCACCATCGTAGTCTTCAAAATGTTCAGACTTAGTTTTATCACCAATCATGTGATGAGAACAACCACTATCTATAATCCATGTATCATTTTTTCTCACATGAGAAATAAGCACCATTTCCTCATCATTGTCAAACTCATCTTTTACAGCAATGTAAACAATTTCATATTCTTCTTCATCATCAGAATCATTAGAATCTTTAGCCATGAAACATGTTTTCTTACCTTTGTCCTTGAATGATTTGAAGTCTTTCTTGCCATTGCACTTGTGACCTTTCTTCTCATCCTTGTATGCTTATTTAGTCACCTAGCAGCAATATGTCCAATTTCTTCACATGAAAAATAGATTAGAGGAACCTTACCTTCATATTTCCCTTTGTCTCTTGAATATTTCCTTCCTAGTAGAGATTCAACCACCTCAAGATCACTGTCTGAACTCTGTTCTGATTCTTCTTCACCATCTGATTGATGATGCTTTATCTTTTTGCCTTTCTCCTTGAGTGAAAGCTTAACCTCAACTGTTGATTCAATGTTCTTGGCAGCTGGAACATCATTATCATAGTTATCTAGCTCGAATGTAGTCAATCTTCCAACTATGGCCGCTAAATTTATCTTATGATTTGTTTCACATCTCCTTTCTTGAATTGTAGAAAATTTGATTGCATAGATGGGAAGTAGTGTTCTAAGAACTTTACTTATAACTATTTCCTCCTTGATATCTCCTCCAGATACTTTGATTGCACTAACACTTTCTTTAACTCTTTCAACATATTTTGCAATGTTTTCATCTTCTCTCATCCTCATTTGATCAAATTGACCTCTCAAACTTTTTGCTTTAGCTTTTCTCACATTATCATCACCTCCATAGATCTCTTTCAGCTTGTTCCACATTTCAAAAGTAGTTTTGCAATCCTTGATATCATCAAATTCTTCATAACTTAGGGTAGATGCAATATCTATCATCATGTTGTTGTGAGTCTTCTTTTTAGCAATATCATTGACATATAATGTGCCAATAGGTTTTGCATATTTTTCATCAAGGTACTTCAGACCTATATCACCAATAGAAGAAAGATGATGTCTCATCAATCCCTACCATTTTGAGAAGTTGTCCCTATTAGTCTTGAAATTTCCCTCTTGTAAGACATCCTAATCTTTAGCTTAGATCCTTGAAATCTTTCTTGCAAGCACCAAAAACTCTAATACCAATTGTTGGAATTATAGATGGAGTAACTGGGGGGGTGAATCAGTTACCAAAAAAACAAATCCATAGATCCCTTAGATGTCAACAAGTTACTTACTACTATCACTTGGTAAACATTCACAAAAATTTTGTAACTCGGTAGATTAACTTGTTACTGATCTTTAAACATTCACAATTATTAACATGCATATAAAAGTAAATAACATGAACACAACGGACACTAGATTTAACATGGAAATCCAATATGAGAAAAACCTACCAATTTTCACTCTTATGAAGTGAGCCCTGTTAGGAGCCAACCTTATTAAAGGTTACAAAACACACTATTAGGTGTGACCCTATTAGAGGATTTAATCACCTTGTTAAGAGTGGCCTTGCTAGAAGTCTTTTAGAACAATTCAACTAAACTATCACCTTGTTAGAGGATTTACAAAATGGCTACTAAGCTAACTCTGTTAAGAGATTTTGGAATCACTGCTACAATGGTTATAAAGTAACAATGAATTGACCTGAATAAGATGCAACTAAATTTGCTAATTATAGATTTCTATTTTGCACCATTAGATCCTCCTCAATCAAATATAGCTTTGCTACTCCTTAATGATCTTTGATCATCCATCAAAATTTGATCTCTCAGTAATCAGTCCTCCTTCACATTCATATCACATCAAATCCATCACCCTCACAATTAGAATAAGCAACTTGACCTCTTATATATACCATTTAGATTATCAAGTCGACACATTCACAAGTTACGTTTACCAATAAACCATACATCAGTTGGCTACAAATATTCCATTAAACAAATAAACTTTATTTTCCAAAACAATAAAATCCTTCATTGGCTTACCCTGCTCTGTAAACACTGCTCCAAAAATAATTTCCTAAGTTAACCATCACAACTCGGTTAACACTGCAAATTCTATGAAATCCTTTGGCTGCCAAGTTAACTCGATAAGAACTGCATTTCCTTTGCTAACCATGAGAGCTCGGTAAGAACTGTTCTCTGCCATATTTTCCTTTGATGACCAAGTAAGCTCGGTAGACACTGAACTTCCTTGCTAACCTTGAAAGCTCGATAATAATTGTCTGCACAAGGTAAAGTTTGAGAACACTCAGTAGACACTGTAAACCTTCTTTGCTAACCTTCTGAGCTCGGTAGACTCTTCCTTTTGCCTTGCTGACCAATTGAGCTCTGTAGGCTCTAACTGATAACTGATATGACATTTTTGTAACATCAAAGACAACACACAATTGAACAATTATATCCAACAATTCAAACTATTATATTTGATGTCATGTTGAAGTCTATTCTTTAATCAAACCCATATTATTAATTATGTCACATTTTTAGCCTTATCAAATATATCAATCCTATCATCTTATGGTTGCACGTACAAAAATATGCAACTGCTAGTTTTAACAAATATTGAAATGAAAATATGATAAGAAAAGTTGATTGTCATTATACTTAATCTTAATTTGTGTCTCATAACTAGAGGAAATTATTGGTATGGTAATCTTCATAGAAATAGAAATTTCTATGTTAAAAACCATCACAGTAAACTTCCAAAATGAAAAAGTTTCTAAGAATAAACAAACTTTTTATAGAATGATTTTGTGCATCCCTAAGAAATATTCATTATAACCAATGATATTGAATCTTGATAAATTTTTTTTATAAAAAATATAAAAATAAAAAACTATAAATTTTAACTTTAGTAAAAGGATGTTTATTTTGAAAATAAAAATAATATTTTTTTATGAGTGGTGGAGAATCATTAATTGATAGACAAGTCAATAATAGTATTGCCCATTAATAAGAGAGAAAGAGGATATGTGTGAGAAGTTGTCACTTTATATGAAGAAACAATAAACATTTGAAAATTAATGTAGTAAATCTGCATTTGTTGATAGACAAGAGTATAAACATCCAACAAAACATATTTGGACACATAATTGATTTTTTGAAGATTCCATTTATTTTAAATTGAAGACCAAATAATATTATGTGCTTATGGATTGTGCAAGTGTCTCTTGAGAAATTTTTAATTTAAGGTGACTGTAATGGTTGATATTTAAGTCAATAGACTATTGTGGGAGCTTTTCTTTCCCAAAGCATTATTTTAATAAGATCACTCTAGTTTTTGGATTTTTTGATGATGTGAAAAAGTTATTTAAAAAAAATTCTAAAAATTAAAATCTCCTTTTACCATTTTGAGGCTTGTGAGAAAGTTTCTAATTTATTGTTTAATATATATTATTTATTAGAAATAAAAAGGTGCTTTATTGTATTTAGTTTTTCCAAGAATATATATTTATATAGATAGTATTCATATGTGAATATTTTACAAATCAATGGCTGAAAGTAGAAAGGAGAGGATCTAAATGATCTCTACCATCAATATGTTGGAGTCATAAATGTTGGCATATAGTGTAAAGTAAAACTAAAAAAAGTTTGAAGTTGAATTCAATTTAATGTGTAGCGTCCAACAAGAGTAATGATTTGAATATATTAGTTTTATAATAATAATAGTTGAAAGAACAATGATATTGAATAGAGTATTAAAGATGAAAAAATATTTTATAATAATAGTTTGCACCTTATGATTATATTAGTTTTGTACCTTTTTATTACTTTATTATTATTAAAATATTTATTATTTAAGTATATATATTTTAAATACATAGATATAATTATATATTTAATTTATACAAATTTTAAATTATATTTAAGTTGATAGATTTAGTGTGTATCTTTTAGCATTTGTAAGAATTTCTATTTCTATTTTTTAAGAACTTCTAAGAATTAAAACTTCTTTTTAGCATTGTGATTCTTATGACAAGTTCTATCGGCTAATTGTTGTATGTACATAAACAAGCAACTGCTAGTTTAGATGTTCTTGGGACATCATATGAGAAGAATATAACTAGCAATGGAGATTTGATAAGACTGGTCACCCTTAAACATCACACAACTAAGGAAGAAATTAAGCTTCTAAAAATAAATCTACTTTGACTATTTAACACTTTTAGATTAGGAATCAAGACTTAGCATGTGATTTGAAGTCATAACACTCATATAATATTTGGGAGAATGTGTTTAGGAGCTCATTTTAAGGCCTGCTCAAATAAATTTCTTTAGTGCTACGAATTTTGGTGGTTGAAGTTTGTTAATCCACTAGTTTTAAAGATACATATTTTCATGTGTGACTACAATGGTGAGCTTATTGTACCAATACAAAGGAAGTAGATGAAGGTGGAAGGATACCTTGTAAAAGGCAATAAATATATATTTCTTCTTATAGATTTTTAATTACCTCATGGTATATGTTATTTCATGCTAGTTGTTACAACAAACATTTGGATTTGGAGATTTTAATTTGTAAAAGTTAGAGCCTTAGTCTGTGATGTTTAAGTTGTTCAAACAAGATTGATATGATGGAACTCATTATTCATATGTGCCACTATGGGAAAATTTTTATAGTGGTCAAGGCTACCCCTACCAACGAATGATGTCACAATATGAACTTTAATGTATTATCATAATATACATTGATACTCTTGGCACTTTAACAAAAGAAAAAGATAAGAAAACCTATAATTTCCAAATCATATGGTGTGATTTGAAGTCACAACAGTCATGTGATATTTGGGAGAATGTGTTTATGGGATCATTTCAAGGCATTATCAAATACAATTGTTTAGTGCTAATAATTTTGGTGGTTGAAGTTTGTTAATCCATCAGTTTTAAAGATACATATTTTCATGAGTCACTACAATAGTGAGCTTATTGTATCAATATAAAGGAAGTAGATGAAGGTGGAAAAATACCTTGGAAAATATAATAAATAGACATTTCTTCTTATAGATTTTTAATCACCTCATGCTATAAGTTGTTTCACATTAGTTGTTGCAACAAACATTGTGGATTTGGAGATTTTATTTTGTAAAAGTTATAGTTAGTTGCCAAAAGCATAGATAACTTCCATACTCTGACTTGAGAAGTTAGTTATGAAAATAGGACCTATAAATACATGTTCATGTAATGAAAAAGGGCAAGGGAGGGCGGATTTTTAGTAAGGGGAAACTATGGAGTTTTTTTTTCAAAAATTTGGATCTATTATATACACAAAGTATTTTTGAATAGGTATATTTCTAGAAAGATAATGAAGAATACATTCAGTCATATGCCTTAAATGTATTGATGATTGTTATTAGGCATTTTTTGAATGTCAAGTTGGTGATCTCTTTATGTAATGGTGAAATACATTTTTTCTTCTATCTATGCAATTTATATGATCAAAGGCATTTATTTCCTAGTATCTTGAGTTGAATGTACTAGGATAGTGTATCTTTTCGTATGTCAAGGTGTGCTATCTATTTGTTATAGTCTTTGCATTTTGTGCTAAATATAACCTTTGTAATCATTTTCATATTCTGAGATCCTATAAATCCCAATATCAACAAAATAAATTGCACTAATAGACATACACATACAAAATTTGGTATTCGTATTTCTACGAGTGAGATTTCTTCTATTAATCTTGCTTAGTCTTATTTTATCTCCTTTTCGTAATATTACGTTCAAAAGTACTCAAAAATCCTAAATTCCCATACCATATGAGGGAGCTCTGCCCCTCTCAAATTTAGAGAAATGTTCAATTGAATAGTGATCCTATTGCAATCTATCCAACTATTGAAACAATTATCACTATTCACAAGGAAAAAAGATCAAATTTAGAGATAATTACATAGTAAAAAATATATTTACTAGCATATTTTTGGCACCTCTACTAATGAGAACAAAACTTTCATTATACATTACTCCTCTAAAATCTCAAATTACTTTTATTGGAATGAAGGTTGGTAACTGGGTAAAAGAACAAAGATGTGTCACCTTTCAGGCTAACTTATTAGAATGATTAAATTCAAGTATTTATATCTAAAAATCAATTTTGTCCAAACATATAGTCTAGATAAATTCATTCTAGCTAAGTTATATATGGTCTCACACTTTTCCAATTGGAAATGTCCAATAAATGCATGTTTTATTCTAGTTTGTACCCAATTACTAAAGAAATAAATTTATTTCAGAAAAGTAGTGTTTCAATAACTCTTACTATTTTTTATGATTTTTTTTAATAACATATAAACACCATTTTATAGAGATCAAAGTTAAGAATATTCTCATATAGAGTTTATAGTGTTTTAATTAGATGTAGTATATTGCAATTAAAAAATTCTACAAACACATTTTATAACACTAAAAAAGATGTCAATTTTGAAAAAGAAAAAAATATTAAATCATATAAAAAAATTAAAAATTATATGATGTTCTAAAGGAGAGAGGCCTCTTCAAGAATGTATAATTTTTCTTTTGGTTAGAATAGTTTTATTTTGAAAATAATGGTGGGAGATGAAAACTATTGATTTCAGGAGAGTTGAAATTTGAATCATTATAAAAGATAAAATATAGGTCTAAAAGAAATTTTTATTTTTAACTGGTCTAGCTATATATGTTGTCTATAACATAGTCTTAGATCAAAGGGAAATAATTTTATTGTCTTAGATCAAAGGGAAATAATTTTATTTCCATATAGTTTTGTGGTGGGAACTAGACTCCTAATTTTTAGCATATTTCAACAACTAAAAAATTGTCTATAAAAAATAGGAAAATATATCAATTCCTATTTGAAATAATTATTAAAAATTATAATCCTAAGATTCAACCATTTCTATACATTTCATTAGTTTACTTCATTTTCAAATTCAAAATAATAATACTAGTTTTATATCATTAAAGGTGAACAATTATACTTTTGTTAGCCTTTTCCTTTACAAAAGGGTGACATAGGATTGTGCTTTTACCCAACTTTGGTGACTCTATTTGAAGGTTTGAATTTAAAATAATAATTTTCTACAAAGGAAAAGTAGAAAGTGATAGTGGTAGTGACATCAATGATACATATTTTTTATATCAAAAGAATTAGGATACATGTTTATTTCTTGTAGAATTTTTATGGTGTCATATGACTTGATCTAGGAAATATTTATCCATCCACACTTAAAGCTCTCTAAAAGATTGATGAAGAGGATGGAAAAGATAATCAAAATTTTCTCTCACAAACAAGAATATATGTCAGAAAGAAGTTCCATATGAAAATATAATGAAGACTTTATTTATAAGTATGATTTAAATGAATCAAGGTTAGATAATGGTGATCAAGAAAGTATTCCAACACTTGCACCTTGTTGGTTCCTCAAATTTTTGGTTGGAAAACCTATGAGCCTTGCTTGCTCAATGTTGGGTAATCTAACACAATTTGGCCAATTACTAGGATTGATACTTACTGATCAAATCCTCTCCACTTCAAGATCTTCTAAACTAGGTGGTATACCTAATGGAACTATTTTATATGGCTTATGCATATTTTATTACTTGATACTCCTGAGATGTAAAGTTATTCTCAATGAGAAATCACAACTATGGAACTGAATGCTTTTTGGATTCTTAAAAGGATAAATTAAATGTAAATGTATGATGAAAATGATATCAATAACCTAATGTGATGGTGGTAATTAGATATAGAACCTTACCAATTATAATTATTTATCATCTTAACAATGGCTAGACCGATCCTTTGCCTTTGAGTAAATAGAGTCTATCCCTAAATCAAAGTATCATTAAACCCTTGAAGGAAATCTATACACCATCAGTTATTAAAAATAGAACTTGTGGAATATGGACCTTAGTCTAAGAGAATTTAACCCTAGTGATGGAGACCAATTAGACAAACATTACATAGCATGCAACATTTGATGACCAAAGATACATATAAAATAAAATCCATCAATAATAACATAGATTCATGAGGACAATAGTGAGAATGAGTTATTGAACATCCAAATATTTGAATAGCGTATGAAATAAGGAACAACAACAAGATAGTGAAGATTGCATGAATCTTGAAATTGCATCAACCATTAAAGTTCAAACAACTTTTAATATTGAATGTAAGGTGAAATATATCCAAAATATCAAACTGTATCATGGATAAATTGTATGCATCTTATAACTTGTAACTTATATCAAAATAAGATCCTAGTACCCTTTCTTATACAAAATGAAAGGGTACAACAGAGCTTTAGATCTCTTCGTTATGTGACTATTCATAACTAATTAATTACTTATGCATATGTAAACTAAAAAGTTACTTTAAAAAAAGGCTTCATGTCATTCATTCTCCAACAACAACCTCTTTTTCTTCATTTTTTGCTCTTTTTGTTGGCACCGGTTTAGGTACTTCCATTTAGTCATTGATCTGTTTGGAGATTTTTGCATGAATGGGCCATGTGAATCTCGAAACCTTAGGAATGAACTTTGGCATGTCTTGCCACTTTTTCCCTGTAGTAACTCAAAAATCAATTTGAAATTTTAAATAATGCTCTCTAAAGTAATGACCTTATCTAGTAGGGTATGAAAAATATTTATTTGGAAGCTTTTATTTTCCTTGAAGCAACTCATGTCCCTTTGTGGAAATTTCATCGCCCACCCTTTCATTCTTCCACTCTCTTGGTCTTTCTTATATCATCTTTCAAAGCCGATGTAACACAATGCTTAATAGAGGAAATGAGTAGTACATTTTGTTAAATTTTCTATTCTTCTTTCTCCATATAGGCCATGTTCTTTGGTATATCTTCCAACGCATCAATTATATCTTTAATTAGCTAAGGAGCATTTGGATCCCTCTTGGTTATTTCATATAGTCAACCTAATTCCTACCGAGAAGGCTTCCATTTCCTTTCCAACTCCATCAAAATAGTCTTGTTGTCCTTGAATAAATCAAACATGTTATTTAGACATTGAAAACCTTCATACACTTTACTACACTTTCTTATAATCATTTTGATCATGAATGTTAAGATATCCTCAAGGTTCTTACAAGTGCATTCTTTATGCATGTCCTCATCTTTGATTTCTTTAGTTTGTTTTTGCTTGACCTCAATGATAGGCATTGTAGGCCGATGAACAACAATGGCTCTAGGTGTTGAAAGGGATTTCATGCTATTAATATGACTCTCCAACCTCCTTGATTTTGTATGCATTTTATTAATAATTTTATTCATGTCCATTTCTCTTATATGTAATTCCTTAGTTCTCTCCTTCATATGCTTCATTTGAGCCCTATTGAACATGGTTATGTGCATCAATGCATTTGGAAAAACTAAGGAGTTAGTGTTATTTATGGTTTAGACTACTATAATTCCCTATGTCCTAGAAATGTTAATTTAATTAGGCTTGTCACCTTTGAAAGTGACATCGATAGCCAATGTCTCTATTTTTGGATCAAATCTTGATCCTTCTATTTTCTCCAAAGTTTCAATTTTGGTGGAAAAAGTTGCATCATCTTGTTTCCTCACTTGATCTAATATGTAGAACTCCTTAATTGTTAGGCCAAGCATAATGAAAATATCACTCTTGCACACAATCTCTTTGGCTTCTTCCTTAGTACAATGTATATCATCAAGATGCAACTCATCAATCATCTATTGGATTACAACTGCATGTTGATATTTGTCAACCTCTTCCAACCTTTTCTTTTTCCTTTCATCAAAGTCCTTCATTCTATACTTGATCCAGAAGTATTTAAACTCATGTGTTTTGGTGAAGTCCTCCTACTTAATGAACCACTGAGAAATTTCCTCCCTTTCATCCTTAGTGTCAATTGGTTCATCATTTTCCATTGTTAATGTATGACAGGCATGTATTTCTTCCTTAAAAAGTAGTGTAGGATATCATTCTTTAACTATAGTACCTTCCTTCATACTTTATTGTATGTGGGAAACCTCCTCTAACCCCTCTTCCTCATCTAAATCCTCATAAGTAACCAATGGCATGTTACTCTCTTCAAACACACTAGTCTTGGGTTTTGAAGCTAATATTGGAATTATGATATATTTTTCATTAGTGCAAACACTTATTTGATTCTAAATGCTTACCAAGCTCATCAATTAGTCTACAGTATATACCAAGAATTTAGTGGCTACCTTATAAGTTCAACAGGTAAATAGAACTTCTTACCAAGCATTCCAAAGGATACCGAGTGAATGGGCAGTTTAGCAGTGTTCACCGAGCAAAGGAAGGTAAATGAAGAACTTAGTGTTTACCGAGCAAAGGAAGGTAAATGAAGAACTCAGTGTTCACTGAGAAAAGGAAGGTAAATGAAGAACTCAGTGTTCACTGAGCAAAGCAAGATAAATGAAGAACTTAGTGTTCACCGAGCACAGGAAGGTAAATGAAGGACTTAATGTTCACTGAGCACAGCAAGGTAAACAAAGAAGTTAGCTTTTACCGAGTGACACTATATCTATCGAGTCACCAATGGTTATCGAGTTCCAAGTAGTATTGTGTGGCTAGTATGAACCGAGCCTCTACTTCTATCAAGTGCATGACAATGCCGAGTAATCTAGTGGATGTCGAGTATCAGAAGGTCACCGAGTTAGCTTGAGGAACCCAAGTTTCCTACTATCTGGCTGACTCAGTAATGTTTTGTTCACTTGTGTTTTGGTCGACCTTGTAGTTGTAAATATTGAAATGGTATATATGTAATGTATGATATCATTTGTAACATGATATGGTGTATAAAAAAAAGGAGGTAATTTTGCATATGAAGAAGGTATTGATATATTTTGAGAAAAGTAAAAGTGAATCAGCAACAGAATAAAAGGGAATACAACAAGGTCAACATAGGAGCAGAAAAGTTATACCTATCACATCATGTGATCAATGCAACAAGGATCTTATCAACAAATAATTGTAATCAGATCCACCACTTCATCCTAACAGTTGAATCAGTTTATAAATCCTTTAATCGGGTGGACCTAACAGTCTTTTTGTAAATCTCCTAACAGAGTGCATACTTCACTATATGTTTGTAAATCCTCTAACAAGGTGGATCTAGTAGTCCTACTTGCTCCTAATAGGGTAGATTACCAAAAGCGATCATTGTAAGCCTTAACAGGCCAACTTTATACTGCAGTATTGAAGTTTTGTGGGTATTATCCCCACCCTAGTTTTACTTTCTATTTGGAAGGTTTCTGGGTCACCAAATCTCTGCGTACATGTGCAATAAATGTTTTTTCCTTTAGTTATGCAATAGAATAGATGAATGAATGATGAATGGGTAAAATGCAAAATTTTTTAAAAGTTTTATAAGTTACTGATTCGCCCCTCCCCTCTCAGTAACCTACCTTATCTTGAATATTTCCAACAATTGGTATCAAAGCTTTGTGGCTCTCAGGATAAAGTTTGATAGATTGAGCAAAGATCAAGGACAATGGAGATATTCAGACTTGACAAATCTATTGAAAATGAAAAGCTAGATCTGGAAATGGCCATGGCTCAACTCAAAGAAGCAAAGAAGCATCTTTCTCAGTCTCTACAAAGAAGGAAGGAACTTGCAAGACAAATGAATGATCATCAATATGTTGAAGAAAATATTAAAGACCTTTTACCATCAAGCAGTTCAAATGAAGCTAATGAAGCAATCAAGGAACTCCCAGCTAAAAATGGTTCTCTACAGGAAGAAGTAAGGAAGCTTAAAAGAGAACAAGAAATCCAATCCATCAGACTATGTGAAGTTTTGGAATAGAGAAACAAGGCAAATGAAGACCTAGAGGTAAGAAATAATAAATCCCTTCAGCATGAAAATCTTGTAGGTCAACTATCTAATGCAAATGAAGAAATTATGAATCTAAGATCTGAGAATGGAATTTTGAGAAATGATTTAATTACTGAAAGACAAATAAATGCAAGCTTACAAAGTGATCTAAGATATGAAAGACAAATCAATGAAAGATTGGAAAATGACTTGCTCACTGAAAGGAAAGTCAATAAGAGAATGATGAAATCTCAGGTAGACATGACTCAATTAAATTAGCAAAGTGAGCAAAACTTTCATAAACAAAAAGGTAAAGCTGGTCTTGGATATAAGGAAGAAGATGAATCCTCTAGACAAGGTGACCAATGGAATCAAAGATCCACTTGCAATCACTGTGGAAAGATAGGTCATACATCAAACAAATGTTGGAGTAATGGATAGGAAAAATTCAATGGTAAATGCTTCAACTGCAATCAACATGGTCACAAAGCTAATGAATGCAAAGAAAAACCAAAATTTGAAGGCAAATGTCACAAATGCAAGAAACATGGTCACAAGGCATTCCAATGCAGATCCAAATCATTCAATCCAACTGAACAACTTGTCAAAGCAATCTTTGGATGGGACTACAATACTTGGTGTAGATGTCATTATTGTGGAGAATATGGACATGTTGGCAAAGACTATTCAAGACATCATTTAAGGAAAAGAGACACAATAGTAAGATGCTATACATGTAGAGAACTTGGTCATATAGCCAAGAATTGCATGAATACTAAAAGAATTGAAGATGAAAAGAAAGCTAAAGTTGACAACATTCGAAAGAAGATGAGACAACAATGGATTCCTAAATCTACTGAGCAAGACAGTTCAAATGATGGTTATGTCACTCAAGAAATGGGTGACTCCACCATTTCCGATTAAATTTAAGAAATATCAAGAACTGCATCATCAAGCCATATCTTAAGCAGTTCCAGAATGAAAAACTACAAATGATCAAATCAGTATTTCAGGTTCAAGAACCAAAGGAAAGTTATCATTCACCATGTTGCATTTACTGAGCAAGGTTTGTTAAAGACTTTACTGAGCTAGGTCAGGAGTATCAAAGATTTTGTTTGATCACCGAGTTGCAAAGCTTTATTGAGTAGAGCGACGATAGACTAGCAAGCACTATGTCATCTCATCTACCTTTGTACCAAGCATTAATGACAATATTTCCATCAAAAGGGAAAAATTAGATTTCATTTTTCACTGCGACTTAAGAATACTCAGAGCTAAAATATTTTTAGTGAATCCTAAGCAAATTCCAAATGATTTGAAGTGAATTTCCTGTGAAGAATTTGTTCAATATTTTGTTATATTTATCGAGCAGCAATGGCATCCACAAGCACCAACAGAAGCAAGGCAAAAAGAGGTTCAAAGATGTTAATAAAGGGTACAGAATGGAAAGTGCCCAATTTCAAGATTGTTTCAGCCATTGCTGAATCACTCGACCCAACTAGAGCTCAATCACAAATACCCCCCAAAGTACTTCTTATCAATGATATTCGTACTCATTTCAAATGTTCTATTCAAGAAATTAGAAACCTAGAAATGGACAGTGCCCTAGGTGAAATTTGTGTAGATGGCTCTCTAAAAATTGGGTTCAAGCATCTTGAAACCAAAGGCTTGACACATATCTCACATATGCCTAGAAACTTCCAAAACAAATGGATTAGGTATATCCTAAGTCAAGTACATAATGGACAATTTTGGTTAGAGTAGCCAGTGCTAATCACTAAGAAAATGATTCACAAAATCATGGGTTACAAAGGAAAACCCTAGCCGAATGGGACAGTAGAGGTTTAAAGGTAAACACTGTATCTAATGTCGAACTAAGATTCGAAATTCATGTAAGTGCATATAAATTATATAGTTCCAGTAGATTGAATAGTGTACCTTGTGAAGCTATGGATTTGGCCCTCAAGGTTGTGAAGAAAAACCTTGAACTTGATCTATCTGAAGTATTGCTGAAACAATTGAATAAAAATATGGATAGTATAAGGACTTCTAAGAATAACCCTTGTAAATTCAATTCTTTGTTGATTTGTTTATTTTTCTATATTCAAAAATTCTTTCCATCAAAAGGAACTGTCGTATGGAAAAAAGATATTCCAATTTCGTATCAAATAAATGAGTTTGTAGTAGAGATGGGTGAGAATTTTGATAGCATCATGGACAACTATTTGGAAGATTTCAAGGAAAGAATGAATAACAGGTTCTAGATTCCTCCTAAGCTTGTTGAGGATTATAAGGATGATATATGCTTCATGGTTGACTATGATAAGGTGTACATCTAAGCAGTCAGACCCCGAGTTGCATGGGTAAAACCTCTTCCCTATGAGGTAAATATTGATGAAGCTAGGGACATCATAGAAGCACTGGTAAATGAGCCAGTAGACCCAAGGCAACAAATTTTTGGAACCTATGATGAAGTAAAGGATAGAATTGAGCTTGAAATCAAGCTACCACAGGCCATAAGCAAAGGCAAGAGGAAGATAGAAAAATTGAAAACTGCATCTGGCCCTCTTATGCTAACAGAAGGAAAAGGTGAGGATGAAGGAGATGATGAAGAATGAGGAGAAGAAGAAACTGAAGAAGAACCTCCGAAGAAGAAGGGTAGGGTAATAATTACCAAACCTAAAAAGAAACCTACTGCAGTATTTACCAGAAGGACCAGAAAAGGTAAGCAGGAACCTATATTGGTTAGGCCTGCACCTACATTTGAGGAATGGCTCAAAAAACTGGAAGGCGCTGGCATCACAAATTTCAAAGCATTGAAATTTGAAACTAGAACAGATGCTAAGAAGATGCAGATAGAGGAACTGGTACTAAGCAAGATGGGTAAACGAAAATACTCTCCAGACCAGCTTGCCTCCCAAATCTCAAAGGAATTATTGGAGAGATTGCAATCGAGATGGGAATCATCAACCCAAATGGTAAAAGATATCTATGAGCAATCCCTTAAGAATCTTCAACCAAGTCTCACTGGAGTAGAAGTAAAAATAGCAATGAAAAACCATGAAGGTAAAATGATGATCAGATTCCACACATGTTTAATTTTGATCAAAGACATTGAGCATATTGTAAATGATGCTACAAACATGTGGAAAAACATCCATCATCTGCATAAGCCTAGTAAAGACAGTGACAGTGATGATATTGATGGCACTCCATCCATCACAGTTTCATTGGGTGAGCTTCATGCATTAATGGGAGAAGACAAGGAGGAAGAAGCTGAAGAGGAAGACAAGGAGGAAGATGATCCAGTAAAAATTGCAGCAACAGTCATTGCATCCCTTCCTCACTCTCCACCTAAAACTGTCACATCATCAAGGTTGGAGTCAGATTCAACAAGTTTGATAGCATCCACATCAGATTTATCATCTGCACCTACCACATCACAGCTCCAGGTATCATCAATGGAAGTGTCTACCACTTCATCTACCGAGCTGCATCCCTCTCCTTCATCTATTGAGCCAGCCTCCTCAGCTCCATCATCTTCAGTTAGTATAGCAGTAAGTTCCACAATTTTGTCAGCTACATTAGCACCAAATTTTACACCAGTTAGTCTTCCCATTATAAATATTCTATCTTGTTCTACAATTTTTTCTGCATTATCTACATCTACTTCAAATCTAGTTAGATCAGATACTGCATTATTGAGTGTATCACCATTTTTGGGAAGTACTCCAGTTTTTGATCTGGTAAATACTCCTATTGGCACTCAACCCTTAAGTATACCAGTCTTCACTGCTAGTCCTTCCATCTCCACTATTGAGTCCACTCCCAAGGTCAAATCAGTCATCACAAGAGCCAAACTAAAGCAACCATTAAGACTTCTTCTCACTAGAAAAGAAATTCCTAAGGATATTGACCTAGACACAGAAATAGTGATTCCAAAAATTAACTATGAAAATGCTACCATTGAAGAAATGAGGTATGCTAGTCAACTAATAGAGATGAAGGCGATGCAAAAGTAGTTAAGGTTTGAAAGTGATAAGGAGTATAGAATAATTGAGAGTACCAGAAATATAATTACAGAAGCTATAGGTGTTGAAGTAGATTCTACTCAACACATTTTGATTCAGTTAGAAGAGGTTGTAAATAAATTCAATGACAACACCTCCAGTGAAGAAAAATTGATTGAAAAGGCTGAAAGAAAATTTGATAATAAGGTGCTTGAGCACATTGCTTAGCAGATTGCAATAAAATAGATAGAATTGTCCACAATTCTGGTCAATCTTGAAAATTCTTTTAATAATGTAACTTCACTTTTTGCCAAACTTTGTGATGTTACCAAATATACCAAGGAGATTAAGGAAAAATTAAATAAAATTGATGAGGATATGAAGGTTAGTTTCCAAAAGCTGCAACTTGACCCCAATTCAAATTCATTGCATCATCTCAAAATCAGATTTTTGTCAAAAAAGTAGGAAAAACTATTGAGAGAGGAAGCTAGGATCATATCTACATTGATTGACATCCAGAATATGATTCTTCCTATCATGCACACAATGTAGAAACACATTGCCTACTCCAAAACATTGATCCATTGCAACAATTTCTTAGTTGTAGATCATGTGATTGAACTTTTAGCTGAAGTTCAAATAGCACTCTTCACCTGCAAAATTTTGCAAGAAAATTGGGATAAGACTTTGGCTCTTATTCTAAAGGTACATTCTAAGTTTATCTCCCATTTTGGTGTTTCTGTGTAAATATATATTGTTTAATTTGGCATTATTGTCAAAAAGGGGGAGATAAAGTACCAAAGAAGAGATAGAGACATATGTAAATAATGAAGCCATGTGTATAGATAAGAGATATTTGTAAATACTATGTGCATATTATATGGGGGAGATATATGTAAATCAGGATGTCAAATTATGATATATTTTTCATTAGTGCAAACACTTATTTGATTATGAATGCTTACCGAGCTCATCAATTAGTCTACAGTACATACCAAGCATTCAGTGGCTACCTTATAAGTTTAGCAGGTAAACAGTTCTTACCAAGCATTCTAAAGGATACCGAGTGAATGGGTAGTTCAATAGTGTCCATTGAGAAAAGCAACGTAAATGAAGAACTTAGTGTTTACCGAGCAAAGCAAGGTAAATGAAGAACTCAATGTTCACCGAGAAAAGGAAGGTAAATGAAGAATTCAGTGTTCACCGAGCAAAGGAAGGTAAATGAAGAACTCAGTGTCCACCGAGAAAAGCAAGATAAATGAAGAACTCAGTGTTCACCGAGCACAAGAAGGTAAATGAAGGACTTAGTGTTCACTAAGAATAGCAAGGTAAACAAAGAAGTTGGCTTTTACCCAGTGACACTATATCTACCGAGTCACCAATGGTTGCCGAGTTCCAAGTAGTATTGTGTGGCTAGTATGAACCGAGCCTCTACTTCTATCGAGTGCATGATGATGCCGAGTAATCTAGTGGATGCCGAGTATCAGAAGATCATTGAGTCAGCTTGAGGAACCCGAGTTTTCTACTATCTACTGACTCAATAATGTTTTGTTCACTTGTGTTTTGGCCGACCTTGTAGTTGTAAATATTGAAATGGCATATATGTAGTGTATGATATCATTTGTAACATGATATGGTGTATAAAAAAAAAGGAGGTAATTTTTGCATATGAAGAAGGTATTGATATATTTTGAGAAAAGTAAAAGCGAATCAGCAGCAAAATAAAAGGGAATATAGCAAGGTCAACATAGGAGCAAAAAAGTTATACCTATCACATCAGGTGATCAATGCAACAAGGATCTTATCAGCAAATAGTTGTAAGAAGATCCACCACTTCATCCTAACAGGTGAATTAGTTTATAAATCCTTTAACCAAGTGGACCTAACAGTCTTTTTGTAAATCTCCTAACAGAGTGCATACTTCACTGTATGTTTGTAAATCTTCTAACAAGGTGGATCTAGCAGTCCTACTTGCTCCTTACAAGGTAGATTATCAGAAGTGATCATTGTAAGCCTTAACAGGCCAACTTTATAGTGCAGTATTGAAGTTTTGTGGGTATCATCCTCACCCCAGTTTTACTTTCTATTTGGAAGGTTTCTGGGTCACCAAATCTCTATGTACATGTGTAATAAATGTTTGTTCCTTCAGTTATGCAGTAGAATAGATGAATGAATGATGAATGGGTAAAATGCTGAATTGTTTAAAAGTTTTATAAGTTACTGATTCACCCCTCCCCTCTCAGTAACCTACCTTATCCTGAATATTTGCAATAGCTAAACCTCCTACTAGTAATTTTATCTTCTTTTGAACTAGTAAGGGTTAGGGTTGCTCAATTTATTTTCCCTTTTTCTTCTTTAAGTATTCTTGATGTAACTCATCATAGTTCTAAAGGTATTTATTAACCCTAATGACCTCCAATTCAATTTCATCATAAAAGAAGGGAAGTCCAACTTAACCTTTTCCTCTCAATGTTTAGAAAAATACCCTACTTCTTCATATTTTGCATAATATCATGAATATGATCATAATTACTTATGATTTCTTCCTCAAAATTGAATTAGTGATAAAATATTGCAACTAAATACTTAATATGTCCCTCAGTATCAAATTGTCCTGCCTTTACACTTTGAAAACTAAAACTATTCATAATATACTCTTGTACCTCCTTTACATCTAAGTACCCAATTATGAAGCCATCAAATTTAATAAAATGGGGCATGTGATTCCCCTTTCTCCTAAGATATGTGATGTCCTTTTCAATCTACATTAGTTTCTAGATAAATTTAAGGAAGCCTACCCTCTCATATACAAATTTGGGTAGCATGTGTGGCTTCTGCCTACATGCATACAATCTAATTTGTATGACATCATGTTTGCATTTCTAGTCCCAAAAGTTGAACTCATATTTTCCATCAGGCAGGAACTCCTTTGGTCTCAACATGCCTTTGATTTTTTTTGGGTATTCTGGTGATGGAAACTCTAAGAAGTGTAGTAGTCCACACAATAAGACATCTCTAAATGTCTTTAAATCCCCATCTCTATCTTTTTTGTCCCAAGCTTTGTACCATATCTAAAAGGTTAATAGATTCCTTATTCATTAGTGGTAGTAAGCTTTAGATAACTCTTGAATTGGTCAACATTTTGGAATAGCAGTGGATGTCACAACATAGAGTAATTTTTGAATGACTTGGTAGTTTTCCATATAGTTATTTGTGTTTGGGTATTCTGGTGATGCAACCTCCAAGAAGTGTAGTAATCCACACAATAATTAATCTCTAAATGTCTTTAAATCCCCATTTGTATCATGTTTGTCCCTGGATTTGTACCACATCTAAAAGGGTAATAGATTGCCTTATCCATTAGTGGTAGTAAGCTTAAGATAAATCTTGAATTGGCCAAAATTTTGGAATAGTAGTAGATATCACAACATAGAGTAATTTTTTAATGACTTGGTAGTTTTCCATATATTTATTTGTGTATGAAGGGCTCTTTCATTATCAATAGAAAAATCAAAAACTAGATAGGAGTGCGGGTTCATAACTCTCATGGACATGTACATATAATCAAAGGAAAATTTCTTTTTAGAATCTTCTCTAAACAAATGAGCACACCCATAGTAAGTATTTTTGAAAAACCCCATAAACCTATTAATGGAGTGAGGATTCATGTTTTCAACTATCATTAATCTATTGTTTTGACCTCTATTCATTAAGTGAGAAATTTCTATGAGCTTGGATATCATTATCTTTTTGTAATCAAATCTAAACTAATTCCTATCTATTTTAGTTAGGTCTTGGGTGCTTAGTCCAAAACATTCATCAATACAAGACCTAGTTATAACCAACAAGGGCATCCTATCTGGCTTCTTGACAATTCTTATAGCTGATTCAAAACATTTAGCTAAAATATTTATGATTTTTATGTCCACATATTCATTTGGAACAATGGTTTTTCCTAGGTCAAGTTTCCAAGTATTACTCCTAGGTTCCTTTTCATCATTATTCATATAAAAGTACCAAAACAAGGGCCTACCATGAATTGGAAAAGTTGCATCCTTGCACCCACTAAATTCATGATAAAATATAGACATATTACTAGCGGTTGAAGAGTCAAAAAATAACTCTAAGGGTGTCTTCTATATGTTTTTCTCTATGTTTTCAAATTTGTCTTTCGTAGCAGTTATTTTCTTCATAGTGGTAGCTTCTTTCTTGCATTCCATTTGGATACGAGTTCAAATTCAAAGAGAGAATTCAACTTTTGGCTTTTCGAAGCTTGTTAATATAGTCTTTCATCTCACTTGTTAGATGTATAGGATAGGCTAGGTTATTGAGAGGGAAGGGGTGAATCAAGAACCAATAAAACTTAATCTTAATTCACCAATTAATCCTTTATATATATTCTAATCTAATTGCATGCATGAAAAAATGAAAGCATTAAAACATTCTAACACTTTGACACAAGATAAGGTGACCTAGAAACCTTCCAAATAGAAAGTAAAACTGGGGTGGAGATGACACCCAAAAGCTTTAGTACTATAGTATAAAGTTGACCAATTAAGGCTTACAAATGATCATTTTTGATGATCTACCCTATTAGGAGCAATAAGGATTGCTAGGTCCATGTTGCTAAAGGATTTACAAAACATCCAATGAAGTATGCACTTGATAAAGAGATTTGCAAAAGACTATTAAGTTTACCTAATTGTGAAAGGATTTGACTATTTCACCTATTAGGATGAACTAGTGGCCAATCTCTAATCTGCAACTCTAATTTATTTGTTGATATTCATTTGGAGTATAATGATCACCTTCTTGTGATAGATAAATCTTTTCTGCTCCTTCTACTACTTGTAGCCTTCTTACTTTTCACTTCTACTCTTATTATATTCACATCATATGTTTTTCTATTCTTCTATTCTTAAGATTTGATACAATACATTACATATATACTAATCTAAATCATTATTTATCAAGGTTGGCTACAATACAAGTTTCACGAAAATACAAAGTTTTCCCAATTGTTGGTACATGAGTTCTGATGCCAAACTCAGTGAGGTTCTAATACTCAACAACCATTGTCAACATTTGGCATTGTCACACTCTCAATAGATGTAGAATCTTGGTTCATACTAATCACTTCCAACTCGTTTGAACTCGGTTAGCATTGGTGACTTAGTGAACACTACAAAACTTGACATATAAACTAAATCACTTGGTTGATGGTGCAAGACTTAGTCAACACTAACACTACAAGCTTGGTATAAATTGAATCACTTGGTTGACACTTCCTAACTTGGTCAACACTAGATTCACATCATTGATACTACGAACTAAGTAAACATTGGAGACCATGATATGCATTGTGCAATTAAGTAAATACTATGAAGCTCAGTTTGTATTGATATTCATCATCTTGGTAGATATTTCTCAATGTGAATTGAATACTGATTCTAGAACTTGATAGCAACTGTAGAAGTTGGTAGAACCTAAATTTCTTGGTTAACACTATAAATTGCAAGATAAGCTTGATAGTTGCTAACCATTTGACTCAGTGTGAGTCACTAATAAAAAAACTTGACCATAATGTCAACAATCTCCCCCTTTGGCATTAGTGACAAAAACACTTATCAATAAAAAACTAAATTCTCAAAATTTCAAGTTCAAAATAATCTTTAATCTCCATCCCATGTCTTCAACTTGGCAACATACTCTATTTTTGATATTTTTCAAAATTTCTTTTGTAAAGAATATTTTCTTATTATCTATACATGTCTATGTATAATATTATGTTGCTTCCCCATACATATATACATTTTACTCACTATATATCTCATGTCTTTATATCACATCTTCTCATCTTCTCCCCCTTTTTGACATAAATTCCAAAGGTGTATGCTACATGGTAATGCCAAAATGTGACAGAAGTCAAAATGTACCTTCAAAATTAATGCCATTGTCTTGTCTCAATTTTCTTGTAACACCTTGCTTGCATGTAGTGCAATCTACTTTTGCTAATAACTCCATCATGTGATCAACTATGGATAATTTATTATCATGGATGAGAGTTTTGGCATGTGTAGTGTGTTTCTATAGTGCATTCATGTTTTGGAGAATCATTCCTTGGATGTCTACAAGCTTGGCCTTGATCTTGGCTTCTTCCCTTAATAATTATTCTTGCATATTAGTCTAAAATTTGATCTTTGAGTGGTGAGTAAAATTGTAGCTCGTGTCATGTGACAATTGTTGTGCACTTGTCTTCAAGTCTTCATCTATCTTAGATAGTTTATCTTTGATTTTCTAAGTGAAGATAAATGTATCACATAGTTTTCTGAATAATGATGTAACATTATTTGTAGATGTTTCTAATGAGATAAGAATTATAGACAATTCTACTTGATATATTGCAATTTTCTATGCAACTTGCTCAAATACTTTGTTTTCAAATTTCCTCTCTACTCTTTGTAGCAACTTTTCTTTCCCATTGAGATCTTCATTGAATTTGTCAACAACTTCTACTAATTGAACCAAAATTGTTTACTATCAACCTTGGTACTTAGTACATCTACAAGTATGTTCTTCACATCTTCAAGCATGTGATTTTCTCTAATTTTCTCTTCTTTAAGCTTATGTTGCTTAGCTTTCTTCTACAATAGTTCACCTAAAATTTTCATTTGATTAATTTAGAGTAGAGATATCCCAATTTGGGATAACTATATCTTCATCAAGATCAATGTCTTCTTCCTTACCTTCACTCTTGCTTGAAACTTTAGTTCTCGGTTGAGGCTTGCTCTCAACTATCTTTGTACTAACTATTTGCATACTAGGAATTGTAACAACAATAGAAATAGAAGGTCTAGCAAAAAAAGTAGGTATTGCACTAACAATAGAAATACCTAGTTGTTGAGAAGCCAAATCTGATGGTGGAGGAAGCACTAGCTACTCGGTAGATGAAGTGATGATCACTTTATTCGATATAGTACTCAAATGAACATTTGTAGAGATTGGTTGGGTGCATGGAGTTGTAGTGGTTGCCACAACCAACTCAATAGAAGCTTTCTTTGATCTTGATAGAATTAAAGCTTTGCTCAGAAAGTGAGGAAATGAGGCCATAACTGCTACTACAATCTTCTCTAGGTTAGTTTTCTCAATACTTTGAATCTCAGGGAGATTCTCCTCGGTAGCTTCCTATTCTTGCTTCTCATCATCCAAATTTGCATCAATTATTTCTATATCATCTTCATTATTATTTTCATTTTCTTCCTTGTCATCTTCATCATCTATATCACTGACATGAATAATAAAATGACTCTATTGATGAAGATTGTATATATTCTTCCATGTAGTTATAGTTGTCTTCACCACATGTTCAATGTCATTAACCAATATCATACAAGTGTTAAATTTTAGAGTGAGTTTTTCTTCATTTTTCTTCATGGATTCTTTTACCTCTTTATCACTAAGACTCGGCATGAGCTACCACAAAGTCTATTCAAATATATCTTTTGAAAATTTTCTAGTATTTTCCCATCTAGGCTTTATTCTTTCCATAAGATCATTAAGAATTTGCTATACAAGTTGATCAGGTGAATATTTCCATTTAACTAATTTGGACATTATCATGTCTTCAACTTGCTTCTTTTGATCTCCATTCTTGGTTTTATATCGAAGAGATTTGAAGTTTTCCATGCTAGCTCCTACATAAATCTCTTTTAATTTTTCTTGAAATGTAGGTGGGGGTCTCTTTAAAATAATATCCTCTTCATCTTCTTCATCTAATTTCAAATGCTCTTCTTGTGAATACTATAGTAGATGACTTGGTACTTTTGGTTATGATAACCTTACCCTTCTTCCTAATTGGTTCTTCTTCTTTAGATTTATTTTCTTCTACCTCATCTTCTACATCATCTTCTTCTATATCATTTCCTTTTCCTTCTATCAATAAGAGAGTAGAATTTACTTGACTTAGTTTTTCTTTCCTCTTCTTTCCTTTGCTAACTGCTTGAGGAAGCTTAATTTCAAGTTCAATTTTAGCTTTGGCTTCATCAAAAGTACCAAAATATGTGGCCTTGGGATCCATAGGTTCATTCAATAGTGCCTCAATGATATCCTTGGTGTCATCAATGTTATCCTCATATCTTAGAGGCTTAACCCACACCACTCTAGGTTTGATTGCTTGAATGTACACTTTGTCACAGTCTACCATGATACAAACATCATCCTTGTAATCTTATACAAGTTTTTTAGGAATTCTAAATCTGTTATTCATATTTTACTTGAATCAATAAAAATAATTATCCATGATATTGACAAAGTTCTCACCCATCTTTGCTATATTTTCATTAATCTGATATAGTACTGGTATATCTTTTCTCCATATGAATGAACCTTTTCAAGGGAAAAAAAAATTGCATATAGAAGAATAAACAAGGAAGGAGTGAACAAAACTTACATGGGTTATTCTTTGAAGTCATGATGCTCTCCATATTTTTGTTGAATTGATTCAACATTATGTTGGCAAGGGCAAAGGACATGTTTCTCTTCACTACCTACAAAGCTAGAGCAACTGCCTCACATGACACATTGTTGAGAGGACTGGAGCTATAGATCTTTTGTGCTATTACATGAATTCCAAATTTCAGCCTCATATCAATCACACTACTGATCTTCATACCTCTTCCATCCCACTCGGCAAGAGTTCTACTTTCCAATTCTACTCAACTTAGGGTTTTGGTAGGCTTTTCCTTGTTCAACATTAGGAGCCTTGTGATTTGATGAATCATTTTTTTTGTTATTTAAATAGGCTTCTCCAACCATAGCTTCCCATTGTGTACAAGGATAAGGATAAATTTTATCCATTTTATGTGAAAGTCTCAAGGCATATGCAGAATGTGTGTTGAAGCCTTGGTCTCCAAATGTTGATGCTTAGGTTTCAACACACCATTCACACATAACTTTTCCAGAGTCTCATCCATCTCTAGGGTTGCAATATCTTATATTGAACAATGAAAATGTGAAAAAATATCATTAGAAATTAATACCTTTGGTGGAATTTGTGACTAAGCTCCAGTTGGATCAAGTGCTTCTGCAATTGCCAGACTCAACTTGAAGTCTGGTGCCTTCCAATTGACTCCTTAAACCAACATCTCATATATTTTCTTGATTTTGATGCTAAAGGATGCCATGCTTGGTAGGATTTATAAAAAAAATGAAAATACTCAACAAAAAATGCATAGATCACTTGGAAGCATAGAAATCTCTCTTAGAAAATAGCTCTTCGAAAATTCACAGTGATAAATGAATTTGATTCCTTTCCTTTTAATAAATTTTCACTTTCCAATCACCATAAATGCTTGGTATGATCACTTGTTCGATAAAAAACTATCTTCTACTTGGTTTGACTTAGTACTTAGTAGAGTTATCCATAACTTAGTGTCTACATAATGTTTTAGTGTATCCCGACCTTGCTCAATAGGGTCTTGCAACCTGACCTAGCTCAGTAAGGTCTAGATTTTCCTTAGACACTCGGTGATCCCTTTGCATCTTGAATGCTAATATGGATCTTTCCTTCTAGTTGACTAGAATTTATGTATGATGTATGCTTTAGAGTCTTAGTTCCTATCATCCCAGTGGGAGATCAAGTAGAAATTCTTGGGTCACCCAATTCTTGAGTGAAATGTACTTCATGGCTTGGACTTGCATTCTCAAAAGATTTCAAAATCCATTGTTGCTTCATTTTTCAATTTTGTCTTTCTTTTCATCTTCAATCCTTCTAGTGTTCATATAGTTCTTGGCAAGATGTCCAAGTTTTGTACAAATAAAACATCTTCTAGTGATGTCTCTTGTCCTCATGTGATGTTTCACATAGTTTTCTCTAGTGTACCCAAATTCTCCACAGTGGTGGCATCTACACCATGTGTTGTAGTCCCAACCAAATATAGCTTTTAAAATCTGCTCTTTTGTGTTCAATATCTTGGTTTTGAATTTAGAAGATTTGTGCCCATGCTTCTTGCATTTGTGACATTTTCCTTCAAAGTTAGGTTTCTCTTTGCATTCATTAGCTCTATGACCATGCTTATTGCAATTGTAACACTTTTCATTGAATTTTTCTTTACCATTACCCCAACATTTTTTTGATGTATGACCTAACTTACCATAATGATTGTAAGTAGGCCTTTGATTCTTTTGAGCTCCTTGCTTGGATGATTCACCTTCTTCAATGTATCTTATTCCTACTTTGCCTTTATGTTTGTATTGACTTTGCTCATTCAACCAATTCATGTCTGCTCTAGATTCCATCATCCTCTTATTGGTTTGATTTTTAGTATTTATATCATTTTTCAATCTTTCATTTTTTGATCTTAGATTCATGATTTTTTCATTTGCATTAGTAAGTTGATCAATGAAGTCTACTTGTTGAAGGGATAGATGTTGAATTTCATTGTTCTTTCCTTCTATCTCTTCTTTGGCTTTGTCTTTTTCTTCCATAACTTCACACAATCTTATTGATTAAATTTCTTGTTCTCTTTTTAGTTTTCTAAATTCTTCTTGAATATTACAATTCTTTTCTATTAGGTCTTTGATTGCCTCATTAGTTTCATCTGAATTTCTTTCTAGATAGATATCTTCAATTCTTTCTTTAGTGTAAAGTTTGTCATTCATTTGTATTGCAAGATATTTTCTTCTTTTATGGAATGAGAGAGTTGCCCTTTTTCTTTCTTAAGTTACCCAATAGCCAATTCCAAATCCAAATTTTCATTGTCAATAGCTTTATCTAGCCTAAATACCTCCATTGCCTCTGATATTTGCTCAAGTTGTTAAACTTCTTCTTTGAGAACCACAAATTCTCTAATACCAATTGTTGGAAATATAAGATAGGATATGTTGCTAAGAGGGGAGGGATGAATTAGGAACCAATAAAACTTAATCTTAATTCACCAATTAATCCTTCATATATATTCTAATCTAATTGCATGCATGAAAAACTGAAAGCATGAAAACATTCATAACACTTTGACACAAGATATGGTGACCTAGAAACCTTCCAAATAGAAAGTAAAACTAGGGTGGGAATGATATCCAAAAGCTTTAGTACTATAGTATAAAGTTGGCTGGTTAAGGCTTACAAATGATCACTTCTAATGATCTGCCTTGTTAGGAGTAATAAGGACTGCTAGGTCCAACTTGCTAAAGGATTTACAGAATATACCATAAAGTATGCACTCAATAAAGATATTTGCAAAACACTATTAAGTATACCTTGTGAAAGGATTTAAATGTTCCACCTATTAGGATGAACCATTGGCTGATCTCTGATTTGAATCTTTGATTTGATGGTTGAGATTCTTTTGGAATGTAATGATCACCTTGGTGTGATAGATAAATCTTTGCTGCTCCTTATACTACTTGTAGCCTTTTTACTTTGCACTTTTTCTCTTATTATATTCACATAATATGTTCTTGTATTCTTAAGATGTGATATAATACATTACATATATATCAATCCAAATAATTATTTATCAAGGTTAGCTATAATACAAGTTCCATCAAAATACACAAAGTCGACCCAACTGCTAGTACACAGGTTCTAATGACAAAATTGGTGAGATTTTGATACTCAACAACCATTGTCAACACTCAACATCATCATGCTCTCGGTAGACATAGAATCTTAGTTCATACTAATCACTTCCAAATAGTCTAAACTCAGTCAACACTAGTGACTCCGCAAACACCATGAATCTCAAAATATAAATTGAATCACTTGGTTGACGCATCAAGACTTAGTCAACATTAACACTATGATTTTGATATAAACTAAATTACTTGGTTGACAATTCTTGACTCAGTCAATACTTGATTCACATCACTAATACTATGAACTTGGTAAACACTAAAGATCATAGTTTGCACTATGCAACTCAGTAAGTACTATGAAGCTCGGTTTGCACTAATATTCATCAACTTGGGAGATACTACTTGGTGTGAATTGAATATTGATTTTGGAACTTAGTAGCAACTATAGAATTTAGTAGAACCTAAATTACTTAGTTAATGCTATAAACTACAAGATAAGCTCGATAGCTGCTATCCATTTGACTAAGTGTGAGTCACTAATAAACAAACTTGACCATAATGTCAATAGTTCATTCTCCAAATCCTTTTGCAACTTGAAGTGGTATTTTTCAAAGATTGACTTCTTGCTTTTAATAACTTATTTCCTTTATTCATCCTTAATTCCTATTTATGGCTTTAGACATTTCACACAAGTGGCCGCTTCTCTATCTCACTCTTCATCATTTCAAAAATTCTCCCATGAATGTCTCATACTTTGAGGTACATAAAGTGATTTATTTTACCTTTTGAAGCATTCACTAATCCTTTTTTTAAACTTCTCTATGCGGTTCATCTTCCCCTTCTAAAATGACAAAAATCACCACTTCACTCTCCCTTCTCAAATGTATCTCCAAAATGATGAAAATCACTATTTCATGGTCACCTTGTGTCGGTATGTGTGATCTTGCAAAAATTTCTACTTCATGAGCCTTCAATCCTTAGTCGTTTGCAATAGCAAAAAATTGCTACTTCATAAGGTGCCTTCCTTGTGTCACCCAAAATAGAAAAATTTCACTATTTCACAAGTACTCCTATTTTCGTCCTCTGAAATGGCAAGAAAAATTCACCAAGGTTTTATTTAAGAAGAATTAAAAAATTTAAGTTGTAGTTTGGCATATTAATTTTCAAGACTTACCAGACCTATTGTTAAACAAAATCATGCTCTTGATGATCTTGATTGGGTTAATTTTTGTACAAGATTTTCTGATAATGCACACCTTGGTCCTAACAAAATATATCCTTCTTTGCTTCATAATTATTCCTTTGATGACATAGCATTTCATAACCAAAATGTTAAAAGGGACCTATTAGATTCAGAGCTCACATGCAAGAAAGAAGATGGGGATTCTATGTTTAATTAGGAAGATCATCAAGAAATGGTTCCTAATGAAGAAGGTTACATAAATGTGTCAAGAAAACATTTTTATCGGCTTGATATTAGTGAGCTTGATGAAAAGAAAAGCATGTAACCTACACTTAAAGAGGAAGAAATACACTTCAAGATGAATCCCATGTCATTTTTTATTCCTAATATAGGGTAAAATTGTGGTTTATTTTTTTGTATTGGTTTATAAAATTTATTGGATGAAAATACCCAAAGAGTGTTAATCCATGACTTAGAAGCTGATGAGATATATAAGGGCTATCTATTCAAGGCATGAATATAGTATGTCAAGTGGTTATTGATGTACACTAATTCACACACTCTATATTCAAGAATTGAATTGGAAGTATTTAACTAAAGAATCAAACTCACTTTCTCATTTAAAAGAATTCGCACTAAAAAGAATTAATCATATTTTCACATTTTCCAAAGAAACCCACTTCCACATTCAAAAGATTTCTCACATCCAAAAGGATTTACTTTTAATCAACCACACAATATTATAATACCAAATATATTTATGTTCATATCTCATAATTTTTTATCTTTCACAATGATCTTTAGTTCACTCTTCAAAGAAAAGACAAACTAATTCTCCTTCCTACCATAGTTGTGATAGGAAGTTGAACAAAGTTTTACACAAGAAAATTACAGAATGAGTGAAAATTTATTAATCTAAATACCAAAATTTGCAATTGATTCAATTATTCTTCTCTTGTATTTATGTAAATGTTGGTCTTTTAGATTACAATACATTCAATAAGTTCTAGCATATAGATACTAAAATACTCTATCATATTCCAATTATCGTACAATTCATGAAAACATAAATAAGAATGACCCAAAGATATTTTATCTGCATAATTTATCTAATATTCTATAGATGTGTAATTCCTTTTATTCTTATTAAAATTTATTAGATTGAGCTTATCAAATATGAACAACAAATAAACAAATAAAAAACATAAATTATTCACTTAACAAACAAAAATTAGTCACATAACAAAATAGAGATTACTTATAGATACACACATCAATCACACACATAAAAATTTATACAAAGATTTCTTGATAATGAAAGTAAGGAGGCCCTTCCTTCTTGGTCACTAGGTATTCAAAATCATGATTATCATCTACACCAAATCATGCACACTTGGAGTTGAACAATAATACTTCATATATTATCAATGGGTATCTTTCAATCATTTTCATACATATCTATATATATCATAGTTTACAAATATTTTCTCATACTAATCATGATTCAAAAACCATTAAACTTTTTTGTATGTGAGTCAAAATAATAACCATTAATCCTAGTCTAATTTAGAACCAAATACAAAATACCATCAACTAGAAGCTAAATAATTTTCCCATTCACATTGACACATCCAAAAATCCTTCATTCCTTATACTTGTCCACCTATTAGTCACCTAATATGACAGTATTCAACTTTATATATATATATATATATATATACATATGTATGTATACATATATGTATATATACATATATATATGTATGTATACATATATGTATATATACATATATGTATACATACATATATGTATATGTACATATATGTATGTATATATATGTATATATATATGTATATATGTATATGTATATATATATATATATGTATATATGTATATGTATATATATATATGTATATATGTATATGTATATATATATGTATATATATTCCTTCTTACGAAATGGTGACTAGATAACATAAAAAGATGGAAAATAATGAGAATTGTAAGGAAAAATAGGTATCATATCTTAATTTTTTCATTCCCCCCAACTAAGGGTTTTACGCGTCCTCATGCGAAAGAAAAAGTAAGTGCAAAGTAGAGGAAGAGACTATCTTTGCAAATTGCCAATAATTGTTGGAAATATTCAAGACTATGCTAAGTTACTGAGAGGGTAGGGGTGAATTAGTAACTTCAAAAACTTTAACAATTTCAATTCATAATCTAATTAGCATTTAGTTCATCACATTTGATCTAACTGCATGCATGAGAAATTGGAAACATGAAAGCATTCATAACACTTTGACACAAAGATTTGGTGACCTAGAAACCTTCCAAATAGAAAGTAAAACTGGGGTGGGGATGATACCCACAAACTTCAATACTGTAGCATAAAGTTGGCCTATAATGGCTTACATTGATCACTTCTGATGATCTACCCTATTAGGAGCAATAAGGATTGCTAGGTCCACCTTGTGAGAGGATTTACAAAAATACAATTAAGTATGAACTTAGTAAAGAGATTTATGAAAGGTTGTTAGGTCTACCTTGTTAAAGGATTTAACTAGATCACTTATTAGGATGAAGTAGTTAAAGATCTTTGATCTACAACTTGGTTTGCTGAATGAGATTCCTTTGAGTATTGATCACCTTTCTGTGATAGAAATGTCTTTATTGCTCGTTATACTAATATGGCCTTTACAATTTTCTCTTCTTTTTTCTCTATTCAAATTGCATTCGATTACATTGCATAACTCACTCACTTGTATACATTGATATGGTACAATACATTACACATATATACCAATCCAATTTACATAATTACAAAGTTGGCCATCATACAAGTTAACACAAAAATTAAAGTTAGCCCACATGAAGATAGCCAGGTTTTGAAGATTGATTCGGTGAGGTTCTGATACATGAAATCCATTGTCATTTCTTAGCATCATCATGCACTCGGTAGACGTAGAAGCTTGGTCCATACTAATCACTTCCAAGTAGTCTTGAATTTAGTTTGCATTGGTGACTTGGTAGATATTGTGAAACTTGGCTTAAACTGAATTGCTTGATTAGTTGGTAAACATTATCACCTTGAGCTTGGTATAAACTGAATCATTTGGTTAACATAGACTCCCCTAGTTAACATTGGATTTGCATCACATGAACTGTGATCTTAGTAAGCACTGGACTACTTGGTAACCATTGATAAACTCAACATCAACTGAAATGCACAGTTTACATTGCTAGTCTTCACACTAATTAAATCTACTTGGTAACCATAGGGATTTGTCTAAAGGACTCAGTAGCAACTAAAATGCTTAGCAACAACTAAAAACTATACAATGAGATCGACATCCATACATAATCTGAATAAGTGTGTGTCACTAATAACAAACTTGACTAATATGTCAATAGTAATATCCTAAAGCTGCTATTATTTAAGCTCCTTTATAATCTATTCACACTCTTGGATTGTGATACAAGGTTCCGCTATAGCCACCACTTGCTCTTTTTCTATTTTAAGTTTACCCAATTCCTCTTCTTGTGATCCAATTAGAGCTTGTGATTCTTGTAACTATTGTTGAGGTGATTGATTCTCCATTTTTAGTTGAATGAACGAATCCATTAGTGTCCAAATTTCCCCTTTTTGTTTCATCAGTATTTCTACATTTTATTTCATTAGCATTTCTATATTTCCTTCTTCTTGAAATATAGGAGACTTTTCAATTGCATTTGATAGGGTGGATATATCTAAAGTTTCCATTTCAAAACCTCTTTCTTCTTGGACTAGATACTTAACATCTTATGATATTTTATGTAAAATTTGATGAACATCCACCTCTTGTTCTATAGTTATTCCCCTATGAGTCTCCTCTATGATTGGAGCTACGTAATCCTGATTTTCTAGTAAAATATTGTTAGTACTTATTCTCATCATCAAAGTTTCACAAAGGTCTCCTTACAGAGTGTCATTAACAATGTTTACAAGCTTTACTTTAAGTATTTCACTATCCTTTTTTTTAGGTATGATACTTCCAATATCATCCTGAAGCATTTCTTTAACAATTTTCTCAAAAAGAACATTTTATTCATATGTATTATCATCATCCATATCCTTTTTATTATGAGAAGGAAGCTATTCTTCAGAAGCATGTTCCTGGCTTACAACAGGGCTAATGGATTTAGATTTTTGTTGTTGTTTTTCTTTTTTATCCTTCAATTCATATTCCTTAGCTTCCATTTAATCTTCTTATATTTCTTAAATATATTTGTCATGACTTGCAAGTCTTCATTAGTGTCCTTGTCATTGTGGGCTTCCTCACCAATTTGGGTTGTAGCTATACTAGCTAGGTTTTTAAGTAGATCTTCTTGTATAATTTGTCTTGTTAGGGAAATTTTCCTTTTTTGCCATGAACTAGAGGATTTTTCACTACTTTCTCTACCCTCTATAAATACACTCCTTATATAGTAAGGATTCTATATGGGTGTCCTATTGAGTTGTCTTTTCTATTTACTTTAGCCTCTAGGGGTCTATTTTTTTAGAAGAAGTTGAAGGGGTACTAGAACATCCTCTTTCCCAATAGGGCTAACCTCATATTCATTTTTAGAACTACCCCTTTCCATTTCCCTAGAATTTTCCCTATGAGAAGATTCCATATCTTTATCATAACTAGTAGAGGAATTTGAATTACTCAGAGGAGTGAGTTTCTGCAACTATCTAATAACTAGTGGCCTAATAAGACCATGATGAGAAAGTGTAGGCCGATGACCCCCCTGAATACTTTGGCTCATATGACACAAGGACAAATAAAGATAATATGGAACATTATCAAGTTCTCTTTTTCACAAATATAATAACAAACAAAAATGGTGGGCATATACATACACATACCTACCTTTAAATGTTATGTATTGGATAAGAATTTGAACCACATGTTTTTAGTGATTAGGAAGTGAATCTAATTTTGTGTCCTAACCTTTAATAATGGTAGCAACCTCATTCCTTTAATAAAAAAATTCTCAAAGTGATTGAAGAGCCACTACCTTTGTTGAACTTTCATAAAAGTATATATCGCTAGTGGTGGGTAAAATAGAAATTTTGGCTACAAATTCCATGGAAACAAATATTTTTAACCCTCAAATAAAAGTTTAGTGCTTAGAAAGAGACATTTTTTCTTCAAATTCTCAAGCCATCTATTTTTCATAACTTCTCTACTATTAAAAATTGATGTAGTGCAAGGTTGAGTGTATTTCCAAAGGAGATGACCTAGACCCCAATAAGTAACCACACAATGAAATATAAACAATAACACAAAGATTTAGATCCAAAAAAAACCAATTATTATAATAGAATCATAAGATTTACATCCAACATATCTGACTATAAGGCCTTTCAAATTGTGGCCAATACAAAGAATAATACAACTCAAACCTCATATGCAAAGATCCACCTCCTAGTTATCATCCCTCAAGATTCTCGTAGCTACTTCATGCTCTATTGAATCATGAATTTATACATCACAAGAGCCTCTACTTATACCACATGTAGGCCTAGCAAGTTACATCAAATAAAAACTCACATTAAATAAATAGTCAAGCCACAACTGGCCCTAATAGATTACATAACACATAGGACAAGCCAAAGTTTGCAACCATAACTACTCATAAGATAAAATAACATTATGTGGCCTTAGAAATATGACCACATGCCATCCAATTATCCACATATAAAATTTCATAATATAACTCCAATGCATTGAAGCTCATAGAAATGATCTCCAAAGTCTACCTAGGAAATGAAGAACACATTACCAACAACCACCACAAAAATAATAAATCCAATCACTATGAAAACATAGGAATTAGTCCACCAATATGACTCAAACATAGCCCTAGTTGTGTGAAATATAGGGTTCACAAAATCCAATCTTGATGCCCCTACATCACCATTATACATGATTGCCAACTACCCCAGGTTGCTGCTACATAGGATAATGATGTAAAAGCATCTTGGGTGTACAAAAAATCTTGCATCAACCAAAAAGATTTCATTTAAGTTGTTTGAATAAGGGTTGTCTTAATGTAGAGTTGATGTCTATGGAGGCTTGCTACTTAGTAAGTCAGTCATATATATGAGCTCAGAATGTCCCAAATTCAGAAGTGGATATTCATCTTGGATATACCAACCTACCAATTGAGTCTTAGTTCCATATCTTGTGTATTCATGGACTTATTGTAGATTTTAGGTGTGCAATTTTGGTATAAATTTTTTTGGATCACTATTGAAGGCCTAAATGTTCCTAGATGAGGCCCAAAATCTTGATAGAGGGTGCTTATGCTAATCGAAGCATGTAGATTAGAAGCTGAGGTTTTTGAAAAGTGGTTATAATAGCCAATCAGAGAAACAATTCAAGAGTTATGGCCTTGTGAAGTTGGTCCAACTAAAACTTCTAAAATAAATGTCAAAAATGTATTTGGCTGATTATACATGTATTTTTAGGGTCTATTGGCCCTAGGTATTAAGTTTGAGTGTCTAGAACATATTAAGTTTGAGTTTCTAGAACCTTCTCGAGTGGAATAAAATTTCCTATTTAAGAAATGCTCAAACATTGTTTAGGACAACTCTAGGTGATAGTTCACAGATTTTTCTTGTAGATTACTATAATGAAGGTGCCCATATGGGTTAGCATATTTTAATTCTAAATTTTGTAATCTTTTATTTGCAAAAATAATAAGAAGCTCATATTTTGTTCTCGCAAATTGTCTTTATTTATTTTTTCTTGTTATGTGTTTAAGGTATTAAGGGGAGCACACTTCATCAAGTGGTATTAAAGCTGGAGTTCCCAAGTGTGTGGGGAGTTCACTGACTATGAGGCAATTCACACTAGGACCATGGTTTGGTTGAGCATGTAGATAGATTTCTGATTGTGAGGAAGTTTACACTAGGGTTTTAGCAGAAGCGTGAAGATGCCTCCATGAAGAGAGCATGGTAGGAGAGTTGTAGGTTTTACACTTGAGGGTTTTAGTGCCTTCCAGAGGAAAATGAAAGAATTTCAAGAACAAATGCACATAGGAATGCATCTTGCCATAGGTGGTGATGAAAGTGAGGATGAAAGGAAAGAAGAAGGAAACATTTATGAAACAATAAAAAATGAAGTTTTGAACCCAAAGGAGGAAAATCTTTTCAAGGCCATTTCTAAGATTATGAAAATACCTAAGTTTGATGTTCCCACATTTTTGGGAAACCTTAACCCAAAGGAATTGATCAATTGGATCAATGAATTGGAAGAGTACTTTGAATATGAAGATATGAGGATCTTGATAGGGCTAGGTTTGTAAAGGAAAATTGAAGAGACATGCAAAGATCTAGTGGCAAGAGATCCAATTGGAGCAAAATAGAATAGGGAAAGACAAAATCACCATATGGGATTGAATGATAGCTAAAATGAAGTGACAATTCATTCCTGTGGAATATGAGCTTGATTTGATAAAGAAGATGCAAGGTTTGAAGCAAGTGGGAAGATCTTTTTAAGAGTATACTAAGGAGTTCTATTGAGTTCTCATAAGACCTAGCCATGTTAAGCTAATAAGGAGAAAGTTGTCTATTATCTTAATAGGATAAGGCCAAACATTCAGGAGGAGGTAAGACTAGTTTGAATGACTAATATTGAGGAGGCATACTAGTTTTCCCTAAGAGTAGAGGAGAAGATGAGTATAATGTTTGATAACAAGAATAGTGGTAGAGGTTGTGGTGGAAGATCCAACGGGTGATCTTATGGAAGCCAAAATGATGATCAAAAGAAAAAAATGAGGCAAGCAGTAGTAGTTAGAACTAGAGGGGAAATAATTCCAATTGTTTTAATGATCAGAACAAAAGAGATCATAGAGGAATAGGAAGGGTGAAAGGATCTAGAAGAGGGGGTTTCTGTGGAAAATGTTTTCACTGTGGAGAAGAAAGGCATAGGGAATTGTTAGAAACAATAGTCCACCAAGATAATTGAGAAAGGGAGGGGGGTGAATCAGTTATCAAATAATTATCAACCTTAAATAATTTAATCAAAGTAAACAAAAACCATACTGAAATGCACATACATAATTACACTAGATTTGTTAACTAGATAAACCCATGATTAGAGGGAAAACCCTAGTGGGAATGATGCCCACAAGATGATGTACTAATATAAATATTCCTTGTTAGAGGATGGACCCTGTTAGTAGTCTGTTAAAACATTTAGTACATATTAGTCCTTGTTAGGAGACTTTGAATCCTTGTTAGGAGATTCTAACCTTACTAGGAGTTGTGCCAACCCTATTAGGAGTTGTGAAAGTTAGAAGGACCCACTATCCAAACAAATTCTAGGGCAAGACCATTGAACTCATTGTCCAACTAATCTCTCAACTATTACTTGTAGAATAATTGTCTATACTATACTTTAACTCCTTTCCTTTATCCTTTCTACTAGACCAATCACTGTTAGACCTTATAGACCAGGTCACAAACCTTAGATCCAAATATCAAACTTTGAATCTCATAACAAAACCTCAACAATAGAGTTTGCTTCACCTTCACTCTGCTCTACTTAACTTTGCATTCCTCTCTTCATGCTTCTTGCAATCATTAATCCATTCCATATAAAATCATACATAACATATGAAAATTTCCTTCATTTATATTGAATCCATAAAACAATTCCCTGAGTTGGCTATTACACCTTCTCAATTAATTATTATAGGACTTCATTAAGAACACATTACGCTTAGCAATAATATTAATCTTTCACCTTGTAACTTGAATAACTTTCCATATATGTAAAATTATAACAAGTGAGATTAACTACATCATTTCTAGAATATCTTCTTCACATCTTTAACTTTGACTTCTTAGAATTACAAATTTGCTAAGAGATATAACAAGTTTACTAGAACATGCTTCTATAAACCCTATCTTAGAACAGTCTTCACCGAAACTTGCATAAATTCTTCCAAAATTAATATCTTATACTTTTGAGGTTAGTTTCATATACTAAACACTTAGTATTATCTCCCTTTAACCTTTCTTAGTAAAAATGCTCAACTATTTGTCCATATCAACTTGTCTTTTATCGTTGTTCTTCTATCAAATATCACAAAAAATTGCTATGTTGACATCAATGAAAAACATAGTCATGAATGTAACATATCATCATGATAATTATCTAATCATATTTATAAAATACTCCCCCATAGAAGTATCATCAACATTCATGCTTCCAATGATCTCCTCCTTTGGCATTGATGGCAACATAGATGAAAATCATCTAGTTCCAAATATACTAACTATAAAAGACTATTAATCTTTCTTTTCAAATCCTCTTCATCAATCATTCTCTCTCATTGATATACCTCAATGTGCTCTATATCAAACTATTTTTCATGCTGTAATTTCTCCCCCATTGACATCAATGTCAAAGGTTTCAACAACCATCAATTTCTGCAACAACTTTCTCTCACTTTCTCAAGTGTTCAAAGCTACTATTTAAAACATCTATCAAGAGTCCTAGATAACTCTATTCATGACAAATACTCCCCCATACAAGAAGCATCAGTATTCAATCCAAACAAATAATAGTGCTCTATTACACCATACTGATGCACTCTTGCATCATCTACTTAGATGTAGGAAGGAGCATAACCCCTAGCATACCTTGCAAATAATCAAAAGTCTCTTTGGGAAGAGTCTTGGTGAAAGTATCTACAATCTTATCTTTAGTACTTACATAATCCAATCAAATTTCCTTTTCTACAACTTTCTCTCTCAACATGTGATATTTGATAGAAATGGCTTAGTCTTTGAATGCAACACTAGATTCTTAGACATATTTACTATACTTGTGTTATCAAAATATATGATAATAGGTTCACTAAATTCTATCCTTATATCCTTCAACATTAGCTTCATCCAAAAAACTTGATTATAATTGTTTGCTACTACAATATATTCTACTTCTACTATACTTTGTGAGGTACAATCAAGCTTCTTTCTTAACCAAGAAACCAATCTTCCTCCAAGAAAGAAGGCTCCACCACTACTAGTCTTTTTGTCATCCATACTTCCTGCCCAATCAACATTAGTATAAGCATATAAAGTGAAATCATTAGATCTATCATACCACAATCTGAACTTTGGTACTCCTTTAAGGTATCTAAATATCCTTTTGATTGCTACATAATGTGCTTCTCTAAGATCAACTTGAAATCTTGCAACAATTCCAACTGCATTTTCTATATCTAGCCTCATGTGAGTAAGATATCACAACCCTCTGATCATAGACCTGTACTTCTTCTACTCAACAATAAGTGTCTTGTCCTTTGTAGCTAACTTGTGTCTAGTTACCATATGTGTTCCAACTGGTTTAAATGTTTCCAAACCAAACCTTTTCAATAGATCTTTCAAATACTTAGTCTGAGAAATAAAGATTCCCTCTTTGTCCTGTACAATTCATAATCCTAGGAAGTATTTCATTTTTCCTATCATGCTCATTTCAAATTCCTTCTTCATTTCTTCTACAAACTTGTCACTTTCATCATCATTTCCTCCAAATATGATATCATCAACAAATATTACCAAAATAATCAATCCATCATCTATTTCTTTCTAGTATAGATTACTGTCTACCATACCGTTGCTAAATCCAAGCTTTGTTAAATGCTTGTCCAACCTTGCATAACAAGTTCTAGGTGCTTTCTTCAAGCCATACAATGCTTTCTTCAATTTTCATACTATGTCCTATCCATCTATTAAAGGAAAACCTTCAAGTTGTTCTATCTATACCTCTTCTTCAAGTTCTCCATTTAGAAATGTTGACTTGACATCCATTTGATACACTTTGAATTTCTTATGTGCTACATAGGATAAGAATAACCTTACTACTTCTATTCTTTCCATAGGAGCATAGGTTTCATCATAGTCTATTCCTTCTTTCTATGAGTAACCTTTACATACCAATCTTACTTTGTTCCTTACAACTTCACCTTTTTCATTCACCTTGTTCCTAAATACCCATTTTGTTCCTATCACATTCTTGTCTACTGATCTAGGGACCAATTCCCATGTCTCATTCTTCACTATCTAATCCAATTCGTCTTTCATATCTTATTTCCAATAGTCATCTTTACATACCTTATCTACATTCTTTCATTCAACTTGAGATATTAGACAAAGTTCTTCATTGACTTTGCTTCTTGTCATCACACCTTTATCTCTACTTCTAATGATCTATTGGGATGGATAATTCTTTGTCAGATTATTATGAGAAGTAGGAGTTTTTATCTCAACTCTTAGCTCTACTGAAGGTTTTGAGCATTGTTTTTGCCTTAGGTCTCCTTCATTCTGCAAATCATTGTTAGTCTCAAAAAGAACTCCAACATTCTATTTATCAATTCTAGAATTATCCTCTTCTTCACAATCATCAACCATAGTTACCATGGCTATCTCTTATAATACTTTCTCTTTCTTAACCAATTTAAGATCATTATCTTTATCATCACAATGATTCAAGAATCTTTCCATACTATCTTTAAACTCTTCATCTTCATCAGAAAGTGAACTCTCTCTAGTCTTTCTTACTCTCTTAGGGAATGCAGATGAAAAATGACCAAAATCTTTACATGTCCAACAATTTTTTTTTCCATCCTTTCTTTCTCTCTTTTCATAAGTAGATCAATACCTTCTTTGATCTCCATGTCTTCTTCGAATTTGGATCTATCTTTTGTTGTGCTTCTATCCAAAAACTCAATGCTCAATTTTGTACACAATTCTAATCTCTCACCAAGAAGATCCATCTTCTAGGTGTCAGAATTTCCTCCATCAGACTCAAGACTATCTTTTCTAAAATAATTTTCCATTGATCTCCCAAAGATGTTGAGCTCATCCTTCAATGACCTGATGCTCTAATACTAATTTTTAGAAATAATAGTCTGCTAAGATAAATGTGTGTGGGGGGGGGGGGGTGTGGTGTGAATTAGTTATCCAATAAGCATCAACCTTAAATAATATTAACTATTCAATCAAAGTAAACAACAACTATACTAAAATGTACATACATGATTACACTAGATTTGTTAACTAGGGAAACCCTTGATTAGAGGGAAAACCCTAGTGGGAATGATGCCCACAAGATGATGTACTAATAGAAATATTCCTTGTTAGAGGATGGACCCTATTAGGAGTCTATTACAACATTTAGTACATATGAGTCCCTGTTAGGAGGATTTGAATCCCTATTAGGATATTCCAACCCTATTAGGAGTTGTGGAAGGTAGAAGGACCCACTGTCCAAATAGTTTCTGGGGCAAGACCACTGAACTCACTATCCAACTAATCTCTCAACTATTCCTTGTAGAATAATTGTCTTTACTATGCTTTAAATTCTTTCCTCTATCCTATCAGTTGGACCAATCACTGTCAAACCTTGTAGACTAGGTCACAAACCTCAAATCCAAATATCAAACTTTGGATCTCATAAAGTTCTCTTCACCTTTTCTTTGCTCTACTTAAATTTACATTCTTCTCTTTGTGCTTCTACCAATCATTAATCAATTCTATATACAATCATGATAAACATAGGAAAATGTCATTTATATCAAATCCATAAAAAAATTCCTTGAGTTAGCTATTACACCTTCTTAATTAATTATTATAGGACCTCATTAAGAACACGTTACACTTAGCAATAACATTAATCTTTCACCTTCTAACTTGAATAATTTTCTGTATGTGTAACATTATGATGAGCAAGCTTAGCTATGTCATATCCAAAATGTCTTCTTCACATCTTTAACTTTAGCTTCTTAAAATAACAATTCTACTAAGAGATAATTTTTTTACTAGAACATGCTTCTATAAACTCTATCTCAGAACATATACTAGACACTTAGTATTATCTCCCTTTAACCTTGCTTAGTTAAAATGCTCAACTATCTATCCATACCAACTTGTTGTTTACTCCTATTCTTTTGTTAGATACCACAAAAAATTGCCATGTTGATATCAATGACAAACACAGTCATGAATGTAACATATTATCATGATAATGATCTAATCATGTTTCTACAATACTTCCCCATAGAATTATCATCAACATTCATGATTCCAAAAATAATTTTATTGTTCTAGAGCTGTAAATTTTGATGAAGATACCATATCATTACATTCTAAGGATGCCAAAGGAGGAGAAGTCCTAGTTAATAGAAGAGTCATGCTGAGTGATGAGAATAAACTTGATCAAAGGAGGAGTTTTTTTTGTACTAGGTAAAAATGTGAAGATAAGTATTGTGATGTGATCATTGATGGTAGAAGAACTAACAATCTCATGTCAAAAAAGATGGTCTCAAAGTTGAAGCCAAAGAGGCAAAAAGACCCACATTAATACCGTATTTCCTAGGTACAAGATGACCACAAGGCCATGGTCAGTGAGCAATGCTCAGTGAAGTTCAAGATTGGAAGATACCAAGATGAGGTGCTTTATGATATCATACCTATGGACGTATGTCATATGTTGGTGGGTAGGCTATGGTAGTTTGAAAGATATGTTGTACATGATGGGTGAGAAAATACCTACACTCTGAAAAAAGATGGAGTGAAACATAAGTTGAAACCATTTAAGGAGAAATAAGAAAAGGCATGTAGTACTTCCAAAATATTTTTTGTTGATGGAAAGGAGTTTCTCCAAGGTATGAAGCATGAGCATATGTGTTTTTTTGTAATTCCAAAAGATGGTAAAGAAGAAGTAGAGGAGGTACCTGTAGAAGTTGTAGATTTATTGGGAGAGTTTCCTAGATATTGTGTTAGATAATGTACTTGATGGATTACCCTTAGTGAGGAAGATTAGTCACTAGATGGATTGATTCTAGAAGCCAGTTTTCTAAACAAGGTAGCATATAGAATGACAACAAAAAAAAGTGAAGAGTTGAATAGACAAGTGCATGCATAACACCTTTGAAGAATGGAGAATGTAGGATGTGCAAATATTATCATGCTATTGACAAGATCAAAACCAAGTAAAGATTTCCATTGCCAAGGATGGATGTGATATTATGAATTGTTTGAGTGGATTTGTGTATTTCAAAAAGATAGATCTGAAGAGTGGATACCATTAGATTTGCATCAGAGGATGAGTAGAAGACAACCTTCAAAACAAGGGAAGGATTATACAAATCGTTAGTCATGTCTTTTGGGCTAACCAATGCACTAAGCACTTTCATGAGGCTCATGAATGAGGTACTAGAAGATTTTTTGGGTGAATTTGTCCTTATTTACTTAGATGATATTTTGATCTTTAGTAAGACATTGTAGGAGCACTTGATGCATATTCGATAGGTGTTTGGTAAGTTGAGGGAAGACAAGTTGCTAATAAACCTAAAGAAGTGTAGTTTTGTGAAGGAGTTGGTGTACCTGGGATTTTTAGTCTTAGCAAAAGGTCTAAAAATGGACCCAAAAAAAGTGAAGGATATCCTTGAATAGCCTACTCCAAAGAGTACTATAGAGGTGAGATATTTTCATGGACTAGCTAGTTTTTGTAGAAACTTCATAAAAGGTTTTAGCAGTATTTGTGGACCCTTGACTAAAACAATGAGGGGGGTAAGGAAAGAATTTAAGTGGACTATAGGAGAAGATAAGAGTTTTAATATGTTGAAATAGAAAGTTACAAAGTAGCCTATTTTAGCACTTCTAGATTTTAACAAAATGGTTCAAGTAGATTGTGATGCTAGTGGTACTACAATAGGAGTTGTTTTGAGCCAAGAAGGTAGACCTATTTCTTATTTTAGTGAGAAGTTGAATTATGCAAAAGAAAATATTATGTTTATGATTAAGAATTTTAAGCTATAGTTTAGGGATTGAAGAAGTGGAGACATTATCTTCTTCCTAAGGGGTTTTTTGTATACTGATCATCAATCATTGCGACATTTGAATACTTAAGGAAAATTAGACCAAGTCCATTTGAAGTGGTTGATTTTTTTCAAAGTTATACATTTTTTTTCAAATTCATAAGTGAGAAGTCTAATAGAGTTGCAGATGCTCTTCGTAGAAGATGACTTTTACTAACAAAAATGTAAATTGAGGTAGTTGGGTTCAAGGAACTCAGTAGTTTGTATCTAGTGGATTCTGATTTTGGTCAAGCATGAAAGGCTTGTATAGAATCTATTACTCTTGACAAAAAAAGGTGGTTATATTTCATAATCAAAGATGGTATGTAGTTCAAAGGAAGCCAGTTGTGCATTGCAACAATATCTATGAGAGAGAATCTCATAAAGGAGAAGCAAAGTGGAGGATTGGTTGTGCATTTTGGGAGAGATAAGACCATTTCTTTGGTTGTTAAGAATTATTACTAGCCACAATTACAACAAGATGTGAAGAAGTTTTTATAGAGTTGTAGAGTGTTCCAAATGGAAAAAGGAGCAAAGTAGAATATTGGCTTGTGTCATCCATTACATATACCAAAGAAGCCATGGGAGGATGTCAGCATAGATTTCATTCTTGCTTTACCAAGGACACAATGGGGGCATGATTCTATTTTTGTGATGGTTGATAGGTTTTCAAATATGACACATTTCATTTCTTACAAGAAGACTAGTGATGTTGTTCATGTTGCAGAGTTGCTTTTCAAAGAAGTGGTGAGACTACATGGTCTTCCAAAGAGTATAGTATTAGATCGAGATATCAAATTTGTTGGATAGTTTTGGCATACATTGTGCAAGAAATTGAAGAAAAAATTAAATTTTAGCTCATCACATCATCCACAGACTAATGGATAGATAGAAATTATGAATCATAGTTTGGAAAATTTGCTGAGATCTTTGGTTGGAGACAAACCTAAAGGTTGGATTTTGATTTTACCATATGCAAAATTTATATATAATAATTCTATCAATAGGAGTACTAGTAAATCACCATTCCATATTGTATATGTGATTAGTCCCAAAAATACTTCTAAATTGAGGTAATTGGATAAAAGAGAGATAAGTAGTGCTAAAGTAGAAGAATTTGTTGAACATTTGAAGAACATCCATGAGGAGGTGAGGAAGCACATTATAAATATGAATACATAGTACAAGGCTAAGGAAAATATAAAAAGGAGGTATAAGGAATTTCATATTGCAGATGAAGTCATGGTTCATTTCAGAAATGAGCATTTTCTAGTGGGTACATATAATAAGCTAAAAATGAAGAAGTTTTGACCATGTAAGATAGTGAAAAAGCATGATTCTAGAAATTTCTATGAAGTGGACTTTCTCATTGAATTGAATATTTCACCAGTATTCAACATTTTAGATTTGATAGAGTATTATAAAGGAGGTGGTGGGGATGAAGTTGCAGAAGTGTAGTGGAGTATTCTAGAAACTAGTTCAACTACAAAGGAGATTGAGGAGATATTGGACAGTCTGTATTGGAAAAAGTACAAGGAAAAAAACTTATGAAGAATACCTAGTAAAATGGAAAGAGAGGCCAATAGAAGATTCATCATGGCTAGCATGGGTGGAGGTTAACCATCTTGGTTTTCCTCTAAATACTTGAGATGTGATAGGGTCACTTCTCAAATTACCTTGGGTGTTTGATGTAAGAGCATCCTAGGTGTAAGAGAAATTTTGCATCAACCAAAAATATTTCATTTCAATTGTTTGAATAAGAGTTTTCTTAATGTAGAGTTGCTATATATGGAGGCTTTTTTCTTAGTAAGTCAGTCATATGAGCTTGAAATTTCCTAATTTCAGAGTTGGGTATTCATCTTGGATATATTAGCCTACTAGTTGAGGCTCAGTGCCATATCATGCATATTCATTGATTTATTGTAGATTTTTGGTGTGCAATTTTGGTATAAAAAATTTAGGCTCACCATTAAAGGCATAAATGTGCCTAGATGAGGCCCAAAAAACTCAATGGATGGGTGCAGCTTGCGTAGATTAGAGCCTATAGATCAGAAGCCAAGGATTCTAAAAAGTGGTTATTATCTAATTAGAGTAACAATTTGATAAGTTATGGCCTTCCAAACCAAAACTTTCAAAATAAATGTCAAAAATGTATTTGGTTGACTATATATGTATTGTTAGGGTCTATTGGCCCTAGGTATTAAGTTTGAGTGTCTAAAAACCTTCTTGGGTGGCATAAAATTTCCTATTTAAGAAATGCCCCAACATTGTCCAGGACATCTCTGGGTGATAGTTCACAACTTTCTCTTGTGGATTATTGTAATGAAGGCACACATGTGGGTTAGCACATTGTAATTTTGAATTATATAATTTTGCATTTGTGGTGATAATAAGAAGCCCACATTTTATTCTCGCAAATTGTTGTTACCTCTTTATTTCTATTATGTGTTTAAGGTATTAAGTGGAGCACCCTTCATCTAACACCCTAGGTACAAAAATATGTTCTCAATAGCTAGAATAACATCTTCTAGGATTCAACACATAAACCCTAAACTAGTTATCAACTATACACTCTTATCTTTGTTCTACTTATGCAAATCCTTTCCTACAATTAATAACATTACATCTGTCCTCAATGTGCTACATGTATGTTTCCCATACTAATCTTTAACCCTTTGAGAATTATTCAACTCAAATCACCTACCAATACTTAGGTTCCTCCTACCAAATTTTGCATCCTATAAAGAAATCAGGGGAAAATTCTTGCCACCCTTCTCAACAGTAAACACATTCATGAAAAAATCATGCACTTCTCTACAATCATATTGCCAAGGTCTACCAAGTAATATGTTACAACTACTCATGCCCTGAATATCACACAACACTTGATCCACATAATACCCAATCTGAAAATTAACGAGACATTGCTTCTTCACTTCCATAACATGTTCATCTTGCAACCAACTGATCCTATAAGGACAAGGATGCCTCACTCTCTTCAAACCATGTTTCCAAATCATCTCCTTAGAAAATAGGTTATCAATACTACCACCATCAATAATCACATTCTATTATTTACATCTAGACTTACATCAAGTGATGGAAAAAAATATTCTTTGACATAGTTCCGACAATTTCATACCAAATAATACTCACTGAACTGGCTAGTTATTTTCCACCTCAACATCATTCACTACGTCTTGATTTTCATTCACCACAAAAAATATTCTAATACCAACCTTCCTTTCAACATTAGGATATTCAAATGACCCATTTCCTTCACCACATCTATATCAAGTTCCTTTAAATGCATCTCTTCTTGTTCTTCTCCCCAATTCAACAGGTTTTGGTTCACCCTCAATAATTGACCTATCTTTCATTGAGTATTTTTCGTACTTATCCTTCCCTTGGGAATTACCTTGATGTCTTCTCTTCAATTGAATTAGTCTTTAGAATACTAATCTCATCCTTAATATTAAATTTCAAACCATTAATATACCTAGCATACCAATCTCATCCTTAATATTGAATCTCAAACCATTAATCTATATCAAGACCAAATTTTTAACTTGTAAAACTCATTGGTATAATCCTTCATAGTCATATCTCATAAACACTTCAAGTTCATAATTAGGAAGAATGAACTTAGCCTTCAACTTTTTCACCATCAACCTTGACCGAGTGATCTTCATTTCACTTACTTCTTCTTTATCCAATCATTTCTACATAAATTAGCATGTTCTTTCAACTTAGTCTGTATTAACCTCACTTTAAGTGGATCTCCAATATCCTCTACCTCAAAGAGTCCTCTAGCTCATCATTGAATCAATCAGGTCCTCATGATTCAAAGTTCTTGAGAAATTAGAAACCCCAATCTTATTCTTTAGCTTCAACTAAGCTCCAGATCTATCCTATTAACCGGTTCTATCTTCCAAAATTCTCTTCATCCAATCAGTTCTATCTTCTCCACTAGATCCAACAAACTTAAAGTCTCTAGTAACTTCATCATAACCATCTTCATATCCAAATTCTTGGGTATAGAAAATGTAGCTCTCATGATCTCAATGACCATATTATTCATCATAAACTCCATCTTAGATATGAAATATGATCTAACCCTTTTTGAAATCTAGGTCTCCATTACATCATAGAGATCTATAATTGCCCTAGGATCCAATATTCTCAGAGGAATATTCTAAGATCTTCAAAAACCCTCTACAACAAATCATCTCTGAGCATCTTATGGAAAATGCAAGTTTTTTGCACATCACATTATAAATTTCCACCTTTCACAAACAATAGAGAAGGGTTTCACTAGTCTAGGAACATAGATATGCAATAATAATTGCAAATAATCTCTACAACCATTCTCTAATAATCACCAACCAGATCTAACCTTCACTCTGATAATTCTTGATACATTGCAAGGCCGAATGTACCTCTTGTTGGCCTAAATTTTCACTTGCCTAAAATTTTGTTAAAATATGTAAAAATTAGGGAAAAAGTCATGTTTATTGTTGCTTAGGGTTTCTAAAGTTTGTGTAACCCTCATAAGAAAAACCTTAGGAGAAAAATGTTGACTTTAAAGATTGATTGAGTTCATTCAAAAATTTATTTGCAATTCAAAAAGGGATATGTGGAAAACCTTTTATGTCATATCTCTATATCCCTAAGTTTTGAGCTAATATTGATTATATATTTCATGATCTCTTATGTCCTTTAAGTCACAATGTTGTAGAGTCTCTATGATTGCAACATCACTCCATTTTTCTCACTAACCCCTTTCAAGGTTGTGAGGATGTGAAAATGTCTATCCTTAGCTTGGCATGACTTCATAGTGTTTATTATTAACATCCATGTTAGAGGAGAAAATTAGTGAAACAAGTAAGAGTGCATGATCACAAGACATTTTTGACATAAGGTATTTTAAGTGGTGATGTTGTGATAAAGAGAAAAGGTTAATTTTAAACAATCATCACAAGGTCATGGGTCAAAAAGCATTAAGGATATCTTAAGTTGCAACCATGTGAGTAGAAGGAAATAATTAGTATAAATATTAGGGAAATATAATGGAGGGTTGGATAAACTATGAAGATTAAGCTACGAGAATGCAAAAAGGCAGTGATGGTTAAGAGTTAATAGTAAGTGGATCTTTGCAAGTGAATTAAGGAAACCTTTGGTTAATGAAGCAAGGATACAAAAGATTATAATCACGCCTTTTTAGGGTCACTTGATAAGTTAAAGTTTTAAGCTACAAAAAAATGATGAAAAGGAGATAGCCAAGTTAAAGCCTTGTTCATATGATTGCATGGTTAAGTCATGAAGGAGATTTCTAAATTTCAAAATCACAAAAGATTCCTAGTAGTTAGAAGAAATTCTTATCACTACTCCCAAAGGTCTGAAGCAAAGTGATAGATTAAGTTACAATGGAGTGATCGAGTGATTATGCAATTAAGTTTTTATACTATCAAAATGTCACTTGAGTTAGCAATTGACTCAGACTATAGGTTATAAAGTGGCAAATGCTTAGGATTGTATTGTCACAAGATTTAACTGTAGTTACAAATTTAAAGTTGTGAACCTATGAAATAAGTTTAGAATGGTTAAGGTTAAAGACTGGCACAAGTTTGCAAGGGTTTACATAATAGTTAAGATCAAAGGTGCAAAGTTGTGAAAAGAGATAATGGTCAAACAAAATAGTGATTGCATCTTTGTGGTTTAAGAGTTAATTTACATAAATAATGATTGAAACATGGGAACAAAGAAATTGTTGTAGTTATAAGTGTTTATTGCACTCTCACACATTTCCATGACCAGTCAAAATATTAAGTTGCGATGTTGTGAGGTGAAGTAACAATCAAGGAAAATTCTTGGTGAAACATCACACAGTTAAAGTGTTTGTCATGATTGATAGTTGTGAAGGAGTGATAAGGTAAAAATATAAAGCATTGCAAAATCACAAGGATAAAATATGTTAGGGTATAAATTGTGTTAAGGATGCGAAATGGTAAATAAAGAAGTCATCACCAGATCACAATGGTGAAGAAGATAAAGTGAAAACAAGCTAGAAGTACAGAATGTGAAAAATTGTAGATTTTTCTAGCTTTTCAAGAATTGATAGGTTTTCAAGTGTGCTAATCTTAAATGTCATTAATGTCATGCTCCTATTGTAGAAATAAATAAATTTTGAGGGGCACAAACATTTCCTTTACCAATTTCTTAATTGTTTGAGTTTTTTGAATAATTTTGAGTTGCAAAGCAATTTTTAGTAAATTTTCAACATTTAGTGTATAGAGTTGATTGAACTATTTGTAGAAATGGCTTAGAAAGAAGGAGAATTGATTGCACAAGCAATACTTGAAGAACCAACATCACTTAAAAAAGCCCTAGCTCATTCTTAGAGAAAAGGATACACATTTTGCCATGTTCTACAAATGTACAAGCTACAACTGATCAAGCTTTCAGGGATCCATATGTATTTTGTAGGGATGTAGAAGTTCCTAACAGAAATGGATATGAATTATTCTAGTATTTTTACAAAAATACAATAGAGAAGGTCAATCTACAATCCTTGGGTAAGAAATTTAAGCAAGTTGATCATGTTAGAGGCTTTTGTGGATGTAGATTTGGTTGAGTTCTTAATTAAATGATACAATTTGATTATTAAGTCATTTCATAGGAAAGACAAAAGCATCTTCCTAGCCTTAGACAAAGAAATATTCATCAAGGTATTTGACCTAGGAGGCTCAATGATATTGACTATTAATGTGGATGAGCTAACTAATAATTTTGAGAAGCATAAGAATTTATACATGGGTAGAGAAATGACAAGATATATCCCTTTATTTCATGAAAAAAAAGGAGAGATTACAAAGAAAAAGGAAGTGAAGAGGATCATGCCTCTTGAATTCTTCCATAGGTATTTCCAAAATACTATCTATGGTTTAAACAAGGTCCTAGTTTTAGATGGAACCATGAATGCCTTGAGTGGACATTATACCATAGCTATGAATGTTCAAGATCCCAACACAAATGTTAGGTATGATTATGTAGCATACATAATTGATAGGATACATGAGGAGATCACTACTATTTAGCAAGGTCAACTGGAGAATTTCAAATTCCTACATTACTTGATGATCATGCATTTGATCCTATTCAATAATGCTGATGTGTTTGATCAAGGCTTCTTCGAGTCTATATAAGAATGGGAAGAAAGGTTACAAGTGCAAAGATGGACAAGAGTATGGAAAAGTTTTTATCCATACTCTAATTCTATTTCCTTCTATAATGATTTTGTTTATCCTATCTTAAAAATGATAGGATAAACTAATGAAAGATCCCTAGGAGTCTTAGAAAGGTTGTTAAACCTAAAATGTGTTTTGATGCTAGTAAACAATTAATACATGACTGGGGAAATGAATTTTTATTTGAAGAGTATAGTATCATTAGGATCTATGGATGCCCTTAGCCAACTCACATTCTTCATAAATTTTACCTTGAGTGGCTTGGGATTGTAGACATTTTTTGGCAAATAATTTCATTGAATAGAGAGTATTTAGGGAAATTGGTCAAGAGGGGGACTTTTTTCTATAGATGCACCAAAGTGAGAGATTTTAAAATAGTCAAGAATTCCATAGAAGAGACTGATGCCTACCTGAGAAATTATAAATTGCCAACTAGACAAGCAAGAACCTATGACCCTTGCAATGTAATTGAACACATATTAAAAAATATGAGAGGATATCATTTGCCTCCTACAAAACTTATGTCAGAAGAGGGTGTCACTATTGATAGATTGAATGAAGATGACTATAGGGAAAGGATGATAAAGTATAGAGACATTGTTAGTTTTCAATAGGAGATGTGAAAATAAAATCCATCCTTGGAGGGATTCTATCCTGAGAAAGTCTACTGATCCAAATTGGACAAGTGAGTACAGAATTATGATGAGTTGGCATCAAAAGTCCCTAAAGCAATCATAAAGAAGATTGAACCTAAATATTTAGATGATGACATTATTGTTGAGGTCATTGATGATGAGGATTAGCCTAAAGAAGATAGCCTTGAAGAAGACATTCCTATGAATTTTGAATGGATAGAGCGAAGAAATAAAAGACAAAAGATGGTGGAAGTGTCGTAGAAAGATCAACAAAAGGCCCTCCAAACTATACCAAGCGGTAGTAAATACTTTGATGATATTAGAAGAAGATTTTTGGTATCTCAAGAATTAGAGGATGAAAAGAGGGCCAATAATCTATAGTTGTAAGCTTAGATGATTGATGATAGAATCATAGAAGTAAATCAATTCATGAATAATGACAACTTCATCAAAACTGGAGAGTTTAAGAGCTTCCTCTTTAAATTGAAGAAAAATGAATTGTCTCTATAGATGAACCTAGGGGACTCTGATGAGGTGGTTTTTAAACTTATTCAAAAATTACATGAGTATGACCCTACCTCTAAAACCCTTACTATAGAAGAAGAAGGGGACTTGGTAAGAAGTGGAATGATTGTTTTCCTAGGATGGGACATCAACTCTTCTTGCCTATTGGACCAAATGAGAGGACAAGATAAGTCTATCTCATTTGAGGATGAAAACCAACTTGGTGAATTGGGAGGTTCTAGGTATAGCATAGTTGCCCAAACAATGGCAATATGCAGTTTACCTCAAGAAGACTAGAAGGCTACTTTTATAGAGATCAAAGAATCCCCTAGAGAGAATGTTATTTTTTGTAATGTACACTCTACTTCTAGTGATAAAATCTATGGAATGCATACTTTAGTGGCCATATTGGGTAAAAAATATGGAAACTCTAAAAGCATAGTTTGAAGGAGCTTATGAAAGATTCATGAAAACTAGAAGGAGTTATGAGGAAGAAATAAGGAAAACATATGTCTTGGTGTTGGTGTAAATAAGTATTAACTTTTTACACTTACTTAAGTTTACTTAGGTTAATGCATTATTTTATTATTTTTATTTGTGAGACACTTGGGAGTTTGTGAACCTTTTTGGGTTGTCATGTAGACAACACAAGAGTATGCAACTCTATTTAAGCACATGGTGTCTACAACACTATTTTGTATGTCACACCCTTGTAGGCTTATCCTTACATCACTGCACTTACTTCCATGGTTAATGGAGGATAACCCATATCTGGTGGACATGTGCTTGGTTTTATGACACTTCATGGTGCTGATTACGAGACATTCTAGAAGCTCTTTTGAGGCCTTTAAATTTAGGCACTCCTAGTGTACTCTTATCCTATTATTGAATATATTGTTATTCTGATCATACTCTCTCTCTCTCTCTCTCTTTGGTCTACTGTGTGCTTGTGTTTGAGTTCTTAGTTCCTGGGTAAATTTTTCCCTTACGAAAATTCTCACACTTGGAATAGAAGACCATCAAGATGGAAATAGAGTTAGTAGCATTGAAAAATATTATTAGAACTACTACCAAGATCCATGATAAAGGTGTGTAGATATAAGGTTAGGCATTTGAAACAAGGGAGGCATCATACCATACAATGTAGATTAATGAGGGAGATTTGGAAGCAAGAAAGGGTACACAAAGAAAAACAATAAAAAACTTGCTGATTCACAAAATAAATGCACTAAAAAATTGTCTCTCAAAATGTGCATAATAGTTATCTTGCATTACATGGAGCAAATATACGTGTTTAGAGGCTATTGCTCTATTGTCTCCACTTTTCACAACATGGAGGCCATATACTCCATTTTTTGATAACTTGGTGCACATGATGACAAAAAAGAAATATTTTCCAAAGATAACCATTGTAAACACCAGAAAAATGATCAATAAAGTAAATGATATAAATAGTTTCTTTGGTGGCAAAATGCTACTGATCCAGGATAAGATGAAGAAAATTGCTATATGTACACCCAATTTTGTGCCTATAATTTTGGATAGTGATGGAAAGAGTAAAGAATGGTTAGAGTGGTCATCTTCTCTTGATAATATTCTTGATCATCCTAGGTTTCAAGCTTATTGCAATAATGAGGCGAGTGTTATAGGAGTATATGATATGATTGATGTGCTCTACAAAATAGAGGCAAAGATGTCAAAAGTAACTATTGAGGTTATGGAAATAATAGATTCCAAGTGGATCAAATGCTTAAATGAGTTAGATGTAGTTAGAAATGCCACTTGGTTGGATGTAAATAGAAATATTTTTATATGGTAAGTCATTGCAAACATCAAAGCCCTATCATCCAGTGATAGTGAGTAGTATAACAAAAAGGTATAGTTAGGATGTAGTTGATGGCATAAGGAACAAAGAAAAGGCATGGATAGTGACAGGAGCTTAAGAAAAACATAATTTTCTAAGAGATACTTGCTAATAGTGCCACCTGCCAGTTTTGCAACTACATCCAAAGTTTTGATCCAAATACAAAGAACGTTTGAGTGTAACTAAATATAAATATCTTTGTATTTACTTTCCAATTGAATTTTGATATGTATTCTCCAATATAAAGCTTATTGCAATCCTTCCTATAAAAGGATTTCCAAGATTTGGAGTTGAGGTCCAAAATCCATGTAATTTTTAGTGTTATGTTATTTTTCATTTGGTTAGTTTGTCTTTGTGTAAATTTTTACGATGTATTCATCTACAAACCTAAGAATACAAGTGAACATTGAATGATAAGTCATCATGTCTTGAAGTTTTTTTGAGTTTATACTAGTGTTGTATGATTTTAAAGGAGAATTAATAAAAAAAGAATATTTTTCCATATCTATTTTTGCTAAATTCTATCTCCATCTTTATGTGTAGGTTATGTTGGGATTGAATGAGAAAGGTTCATGCAATTTAATGCAAATAGTATAGGTTGTATATCAATTTTATGTTGCTTTTAATTCAAGGAATTAACTAAATGCTTCAATAAATTGGTAGGATTTCTAGTCATGTAAGAAGGATATTCATAAGAATGGGGTTTAGGGTTAATTGCTGATATATTTAGTTGTAAGGCAATTAATTAGGTCAAAGATTTACTAGGTAGACTCTAAATACCAATGGATAGGGCAGTGATCATCTATTCTATTGCATATTGAAGAAATCTTGGGGTTGCATGACGCATAAATCTAAAATCAAATCAACTTTTACTTTACTATTTGAAGATAAAATTGCTAGTCAACACTTATTTGGAATAGTTCTCTGTATGCCATAGTTAGCTATTGTAATCAAGAGTTATTTGTAAATTCAAGAAGAATTGTGACCTTTTCTGCTATAGGGGATGGATTTTTTTGAAGACAATAAATATTAGTGAGTAAATTGTAAAGAATATATCAAGCATCCAGTCATTTCATCCCTATGGTGCACTTGCTTAGGCCCTATAGATCTTGAAGTGTATAGAATCCCTATGATTCTATTAAAGTTGGGTCTAGATCTAAAGAATTCTTAGTTGAGGATGGGAAATAGCTAACCCTTAGGCTGAGATTTGTCCTCTACATCCTGGTATCATGTCTTTTGCTACCTGGTAGTTTTAAAACCCCAACAAAATGGTGACTCTACTAGGGAGTCAAGGAAAGAAAAGAACTTTGAAGTTCCAGAATCTTTTCTATAATTCCATATTTGCTGTCATATTCCTATTGTTTTGTAAAATTGTGCTTGGATATTGGTTGCTAATGAGTGAGAAACCTTGAGAATTTTTGAAAATCTAGAACTACAGAAGCTGTGACATAGAGTGCATTTATAAAGTTCCTTATTGGCCGAATATAGTTATTTTCTGAAAAGTATATAATATAAAATGAACTAGGGTCAAGTTTTCTTTTTGTTAGATCTATTTCAAGAAAATTTTCCCTCATGGGTGGAAACTTAGTCTTAGGTTTTGATACTAGTGCTTATATTAAAAAAGTGAAAAATGGTTGATAAGAGGAAGAATACAAGAGCTTATGAAAAAGAAAACCTAGATATCCCAGTGTATATAGATTTACCAAAGGTGGTAGAAAAAAATGGACTAAAAAGAAAGGGAAATCTAGTCATACTTTGAAACCAAGAGATAGCCCACAATACTAGTCCTCAGCTGAGAAAGAGACTTCATCTCATAGTTCTAAATTTGAAACCCCTAGACCCTTGGGTAATGCTTTCATAATTCCTTATCATGAAGAGGGGTTTTATTAAGATAAAATGCTATCATCTATAGGAGATACTATTTTTAGAACCAAAATAGTAGAAGAGATGAACCAACATCTTAGGCCTAGGAGTATTCAATCCAATAGATAAAATCTTGAGCAAGTCCCTTATATTAAGAAAATTTTATAGATTTTGATGAGCTTGTAGAATCTAAAGAAAAAACCACAGATCATGATGATTTATTTTCTAAAGTAGAAATTCTTAAAAGAAGGGTTGCTGAAGAAGAAGCCAAACACATTCATTTGGAAAAGTAGAAAGAGAAAATAACCATGAATACTCTTATTGGAAGAGATAATTTTCTCAGAAGAATGGTTGCTCTCAAGGAGTAAAACAAGAAATTGGAAGAGAAGTCCTCCAAATTACATTAAGATGTATTTGGAGATTTTTAAGTTTTAAGATCTAAAGTCCAAGAGTAAGAAAATATCCTAAAGGAAAAAGGACCTATCTTAGCCCAAGTACAATCCTACAAAACTATTGAGCCAAAAATCATAGATATGACTATGAAACACCCTGACAAGGGAAAGAAAATGGTTGTAGGAATCCAAATAATTGAACATGAAGCCATTCCTATCAAATTTGTAAGTCAAGTCATGTCTTAGCTAGACCTAGATTTAGAGAAAGCTAAGAAGGAGAGGGAAGATTTAAATAAGGATCTTGAGAAAATTGAAAATGAAGCACAAGCAATAGAAACTAGAAGAAAAATTTAGTTTATTAAAACCAATTCTACATTAGCTTCATGTCCCAATATGTCCTCACAAGCCACACCTTCTATTCCCACTTGTGAACTAGTGGTACCAAGACAAAATGTCTCTTAGTTAGCCCCTATCTCATCTTCTACCACCAATACTAAAATCCTTATTGTTCAACAAATACAACAACCTCATATTCCTATCCAAAATCAAGCAACATCAACAAGTACATCAAATTTTGTTGGTTTTCAAAAAAGACCCATATACATGGAAAAGTATAGACATATGCCATTTTTAGGCATCCCTAGGTTTCCACATCCTATCTCCTATAATCTTAGAGATAACATTGTAAATTTTTTAGTAAACAATGCCATCACTAGTGAAGAGCACCTAAGAACATTTGTAGACATGCTCAATGATTATGGAGTGGAGCATGAAGATGTGGTCAAAGTTGTTTGTGCATTCACTAACTAAGGATGCTAGAGATCGATTTAGAATGGTGCTAGATGAAAACATTAATTCATGGAATGACTTGGAAAAATATTTTAAAGAATAGTATGGAGATAATACTAATGTTGGTTTCATGTTAAATGATTTCAACAATATAAAGAAGAACTCTAATGAGTCCACACTTGATTTCAATGTGAGATTTCAGAAAGGGATGTATAAGCTTTTCCAAGTAATGAGGTTAGGAGAGAATGTTTTTCTTACCATTTACTTTAATGCATTTGATAGTAAGATGGCCTATACCCTTAGAGACAAAGATCCTAAAATAGTAAGAGATGCTTACAAGATGGTAGTGAATATTGAGAATAATAGAAAGGCCTCTGGTAAGCTAGGGAGAAGAGATAACCCCAAATTGTTCATTCTAAGGAATAATAAGAGAGAAACAGATAAGCTTGCTGCAAGTAAGAACCCTCAAGAGGATACAATGGGTCAAGTGTTAAATCTGCTAAAGGACATGAATCCATTAGCCAACAATACAAATAAGTAGAATAATTTGATCAGCTTTAGTTTAGCAACTATTATAATAGGCATTCTAGATTGCAAAATTATCCATATACCACTTAGTGAAAGGATGGAAAGCATATCCCCAACCCTACTCAAAATACTAAGGATAAAAGTACACCTAACCACCTACAATGAAATTATGTCAATATGATAGATGGTTTACCTTGGTGTCTTGTATGCCAATCTCTTCATTCCCTTGATTATTGTGCATTGGCTCAATCTTTTGCTATAAATCAACATGTGAAAAATGAGGAAGGAGAAGAAGAAGAAAGTCATGATGATGTAAGCTAAAACATGGTAAATTTATGTGATGATGGAGAGGCTTTTAATTTAGAAGAATCTGAAAATGATGTTGCAGATTAGAAAAATATTTATCAAATCTATCATCAACAAGTGTTTTCAGATGATGAAAATCATGATGAAGATAAGGTATGCGCTACATTATTAGGTGCTGATCATATGTGTTAGGAATAAGGTATCTCAACCTTGTATAATTCCTATTCTTATTATTTGTTTTGTAAAATGTATTTCTTGCAAATAATGTTGATGTGTCGACATCTTGAATTGTGTGTAAGGAGATCATGACTAAAACGGTTATGATAGATTCCTATGACACATAAGAGCTATGTTAGGAAGATTCAATGATAGGTGAAGACATGTGGCAACTAAGATATTTGGGATTCCTATTTTCTCAGAGAATGGTAAAACCCTAATATGGTTTACCTTTTGGGAGTAACCCTAAAGTGAAGCGCATGTTATAAGAATTTTTAGGGTTGCAAAGAGATGTGAAAAAGGTGTATTGTTGGTACTGCGAGTAGCTATTGGAGTCTTCTATTGTTGATGCTAAACTTGCATTGCAAGTGTATTGTAACCTCGTGTTAAAGAAAATACATTGTGCAGGTTTTGAAGGGGTGGGGTTGTTTTACCAAAAGGTTTTTCCCCACCGGAAAATCCTTGTGTTATGTGTTCCTTTCTCTGTCTATTTTTGGTATGCATGTTTGGCTGCAATATTGTTGTTTACATGATATTGAATTTGTAAGTGTAGAAGATTTTAATAGGATTTGCATCATACTCTCTTTATGAGATTAGTGTAGGAAGCTATTTCCGCACCTGAGTTTCCTTACAAGTGGTATCAGAGCTTGATCAACTTTTGATCCTAGTTGTTGGGTAGGGTTTTTTGAGCTAATCTCAAGTTGAGTGGGAGTCTTGTGCAAAGCATCCTGAATCTTATTTGTAGATTGAGATGGTGAGTTCATTATATGGAAGAATGGAGGTGGAGAAATTTAATGGCACTAATTTCAAGTTGTGGAAACTCAAGATGGAAGACATGTTGGAAGATCGTGACCTATGGGAAGTGACTACAAGTGCTACAAGACTAGCAACTATAGCTCAAGTAGATTGGGATATCAAAGACCATAAAGCTAAGGGTCTCATAAGACTCTATTTAACTGATGCAATCCTTCTAAATGTTTTAGATGAGAAAACCACATATAGTTTGTGGGAGAGACTTGGGGCCATGTATCAGGCCAAATCTTTGGTGAACAAGTTGTTCCTGAGGAAGAAGTTGTATTCTCTACGAATGGAGGAAGGTGGATCCTTAATGGATCATTTAAATGCATTTAATCTGTTGGCTGCATAGTTGACATCAACTGGTGTCAAGTTAGAGGAGGAGGATCATTGCTACACACTTTTGTGTTCTTTATCGAATTCATGGGACCATCTTGTGATGGCTCTTGGAAGCACATTAGTCACCTTCAAAATGGATGATGTGGTGTATTCACTACTATCAGAGGAGATGCGAAGAAAGGCTTCCATTTCAAAAAAAGAAGCCCTTGCTATTCGTGGGAGATCCACGAAAAGAGGAAAGAAAAATGACAATAAGTCTAACAATAAGGGTAGATCCAAATCCCATGGGAAGTCAAAGACTTCCAATAAGTCCAAGGAAAAATGTTGGAACTGTGATGAGACTGGGCACTTCCATAAAGACTATAAAGAGCCTAAGAAGAAGAAGAAAGCCTTAGATTCTGGTTCTAAAAAATCTCAAGAAGATGGCGATGCATTCATCGTAGCTTTGGCAACCCATGCATCTGATAATGTGTGGTTGGTTGACTCAAGTGCATCTTTTCACATGACCTCTCATCGAAATTGGTTCTCAAGATATGAAGAGTTCGATGGTGGAAAGGTGTACTTGGGTGATGATTCTCACCTAAAGATAGTTGGACATGGAAGGGTCACTATCAAATTTCTTGATGGGTGAGTAAAGGGAATCAATGGAGTTATGCACATTCCAGGTTTGGCATGAAACCTATTATCTACAAGTATGCTGAATGATGTAGGTGTGCAAGTTGTTTTTTCTAAAGATGGATGTAAGATGATGAGAGGAGCTATGGTGCTTGCTAAGGGTACTAGGAGAGGTACTTTGTTTTAGCTTGATGCACACATTTCTCAGTGTAATAGTTCTTCTGTTTCAAAGAAGAGAGCAGCTATCACTTCATCCCCACCATCTGAATGAGCAGTAAAGAAGACTGTGGTTAGTGGTTCTGATGGTAGTGCAACAAGTGTACCTAAAGGTGCAAACACTTTGGAAGGTAAGCTTCCTACAGAAAAGACAATGTTGTGGCATATGAGATTTGGCCACATTGGTGAGAAGGGTCTCAGAACCCTGAAAAATAAAAATCTCGTTGAGGGGTTAAATGATTGCAATCTCGAGTTTGACTTTTGTGAACACTGTGTATGTGGTAAAAAAAATCATGTTTAGTTTTACTCTAGTTCTCACAAATCTTTTGATAGTTTGGATCTTATTCATTCTGATGTATTTGGTCCTGTAAAAGTTCCTTTAATCTCCAAGTCTGTATTTTTTGTATCTTTCATAGATGATTATAGTAGAAGGACATGGATTTATTTCCTTAAAAGTAAGACATAAGTCTTTAGTCGATTCAAGGAATTTAAAGCCCTTGTAGAGAATCAGACTAGTAAGAAGATTAAGTGTGTGAGAACTGACAATGGTGGTCAGTTTTACTCAGCAGAGTTTGAACAGTTTTGTAAAGAACAAGGTATTGAGAGGCATAAGACAACTCCTTATACCCTACAGCAAAATGGAGTTGCAGAGAGAATAAACAGGACACTGATGGAGAAGGCTAGGAGTATGCTTAGTGGAGCTGGTTTAGAACAAAGGTTTTTGACTGAACCTGTGGCCACTGCTTGCTATCTAGTTAACAGATCTCCTACATCAGCCCTTGCTTGTAAGACACCCATGGAGGTGTGGTTTGGTAAGAAGCCTTCAGCTAGACATCTTTGTGTTTTTGGTTGTGAAACTTATGCACATGTTCCAATGGAGAAAAGATCTAAGTTGGAAAACAAAGCTGTTAAATGTATTTTCATGGGGTATAGTGCTGGTGTGAAAGGATACAAGCTTTGGGATCCTGTGACTAGTAAGGTGTTGTATAGTAGAAATGTTATTTTTAGAGAGCTAACATATTCTCCTATTGTGCTACAACTAGATGAAAAAGAAAAGGAAAAAGATGTTGTTCAATTGCCTCCTACCCCTAAGAAGACTGAACAGAGAGACCATGTTGGGTCTAATGATGAGGAGAGCTCTTGCAGCTCTGATAGTTTAGAAGAAGAGGAAGAACAACCTCAACCTCAGCCCTTGAGGAGATCCATGAGAGAAAGAAAGCAACCAGAAAGGTTTGGTTATTCTATGTTAGATTCTCGTTGTGCTTTTGCTTTGATTACTAACACTGATGGGCCTAGATCTATGAAAGAGGTTTTGGGCATGGAAGATGCAGGTTCCTGGATTGAGGCTATGGATGATGAGATGGCTTCATTAGAGAAAAAAAAAACATGGTACCTTGTACCTTTTCCTAAATGGAGAAAATCTGTTGGCTGTAAATGGGTGTTCAAGAAGAAATTATGTGCAGATGGTAATGTTGAAAGGTACAAAGCTAGATTGGTTGCAAAGGGGTATTCACAAGTAGAGGGAATAGATTATGGTGAAATATTCTCTCCTATTACAAAGTTGACATCCATTAGATTTTTTTTATCTCTTGCTCCATCATATGATTTAGAGATAGAATAGATAGATGTGAAGACAACTTTCCTTCATGGTGATTTGGAGGAAGAGATTTATATGTCACAACCTAAGCACTACATTGTTAAAGGTAAAGAATCCTTAGTTTGCAGATTAAAGAAATCTCTATATGGTTTGAAGCAATCTCCTATGATGTGGTACCTTAAGTTTGATGCCTTTGTGTTGTCAATTGGATTTGTAAGATCGAAATCAAATCATTGTGTTTATTTTAGAATTGAAAATGATCGCCTTCTTATTGTTGCATTATATGTTGATGATATGTTGCTGTTTGGGAAGGGTAAGGGTATGATTTTTTATTTTAAATCTCAGTTGTTAGCACAGTTTGAGATGAAAGATCTTGGGGCAGCTAGGTACATCTTGGGTATGGAAATCAGTAGAGACAGGTCTAACAGAAAACTTTGGTTGAGTCAGAGTAAGTATGTGAAGTCTGTGTTGGACAGGTTCAACATGATAGATTGTAGACCACTATGTGTTCCTATTCCTGTGGGAACAAAGTTATATGTAGATGATTGTCTAAAATCTCCTAGTGAGGTGGAGGACATGAGTAGAGTACCTTATGCTAGTGCAGTTGGCAGTCTTATGTATGATATGGTCTATACTAGACCAGACATTGCCCAAGCAGTGGAGTCCTGAGTCGATTTATGGCTAATCTTGGATGGATACATTGGGATGCAGTTAAGTGAGTATTCAGATATTTGAGGGGTACATCAGATTACTCCATATGTTATCATGGTAACTCTTCTGGATCTCAGCATTCAGTTTGTATTCATGGGTTTGTGGATTCAGATTGGGCAGGTGATATTGACCGCATGAGATCCACCAGTGCTTATGTGTTCACTATGTTTGGTGGTGCCATCAGTTGGATGAACAAGCGACAACCTGTGGTTACTTTGTTCACTACAAAAGCTAAGTACATGGCTGCTACTCATGCTTGTAAGGAATCCATTTGGCTTAAGAGGTTGTGTTCTGATGTTGGTGCTGATGCAGAAGAGATTACTATTTGGTGTGACAGTCAGAGTGCTATTTGCCTTGCGAAGAATCCAACTTTCCATGCTAGAATGAAGCACATTGATGTGCAATATCACTTTGTGAGAGATATGGTGGAAGATGGAAAGGTAAATTTGGAAAAGGTAGATACTGGGAAGAATGTTGCAGATGCATTAACAAAACCAGTGGGCACTAAGAAGTTCAGATGGTGTTCGGAGTCTATGGACCTTTCAGCCTATGGCAGTTAGTTCCTGTTATGTTCTTGTTGCTCTTACAAGGTGTTCGACAAGTGGGAGAATGTTAGGAATAAGGTGTCTCAACCTTGTATAATTCCTATTCTTATTATTTGTTTTTTAAAATGTATTTCTTGCAAATAATGTTGATGTGTTGACATCTTGAATTGTGTGTAAGGAGATCATGACTAAAATGGTTATGACAGATTCCTATGACACGTAAGAGCTATGTTAGGAAGATTCAATGATAGGTGAAGACATGTGGCAACTAAGATATTTGGGATTCCTATTTTCTCGAAGAATGGTAAAACCCTAATACGGTTTACCTTTTGGGAGTAACCCTAAAGTGAAGCACATGTTATAAGCATTTTTAGGGTTGTGAAGAGATGTGAAAAAGGTGTATTGTTGGTATTGCGAATAGCTACTAGAGTCTTTTGTTGTTGATGTTGAACTTGCATGGCAAGTGTATTGTAACCCCGTGTTGAAGATAATACATTGTGCAAGTTCTGAAGGGGTGGGGTTGTTTTCCCAAAAGGTTTTTCCCTATTGGAAAATCCTTGTGTTATGTGTTCCTTTCTTTGTCTATTTTCTATATGCATGTTTGGCTGCAATATTGTTGTTTACATGATATTGAATCTGTAAGTGTAGAAGATTTTAATAGGATTTGCATCATACTTTCCTTATGAGATTAGTGTAGGAAGTTGTTTCCGCACCTGAGTTTCCTTACAATATGAACTTGAGAAAACTATCCAAGGAAGAGATTTAGAAGATCATAATAGAAATGATGTCCCAAGTGCATAGTATTTATAATCTAAGAAATAAAACTATCAATGATGATACTAGTAAGCCATCTAGCATCTTCATCAAAGATATCACTCATAAGATGAGCGATGATAGAAAGAAGGATAGTACAATGACTGTCAAAGTTAAGGATAATAAGAACAAGAAGTGGGAGCCTAAAAATAAATTTCAGTTTCAGAATGTTGAAATAGTCAAAGCTAATGTAAACTTGATGTCATCAAGAAAATAGCAAGACCTACCACTCAAGCATTATCAACTCTAGGTATTTCTATTAAGCCTACTATTTATGATCTATTTGACATGATATCCATGTTATCCTAGAATACTATCAAAGTTCCCCTATCTAAATGTTTAGAATAGAGGAACATTAGAATAAGGCTCTTGTTTGGTTGGGTGGGATAGTTAGTAATAATAGTGCTAAACAAAAGAATACAGTCTTGTAGCAGGAACCACCTATAATAGAAGATAATGAAATTATGTCACAAATACCTCAAATGTATTTAGACAACTCATCTATAGCTTACCTTCAAGCTATTGACACTTTATTCCTTAGTTTAGTCATAAATAGTTGAACCTTAAAGAATTTCATGATAGCTTCAAGAGCATCAAATACCATGATGGCTTTCAAAGTAATAGAAGCCCTTGGCCTAGAAGTAGATGCCAAACAAGGTAGATGTAGAGCAATGGGTGCAAGGGAAGATCCTATCATAGGTACTATTAATAAATTTCCTTTTAAACTATCTTCTTAACCTGATGTTGAAATGACCATGGCAATCCTTGTAGTTGATATTCCTTCCCATTATGGAATGCTACTCTCTAGAAAATGGAGTGTTGTGATTGGAGTTAGCCAGCAATGTGACTTTTCATATGCTACTTTTCATATAGGTGATAAGGCTATCAAGATTGATAGAGAGCTAAGAGTTACTTATGTTTTTGAAGATAGTGTTGACAAATATGCCACATGTTTCCTAGATACAAATGTTAATGCATTTAGAGATGAATTGGTCATTCAAGAAGCTAAAAAGCCTCCACCACTAATTTCTCAAGAAGTAACCTATTGTATGGATTCAAAAAACTTGTAGAATATGTATTTTGATGGAGGAACTTCTAAGGAAGGATCATGAGCTAGGTTAGTTTTTATATCTCTAGAGAGGAACACGTTGAAATATTCATTTACTTTGAAATTTGCATGTGCCAATAACATAGCTAAGTATGAAGCACTTTTAGTAGGATTAAAAGTTATAGTAAGTCATGGAATCAAGAAACTGTATGTTATTGGGGATTCTAAATTAATTATTTCTTAGGTTAGAGGAGTATATGTTTCAAAGAATAAAAGATTGAGACAATATAGAAATGTTGTTTGGGATATGATTAAGTGTTTTGATGAATTTTGGATAATATGGAAAGACATAAGTAACAAAAAAATGGCTGGCCTATTAGCTAATGTAGCTATTAAACCAAATGACATCTCTTTTGCTAGTGTATCAAATGTTGAAGTAAAAAATAGGCCATCTATCCATGATAATATTCATAATTGGCAGGTCTTTAAAGAAGATAGGAATATAATCAGATTTTTGAATTGTGAAGACTAGTTGTAGGTGTTGGAAATATAAGAGGAGTAATTTAGAGGGGAGGGGTGAATCAATTACTACTAAAATAAATCCCAAATCCCATAGATGTTAGTACAAAATAAAGTCTAAATGCTGATGCTTGGTAAATACACATAAAATGTTGTAACTCGATAAACACTGATTATGAAAATCTTTAAATGTTATCTAAGATTACCATTACTTTAACTTAGCAGAAAAAACATAAAAGAAGATAGCATGAACACATTTGACACTAAGATTTAACATGGAAACCCAATTTGGGAAAAACCACCAATTACAACTAGTTACTATTTTCACTCTTTTGAAGTGAGCTCTATTAGGAGCCAACCCTATTAAAGGTTACAAAACACACTGTTAGGTGTGACCTTGTTAAAGGATTTAATCACCCTATTAAGAGTGGCCTTGTTAGAATTATTAAGACAATTCAATAGAACTACCACCTTGTTAGAGGATTTACAAACATTTGTTAAGACAACTCTATTAAGAGATTTAGATCACTACTACAATGGTTAGAGAGTAATAATGAGATGACCTAATTTGAATGTAACTAAATTGCTCATAATAGATATCTGTTCTAGCTTGCACTTGATCCTTCTTGATCAAATATAGATTTTTTGCTCTAGAAGGATATTCTATTTATCCTTCAAATTCACTTCCTCTTTTCATTATTCAATACATTCATCACATCTTCACACTTTCAAATTCTCAACTTGACCTTATATCTTTCATATTGTCAAGTTGGCTCATATACAACTTAGAATAACTAATATTCATCATCATAACCAGCTAGAACTAATAGATAAATCAATTAAGATTAATATGCCAAAATAAGAAAATCCTTCATTAGTTGACCTAGCTTGATAAACACTAACTCATAAACAATTTTCTGTGTTAACCAATAGAAGCTTGGTTAATACTGCAAACTCGTAAAGATCCTTTAGCAACCGAGTGAACTTGGTTATCATTGTTTCTATCCAACTTTTCTTCATTAATTAAGTGACCTCAGTTAACACTCATCTTCAACACATTTTCCTTTGATGCCCAAGTGAACTTGGTAGACACTACCTTTTGAACTAGGCAAACACAAGAATTCTTGGTAAACACAAAAAATTATCTTCATTGCTTGAGTGAGCTTGACATATATTGACTAATAATGATATAAAATTTGTGTAACATCAAAGCCAATACACAATTAATCAATTGTATCCAACAATCTCCCTCTTTGGCATTGATGGCAACACAACATGTCATAACACAATGAAAATTTGGATTTATTCATGAGAACTCCTTCTATTAGTATGAGCTCTTCCTTTTACTGGATTCCTCCTTTTTTTGTAACAATCTTCTACCAAGTTCATTCATAGAACTTTCTCCCTCTTACAAAAACCTGCTCCTTCTTTAGAATGACAAAAGAAAAAATTCGTAGAGACATGATAGCAAACTTCTCCCTCTTTGACAACACATGCCAAAGAAAACAACTCTATTAATATCAATGTACCTTAAGTACTGATTCATTTGCAATATGCCCTTATCAATTCTACACCAACTGATTGATCTTTAACTTAGCTCTTGTTGATGCATCACTAAAATTTATTTAGTGAGCTTCAAATAGGGGAATGGCCCATAGCTTACTCTTAGATATAGAAATGCATCCTTATGTAATGGCTTGGTGTATACGTCTACAATCTGTTCTTTCATATTAAGATATTCCAATCTAACTTCTATATTCTGCACCAACTCTCTTAAGAAGTGATATTTTATAGTAATGTGCTTTGTTTTGGTATGCATCACTAAATTCTTTGATAAATTGATTGCACTAGTGTTATCACAATATATGACTATTGGATCTTTGATCTCTACCTTCATTCCTTACATCAATTATTTGAACCAAACAATGTTAGAACAATTAACTACTACTACCGCATATTTTGCATTTGCTATGGATTGAGAGATGCAATTTTGTTTTTTGCTTGTCCAAGAAACTAGTCTTTTACCAAGAAAGAATGTTTCACCACTAGTTCTTTTTTTATCATTAAGACTTCTAGCCCAATTAGCATCAATAAACACCTTCAAGTCCAAATCACCTCCAAGTTTATACCATAAGCCATAGTATTTAGTCCCTTTTAGATATCTCATGATTCTCTTGATTTCCATCATGTGATTTTCTCTAGGATTTGTTGAGAATATTTCCACCATTCCAATTGCTAGTGCAATATCAGGTCTTGTATGTACTACATACTATAATTTTCCAATAATTGATTTGTATGTAGTCTGATCTACTTCTTTGGAATCATCATTCTTGGAAAGCTTATGTCTAGTACAAATAGGGGTTCCAACTAGTCTTGAATCTTCCATTCCAAACTTCTTCAGTATCTCCTTGATATACTTGGATTGAGTGATGTAAATAGCATTTTACAAATAATTTTATATCACCAAACATAGACATCTCAAGTTCTTTACTCATTTAATTTGAAAATGCCTTGCACAAGTCATCATTTCCTATGAATAAAGTATCATCAAAAAATATTTTTGCCAACACAATCTTCTTGTCTAGTCCTTCTTTGATATAAAAACTACTATTATCATTTGTTCTTTGAAAGCCAATATGTACGAAGTAATTATGAAGTCTTCCATACCAAGCTATGGGAGCTTTCTTGAGACCATATAATGCTTTGTGTAACTTGAAAACCATGTTTCTTTTGCTAGGATCTACAAAACCTTTTGGTTGTTCAATGTAGACTTCTTCATCAAGACTTCCATTCAAGAATGTAGATTTAACATTCATTTGGTATACTTTAAATCCTTTGTGTAGTACATATGCTAGTAAAGTTCTAACAACTTCTAATCTTGTGACAAGAGAAAAAGTATCACCATAATCAATACCTTCTTTTTGAGAATAACCTTTACATACTAGTCTTGACTTGTTTCTTGAAACATTTCCATCTTCATCCAGCTTATTTTTGAACACCCACTTTGCGCCAATTATATTTTTATCCTTGGGTCTAGGAACAAGAGTCCAAGTTTTGTTCTTTTCTATCTGTTCTATCTCTTCATTCATTACTGCAACCCAACTTTCATTATCAAAAGAATCTTTAACATTTATAGGTTCAAATTTAGAAAGTAAACATGTACCTTTTAATTTTCTTCTTATCATTATTCCATCATATTTGTCTCCAATGATCTGATCAGGTGCATGATGCCTTTTGACACATCTTGCTAACATAGGATCTTTGGGTTTTGAATTAGTTCCCTTGTCTTCATCATGAACTTCAGTATTAAGCTCAAGTCCTTTTCTCCATGACTTGGGTCCATCAGACTTAGTTTGAACTAGCTTGGTAGCCTCTGACTGTGACTCAAGTTGCACTATCTACAACTTGGTAATCATTGGAGATTTATGGGACTTAGGAGATGAAGCCTCCTTTCCTTCAGATAGGTTTGGTAGGGTATTAGGTTAATAGTTAAAAAATCTTCTATAATCCTTTGGCTCCTTGTTGCTTTCTTCTTCACTCTTTTTTGCAAACTCATCAATTCTAACATGTGCACTTTCTATTATTTTATGAGTAGACAAATTCAAACATTTGTATGCTTTACTTTTGCATGAGTACCTTAGAAATATGCCTTCATCACCTTTTACATCAAATTTTCCTTTTCTAGATTCTTTCAAGATATAACACTTGCCACCAAGTACTTTCAAGTAACTTACATTAGGTTTGTATCCATACCATAGTTGATAAGGAGTTTTTTAAAAATCTTTCTTCAACTATACTCTATTCAAGGTATGAACTAAAGTGCTGATAGCTTCCTTCCAGTATTTGATTGCAACATTCTTTTCAATCATCAGGTTTCTTGCATAATCCATGATGGATCTATTTCTTCTTTCAACTATACCATTCTACTGTGGTGTACCAGGGGTTAATACTTGTCTTTTAATTCCTCTTTCAATGTAGAAATTATTGAATTCATTGGAGATGAATTCACCCCCTCTATCTAATCTTAAAAATTTCAACCTCTTTCTAATTTTTTTTTCTACTCTTGCTAGATACTACTTGAACTTTTGAAAGGCTTCATATTTTCTTTTAGATACATTATAGTCATCATTCTAGAATAGTCATCAACAAAAAAATGAAAACCTCTTCTCCACTATAACTCTCTATTCCAATAGGTTTTCATAATTCTATACAAACAATTTCTAAGACTTCTTCTAACTGATAGATTTTTCTTTTGAAGTTAGTCTTTCCCATCTTACCAATTTGGAAATTCTTGCATAAACCCATATTAGGCTTCTTCAAACTAGGAATACCTCTTACTCTTTTATGTTTTCTTATCTTAACCATATTATCAAAATTTACATGACATAGTCTTTTGTTCCATAACCATCTTTATTCTACTTGAGAAATAAAACATGAACATTCACTAAGATCAAGATAAAATAGATTACCTTTTGTTTGCTTGCCAAATCCAACCAAATTTCCTTTTCCATCTAGTAGTTTGGCCTATCCATTCATGAATTCTACCTTGAATCCAATGTTATTCAATTGTGCCACACTCAATATATTATGCTTTAGTCCTTCAACTCAATAAGCATTGTCACATATAAGTTCTTTAGTTAATGAAATACATCCTTTTCTTTTTATGTTACAAGGTTCATTATTTCCAAATCTCACACTACCTCCATTATAATATTCCATGTGCTCAAATTTTGATTTATCTCTAGTCATATGGTGTGAACAGTCACTATCAATAATCCATATATCATTTTTGTTAACATGAGAGATAAGTGCCATCTTATCTCCTTGATCATTAGATTCATCTTTTACAACAATATATACCATTTCATCTTCACTATTATTAGAATCTTTAGCTATAAAATAAGATTTCTTACCTTTGTCCTTTTAGTTCTTGTAGTTCTTGGAATACTCTTGCCTTTGTACTTATTTCTTTTCTTTTCAACTTTGATTTCTTTTTTTGGACACATTGCAACAATGTGACAAACTTCTTCACAAGAAAAGTAGATCAAAGGAACTTTGTCTTTGTACTTTCCTCTGTCTTTGGAATACTTTCTTGCAAGTAGGGCTTCAACAACTTCAAGATCATTGTTTGAACTTTCTTATATTTCTTCTTCTTCACTTCTTGATTGACTAGATTTTTATTTCTTAACCTTTTCTTTCAGTGAGAGCTTAGCTTGAAAAGTAGACTCAATAACCTTTGAACTAGGAACATAGTTATCAAAGTTATCCAACTCAAAAGTTGTCAATATTCCAACTAGAGCATCCAAAGATATGTTATTATTTGGATCACATCTCATCTCTTGAATGGAAGACACTCTAATTACATAAATGTGAAGAAGAGTTCTAAGTACCTTTCTTACAACTATTTTCTCTTCAATGTCTCCTCCAGATGCTTTGATTGCACTTATAGTTGCTTTGATTCTTTCCACATATTTTGCAATATTCTCATCTTCTCTCATTTTCATCTAATAAAAATGACCTCTAAGACTTTCAACCTTAGTTCTTCTTACATTTTCTTCTCCTCCATATATTTATTTCAGCTTGGTCCACATCTCATGAGCTGTTTTGTAGTCTTTTACTTCATCACATTTAGCATAGCTGAGAGCAGATGGAATATCAATCATCATGATGTTATGATTCTTCTTTTCAACAATATCTTCAATTGATAATGTTCTAGTGGGAGTCTTGTATTCATTATCAAGATATTTTCACCCTGAATCACTGATAGTAGCCAAATGTAACCTCATAAGTCCTTGCCATGCTACAAAATTGTCTTTTTTTTAGCTTGAGAACCTCTCTTCTATAAGAAATCCTTATATTTAGCTTAGATCCTTGAAACCTTCTCTAAAAGCACCAAAATATTTGATACCAATTGTTATAAATATAAGAGAAGTAACTAAGAGGGGAGGGTGAATTAGTTACTACTAAAATAAATTCTATATCCCTTAGCCATTAGTACAAAATAAAGTCTAAATGTTGATGCTCAGTAAACACACATAAAAAGTTCTAACTTAGTAAATATTGATTTTAAAAATCTTTAAATGTTATCTGAGATTACCATTACTTTAACTAAGCTGTAAACACATAAAAGAAAATAGTGTAAACACATTTGACACCAAGATTTAATGTAGAAACCCAATTTGGGAATAACCACCAATTGCAACTAGTTACTATTTTCACTCTTCTAAAGTGAGCCTTGTTAGGAGCCAACCCTCTAAAAGGTTACAAAATACACTGTTAGGTGTGACTTTGTTAAAGGATTTAATCACCCTATTATGAGTGGCCTTGTTAGAGGTCTTAAGATAATTCAATAGAACTGCCACCTTGTTAGAGGATTCACAAATAGCTATGGGATGACATGATTTGAATGCAACTAAATTGCTAATTGCAGATCTCTATTTTGGCTTGTACTTGATCCTTCTTGATTAAATATAGCTTTTTTTCTCCACAAGGATATTCTTCTTACTCTTCAAATTCACTTCCTCTCTTTATTATTCAATAGATTCATCAAATCTTCACACTTTCAAATTCTCAACTTGACCTTATACTTATATCTTTCATATTGTCAAGTTACCTCATATATAACTTAGAATAACTAATATTCATCATCATAGTTAGGTAGAACCAATAGATAAATCAATTAAGCTTAATATGCCAAAATAATAAAATCCTTTGTTAGTCAACCTAGCTCAGTAGACATTAACTCAGAAGTAATTTCCTATGTTAACCAATAGAAGCTCGATTAATACTACAAACTCACAAAGATCCTTTGGCAACTGAGTGAGCTCAGTTAATCTAACTTTTCTTCATTGACCAAGTGAGCTCAATTAACACTCATCTTCTACACATTTTCCTTTGACACCCAAGTAAACTTGGTAGACATTGCCTTCTGAACTAGGCAAACACAAGAATGCTTGGTAAACATAGAAAATTGTCTTTACTACCCAAGTGAGCTTGACATATACTAACTAATAATGATATGACATATGTGTAATATCAAAGATAATAGACAATTAATCAATATCATCCAACACTGGGGACAAGAAATTGATGGTGCAACATATGTTGAAAATACTGATGGTAAGGAAACTGTCTTTGGGCAAGAAGTTGTACAATTGAGACCCAATAAGATCCCAAAAGTATTAGTGTTTTTGAGACTATTTTTCATAGTCATGATAGATCTAAAGTAGAAAACAATGAGTTAATTGCTAAAGATCTGGAAGAAATAAATCTAGGGACTAATGAAGCACCAAAAAAGGTATACATTAGTAAAAAATTAGCCCCTAAAATTAGACAAGAGTTGATTGGTTTGTTAAGAAATACAGACATGTATTTTCTTGGTCTTATGATGAATTGAAAGCATACAGAGAAGAACTCTTTCAATATGAAGTTCTACTAAAAGAAGGAGCCAAGCATTTTAGATAGAAGCAAAGACTAATCAATCCCACTCTTGCACCCAAGATATACGAAGAGTTGATAAAAATCAGAGATTCTAGAATTATCAAGTTGATAAAGCATTCATCTTGGGTGTCTAATTTATTTCTTATGAGGAAAAAGAATGGATATATAAGATTATGTGTCAATTTTAGGAACTTGAATATATTTTCATTAAAGGATAACTATAGATTTCCAAACATGGAGGCAATGTTACAAAGAGTAACTAGATTAGAACTCATGTCCATGATGGATGGGTTCTTAGGCTATAACCAAGTTGTTGTTAAGGAATTAAAACAATATAAGACTGCATTTACAACACCTTGGGGTACCTATTTTTATAGTAGAATTCCATTTGGTTTAACAAATGTTGGTGCTACCTTTAAAAGAAATATGGATGTAGCTTTCAAAGATATTATTGACAAATTTCTAGTAGTATACTAGGATGATTTAACTGCTTACTTAAAAGATGAAAAATATCATTGTATGCACCTAGAAAAGGTATTTATCAGAGCATTAATATTTGGAATATCTTTGAATCCTAGAAAATGTGTAGTTACTGTTATAGAGGATAAGCTATTGGGCCACTTAGTTGGAAAAGAAGGATTCAGAATTGATCCTAAAAGAGTTGAAGCAATAGATAAAATTTAGAAGCCAAAGAATGTAAAAGGTATTCAATCATTCTTTGGGAAGATAAATTTTCTCACAACATTTGTCACCTACTTTGTAGAGGTAAGTAGGCCTATTTCCAAAATGTTAAAAAAAGGTTGTGAGATCAAATGGGATGCATAGCCAAGCATGAAATTCAATAATATAAAGAAATCTAGTAAGGATTCCATAATTTTAAGAGCTCCAAATTATGCAAAGCCTATCCACATCTTTTCTTTTACCTCATATCATACAATTGTTGTTGTCTTATTACAAAAGAATGAAGAAGGCTTTGAACAACCAATTGCATTTTTCAAAAAATCTTTGCAGGCTACTAAACTTATGCATTGGTTAAAGTAGTAAAGACATTTAGATGTCATTTAATGGAAGCCACTATAACTATTTTTGTTCCAAGTGCTGTAGTAAAAGACATCTTCTCAAAACAAGAAGTATCAAGAAGAAGATGTAGATGGATCAATAGAATCCAATAATTTAACATTGATATCCAAATTAACAATTTAGTTCAAGGTCAAGGCCTTACTAAACTAATGGTAGAGGTGTTGACATTAAGGTCAAAGTTTTTTTATTAGTGACTCACACTTAGTCAATTGGTTAAGCTACTATTGAGCTTATCCTTAGGTGATGTAGTTACTACCAAGTAATATAGTTGTTACCAAGTTCTACAGTTGTTATCAAGTTCCAGAATCTTTATATAGGTCATGACAATCAATATCTACTAATATGTTTAGTGATAGTGCTAACTAATCTTCATAGTATTAACCGAGTTGCATAGTGTCAGGCATGCTCTCTAGTATCTACTAAGCTTATAGTAATAGTGATGAGAATATAGTTTTGATCAAGCTAAGGAGTGTCAACCAAGTGATTTAATTTATGCCAAGCTCACATTGTTAGTGTTGATCAAGCCAAGGTGTGTTAACCAAGTGGTTCAGTTTATATACCGAGTTTCATAGTGTTCACCAAGTTACACAAGTGTTGGCTGAGTTCAAGCTACTTGGAAGTGATTAGTATGAATTGAGATTCTACTTCTACTGACTGTATGATGATGTCAAGTGTTGACAATGGTTTTTGAGTATCAAAACATCATTGAGTTTGTCTTCTAAACCTAGGTGTCAATAATTGGGCCGACTTTGTCATCTTGATGGAAACCTATGTTGTAGCCAACTTTGATGAATTTTGAGTTGGATTGGTATATATGTAATGAATTTTATCATATACAAATAAGAATAAATGAAGTGAATATGAAGAGATGAAGTGTGAACATCACCGAGTTTGTCTTCTAAACCCAAGTGTCAGTAGTTGGGCCAACTTTGTGATCTTGATGGAAACCTATCTTGTAGCAAATTTTGATGAATTGTGATATTGATTGGTATTTATGTAATGGATTTTATCATATCCAAATAAGAACAAATGAAGTGAATATGAACAGATGAAGTACAAACATCACTGAGCTTGTCTTCTAAACATGAGTGTTAGTAGTTGGGTTGACTTTGTGATCTTGATGGAACCTATGTTGTAGCCAACTTTGATGAATTGTGATTTGGATTGGTATATATGTAATGAATTTTATCATATCCAAATAAGAATAAATGAATTGAATATGAAGAGAAGAAGTACGAATTGAGAAGGCTACAAGTAGTATAAGGGAAAATCAAGATTTATCTATCACAACAAGGTAATCTTTACATTTCAAAGGAATCTAAACTAAAAAATTAGAGTTGCAGATTAGAGATCGACCACTAGTTTATCCTAATAGGTGTATCAATTAAATCCTTTAATAGGGTAGACTTAACAGTCTTTGAAAAATCTCTTTACCCAGTGCATACTTCATTATATGTTTTGAAAATCCATTCACAATGTGGACCTAATAGTCCTTATTGCTCCTAATAGGGAAGATCATTAGAATGTTGGAAGCATAAATACTAATGAAATTCCTATGGGGGAGTATTGTAAAAAAATTATTTTGATGATATGTTAGATTCATGACTTTGTTTGTCATTGATGTTAACATAGTAGTTTTCTATAGTATTTGACAAAAGAACAATGGTAAAGATCAAGTTGCTACAGATGGATCATTGCATACTTTCACTAGAAATGTTAAATGGTGATATTACTAAGTATCTAGTATATGTAGCTAACCTTGGGAGCTAAAGATATTAAGTCTGGAAGAAGTTATGCAAGTTTTGGTGATGACTATTTTGAGATAGAGTTTACAGAAGCATATTCTGGTAAACTTGTTATATCTCTTAGCAGAATTGTTATTTTGAGAAGAAAGGTTAAAGGAATGTAGAAGACATGTTGGAGATGACACGGCTAAGCTTTCTCATTATAATATTACATCTACTGAAAGTTATTCAAGTTACGAGGTGATAAATTGATGTTATTGCTAAGTATAACATGTTCTTAATGAGGTCCTATAATAATTAATTAAGAAGGTGTAATAGCTAACTTAGGAAATTATTTTATGAATACTGTATAAAGGAAGGATATTTTCCTTTGTTATGAATGAATTATTACATGAAGCACAAAGAGAAAAATAGAAGAGAAACAAGTTGATATGTGAGGATAAGAAAAGCAGAGCAAAGTTGGAGAAAACTTCATTCATAAGGTTTTATTTTGAGATTTGAGGTTTGATATTTGGATCTAAGGTTTGTGACTTGGTCTACAAGGTCTAACAATGATTGATCTAGTTGACAAGACAAAGGAAAGATGATAAAGCACAATATGAATAATTATTTTGCAAGGAATAGTTGAGAGATCAGTTGGACAGTAAAGTTCAGTGGTCTTGCCCCAGAAGCTATTTGGATAGTGGGTCCTTCTACCTTATAAAACTCCTAATAGGGATTCAAAGTATCCTAACAAGGACTCTTATGTACTTAATGTGTTTATAGACTCATAACATACTCCATACTCTAACATGGTGTGTGTGTGTGTGTGTGTGTGTGTGTGTGTGTGTGTGTACCAGTATATCTTTGTGGGCATCATTCCCACCAAGGTCTTCCCTCTGATCAATTGTTTCATAGTGAATAAATCTAGTGAAATTATGTATATGCATCTTGCTATGGTTGTTATTTACTTTGATTGAATGGTTAAGATTAATTAAGATTGATAAAAAATTTGATTGGATAACTGATTCACCCCTCCCCCTAGTTATCTTGGTGGACTATTATTTCTAACAATTGGTATCAGAGCAATAGGTTCTTGAAGATAAAGTTTAACAACTTTGGGAGATCCATGGCTAACATATTCAGAAAGGATAGTCCAAAGTTTGATGGAAGAAATTATGACAACTAGAAGGAAAATATGAAGACACATATACTGTGTATGGGTCCAGGATATTGGATCTTGACAAAATTGGAAAAGATAACCATTACAAAAAGCATGCTAGAAACTTTTACTAAGGATGAGAGAGAACTTTTAATGTATGACATGAGAGCTAGAGAAGCACTATTGTCTGCACTTCCTAAAATAGAGTACAACTAGGTAAAAACACTTGCTACTTCTCATAAGATTTGGAAAGATTTGGAAAATAATTTTCAAGGTGATGAACATTCTAAGAAATTGAGGCTACAAAGCTAGATTTGTGCATTTTAAGATGCTAAAATGATGGACAATGAATCTATATGAACATATTAAAAATTACTGCAGGGATCAAATCTCAAGGAGGAAACAAAAAATATGATGAGATGATCTAGAAGATATTGAAGATTTTAACACCACCATTTAGGAAGGCAGTTCAAATGATACAGTTGTTGATCTCTTAAACCAAATATTTCACCAAGGAAATATTACTTGGGAGACTAGAAGAAGTTGAGAATGAGCTTAGATTATCTAAAGAATTTTCTAGAACAAAGACAACTTTTGATGCCCTAAACATTCAATCTAATCTACCAAGGAGCACAAGTGCTAGAGGAGATTTTTCTAGTAGTAGTAGATCTAATGAGGATAGAAAGGTAGAAGAAGGAGTAGCCCTTCTTGTATGATGAGAAAAAGATGGTAAGAAAATCTTTAAATGTTGGACTTGTAATGAGTTTGGTCATTATGCTTCTAAGTGTCCTAAAAGAGAGAAAAATATAAAGGAAAGTTCAAACCTAGAAGAGATAGAGATTATTTGTATGCCAATAAAGAAGATGAATCAAATAAAAAAGTAGTAAGTGCTAGTGATGATGAAATAGGATTTGTAGCTATTAAAGAAGTTCAAAGAAAATGGCTTTGGTATCACATGTTGAAAATAAGTCTAATTGGATAATTAATAGTGGTTGTTCACATCATATGGCTCATGATATGAACAAGTTTGTTGACTTCAAAACTTATGATGGAAATAATGCAGCTTGCCATGTTAAAGATATTAGATCTATAACTCTTGATGGTAAGACTAACACTAAGGATATATATTTTGTTGATGGTTAATCTTTTGAGTGTTCAACAACTAGTGGATAAAGGTTATCAGTTGTAGTTCATAGAGAAGACATGGATGGTCAAAGATAAAGATAGAAAGGTCATTGGAATAGGAACTAAAGTTAGAGGTAACATATTTTAGTTGAATCCTACTAAAATGACATGTTTGGTTGCAAAGGTAGATGATAGTTGATTATGGCATAAGAATTTTTTTCATATAAATGTTGACAACATTGTGAAAACTAGTAATATGTTTGTAGTTGGAGATTTGCATAAAATTTTAAAGCCTACTAACACAATTTACAAGGAGTGTATATTGGCAAAGCATAACAAAGCTTCTTTTCCTAGCAATAAGTTTACTACTACAATAAAGTTGGAGATTGTACACATAGATCTTAGTGGTCCTACAAAGACTAAAAGATTCTATGGTGAAAGGTACTTCATGGTTATTCTTGATGGATTTTATAGAATGATGTTGGTTGCATTTCTTAAAGAAAAATTTGAGGCATTTGACAAGTTCAAGATATTCAAGAATAGAGCTAAGAATGAATTAGGTATGAAGATTAAATGTTTAAGACCAGATAGAGTAGGAAAGTTTACTTCAAATTGTAAGAATTTTCCTTAGGTAAAAATCACTCAAGACCAAGAAGCTCAATAACTAGCACAAAATAGACCAAGATAGTATTCAATATATGTTGATTGACTGATGTACAACTACACTAGCACTAGTACATTTGGGCTCATTTTTTTACCTTTATTGGTCAAAATTTTTACCCATTTTTCAACCAATCTTCGACCAAATTTGACCAACGAATTGGTCGATAATTTTTTGGTTGAAAATTCAACAAACTTACTGGATGGTCAAAATTTTGACCAATACATTGGTCAAAAAATGTTCGAGTTGTTGAGCCATTCTCTATCATTCATTGGTCAAACTTTCGACCAATGCTTGGTAGAAATCTGTGGGACATTGGTCAAAATTTTGACCAATGCATGGTAGAAAACTAGATGGCAATGGTTGAAAAATTTTTGGTCAAAAATTTGACCATCTAGTAGGTTGGTCAAAACTTTGACCAATACAGTGGTCGAAAAATGTTGGCATTGTCAGCACATTTTTTGCCATTCATTGGTCAAACTTTCAACCAATGCTTGGAAGAAATCTGCAGGGCCCATATCATGGACCCACTTCCCATGTACTAGGTACGAATATTTTTTATTGTGAGATCGAGCTGGGATCAAATGGTGGCGTTGAATCGCTATGAAGAAGTGCTCGAAAGTTAAGTATAGTGAGTTAGTGAGTGTGGCCCACCACTGTTGAAGTAAAATTTCTATCCACAAGATCAAGTCTGGATCGACGACGCTCATTGACTCACTATAAAGAGATGTGCAAAAATTAGGTATAGTTAGTTAACCAGAAATGGACCCACCATCATGTTCTTAAAGGTTGTTTCAATTGTCTATCACACGATTAATTGTCTATCACACGATTAAAGTAACATCAGTGATTATCGCTAGCTCACTGTGGAAAGGTGCTCGAGAATTATGTATAACAAGTTAGTGAGTTGATGACACATGTCCATAGTCATCCATGGGCCTAGTTTGAAGCACCAACCTTGAAGAAAAGGTACAGGTGGAGTTGTTTTATTGGCTTGACTACCAATGTGTTAAGAAGAAAGCCGAGTCAGCTTAGTTGTCATTCCCAGATCCTAAGATTTTTCAAGGATCAACGGCACAAGTTTAAAAAAGAAAGTGCGACACCACTCTATTTTTCTATTCAACACATTTATGATAAGTGAAAGCTTCTTGTGTGGGAGAAATAGAGTATAAAATAAATATTTTCATTAATTCCAATCCCACGTGAACAGAGATTATAAATTTTTTGAGCACAAGAGCCTGATTGATTGTGTTGTGTTAAGCTTGGTAAAGATGTGAAACTATTCTTCTGTCATTCGAGAGAAATTTTAGAAGTTCAGAGAAGAACAATTTCAGCAAGTCAAGTAAGTACTCCTATTATAGCCTCTGTGGCATTCCAATTCTCTCAATACTATCAAAATGCCTCCTAAGAAATCATTCTCTGGGAAAATTAATTATATGGATAGGAATGTCCACAATGATTTATTAGAATTACTCCCAGAATCTACTATATAGCCTGCACAAGTTAAAAAGTTAATTTCCCTAAACCCTAGGCTTAAAATTGGTGATGGTCTATATGACAAGGGGAACTGGGTTAGGGATGCAACAACTACTCAAATTGGCCTTATCTTGTTTAAAAAGTGGGTTTCAAAAAGAAAGTTGTTTGCCCCGCATGCTAATGTCTAGAATTTTGATTTGGGAAAGTTAGTAGTCCCAAGTGTTTTCATGGATTATGATTTGCTTCAAGCTATTGCTAAGAATTATGACCAAGCCATTAGGGTTGTAAGAAGAAAGGATGGTATGCCTCTGGTCTCGATTACTCTTGAAGAAATTAGAGAGGTTTTTCACCCATTATCAGACTACCATGTGCAAATCAATCTGCTAGAATTAGAGAATGAATATAAAGCAAAGAAGGATGTAATTAGGGGAGGTGTACTAAGGGCACATATTGGTACAATAGGAACTTCTCCAGTAATTACTACAGCCTCTAGAGAGCCTTTTAAGAAGAGTCTTTTCACTTCTCGAGCTATAGAGATATACAGGACCTTATGCTAAGTTTTTGGTGAAGATGAGCAAGAATTTATGCCCATTGGTTTCATGTACATGATGGTTTAGATTGCTTCCTTTGATGTAGATGTTATTTTTGGTTTTGCTTCCTTTTTGGCTAAAGAAATTCACATTGGTTTAGTTGGGATTGTGAAGGGCAAGGTGGAAAAAAATTTTGGTCACTACTCTCTATTAATGCATATGTTTTTGTTCAAAAGAGTGACATATTTTGGTAATGAGATGGAACTAAATAGAGAGGAGAATGGGGAAATACTGCCAGTTCAATTGTGGAGTGTAGATATGACCTAGGATGCAAGTAATGCTAGTTTTGTCAGATTTGATAGATATTTTGCTGCTAAATTGAGATGCCTCATATTGAGTGACAATCCCAGAATCCCTAGGGTACTAATGAGTCTCATCAGGCCTATGGATAACCCCCATGACTTGAAAGTTTCACATAATTGGGGAGATATCATCCCCTACCTTGTTTCTACTATTTTTAGAATCTATGGTTTCAAGGGGAACCCTCATGTTTTGCCTTACCAAGTTCCTTTGAAGGTGGGAATGGCTGAAGTTTTATGGTAGTTAGGGGGAGTGGAAGAAATTATTTTTTTGAAAAGGAAATTAGGGTCAATTTTCCCTACTTGCACAGTGGCCCATCAATTTTTGATTACAAAAGGGGGATGGATCTTTTTGCATAAAATTCTGGAGCAGTATATGATGGCTACCTCTCATCCCCGTTTTTGTGACTCTGAGGGGATTTTCAATCAGATGTTGAGGCATAGAATCAAGTTGGGACCGATCAAGCATGGTTCTTATTATCTAGAGGATATTATAAGGAATGAATTCTCATTGCAGGAGCAGAAAACTAAAAAAGAAAAATGGAGAGTTTATTCTCGGGTCTTAGAATTCATTCATTGTTTTGATAATAAATATGATCCTTTGGATAATGCTATTACAGAGGCTAACAAAATAAGTAAGCTCATGAATACCTTCCCTGAAATAATGGAGGTCATGAATGAAAAGAAACAATTTTTTATTGATTCATATCCTGATAAGGCCAAAGAGGTCATGAGGAGGTTGGCTTTCACTCCAAATGTGAGAACTGATAAAATAATTGTACAAAAGAGGCCCGGATATACTATAATTCAGAATAAAAGGGTTCCTATAGACAAGGGAAAACAAATAATAGGATCTACCAGTATAGCCCAAGAGGAGAGACCTGAAGAGCCTAGTCCTAAGAGGAAAAAGGTAATGATAGAAGAAAGGCCTCAAGATGAGGAATATTCACCCACCTAGTCCCTTTTGAGGATTGGAGAAGAGCAGCTCATTGGTGAATAGGTTGAACAAATGGGATCACAGGGAGATATTTTTATTACTCAAGTAGAATTAGATGATGGTAACCCTCCAAAACTTCCTCTCCCAAGTTTGGATCTAACAATAGCTAATTATAGAGGTAGGGAGTTGGACCCTGTATTAAAGCAGGCAAGTCATCAATTTTTGACTGATGACAGTTTTGTGAAATCAAGGGCTTTTTAGCAGTTTGCATGGAGGAAAAACATGAACGTTTTCGAGGAGAAATGTAAAAAGATGGAAACAAAGCATCCAAAAATGGATGAAACTTCCATGCAAAACCAAATTAAAGAAGAAATGATGAAGGAATTGTAGAATATAAGCCCCAAGGAGGGGAGGAAAATGATAAAGGCATCTAACATTTTATTATTACCCAATTGGGATATTGTAGATGCATTAATTTTCAATTTTGTTTCAAGTAGATTGGAGTTGCAAGACCCAAATAGAAGAGACTTCCAAGGCACTTCATTCATTGAAGATCAAGCTACATTGGTCAATTGGTCATTGAGAAAGGGATATAGAGCCACACCATCACAATCAGATGAGTTTGGGTTGATGAGAAATATACTTGTAAGAAGGGTTGCTGACACTTCACATGTACAGGTAGCATATTGGAATGTGGATTCTTCTAAGTTTGTGTTGGCCACTGCTAAGAAGGAGGAACAGGTTATGTCTGAGTTACAGAATAAATATAAAACACTTCTTGAGGCCTATAATAGGGAGGTAAAAAGGAGAATTGAACTTGAAAACAAGGCAATGGGGAAATCCACAAGGCCAAGAATAACATACCCTCATCCTCCAGTGGAACCTTTTAAATCCACCCACCTTGTAGAGATACCAGACACACCTCAAAGGCCTGAATATTATACAGTTGAGGAATTTGAAGAAGAGAAGAGCAAACTATGGGCCTTACATGTAGAGTTAAATGCACAGTATGAGGATAAGCTTAGAAAGGCTCTAATGTATTTAGTGGACAAAATTGAATGGCCCTTATTCTTTGATCATTTGGTAAAAGTAATAGATATATGGGAGGAATTGAAAAATCACGATGATACCCTAAAGCCTATTGTTAATAAATGGGGAAGAAGGGAAAAGGAAATCACCCTTCTATGTTATTCAATTATAAAGTCTTCCAATGACCATGTTGAAAAATTGTATGATATTGCTAATGACCTATCAGATTTTGATAATAGGAGAGTTGCTCTGCAACTGAAAATTGTTTCTTATTTGAATAAGTACAAGAATCAAAAATTTGATCTATTTCCTTGTGCCTTGGATGGAAAGAGGAAATTGAAAAATAAGGAAGAGTGGAGTAAAGAATTGGATGACCTTTTCTACACAAGGATAAATAAAGTTATTAATGAAAAGAGGCATGCCTAGTGGGCCACCACAATAGAGGAATTGGTTAAAGTCCAATTCTATTTTGATTCTTTGAAGCAAGAATTTGTTGGTTTTGAAAAGGAGGCTGATTATATTTTAAAAAAGCAAAATGATATCCTACAGTTTAGTTGGCTGGATGATATACAATTTGACACTTGGATGGCAGATCTTCTATTGGACAAGTAGTTAAAGGAGGACAGTTTAGATGATGATGAGAAACAAGAAGGTGAGGTGCAGGTTATTGACACCTCTGCACCAGAACTAAAAAAAGAAGAAGGGGAAAAGGTAATAATGCCTACTCAGGATGAAAGCAATGAGAACCCGCAGGAGAAAACCAATTTGGAGGTATCACAAGATCATCCTTCTTTGGCTAGCTTGGTAGCCATGTATTCTGAGGAGCCAAAATAATGAGAGACAAATCAGAAGTTGATGATTCACAACAAAAACTAGAACGGACCTACCTTAAGGAATATTTGATATGCCTAGCATTCTGTTGTAATTGTTTTTGTCTTTTGTATGATGCTTTGTTCCTTGGACACTTGTCAGATCACAATTGCCCTTTGCTTGTTGCAACTCATGCTATATAAATGAGTTTTCAAGGCATTGTGATGGTCTGAGACTTGTGCAATTTTTTGTTTCTTTCAAGAAGAGTACTTATTAAGTCAGTCCAATAGTATGCAGAGGTTTTGAGTTTGCTTCCATTGTACTTTCTGATAAGAAAATTGAAATGATAGAAATGGCAATCTATTCTGGGCATTCAATTGGTTTTCTATTGGTTATTGTATTAGTCATATGAAAAGGATAATACAAAGGGGTATTTACACTATATCTGTGGATCATCAATTTCTATCTCTAGTTTATGGGTTTATTTACTTTGAAGTCATTTAAATAAGATTTATTTGGCTAAATGCTATCTGGATGGGTTGTATGCTGGTTTTATTGTTGCTTTTAATTGAAGCAATTATATAAATGCTTCAGTAAATCAATAGGGTTTATGAGTTCATAAAAGGGATATTGCATAAGAATGGAGATGCATTATTGTAGTTGATTAATTCTTATACAAGTTATTTAAATTAGATCTCCCTCCAATAGTCAATTTCTTGCCCAATGGATAAGGCACTGGTCCTATAAATCAGAAGTAAACAAGGATGAATTCTACTGCTGCATATCAAATCATCTTACAAAATCAAAATTATTTTCAATCTTGTTCAAGAATTATAAATGCTGGTCTCAACTCATTTATATCTAATTCCTGAGTCTTAGGTAGCTACTATTTCCAAGCATATTTGTAAATTTTAGGAGAATTATGACTAGATCTGTTGATAAGGGATGTGTATAAGTTTGAGAGCATTGAAGAATTGAAGTGAGTTGTGTATGTATGTGAGGGTAACAGAGGAGAATTAGAATGAAACTAAGATAATTTCATTTTTGAATTCTACTACACCGCGCACTTGTACAGATCCTTTCTTGTTCCTCTTTGTGCCCACCACTTAGCCCACATTATTGAGTGTCATATATAAGAAAGTCTTAGAGCAAGCAATTTACCCAAGATTCTTGGAGTTGTTCCATTATAAGATATGATGAAATCATGAACTAATTGCCTATTATTTAAGAAAATGAGAAACACTATAAGACACTTTGTAGCGCTGCAATAATAGCCAAATCACCAAAGTAGGTATGCTTTTTGGATCATATTCTCTCTCAGACATAGATATAACGTGCATTTTGGTTGCAGGTGATTTCTAGGAGCTTGGGGTTCACTATCAATTCCAACACCTTCGACTAAAAGTTTTGAAAAAGTCAAAAGTTGTTCCACTATAATGATTACTAATAAAATTTATCATTATTCAAGTCAAAAGTTTATCATTAGCAAAAATGGTAGATAATTTTGTTCATGGTCTCAAGGAAAACAAAGACTACTTAACAATAGCAAGAAACAACACAGATGACTTAGAAATAGTCTATCACAATGAAAGACATATTTTGCCCATCATAACACTAGCAGTGCTCTACTGTCTTTTTTTTGGTAACAAAGACACCCCCAAACATGAAGGATTCACCCCCCAAACATCTTCAAACATGAAATGATCCACTGTCTATTAGACTGGTGTCTAATCTAGGCTAAACCTCCATCAGCAATTACCATCCAACATTGCACTTGCACCAAGTTTTCCCACTCTCTTGCATTTGGTTAATATAGTACAAATAAATTATCACAACTTCATTGTCTCCCACCAATAACAATGACTACAAGTGGTAGGAGAGAATCTACATTGGAAACTTCAAAATAAGTATAGTTGATTGTGCCTAACCAGTCACTGGTTTGTATGCACCAGTCTATTATTCCTTACTCAACCCGCAATGAAAATTAAAAGAATGCATGGACAAGATTAAAAAAATAATAAAATGTTCTCACATTAAATATTAGTCAAAATGCATTTGATACATCATAGGAACTCACTGTTCCATGGGACAGAGACTGAATTGTAGAGAATAGGATTATTTTATTGATTATAATTTTTTCACAATGCCTTGTCTCACCACCCCAACTCTACTTCTCCCCCAAAAACTCAAAAAATCCCTTCTAAATAACCAAACAACAATAAACAACCACTGATGTCTAACTATCTGACTGTTACCAGTTAGTTATAAATTGATATTTGTTGTCTAAGTTGACACAAAGTGTCAACTTCGATAACTCACAATCATATATGCCTTTAATATATTTCACTAACCTTTTCAAAGGTTTTATAACTTCACTAACCCTTCCAAAGACACCTAAAACCCTTACAAGCTGTACTATGCCTAAAGACACCTAAAACCCTTACAAGCTTTTCTTTGCATTTTTTCTACATTTGATACTTTTCTTATAGGTGGACATGTCTATTACAAACATCCAACATGTCTGTCCTTAGACTTCATGGAAAAAACCCTACAAACAACACACAAAAAATAAGGACATGAACCATCCAAACATCTCTAATAGCTTGTGGATATCCCAAAGATGCATAAGTGCATGACTTGTGAAAACCAAAAAGATAAGACTAACTTATATAACAAGAAAATAACCAAAATGATTTTATGTCTAAATATATATAATAAAATATGCAGGTTTCTATGCCAAACTAACTCCAATGTGGACAAATATCTAATAATTGGGATTTAAACTAATCAAGAACTATATGTTCAAGGAACCAAAATATGACTGCAATGAGACTATTACAAGTGAAAAAACTTCAGTCTTGTTAAAAAGAATTGGGATGTGTGTTTGAAGACTTAACAAATTTGAGCTTCACTTGGTTTCAAGAATACTATAATATTCTCTACTTAACAAGGCCAACCACGTGAAGGTGGAAGCTCATCTGGCCTCACCCCCCTCCCCCTAACATCAATCTAAATTACCCATTATCATCTAATTACATACTTCATTCATTCATTCATCCATTTATGAACTATAACATTCAATCAATACAATCACATAACATTCATTAATATGATATAAAAATCATTAATACACAATACTAATCAAAACTTCATTAACACATAACAATATTCATTAACATAAAATAAAAATCTGTATTAATATGCATCATTCATACATAATTACTTAAAACAAAGTTCTTTCATTATCCAACAAGGTTTATCAAAGAAGATTTTTAAAACATCATTTCTTTTTTTTGTTTTTCTAAGCTCTCTTAAGAAAAGCACTCATAGGGACATCCATATCTGCTTCATTCTCCTCCTCTTCTAGCACGTATAATGTCAAATTATGATGGCTCCTTCTCTTTGGAGGAGCAGGAGGTTGCTGCACTAAAGGGAGCTCTGTTGCAAGAACAAATGAATGCGATAAATTGGCATACTCTTTTTCTTTTTTTAACTATTACAAGTTTGTAATTAAGTACGAGTACAACATAAAATGCATTTTTCTTACCTGAAAATGCCACATCATGTACATTAACATTTTGATCTACCACCGCGTCAACATGTTGAACACTTGGAATATGGTCCAGTCCTTCAGCATGATGTTCAACATGCTCTGAAATATTCAAAAAAAGGATACACGCCAAATTCCAATATAAGATGTTAAATTGTATTCATAATTGCATAATTAATTTCCAATAGCAAATTAATACCTCCACCACTATAGTGCACATCATGGCCTTTGTCAGGAGTAGGTTCTATGGTAGGATATGAAGGCTAAAATAAAATGTTATGAACATTGTTATGTAGTCAATTTATGTTTAAAACTGATACCAAAAAAGAATCTTCTCAACTATTTAATTTCATCTACTTTTCATCTGACCAATTTACCTATGAGATATCATTTGGTGCACTGGATTCTTGGGCAAGGCTTATAGATTCTTCACATAGGCGTGCAACCACAACTTTATAGCCTTCCTTCAAGGCAATTTTTCTATCTTCATCTGTGACCTCCACATTGAAATTTGTGCCCTGTGGTTTTTGCTTGATAATGTCAGTTTTCCTTGTATGGTTTCATTAAACAAAACTGTTTGCAACATTATATTAAAAAAAAAAAAACAAAATTCATTGCTCTACTTACAAGTTGAGACTACATATTCATATAGCCACCAGAGCCAAGTTTGTGTTGGCCAACCTTTTCTATTCTCGCTTTTGTAGCCGCGGATGTGTCCTACAATCTATGAACAATTTCAAACATCTTAGATTATATATTTACAAATATCAATATTTAGTGCATGATTACAATGTACTTAATACTATAATGACATACCTCTTTTTGCCCTGTGCTGCTTCATTATCTCTATCTTCACATAGCCTTTTCTCCTTTGCATCTTCTATTATTTCATTCCACTCCATTGGTGGAATCATAGGAGGACAGTCATACTTTGGGTTATCCTTAAGACCCCTTCTATATTGATCCCTCACAGTCTTTATATGCTTTGCTGCTCTTTTCAGAAGTAGGACAGTGTCAAAAATGTTTTCCCCAAATTTCTCCTCAATGGATGCAATCAGCTGATTTTTTAATTCCCCAGCTTGTAAATTCCACCTTTTTAAAAATAAATAGATTGTTAGATCAATAACTTTAATATATTACAATAAATAGAAGAAAATAAAAAATATGTAGCAATGATATGAAACTACGTACCTTTTATGTATGGTGGGTCCAAACAATCTCAATGTCATATGAAAAAGATGTTCAAAGAAAGCATTATTACCTACAAAAACATAAAGGATTTATCAGTCCAAAATGAGTAATGTAAAAGTAAACTAAATTTACACTTTAAAAAATATCAATTTTAAAGCACCTGGAAGCTTTTGTTCTCTTAATGGAAACATAGTTTTCTTATTTAGCAACAATGTCCCTTCATACGAACTAGTACTAATCACACGAACTACTCCAGGAAATGGATTAGCTTCAGTAGTACTGCTCTTTGTTGCTCTATCAACTGAAACATCATAACAATTAAATGACAATTTTAGTACTACTCTCTGTTGGTCTACCTCCCTGCCTATGTCCATGCCTCTCTATGTGTGGCTATATATATATGTATGTATGTATGTATGCATGGTGTGTGTATGCATGTGTTTGTGTGTATGCAAGCTTTTGTAGACATCATTTAAGCACTAATGTGCTACTTCATTGTTCATACACTTGTAGAAAGACATTACAAAATATAGCACATTACAAAATATAGCAAAATAAGGTTTTACCAGTTCTACTGGGCATAGACGATGATGTTTGCATGGTCCTTGTTGCCAACAATGTAGCAGACAATAGTGGACTGCCAATTGAAGGAGGAGTTCGCACTTCATCATGAGCTGAAGAATAGAATGTTGTTAGAAAATACATTTGCAATGGATAAAGATCAAATGAGATACTAGTGAGAAATGTCGACAAAAAAAGAGGTAAGTGTTATAATGTTGATCAAAACAAACAAAGTGTTACTTACACGAAGGTACTGTGAAACAACCCTGACCATGTTTAGCATGTGATGTCGCAACTGGCACATATGTCTATACAAGAGCACATAAAATCAGAGATCATGATCCATAAGATACTATAAAATATTAATATCTACTGAACTTCTATTACTGCTTTAGTGGAATTATTGCTTACTTTCAAAGATTGGATTCTACAGTCCAATTCTATTCTCAGTGCCTCTTTCTCCTCACTTCTGTCACCCTTGATGATAATTTGAACAAGCTCATCAGTGTATCTTTGTGTAATTTTTTGGGTGATGAATATAGGGTCAGTACTAAGGCCAATGTCATGTAGATATGATACCCGTATTTCAGATTGCATTTGATTAACAATCATTGTAGCTTTTTCCTATCATTTGTGACATCAAATATTCGTATACTTTCATCAAAATAACTCCAAAGCCATAAAGAAAAGAACATAATAATAGTACATTTTTTTCTATATTAACATTAAAATTTACAATAATTAATGTTTACCTCTACTAAAGGTGTCTGACATGGTGCATCCATATCGCCCTGTGAAAAAAATTAGTAAGTCTTAGAAATCAGCAGTGAAATTAAAGTAATAGACTTACCAAAAAAAATATTGTAGATTGTATATGTAAATCATTTGTCTTAAGTTAAAAATTTAGCGTAACTAATATTTATATCTAAAAAAATATTTAGCATGTTTTACTTAATGTTTATATGTGCACATATGGTTTGGAAAGAAATATTTGGTCATACAAGACCCCATCATAGTTGACATTGATCGTACTTAAAGATTTCATTGATCATCATGATCGTCATCCATGTCATCATCATCATCATCATCATCACCATCATCGTACTCATCACTTTGATTGTCATCATCACCACCACCATCTTCATCACCATCATCATCCTCTTGATCACTATCATCATCATGACCATCATCACCATGATCATCACAATCTTTGTCACCATGATCATGATCGTCATCAAAATCATCATCATCATTATCACCATTATCGTTAGCATGACCAAAATCATCACCATCTTCTTCTTCTTCATCATTGGGTAACTGTCGTTCCTGATAATCATTTACTTTCTCTTGTGCTTCTTCAATATCTTCTTCTTTGATCACATTATACTTTACTGACCTTCCTCTTGGGTCATGTCTAACAACAAATGACCAACCTGGTTTGTCTGGAACACCAAAGTAAAACACTTGCTTGCATTGACTTGGAAGAACATAGGGCTCATCTCTGATTGGCTCAAATGACCTTGTATTAATCATAATAAATCCACTATCATGTTTAATAATAGTCCTATCAAGATCATTTTGATTCAGTCATAACCTAAACCATTTGATGAAAAATAGAACTATTTTGAATGAATTAAAGTCACACTCAAATATATCATCCAAAATTCCATAGTATCAATTTTCAGATTGTTGAGGATGTATGTCAATTCTAGATGAAATATTGGTGACCGCAAAGACAACACTTATCCTAAAATCACATGTTTTCTTCATTTCATCTAACTTTTTTGTGCAAAATTTATAGCCATGGTAGTACATAGCTTTGTGTTGTTTGTCCTGCAATTATTCAAACATGTCAAGAATCTTTTCATAGATCTGTGAGTTGATATTAAACTTATGCCTCATGATTAGTAATCTTATGCATACCTTTGTATCTCTTAAGCCATATACTAGATCAAGTACCATTGGCATAACATTGGGATCTCCATTACAATGAGCTTCTTTAACCAACAATGCAACACCATCCCATGTTAATGAGCGAACATTTTCTTGAGACTGTTCAATCCACATTGTCATCCAATCAAGATTGTTTGCAATATACAAGTGTAGTGCATCCCACTCATGACCAACTATAAAGAAGACAATTACACCAGTTAGAAACAACTTATATATATTGATGATGGATAAGAATTGTTAAATTACAAAAAAAAACTTATAATTACCTCTCACCCTCCTCAATCTACCTATCCCCGTCAGGTACTCCCCTTTGAATTTTTCATTACAATTAGGATCCCAAATGCAATCTAGATGGATACCTGCTGCAAACTTTGGAAGATATTCATTGATATACACCATGGTCTGGTATATCATATATCCCTCTATCATAGAACCCTCAGGACATGCTCTTTGTTGAACCAAGCCCTTCATAAATTTCAAATACCTCTCAACCATCCACATTGATCTAGCTTGTACAGGTCCACACAATTCAATCTCCTCAACTTGATGTATGAGGTAGTGTTCTTGAGCATTGAAAAATGTTGGAGGTAAACACTTTTGCATTTCACACATAAGCTGTGGAATTTTTCTCTTCCAATATTTTATATCTTTTTTTATCAATTTTTTTAGATGATAACCACCTAAATGAGATTCAACACACAAAAACACATAGAGGAGATTTCAAATAAAATTATACAATAGATTTCAGATAAAAAGCTACAAATCTAAGAAAAAACACTCTTCTAACCTCATGTATTTTTCAAGATCATATATAACTTATTGAATACTATTGTCAAACTGTTGTGGAAGGGATAGAGGTAGGACGAACTGTAATCATTAAAAAATGATCATTTTAATATATTATTAAATAATGCAACTGGTACTACATTCAATCTTACAAACATACTATAAATAAAAAACATGACTTACCTTGAGGAAGGTATGCCAATCATGTGTCTTCAACCCTGACCCAAAATCACCTTTCTTTGATAGAAGAGTGCTTATATTTGTAGCAAATCCTGTTGGAAATTTTGTTTTTTTTTATGACTTCTTTTAATACATCACTTTGTTGCTCTGTTAATAACCAAGGAAGGGAACTTGTATTTATGCGATCTCCATTCCTATTTGATTGAATGAAAAATTTTAGTGCATGATTAGATTCATGAATGTCAATACAAATTTTAGCAATTTGTTCTCTATCACGCCTTCCATCCAACATTTTCCATAGTTTCTCTGTTACATTCTTTCCAATATGCATAGTATCAAACAAATGCGCGATTAGAGATCCTTGTAGTATGGTAACCTACTAAATTGAGTAGGGTAACTTTTCATTCCTCTAGGAAGTTGGTCATTGATGCCTTGACAACCTTCACAAGCATCAGTTACAACATTAGTAAATATAAGACAATACTGAAATACAAATTGTAAACTTCAGACGACAAATTGGACATTACCTCGACGATTTAGTCGATCGTATTCCAACTTCCATAAATGAGGTGTCATTCTTCATGGCCTTGATGATGCCTCTTCTTTCCCATTGAAAAGATGTTTTTCAAAAATTTGACACCTATGATTATTGTGGAGAAAGTGTCTAAACTCATCAAACACCTGCTTTCCTAAACTTCTTGAATGATGACATTTCATCTTCGGACCACAAACTGGACATGCAAATTTTCCCTTTGTCTGAAGACCTAAAAGATCATGTACAATTATCATGCACAACTTAAGCATTTGATAGAAATGTGTAAGCACTATAACAGACCAAAAATATGTGATCTTAACAATATAACATACCACAAAAATGAGTTAGCCTAGGGGCATCATGTATTGTCCATACAAGTATTGCATGGAATTGAAATTGTCAATGTCCTATCAGTCTAGAGATGTCATACATAGTGATGCCATTCCATAACTTCAACAACTCATCAATTAGGGGCTCGATATACATGTTCATATCTTTAACTTTGTATTTACCTAGCAATTGAATGAACATAAACATTACGTAATTATTATAACCATTTTCATGCACTATTTATAAATTAATTTAGATAACTATAAAAAAAAAAACCTAGCACAATCATTGACAACATTATGTGCTCCCTCTTTATGGACATCCAAGGAGGAATGTTATTGTTAATAACAAAAATAGACCATACTGAGTAAGCAGATCTCATATCTCCATATGGATTGACACCATCCGTCGCCAATGAAAGTTTCAAATTACAAGGTTCTTCTTTAAAGTATGACCATGTTTATTCTATCTCTTTAAATGTAGAACCATCGGCAGGCATTTGCATAATGTCATCCTGACTTCTATTGCGTGCATGGTAATCCATAAATTGTGCCAATCTAGTGCACCTAAATAATAGTTCTAGATGTAGAATAATGGAAATGTACCAAAGAACCTTTTGAGGCACTTTTTTTGTTATTTGATCTGACTGATATCTACTAACATGACAATCAGGACATTCTGTTGCAAATTCATGTTGTTTATGATATAGAATATGATGATTGGGACATGCATGTATTGTCTGATACTTCATTCCAATTTGATCCATAATGTTAGATAATTCTTGATACAAACGAGGCAAAATGTTTGATGGTGGTAACAAAAACTCACTAATCAACCTACAACAACAAATATGCATTGTTAATATAATGAATAGTAATTGGATGCTAACATTGAAGATGAAAAAATGACATACCTTAGCATACGTGACATTGCTACATTGGATATGCTATTCATAACCTTTAAGTTCACCAACAACACTATAGCCGGCAATAGAGTTGTTTGGGAGCCTGGGTATAAGGGCTCGTGTGCCTTCTCAAGTAAAGGTATATCAAGACCATCTTTATCATTATTATCAGATTCGCTAGTATCATCATTGTGAGCCTCTTCATCACTTGCCCCAATACCATCTTCTTCAATCATTTCCTCTGGCACATTATCATCTTATTTCATGGGAGTGTTATCCTCAGCTTGGATATTCACACCTCCATGTTCCTCCAGTAGGAAATCCACATTCAGTAATGGAGAAAAATCATGGCCCCCTTCAACATGACCATATTGCCTACATGACTCTGGGCTGTTGTGATTAGAATTCTTCGATTCTTTAAACCCTTACACTTTTTGCAAGGACAATAACATTTATCAGGTTTTCTTTAGAATTGAGCCCACAATGCAGCCATTGTCTCATTATTTTCTTCTAGATTCATATTGCCAGGCGTGGTCTTTCTTCACAGGAAAATATACCTACAAATAAATTGGACATGTTGTGATTAATGTTTATATCTGCACATATGATTTTTGTTAATTAATGTTTTCAAATGTAACTAAAATGATTACAAACATATCAAAAAGGACCTTCACAGGGTCTTATTACATCAACTATTCTAACATGGTCATGTTGGTTATCTTGAGACCTTAATGTCTTCTCATGCCTTCAACCTTGACCTTGATGCTCCTACATCATTCTCCCAAGGATCAAGGAAAGTTGGATCATCATGGAATTGAGTAGGCAGACCTTCTAGGAAGTTGCAATACTTCAACCTTGTAAGTGTCATGTCAATGCAATGGGTACTAAAAAAAAATTTTAAGTTGATGAGAAATGGTTGTTATAAATTCAAATTGTAAGCGTCACCTCAATGCATTGGGTATCAAAAAAACAATTCAAGCTGATGAGTATGGGTTTTTATGAACCACAACTCATGAAATATGCATTAAGTCCATACCTGCTGTTTACAATGAGTATGGGTTTTTTTCTAAGAACATACCTATTATTTATAGTCAGTAAGTTTCTATATCCTCTAACAAATTTTGAAGCAATGAGCCAAAGTCACACAGTTGAAGATGATCATTGTCCCCTCAAAGTGCCATCATTTGATAAATTGTTGCATTGAAATATGATCTAGAAAGGGCCTTTCCACATAGTATATTGGCACTATTTGGCAATCATTGATCATGTGGTTATTGCAAAGAGGCTGAGGACCAAACATGGAATCATGGAGATAGTGCACATATGTACAAGGAAAATTTGTTGCTCTTTAGCTACTAATCTCACTTTGTGCTTGTCAATCAAAACATTATTTTTAAACTTGATCTTAATACTTTTTATAATCAATGGCTTTCTTTCCAATGTCTATCTCCCAACTCAACACATTTTTTCATTTTTCTTTCCTTCTTGCTTCATCATAAATACTTGGTTCACAAGCCCTTATGGTGTTCTTCTTGCTAAGATTATGAAGTGGACAATGACTTTCAATCTAGATAATCAAATGTTTGGCTCAACTTTTTTGGGTAAGTGTGATGATATGTAGTGCACTATAAATTTTATCTTCAATGAAAGGATTAGCACCTCTAATTTTCAAATGGCGATCAACCAGAACTAGCTGACAATCTAACCTAAAAAATACATTTTATGCCAAATTCCAATCATAGTTAAAGACATCTAGCTATTGTAAAATGGCAAGATTATGTCTTATATCAGATATGCAATAAAATGGGCAAGAAATGTGAAAGAACGTTAAGTTTTTATCCACCAAAACATGAGTAAAATTGTATAAACTAAATGCATTTTTAAAAATAATGTCAATTCCCTTCAAAAGAAATATTTTGCATGCAACTTACTTGCCAAAGATATTTCAAGTTCAGCAACTCTTTAATCACAGGATCCACAATAGTTGGAAGCTTTGACCTGTCTGTCAGCTGTGGCTTGGCCTGCAGAAACATAAAATTCTTAGTATATGCATCTCAACATTTAAAAAATACATCAAGCAACTCAAGTCAGTTACAGTCTATAAATTAATTGGCATTTGTTTCTTCTTTAACATATTCGACAATCAAGTACAATTAATAGGAATACAAGAGCAAAACTTGGAATTTGACTAATGTCATCAATGTTAATCTTGGGTACTAGTACAAAGCCAGTAAGAAATCTATAGTTGTACCAACCAAGATATTTACAAGACTTGATCACAAAAGGTTGATTTAGCACAAAAAAAATTCAAAAATATTGTATATATACACTCTTTGACATTGTCAAAGGGAACAATTATTTTAATGATGTTTTACGTAAGAATTGCTAGAGGAAATGATAAGCATGAAATATATTTAAGTTTTGACACTAAGGAATTGAAACATCTGCACTCAGGAATTGCGTGGAGTATTTAAATTCACTCAAATTATGCCTTATAGCTTCTTTGAAAAAAAATGATTTAGATATTCAGTGGTATCTTAAGTACTATATACTAGTGCTTGCACCAAGCATAGGTGCAAGAGTATAGTCGATAGTGGCATGCAGTTGATCATTTTAGAAATGTGGCAGCTAGTAGCATTGTTTTATAAAAGCCCTATACTATTATTTGGTAGGAAGATAATTAGAACCAAAGTAAACATGGTGTGCACAACTAGCATCATTTGATTGTTTTCTATTTTGAGGTGTAGAATATTTGGTGGATCTTAATTTTTGTGGAAACTATTTTGAGCAAGGATATGCTAAAATGAGTTCTTCTTCTACAAACACAAAAACATTATTAGATTCACCATCCAAACTATTGAGTTTCAACCAAATATCAATATGTAGTTTACGAATAGTTGGCCTAAATGGTTGTTTTTATAATTGAGAATAACACCGAGCTTGATTTGATGAGTTTTTTTTATTAACTCATAAATTTTTTAATAATTCAATAGATTAACCCATTGATAAAAAAACATGGAAACTCATTAGCTATTATTGTGGAGTTAGATCTCAACATTGGCTCTAGTATTTCTTTAGTTGGCAATCATGCATTGGTTACATTTGGATTATCACCAGCTATTGCAGATGATGGAAGTGATACTATGTATGAATCTTCTAATATAGGAACTCCATGAGAAGCTAGAGATCATTTAATGGAGATTCGGTGATGAAAAATGGGATCTCTAAAGATGAATAGAGCTTGTTGAAGTTAAGAGGGCTCGTCAAAGTGTTTGTTGAAGTGTCCTATGTGTTTTTTGACAAGTAGGACTGGTTATAAAGTGTAATGTCCTCATTTTAGCTCGCCATGGTTTAGTTTTGGATTGACCTATTATTAGCCCTTGTAGGTTAAGGGTTATGGCTAGAGGGCCTCGTCTAGAAAAACAAGAGGATCTTTACCTTCTATAGTAAAAAAGTGTTTACGATTGCTGCTTGTTTGTTTCAATTAGGTACACTTACAATTTATAGTAAGTTATGTATCCAACATTTCTACATTTGGCAAGGCACCTAGACCGATCTCAATGCAGTGATGACCCTTGGCACTATTGATTTTATCAAATATTCAGGGAATTACTAGTTATAGTAGGTTAGGAGTTAATAGAGAGAACCATTAATATTTTTAGTAAGGCAGTTGGTTGTGCGATGGAAGCAATGGTTGACCAACTGGTTTAGATGAGACAGAGAGATGATGAGTAATCAATGAGATATTAAAATTATAGTAATAGTAATAAAGCTATTTATAATGGTTATATTGTAAATTTATTACTTATCTTCATAAAGTATTATTGAGGAGCCATTATATTTAATGGAAAAGTATGCCTTTAATAATGACATAACTTAATTCAAGCACAAAAAATATTTATATAAGTCATTAAAGTGACATATTGGTGAAGCCTCATGAGTCAAACTTTATTGAGGAATTATAAAAGCCCTAGAAATGAAATTGATTAATTTTTTTTTTATGAGTTTTGACTTTTATATTGGATATTCTAGGGAAGAGTGCAATGTTGAGTTACAAAACATTATATGACTACTCTGAGTTTTTATTGCATTCAAAGAATGAAATTTAGTATTGGTCATAATTTTTCATAGCAATCAAACCATGGATTTTGTATTGATTGATTCTAAGACTTTATATTATTCAAACCATGGATTCTAATGTTAATTCTAGGTTTTTATGGCATTCAAAACATGAACCGTAGAAGAATTTATATGGTCTGAAGGGATGCTACCCCACACTTCTCGTCACCACCCTTGTAGTCAAATGTTGTTCTTGGACTCCTAGGATATTATTATTGGGTAAAGCTTAAACGGTCTTGAATTTGTTTGTTTACTTTTTCTGTTTGGGGTTCTTTGGAAAGGGAGGAGATCCTGGCAGTGGCAAGCCCAAACTTTAGATTGTTGTTCCTTCTACGGCTTTTGGTCGAGCATTAATAAGTTTTGTTCATTCTATGAGAATAAATACACATAAAAAAAAAAATTCATTCAAAAAACCTATGACAACTTATCATGACAGACAAAATGGAGATGATACCTTCTATTTGGAAAATAAGTAAATATCTCCAAGGAAATACCAAATTCAAACTCATGCTCAGGTTGCATGTGTCAACATTCCCCATCGACCTTAGTCGCAAGGCTAACTTATCAAGAGTGTGTATACCACAAATGAAATTGGTATAAATGTTACAACCACCAAATTTGGAGGGCATGGAAATTCAGTCATCACTATCCTATGTTGTACACTTAATTTCATATGTTGGAATCATTTTGTGACTTGTACACATGATAGTCCAATAGTTTTTAATGTCATCTTCATCACAATTTTTCTATGATAGTCTAATAGTTGCAAGTGGCATCTTTGTCACAATTTTTCCATGATAGTTTTGTTGGTTTGAATTTTTGCATAATTGAATTCCTTTATCCAAGGTATAGAAGAATTCAGATTACGATCCACCTATGGTGAATAGGGTTTCTAGCCAAGTCATATTTTGTAGGTCTTTGAAGAAATTTTTTGTCAAAACCCTAGGTCTTGTTTTCTTTTAAATTTTTCGGGCGTGAAACTAAAAATATGCGAAGATTCCCATCCTTTTCAAACTTTTGCACCCTGAGTCACATCTTTTCTTTTGTTTTTCTAACCACTCGATCCCTAAAAGATCAACGGCAATCGCTATCTCACTATGAAAAGATACAAGTATTTTACCCTTAGCAACATAGCGACCACTGCTAAGTTGAAAAGCAGTACCGTCAAGTGGAAATACGGTGACCGAAGATTGTATTGTTTCAGAGATATTTCATCACGTTTATAATAGACATGTTAGAAACTGAAAAGGAATTACAACATTGAGGTACAAAAGGCATCAACAGAAATCTTAGCTTTTTCGATTAGTCACTTTTTCGCTATCAGAGAAATCGAGCACTTTTTCATTAGCGACATGATGCCTTTACCAAAAATAATCGTCGGTAGTCACTTTTAAATTTTTCAATGATCGTAAGTTTTTTCAAGCTGCGTGGTGCATGTGTTGTTTTACTATGTGTCAGATGCATTAATGAGGGTAGTTATGACTTCACTCGTCTTTATCTTTTCGACCCTCAATTTTGATGAGTCACCAGAAATCACTATGTTGCTATTAGAGAATTGGTGTCTCTCACTGTTAGCGACATAGCACCCAGATGGAAAGTAGTACTATGACAACTTTTCAGAGTAAGTGGGTCCCAAAAAGTACTCCATCAGATATCAATTATAAAGCTTTGGAACACATTGGCATCTAATGGGCTACATGTATACGTCAAGAAAAGCAAAGACACTGAGATTTGCTATGTCACTATCAGGAACTTGTTCTTCTAATCGTTAGCGACATAGCACCTGGTCGAGAAATAAACAAATATGGGCCCCAAGCAATAGGTAATATAGCCAGGATTTCATCACGTCATCAATGATTGGACTCATGCCCTATTCACAAAATATATGAAAGACTCTGATCGTCAGATCTATTTCAAATCCATGATCATCACTATCTCGATATGGCGAGTTGCATGAAGGTTATGAATAGTGACATGGTGACAAGGGGCCCACCATATTTCTTTTGAGAAATGCATCAAATGTCATCTGCATGATCAAATCAGGATCAATGATGGGCGCTATCTCGCTATGGCAAGGTGCTCACTCTTTATGTATAGCAAGATAGCACCTAAGTGACACGTGTCCTTAGAGTTCTGTGGGTCTAGTTCAAAGGTGCCAATAATGAAGGAAAGGTACACATGGAAAATTTTCATTGGGGTGACTACTAGCTTGTCAAGAGGAACATGAGTCATCTTTGCTTGCATCCCTGGATCATAGGATTTTTCGTAAATCTGTGGCGTAAATTTGAATATAGAAGGTGATGCCGTCCTGTGCATTTATGAGAGATGAAAGCTTCACGTGTGAAGAAAAATAGAGTATAACACAGAAGATTTTCTTAATTCCACCATACTCGAACAAAGATTTAGAGCATTTCTAAGCAAAAATAGTTGTTGAGAAGATCGTGCTAGATTCGGTAAGATAGTGAAGCAGTTTTTTTGCAGAAAGATTGCAGTAACACTGAGAAGAACTAGAGAAAAATTCAAAGTAAGTACTTGCATTATAATCCTTCTACTATTTCAATTCCTTCGAGAGTTAATTAAAATGGCTCCAAATAGAAAGTGTTTTCTGGTCAAGAGAACTATTTGGATAGGAATGTCCATGATGATTTGCTTGAACTGTTCCCTTCTTCCACTGTTGAAATTGTAGAAGTTAAGAGGCTAAATTCATTAAAGCCTAAGCTGAAAATAGCAGATGGGCTATATGACAAAGGAAACTGGGTTAGGGATGCAACAACTTCACAGACTAATCTTATTCTATTCAAAAAATGGTTTTTAGAGAGGAAGCTTTTTGCCCCACATGCCAACATCTGGAATTTTGGTCTAGGGAAATCAGTGGTTCCCAGTGTTTTCATGGATTATGATCTTTTGGAAGCTGTAGCTAAGAATTACAACCAAGCCATTAGGGTAGTGAGGAGAACTAATGGTGAAATCTTGATTACAATCAGTGTAGAGGAGATTAGGGAAGTTTTCAGTTTAGGGCCTGTCACTGATTATCATGTGCCCATTGATTTGAAAGGGTTAGAAAATGAGTATATGTCTAAGAGAGATGCAGTTAGGAAAGGAGCGATGAGTGCACACATAGGTAGAATTGAAACACTGCCAACAATAATAACATCCTCCAAGGAGCCTTTCAAAAGGGCATACTTCAATTCTAGGGCTATAGAAATATATAGGTCTTTGTGTAAAGTTTTTGGGAGAGATGAAGAAGAGTTCATGCCTGTGGATTTTATGTATATGATTACTCAGATTTCCTCTTTTGGTGTGGATATAATTTTTTATTTTTCTTCTTACTTAGCTGAGGAGATTCACATTAGACTGATTGGAATTGCTAAGGGTAAGGTGGAAAAAACTTTTGGCCATTATTCTCTATTAATGCACATGTTCTTATTCAAGGGAGTAACATATTTTAGTAAAGAAATGAAATTAGATAGAGAAGAGAGTGGGAAACATTACCAGTTCAATTGTGGAGTGCAGATATGACTTGGGATGCAGAGAATTCCAGTTTCGTCAACTTTGATAGGTATTTCGCTTCAAAGCTAAGATGCCTCCTATTAAGGGACAATCCCAGAATCCCCAAAGCATTAATGAATATCATTAGGCCTATGGACAACCCAAGTGGTTTGAAAGTTTCACATAATTGGGGAGATTTCATTCCATATTCTATTTCTACTGTATTTAGAATATATGGTTTTAAAGGAAGCCCTCACGTACTACCCTACCAAGTGCCTTTGAAGGTAGGAGTTGCTGATATATTGTGGTAGCTGGGAGGAGTGGAGGAAGCCCTTCTATTGAAAAGACAAAAGGGGTCAATTTTTCCTACTTACACAATGGCTCATCATTTTGTAATCACAAAAGGAGGTTGGCTTTCTCTACACAAGATTTTGAATCCTTATAAGATGGCCACTTTCCATCCTCATTTTTGTGATTCTGAAGGATTTTATCATTTGGCTCTGAGGCAGAGAATTAAGCTTGGTAAAATTGAGCATGAATTTTATTTTCCTAAAGACTTAATAAGGAATGAGTACTCCTTGTAGGAGCAAGAGACTAGGAAAGAAAAGTGGAAAGTCTTTTCTAAAATTTTAGATTTCATTCATTGTTTTGATTGAGATTATAGTCCTTTGGACGATGCAATTACAAATGTAGATAAGATGAGAAAACTTATGAATAATTTTCCTAAAATAATAGAGGAAATGAATGAAAAGAAGCAATTCTTTATTAGGTTCTACCCGGATAAGGCCAGGGAAGTAATGGGAAGATTAGGTTTTACTCCCAATATAAGGGCAGGTCAATTAACTGTCCAAAAAAGGTCGGGATATACTATTGTTCAAAATAAAAAGAATACAATGGACAAAGGAAAACAAATAATTGAGTCCACTAGTAGGGTTTTGGAAGAGAGGCCTACTGAGCCCTCCACTAAGAGGAGGAAAATAATAAGAGAGGAGGATTCTCATGTTGAGGAGTATTCACCTTCACAGACCCCTTTAAGAACTGGGGAGAAGTAGCTCACTATTGAGAAAATTGAACAAATTGGATCACAAAGGGGAGTTTTTGTCACTCAAGCAGAGATCAATGAAGGGAACCCCTGGGAACCTCCTGTGCCAAGCCTCAAGCTAACTGTAGCTGATTTTAAGGGAAGGGAATTGGACCCTATTTTGGAACAAGCCAACCAACAATTTTTGTTAGATGATAGTTTTGTAAGGTCTAGGGCTTTCCATTGATTTTCTTGGAGGGAAAACATCCACAATTTTGAGGAAAGATGTAAGAACATGAAAACAGAGCATCTAGAAATGGATGAAGCCTCCATCCAAAACCAAATAAAGGAGCAAATGATGTAAGAATTCTAGAACATTACCCCTAAGGAGGGAAGGCAGATGGTAAAAACTTCTAACATACTATTGTTTCCTAATTGGGATATTGCAGATGCATTGATTTTCAACTCTATTTCTAATAGACTGGATTTACAAGACCCAAATAAAAAGGAATTTATAGGGACTACTTTTAGTGATGATCAAGCTGCTCATGTTATGTGGTCATTAAGAAGAGGATCCAAGATTGTATTAGCATAGCCTAATGGTTTAGGATTGATAGGGAATATTATTGTGAGGAGATTTGCTAATACCTCACATGTATAGGCAGCCCACATGAATGTGGATTATTCTTAGTTTGCCTTGGCTACTGCTAAAAGGGAGGAAAAGGAAATGTTTGAATTACAAAGTAAATATGAGGCAGTTGTGGATGCTTACAATAAAGAGGTAAAAAGGAGAGTTGAGCTTGAGAACAAGCTACTGGGAAAATCCACCAGGCCTAAAATAACATACCCTCGCCCCCCTATTGAACCTTTCAAATCTACCCCCCTCATTGAAATACCAAATACACCCCAAGGCCCACAATATTACACTGTTGAGGATTTTGAAGAAGAAAAGAGTAAACTGTGGGCCTTACATGTAGAGCTAGAATCTAAATATGAAGATAAACTAAGAACAACTTTTACATATCTAGGAGACAAGGTTGAATGGCCACTAAGCCATGATCAATTGGCCAGGGTGATTAACATCTAGGAGGAGTTAAAAGCAGATGATGAGGCTCTAAAGCCTATTGTGAAAAAATGGGTGAGAAGGGAGAAAGAATTAACCTTATTGTGTTTATCTATTATAAATAATTCTCATGATTAGATTGATAAAACCTTTGACATTGTTTCTGATCTTGCTAATTTTGATAGCAAAAGGATACATTTACAAAAGATAATAATAGGCTACTTAGACAAATATAAGATCCAAAAATTCAATTTGTTTCCTCATGCCATAGATAAGAAAAATAGTTTGAAAAACAAAGAGGAATAGGCGAAGGAACTTGATGATTTATTCTATTTAAGAATGAATCAAGTCATAAATGAAACAGGGCATGCATGGTAGGCCACCACAATAGAAGAAATGGTGAATACCAAAATATTCTTTGATTCTTTAAAATAGGAATTTGTTGATATTGATAATGAGGCTGATTATATAATAAAGAAATAGAAAGATATTTTGTAATTCAATTGGCCAGATGACACATTATTTGACAGATGGATGGTAGAAATGGCTTCTAGTGAATAGTTTGATGTAGATGAAATTGACAGTGATGAGGTGCAGGGTGAGGAAGTCCAAATCATTGATACCATCACTACTCAAACCCAATCAGAAGAAGAAGACAAGAAAAACTTGTCACTTTCAGTTGTAGAACTAGGACCACAAGATGCCAATACAATTAAAGAAAAGGAAAAGGTAGAAGTTGTCATTACCATGTAGAGTGAAGGTGGTGGAAGCTTGCAGGTGGAGGTTGATGTGCCCTCGTCAGAACAAGCTTCATCGTTGGCTAATGCAGCAGTTACATATGAAGATAAATAAGATCAATAGCCAACTCAACAACATTAGAACATGTAATAGAAGCTGACCCACCGAGAGGAATGATTTGATTTCGATATCTTTTGTTACCCATATTTTTGTCATTTTGTAATAGGTGTATGTAGATATTCCTTGTAAAAGACACTTGTCAGTTTCTCTTAGCCTGAAGCTTGTTGCATTTCACACTATATAAGTGAAATTCCAGGGCAAGAAAAAAGGTCCGAATTCTATTTGCTAAGTGATACACTTAGTCTATATTTGGTCCACCATTTTTGAGCAAAAATTCGTGATGTATTTTCTCTGTCAGATCTTGAGAATACATGAATATAGAATGATCTGTGTTTCTTTCTGAAGGTCATTCTGAGTCTATTGTAAATTGTATACAATTTTCAAGGAAAATGAATACAAATTATGAACTGTCCCCATATCAATTCTTTCTAAACTTTGTCTCCTTTTGATTACTTGGTTATCTTGATGTTGTATAAGTAAAGGCTTGTGTAATTGAATGTAGTTCAATTAGGTTATATATCTATTTATCATGGCTATTAATTCAATGGATTAAGTAAAAGCTTTGATGAATTTGATAAGGTTGCTACAGCAGTGGAAAGGATTTTGAATAACAATTTTTGATAAGAATTGCTGATAAAATTTGTTGTAAGGCAACAAATTAGATCTAGAGATTTGTAGTAGACACTAAATCCCAATGGATTAGGCACTGATCAAATTTAATCTAGTTGAAAGATAAATGTGTCACACATGATTGTCAAAATGCAGAATTATAATCAACTTTACTTTTATTTCCTGTAGATCTTCAAATTTGGCCTCTACTTGTTTGCATGGAATGTTTTAGCTTTAGTTAGCCATTATTGTTGAGAACATTTGTAGACCTATAGAAGATTTTTGGCCATATATGTTATATGGTATGTGTTTATTAAAGTATCAAGAATTGTACATGTATTGGAGGATCTGAGATGAGAATCAAAATGAAACTAAGATAATTCTCATACAATTTTCCCAGTCTTGTATCATACCTGGGTATACCCACCCTAGTTTTGTAGAGCCAAAAGAGTAGAAAACCACCCTTGGTTTTGTAGAATTTTGGCGCAAATGGTGTGCACATACAATTGATAATAAGAATTGGCTAGTCTTTAGACTACGTGAGTATTGTCATCTTGGCATTAAGCATTTTGTTGCTTAGTAGTTTTAAAACACCAACAAGTTTGTTATTCATCCAAATGGAAACCCTTGTAGGAAGACATAATTGCAATGAAACAATTAAATGTAATGTTGAAATATAGGAGAGAGATTCTTTTTGTTGAACTAGAAGATAAATCATCTTCTAACAAAATGATAGAGACTTTCGGTGAAGGATCCAAAGTAAATCAATTCAATTATAGTCTAGTAAATTTAGGTGCCATCTTCATCATAAGTTTTTGAAGATAGTCTAGTATTTGTAGGTGTCATCTTCATCAAAAAATTTCCATGATAGTCTATTAGTTTGAGGAGTCATCTCCATCACAAGTTTTCCATGGCATACTTGTAGTTAGAGGTGCATTGAAGACCTTTTATCACTATATGAGCTAGTAGTAGCTGGTGATTATTCATTATCATCATCATCATCATCTAACATAGAATCACATGAATATCATGTTTTATAGCCCACATGGCCTAGGTATTGAGGGTAAAACTCCAAGCACTAAACACACCAGATTTCAAATTATTATTTTTATGTGTTGATGTTTAAGTTGAATGTTCTAGAGTTGAAGAGAGAAACACACTCAATTTTTTCTTCTTTTTGTTCTTTTTTTAAATATGCAACTCTTGTCTAAATGATACAATATAATTATGTATTATTAAAACAAAAATACAAGAAAAATATGATACCAACACAACTATATTTATAAAACAAAAAAAATTGTCATTATTATTTCTTCTAAGCTTTTACAACTACAGCTTCTACATATACATTTCCTTTCTTTTCTTTCATTACTATAAAAAAAAAAGTATAATAGTTGTTACAATAGACCAACATTCCAAATGATAAATCTGCATCTACACACTTTCAATAAAATGAAACAACAAGTACATTACATTCTTTTTGCAACTAGACTCTTTTTAACACTTATCATCAAAACATCACTGAGAAAAAACACTTGAGCGGAGACTCTCCCATTTATATTACACAAGAATGGCTGAACTTTGGCATAAAAAATAATAATGATAGTAATAGTATTCACTTCCATCTTCAATATTATCATAAAAACCTACAAAAAAAATACACATGTACCTATGGAAATATGCTCGAAGAGAAACCCCTCTCCTCGACCACTGGAGATGTAGGTGTGATTGGAGGTCGTGAATGGAACAACTTTTGAAGTCGAGCACATTAGGAAGAATGAAAGAAAGACAATATCGAGAGTTTAGAACTACTATTTTGCCCCCCCTATATTGATGCAAATGCAAGGCCCCCTTTCATATTATTCCCAAGGCTAGCAGGTGTCATTAATCAAGTGGGTGGAGAAAACCTAAAACGAAACTGGGCTCAAAGAAAACCATGTGAAAATGTAGAGATAACCATGCGAAAATGCTCCAAAAATGTCAAATGAAATTGAGCACAAAAAATGTAATTGGACAAATGTTTTTTGAACTTTGCGGATGTATAAGCCCTGTGTTGGTCAAAATTTTTACCAACACGGGTCTTATACATTAAAAAATGAATTTTTTGTCTTTATATTTCGACCACCCTAAATTTATTTAGTTGATGGTCAAAATTTTTGGTCGAAAAATGATGTTAAATGTAGTAGTGTAGGAGTGCTTGTATATAAAGGCCTCTAGAATGCTTCTAGAATGACTAGGAGTTAGCAATATGATAAGCCTCACAACTAAGTACATGCCCACCAAGAGTGTATTATCCTCCATTAAGTACAGGAGTTAGTGCGATAATGAGAGGATAAGCCTACAAAGGCATGTCATGTAAAATTATGTCATAGACACCATGTGCTTAATTAAGAGTGTAGACAATTGTGTTGTCAACATGACAACTCATATGAGTATGTAAACTTCTAGGTGTCTAACCTAATAAATAATAAAATAATGCATTTACCCTAAGTAAACTTAAGTAAAGTGTAAATAATAATTATTTACACTAAAACCCCCCTTAAGTGGAACTTAGGGGAATACAGTTAAGTGCACAAAAGCTATGATGAAATGCATAATGGATCCTGGCTACTAGGCCATGTTAGGTACCCAAGTACAAATGAAATAAAATCTCTCTACAAATGGAGAAAGAGGGAAAACCTCATGGGAAAAACCCTCCCCCAAAAAGAGAGATAAGTATAATAAAGAAAGATGCATGTATGGATGGAGTAATCAAGACCCCTCACACCCGCCCCCCCCCCCCCCCCCCCCCCCCCCCAATTATGACATACATAATGCAATGCATATATAATAGAGAATCCCTCAATGAAATCTCCCCTTAGCGAAGGATCTTATAATGATGAATGCTTGAAGCCAAAAGAAAATTCAATTCTGAAAAACAACATTTCTCCCTTTAGGAAGAAGGTACACCAAGTATAGGTGCAAATATGCTTCTCATTATGGATAGGGATATGGAAGAGGGATCCATATGTAGAATGTTGTTGATGCTACTTTTGAATTCTACTCATATGTCAACAAATCCTTGATAAATGTAGATGCCATGAACCAATATAGTGGATGCCCAAAAGAAGGTGGCAAACAAGGTAACATGTCCATGCATGAAATTGAATCAAGCTCCAAAGACAATGAAGCATCTAGATAGGAAGATAATGGAAGAGAAGTAATGTCACCTCCCCTCAATGATGTATGTACACCCATGAAAGAAGCTTCTTGATGACTAAAGAAGCTACACCATGAAAGCTAAATAATGTTCCTCTTGATAGGAAGAAATGGTGCTATAAGTGTAGTAGAGAACACACCCCAACTGATAGGAAGAATCCTTAGAAAAATGATGTCTAAGGAAACTAGAAGACAATATCGAAAGATTGATATGACTTCTCATACGTGAAATAGTCCTTCTCCATCTACTGTAAAGAAATGTCCACAATCATGTTAGAATGATCAAGTGGTTGAGGGTTAGAGTGGGCCCTCACAACAAGTGAAGAAGTCTCCTCAATATAGAGAAGATGAATGTCATTGATGATGTCTCCCACATCTTCAATGTAAGACTCCACAAACAACCCTGCAATGTCTGGAAGGAAGTCATCCCATGAAGCTAAAGTAAGAAGACTTGGTATATCCTACTACACTAAATCAAGAGCATCTATGGGTAGAACTGGATCTGTAGAAGAAATAGTAGCATCTAGATGTGTGATCTCATCTAGAGGTGAAGTTACTATAACTGGAGTAACTAAGGTACTATAACTGGAGTAACTGAAGATAGAATGTTTTCTAGAAAGGGAGGAATTGTGGGATCTCCATATGCTTTCCAAAGACCTATCCAAATATCATAAGGATCATTGCTCTTGTCAATGACTTCAAAGTAATAGTGATTGACATTGAAATAAATGACATCCATAATTATTTTAATAGGTGGTAGATCAAAGGAAGAGGGTAGTTATTTGGAACATAGATTAGGAAATACTTCCTTATGCTCTCATATTAGATGATCAATTATCAAGACACTCCATTTGTGGTAGTTCCTCTTTGTCAACCTTGATCTAACATCAAACTGACATGTGAAACAAAAAAATCCATGAAATCAATAAATGTATGCAGCCCTTAAAATGCAAAAAATAATCAATCAACCCCCACTAATGTATGATTTGGCACTTTATATGTAGTGTGATTACAATAGGCCACTTTACAATTTAGGCCTTAGTCAAATTCTGATTGTTCTATTTACAACCTCCTCTTTGGAGTTCAAATTTGGAACTTTACAATGTATCTCAAATATACAACAATTCTAAAGTTTTATCAAAGCATTACAATGCAAAAAAGGATCTAATTTTGAAAGTCGTATTTTTTTTTCCATAAAAGCCTATAATCTAATTGTAGATCTAGAAAGTAGACACAAAATTATTGACTTTCAAAAAAAATGGAACCTGTTTTGGAGTCTAGATGAGCCCATACTAAGCCTTTGAGGTTGCAAAAGTTGGGATTTACTACTTGCAGAAAAATTTAAGAATAGAAATCTCTAAATTTAAGAATAGAAATCTCTAATCCATGAATGGCGAGGGGAAAGGATATGTCCAATGAAACTCCTAGAGATTTAACACTGTAGACACACCAGGTAGAAAAGAAAAAGGTTCATTTTACGCACCAAACGAAATGTAATCTAATCTAGGAAATCCACACACATAGTTTTGAAAGACACACAAAGTCTTCGACAATGTCCTGCAAAAAAAGCATTAGTAACTTATGATCATGTCTTCATCCCATGATTACCACATGCTGCAAAAAAACATCAGTAATGAAAAATCATCTAATATAAGTTCTAGAAGGAAATGGAAACCTTATGTGCAGATTCTGATTAATGCATGTGCTTACTGTGAACCCAAGTGTGCTCTGACAGAGCAGATTGCTCCCCAGAAGGCCAAAATGGCTCTGACCACCCCCAAGTGCACCTAGATAGTGTAGACTACATCAATGATGTAATTGGGTCCCAGCTGTGCATAGTTGGTAGTTTTTTGGGTGCAGTTGGGAGGTCAAGTGCAAACTGTGGGGAAATAGTGCCTACGAAGACCCAAAAACTGAAATTTTTTTACACCTATACTACCAAGTGCGCCCAAATAGTACCAACTATGTTAATGATTTATTTGGTAGTTTTATGATGTAGTGGTAAGTTAGAAATAGTAGAAAGGGGTTTTGGTGGCTTCTAGGCTCCTAAAATTGCTCCTAGGAGTCCCAAGTGCACACTGACAGAGAAGAGTGCACCCTAGGACAACAAGCTAACATAATGCATGAAACAAGAGCATATAAGAATTTTAATAGACCCCTTGATTAATATAGGTGTGAAAAGGAAGAGTGGATAGTCGTTATACCCTTCCAAGTGAGCTCCTACTTGCACCTACAAGCACAAAACAAGAAAACCCAAGTTAGATATGCATGTTCACGTCGGGTTCACCAAATGTAGGACCTAGAAAATGGGTTAAATGCATAACATACTATGAAAAAATAACAAAACTCAATAATCATATGTTAGCACCCACTAGTATACCATGAAAGCCAAACTAATAAAGAAAGCAATAGAAACCCCCTCTTTCATTTGTAGCTCCCATGCCCTTCTTTCTTCTCCAAATGATTGTAGGTCCAATTTTCCTATAGTGCACACAAGATTTAAGCAAAAGTCTATGATGTAGATAATGCCATGAGACTACTAGAAGAGTGATTTTAAGCTTGAGAGAAAATGGTATGAAAATGAAAAGAAGCTAAGGATCTAAGGACTTTGAAGACTTCAAGGATTCAAGGATTCAAGTGGCTAAAATGAGAGAAAGAGTGTCCATTTTATAATTGACATGGAGGATAAGAGCATTGGATTTGTCTCCCATAGATATGTGATGTGGCAAGAGATTGCTTTGAGAATCCATGATGCATATGACAAAATATGCCAATTGTAAGATTCTATGATGCATGAAAGTCAAATTTGGCTAAATGTGGAAGAGAATCTATGACACGTCATAAGACACCTCAACCCACTTAAAGCCAAGAATCTATGACGAATAAGCCAAATGAGGACATGCATAAGAGAATAAGAATATTTTATGATGAAAAATCTTAGCCAAGTGTCAAAGGAGAATCCACGAGGTGTCATATCCAAGTGTCACAATGATGCAATATTTTATGGAATATTAAAATTAAAAATCCTTTTATTCCACAAAATAAGAATTAGTAAAAAATGGAATTAATGATGGAAAATGGAACTTAGGAAATTGTAAATTTCCATGGTTTGTGGATAATGAATAAATTAATTAATAAAATTAATTAATTGAGAATGATAATTAGGAAGAATAATTAGAAAGAATGATAGGATTAAATTTTGGGTTATTTAATCCTATAGAGAAAATTAGTAGATGATTGGCCAAATTGGTTAAATGAATGCAATCATATCCTTTGATGAAAATGAGATGATGATATAGATATCAAATAAGATGATGATAGATAGACCAAATCCATGGTCAAATTTATTTATAGATCGAAATTGATGACATGCCAAAGACACATGACATGAATTGGTTCATATGTAACATTTAACTAACATTGTAAATGCTACAAGATTGAAATTGATTAAAAAGGTTTGATCATAATAACATCGACGAACAATGTCAATATTATTAAAATGGTTGATGATGCCATGATTTGACATTGAAAGCCTCAACAATGTCAAAGATTAGATGACATCAATGATAGTTTGACCTAGCACTGAGAGCTATGGCAGTACTAAGGTCAGATTGATAAGATTGATAGGTTGATCAGTTTCCAAGGCATTGAAAGGCACAACAATACCTAGGTGTGGATAAATGATGATTGATTTGGGATGTTTGATATGTTTTGGGTTGATTAGGACTGATTTTGAGTGATTTTGGGTTGATTTGGGGTGATTCTGAGTTGATTTGAGATGGTTTTGAGTTGATTTGCTATGATTCTGAGTTGATATGAAATTGACGTGAAAGGGGATACAAATGACAAAATATGGTCAATTTGGCCAAAATATTAGAGTTAGTAGAATGAAAAAATGGGACAAATTAGTATGAAGAAGTGATGAAACCATATATGCAAACCATTTTTGAGTGTCTACATTTTGCCCCTCTTTGATACAATGTGATTTAGAGCGTTGTATCAAAGAATAACTGATGAGAAAGCCACAACATGCCCTAGTAGGGATGATATATATGGGTGCCCCCTCAAGAAATTGACTAATATAAGCATATGATAAGTCAATTTGTTGACAAAAAGAAGAAAAAACCATAGCAATTGATAGATCGAATATTAGAGCTAAGACATGAAAGTTGTGAGGCCCAGAGTGCATAATACGATCAACTAGGAGCCTGAGAGTGATTACATGGGTTAAAACTCAAGAAAGAAAAAAAATGATTAAAATGATAGTTTATTTTTTCTGCAATGAAGATATGAATCCAACACAATTGACGGATTGCAAATCTGAGTTAAAACGCAAAAGTTATGGGCTTCAGAGTGCAACATAGGAGCTCTGAGAGCAGTTATGGATATCCTAGGTCCCAAACTACATGCAAAACTCAACCAAGTGCATCCTTGACATAGTTGGTAGCCCCAAGTGCATCATGATAGTACCAAGTGCATCAGTGATGCACTTGGGAAGCCCAAGTGGTCTCAAAAAGTGCAAAATGTGCTCGAGAAGGCTTTGGGGGCCAAAATCAACATGACGAGGGACAACTAGGAGCCCAAGAGTAATTTCAAGGATTAAAACTCCATACAGTTACCAAATAATTAAAATGATAGATCATTATGTTCACAAAAAAGATATGAGTCCAATGCAACTGACAGTTCGTAAATCAGAGTTGAAATACAAAAGTTATGGCCTTCGGAGTGCAATCTAGGGGTTCCGAGAGCAGTTCTGGATAACCTAGGTTCCCAAGTGTGCCAAAACTCTAAAAAGTGCCTCAATGATGCACTTTTCATGACCAAGTGCATCAATGATGTAGTTGGGAACCCCAGCTGTGCTTTGAAAGTGCAAATTGCACCCTAAAAGGCTCCGAGGGCCAAAAACAACCCAATTGGACTCAGAATGCCCCAAAACTTTGCGTGCATGCCCAAAATGATGGAAAGATGCTAAAGCATGAGTAAAATAATAAAAAAATTTCATATTTGGTCAAAGATGATGAGAAAAATGTCAGACTGAGGTTGAACTAAGTAGAAAGCCACCGAAAGTTGATTGACAGTGCAGGATGATGCAGGAATGCATGAATGCAAGATGAAGATGATTTGGTGAATCAAAAGACATGATCATGATGGTGGATGAGGAGATGAATAATATAAGACTAAGGAGATAAGATCAAGAATTTTTATTTTGATGGGAAGACTCTTGCTTTTAGAAAGCGCACTATATGTCAATGGAGCTTTATTTTGAGATGGCAAATAGAATGCAATGATCATGGCATAAAGGGCCATAGCATAAATGCAAGCATTTTGCGTAAACAAATCCTCAAGATAAACAAAGAAAACACAAACACCAACTCGTCTAATGATAGGGCAAATTTTTTCTCCAAAAACAAGAATGTGACTAATGATGGCATTGTAGATGCTCGAACAATTAGCATAGCACAACCCCAATTTACTTTGAAAGGTGCAAACCCCAAAAATTCACAAACTCCTAATCAAACAACACCTCAACAATAAAAAAATAAGACTTCCATACAAGAAAAACCTCGAACACATTCTAGAACCAAGGACAGAAAATTCACACCATTGGGAATACCACTTGAGATTGGATTACAACATTACTAACTAATAACTTCCTACAACTACCCCCGATCAAAGATGAACCATTAACTAAGGAAGATTGGTGGGATGAAAAAAAGTATTGTGATTACCATCGCACCAAAGGACACAAGACTTCATCATGCTTCCAATTGAAACATGCAATACAAGACTTTATTGATGATAGTGTAATCAAGGTTAATCCATCACTGTTAGTATCCAACTCTAACCACACTATATTCAAAGATCCTTTGGGTAATCATGACAAGGAGAAACCCTCCAGTTCAAACTCAAACTCACAAGCTAATGTGAATTACACTTGCATGGGATATGACTACACTATCAACTATTTCAATGAATCAGATTCCTACATATCCACATTCACTTTAAAGGCCGAAGACCCTTATTGCATTGTCACTACATACCATAGCAAAATCACCCTACCTAGAGCTCCATTTAGACCTACTGCTACTACTAGACCCGCACCCCTTGGTAGACCTGATGCCCCTACTTTTTCTAATTATAGCCTTGTTGAAAAACTTGGCAAGACCCCTGCACAAATATCCATTTTAGACCTACTGTGTGCATCTCCCCAACATCAAAAGATCTTGGATCAATCCTTAAAGATTCAATAGTCCCATATAACATTGATGTTGCCCAGTTCCAACCCATGGTTGGGAACCTATCTATGTCACAACATATCACTTTTTCACCCCATGATGTTCCTAAAGACAAAACCAACCACAATGATCCCCTCCACCTCAAAGTCTTCATCCATAATGCCAAAGCTAGACGTGTCTTAATAGATGGAGGAGAAGGACTGAATATCTGTACTCTTAAGGTTTTCAATAGTTTGGGTTATTCTAAAAATGATGTCAATCCCTCTCAAAGAATCACAATAAAAGCTTATGATGATGGTGAACTCTTTTCCAAGGGTGTCATCATATTACCTATTAGAGTTGGTCCAGCTACTGAAGACACATTGTTCCATGTCCTAGACATCAAAATGAACTGCAACATGATACTAGGACACCCTTGGCTTCATGCTATGAAAGCAGTACCCTCTACATATCATCAATGTCTAAAGTTTTCCTATAATAACATGGAGGTTACCATCCACAATGATCTAGATCCTTTCCAATTTTGTGCTAACCTAAGACATGCTACTGCATACCAAATCCCAACAAAAAATGAAGCACAACCCACAAATTGCTCTAAGTATCTAGATGGTGATATAATGTTCAGTAAAGCCAAGGAAAAGATGAAGATTGAAGACAATGGGTGTGGAGAGTGCTTTATGTCTCAAGTCTCTCACATTAGGGAGTCACTAGTTTCTCCCCAATCTCATGGTAAATCACAACCACTTCAAGCACAACATTTAGAGATCAGTACAAAGAATGATACTTCTATCAATGAGAATACATCTTTATATATTGAGAAAGAAAAATCAAAATGAGAACCCACTTTTATATCTCCTAGCAAGTATGGACTTGGGTTTGCTATCATGCAGAAACAAGGTTATGATGGCTATAGTGGTCTTGGATCTTAGAAACAAGGAATCACTGAACCTATCACTACAGAAGGATGACCTCCTAGTTTGGGGCTTGGATTTAAACCATTATGAATAGGTCCTCCTAGTAGCATTGTACCTACGTGTAAGACTATGGATGTTTTGAATGATGAAAAGGAACCTAAGGATATCCTATCTAAAACCAACAATCCTCTCACTTTTGAGCATAACCCTAATGATACAATAGAATCTAATGCCCATATCCATACTTTCAACCAAAGTCCATTCAATACTAATGATGACATCCCCTCAAGTTATCCTGAGCTATTGGATTGGGACCAACGTGGACCACCAATTTTTGATCGATTTGACAATGATGATGCTCTCATAATAGACTTTGAAATCTATGAAGGCATTATGATTGAAAAACATAAAGAGGAAATTTCTTCTAAAGAGAACACATTGGCATACTTTGGGGAGCCAACTCCACCTAGTTACAAAGAAAAAAGAGAAAAAGATAGCAAGCATAGGTCTCTTGGTGAAAATCAAAAGGTGTCATTAGACTGTAAAAAATCAAAAGCTAAGCAACTCCCAATGATATAAAATGAAAAATATGATGCCATGAATATCAGTGTTCCAATGTTCAATATGCCACAAAGTCTTTTGGGGCTCTCTCAATTAGCATTCTTGTGGAAGGTCATTGGTCTCAACCCTCCCAACCCTCCCTTATATCTAGTTCTTTATCCCCACATCCAACTACCTAATTTGTCCAATAACCAAAATTAATCCTTTATCTAACAAGCCTTTGCATATGTCATCATCAGTTACATCCCACATGACATTTTTGTTCACCCAATTATCCTCAGATGCCTTGATTTGCAAGAGACAGACACTATCTTACATATGGTACATGATGGTATATCTCAAGGCCTTTCCAATGGTTTGATTTTAGCTATAAACTTGGAATGACTCCTATGTAGTTATGGCCAGTCATGGATCCAAAGCTCATTAGCTAGCAGCACCAACAATAGATATCTCGTCCAAAAGTGAAAACCTAGCAAATAGGCACTTTGGGCAAGTACCATGGTGAAAACCTGGCAAATAGGTTCCATGTGTAACCAGTGTTGCTCCTCCATCTATTAGGATTCCATCTGGTCTTTTTTCCCCTCTATCATTCCTTGATCATATTCTTCTTATTGCAAGACATCCTTGGCTCCTTGACCATGGCTCACGAACTGGTTAATGTCCTTTGTTATCTTACCAAGCTTTACCAGTCTATACACACTCTTTCATTGGCCTTTGTACATAGTTTGTGTCTTGTCTGAGGGCATATTACCTGTACAGTGCACAAGTTTGAATTTGAATTGGGGGCATATCCCTAAGCACTTTTTATCCATTGGACCTATCACATAATGGATTGGAGCTAACACTTGTATATGCTTATATGATCCTGAAAAAATCCTTAAAAATTCAAATACGATCCTAAAAAAATCACTAAAAATCACATAATTTCCTAAAAAAATCCTAAACATTCAAATACGATCCTGAAAAAATCACTAAAAATCTTAAAATGTCTTGAAAAAACCCTAAAAATTGTAAAATGACCTGAAGAAATCAATCATAAAAAAAATCAAATATCCCAAAAACCCTAAAAATCATGAAACCAATCAAAAATTTGCAATAAACCTTGTACTTATCCATTATACATAACCATATCTTTTGCATACACATTTGTACTTTGCAAATTGAAACTCAAAGCACTACACTTCAATGCCAATCACAATATCTAAGCAACATGAACCAACAATCAATCCAACATGTCACTATGAACTTATCAACTGAATCCACAACCAGAACTATCAAATTATCAACATGTCAAACACTATCTACACACCTAAAACATTAACAAGAATGTAATAATGGACAAGAATAGCTATTGGCTCATGCTGTTTAGTGAGTGATTTATTTTTGCTTTATTTTTTTATCATGTTCCTATGCTACTCGATGATATCAACTAATCTATGAGAGTGGTCGGGATGGTTCATGGTCATCTTTTCCTATTTTTGTCTATTACAATGTATCTTTGAGAGTTTGGGGCATGTACATATGCCTTAGGAAGGACAAGATCATTTTCTATCTGCGTCATGCTTGTTTACGCAAAAGGCTTGCATTTTCCCTCTAGCCCTTCATGCCACGATGAGTTGCATTCCATTTGCCATATCAAAATAAAGCTCCATTTGACATATAGTGCACTTTCTAGAAGCAAAAGTCTTTCCATCATACTAACATCTCCTCATCTCATCTTTCCTTTTCATCTCATTCTCCATCACCATGATCATGTCTTCCAATTCACCAAATCATCTTCATCTTGCATTCATGCATTCCTGCATCATCTTGCACTGTCAATCAACTTTCTATGGCTTTCAACCTGGTTCAACATTAGTCTAACATTTGTCTCATCATATTTGACCAAATATGACCATTTTTGATGATTTTACTCATGCTTTTCCATCTTTCTATCATTTTGGGCATGCACGCAAAGTTTCAGGGCATTCTAAGTCCAATTGGGCTAGTTTTGGCCCCCAAATCCTTTTAGGGTGCAATCTAAACTTTTAGGGAGTAGTTGGGGTTCCCAACTACATCATTGATGCACTTGGTCATGCCAAGTGATTCATTTATGCACATTGTAGAGTTTGGGCGCACTTGGGAACCTAGGTTATCCAGAACTGCTCCCGGAACCCCTAGATTGCACTCTAGAGGCCATAACTTTTGTGTTTCAACTTCAATTTATGAACCGTCAATTGCATTGGAATCATATCTTTTTTGTGAACATAATGAGCTATCATTTTCATTATTTTTTCACTATATGGAGTGGTAATCCTTGAGACTACTCTTGGCCTCCTGGTTGTCCCCCGTCATGTTGATTTTGGCCCTTGGAGCCTTCTTGGGCACATTTTGCACTTTTTGAGACCACTTGGGCTTCCCAAGTGTGTCATTGACACACTTGGTACTTTCATGATGCACTTGGGCCTAAAAAATATGTCAATGATGCACTTGGTTGAGTTTTGGCTGCAGTTGGGGACCTAGGATACCCAAAACTGCTCCCAGAGCCTCTAGGTTGCACTCTAGAGCCCGTAACTTTTGTGTTTTAACTCAAATTTTCAATCTGTTAGTTGCATTGGATTTGTATCTTTTTTGTGGAAAAAATGAACTATAATTTTTATCATTTTATCTCTTTCTTGAGTGGTAACCCATGCAATCACTCTTGGGCTCCTAGTTGATCCTGTTCTGCACTCTGGGCCTCATAACTTTCACATTTTAGCTCTGATTTTCATTCTGTTAGTTTCTATGGTTTTGTCTTCTTGTTTTCAACAAATTGAATTATCATATGCTTATATTAGTAAATTTATTGAGGGGGAACCCATATATATCATCCCTACTGGGGCATGTTGTGGCTTTCTCATCAGTTATTCTTTGATACAACGCTCTAAATCACATTGTATCAAAGAGGGGCAAAATGTAGAAGCTCAAAAATGGTTCACATCTAAAATTTCATCGCTTATTCATACTAATTTGTCCCATTTTCTCATTCTAGTAACTCTGATCTTTTGGCTAGATTGACCATATTTTGTCATTTGTATCCTCTTTCACATCAATTTCATGTCAACTCGAAATCATATCAAATCAACTCAAAACCATTTCAAATCAACTCAAAATCACCCCAAATCAACCTGAAATCACTTTAAATCAGTCCTAATCAACCCAAAACATATCAAACATCCCAAATCAATCATCATTTATCCACTCCTAGGTATTTTTGTGGCTTTCAGTGCCTTGGAAACTAATCAACCTATCAATCTTATCAATCTAACCTTAGTACTGTCAGGGCTCTCAGTGCTAGGTCAAACTATCATTCATGTCATTCAATCTTTGACATTGTTGAGGCTTTCAATGTCAGATCATGGCATCATCAACCATTCTAATAATATTGACAATGTCCGTCGATGTTATTATGATCAAACCTTTTTCAATCAATTTCAATCCTGTAGCATTTACATTGCTAATTAAATGTTACATATCAACCAATTCATGTCATGTGTCCTTGGCATGTTATCAATTTCGATCTATCAATCAATCAGACCATGGCTTTTGTCTACTTTTCATCATCTTATTCAATATCTATATCATCATCACATTTTCATCAAAGGATACGGTCGCATTCATTTAATCAATTTGGCCAATCATTTACTAATTTTCTCTATATCATTAAATAAACCATAATTTAATCCTATTTTCCTTTCCAATTATTCTTCCTAATTATCATCCTCAATTAATTAATTTCATTAATTAATTGATTCATTATCTACAAACCATGGAAATTTATGATTTCCTAAGTTCCATTTTCCATCATTAATTCCATTTTCTACTAATTCTTATTTTGTGGAATAAAAGGATTTTTAATTCAAATATTCCATTAAATATTGCATCATCGTGACACTTGGATATGACACCTCATGGATTTCCTTTGACACTTGGATAAGATATGTCATAACCAAATATTCTTATCTCTTATGCATGTCCCTATTTGGCCTATTCATCATAGATTCTTGGCTTTAAGTGGGTTGAGGTGTCTTATGATGTGTCATAGATTCTCTTCCACATTTAGCCAAGTTTGACTTCCATGCGTCATAGAATCTCACAATTGGCATATTTTGTCATATGTGTCATGGATTCTCAAAGGAATCTCTTGCCACATTTCATATCTATGGGTGACAAATCCAATGCTCTCATCCTCCATGTCAATTATGAATTGGACACTCTTTATCTCATTTTCAAACCTTAGCTTCCTTGAATCCTTGAATCCTTGAAGTCTTTGTCTTGGAAGTCATTAGATCCTTAACTTCTTTGCATTTTCACACCATTTTATCTCAAGCTTAAAATCACACCTCTAGTATTCTCATGTCATTATCCATATCATACCTAATTTTGCTTCAATCTTGTGTGCACTATAGGCAAATTGGAGCTACAATCATTTGGAGAAGAAAGAAGGACATGGGAGCTACAAACGAAAGAGGGGGTTTTTATTGCTTTCTTTATTAGTTTGGATTTCATGGTAGACTAGGGGGTGCTAACGTATGATTATTGAGTTTTGTGATTTTCTCATAGTGTGTTATGCTTTTAACCCATTTTCTAGGTGCTAGATTTCAACACTTCCAAGGCGCAACCAAGTCTTGCAATATATGTCACATCGGGTTCACCAAATGTAGGACCTAGAAAATGGGTTAAAATGCATAACACACTATGAGCAAATCAAAAAACTCAATAATCATATGTTAGCACCCACTAGTCTACCATGAAAGCCAAACTAATAAAGAAAGCAATAAAAACCCCCTCTTTCATTTGTAGCCCCCATGTCCTTCTTTCTTCTCCAAATGATTGTAGCTCCAATTTTCCTATAGTGCACACAAGATTGAAGCAAAAGCCTATGATATGGATAATGCCATGAGAATACTAGAAGTGTGATTGTAGTGTGAGAGAAAAAAGTGTAAATGCAAAGAAGTGGGGACTCAAAGACTCAAGACTTTGGATTTTCAAGATTTAGGCATTCAGATCCGAAATGAGAGAAAGAGTGTCCATTTTACAATTGACATGGAGGATGAGAGAATTGGATTTTTCACCCATAGATATGTGATGTGGCAAGAGATTCCTTTGAGAATCCATGATGCATATGACAAAATATGCCAATTGTGAGATTCTATGATGCATGGAAGTCAAACTTGGCTAAATGTGGAAGGAAATCTATGACGCATCACAAGACACCTCAACCCACTTAAAGCCAAGAATCTATTATGAATAGGCCAAATAGGGGCATGCGTAAGAGATAAGAATATTTGATTATGAAAAATCTTATCCAAGTGTCAAAGGAGAATCCACGAGGTGTTATATCCAAGTGTCATGATGATGCAATATTTTATGGAATATTCAAATTAAAAATCCTTTTATTCCACAAAATAAGAACTAGTAGAAAATGGAATTAATGATGGAAAATGAAACTTAGGAAATTGAGAATTCCCATGGTTTGAGGATATTGAGTCAATTAACTAATAAAATTAATTAATTGAGGATGATAATTAGGAAGAATAATTAGAAAAAATAATAGGATTAAATTATGGATTATTTATTCCTGTTGGTGTAAATACGTACTTTACTATTTACACTTACTTAAATTTACTTAGGTTAATGCATTATTTAATTATATTTCATTATTTTATTATTTTTATTTGTGAGACACTTAGGAGTTTGCACACCTTGTGATTTTTCATGTTGACAACATAGGAGTACACAACTCTATTTGAGCACATGGTGTCTACAACATGATTTTGCATGTCCCACCCTTGTAGGCTTATCCTCTCATCACCACACTTACTTTTGTGCTTAATGGAGGATAATCCATATCTAGTGGACATGTGCTTGGTTGTATGACACATCATGATGCTAACTTCTATTCATTCTAGAAGCTCTCTTAAGGCCTTTATATTCAGGCACTCCTAGTGTACTCTTATGGTATCAAGTTATTGAATACATTGTTATTCTGATCATACTCTGTCTACTTTGGTCTATAGTTGTCCTTGTGTTTGAGTTCTTAGTTCTTGGGTGAATTTTTCCCTTATAAAAATTCTTACATGGTATCAGAGCTAAGGAGGATTCTCATCATGTAGCCGTTTGAGACTGTTCATGCTTCAGCACCTCGATTCTGGAGGATCCGCAAAAATTGGGAGCGTCAAGAGCCAGATTTGATCTCTCTATTGTGTCCAGAGTGCTAAACTAGTGAAGATCGACTATAAGCACACCTACCTTGGCTCATAGTCAACTGTGAGGCAAATTTTTTTGCAAATCAAAACGCGGAGGCCCCGATTTGCAGTATTGGTATGGTCATTTTGTTGCAGATTTCATTGATTTTTTAAATCTGCATGTTTCTCTATATTTTTTGAAATTATTTTTCAACATAGAAATTTTTTTTAGTAGCTCTGGATAGTGACACCCTGGATCCACCATTGGAAGATTTTTTTTTTAGGTCGCAGCAGGATATTACCCTTAGCACAAGGAATATTCCCTTTTTGGCGAGCTATACAACAAATCCGGACCACAGACATTTTTGACATGCAAGAGAAGCCGGCGGCTGGCCAAGCCCCACCTCAACCATCATTGTGAGTGCTTTACATTAATTGGTATAGCTCCTTCCTTTTACACAGTCCGCAGATTGTTTCACAATATATGTGGGACTAAACTTTACATACTCCGGTGTTGATTGCTTTCTTCAGTCGCAGTGTGGAGCATTGTCGGCATGTGCATTAGATCCTGACCTCGTCTCCCCAGATTTTGACATCTACACTCTTCCTTATGTTCATCTCCGATGATTGCTATCAAAAGCTTGCGCTTTGACTGATCTCTGGCCTAGGAATCTAGTAGTGATTGAGACTGCTTGGCACCTTTGTGGATTCCCAGTGGCATTCTAGTTTTTTCGGCATGCGAGTTAATGCTTCAGTAGTAAACAAAACTCACAGCTTTCTAGCATGTGTTTTTTCCATCCTGGCAGTGACATTGCATATCCTAGATATGGCATCCATCTGATTCTCAGCAATCTACAGATCGGCAACATTACCTCCAACTTCCACACCCGCTATAGACATTCCAGGAAGGGTTTCATGTTTTTTGCCGATGCAAAAAGGGATAGAAAAATATGTTTACTTGATAGTTTTTTAATTTGTGACTAGCATAAATCTCCCACCCATGACCTTCCAACATAGAAAATTCTTGCCGCAGTTTAAATAATCTCTGCTCGCCAATCAACAACACGCTGCCACGTGTCTATGCAAGCATTTTTGCCTGACACATCAGTGCATTGATGGACCAACCCAAAACTGCCATGTTACCTATGGATAGCCAGGCCTTTTTTCCATGTAGATAGTATAGAATTGTCATGCATGTACAGTACCGACTATCAAGTCAGCTTGACACATCATGCATGTCACTTTTTCTTTGCTGATGTCATCATTTTATGGTGTTAAATTTGAGACCCATCTGGATGTCATTCTCAAGAAATTTTAGAACTACGTTGATGGCCACTTGATTATCAAATTTAAACTCGTAGTTTCTCCTCCAAACCCCTCTTCAGATTGCTTTTCAGTTTGGCAGCCTGACTTTGCAAGCTCGTAACTTAGACAGCCAAACTTTGATTTAGGTACAATTTTTTTTGAAACCAGGTAGAATTTCTTGAATTTTTTAGTGGTGGTGTTTTTTTTTGGTTTTGGTGCATATATTTTGCAAAATTTGTATTTCTTGGTGACTGTACCTACATAATCTTATATTTTGCAACTTCAAAAGCTTTGTATAGGCACATCTGGTCAATTTTTTAGGTTTCATTTTTTTTGAAAGTGTGTATTCTTTTGTCTACTTTCCAAATTTGAAGTCAGATTCTAGGGTTGTGTGGAAAAATTTCTCACTTTCAGAATTAGGCCTTCTTTGGCATTGTAAAGCTTTGGTTCTTTTTCAAAATTGTTGTAAAACTAAGCTATAGTGCTTAAGTGATAGATTTCAGCCTTATAAGGCAGTTGTAAAAGCAAAATTAGAAAGTACACTTTGTTCATTTTGACAAGTGGCTCATTGTAAATGCACTACTTATAAAGTGCCAAGCATCTTTTTTGGGGGGGTCTTTTGATTGAGTGGAAAGGGGGGGTGTATATTGTGGTCTTCTGTCTCTATTTTGTGCTCTTTCATTTCTGCATCATGGGTTTTAAATGTCCTCCTCTAACTTCACGCAACTATTCTACATGGAAAGATATTGCATGGAGTAGATTAATGGAAAAAGGATATAGTTTGTATGTTGATGGTACAATTACCCAACCTACTGATGCTAAAAAATCATTGATTGGAAAAGACAAGACCAATAGGCTTTAGGTGTAATCAGAAGTTGTGTACATAGCGATCTTCTCTTCCACATTAAAAATTGTTCGAAATCTAAAGAAGCTTGGGACAAACTTGAATAGTTATATGGTAAAGTGGATGAAGAAAAGGGATTTCAGATTGAGGATGATCTACTTCTCTTAGATCCTAAAAATTATGACACAATTCAGGATTATCTCATCAAAGTCAATGAGTATAGGGCACTTCTAAATGATTGTGGAAATCCCATGAAGGATGATAGGTTGATAAATCACATCCTGAAGAAGCTACCTACTGAGTACACCAACTTTGTTTCGAGCTTTAATACTCACAAGTTGACCATGGGATCTACTTACCAGAAGCCTTCCTTTCATGGATTTACAGATATGTTGATTGTTGAACAATCTCACTTGGTGGATTTTGGATTTCTCAAGTCATTTAAGACCAAAGCCTTGGTGGCTAGTGATGATTCCAAATCAAGTCAAGGGGGAAAAAGAAACAACAACAAGAAGTAGTGGAAGCAGAAAACACAATCTAAGATACAACATGACTCCTCTCAACAAGGTGGTTCTTCTTCAAATAAGAAAGGAACTAATGAAAAGAAGGACAAACTCTTTTGTGCATATTGCAAAAAGCCAAATCATGATGAGCATCATTGCAAAGCAAAAAGAATTGATGAGTTAGAAAATCCACTCAAGAAGAATAAGGTTCAAGTGCCAAGTACTTCCAAGGATTCTACTCCTACCTCTTCAAAGGGTAAAGGTCAAGCACTTATGGCAAATTCAAATTCTTCTTTAGAATGGATACTTGACTCAAGTGCCTCTTACCATATGGGTTCTTCAAAGCAAGACTTTTCTTCATTTAAGCAGTCAAAGGTACCACACATCTTCGTGGGAGATGATGCTAACATGGAAGTTGAAGGGAAAGGACATGTAGAAATGGAAGATGGGGAGTTCAAAGATGTTCTCTATGTTCCAAATCTAAGCTCTAATCTCCTTTCATTTTACCAAATCACTCACCTTGGAGATGGTCATAAGGTTGAGTTCCTTCCCGATTCAATGATGGTGTGCAGTCTAAAAGATGATTCATTGGTAGAAGTTGGGAAAGTCAATGATAATAGGAGGCTGTACTCCTTCTCCCACTTTGTGCCTAAGAGTTCTTCTTCAGCCTTGATCACTCACTCACATTCAAACAACAACCTATGGCATAAGTAGTTTGGTCACCTCGACTTCTGCTCTCTTCAACAACTTTACTCAAAACACATGGTCAAAGGTCTACCCAATATCACCTTTTCTAAGGGGGAGTGTTCATCTTGTTCATTGGATATGAATCTCAAGGAGAAGTATGCTAAAGGGAAGTCTTCTTGAGCTCTAGTTGTTCTTTAGCTAGTTCACATGGTATTAGCAAGACCGTTTGCAGTGACTTCAATCAGCCAAGGCTGCTACATACTTGCATTTGTTAATGACTTTTCTAGATTCACTTGGGTCTTTTTCCTTCATCATAAGAATGAATTAGTTCACAAGCTTCAAGAATTCAAGGCTCATGCTAAACACAAGTCAAGGAAAGCCATCAAGGTATTAGGAGTGGACAATGAGAACAGATATGTTGATAGGAGACTTAAGAACTTTTGTAGAATTGAGGGGATTGATCTTCAAAACTCACCAACATTCAGTCCACACAAGACAGATATTGAAGCAATGAGGATTAGGACTCTCAAGACCATGGAAAGTTGCATGATAAAGGCTAAGTCTTTGGATCCTACATTAGAAGTTGAAGCCATTAGCAGTGTTACTCACATACTTAATAGATCTCCTCATCCTGTCTTAGATGGCAAGACTCCTTTTGAGGCATGGTGCAGTAGAAAATTGATTGTGAGTCACCTTAGAGTCTTCGATTGTCCAGCATGGGAAAACCTTTCTTCCAGGAGTTGAAAGGCACTGATACCTAGGCCTTGTACCTTTATTGGTTATGAAGACAATGCAAAGGCTTATAGACTTATGGATCCAGAGACTCATGAAATTTTTGTGAAGAATGTTCACTTGGAGGAAAGTTCACCGAGCTTGTCCTCTACTCCTCTCTGCACATCATACACAGTGGAAACTGATAGTGACACCAGTGATAGTGCTTCAACAGGTTTAGACATGTGGGGTTCTATTGACAGTTGCAGTGAGAGGTCACATCAGTCTAGTCCATGTGCTTACATTGCCACAGTGAAAGGTCCATCTCAGCATGGTACATCTAGTCTTCCAACTCCAACTTCATTTGACTTGGGAGAAAAACTTGAGGACTTACATCTTCTCATTGATGATTATTCTTCTATAGTTGTTGCAAGGGCTCACTCTAACCCTCATGTCCATTCTCTACATGATCAATCTGCATAGGTTGGCATGATTGTGGATCCTTATAAATAGAAATTAGTGGAGGTCTCTTTGTTAGTAGAGGTGATAGATGGTTCAGTGGAACAGGTTCAACAAACATCCTTGTCAAATTTGCATTCATTCTTTTTAGCACAGTTGGAAGGGGTGAACTTCAGCATCAACATAAGGATACTTGAGCAGGTTTCAGGGCTACCATACATCTTTAAGACTATACCTTTGGTATTGTTTCTTCTTAAGGGGAGGAGCACCATTCTGCATTCTTGGACCTGCTTCTTCCTCAGAGGAGTTTTCACTTGTTGGCATTCTTCTTTTTTGGGGGGAGCCTCTTCTATCTCTCTTCCTTCTCTCTTTCTCTTATGTATATACTAGATGTATGTCATAATGGGGGGGTCTTCATTACTCCATCCATTGATGCATCCTTTCTCTATCTCTCTTTTTGGGGGAGGGTTTTTCCCATGTGATTTTCCCTCTTTCTCCACTTTATGGGAGATTGCATTTTCATTATGTACATGGGTATCTTACATGGCCTAGTAACTAGGACCCATTCTGCATCTTCATCCTAGTTCGTAATATTAAGCGCATTCCCCTAACTTGCACTTAAGGGGGGGTGATGGTGCAAATATGTACTTTACTATTTACACTTACTTAAGTTTACTTAGGTTAATGCATTATTTAATTATATTACATTATTTTATTATTTTTATTTGTGAGACACTTAGGAGTTTGCACACCTTGTGATTTATCATGTTGACAACATAGGAGTACGCAACTCTATTTGAGCACATGGTGTCTACAACACTGTTTTGCATGTCCCACCCTTGTACGCTTATCCTCTCATCACCACACTTACTTCCATGCTTAATGGAGGATAATCCATATCTAGTGGACATGTGCTTGGTTGTATGACACATCATGATGCTAACTTCTATGCATTCTAGAAGCTCTCCTGATGCCTTTATATTCAGGCATTCCTAGTGTACTCTTATGGTATCAAGTTATTGAATACATTGTTATTCTAATCATACTCTGTCTACTTTGGTCTACAGTTGTGCGTGTGTTTGAGTTCTTAGTTTTTGGGTGAATTTTTCCCTTAGGAAAATTCTTACAATTCCTATTGAGAAAATTAGTATATGATTGGTCAAATTGATTAAATGAATGCGACCGTATCCTTTGATGAAAATGTGATGATGATATAGATATCGAATAAGATGATGAAAAGTAGACCAAAGCCATGGTCAGATTGATTGATAGATCAAAATTGATAATATGCCAAGGACACATGACATGAATTGGTTGATATGTAACACTTAACCAACAATGTAAATGCTATAGGATTGAAATTGATTGAAAAGGTTTGATCATAATAACATCGATGGGCACTATCAATATTATTAAAATGGTTGATGACGCCATGATCTAACATTTAAATCCTCAACAATGTCAAAAATTGAATGACATGAATGATAGTTTGACCTAGCACTGAGAGCCACAACAGTACTAAGGTTAGATTGGTGAGATTGATAGGTTGATAGGTTTCCAAGGCACTGAAAGCCACAACAATACCTAGGAGTGGATAAATGATGATTGATTTGGGATGTTTGATATATTTTGGGTTGATAAGGACTAATTCTGAGTGATTTTGGGTTGATTTGGGGTGATTCTGAGTTGATTTGAAATGTTTTCGAGTTGATTTGATATGATTTTGAGTTGATATGAAATTGATGTGAAAGAGAATACAAATGACAAAATATGGTCAATCTGGCCAAAAGATCAGAGTTAGTAGAATGAGAAAATGGGACAAGTTAGTATGAAGAAGTGATGAAACCATAGATGTGAACCATTTTTGAGCATCTACATTTTCCCCTCTTTGATACAATGTGATTTAGAGCATTGTGTCAAAGAATGCTAATGAAAAAGCCATAAAAGCATACCCCAACAATGTGGTATATATTTATGCCCCCTTGATAAATTGACCAACATAGGCATATGATAGTTTGATTTCATCAACAAAGAGAAAATAAAGCCATAGGAAGTGACAGATTGAAAATCGAAGTTAAAATGCAAAAGTTATGGCCTCCGGAGTGCAAATAGGCATCGCGACCAACACAAAAAGGGTCTTTGGCACAACCATCTAGGTATAAAAAAGTTATAAAAGGGCTTTGAGAGGAGTTTTAAGGTCATTTTCACTCTCTCATTCGGAAGAAAAGAGCTTTGGATCAAGGAGGATGGATTGACTACCTAGGGAGCAACATCATGGTGAACGGGTGCGGACCTTTCAATGATGGGTAGATGTTGGACCTCCGGTGAGTACATCAAGGCCATCTATGTACTTTTTTTTTTTTTTTCATTCTTTTCACTATATTTCCATGCTTTTTAACTACTTTTTAGGCACCTAGGAGTCTGTCAAGGGGAAATGGGGTCAAACAGGGTCAACCGAGGGCCCTGGGGTCAGTTAGAGCTTCCAAACACCCCAACTGCACCCAAAATGCAGCCAAGTGCATCAATGACGTATTTGGAATTCCCAAGTGCATCAATTATGTAGTTGGTATGACCAACTACATCAATGATAAAGTTGGGAACCCCAACTGCACCCTAGGATGCTTCGGGGCTTTGATCGAAGTCCAAATGGTCTCGGATCGAGCTGAAACTTGGTACGAGTTAGCATAACCCTAGGGGGATGTTAGAAACATGAGAAAATGTAGTCTAGGTGGTCAATATTCTGAGAATTTGGTCAATCATAGGGCAGATCTAGGTCAAATTGAGGTAAATGCTGACAAGGAACTGTGCAAAGGACCTAAAAGGGTGCAAACGAACTCAAAATGACTCAAAATTTGGAATATATGTTCAAAACTTAGGAAGAATTGAAAACATAGGTTAACTAAGGCTAGGATATTCAAAAAAATTCAAACTTGGTCAAACTTATCTCTGATGGAGGAAAAAGGTTGACCGATGGATAGGGATAGGGTCAAAACAATGCAAACGAGCTTGAAATGACCCAAAACTTGGGAAACATGCTCAAAACCCTAGGAAGAGTTAAAAAAATAAGTCAAATTAGTTAGAATTTCTAAAAAAATTCAAACAAAGTTAAACTTGGGTCAAAAGTAGGGTAAACTAGATGCAAACCATAGAAGGTTGACATAGGCTATGTGATTATGTAGGAGGAGCTGCCCCTATTACGGGTACAGGGACATAAGCCATGAAGCCTTGGACTACATCATCAAATGACACCTAGTGAGTGAGGGATATTGGCTGGGTTAGGATTATATCAAGTGACATTTATGCTAGAGGTGAGGGGGAACAGGGCTTTACTGACAACGTTGATGGAGAGGTGGCACTCAAAGATGAGTTCATTCCACCTACCAACTAGGGAGGTGAGCATGAAACTAGAGGATGTATGGCACATCCTTAGGATCCCAATCCATGGAGAGCTAGTAGTGTATGACCTAGCTATAGGGTGACAACTCTACATCGACTATTTGGATGCAGAGATGCAGAGCTAGGGATCTGAGACTATGAGATCAGATGGGACTTATTAGTGGCATGCCATGAGCGGCTGATAGTTGTGATATGTCGGGTGATTGGTGGATTTTTGATACCTCATAGATGGGGACATGGATTCCTAGTTGGATGGGGTGGAGTACTTAAGTAGATGATTATGGACGGCACCATGTTTGCTTGGGGCCCATGCATGTTGGGGATGTTATATTATTATCTACATCAGGTAGCATATAGAGGGGGACTATCCTTTAGCACTGGTGGCACATTATTAAAAATTTGGGCCTATGAGCATATTGTAGTATTTAGGCCTCTAGTAGAGTGAGTGTTGGCGAATGATATGCCATATGCTTATAGCTATAGAGGTGTCCTAGCCTGAGGACCATTGGGATATGTGAGGTATTTTTGTCATCAGATAGACATGATGACTCAGTTCATATGGAGACCATACAAAGATTTCCCTAGATGGGATGATGATGACATTCACTTACCATACTGTTGGCAGGAGCGTTACCTCATAGGGTGCACAGTGATTGGTCACCTAGTTATAAAGATGTACTTGCCAGAGTAGGTGCAGAGATAGTTTGGGGAGACACAGGATGTACCTATAGGGTTAGCATTGTTTTCTTTATCTAGAGTAGAGGTGCAAGAGTGGGGACCACCCATGAAGACATAGGTAGTATATGCACAGTTAGCAGAGTTATAGTCGAGGCTATGGGGGGAAACAATAGATATAGTGGATGCAGGTACAACAACAACATATGATAGGGGTTTGTACAGAATGACCAAGATTGTTGACAGATCCAGTAGCACTAGTACCTTGAGGGAGGCCATACGATGAGGAGGATGAGGAGGAGGAGGAGGAGGATGGGTGAGAGGATGAGTAGGGATTTAATGATGGTGATGATGAGGAGGGAGGATGGTGAGGGTGATGATGAGGGTGAGGATGAGGGTGATGATGAGGATGATGCTAGGGGAGAGGATGAGGGAGCTAATGATGAGGAGGGTGGAGGGAGTGTGGTTGGGGATGGGGATGACTACTGGGAGGATAGGGATATAGCTATGATGGATGTGGAGGGGGATCCCATGGATGAAACTGAGAGAGCATTAGTACTAGTATAGGCAAGTCCAAGTCATTTAGATCTCTTGGAGGTGATCAAGGGGCTACAGATTCAATTGGGTCAGGTTGTGGTAGAGAGGGATGTCATTATAGTGGAGAGAGATCAGGTGATGGCTGAGAGAGACCAGGCTAGGGCTAAGAGAGATGTAGCTAGGCATAGGGCAGAGATGGTAGCACATGAGTCTCAAGAGTTCATTAGCAGTATCAGAGATGCAAAATTTTTAGATCTGGCGATGATGATGAGCAGGGCTCACATGTAGGCACAATATTGGCAAGATCAGTATGAGAGGGTGGTGCCACCGGGGCAGAGAGTAGAGAGTTTTCGTGCATCAAGATCTCATTCCCATAGGAGATAGAGGACATAGAGTAGTGCAGGGGTGATGGGGCCACCATAAAGAGCAGAGGGATCATCCTCAAGGCTGAATAGAGGCCATGAGGCTAGGGATAGCACAGGATGACACTGACAGACTCACATATAGAGAGGCTTCTCTATGTTACTTTTTGGCTTCTATTATGCTCTTTCATGGTTCACACCTACAGGCAGTTACTATTGATGTAAACCATGCTCACATACTCTAACACCTTTGTGTGACATTTATGAGATGGACTTATGTTATGATGACTATATGTTATGGATTATGCATATTCTTTAGATGTTTTATATGGATAAATTTATGCTTCTTGTGTGGACTTATATATGATGACATCACATGTTGATTCCTTAGATGTTAGGTGTAGGAAATGCCATCTTTTATTTTTTCCACATGTTTTTTTGATGAATGAATTCTTAATGTAATGTGAATGATATGGAACAGATGTAAATGAATGCAAATGAAATGTAACATGAATGAAAATGAAATGTGAATGCCATATTTATTTCTTTGGATCATTTTGGACTTTGGACATATGTAGGAATGTAGGATGACAATGATTTTGGTGTATCAGAGTATGAGACCAAGGTAGTAGATGAAGAAGATGAAAAAGACCGAGGAAATGAGATGAAGAATTATTTGTATGATGTGAAGACTTTTTCTTCTAGAAAGTGCACTATATGTCAAATGCAGCTTTATTTTGATATGGAAAATGGAATGCAACACATCATGGCATAAAGGGCCAGAGCACAAATGTAAGCCTTTTGCGTAAACAAGTACGATGCAGACAAAGAATGACCTTGTCCTTCATGAGGCATATGTACATGTCCCAGACTCTCAAAGGTACATTGTAATAGACAAAACTAGAAAAAGATGACCATGAACCATCCCGACCACTCTCATAGATTAGTTGATATCATCGAGTAGCATAGGGACATGATCAAAGAAAAACAAAGCAAAAATAAATCACTCACTAAACAGCGTGAGCCAACAGCTATTCTTGTCCATTATTACATTCTTGTTAATTTTTTAGGTGTGTAGATAGTGTTTGACATGTTGATAATGTGATAGTTCTAGTTGTGGATTCAATTGATAGTGATATGTTGGATTGATTGTTGGTTCATGTTGCTTAGATATTGAGATTGGCAATGAAGTGTAGTGCTTTGAGTTTTAGTCTACAAAGTGCAAGTGTTTACACAAAAGGGGTGGTTATCCACAGTGAACATGTACAAGTTTTATTGCATATTTTTGATGGGTTTTGTGATTTTTAGGATTTTTGAGGATATTTGATTTTTTTGCGTGACAGATTTCTTCAGGTCATTTTATAATTTTTAGGGTTTATTTCAAGACATTTTATGATTTTTAGTGACTTTTTTAGGATTGTATTTGAATGTTTAGGATTTTTTCAGGACATTATGTGATTTTTATTGATTTTTTCAGGATCATATTTGAATTTTTAAGTATTTTTTCAGGACATTATATGATTTTTAATAATTTTTTCAAGATCGTAAAAGCATATACATGTGTTAGCTCCAATTTGTTATGCAATAGGCCCAATGGATAAAAAGTGCTTAGGGATATGCCCCTAGTTCATCTTCAAACTCGTGCACTCTGTAGGTAATATGCCCCCAAACAAGATGCAAACTATGTACAAAGGCCAATGAGAGAGTGTGTGCAGACTAGTGATGCTTAGGCAAGATAACAAAGAACATTAACTAGTTCATGAGCCATGATAAGGGACCAAGGATGTCTTGCAATATGAAGGATATGATCAAGGAATGATAGAGGGGGAAAAGATCAAATGGAATCTTGATAGATGGAGGAGCAACACTGATTACACATGGCGCCTGTTTGCTAGGTTTTCACCATGGTACTTGCCCAAAGCGCCTATTTGCCAGGTTTTCACTTTTGGATAGAATTTTTCTCTTGACTCAAATTTTCATGCCAAGATGCCTGTTTGCTAGGTTTTCATCAAGGCATCCATTTTTTCATGACTTTTTTCACTAACTTTCTTCACTTTTTTCATGACTTTTTGCTTTTTTTTTGGTATTTTTTTAGGACTTTTAGATGGAATCAAGAATGTCACTAACAAATGCTGAGAAGATATTTGTTGTTGGTGTTGCTAGTTGATAATATTTGGACCCATAACTAACCTTAATTATGTAGGAGTTATTCCAAGTTTGTAGCTAAAATCAAACCACTGGAAAGGCCTTGAGATATACCATCATGTATTGTATGTAAGATAGTGTCTATCTCTTGCAAATCAAGGCATCTGAGGATAATTGGGTCAACAAAAATGTCATGTGGGATGTAACTGATGATGACATATGCAAAGGCTTGTTGGATAAAGGATTGATTTTGGTTATTGGACAAATTAGGTAGTTGGATGTAGGGATAAACAACTGGATATAAGAGAGGGTTGGGAGGGTTGAGACTAATGACCTTCCACATGAATGCTGATTGAGAGAGTTCCAAAAGACTTTGTGGCATGTTGATCACTAGAACATTGATATTCATGGCATCATATTTTTAATTTTGTATCCTTGGGAGTTGCTTAGCTTTTGATTTTTTATGGTCTAATGGTGCCTTTCAATTTTCACCAAGAGACATATGCTTGTTATATCTTTCTCTTTTTGCTTTGTAACTAGAAGGTGGAGTGGGCTCCCCAAAGTATGTCAATGTGTTCTCTTTAGAAGTAATTGCTTCTTTATGATCTTCAGTCATAATGCATTCAAAGTCTATTATGAGAGTGTCATCATTGTCAAATTGATCAAAAATTGGTGGTCCACATTGGTCCCAATCCAATAGTTCAGGATAAGTTGAGGGGATGTCATCTTTAGTACTAAATGGGCTTTGGTTGAAGGTATATGGGTATGTAATTCAATTGGTTCATTAGGGTTATGCTCAGAAGGTAGAGGATTGTTGGTTTTAGGTGAGATATCCTCAGATGCCTTTTCATCATTCAAAACATCTATAGTCTTACATGTAGGTAATGCAGTACTAGGAGGACCTATTCGTAATGGTTTAAATCCAAGCCCCAAACTAGGAGGTCATCCTTTTGTAGTGATAGGTTCAATGATTCCTTGTTTCTAAGATCCAAGGCCATTATAGCCATCATAACCTTGTTTCTGCATGATATAAACCCAAGTCCATACTTGCTAGGAGATATCAAAGTGGGTTCTCATTCTGCTTTTGCTTTCTCAATACATATGGATGTATTCTCATTTATAGAAGTGGCATTTTGTGTACTGATGGGAGAGAGTGGTGACTCCCTATTGTGGGATACATGAGACAAAAAGTATTCTCCACAACCATTGTCTTCAATCTTTATCTTTTTCTTGGCCTTACTGAGGAGTATATTAGCATCCACATACTTAGAGGAATTTGTGGGTTGTGCTTCATTGTTTGTTGGGATTTGGTATGCAGTAGCATCTCTTAGATTAACACAAAATTGGAAAGGATCTGGATCACCAGGGATGGTAACCTCCATGCTATTATAGGAAAAATTTAGACATTAATGATATGTAGAGGGTATTGCTTTCATAGCATGAAGCCAAGGGCATCCCAGTGTCATGTTACAGTTCATTTCTATATCTAGGACATGGAATAATGTGTCTTCAGTAGCTGGACCAACTTTGACAGGTAAGGTGATGACACCCTTGGAGAAGCATTCACCATCATCATAAGCTTTTATTGTGATTCTTCAAGAGGGATCCACATCATTTTCAGAATAACCCAAACTATTGACAACCTTAAGAGTATAGTTGTTTAGTCCTGCTCCTCCATCTATTAAGACACGTTTGACTTTGGCATTATGGATGAAGACTTCGAGATAAAGAAGATCATTATGGTTAGGTTTGTCCTTAGGAATATCCATAGGGGAAAAGGTGATATGTTGTGAGGCAGATAGGTTCCCAACCATGGCTTGGAACTGGGCAACATCAATGTTATCTGGGATGACTGACTCTTTAAGGGCTTGATCCAAGATCTTCTAATGTTGGGGAGTTGTACGCAATAGGTCCAAGATGGATATTTGTGTAGGGGTTTTTCCAAGCTGTTCAACAAGGCTATAAGATGAAGTAGAAGCAACAAGTCTACTAGGGGCATGTAGGTCTAGTAGGAGCAGTAGGTCTAGATGGTGCTCCAGGTAGGGTGATCTTGCTATGGCATGTAGTGACAACACAACGAGGGTTTTCAGCCTTCAATGTGAATGTGGATATGTAGAAATTAGACTCATTAAAGCAATTGATGGTGTAGTCATAGTCGGTGCATGTGTAATTCACATTACCTTGTGAGTTTTAGTTTGAACTTGAGGGTTTCTCTTTGTCATGATTACCCAAAGGATCTTTGAAAATAGTGTGATCAAAGTTGGATGTTAATAGTGATGGATCAACTATGATTACACCATCATCAATAAGGTCTTGTATTGCATGTTTCAATTGGAAGCACGATGAAGTCTTGTGTCCTTTGGTGCGATGGTAGTCACAATACTTTTTTTCATCCCACCAATATGCTTTAGTTAATGGTTCATTTTTTATTGGGGGTAATTGTAGGAAGTTATTACTCAATAACTATTGCAATGCAGTCTCAAGAGGTATCCCCAATGGTGTGAATTTCCTATCTTTGGTTCTAGGATGTCTTTGAGGTTTTTCTTGCGTGGAAGTCTTAGTTTGTTGTTGTGGAGCTAATGTTTGGTTAGAGCTTTGTGAATTTTTAGGGTTCGCACCTTTCAAATTCAGTTGAGGTTGTGCTATGCTAATCATGTGGTCATGTACAATTCCATCATTAGTCACATTCTTTTTTTTGGAGAAAATTTTTGCCTTGTCATTAGACGAGTTGGTGTTTGTGTTTTCTTTCTTTATCTTGAGGATTCCCTTATGGATAAGAGCATCTTCTTTTTTCATTAGTTTAGAAATGGTGCTTGGGCTCTTGATTTTGAGTTCATACATTAAGTCTAGTACTAAGTTTTGAATGCACAAGTTAACTTGTTGTTCTTCAGGAATGTCTAGTGAGCATTGACTAACTAAGCTTCTCCACCGGAGTAAGAATGTGATGAATGGTTCTCTTGTCTTCTGTTTAGTTGAGCACAAATCAAAAAGTGTCACCTCATTTGTAATGTTAAAGGAAAAGTGGGAGATAAACTTGTTTTCTAGCTCTAACCAAGATTTGATATTACTAGGAAGTTTGGAGTACCATTCAAGTGGAGGCCCACCTAGAGAATGAGGGAACAATCTCATGAGGTAAGTAGGTTCATCTCTGAGTTCAATACATGAACCACAAAATTCTTAGATGTGATCAACAAGGTTTCCTTTTCCTTGGTATTTTTTGAACCTTGGAGCTTCAAAGTGTTTTGGGAATGGAGGCATATACAGACTTTTAGCGAATGGGTTAGGACGTAGGTCCCTTTCTGTATATAGAGCCTATTTCTTTTGGACTCCCAATGCCTCAACTTGTTTGGAAAGTTGTTTGAATTGTTGTAATAGTTATTCATTGGGGTTTTGCATGATGGTCTTTCCATCAAGTCTTTTGTGTCTGTGTAGACCATTTGTTGTGGCAGGAGCTATGTCTACTCGGTTCTGACATTTCTGTGTCTGATGAGTCTGGTGAAGTATCACTAGGTGGTGGAAGTATGTTGGCACCTTGAAGACAGAAGGGTCCTTGTTGTTGGGGAACTTGTTGTGGTATTTGATGTGGCACTTGTTGTGGGATTGATTGCAATTGTTGTTGTTGTTGTGCCATGTGTTGTGGTTGTTGTTGGGATACCTCTGTTGGTTTTATGTGAGACCATATACATGAGTGTTGTTGTAGGGGTATATGTTGAGGTTGTTGTGGCACATGTTGTTGTAAGAAATGTTTCTGGTATGCAATTTTTTTTTCAAGGCATATTTGATATTTTGTTTGTTGTTTGAGTTGTTCTTGTTGTTTAGCAAACATTACTTGTTGTTGTTGGAATTATTGCTGAAATTATTGTTGATAAATTGTGTGTAAGTCAAGTAGGTTCACATGGGATTTCATATTAGGAATGTTGGATGTTTTCCCAACTTGAGGTTGTTGTTGTTGTGGTTGATGTTGTTGTTGATATGTGGGATGTGTGTTAAGTGGATGTAGACTTGGTTGCACCTTGTAAGTGTGGAGTCCTTGTACCACTGTAGGTTGTTGTTTTTGTGGGGGTTGACTAAGTCCTTGAGAATTGAATGTCATGTTTGGATTGTTGTTTTGGTACCTTTGTGTGTTAGATTTTCCTATTTGTGACATCATATTGACTTGACTATGAGATGTGTCCCTATTGGGAATGGGCATAATGTCAATAAGACTTTTCCTTTGTGTTTCCATAGGGATGGTTGCACTTAATGTTTAGCATGTTGTACTTATGAGAGGCTCGATAGCATTTGATGTCATAGCACTTGTTAAAGTTAGGAACAAAGGTGTACTTTGATTATTTACCTCCAAAGAAGGTATTTCTGGCATCCCTAGAGCACAAGTCCCTTTAGGTGCATCTTGTTGTTGCATCATGTGACTAAAATCAAGTCTTAATGTCCTTTTGGGGTGTTTAGGGATTGGTGGTATTTCGTCGAACAAGGGGTTGACATTGATGTGTTCAAATGTACTTTGAAGGATTTTGATGGTTAATTCTTGGTGGGAACTTATAGGTGCCACTATCATGTTTGAAAAGTCCAAAGGTTGTTTTCCTTTATCTAAGTCCAAATTGATCATGGGTTGGATGTTTTCAATTGCTGTGTTGGTTTGATTTTTGGAATTAGGACCTTCCAAGTTTGGGTTAAATTCGACAATTTCTTGGGCTGCCAAACATTTGAAGTTCTTGTGAAAACTTTTGTCTTGACATGCCCTAGCCATTTCTTCATTAGTGATGCCATAATCAGTGTTAGAGTTGTCACTAAGGTGTACAATACCTTGTTTTATGTTTGATGTGTTAGGTTGGCTGAATTTAAGGAATCTGATTGTTCATCCTCAGGTGTGGTTGGTACACTTCCACCTCCAGGTGGTAGTGGCATGAATATAGGTTCAAAGTCAGGACTCCACTGAACCATCCCATGTGTGGGGGAAGTGTTTGGAGGAAATCTCATGGCAGGTACATTGTTTAAGGTTTTTTGTGTCATAGCTTGGTTATGGTGCTCTTGTGGATACATGTTTAAGGGGTTTGCAAGTAAAGGTTGTGATGCCTCATTTTGTTCTTTGTCAAAGGTTTCTTGGGTTTTTTTGCTCTTTCTCTATCTTGGATGAGATTTTGGTTGTGTATGTGCCTCAAGAAACAAAGGTTGATAGAGTTCCTCAGGTCTCTGAGCTAATTGTGTCCTAGTAAGCGTTGGCATGATACCTAAGAATACAGATACAATGGAAATTGTGAGTGTTTTGAGTGATTTAAAGTGGTGGATATGCAAGATATGAGTGTTTTTGGGATTTTTAAGTGTTTAGGAATGTTATGCAATGTGAGGAAATGCTAACTAAATTAGGGTTTTGATTTGCAAAGTGAAAATGTGCTAGGGATGTTATGCAAATGCAAATGCAAGGCATTGTTTTGAAGCTTGACTAGAGGGGATGAAAATGACTCTAAGGTATGCAAAATGACAATTAGGGTTATGTTTTGTGTTGGAATATTCAAATATGGAAAGAGTACTTATGAGAGGGGGGGGGGAGGGTGAATCATAAGTATCACACTTTTAGCCAATAAAACTTTTTACTGCAAGTAAATTGCATGCATGTAAATACATCAAACAAATATGAAACTAAACACATGCATCAACAACTCATAACACTGGAATTTGGTAACCCAGAAACCCTCCAGGAAAACTAGGGTGGGGATGGTACCCACAAAAATTACTGCAGCAATATTGTTCAACCACTTCTGATGGTCTGCCCTATTAAAGGCCTACCCTGTTAAAGGCTTTACAAACACTTAACATGAAGTGTCACCCTATTAAAGGATTTTAATCACCTAATTAAAGGATCTAAAAAATAGCTATTAAGCTAACCTATCACCATAGGATTTTCATTCTAATACAATTGCTAGAAAGTATTAGGTATAATGAACCTGATAGATTACAATCCTTGATTGTTGAATGTAGGTACCTTTTCCGCTTTCTCTGATCTTGATCTTTTTGTGATCTGATAATCCTCGCTTTTGAAAATAGGTTTCCTTGTGCACCCTTATATGTCCACATATATCTTTTCAATGAAATTTCATCTTCCTTATAAAGACATTTGAGGATTTAGGGTTAGATATGGATCTACGATCCACATTGAATCTCAATTTCTCGCTCAATACTTAGTCTTTTACTGATTCGTTGCATGCCTTTATCATTTTTCTTATTGGCTGCATGTAGATTGAATAGGAAAGATAAAAGATTTTATCTCATCATTAAATCCTTCGAGATTTACCTTATGTCAGCTGTAAAACTGTTTGCATCATAGTTTGTGCAATTACAAACTCTTATGCTGATATTCTGAGTTACTCAGCTCCTGAAGCATTGCTGATGCTCGGCACATGCTATTTCTTGGATAGCTCGGCACCTAAGAAAAATTGTATCACTTGGCATGTACTATTATTCGGCACTTGTTAACACTCGGCACTTGTTAACACTTGACACTTTGATATAGCTTGGCACTTTATATTACTTAGCACCTACTCTTTGTTTGGCATTGTTTGGTGGAAAAATGGTTAAGTGTATTGACACTCAGTTGTCAAATTTATTATTTAACCTAACAATCTCCCCCTTTGACATGAGTGGCAAAAAAACTTAACTCAGATCCTTATGACTCCTTATTAGTTGATCTTGTATGTACACTCAGTGAGTTTTGTCCTATTTTTGCATTCTAACTAATCAAAATTTGCTATCTCCCCCTTTTATCATACTTATCATTTCATTCCCGTACTTAACTCCCCCATACTTAATCTCTTCTTATCACTCCCCCATACTTATTCTCCCCCTTTTTGACACTTATGTCAAGGGTCTTACAAGGAAATGCCATACTTGGCCAAAAATGTACTATTTACTTCAAGGAGTACCTTCAGAGCTGCATCCCAATTTGCTAGTGCGACATCCAATGTCTTATGCTGGATGGCAATCTTTGCTGCTAGGTGTACAAGTCCATTAGATGAAGAAAGATTGGGGTCTTTCTTGAGGAATGTCTTTGCATTTATCTGTTCCTTGTGAAGTAGTTCCAAATGAGGAGTTACTGATGATTGAATTTGCATCAATTTAGCTTTTGTGGTTGCCTCCTCTGCTACTAAGACAACTAACTCTCTTTGTGTGTGAAGCAATTAGGCAAAATTCTTCTCACTCTGAGCTATATTTTTGAGGAGTTGCATGCTAGAAATCTTCAGATTGTTTTCCAAGCTCAGTATTTTCTGGCTAGTGTCCTATGTGAATGTGGAAAAATCACACAGCTTGTTGTACAGGGAAAATATGTTTCCTAGTATAGTTTTAACTATTTTAATTTTCTTTGCCAGTTCTTCTTGTGACAGTGCTATATCACTGAATATTTTACTATTTACCTTGCCTTGGAACTTCCTTTCTAACCATTCGAGCAATTTGGCATTTGTTTCCTGGTCTTCACTAGTCACCTGGTCAACTATATCAGATAGTTGCTCTATAATTGGTCTTGACTCATCTGGAGACTATAAGCAGAAAGCTTTTGAGAATATGTCTTTGATTTCATTCAAGGTAAGCTTATTCTTGTCTTCTTTTCTTAGTGCTTCTTGTCTCCTTCTTTTGTCCAATGCACTCTGAATTTCATTGATCTTTTCTTTAGTAAGAGTGCTAGATTCATAATATGGGATCTTTATTTCTTCATCAAGCTTAGGAACTCCATAGTGAAGTTTCTTGACTACCTTTGATGAGCTCGAGCCTAGTGTCCTGATTTGTAGCTGTAACCCATCTATGCTCGGCTGCTGAAGAGTCTGTGTTGGAGTACAAAATTTTGGTAATGTAACCAGTGTTTTTATTGTAGTCTCCTCCTTCTTCTTTGTCTCATCTTTTTCTTCAGCTTGAGTATCCCTTTTATGATCACTAGGTGGGGTTGAACTTGTTGGTTGTTCAGATGTTTCTTTTATTTCCCCTGTTGCTGTACTCAGCATTTGAAGTGTATAAGTGACTACACTTGGTGGAGGTGGTGGTGGAAGAAATAGAATACCAGTAGTTTGTATGGTCAAAGGTGGCACTTGTGCTTTTACCTTGACTATCTTTATTTTAACTTCTGGATTCTGTAATTCATCAACACTAACCAATATAGGATTTGAACTTAATTTTGCTACTAGTGATGATTGGTCAAGGATTTCTAAATCCTTTGCAGTTAATGGATTGATGTTTGGATTTGAAGTGTCTGTAACATATTTTATTTTTATAATATCTGCAGGTGTGATGGTGGCATGACGAGGACTAGGAGGAGATACCTGTGTGTCTTTCATACTTTGATCTTGTGGCTCAGCTGTATCTTTCTCTTCCTCTTTCTCCTCTGTATGTGCCTTTTCTTCCTTTTCTTCTTTACTCTTCTTCTCCACTTATTCCTTCTCCTTTTATTTGGTTCTTGACAGCTTCTTTTCCTTTGTCTTGGCACTTTCCTCTAGCTTATATTCTTCATTATACACATCTTTTATTTTCTTGTAAACTATTTTCCACAATCTTGTGGATTCTGTAATATGTTGAATGCTCTATGCGTGGGAGTGAATCTATTATTATGCCTTTTTACTACATTTTTTACTTGATCTTTAGTCAAATTAGGAAAAAATCTAGCTAATGTTGACTCCCTTATCTCCTTTTCCATTTGTAAACAAAAATGCCATTTATCCTCTACAATTTTATACAATTCTTTTGGCATAGATTCATCTAATTCTAGAGGTGTGTGCTTATATTCAGCCATCATAGCATACACAGATTCCTCTAATTTATTTTGCTCTTCTTTGGTGAGCTTAGAAAAATTCAGATTCTTTAAACCTTTCAAATCATCATTTCTAATTTTTGAACATAATTTATCAATAGTAGTCTAAGGTTTGTGTCTTACCACTTAAAATTGACTGTTATCTTCTGACTCTGTCTTCTCCTCATCTGTTTCAGGCTAGGGAATAAATTTTCTTTTCATAGACTCGGCAACAGTCTTCTTTGAGTCTTTCTTCTTTCCTTTTTCCTCCTCTTGGGATTTTTGTGCTACAACCCTTGTGGTCGGTCTCTTTGGTGCAGGAGCAGCTACTTCCTCCCTCCCCTTGGATTGAGGAGCAGGAGGAGTTGTGGCTTTTCTTTTAATTTGTTCTTCCTCGGCTTCTTCTTCCTCAAAACTTTCCTCTTTATCTTCTCCTATCCCTTGAGTTAGACCTTGAGGTTTATCTCCCTCTTCTTCAATGTCTTCTCCTTCCTCTTCTGTTGTTCCTTCTTCTTCAACTCCAAATTTTCTCTTGATTTGTCTCACCATTTTTTCTTTCTTCTTTATTGCAGAAGCAGTCTTCAAATCTGTTATCACCCTTGATTTAACAACATCATAGGTTCCAAAAGTTTTTTCACTTTTATCAGCTTCTTCTGCAAGTAGGGCTATTATCGTTGTAGAAGCTTGATCAATATCAAGTTCATAACCTAGTGGCCTAAGCCATCTTACTCTAGGTATAATTGCTTGTATATAGGTATAATCTATATCTACAAGGAAACAAATGTCCTTTTCATATTTCTTAGTCAATGAGACTGGAATCCTCATTCTTTGTTTCATGGACTTTTTGAAGTCCTCAAAGTAACTAGTCATTTGGGCATCCAAATTTTCACCCATCTGTTCAATGTATCCATTGATTTGTTCGACAATTGTTTTGTCTAGACTCCATCTTACCTTACCCATAGAAGGGAATTCTTTCATCAGATAGAAAAATATGCACATCAAAATTGATCCAAATTTGCACTGAGCTCCCTTGCTCTTCCTTATAGCTCCTAGATTTTCATTAATCTATTGAAACATGAGCTTTGCTAAATCATAAGTGTGATCCTCTTTTATTATCTTGTATGCAACATCAACTGCTATACAAGGTACACTGTTTAACCTGCTTGATTGATAGAATTTGTGTGAAATGATTCTCATAGTAAAATCTAGTAGGGGATCTATGACTGTGTTGATAGTCATTCCTCTATTGTTCCATTTACCACCTGTATTTTTCTCTATTACTTCCCTTTTGTCACTTCGCAGGGTCTTTGGCCGATCTAGGGTTGGAATACTAGTAACCCTATAAACAGTTTTCTTTATGAATTTTACTGGCCCCGACTCTAACCAAAAAGCTCCATCATGTACTCTGCTCAAAACTATCCATACCCATTCAATTTTGAAAACAATCAGAAATTCTAGGGTTTTGGTTAATCCTTTTCTCTCTATTATTGAGAACTCATTTTTAGTCTTTTGTTCTCACATAGTTTTTCATATGCATTATAAATTTCTAAATCTCCTATGGCTCCAATTTTGTAGTTATAACATCTACGAACATCTTGGACCATAACAACTTTATCTAGAATAATTGATAATGCACCTGCAGGATCATTCTTGTATGCTACTTCTGGAACGGGCTTAAATTCAGGTTGTTTAACTTCATTCCTGACCAGCTATATCTCATGACTCTCTCTACCCTTCATGGTTCCTGACCCAGATTCCATTGTTTTCCAAACTAGGGTTTATGATTTAAATAAGTTTATAAATTCTACGTAGCTCAGTACTTAAGTAAAATACCTTAAATTGATGAAACTTGTCCTGAATTGCTGTTGAAATATTCACAAATGACTTCTGAGCTAACCTTGATCTTCTCCACTCTTCTTGGCTTTGCTTCTCATTTGAATGGTGGGAAAATGATCAAAAATCAAATTTATGTACCCTTCAAAACAGATTAATTAATGCTTAGTGCTCTACCAACTGTCTACTCGGCACCTGAAGGGTTTCAACATGACTCATAACTCATTGTGTTTCACTTTGCTTAGCTCCTATTGATATTTCACAGCTTGGCATCATCTATCAACTTGGTCATTGTTAGCAACTCGGTACCTAAAGACAACTTTGACAGATCTTGCAAAGTTCTCAATTTTGACTTAGCATCTTTGCTTATGCTAATTTCTTCTTTGCAGTTCTTCTATGTCTTGGGACTAATTTATGATGTAACTTGGTTTAGCAATCCCACACACTTATTCTTTGCTTAATTTGATGAAGTGTGATCACTTGACCTATTAGGTGAAGTGATCTCTGCACTTGATGTGCTATACTCATCTTTCTTCTTCCATGTCTTATTCATTTCACTTCTGATATGTCCAACATCTATCTTTTCCTTTCCATTGCTAAACTTAGAACTTGATGCCTTTGACCTTGTTGGGCAATTCCTGCTAACATGACCAGTTTTTAAGCAACTGAAACATGTAGTTTGATTCAACCATCTTCTGTAGTTCCTTCTGAAATGTGTTCTTATGCAATTCTAGGGTGCATGTCCATATTCTTGACAATAGTGACAACTGTACCTGGTGTTGTAATCCCAAAATTCATGGTTTGATGTCTTTGCTGGTTGATTTAATGTCCACATAGGCTTTGATCTACATTCAAAAGTTCTATGTCCATACTTTTTGTAATTATAACAATGTCCATCAAATCTTGATGTCTTAGTAGTTTTAGTTCTGCATTCATATGTTGATGACCTTGCTTCTTACATCTATGACAATGGTTTATACTTTTAGGTTTATCATGCTGATGGGAATTCTTGCTTCTACATACATTAGATGTATGTCCTTTCTTTCCATAAAAATGGCATGTAGGTTTAAAATATTTACCTTTATCACTTCTTTGTTCAGCACTCTTTGATGATTCTCCAACTTCAGTGCTGTTGTATCCAAGTCCTAATGTATCATGGGTTGATCTTGGGGATTTTAGTAATTGCTCAAAATATTTGATGGCTTCACTTGACTTGTTGAGATTCTCTACCACCTCTCTTTCTCTGTTCAATTCATTTTGCATTTGTTCATTTTGCATCTTCAAAGTAGAGATCTCAATATCTTTCACATTGAGTTCATGATGAAGGTTCATCATTTGGGCAAGTGTATCCATCTGCATGTTTGAGATCCTTGTCAATTTAGTACATTTTTCTTCAAGTCTATTTGCAAGATTTCTTTTTTCATTTTCCATCATGACCTTATCATCAACTGCTCTTTTCTTTTGTTCAGTAATTTCACATATCATTATGGCCTATGATTCATGTTCCATCTTGAGAGATCTTATCTCCTCTATTTGAGCTTTATTTTTCTCCATTAGTTCTGCTATTGCTGCATCAAACTCTTTAGCATCTCTGTTCAAAAATATGTTGGTGGTATCAATCTCTTTGTAGTTTATCTCATTTTCAGCTATGGCTAGATCCTTCCTTTTTTTTAATGAATTTCTCAACTTGTTTCTAAATTCCTCCAAGCTATGTAGAGCAAGTTGCACATCTATCACCTGATTTTCAATGATCTTTCAAAGTTTGAAAGCTTCCATCTTTAGATATTTTCCTCCAAGCTGTTAGGCTTTTCCTTGTGAGAACCTGGACTTGCTCTGATACCAATTGTTGGAATATTCAAATATGGAAAGAGTACTTATGAGAGGGGGGGGGGGGGGGGGGGGGTGAATAATAAGTATCACACTTTTAGCCAATAAAACATTTTACTGCAAGTAAATTGCATGCATGTAAATACATCAAACAAATATGAAACTAAACACATGCATCAACAACTCATAACACTAGAATTTGGTAGCCCAGAAACCCACTAGGAATAAGAAGGTAAAAATGGGATAGGGATGGTACCCACAAAAATTACTATAGCAATATTGTTCAACCACTTCTGATGGTCTGCCCTGTTAAAGGCTTGCCCTGTTAAAGTCTTTACACTATATCAATAGTGACCTAGTTAAAGGCTTTACAAACACTTAACATGAAGTGTCACCCTGTTAAAGGATTTTAATCACCTAATTAAAGGATCTACAAAATAGTTGTTAAGCTAACCTATCACCATAGGATTTTCATTCTAATACAATTGCTAGAAAGTATTAGGTATAATGAACTTGATAGATTACAATCCTTGATTTCTGAATGCAAGAACTTTTTTCGCTTTCTTTGATCTTGATCCTTTTGTGATCTGATAATCCTTGCTTCTGAAAATAGGTTTCCTTGCGCACCCTTGTATGTCCACATATATCTTTTCAATGAAATTTTGTCTTCCTTATAAAGACATTTGAGGATTTAGGGTTAGATATGGATCTACGATCCATATTGAATCTCAATTTCCCACTCAATACTTAGTCTTTTACTGATTGGTTGCATGCCTTTATCATTTTTCTTATTGGCTGCATGTAGATTGAATAGGAAAGATAAAAGATTTGATCTCATCATTAAATCCTTTGAGATTTACCTTATCTCAGCTGTAAAACTGTTTGCATCATAGTTTGTGCAATTACAAACTCTTATGCTAATATTATGAGTTACTCGGCTCCTGAAGCATTGCTGATGCTTGGCACATGCTATTTCCTGGATAGCTCGGCACCTAAGAAAAGCTGTATCACTTGGCACCTACTATTACTCAGCACTTGTTAACACTTGGCACCTGTTAACACTCGACACTTGTTAACACTCAGCACTTGTTAACACTCGGCACTTACTATTACTTGGCACTTTGATATAGCTCAGCACTTTATATTACTCGGCACCTACTCTTTGTTCGACATTGTTTGGTGGAAAAATGGTTAAGTGTATTGACACTTAGTTGTCAAATTTATTCTTTAAGCTAACATTTTGGACTTGCTAATGACACTAAAGGTAGGTATATGCAAGGTATACTATGCAAAGGATGGTTTCCAAGGGTTGATAATGACATTTAGGATATGCAAAATGAGGGTAAATGATCAAGAAGGCAATTTGGTTCATGGATAATCTAATAGGGTTTGGTAGTGGGAATGATGCTAAGGTTTGGACCATGAAAGATGAAGGGGATATACCACTAGGGTAAGTCAAAATGATGTTTGGGGATGCTAGGGATATGATTATATTATGACAAGGGTATATGGAAAGTTTTGAACTTAGGTAAAACCTTTTAGAAAGTATTTTGCCTAGGAGTTTAACCTTGTGATAAAAGACTTTGGATCTTGACCAAAAACTGATAAAAGATGAAAAAATCAAATTGATAAAAGATGACAAGGTCAAATCTATCAAGACATAGACAGATTTTTGCCAAAGAAAGTAATAAGAAAAGATTAAAAGACTAGTCAAGATCCATTATCCGTCAATACTAGGAGATACTCTAAGACTCATACTTTGTCTAGATTTTTGACTAAATTCACAATTTTTGGGGGTTCAAAATGATGTTTTGGGGACTTGAAATGGTGGTGATGCTGAGAAGATGTGTGATATGGACAATGCCTATGATGCAAAATGGGATTTTGGGTGCAAGATATGGTTTTGGGTCAAGTGCAGAATGTGGAGGTGTAGAGGCGCCTAGATGCAGTTGTGGGGTCCTAAAGTGTAGTTCGAAGGCCCAAAATGGTCATGCAGGTACACAAGTGCACCTTAAAAGTGCCAAGTGCATGCCAATAGTACCAACTACATCATTGACACACTTGGAGATAGTTTGGGCACAGTTAGTATTTTCTAGGCGTAGTTGGTAAGTCAAAATGAAGATTTGCTAATTTTGAGTGGTATGGTTGCCAAACTAATATGCCAAGAAGATAGGATGATGGGGTTGATGTTAGGATAGGTTGGGAGATGTAGAATAGAGGTTATGACCTATATAATGATGTCTTAAGTGAAGGTGATGAAGACTAGGTGATACAGAATGCAGATCTAGGCAAGCTAGTGCAAGGGGAGCTAACCAGGTACCTAAGGACAATGTTGAAGCCCCAAAATGTTATCTGGAACCCAAAAAGAGGTCTCAAGACCACCACGTGCACCCAACTAGTGTAGACTAGGTCAATGACGTAGTCGATAGTTTCTGGGTGCAGTTGGTAAATTGGGCTAAAACTAAGGCAATTCTGGGAGCTATGGTTTCTAGATTGATATCACAAAGAGCTAAATAGTAGGGGATAGTGTTAGGGCTAGTATGAATGCTCAAAATGATGGTTAAAGTGGTCAAGATGATGAATAGGTATAAAAAGATGCAAGGTGGTGAATGCAAAGTGTTGATTTTAAGATGGGAATGCAAAAGACTAAGTGAGGTAAACTGAACCTAAATGGATGCAATATGAAAGGTAATAGATGGTAAATGAGGACTAAAAGGTGCAATATGAAGTCTATATGATGCATGAATGAGGCCTATACTAGGGTGAATTCAAGTGAAGTCTATGCAAGTGTGCGATCTACATTTTGCCAAGCACATTTAGGAGCACAAGTCACCATGTTTTCCAAAGTTTGAGCATGTTGAACCAAAGTTTCCAAAGTTTGATAAAGGTTGTAAAGTCTTGACAATGTGTAATGTTTGGAGAAGGTTCAAGGTATAAATTTTAATGTTGGATATTATCTTGATTATGTTTTACAGACATGCAAGATACATTAAGAAAATAATAGTTGTTGTTAAAAATTGACAAACATGCCACAACCTAGGCTTTTAGGACTATATCCACTAAATTCCTACTTGAACCAAAGTTTAGCCACACTTATCTAGAGTGGAAAACCTAGTATCTTGGCACCATAGGCTCCCCCTTATAGTGCACTCACTTCTTGGGGCTACCAAGATTCTCTTCCCAAGGGGCATGACTTCCCAAGGGATTGTTGCCTCTACTAAGGACTGCGAGAATGTAGGATGTCTTCACGGGCATGGGTGACCCCTTGAGCTAGTGGATAGAAAGGATTTTGGCCACTAAAACATGGTTTATAGTAAGGGCATTTCATTCGGCAAGTGAATGAGAGAATTCCGTAAAAGGTCTCCCAACCCCGAGAACTGGGGTTTGACACACCACAAGGGTACTAGAGGAGAGCTATCACGTAGCAATACCACCAACATAGCTTTCACCATAATCAAATTTTATATAATGGCAAGAATGTTGACCTAGCTTTTGGCCTATAACCACTCTAAGGTTGTCCTTTGGCATACCCAATATCGAGTATCTTGGTCTAAGGCAGGCCTCCTATAGAAGTTACATGGATTTCTCTTACACCCAAGATCCATGAATGGCGAGGGGAAAGGATATGTCCAATGAAACTCCTAGAGATTTAACACTGTAGACACACCAGGTAGAAAAGAAAAAGGTTCATTTTACGCACCAAACGAAATGTAATCTAATCTAGGAAATCCACACACATAGTTTTGAAAGACACACAAAGTCTTCGACAATGTCCTGCAAAAAAAGCATTAGTAACTTATGATCATGTCTTCATCCCATGATTACCACATGCTGCAAAAAAACATCAGTAATGAAAAATCATCTAATATAATTTCTAGAAGGAAATGGAAACCTTATGTGCAGATTCTGATTAATGCATGTGCTTACTGTGAACCCAAGTGTGCTCTGACAGAGCAGATTGCTCCCCAGAAGGCCAAAATGGCTCTGAACACCCCCAAGTGCACCTAGATAGTTTAGACTACATCAATGATGTAATTGGGTCCCAGCTGTGCATAGTTGGTAGTTTTTTGGGTGCAGTTGGGAGGTCAAGTGCAAACTGTGGGGAAATAGTGCCTACGAAGACCCAAAAACTGAAATTTTTTTACACCTATACTACCAAGTGCGCCCAAATAGTACCAACTATGTTAATGATGTATTTGGTAGTTTTATGATGTAGTGGTAAGTTAGAAATAGTAGAAAGGGGTTTTGGTGGCTTCTAGGCTCCTAAAATTGCTCCTAGGAGTCCCAAGTGCACACTGACAGAGCAGAGTGCACCCTAGGACAACAAGCTAACATAATGCATGAAACAAGAGCATATAAGAATTTTACTAGACCCCTTGATTAATATAGGTGTGAAAAGGAAGAGTGGATAGTCGTTATACCCTTCCAAGTGAGCTCCTACTTGCACCTACAAGCACAAAACAAGAAAACCCAAGTTAGATATGCATGTTCACGTCGGGTTCACCAAATGTAGGACCTAGAAAATGGGTTAAATGCATAACATACTATGAAAAAATAACAAAACTCAATAATCATATGTTAGCACCCACTAGTATACCATGAAAGCCAAACTAATAAAGAAAGCAATAGAAACCCCCTCTTTCATTTGTAGCTCCCATGCCCTTCTTTCTTCTCCAAATGATTGTAGCTCCAATTTTCCTATAGTGCACACAAGATTGAAGCAAAAGTCTATGATGTAGATAATGCCATGAGACTACTAGAAGAGTGATTTTAAGCTTGAGAGAAAATGGTATGAAAATGAAAAGAAGCTAAGGATCTAAGGACTTTGAAGACTTCAAGGATTCAAGGATTCAAGTGGCTAAAATGAGAGAAAGAGTGTCCATTTTATAATTGACATGGAGGATAAGAGCATTGGATTTGTCTCCCATAGATATGTGATGTGGCAAGAGATTCCTTTGAGAATCCATGATGCATATGACAAAATATGCCAATTGTAAGATTCTATGATGCATGAAAGTCAAATTTGGCTAAATGTGGAAGAGAATCTATGACACGTCATAAGACACCTCAACCCACTTAAAGCCAAGAATCTATGATGAATAAGCCAAATGAGGACATGCATAAGAGAATAAGAATATTTGATGATGAAAAATCTTAGCCAAGTTTCAAAGGAGAATCCACGAGGTGTCATATCCAAGTGTCATGATGATGCAATATTTTATGGAATATTCGAATTAAAAATCCTTTTATTCCACAAAATAAGAGTTAGTAGAAAATGGAATTAATGATGGAAAATGAAACTTAGGAAATCATAAATTTCCATGGTTTGTAGATAATGAATCAATTAATTAATAAAATTAATTAATTGAGGATGATAAGTAGGAAGAATAATTAGAAAGAATGATAGGATTAAATTTTGGGTTATTTAATCCTATAGAGAAAATTAGTAGATGATTGGCCAAATTGATTAAATGAATGCGACCATATCCTTTGATGAAAATGTGATGATGATATAGATATCAAATAAGATAATAGATATCAAATTGATTGATAGATCAAAATTGATAACATGCCAAGGACACATGACATGTATTGGTTGATATGTAACATTTAACTGACATTGTAAATGCTACAGGATTGAAATTGATTAAAAAGGTTTGATCATAATAACATCGATGGACACTGTCAATATTATTAAAATGGTTGATGATGAGATGATCCGACATTGAAAGCCTCAACAATGTCAAAGATTAGATGACATGAATGATAGTTTGACCTAGCACTTAGAGTCGTGATAATACTAAGGTCAGATTGATAAGATTGATAAGTTGATCGATTTTCAAGGCACTGAAAGCCACAAAAATACCTAGGAGTGGATAAATGATGATTGATTTGGGATGTTTGATATGTTTTGGGTTGATTAGGAATTATTTCGAGTGATTTCGAGTTGATTTGGGGTGATTCTAAGTTGATTTGAAATGGTTTTGAGTTGATTTGCTATGATTCAGAGTTGATATGAAATTGATGTGAAAGGGGATACAAATGAAAAAATATGGTCAATTTGGCCAAAAGATCAGAGTTAGTAGAATGAGAAAATGGGACAAATTCGTATGAAGAAGTGATGAAACTGTAGATGCGAACCATTTTTGAGCGTCTACAATTATATCAAAAGAAATGATGATATTGGTATATTTGATGCTAGAAGTGATGAAGGTATGTTTATTGGTTATCAATTAAAAAGAAGAGCTTATAGATGTTATAATCTAAGAACTAAGACTATTGTTGAAAGTGCAAGTGTAAGAGTTAATGAGAAATTCAAGATACAAGAAAGAATAATTGACTACAATTCTAATGATGAGAATGTTGTTATTACTAAACCAAGGAATGATGAAGTATTCTTTAAGACTAACAATGATTTTTTGAATGAAGGTGAACAAAGGCAGGAATAGAGTTCAAAAATTAGAACTAAGCTAAGAGTTGAGATGACAACTCCTACCTCTGGTAAGAATATGGACAACAATCATCCACCAAAGTAGATCATTGACAATAGAGATAAAGGTGTAATGAAAAGAAGAAAAATTAATGAAGAACTATGTCTGATATCTCAAGTAGAAGCAAAGAATGAAGATGAGGCATGCAAAGATGACTATTGGAAGCAAGTGATGAAAGAAGAATTAGATTAGATAATGAAGAATGAGACATGGGAATTAGTCCCTAGACTAGTAGACAAGAATGTGATAAGAACAAAATGGGTATTCAGGAACAAGATGAATGAACAAGGTGAAGTCTTAAGGAACAAAGCAAGATTGGTATGTAAAGGTTACTCATAGAAAGAAGGAATAGACTATGACAAAACCTATGCTCCTATGGAAATAATTTAAGTATTAAGGTTATTCTTAGCCTATATAGCACATAAGAAATTCAAAGTGTATCAGATGGATGTCAAGTCAACATTTTTGAATGGAAAACTTGAAGAAGAGGTTTACATAGAACATCCTAAAGTTTTTCCTTTAACAAATGACAAGGACATAGTATGAAAATTGAAGAAAGCATTGTATGGCTTAAAAAAAACACCCAAAACTTGGTATGCAAGGTTGGACGAGCATTTGAAAAAACTTGGATTTAGCAAAGGTATGACAGACAATAATCTATACTAGAAAGAAATAGATGGTGGATAGATAATTTTGGTAGTATTTTTTGATGATATCATATTTGGAGGAGATGATAATGAAAGAGAAAAGTTTGTAGAAGAAATAAAGAAGAAATTTGAAATGAGTATGATATTCCTAGGATTACAAATTGCACAAGATAAAGAAGGAATCTTTATTTCTTAGCTAAGTATTTGAAAGATCTATTAAAAAAATTTGGTTTGGAAGCATGTAAACCAATTCGAACACCTATAATAACTAGACACAACTTATCTAAAAAGGATGAGACACCTATTGTTGAGTAGAATAAGTACAGATCTATGATTGGAGGATTGCAACATCTGATCACATAAGGCCAGATATAGCAAATGTTGTTGGAATTTTTGCAAGGTTTCAAGATGATCTTAGAGAAGCACATTATGTAGCAGTTAAAAAGATATTTAGATATATGAAGGGAACACCAAATTTTGGATTATGGTATGATAGATCTAATGATTTAACTTTATATGCTTATACTAATGCTGATTGGGTAGGTAGTATGGATGATAGAAAAAGCACCAGTGGTGGAGCATTCTTTCTTGGAGAAAGATTAGTTTCTTGGTTAAACAAGAAGTAGGATTGTATCTTATAGAGTACAATAGAAGAAAAATATGTTGTAGCAACAAACAATTATAATCAAGTTGTTTGAATGAAGTAGATGCTGAAGGATATAAGGATAGAATTTAGTGAACTTATTGTCATACATTGTGATAACACAAGCATAGTAAATATGTTTAAGAATCTAATGTTTCATTTTAAGACTAAGCACATTTCTATCAAATATCACATGTTGAGAGAGAAATTTACAAAAAAAGAAATCAGATTGGAGTATGTAAGCACCAAAGAAAATATTATAGATATTTTCACCAAGCCTATTCCCAAAGAGACTTTTAGAGTATTTGCAAGGTATGCTAGGGGTTATGCCCCTACCTACTTCAGAGTAGATGAGGCAAGAGTGCATCAATCTAGTGATAAAGAGAACTATTGTTTGTCTGGACTAAATGTTGATGCTTTTTTTATGGGAGAGTATCTATGATGGATAGAGTTATCTAGGACTTTTGATAGATGTTATTTTGAATAATGTCTTTTTACACTTGAGCAGGTTAGAGATAGTTGTTGTAATGATAGATGGTTGCTGAAAATTTTGACATTGATGTCAATGGGGGAAGAGATTACTACATGAAAAACATTTTGATATAGAGCACATTGAGGTATATTAATGGGGGAAAATGATTGATGAAGAAGATTTGAAAAGAAAGGATAATAGTCTTTAACAGTTGGTATTCTTGGAACTAGATGTTTTAATCTATTTTTCCATCAATTCCAAAGGGGGAGATTGTTGGAAGAATGAATTTTGATGATATTCCTTTTGGGGAGCATTTTAAAAACATTATTTTGAAGATATGTTACATTCATGACTATGTTTGTCATTGATGTCAACATAGAAATTTTTTGTGGTATTTGACAGAAGAAAAGTGATAAAGGTCAAGTTGGCATAGATAGATCATTGAGTATTTTAGTGAGGTTAAATGGAGATACTAATAAATATCTAATATATGTAGCTAACCTTAGAAGAAAAAGATATTAATTTTGGAAGGAGTTATGCAAATTATTGTGAAAACTATTCTAAGATAGAGTTTACAGAAGCATGTTAACGTAAACTTGTTATATCTCTTAGTAGAATTGATCTTCTAAGAAGAAAGGCTAAAGGAATGTAGAATACATGTTGGAGATGACATGGCTAAGCTCACTAGTCATAATATTACATGTACATAAAGTTATTTAAGTTACAAGGTGATAGATTGATGTTATCGCTAAGTATAACATGTTCTTAATGAGGTCCTATAATAATTAATTGAGAAGGTGTAATAGCTGACTTAGGGAATTGTTTTATGAATTTTGTATAAAGGAAGGACATTTTCCTTTGTTATGAATGAACGATTACATGAAGCATGAAGAGAATAATAGAAGAGAAACAAGTTGATATGAGAGGATAAGCAGAGCAGAGTGAAGTTAGAGAAAACTTTTTTGTCTAGGTTTTATTTTGAGATCCAAGGTTTGATATTTGGATTTGAGGTATTTGACTTGGTCTAAAAGGTCTGCCAGTGATTTTTCTAGTAAATAGGATAGAGGAAAGAGGATAAAGCACAATATGAACAATTATTCTACAAGGAATAGTTTAGAGATTAGTTGGGCAGTGATGTTTAGTGGTCTTTCCTAGAAGCTATTTGGATAGTGGGTCCTTCTACCTTATATAGCTCCTAATAGGGTTGACACAACTCCTAATAGGGTTGGAATCTCCTAACATGGGGTTCAAAGTCTCCTGATAGGGACTCTTATGTACTAAATGTGTTTATAGACTCCTAACAAGATCCATCCTCTAATAAGGAATATATATATCAATATATCTTTTTAGGCATCATTCCCACTAGAGTTTTCCCTTTGATCAAGGGTTTTCCTAGTTAAAAAATCTAGTGTAATTGTGTATGTGCATCTTGCTATGATTACCATTTACTTTGATTGAATGGTTAAGATTAATTAATTTTGACAAATGTTTTAATTAGATAATTGATTCATCCCCCTCTTAGTTATATTGGTGGACTATTATTTCTAACACAAAAGTAATCAATTGTAAGCCTTAATAGGCCAACTTTATACTGTAGTACTAAAGCTTGTGGGTATCATCCCCACCCCAATTTTACTTTCTATTTGGAATTTTTTTGGGTCATTGTATCTTGTGTCAAACTGTTGTGTATGTTTTACTACTTTTATTCTTTCATGCATGCAATTAGATTATAATATTATATGAAGCATTAATTGGTGAAATAAGTTGAAGTTTTATTGGTTCCTAATTCAACTCTCCCCTCTCAGTAACCTTTCCTATCTAATATTTCCAACAAGAGGATAATCTTAAAGAAAATTAGATTAAGCAACTTGATGATGACTATAGGAGTAATTTATTTGACATTGACACTTATAATTGGTACAAAGATATAATCTTCTATTTACAACATATGAAGGCTCCATTAGGATTGACTAAAAATTAGAAGAGGGCTCTAAAGTTACAATCTATCAGATATATTATTGTCAGAGGTTAGCTATGGTGGAGAGATTTGGAAGGAGTTCTTCTAAAACATGTAAATGAAGAAGAATAAAAAAGATCTTGAGTGACATGCATGGAGTATGTGGGGGTCATTATATGGAAAAAGCAACAACCCACAAGATCCTTAGATCTTGTTTCTAATGGCCTACACTATTCACATATGTACAAGAGCTAGTACAAAAGTGTAATGCATGTCAAAGATTTAGTGAGAATTTAAAATTTTATGGAAATCTACCATTAAATCCAGTAGAGGTGCAAGCACCTTTTCAATAATGGAGCATTGATTTCATTGGTGAAATTTCAAATAAATCTAGTGGAGAGCATTCTTGGATTCCTATTGCCATTGATTACTTTGGAAAGTGGGTAGAAGCACTTCCTACCAAAAATAAAACAAGTGAAGTGGTAATCAATTTCATATTGAATAACATTATTATCAGATTTTGATACCCATAGAAAATTGTCACTGATAATGCCATGTGTTTAAGATCAGATGAGTACAAATTTTTTTGTAAGTATGGTATCATAATTCTACTTCATCACCCTACCATCTCGACAAAAATGATCAAGCTGAATCTAGCAACAAAAGTATACTCAAGATTATCAAGAGGATTCTAGGAGATAATAAGAAAGCCTAGGATTCCAAGCTACCTTTGGCACTGTGGGAAGATATGGTTATAGTGAAAAAGGCTATTAGATGTGCTCATTTTAATTTGGTGTATGGGATCTAAGAAAGATTTCCTCAAAAAATTTTGAATGAAATGTATAAGTTCAACCAAGTCTATGATGAAGACATTGTTGATGATATGAAACTAAGAATGGATGACACATTATAGTTGTGTTAGTGTAATTAAGTATTTACTGTTTACACTTTACTTAAGTTTACTTAGGTTAATGCATTATTTTATTATTTATTTAGGTGAGACACTTAGGAGTTTGTGTACTCTCATGAGTTTTCATGTTGACAACACTAGAGTAAGCAATTCTAATTCAGGACATGGTGTCTATAACACTAGAGTTTGCATCATTGACTAAGTTGTCATGTAGAAAACATAGTTATTTGCATTCCTATTTTAGCACATGTTGTCTACAACATTATTTTGTGTGCTACATCTTTATAGGCTTATCCTCTCATCATCACACTTAATCCCATGCTTAATGGAGGATAACCCATATCTAGTGGACAAGTGCCTAGTTGTATGACTTATCATGATGCTGATTTCTATGCCTTTATATATAGGAACTCCTAGTGTACTTTGTAATTGAATATTGAATGAATATATCATCATTTTGATCATACTCTCTTTGGTCTATTGTTGTGCTTGTGTTTGAGTTCCTTGGTCTTGCATGAATTCTTCCCTAAAGCAAATTCTTACATGGTATCAAAGCGAGGGGATATTCTCTACACATAGTCATTCAGGACTGTTCATGCTTTAGTACCTTGACCTGAATTTAGAGAATTTGTTGAAATTGGGAGGGTCTAGAGCCAAATCAAACCTTTCCATTGCATCTAGAACATCGTTTCAATGAAAATTGGCTATAAATTTGCCTATGCTAGGCTAAAGTCGATTGTGAGGAATTTTTTTTTAGCAAATTGGCACCCAAAGGCTTGATTTGCAAATTGGGTATGGTCTTTTATTCAATCTGTTAAATCTATTTTCAAATTCGCAATTATTTTTTCAAATTTCTATTTTCAATTTTTTTGGCCCTACAAGTCCTTGCAGTGATTTTTTTTTTGCAAAATCGGGTAGTCACACCTCGGTCTTTATTTCAAGGAATATTCCAATTTAATTCATCGACATTTATTCACAAATTTTGGTCAACATACACCGACCAAGAAAACCCATTTCCAACTAGCTAAGTCCATAGTTCATGCGAGTATGATCCAACTAGTAGCCAAATCTAATAACTTGGTGAGCTCAACTCACCGGTAGCTTCACTATTTTATTCTCCTATTGTGGGATTTTTTTTTAACGAAGGTTGAGGTCTTTCCCACAACCAATGTGGGACTAAACCCCACCTTCCTAGCCTACAAAATAAAATACTAGTAGCCCACCTATTTTTTGGTGCCTGATGACAATTAAAACCTTGGTACCATATGGATCCATGTGGATCCCATGTCAGCGACACAGACTGCAACCTATCCAATCAACAATTGTTGGTCATCCTCCATGTGGTAGGTTGATAGATCTGAGTCAATGCCTTGTCAGTGATCTATGCAGCCAAACTATACATCCACATCAATGTACAACTGACAAGTCACCCTACCATGTCTATAAAATTTATATAGTTTTGCACATGATGACATCATCTTGATGTCATGCTAACATCAATATAAGGCCTAGGTATGCTAACATCATAAGTTCACAAGCCTAAATTTGATGGTCATCTAACTGTCATTTAGGGGCAAAATAGAATTGTTGTAATAGCCATATGATCATCAAATTTAACCCCATCTTTTGCTGATACAACCCCTGTCCAGATTGATTTTTGATTTTACAGTTCGACTTTGGGAGAAATATCTTAGTCATCTAGAATCCAAATTAGGTGTAATTTTTTTAAATGTATTTTTGGTAGAATTTCCTAAACCTTTTAGTGGTGCAACTCTTTTTTGGTTTTGGTACATGAATTTGTTAGAAATTGCATCTTTTGGTAACTATATCTATCCAATCCTACATTTTGCAACTTCAAATGCTTCGTATGGGCTGATCTGGACATGAAAACAAGTTCTATTTTTTTTTGAAAGTGCATTATACTTTGTCTACTTTCCAAATATATAATCAAATTATAGGGTTGTGTGGAAAAAAGTGTCACTTTTAGAATTGGGTCCTTTTTTGCGTTGTAATGCTTTGATATATTTGAAGAATTGTTGTATATCTGAGATACTTTGTAATGTACCAATTTTGAACTCCATAAGGAGGTTTTAAAAGGAAAAATTAGAAGTCCACTAAGGCCAAAATTGGCAAGTGGCTATTGTAATCACACTACATATAAAATTCCCAAAGCATCTTTTTTGGGAGGGGGGTTTCTTGATTGAGTGAAAAGGGGGGGTGTTCTTGGTGTTGTTTTCCTCTTTTTTTGTTTTTTTGTTTTATTTTTTGCATCATGGGAAATTTTAAGTTTCCAAAATTAACTCCACATAACTATTCTACATGATCCATTAAAAAGTGGTGTCATTTAATGCATAAAGGAGTTTCTCAATATGTAGACAATACCCTTCCTAAACCAATAGGTGACCAAGTATCTACTAGTGAAATCACTAATTGGAAAACAATGGATACGAAAGCCTTAGGTGATATTTTTTTGGGGGTTGAAGACAATATAATATATTAGATTTAGAAGTCTCGTACATCTAAGGAAGCTTGTGATACCCTCCATAACCTATATGGTAAAGTGTTTGAGGAAGATATTTTCAAAATTGAAGATGAGCTTGTCTCCTTAGATCCAAAGGCATTTGATTCCATATAGAATTTTATTATAAAGGTGAATGAATTAAGAACAAAGCTAGATGATTGTAGAATCCCTATTAAAGATGACAGGTTAATCTATCTCATTCATAATAAGCTGCCATTTGAGTACTCCACATTTTTTTCTACTTATAACACCTCAAAGACTACATTAGGATTTTCTTATTAGAAAGTCTCTTTTGATCACTATGTTGAACTATTGGATAAAGAAGAAAAGAATTTAAAATCAATGGGGATTCTCAATTTTCCAAAGTCTAAGGCATTGGTGGAAAATAATGAGGGTTCTCAAAATTTAGTTGGTCAACCTTCAAATAAAGGAAAGGGAAAGAATAAGAAATGGAAGACTAACAAATTAGAGGATGTAGAAAAAACAACACCATAATAAAATCAACAAGGCAAGTCTTCCTCGAATTCAAATAAGAAGGGAGATAATAATAAGGACAAGAAAAATTGTGCTTATTGCAAGAAATTGGGTCATAAAGAACATGAGTGTTATCATAAGAAGATTGATGAGTTGACAACCATCATAAAGAAACATAATGTTCCAGTTCCTAATGCTTACAAGGAGCAAGGATCTTCTTTAGATTCAAAGGGAAAAGTGAAAACACTCATGGAAAATTCAATTTCTTCCAAGGAATGGATTCTTGACTTAGGTGCCTCATATCATATGGGTTCTTCAAAAGGAGATTTTTATTCATTGAAGTAGTCAAAGGTACTGCACATCTTTGTGGGAGATGATACAAAAATGGAAGTTAAAGGAAAAGGAAATGTGGAAATGGAAAATGGAAAATTCAAAGATGTTCTCTATGTTCCAAATCTAAGTTCTAATCTCTTCTCATTTTACCAAATCACTCACCTGGGAGATGGTGATAAAGTTGAGTTCCTTCCTGACTCAGTAAAGGTGCACAGTCTAAAAGATGATTGAATGGTTGCAGTGGGGAAAGTTAATCATGACAAAAGGTTGTATCCTTTCTACCACTTTGTACCTAAGTCTTCTTCACAATATTTTTTGACTCAATCCTATTCACACATTAAATTATGGCATGAACAGTATGGATATCTTGCCTTTTGATATCTTTAGCAAATTTGTTCAAACAAAATGGTCAAAGGTATACCTACAATCAACTTTTCCCATAGTGAATGTTCAACAGGTTCAATGGATATGCATCTAGAGGAGAAGTTACATAAAGGGAAGTCTTCAAGAGCACTAGTTGTTCTTTAGTTAGTTTACATAGTACTAGTAAGTCCTTTTATAGTGACTTTAGTCAGCCAGGGTTGCTACATACTTACTCTCATTGATGAATTTTCAAGGTACACTTAGGTCTACTTTTATTATCACAAGAATGAAGTGTTGGATAAGTTTCTAGCCTTCAAGACTCATGATGAATAGAAATCAATGAAAGCCATCAAAGTTCAAAGGATGGACAATGAAAGTAGATATGTGAACAAAAGACTTAAAGACTTTTGCAAACTTGAGGGTATTGATCTTTAGAATCCACCAGCATTTAGTCCACAAAAAATAGATGTTGTAGCATTGAGGATTCAAACAGTTAAGTCAATGGCAAGTTGCATGATACAAGCCAAGTCTCTAGATCCATCACTTGAAGTGGAAGAAATCAGCAGTGCCAATCATATAATGAATAGATCTCCTCATCCTACCTTACATGGCAAGACTCCTTTTGAGGTATGGTGTGGTAGAAAACTAGTTGTGACACACTTTAGAGTCTTTGGTTATCCAACATGGGTAAACATATCTTCCAGGGGATGCAAGGCACCTAGGCCTTGTACTTTCATCAGATATGAAGACAACATTAAGGCATATAGACTTATGGATCTTGAGACAAATGATATCTTTGTGGAGAAGGATGTTCACTTTGAGGAAAGTTCACCCAGCTTATCCTCTACTCCTCTCTGCACTTCATACATTGTGGAAATTGATAGTGCTTCAATAGATTCAAATATGTGGGGTTCTATCAATAATTGCAATGAGAGCTCACAAAATTAGCACATTCCACATGCATATATTTCCATAGTGATAGGTCTAGTACAATAGGGTACACCTTGTCTTCTAGCTCTAGCAATAGAGGATGCTACATAACAAACATTTTAGGTTTTTTTATGGAGTCATACATAGTAGATTTGGGGTACATCATTGATGATATACATCTTCTCTTTGATGGAGAAGATCCTTCTATAGTTGTTTCAAGGGATCACTTTGACCCTCATGTCCATTCTCTACATGATTGATCTTCATAGGTTGATGTGATTGTGGATACTTATATATAGCAGTTACAGAAGGTCTCTTTATTAATTGAGGAAATAGTACATTCTCTGGGATAGGTTCTACATTTATCCTTGATAGGGATTTTTGAACAAGTTTTAGAGGCATCAATGATCATCGATATTCTTTCTGCATGCAATGGAAGCATCTCACTTGTACCTATGGTATTGTTTCTTCCAAAGGGAAGGAACACTATTCTGCAGTCTTGGATTAGCTTCTACATCGGAGAAGCTATTACTGATCAACACTCTTCATTTGTGGGGAGACTACCTTGTCTCTCTTCTTCTTCTCTCTTGTGGGGGGGACCATTTCCTCTTTTGGGATTGTGTTCTTCTCACATTTCTCTATTGTATATACTTGATGTATGTCATAAATGAGGGGTCTTGATTACTCCATCCATCCATGCATCTAATTTTTTCATCTCTTTTTTGAGGGAGGGTTTTTCCCATGACGGTTTCCCTCTTTCTCTTCTTTATGAGAGATTGCATTTTATTATGTACTTGGGTACCTAACATGGCCTAGTAGATGGGACCCATCATGTATTTCATTTTAGCTTTCTTAAGTTTAAGTGCATTCCCCTAAGTTGCACTTAAGGGGGGGTGTTGATATAAATAAGTATTTACTATTTACACTTTACTTAAGTTTACTTAGGTTAATGCATTATTTTATTATTTATTTAGGTGAGACACTTAGGAGTTTTTGTACTCTCATGAGTTGTCATGTTGACAACACTAGAGTAAGCAACTCTAATTTAGCACATGGTGTCTACAACACTGAAGTTTGCATCATTAACTGAGTTGTAATGTAGACAACACAGTTATTCACACTCTCATTTTAGCACATGTTTTCTACAACATTATTTTGTGTGCTACACCTTTGTAGGCTTATCCTCTCATCATCGCACTTACTTTTGTGCTTAATGGAGGATAACCCATATCTGGTGGACATGTGCCTAGTTTTATGACTTATCATGATGCTGACTTCTATGCATTCTAGAAGCATTCTAGAGGCCTTTATATATAGGTACTCCTAGTGTACTTTTTAATTGAATATTGAATGAATATATATTCATTCTGATCATACTCTCTTTGGTCTACTATTGTTCTTATGTTTGAGTTCCTTGGTCTTGGGTGAATGTTACCCTAAGGAAAATTCTTACAAGTTGGATGAAACAAGGAGGGATGCATCAACATAGAATGAAAAGTTACAAGCACATATGAAGTATTTCTATGATAGAAAAGCATTAGATGGGAAGTTCCAGCCTGAAGAATTAATGTTATTATGGAATGATAGACTAGAAGACAAAGGAAAGCATGGTAAGTTTGACCCTATTTAGCTTGTCCCTTATCTGATCTATGATAATAAACATGAAAATTCCTATTTCATAAGAGAATTATCTAGTGATATTCTTGAGCTATCATTTCATGGATAGTTCTTGAAGAGGTATTTTGCAAAAAAAAAAAGTTTTTCTAAGAGCAATAGTTAGGGTTTCTTGTATATTATGTAGATTTTTGTGTAGACTTGGTTAGTCCTTCTACAATTGTTTTCCTATGTGTTCTATTTGTTTTCCTTTCTTAATCAAGTGTGCTCTCAAAAAGTTGTCATGAGTTTCAAGTTTGCGGTCTGCTTCTACTAGAAATTTTACATTCTTGCATGGATACAAGTTATCCATCATCTCCAAACATAACCACTATTAGCTTGAATTCTCACTTTCCTAATATTTTTTTAAAATCTATGAAAATCAAGAAAAATTCATGTTTATCCTTGCTTAGGGTTTTTGAAGTTTGTGTAACCCTCATAAGAAAAACCCTAGGGGAAAAATATTGTATTTTAAGGTCGACTGGGTTCATTCAAGAATTGATTTGCAATTCAAAAAGGGATATGTGCAATTTTTTTTATGTTATATCTTTATATCCCTAAGTTTACAACTAATATTGATTATATATTTCTTGATCTCTTATGTCTTTTAAGTCATGATGTTGCAAAGTCTCTATGATTGCAACATCATTCCATTTTTCTCACTAACCCTTTTTAAGATTGTGAGGACGTTAAAAGGTCTATTCTTAGCTCAACATGACTTTGTAATGGGTATTGTTAAAATCCATGTTAGAGGAGTGAATGAGAAAAAAAAGGAAGAGAACATGTTCATAAGACATTTTTTACTTAAGGGATTTTAAGTGGTGATGTTGTGATAAGGGAAATGGTTAATTTTGAATAGTAATCACAAAGTCATGGGTGAGAAGGAATTAAGGATATTATAAGTTGTGATAGTATGAATAAAAAGAAAAAATTAGTAAAAATGTCAACACAACATCACGAAGGGTCAAATAAATTGTGACGATTAAGCTGTGAGGATGAAAAAAGCTAGTGATGGTTAAGAGTTAACAACACGCACATCTTTACAAGTGAGTAAAGGAAACCTCATGTTAATGGAGTGAGCATGAGAAATCTTATAATTGTGCCTTCACAAGGTCACTTGCTAAGTTAAAGGTTTAAGCTAAAAAACAATGATGAAAAGGAGATAGCCAAGTTAAAGCCCTATTTTCATGATCACATGGTTAGGTCATGAAGGAGATTTATAAGTTGCAAAACCATGAAAGATACCCAATAGTTAAAAGAAATGTTTGTCACTAGCTCACAAAGATATGAAGCAAAGTAATAAATTAAGTTATGATGGAGCAATCAAGTGATCATGTAGTTAAGTTTTTATATTATCACAATGTCACTTGAGTTAATGATTGACTTAGAGTATAGGTTACAAAGTGGTGAATTCTCAGGATCACGTTGTCACAAGGTTTAACTGTAATTCAAAATTTGATGTTGTGAACTTGCAAAATGAGTTCAAAATGGTTAAGGTTAAAGAATAGCACAAGTTTGGAAGGGCTTATGTAATAGTTAAGATCAAAGGTGGGAAGTTGTGAAAAGAGATAATGGTCAAACAAAATAGTGATCACATATTCACAGGTCAAGAGTTAAATAAATAATGATGCGAACATGCAAACAAAGGAATTGTTGTAGTTGTAAGTGTTTATCACACTCTTGTACATTTTCATGAGTAGTCAAAATATTAACTTGAAATGTTGTGAGGTGAAGTAATAGTCAAGGACTTGGTGCAACATCGCATAGTTAAAATGTTTGTCATGACTAGCGATTGTGAAGGAGGGATAAGGTAAAAATATAAAGCATCACAACATCACAAGGATAAAATGTGTTAGGGTATAAACTACGGTGAGGATGTGAAATGGTAAATAAAGCAGTCACCACCATATTGTAGTGGTCAAAGAGGTAAAGTGAAAATAAGTAGCAAAGTAGTGAATGAAGGGAAATTACATCATCACATTTGTTAGTTTTAAGACATATAAGTAGTTTTAATGACCATGTTTGAGCTAGACATAAGGAACATGTGCTAGAAGTACAAAATGTGAAAAAGTCTAGATTTTTCCATCTTTTCAAGAATTGATAGGTTTTCAAGTATGATGAACTTAAATTCCACTAATGCTATGGTCCCATTATAGAAATAGACAAATTCTAAAAGGCATAAAGATTTCCTTTACCAGTTTCATAATTGCTTGATTTTTTGAGGAATTTTGAGTTGTAGAGTGATTTTCAACAATATTTTAGCATTCAGTACATAGAGTTGATTGAACTATTTGCATAAATGGCTTAGAAAGAAGGAGAGTTGATTGCACAAGAAGTAAGTGAAGAACCAACATCACTAGAAAAAGTCCCTAGCTCATTCATAGAGGAATGGATACACATTTTAGTAGGTTCCTAAACAAGCTGCAAATGATCACACTTTTAGGGACCCATATGTCTTTTGTAGAGATGTAGAAGTTCCTAATAGAAATGGATATGAATTATTTTGGTATTTTTACAAAAATAGAACAAAGAAGGTACCAGTCTACAATCCCTGGGTAATAAATTTGGGCAAGTTAATCATACTTGAGCTTTTTGTGGATGTAGATATGGTGAAGGCCTTAATTAAATGATACAATCTAGTCAGCAAGTCATTTCATAGGAGAGATAAAAGCATCTTCTCGGCCTTAGACAAAGAGACATTCATTAAGGTATTTGACCTAGGAGGCCCAATGGTATTTCCTATGAATGTGGATGAGCTAAATGATAATTTTGAGAAACTTAAGAATTTCTACATAGGTAGAGAAATGACAAGACATATCTCTTTATTTCATAAAAACAAATGAGAGATTCCAAAGAAGAAGGAAGTGGAGAGGATCATGCCTCTTTAATTCTTCCAGAGGTATTTCTAGAATATAGTCTATGGTTTGAACAAGGTCCTAGGTTTAGATGGAACCATGAATGCCTTGGTTGGACATTATGTCATGGTTTTGAATGTTCAAGACCCCAACACAAATGTGGGTATGATTATGTAGCATACATAATTTATAAGATACATGAGGAGATCACTACTACTCAGCAAGGTCAACTAGAGAATTTTAGATTCCTACATTACTCAATGATCATGCATTTGATCTAGTTCAAGAATGTTGATGTGTTTGATCAAAGCTTCTTTGAGTCCACATAGGAATGGGGAGAAAGGTTACCAGTGTAGAGGAGGACAAGAGTATGGAAAAGGTTTTATCCATACTCCAATGTTGTTTCATTTTATAATTATTTGTTTATCCTATCTTTAAAATGATAGGATTAACTAATGAAAGAATCCATAGGAGTATTAGAAAGGTTGTTAAACCTAAAATGTGTTTTGATGCTAGTAAAAAATTAACACATGAAAGGGGAACTGTTTTTTTTTTGAAGAGTATAATATCATTAGAATCTATGGATGCCCTTAGCCACCCCGTATTTTTCCTAAATTTTTCCTTGAGAGGCTAGGAATTGTAGAAGTTTAATGGCAACTTTAATTTCATTTAATAGAGAGTATTAAGGGAAATTGGTCAAGAGGGGAATTTTTTTGTGTAAATGAAACAAGGTGGGAGATTTTAATATAGGAAGGAATGAAATAGAAGGGACTAATGCCTACCTAAGAAATTATAAATTGCCAACTAGACCAACTAGAACCTATGATCGTTGCAATGTAATTACACATGCATTAAAAAATATGAGAAGATATCATTTGCCCCCTACAAAACCTATGTGGGAAGAGGATGTCATTGCTGATAGGTTGAATGCATATATCTGTAGGTAAAGGATGATAAAGTATAGAGACATTGTTAGTTTTGAATAGGATATGAGAAAAGAAAATCCATCCTTCAAGGGATTCTATCCTAAGGAAAACTACTAGTCCAAATTGGACAAGTGTGTAGAGAATTTTGATGAGTTAGCATCACAAGTCCATGAAGCAATTAGAAAAAAGATTGAACCTAAATATTTAGATGATGAAATTGTTGTTGAGGTCACTAATGATGAGGATCAACTTGAAGAAGAACTACCTGAAGAAGACACTCTTGAGAGTTTTGAATGGGTAAAGCAAATAAATAAAAGATAAAAGATGGTGGAAGTGCCACATAAAGCTCAACAAAAGGCCCTCTAGAATCTACAGAGGGAAAAAAATATTTTGATTATATTAGAAGAATAATTTTGGTATCTCAAGCATCAAAGGGTGAACAAAGGGCAAGGAATTTGTAGTTGCAAGCTCTGATGATTGATGGAGGAATCATAGAAGTAACCAAATTCATGAATAATGACAACTTCATCAAAGAAAAATAGTTTAAGAGCTTACTCTCCAAATTGAAGAAAAATGAATTATCTTTGTAGATGAAGCCAAGGGACTCTGATGAGGTAGTTGTTAAACTTATTTAGAAATTACAAGAGTATGAGCTTGCCTCTAAATCCCTTACTGTGGAAGAAACAAGGGACTTGGTAAGAAGAAGTGAAATGATTATTTTCATAGGATGGGACATAAGCTCTTCTTTCCTATTAGACTAAATGAGAAGACAAGATAAGTATATCTTGTTAGAGGATGAAAACCAACTTGGTGAATTGAGAGGTTCTAGGTATAATATAGATGCCCAAACAATGATAATATAAAGTTTAGTTCTAGAAGACTAGAAGCCTACTATGATGGAGATTAAAGAATCCCCTACAGGGAATGTTATAATTTAGAATCTACACTCTACTTCTAGTGATTAGATATATGGAATGCATACTTTAGTTCCCTATTGGGTAAAAAAAAATGGATACTCTGAAAGCATAGCTGGAAGGAGCTTATGAAAGATTCATCAAAACTAGAAAGAGTTATAAGGAAGAAATGAAGAAAACATATTTCTTGGAATAGAAGACCATCAAGTTGGAAATAGAGTAGTAGCATTAAAGAATATTGTTAGAACTACTACAAAGATCCATGACAAAGGTGTGCAGATAGAAGGCCAAGCACCTAAAATAGGGGAGGTATTAGGCCATGCAATGTAGATTGATGAGGGAGATTTGGAAGCAAGCAAGGATACATAAATTAGATCAATCAAAAACTTCTTGATTCACAAAATAAATGCACTCAAATATAGTCTCTCAAAATATGCATTACAATTATCTTGCATTACATGGAGCAGAATATAGGTGTTTAGAGGCTATTGTCTCAACTTTTCAGTACATGGAGGCCATAGACTACAATTTTTCATAACTTGGTGCACATGCTGGCACAAAAGAAAGATTTTCCAAAGATAACCATTGTAAACACTAGAAAAATGATCAATAAAGTAAATGATCTAAATGGTTTCTTTGGTGGAAAAATGCAACTAATCCAAAATAAGATGAAGACAATTGTTGTAGGTACACCTAATTTTGTGCCTATAATTTTGGATAGTGATGACAAGATTAAAGACAACGTAGAGTGGTCATCTTCTCTTGTTACTATTGTTTATCATCCTAATTTTTTAGCTTATTGCAATAATGAGGCAAGTGTTACAGTAGTATATGATATGATTAATGTGCTCTACAAAATAGAGCCAAAGATATCAAAAGTAATTGATGAGTTTAAGGGATGCCAAGTGGATCAAATGCCTAGAAGAGTTAGATGTAGTTAGAAATTCCACCAAGCCAAATGTAGATATAGATATTGCTATATGGGAAGTCATTGCAGACATCAAAGCCCTACCATCTAGTGAAAATGACTAGTATAACAAAAAGGTGTAGTTAGGATGTTGTTAAAGACATAAGTAACAAATAAAAGGAATGGATAGTGAAAAGAGCTGAAGACAAACATAATTTGCTAAGAGATACTTGCTTATAGTGGCACCTACTAGTTTTGCAACTCCATCCAAAGTTTTGATCCAAATACAAAGAATGTTTGAGTGTAACTAAATATAAATATCCTTGTATTTACTTTCCAATTGAATTTTGACATGTGTCCTCCCATTTGAAGCTTGTTGCAGTCCTTCCTATAAAAGGATTTCCAAGATGTGTATTTGAGGTCCAAAATCCATGTAATTTTTAGTGTTATACTATTTTGCCTTTGGTTTAGTTAGTATTTGTGCCAATTTTTGTGATGTATTCATTTGAAAATATGAGAATACAAGTGAACATCGAATGATAAGTTGTCATTTCTTGAAGTATTTTTGAGTTTATACTAGTGTTGTATGATTTTCAAGGATAATTAATACAAAAGGAATGTTCTACCATATCTATTTTCATTAAATATTGTATCCATATTTATGTATTGGTTATGTTGGGCTTGAATGAGCAAGGTACATGCAAATTAATGCAATTAGGATAGGTTGTATATCAATTTTTTGTTGCTTTCAATTCAAGGAATTAAGTAAATGCTTCAATAAATTGGTAGGATTTCTAGTCATATAAGAAGGATATTCATAAGAATAGGGTTTAGGGTTAATTTTTGATATATTTAATTTTAAGGTAATTAATTACGTCAAAGTTTTACTAGGTAGACTCTAAATACCAATGGATAGGGCATTGATCATCCATTCAGTTGTATATTGAAGAAATCATAGGGTTACATGAAACATAAAATTAAAATTAAATCAACTTTTACTTTACTGTTTGAAGATAAAACTACTGGTCAACATTTATTTGGAATAGTTCTCTATGTGTCATCATTAGTTGTTGTAATAAAGACCTATTCACAAATTCAAGAAGAATTGTGACCTTTTCTACTATAGGGGATTGATTTTTTGAAGAAAAATAATATTAGTGAGTAAATTGTAAATAAAGTATCAAGTATCTAGTCATTTCATCCCTAACATGCACCCATCTAGGCCTTGTAGAGCTTGAAGTGTAGAGAATCCCAATGATTTTATTAAATTTGGGTTCAAATCTGAAGAATTCTCAATTGAAGATGGAAATTAGCTAATCCTTAGGTTGAGATTTGTCCTCTACATTCTAGTACTAGGTCTTTTTCTACTTGATAGTTTTAAAAACCCAACACCTCCAAAGGAGATGTCCTAGCCCCTAGTAAGTAATCACTTAGTGGAATACAAAAAATAGCACAATGATTTAAATCCAAACAACACTAATTCTCATAACAACAACAATTCTCATAATAGAATCATAAGATTTACATCCAACATACTTGGCTATAAGGCCTTGTGGTTTATGACCAATACAAAAGAATATAAATCAATACTCATATGTGAAGATCCACCTCCTAGCTATCATCCATCAAGATGCTCATATCTACTTCATGATCTATTGGATCATGACTTTAGACATAACAAGAATCTCTACTTATAAAAAAGGAAGCCACATGTCAACCTAGAAAGTTATATTAAATAAACACTTACATTAAATAAAATGTCATGCCACAAGTTGACTTGATAGATTGAAGAACACTTAGGATAGGCCCAAGTCTACAACCATAACTAAATCATAAGATAAAATAACATTATGTGGCCTTAGACATAGGTGCAAATTCCATCCAATGATCCACATCTAATACCTCATAAGATAACTTCGATGCATCAAAGCTCACAAAAATGATCTCCAAAGTCTTCCCCAAAAGTAAATAACACATTACCAACAACCACCAAAAGATATCTAACTCTAACATAATCATTCCAATCTTTATGCACACATATGAAAAGATTGATCAATATGCCTCGAACATAACCCTAACCTCATGAAATGTAGGGTCCACAAAATCCAATATCAATGCCCCTGCATCACCAAAATATAAGATTTCTAACTACCATAGGGTGCTCCTTCATAAATAATATACATCCTAGTGAGCCTTCTTAAATACCTTATATGCCTTTTCATATCTTGGATCCCTAATTTCTTCCACTATCATGGGATCATAATGAGGATGCCATTTGTTTGCCATGATTGTAATAGAGAACTACAAAAAACTTCTTCACTATGTATAAACCTCATCATAGAAACCACCTTTGTTTACACTATAGAAACTACCCTTGTTTTTTTTAAAAACCAATGTGCATGATTAACTATGGAAATAAAGGAGAAACAACTTGGTGATTAATAGAAAGGTGATTATCATATATGGTAAGACAATTAATGTGTTGATATGTTAGAAGAATGATAATTATGATATAAAAAGGAGTTTAAAAGAAGGCATGAAGAAATTATGGTGAAGTAAATAAAATAGATGTCAATGAATATTTTAAGAGATATGTGCATACCCCTCATGTTAGGATTAACCATAGATAGAAATAACAATTACATGCAAATATAACCACACAAGGATTTAATGTGGTTCACCCAATCCTTGGGCTCGAATAAGTCATCCAATAGAAAAATAGCAGCCAACACCTTTTACAATAGCAAGTCATTTTTGGCTTCAGGGCTACTACCCCCAAAAAATCTCATGGGGGCATGGCCCCTTGACCCTACCTTGTACTATGGTAAGGAATGCACCTAGGGTGCCACCCCTTGACCCCATATTTGGTGCACTACTTCCAAACCCCCAAAGAAATAATCTTGGGGGAAACTATTCCGAATAAAATTTTGAATCTACTTAGGCTCCACATCACAACAATCTTCCACTTAGAGATTGATAAAACTCCACAATAGTAACCTTCTATTTGGAGAGTGATCATAGCACTGCTAAATTTTTAGCTCCTACTGGAATATCAAACCACCTTATTACTACCTTGGTAATCATATTTGCTAGATTATCATCTATATGTATCTTCTCTATCTTTAACTATTATCCATCAACCAAAAATGACTGAACGAAATGGTACCACAATTGTATGTATTTTATCTTTGAATGTAGAGCATAATTCTTCACAACATGAATGACACTCTAGCTAGCCATGAACAAATAATTATCCCTCAATGGTTGTCCCAATTCTTCCATGAATAATTGAAGCCATGTTATCTCCTTGGCTTCTTCTATAGTAGAAACATACTCTACCTTTGTAGTGGATAAAGAATTCACCTTCTATAACTAAAAAACCTAACTCACTAGTACCCCATCAATAGTAAATACATAACCTATACTACTCCACCTAGTATCAATATCCCCTAAAAAATCTAAGCCAACATGGCCTTGTAAATTAGTAGTAGAGTCACCAAAATGTAAAAACTTACAAGATGTTCCTCTCAAATATCTGAGAATCCATTTGACTATGTTCTAATGCTTAGTTCCAGGATGACTCATCTACCTACTAATAACTCCCACTACATGTGCAATATATGACCTCGTACATACCATAACATACATCAAGCTTCCTATAGCTAAAGCATAGGGTAACTTCGAAATTTTCTCCTCCACTTACTATGTCTGCAGACACATCTCCTTAGTCAATTTTAAATGACCAAGTAAAGGTGTACTAGTAGCTTTAGCATTCTCCATAGAGAAATGTTGCAAGACTTATGCAATATAATCAACCTGAGTTAATATCAACTTTTTTTTTTTCCTATCTCTACAAATATTCATGCCAAGGATTTTTTTTTTCCTACCCCCAAATCCTTCATAGAAAATGAATATGCTAACTATTCTTTTATCCCCTTCATGTGATTCATGTTAGACCTAGCTACAAGTTTATCATTAACATATAAACATAAGATAATATAGATATCATCATCCACCCTCTTAAAATAAACATAATTATATGGATGACATCTACTATATCCATGCTCATGCATAACATTATCAAATTTCATCTACCATTTCTAAGGTTCCTGCTTCAAGCCATATAAACTTTTCTACAATTTGCACACTACATTTTCCTTACTTTTGACCTCAAATCCATGTGGCTATTCCATATAGATCTCTTCATCCAAATCACCATGAAGAAAGGTTTTTTTAACATCAAGCTTCTCCAAATAAAAATCTTTAGTAGCCACACCACTTAAAACAATGTGAATAGAAGTCATTTTAACAATAGGAGAAAATATCTCATTAAAATCAATGCCCTTTTTCTATGAAAGTCCTTTACCACTAACCTGACTTTAAATATTTTCTTACCTCCATCCTCTTCTTTCAACCTATAAACCCATTTAATCTATAAATCCCTTTTACCTACAAGAATCTTGCATAAATCCCATGTCTAATTTTTCAGCAAAGAGTCCATTTTTTCATTCATTGCAAACTCCCACTAAATCTTTGTATCCACCTACACAACTTCATCATAATGTTTAGGATCACTAGCATCAGTTAGTAAAATAGACTAAAAAGAGGGAGAAAATCTTTCTAGAGGTCTACTTAGCCTTTTTGTCCATTTAACATTTAGTAGGGTGTGTGGTATTTTTTGTTGTGGTTGTTGCAAAGAATCATCCTTTTGAGTGTCATCCAACACTACAAAACCATTTTCTTTCTTCTCATGTTGCTACAACATATCTTTATACAAAAACTTCTCATTGAATATGGCATCCTTGCTTCTTAAAATTTTATGATTTTGAAAATCCAAAAGCCTATAACTAAATTCATCAAATTCCATATCCAACAAGTACACATTTCTTTGAATTATCTTTGGGCTTGGTTCTATTTTTAGAATCAATATGTGCAAATACTTCACAATAGAAGGTTTTGAGAAAATAAGTACTCACCTTCTTACTAGTCCATGCTTCCTCTAGAATACCACAATCCAAAGGAGTAGAGGGACCTCTATTAATCAAATATACAACTATAATGATAGTCTTTGCCCACATGTTTAAGGGTAGCCCAACATGCAATCTCATGCTCTATGCACACTCTATTATTGTCCTGCTCATGTGTTCAACTAGTCTATTTTCTTGTGAAGTCCTTGGAAGAATTTTATGTATATGAATACCATTAGTGGAGAAAAAATATTTAGATTTATTATTGCAATACTCACCACCATTATCAGATCTCAAACATTTTAATCTTTTATCAGTCTCATTTTCAACCAAGCATTTCCATTTCTTAAAAGTTTGAAAAACATCATATTTATGTCTAAGGAAATAAACCCATACTTTTATATTTTTTCATCAATGAATATAACATAATAATGAGAGCCACCAAGGGAAGATACCTAAGCTAGTCCCCATATATTTGTTTGTTCAAGCTCTAATTTCTCATTTTTCTTTTCTTTCCTATTCTTCACAAAACTCACTCTCTTTTATTTTCTATACACAAAACTTTCATATGAGTCCATAATGTCACATTTCAAACCTACTAAAAATTTCTTTGAATGATAATTTCATACCTTTCTCACTCATGTGCCCAAGTTTGTTGAAACAATTAAAGTAGAAGGAACAATATGACTTGTACAAAGATATAAGGTGCCTACTTTCACACCTCTTACTACTATAAAGAAACCTTTTTAAACCTTCTAATTTTTATCATTAAAAGTAACTACACAAATCCCATCACCAAGTTTCCCTACCAAAATTAAATTCCTATGCAACCTTGGAACATGTATTATCTCATGTAGTAGCCAATGATTCCCATTTTGCAACTTTATCTTAACTTTTCCATTTTTAACAATTTAACAGGGTTCATTATCCCCCAAATAAATAAGCCCAAAATAACCTTGGACATAATCAATAAAATACCCTCTATGGGGTGTAGCATGAAATGAAGCCCCAAAATCTAAAACCCAAGAATCATGAACACTTTTTAAAGAAAGAAGCAAAGCATCCTCTTTAGATTTGTTACTAACCACATTTCCACCCTTGTTCCCTTCTAGTTTATCTCCTTCATTATTCTTTCAAGTCCAACAATATTTCTTCTTATGCCTTGGTTTCCCATACTGCCATAATCTCTTGGTCCTTTGGATTGAGACCTCTTCCCTTTTTATTTTCCTCTTGATTTCCCATAATTTCTAGAATTATTTCCTCTATCACTCGTTTTGCCATTGCTTTGTGCATTTAAAGCACTGCTTGATGTAGACCCACCAAAAGTTTTCCTACGAGTTTCTTCACTTAGAATAACACCAATCACATCATCATATTATAGGGTATTAGATTCAAAAAAAAATTACTCATAACCATTACCAAGCCATTCCAACTTTCTGGCAAAGAACAAAAAATCAATAGAGTCCCAATTTCTTTATCAAAATTGGCATTCAAAAAAGATAACTAACTAGTAATAATATTAAAATAATTTAAATAATCTATAACAAATCTACCTTTTTCCATCTTAATATTAAATAAATGCTTCATGAGAAATACCTTATTTGAAGTGGAGGGCTTTTCATACAACTTTTCTAAGATTTGCATCAACTCTTATATTGTCTTCTCTTTTGTAATGTTAAATATCACTAATGGTGCCATGCATAATCAAGTACTTCCAAGTGCCTTTCTATTTAGAATCTCCCAGTCCTCATCTATTATAGTTCCTTATTTCTTGGATTTTCCTTCCAATGGCTTCCATAAATCCTTCTAATAAAGAGTTTCCTCCATTTGTATTTTTCATAATTGAAAATTTTTCCCATTAAAATTTGCAACCTTTATCTTACCCTTGTGTGACATTTCTCCCACCTTTTCTACAAGGTGGGAGGGCTTTTCATACAAGTACTTTTCATACATACCTTATTTGAAGTGGAGGGCTTTTCATAAAACTTTTCTAGGATTTGCATCAACTCTTATATTGTCTTCTCTTTTGTAATGTTAAATATCACTGATGGTGCCATGCATAATCAAGTACTTCCAAGTGCCTTTCTATTTAGAATCTCCTAGTCCTCATCTATTATAGTTCCTTATTTCTTGGATTTTCCTTCCAATGGCTTCCATAAATCCTTCTAATAAAGAGTTTCCTCCATTTTTATTTTTCATAATTGAAATTTTTGCCCATTAAACTTCTCAACCTTTATCTTACCCTTGTGTGCCATTTCTCCCACTCAACTATGAGACCTTTCTACAGAGCATATCTAAAAAAACATGACAACAGTCTAGCTTTGATACCACTTGTTAGGAATAAATATAGACATAAATAATAGTTACATGAAAATATAACCAATATTAAAAAATACTAAATCACATAGAAGAGAACACAAGACAAAATGAAGTGGTTCACCAACAATAAGTCCAATATTATTATTATTATCTAGTGATTAAAATCTATAATCCCTTACAACTTAATACCACTACAAAAGCTACAATCTCATCATTCATTATGAAATCCCTAACCCTAATCCTTTTTGTACACGATTTTGTCACTTAAAAAATTAGGGCTAGAATAAGTCATCCAATAGAAAAATAATAGCCGATGCCTTTTATAATAGTGAGTCATTTTTGGCTTTGGGGGCACTACCCTCAAACCCCCTGTGGGGGCTTTGCCCCTTGACCCCACCCTATACTACAACAAGGAGCACACCTAGGGCATTGTCCCAGGACCCTGCAAGGGGCATTGCCCCAAAAATCCCATAGAAATAATCTTAGAGGAAATAGGGCCAAATAAACCTCTAAGTCTAATTAGGTTCCACACCACAACAAGGATCACCTAACTATTTGTAAAGGGGCTATCAAATACCATCTATTTCCTCATGAGTCCTAATGAGACAAATTAATGTCTCAAATTTGATATAGTGTTTATATAGTCTGAACTTACTCTTTGAGCCATGAGAAATTTTTTTCCAAATATTTGTTTTAAATGTCTTATGTTGAATGCAGCTATAACCTATTAAACCTATGGATAGTGGATATGATATACTTTTCTTAATATTATATATATAAAGTGTAGTATTTCATATAAATGTTTTAAGCTATGTTTTAATATTTGAATGAGAGTGGAAATCTTGTTGTATATGTTCAAATGTTTCTAATTTGCAGGAAAAGAGGAAGTGGCATGAAGAGTCAAAAAACGGACATTAAAGGAGTAATGAAGATTGGTCATTGCATAAGAAGCCTGGATCTAGTTGATAAGCCACATCTATAAAAGGAGTTATTTCAGAGAGTTGACTTGATTACATTATTTGTGGGCCATTATTCTATTACTCAATCAATGTTCTAAAGTCATGGTTGACATTTTGCCCTTTTTCTACTGATGATGTTTGCTTAGGAGTTTTATGTCATGTTTTTATAACAAGTTCCAATCCTCTATATATATGGAAAGTTAGAGTTAGTGAGGAGATTCGAAGATTCTGAAGTTGTTTTCTCAGTTCCTTACAAATTGCTCAGTCATGTAACAAAAAGTAGAATTCTAATAAGAAATTTATTTTGGATTATCTGTTGTGCTCTTAGTTAGTTGAAGCCAACCAAGGGGGCCCACTTGGGAGGTGGAATATATTTAGGTAGAGTAGATTTGTTTCTTGTAATTTCTTGTTTAAGTTAGATTTACTGTATTAGTCCTACAACATAGTTACTGTGAAAGTTCCTACAACACTTGTGGAAAACTGTCATAGTAAATATTTGAAAGGTTAACTAGTTTAGAATTCTCTTTTCTATAGTTTCTATAGTTCTCTATTGATAATCCAAGTATGCTTACTATTTTGTATTAGTAGTATAGGTTTCTTTCATGCATTTTACTTTCCTACAACATTGGTGTTAAGACTCTTTAAGGAGCTTAGTGCACATACTATGCTGACCCATTTCAAGTCCTACATCCCTAGGTTGACAATTCAAATGTATTTTCATAGTAGAATAGATAGTTCTTAAGATGGATACAGTACCCCTTGTTAGAGGAATAGTAGTGTGATTAGATTGATGTATTATGGAAACCTAAATTTTTGGTGCCATTACTGGGGATGGTGTCAAACTAGGAACCTTCATGAGTCCTCTATTTCTAGATTGGTATGTTAGTTAGAAACCATAAGATTGAGTGCTTGATCCACAAGTAACCAATTCATTTTCATGCATTTAAGAGAAAGACCATGAGATGAATATGGAAGATTTCTTCCATGGGAGCTAGTTAATTTGAATGAAGACATTGAAGAAGAAGCTAAGTTTCCTTTTTCTGATGCAAGCCCTATTTTTCCTACAAAATCATCCTCAAGGTCAGAACCTTTTGAAACAAGTGGCCTTCAACCTATTGCTGAAATTTTGGCTAGTTTTCTTGATAGTATTACTCCAAATCCACCAGTTGTTAACAATCTAGTGCCAATATCCCTTTTCAATAGCAACCTCAATCAAATACCTCTAATAATGGCACAACCTACTTTTCCATTTCCTCTCCCAAGCCTTGTAACCAATGCTAATCTCAAAAATATACCTCCAAATGCTCTTCCAAAGTTGTATGGCCTTACAACTAAAGATCTTGATACTTTCTTGTTTGAGTTTGACATACTCTATCGTAGCTTTGACTACAACACTAATATCCATAAGCTCAAATTATTTCCAACAACACTAAAAGAGTTAGCTTTACAATGGTTCATGGGTTTAGGAGCCAATGCAGTGGGTACTTGGGATGAAATGAAAACTTTGTTTCAGGACAAGTACAAAGAGTATTGCAAAGAAAATGATTCAAGAGGAGATGATATTTTTAGAATATCACAAAAGGAGGAAGAAAAATTGGAAGACTATGTTTCACATTTCTTGTATATACTACAGAAGAACCCTCAACATGTGTTGTTTAAGGATTCACAAAAGCTAGTCTTTTTGAGAGGTGTGAATGATATTTGTCTAGAAGCATTAGAATTGATGGTTGGAGTAGATGTGTATCAATATTCTTGGGATGACCTCAAGAAAATTTGTCTTAATTACTCAAGATCAACCATGAAGAAAGGAAAAGGAAACTGGACTATAACTATTAAAGGAATTAGTTAGGGTATTCAAAGTTTAAGATAGCTAATTTGCTCTTAGATTTCAAGAAAGACATTATAAATGATGTTGCCACACATCTCAACACAATGACTAAAAAGAAGAATCATGTAGATGTTGACGTAAAACTAGCTGAGTATTTCCCCCATTGTTAGAAGTTGAAGAAAGATTACCAATGTAAACTGGTCACTAGCATGGAAAACCAACATCTTCCAATTAAGTATATCAAAATAGATGGAGATGATGAGCAAGTATTCTTTGTTTCTCAATGCTAGCCATGGGCCCAATGTCAAGGTATGCCTCATGAACCTTTGCAAAATTCAAATCTATATGGTAATCAATGGCAAAACCATAATACCCAAGATCCTCCACAATATACTCAACCTAATTGGAATAATGCTTGGGAAAATAATCCACAACAGCCCCAATGGTCTCAAAATTCCCAACCTCCCTGGCCAAACCAACTAAATAATCAATAGAAGAACTATCAAAACTAATGGAAACTACCCTATAGGAGTTGAGAATCCAACTCTAATAATACACCAAGATCACCTGCAGTGCAAATAACTTGCTGAAGAGAAACCTAGAGAGCAAAGAGCTTGAAGCAAATGCCACACAAGAATATTTCACAATAGGAAATTAGAATTGCTATGTGAAAATGGAATGAATTTCCAATGAGTGAAAGACCACTTATAAAGGCCTAATGGAAGCTTGTAGAACAAGATGGAATGTGGTAGAAGATAAGGATGACAACTCAACACACATCCACAAAAGGTGGAAAAGATAAGTATGCTAAAGGGAACAAACTCCTGTGTTGTCAAAAACTAACCTCAACTACATGCATTAACCTAAGTAATCTTAAGTACTAGAATAAATAATTAAAAATTAATTAATTATTTACTCTAACACCCCCCCTTAAGTGCAACTTAGGGGAATGCCTTAAGCTCACAAAATAAGGAAAAAATGCAAAAAATGGGTCCTGGAAATGAGGCCATTTTAGGTACCCAAGTACAATGCAACTAAATGAAACCTCTATAAAATGAGGAAAGAGAGAAAACCCCATGGGAAAAAATCTCCCTCAAAAAGAGGTAAAAATCAACATGCTAAAAAAAACATGATGTGTAGGAAGGAAGGCCTCAACCAATCCACCCAAGGAAAACTTCCATAACCCCAAGCATTGACCGTAGTTCAAGAAAGCATGGCGATGCAAAAGGTTTAGTGAAGATGTTTGCAACCTGATTGGCAGTAGGAATGTACTCCAATGCAATAACACCATCTTGGATCAACTGAAGGATGAAATGCATATGCAACTCAATGTGCTTGGTATGATGATGTTCCATCGGGTTGCATGAAATGTGGATGGCACTCTAATTATCGCACCACAAAATAGTAGGATGATCAGGAGAAAATCCAAACTCGGTCATCAATTGACAAAGCCATAAAGCCTCCTAACTAGCAAGAACTATGGCCCTGTACTCAGCCTCTATAGATGAAAGTGCTCAAGCATGCTGCTTCTTGCAAGACCATGTGATGGGACCGAAACTAAGGAAAAAGACAAAGCCAGAAGTTGTCTTCTGATCATCAACATCACCAGCCCAATCTGAGTTAGTGTAGCCAACAATGTGTGGATTCCCCATAGTTTAGTGAATGTCATACATAAGTGTGCCCTGAATGTAGTGCAAAATACACCTGGCAGCTCTCCAATGACACTCATGAGGGTCCTGAGAAAATTGAGAGACAAGATAAATCAGGGCGGGTGTGTGTCAGGTACAATAGGCTACCAACCAATTGCCGATACAAAGTAGCATCCACTGAAGGTGAGGAGCAGGAGGTAGACAAAGTAACACCTGACTAAAATGGTGTAGGAGCAGCCTTACAATCAAGCATGTGAAAGCAATGAAGCATGTCAAGAGCATACTTTTGTTGATACACAAAAATGCCAGTAGGAGACTGATGAATTTGAACACCAAGAAAGTAGTGCAGCAAACCAAGATCAATCATCTTAAACTGGTCCATTAGTGCATGCTTAACATCCTAGAGCATCGATGATGAACTACCTGTAAGGATAAGATCATCAACATACAAAACAAGAATCAGAATCTCATCACCAAGATGTTGAATGTACACTATGGGATCAAAATGGTAGCAAGTGAAGCCTGTAGATAGTAGAAATGAGTCCATCTTCTCATACAAAGCCTTAGGGGCTTGTTTGAGACCATACAATGAGCATCAAATCCTGCAAACCAAGGTGGGATCCTACACAAAACCTAGAGGCTGCTCCATATAAATCTCCTCTATAATATCACCATGCAGGAAAGCACTCTTCACATCCATCTGATAAATTGACCATCCCTGTGAAGCTGCAAGGGATAAGACAAGGCGAATAGAATTCATCTTGGCAATAGGGGAAAATGTCTTGGAGTAATCAACACCCTCCACTTGCGAAAAACCCTTCACAACAAGACAAGCCTTATGCTTATCAATGGAACCATCAACAGCATACTTAATGTGATAAATCCACTTACAATGCACTAGTTTTCTCCCCTTAGGAAGAGTACAAAGATCCCATGTGTGGTTCTTCATCAAAGAAGAATATTCCTCCTCCATTGCACTATCCCACCACAAAAGTTTGAGGATTAGTACTAATAGCATGACTGAGTAGACTAGAACCTGCAGTGTGAGAATGAGTGTGACAAGATGTGGATGGGTCACCAGCTAGAGATCTTGCAGCCTCAATAGTAGCTCAAGCCCATTTAGGCATCTAGGGAGGACCCTATGGTAGAGGTATATTGAGATCACCATGATCATCATCCTCATCATCTGCAAACCGAAGTGGAGATGAAGAGGGAGTAGTGGGAGCTAGAGGAGGCGTTGGAGATGAGGAATGAACTGCAGGAGGTCTCTCATCAAACTAGACATCCCGTCGAAATAGGACCTCTCTAGAATCAGGATCAAATAACCTATAAGCTTTTACATCCTTGTAGTAGCCAACAAAAATTAGTTGTCGGCTCTTCGGTTCCATTGCTTTCCTCTGAGCATCAGGTACAAATGCATATGTCGTACTCCCAAAAACTTTGAATGATGACACATTAGGCTTGACATGGGACCAAGCTTCCTCAGGAGTCATATGTCAAAGTGCCTTATGCGGCATTCGATTCTAAATGTAGTTGGCGCAATTGACTGCCTCTGTCCAAAAACATGAATCCATGGACCTAGACTGAATCATGCAATTTGCCATCTCCTAAAGTGTTCTATTCTTTCTCTCAACAACACCATTCTACTAAGAAGTGTAGGGCACTAAAAGCTTATGCTAAAGACCACGCTCAGAATAGAAATCTCTGAAAGCTTGGTTCACATACTCCCTCCCCATTGTCTATGTGTATTCACCGAATATAAAGTCCAGACTGCTTATCTACAAATGCCTTAAAAACTCAGAATGAATCGAAGGCATTAGACTTGTACTTAAGAAAGTACACCCATGTACATTTGGAGAAGTCATCAATGAATGTAAGCACATATCTAGCACCCAAAAAAGGAGTAGGAAATGACATGAGGTCACTATGAATCAACTCCAGAGGTGCTAAAGCATGAGTGGCTCTTCCATGTGGAAAAGAATCCCTATGTTGCTTGCCAAGTGCACATCCTTGACAAACACCCTCTGGACAGGAAATCTAGGGAAGCCCAAGAACAAGTTCCTGTGTGCTCATCTGCTGAAGATATCTGTAATTGACATGCCCAAAATGTTCATGCCAAAGTCTTCTTACTGAATCTGCATGTGCAACTAAACATGAACTTGTGTCATCAGAAGACTCAAATCCATCAAATCTATAGAGGTTTGATGCAAAATCAACACTCCTAGTGGCCACAATCATTTTTAGATCATGCAAGTCTCGAATAACCACATCATGTGGTGAGAACTCAATTGTCTTCCTAGAGCCAAAGTGGCAAATTTGATAGATAGACAAAAGGTTCATCAAAATATTAGGAACACAAAGTACATCTTGAAGAGAGCCCCCAGCCAAGGCAATAGTGCCAGAACCCAAATCTAAAAGTTGTGAAGAGTTCCCAACTGCAATCTATGTGGTGGTGCAAGGAGCAAGTGAAGTGAGCAACTTAGGAGTGGTTTTAAAGTGGTGAGAAGCCCCAAAATCAAGAATCCACAAAGGCACATAAGTTGTAGCTTGTGCAAAAAGAGCATGACCTTTCCCTGTAGGTGAAGGTGAAGACTAAGGAGCTAAAATGTGATGCTCCTTCATGGCTTCCTCTAAAACCTCTAATCATTTCCAACACCTAGAAACTGAATGTCCATCTTTCCCAAAAAAGCTGCAATTCTCACTCGATTTCTTCTTGGTCTTGGAGGTAGACTCACCTAACTTTGAAGAATCTTTACCCTTGGGAGGGTTTGCTAGAGGATTAGCTGGAGGATCAGATTTTGATGTGTTTTTCTTCAATTTTCCTTTCTTCTTTGATTTCCCCTTAGAATTTTGAGCAACCAAGGCTTGGCTGGAAGAGCCAAATCCATCCACTTGTTGGATCTTTTCATGTTCCCTAGTCAACCTATCACAGAATGTCTCAAATGAAGGCATCCTATGTCTATCTCCAAGGGCATCCATGGTGGAGTAGAAAGTAGAAGAAAAAACCTGATACTACCCCTTCAACTTTGAGATTATCAAAAATATGCACTCATCGTCAATTTTGTTCTTCCCACATCCCTATAAAACTACATGTAGGGATTTGAACTTCATCAAAAAGTCCTCGATGGTGAGAAAGTTTCTTGGTGACAAAGAAGTCAATTCTACATCCAACTAAAGTTCTCAAAACTCATTCACCTATCCAAACAAAGTCTAAAATTTTTGCCAATAAGCCCGTGGAGTAGTCAAACCATCCAAGTGAAATAGAAAACTATTTGAAATGTTGAGGGCAATTAGTCCCATGGCTTCATCCATTTTGTTGCTATGCTATAGAACCTCATAAGGTCACATAAGAGTAGGCTGATTCACATCTAGACAAGACCATGGACCTCTTGACATGAGAAGTCTAGTCATTTGTGCTTTCTAGGTATGGTAGTTGTGTGGCGTGAGACGGGTCACAGATGGATCCGCCATTGAGAGAAAGAATAAGATGGAAGTAGAAGGGTCTTCACTGAAATAAATTACAAAAAAGAAAGACACTCCCCCTGTAAACATACAAGAATATCTCCCAAATACCACAAAAACAACTATAGAAAGAAAAAAACTAGAAAAGAACCTAGATTCGTTGATGCAGAATAGGAGGAAACACAAGCCTCTACTTTGACACCAAAAATGGGAGCTCAAATGAACTCAAAATCTTATAAAACTAGTGCTAATGTCTTTGTATTTGAGTTAGCTTTCCAACACTTATTTTGGATTGGAAAAAGACCTCTGTATGCTCAAATTATAGCCAAAAAATTGACTGCTGCTCCAAAAATGCACCTTGCTAGAAAATTACAGACACTGGCTTAAATTTGATGCCCGTACGGCCATCATAGGACTATTGCCAGAAAAACAATCTATCACTAGAAAGATGATGTCAGTGGCTAGAAAGTGACATCAGCTCATTGGAAAATGATGTTAGCAAAGGCTACCAGAATGATGATGTAGATTGCCAGAATGATGATGTTAGCATTCCTAAAAATGACATCAGCTGTCAAGTTGATGACATCAATCATTAGAGTTGTCGCAGGGTGGTAGAGGAGCAAAAATTTCTGGTGGAAATGGTGCCCGGGAGGAGAACTCGGTAGCACCATTTTTCCTAGTGGTGTGTTAGCCAGGGTCGGGTGGCAGCTTGGCAGAGCTGCCATCGGGTGGCACTGCTGTCAGATCCGTCGGTGGAGCACAGAGCTAGTGGGCGAAAGGTGGTAGCCAAGAGGTAGGAAGGTAGCACCACAGTGGTGCATGAGCACTATGGTGGCGGTACAATTTTAAAAAAAAAAAATTGGCTTTCCCATCTATACAGTCTGTATGACAGTGCCCATGGGGCTTCAAAAAGTTTTCCAAAATGCCTTGTATCCAAAAATGAATTTTTTTAATATGAATCTTAGTTGTAAACGGTGTTCTGAATCCAATGGAAATGTTTGTTTGGGCTGAAAGTGCTCCAAAAAATTTCTCTACCCCTAATTTGAAGAAAAATTGAACAAACAAACTAGGGTTTGTGACTCCAAATTACGGCTTCAAAAATCCTTCGAACAAGAAGCAGCAAGGAGGCTCTGATACTATGTAGGAGTTGAGAATATGACTCTGATAATGTACCAAGATCACTTGCAATGAAAATAACTTGTTGAAGAGAAACCTAGAGAGCAAAGAGCTTGAAGCAAATGCTGCACAAGAATATTTCACAATAGGAAATTAGAATTGCTATGTGAAAAATGGAATGAATTTACAATGAGTGAGAGACCACTTATAAAGGCCTCATGGAAGCTTGTAGAACAAGCTGGAATGTGGTAGAAGATAAGGATGACAACTCAACACACATCCACAAAAGGTGGAAAAGATAAGTATGCTAAAGGGAACAAACTCCCGTGTTGTCAACAACTAACCTCAACTACATGCATTAACCTAAGTAAGCTTAAGCACTAGAATAAATAATTAGCAATTAATTAATTATTTTCTCTAACATGCCCCAGGGGAATTGGTAGTCTACAAATTAGTGGAGAGGACCTCAACAATGGCCTAACCAAAATATTGGTACTCCACAATTACCACCCCTAGTCTAATAACCTACACTAATGCCACCACTTGTGAGTCCTAGACCTCAAAAGTAGACCCAATTACCTACACAACCTTAGCCAAATACAAATAACTAGCAGTCACAACAACCCATGTACTCAATTGATGCTCAACAATATCCTACTTATGCTCTAAATATTGCAAATATACATTTGAGATTTGGTACAACCATACCAGCCCCTAAACTGCCCCTTATAACTAAAATAGTAGATACTCCTACAACATTAGAACCCCTAATTTCTAAAGAGGTTGACCCAACTCATGTTACTATTTCAGCTCAAGCCCAGCCAATGGTTGAATATACTTTTCCAAAGAAACTTGTACAAAGTAAACCTATCCAAATAGAAGAACAATCTTTTGATATTGTTGATCAACTAAATAATGTGCATGTCCAGATACCCCTATTTCAAGCTATTAAAGATGTTCCCTTATATGGAAAATCCATTAGAGAAGCTTTCTTGAAGAAGCTTGGGAGGAAGAAAAAGGACCCAACTATAGTCCATGTTGTAGGACAATTGGCTGACATTATGTTAGGAAAATTGATTACTCCTAAATATTCTAATCTAGGTAGTCTAGTTGTGAATGTGATTATAAATGGTCAGTCTATTAAAAATGCTTTAATTGATCTTGGTGTCACTATAAATCTCATGACCAAGGATACTATGAAGAAGTTGAAAATAGAAGGATTAAGGGCTACTCCAACAATTCTACAACTTGTAGATAGTTCTACTATAACTCTTAATGGGATGATAGAAAACATAGTTGTAACCCTAGACTCTCTAGAATACCTTGTAGATTTCATGATTCTATCTCCCAAAGTTAATTTATCTAGTTACCCTATCATTCTAGGACATCCATGGTTAGCTACAATTGATGCAAATATAAGTTTTAGGTTAGGGAATATGACCATATCTAATGGTCAAGCAACAAAGAAATTTGATTTATATCCTCCAGCCTAATCACAACTAGATTTAAGTAAATTTGTTTGGCTAGGTTTAGGGTATAAAGAAGAAGAGTTAAACTCTATAGCACAACTTATGATGTTACATAGAAAATCTTTCCTAAAGCTATAGGAAGAAGATTCAGTAATTTAGAGTATCCTTACTAACACTTGTGTGGTAGAAAAACATGTATCTGATAGTTTTGTGTTAGAGTTAACCACATATGAGGAATGTAATGAGAATTGTATTCTGCTCAAAGAACCATACATTATTCATCATCTCTTACCATGTGAATTAGATACAATTCCAATCTCTAAAGTTATTATAATTGAGTCTACCACTACTATTGAACTATCAAAAGGTCATAATCTTCATGTCAATCCTAAATTATCTTCCATATAGACTTTTGCATGGGACTATGGGAATATGAAAGGATTGAGTCCTACATTATGTACCTAGTGAATATACATCAATGAAGGGTGTCTACCACTCTATTAACCCCAGAGAAGGATTAATCTAGCCCTTAGAGAAATAGTTATTACTGAATTGCAAAATTGCTTGATGCTAGTTTTATTTATCCTATATCTAATAGTAGATGGGTATCACCCCTAGTCATAGTGCCTAAAAAGGGAGGAAAATGGAAAATTTGTGTAGATTGAAGAGAATTGAATAAACCAACCAAAATGGATCATTTTCCCTTACCATTCATAGATCAAGTTCTAAACCCTCTGGCTGGAAAGAAGTACTTCTCTTTTCTAGATGGGTATAGTGGTTATAATCAAATAAGTATTGCTCCTAAAGACCAAGACAAAACCATGTTTACATGCCCATGGGGTACTTTTGTATATATTTTTTTTCCATTTGTTCGGCGTAATGCTCCTACAACATTTCAGCAAGCTATCATCATTATTTTTGTGGATATATCACATGATTGTATGGAAATATATATGGATGATTTCAAAACATTTGGAGTTGCCTTTGAAGAATTCATGATGAATCTTGAAAAGGTTCTTATCCAATGTAAAGAGCATAATCTGGCACTTAATAGTGAAAAATGTTTCATACTCATGTAGGAAGGAGTGGTACTTGGTCATTTCATATCAGCTGTAGGAATACAAGTGGACCCAGCTAAGATAGAGGTAATTCTAACATTACCCATACCTACAAAACCAAAAGATGTAAGATCTCTTTTTGGTCATTCTAGATATTATAGACATTTCATAAAAGATTTCAGAAAAATAGCTAGCCCCTTGTACACATTATTGACTAAGGAAGCTGAATTTATTTGGAATCCCAAATGCAATGAAGCCTCCCTATAGCTTAAGAAACTTCTCAACATGACACTAGTATTACAAGGACTAGATTTGTCAATTCTATTTCATATTCATACTGATGCATCAAACTATGCCATAGGAGTTGTATTAGGAAAAAAACCTACTAATCTTGAGAATTTCATCTACTATATTAGTAAAAGCCTTCATGAACCCAAGCTGAATTACACAGAAACAAAAAAATAACTTTTAGTTGTAGTCTATGCATAGAACAAATTCAAACACTATGTGACTAGATATCCTATTTTTGTTCATACTGATCACTCAACTATAAGATATTTAATAAACAAACCATCTATCACTAGTATATTGGCAATATGGCTTTAGTTGATACAAGAATTTGATATTACCATTATTGATAAGCTAGGCATATCCAACATAGTTGCAGATTATTTATCTAGATTGACCATTGCTAATGAAGATCCAACTCTAATTGAAGAAACTTTTCTAAATGAGCACTTGTTTCATATAACAATTCATACACCATGATATGCAGACATTGCAAATTATCTTGCTACAAATAGACTTCCCCCACACTTCTCTTATAAAGAAAAGAGAAAGTTAGCAGAGAAAAATTTTCAATACTCTTGGATAGATAGCAATCTCTTCTATGTAAGGCCAGATCAAGTCATGAGGAGGTGTATTATGGAAGATGAGACATATGATATACTACATTCTTGTCATGATGAACCATGTGGAGGCTATTTACTAGGAAAATGAATAGCACTGAAGATACTTACAATAGGGTACTATTGGCCAACATAAGGATGTAATGAAATATACAACTAATTGTGACAAATGCCAAAGGATGGGCTGACCAACCAAAATTGATGAGATGCCACTCATGCCACATGTTTTCATCACCCCTTTTGACAAATGGGGCATGGACTTCATAGGTCCAATTAGCCCACCATCAAGTGGAAAATCCTACATCTTAGCAGTACAGATTAGGTAACTAAATAGCTGGAAGCTAGAGCAATGAAAAATGCCAGAGATAAAAAGTAGCTAAGTTTCTATATGAAGAAATATTTACCCATTATGGAGTGCCAAGAGAAATTGTCACAGATCAAGGACCTTAGTTTACATCAAATTCAATCACTAAAGTTATGAAGGAGTATAGCATACGGCACAATAAATCCAATCCTTATCACCCTTAAGAAAATGGGAAAGTAGAGGTTACCAATAGAGAACTTGGAGCCATTCTAACCAAAACTAGTACACATACATAAGAAGGATTGGACAAGTAGATTATGTCATGTCCCCAATTTTTGGTGACAGTTTGATTTAATTAATTTAATTAATGGTTGTCCAAGGACGACTAATTAGTTATTTTAATTAAATAAATAGTTATTAAAAGATAACTTTATATTTAATAAAGTGACTTGGGAAATATTTAATAAAGTCACTTGAGGGATAAAATCAAAAATGTTCTAGAAGTCTCTGGAGAGGATGGAGGAAAAAGAATAAATAGACACCCCGGGGCTCCATTCGAATCAAGCAGTTGATTATCTCTCTTTGATTTTTCAGATTGTGATTCAATCACAGGGGTGCATTATGGAACCTAGGGTTCTCGCAATTGTCACAATTGGCCATTGAGAACAATAACTCTCAATTGGTACGCAATTTTGAGGGTGTGAAATATCATCTGAATTATTGCAGATTGGAGGTGACATTCAGTCATTTCATCAGGGCGACTATTTGTGGCTTAGGGCCAAATTTGGAAGATTAAGTTTTGAGGATCACTTTGAGTATTGAGATTCGAAGATATAATCTATTTACAAGGTTCACAGGATCAGTAGCAGTATTGGACAAAATAGGGAAGAAGGCAAGTTTCCTAGACAATCCTCCCAGCCAACATTTTCGTATACATGGAGGAAGATTCGAAGGTGATTAATAATCCAATTCAGTTGCAAAGCATGTAAGAGCTTTGACATCCGGCAGGGCGGCCTCCCTCATTATAACATTAAGACCAGCGTGGTATCGCAAGTTTGAAGTTCAGCGGGTGATTGTATTATTTCGGGCAGAGGTTAAAGGTGGAACTCGAGCTGGAGTAGAATCACTCTACCCAAAGACCACCCACATTCATCGTGGACTGCCGAAGGATAGCATAGACAGCACATTTCCAGTCAAGCGCTCTACGCGCTCTGCTTCCGCTCCCATGTTCGGCAACGCATTTTCACCTGGATCTCAGCAGAGTAACTATAACATTTGGGCGGGCTCAGTTGTGATTAACGGGCGCCAAGGTTTCAGATCCTTTCTCATCACGCATTTGGGAACTTGCATCATTTGATTTGTTCGACGGCTAGTTAATTACACCCATCAAATTATTAAGAAGATTGGCAGTCCGAAAACCCTCTGTCTTTGGCAGCAATTTAATGATCCCGATCAGGAAGGGAGTTCAAGACGACTACGCGATTTGACATGACCTGGATATTAGGCGAGCGCCATTCTGCGGATTACAAACAAGAGCAATTCACCTTGGACTAGTGGTTAAGACAGTCAACAGTCGGATTCAGGGCAACCTTGGTTCCGCAAACTCTGGGGGTGCATTCACATAACAAAGACTGTGATCAGTATCTCAGTATTGAGAAATGTGAGGGTCGGAATACTATATCCAATATAGTGGTAGCAGCAAATTCAAGTCCTGGTCAAACTGGTGATCTCTCACAGAGGAAGCTTTATATTGGTGGTCTTTCATATGACACAACTACTGACAAACTGCTGGAAGTATTTTCAAAGTATGGAGAGATTGAGGAAGGTTCAGTTGCATATGATAAGAGTACAAACAAATCCAGGGGATTTTCATTTGTGACTTTTAAGACTGTGGAAGCTGCAAAGCAGGCTCTGAAGGAACCAAACAAAACCATTGATGGTAGAGGGGTTAATGCAAAACTTGCAGCCGAGGGTCAGAAGGAGAAACCGGCACCACAACCTACAGCATCTCCACAAGCACAACCACTTCCACAAATTCAGACAGGTTATGCAGCTGAGTATCCAAGCATGATGTCATATCATAGGTCAGTACCACAGGCACCAACTTCTGCACCCCTATCAATTGGTTACTCGACATATCCTCCAGGTCTATCTGCATATGCTGTTCAGTCGACACCATATCCAAACAACAGCCCTTCATAATCATTGATGGAGCTGGCAACCTCAGGTTTTTATTCCTATATAGTCTGGTTCATTGTTGATTAGTGGATTATGAAACATTGATTTGTTTTCTGGACACCATTGGCATTATTATCTACTGCTTGTACATCTATTATTTGAGATACTCTCCTGTGCATACTGTTTGACGAAATGTCAAACCCTTGAATTTTTAGTATTTTTTTGGTGCTAGAAAAAGCAATAACCTGTCAGGGTTATTTCAGTGGTATCAGAGCCTGTTTGCCAACTATTTGACGAATTGCCACAGTACATTGTAGGGATTTAGTGACCTTTATAGCTAGGGTCATTTCAGTGGTATCAGAGCAGTTTTCTTGCCATCCTGTGGGGTGAGAACCGACTTACATGAGTGATCAGCACTCTACTTCAACCAAGATGGACAGGTACAGCACAAAGTCTCCAAGGACACAATCTCGGACAAGTAATAGACGTAGTAATCAGAGTCAAAATTGTGGAAAGGAGGACTATTCAGACATTCAGGATGAGCTCAGAAAAATCAAACATAACATGTCTGAACTGTTGGTTAAACACCACCGTATGCTTGACAGGCTGTCCGTCCCAGCTAAGGTGAATAAATCAACTGGATTTCATTTTGGCACATCTTCTCACAAAGCGTTGACTGATACAATGAGTGATGTTACTAGGAACCTTAATGAGGAATTTGAGGAACAAGTGTACAACCAGTCAGAGGTTTCAGTTCGGTCACAGGAAGAAGTGGTGAAGGATATTATGCTGATGGATAGTAACTGTCAACTTGACACTCAAGTTGAGACAGCTGAATACGAGTTTCCCAAAGGTGATGTCTCATGTACTCTTCCGACAAGAAATGATTCCAGTGAAGTGAGTCCAGATGATGATGAAGATGTCATTGTGCATGATGATGAGATACTTGGTGAAAATGAGTAGACATCGAGCATTTATGATTTTTCTGACAGAGAGTACCAGGCTCAGTTAGATGCTCCGTCACATGAGGATGAGAATGGCAGTACTTCACAAGATTTGTCCAGCCAGCTGAAGGTAAGCAAAGATAGTATTGTGGCTTCTTTATCTCATCATGACAGGATGCGGGAGATGTTAGAAGAGCACATCCAGATGATTCAGTTACAAGGAAGACATAAGGGAGTTCAGGCGAATTCTTCTTGTTGTGACTTACATGCAATTGGTGAAGGAATGGGAATGACAAAGTTGAGCTATTTGCATCTTCTATCAGACCGTGACCATCTTCTTAGCCTTACCAAAGATTATTCAGATGCCTTGAGGAGGAAGGAGGAGGAAATTGTCAAGCTTTCTTGTGAGCTTGAGGACACTCGAGCAACTTTGGCTTTACAGGACTGGGAGAGGCATGGAAATGAGCATGGCATGGAGCTGGGCTTAGTTTCATCTTACATGCCTGACATTCAGCTCCTTGCAGCAGACGGATCATATATGGTAGCTGATAATGTTACGAGTTCATCTTGCATTCACATCCAGGATACAAGGACAATGGCAGACAGGTATGTGAAGTTAGCTGGTATTGGTCACATTACTCAGGTAAGTAGTTTTCTTGAGTTACCAGTTGTTTCTTGCATATGGATTCAGGAATGTTTCAGTAGCATTTGGGATTCAGCCAACCAAAGATCTTTAGCACTTTATGATAGCCATGATTATTTGAGTACTATCATGGATTTGATTAGCAGAATATACGGTGTTATCTTTCCCTGTACCAGCAGAACATCCGATGTTGGTATTAGTTTTTATGCACCGTTGTTGGGTTTGGTTCATATTTCCAGTCGACCATCCTTGCTGAAATGTGTTGAAGGTTTTTCATATTTGGAAGTATGTACGGATGAGTCCCAGGATCATTTTGGCCTTGATGACATCCAGGAGGATGAAACGGACAATTTTGAAGACACAACTTCTTTGACAGATTCTTTAGGTATAGAAGATCTTGACAGCCGAACTATAGATTTTGATATGAGTTTTGAAGTAGATTCAAAAAATATAGATGGTAATAATCCAGAGACCAGTATCTTTGAAGACATTCCTCCAGACAATGTGTTAGAGGGAGTTTATAGAAGACAGTCTAGCCAGAGCCATCATGTGGTTAGCCAGTTGAAAGTTAGTGAGCGAGACATTGCTATCACTTGTGAGCATTTTGATACTGCTCATCATTTGTTGGCCATTACTGGTTGGGGTACTGCTATGACAGATGAGTCCAGCGGTGGTTACTTTTCTTTGGCAGAGATTCATGCCTTGCGTGAAGCTGTTCGGATTTTGAAGCAAGATTATTTACGATTGGTAGCCGACCGTGATCACTTGGTTGAGTGGGGAAGTACAGCATATGAGGCACTCTTGGATCATGAAGAGGAGGTGAGTGAGCTTTCCCAAGAGCTCATAGCGACTACTGAGGCATTAGAGGACACACAGTGGGATCTACAGAAGTCGCAGTTTCAGTTGAAGGAGGTGACCGTGGAGTTGGAGCATTTGCGGTCAAAACCAGCCCCAGACCCAGTTCATTTGTCTAATGAGGTAGATGACGGTAAGTACACTCCTACAGTAGCTTTTGAGGAGCTTATTGTTGAGACTGACATACATGTTCAGGGTTTGGAAGAAGTTGGTCTTAATGAGTTCGGGATACCGATAGAGTCAAGTTTCCAAATTGATTCTTCTCAGTTAGTTGATAGTGTGGTATAGTGGGGTATGCCACCTTCACAGGAGGATCAGTTGTGGTGTGCAGGGAAGTATATTGATGCTTCCTCGTATAATTTTTACTGCACTAAACCATTCATGGAGTATTTGTTGGATAGTGCATGTGTTCATTTGGACCCGTATAAAGTGACAGAAGGTGTTCTCATCCATGATCCTAGTGTTATTTGCAGATTGGTTGAGAAGATTATAGGGGTCCTTTCTACTATGCTACCTCACAGGGATCTCGAGGAAGGGTTTGTTGAGCAAAATGCACGGGATCCTATCCAGCCTACAGTCACTCAGAGTCAGAGATTGGAGCCATATATTGATTACCAGTTCAGTGATGATGAGCTAGCAGCAGAATTTGGAGGTTCTTACCGGCATTATACGGTAGGGTACGCTCATCATTTCTCTTTTGACACAGAGGTAGAAGATTTTATTTCACGCAGATGTAGATTGGCTCCAGTTTCTTATCATCCATTAGGGGATAGATTGGCACCATCTTTTGAAAATAAAGTTGGTAGTAGCAAGTTACTCAGCCTGCAGCTTCGACACACCCGAAGCAGTTTTTCAGAGATCAGATCTGATGGCAGTGATTCAGGTACCTATGGCTGTTGTCATATCTACAATGCAGTTGGGTGCAGGTGTCTTTTTGACAGGGGCTTGAGTTTTGATAGAGTTGATGTTTCAGTTGGCTTGAGTTCCACAGAATGGTTCCTTCCACTGACATCTACAGTTGGTTTTCAGATGATTTCATCAGAAGTGTCAGTTGTTTGGATGTTGAGTACAGTTTCTCAGCTACTGGTATTGATGATTTCTCCACGGGAGTATGATGAGGATTGGGATGATGCACAAATTTACATTTGGGATCCAGGAAGACTGATTGGTTCATGGTTCAGCCATTGCTTGGGGACAAGCAATTTCAGGAAGGGCGGACTGTCATGTCCCCAATTTTTGGTGACAGTTCGATTTAATTAATTTAATTAATGGTTGTCCAAGGATGACTAATTAGTTATTTTAATTAAATAAATAGTTATTAAAAGATAACTTTATATTTAATAAAGTGACTTGGGAAATATTTAATAAAGTCACTTGAGGGATAAAATCAAAAATGTTCTAGAAGTCTCTGGAGAGGATGGAGGAAAAAGAATAAATAGGCACCCCGGGGCTCCATTCGAATCAAGCAGTTGATTATCTCTCTTTGATTTTTCAGATTGTGATTCAATCACAGGGGTGCATTGTGGAACCTAGGGTTCTCGCAATTGTCACAATTGGCCATTGAGAACGATAACTCTCAATTGGTACGCAATTTTGAGGGTGTGAAATATCATCTGAATTATTGCAGATTGGAGGTGACATTCAGTCATTTCATCAGGGTGACTATTTGTGGCTTAGGGCCAAATTTGGAAGATTAAGTTTTGAGGATCACTTTGAGTATTGAGATTCGAAGATATAATCTATTTACAAGGTTCACAGGATCAGTGGCAGTATTGGACAGAATAGGGAAGAAGGCAAGTTTCCTAGACAATCCTCCTAGCCAGCATTTCCGTATACATGGAGGAAGATTCGAAGGTGATTAATAATCCAATTCAGTTGCAAAGCATGTAAGAGCTTTGACATCTGGCAGGGCGGCCTCCCTCATTATAACATTAAGACCAGCGTGGTACCACAAGTTTGAAGTTCAGCGGGTGATTGTATTATTCCGGGCAGAGGTTAAAGGTGGAACTCAAGCTAGAGTAGAATCACTCTACCCAAAGACCACCCACATTCATCGTGGACTGCCGAAGGATAGCATAGACAGCACATTTCCAGTCAAGCGCTCTACGCACTCTGCTTCCGCTCCCATGTTCGGCAACACGTTTTCACCTAGATCTCAGTGGGGTAACTATAACATTTGGGTGGGCTCAGTTGTGATTAACGGGCGCCAAGGTTTCAGATCCTTTCTCCTCACGCATTTGGGAACTTGCATCATTTGATTTGTCCGACGGCTAGTTAATTACACCCATCGAATTATTAAGAAGATTGGCAGTCCGGAAACCCTCTGTCTTCGGCAGCAATTTAATGATCCCGATCAGGAAGGGAGTTCAAGATGACTGCACAATTTGACATGACCCGGATATTAGGTGAGCGCCATTCTGCAAATTACAAACAAGAGTGATTCACCTTGGACTAGTGGTTAAGACAGTCAACAGTCGGATTCAGGGCAACCTTGGTTCCGCAAACTCTGGGGGTGCATTCACATAACAAAGACTGTGATCGGTATCTCAGTATTGAGAAATGTGAGGGTCAGAATACTATATCCAATTTAGCGGCAGTAGCAAATTCAAGTCCTGGTCAAACTGGTGATCTCTCACAGAGGAAGCTTTATATTGGTGGTCTTTCATATGACACAACTACTGACAAACTGCTGGAAGTATTTTCAAAGTACGGAGAGATTGAGGAAGGTTCAGTTGCATATGATAAGAGTACAAACAAATCCAGGGGATTTGCATTTGTGACTTTTAAGACTGTGGAAGCTGCAAAGCGAGCTCTGAAGGAACCAAACAAAACCATTGATGGTAGAGGGGTTAATGCAAAACTTGCAGCCAAGGGTCAGAAGGAGAAACCGACACCACAACCTACAGCATCTCCACAAGCACAGCCACTTCCACAAATTCAGACAGGTTATGCAGCTGAGTATCCAAGCATGATGTCATATCATAGGTCAGTACCACAGGCACCAGCTTCTGCACCCCTATCAATTGGTTACTCGACATATCCTCCAGGTCTATCTGCATATGCTGTTCAGCCGACACCATATCCAAACAACAGCCCTTCATAATCATTGATGGAGCTGGCAACCTCAGGTTTTTATTCCTATATAGTCTGGTTCATTGTTGATTAGTGGATTATGAAACATTGATTTGTTTTCTGGACACCATTGGCATTATTATCTACTGCTTGTACATCTATTATTTGAGATACTCTCCTGTGCATACTGTTTGACGAAATGTCAAACCCTTGAATTTTTAGTATTTTTTTTGGTGCTGGAAAAAGCAATAACCTGTCAAGGTTATTTCAGTGGTATCAGAGCCTATTTGCCAACTATTTGACGAATTGCCACAGTACATTGTAGGGATTTAGTGACCTTTATAGCTAGGGTCATTTCAGATTAATTGAAGCTGTTTGGGCATACTAGACAACATGGAAGATAAACACTAGATTTATTCCATTTGAGCTTGTCTATGGTAAAGAAACAATGTTACCCATTGAATTTGAACACAAGACATTGCAAACTACTTTAGAATTGAACATCAATCTTCCTGCAACACAACAAGAGTGGCTCCTTCATTTAAATTCACTGGATGAAATACAAAAGAGAGCTCTAGAAAGAATATAAATTATTTAACACTAGTGAAACCAATGGTATGATGCACATATCAGGAATAAAATATTTCAAGCAAGAGATTGGGCCCTCCTTTATGATTCTCATTTCAAAGAGAATCTAGGGAAATTGGGAACTTGATGGTTAGGGCCTTATGAAATTTAGCATTTATTTGATAATGGCATAGTGCAACTCATAACCATTGATCTTGTTCAATTTAACTTACTTGTGAATGGCCATAGGCTACATCTCTATGATAAGCCACAGACTAAAGCATAGTTCCTCCAATAATTTCAACCAACCAATGCACCACCTCTTCTAAAAATAGTTCCTATAGCAGAAGATGAAAATCTTCTTCCTGCAGCTATGCAATGATAGAATTCTAGGAACCTTAATAATAAAACCTCATTTAAATATGAGGCCCCATTCTTCCATTCACTTTTCCCTTTCTTCATAATCAACCCATCTCATTTATTTATCTACCATCCACCCACATTTCACCTTTCAAGTCACCCACACTCTATTTCTTTTGCTTTCAATAAACAAGACTACCAACACTTTCTGTGATCATTAGCCTTTGCTACCTCATCAACTTGCATGCAGATGTACAATCATAAACTTACAAGTAAAAATTTCTTTCCCTCTTTATTCATTTTTTAAAATATAGGTTTTGATATTTATATCTAATATTGCATTATATATATCATATAAGACTTAACCTAGTTTGTCCTTTCCATACCAAAATTTTTAAAGTGAGAACACTTGTCAAATTTTAGTGGGGGGCTAGAAAAGTGTGGTAATTTCTAAATGTCACCTCCATGTTTATTCTAGTCATGTCTACATCAAAGAATGTACTTTGGTGGAAATCTAATAGTTTTCATTTCATTTATTTTTAAAATCTTTTTGTATCCACCATACCTTTTATTGTGATTTTTGGGAAAAGATCTCTTATACTTGGCATGATTGAAAGGAGTAAGAGCTATTATGGCAAAATTTGTAGTTAAAGCCTCAATTTACTCCATCATTAATGCATCATTATTCTACATGTTAGAAACAAAGGGGTCTTGATTATGAGAAGTGGTAACAACATACAACATTTTAAAAATAAGTATTGAAGCTTAGAGAAAAAGAAAATTTTGTTGCAATAGCAAGAGTGGAAGCTAGACATTTTGAAGATGAGAGGATAGCTAAAGAGGTATGAGCTAGTCATGCATGATATTTTACTCATATATATTGAAGTAGTGTGGTGATTCCATACTTGTGGATGGCTTGGTTATTTCTTACAATTAATAGAATTCAGTGAGGAAGTGGCAATGGAGTTCATGAAAATATTTTATGAAGGAGAAGCCTTAGTTTGGGGATTAAGATTGGTTACTACTGAGGAAAGAATCGTAGAGGTCATCAGGTTATCGGCAATTGGGGAACATTATCCAAATGAGAATGATGCTAGATCTATGAGGGCATAGTTTACTCAACAAGGTGACCCTCAATTGGACATCAAAAAATAAGGATGTAAGAGACTTTCTCTTCCACCTCCATATCCAGATGTAGCAACCCACACTATCAGATATTTAACCTATGAAGTTAGGTTCTCGAACTTACATGATCATCATCTTAAATTGCTTAGTTGCATAAGGCATAACATGCAAGTTAATATTCCCAATTTTCTTTACAATATGTTATGTATTAGTTCTAAAATAACACTAAGCTTCTAGTCGAATGATCTCCTAGGGATTCTTCCCCTATTTCATGGGCAAAATTTGTTGAAACCAAAACCTTACAGCCACAAGTTAACCCTATTCCTCCAAACTTAAAAAATGAGGAAGAAGCCATAGAGTCAACTCAAAATCCTGCTAAGAAGGAAAAATAACCCTCTCCTAATAAGTTTTCTAAGCCTAATTTAGAGTAAGATATGCCAAGCTCTTCTAGGGGTAAAGGCAAGAGTAAGGTTAGCCCTAACCTTGAAAAGGAAGTATAAAATCCCTCTGTTAAAGTAACAAAAAGAAAGAGGTTTGTTCCTTCATTAATTGATCCTACAACATCTACTCCAATCACATCTAAACCTAAACAAACCTATAAAGTGGTCGAAGCTAAAGAAGGTCTTGTATGTAGAAGCCCTGCATGTGAGGTCAAGTATCTCCAGCTTCTATTGAAAAACCAAATGCCCCAGTTTCAAAATCTCAAACAGAGTCAGTACTTGAAAATGTTCTAGATGATTCTCCTATTCAAGTAGAGCCCCAAAACATAGAAACACATGAAGCTGATTTTGTCAAGGAGACACCGCAAGAGAATCTAGAATTGTGTAATCCAAGTCCTACTACTATTCCAAAAGAAGTACCCAACAATGAGCAACCTACCATGCCATAAATTTTTGAATATTCCAATGTCTCCCTTATACCTTATAAATCTTCTTGGTACACCTAGTATTTCCAACAAGTTGCCAGAAAACAAAAGATGAAATCTAAAACTCAAGAATGCTCATCATCAACAATTTAGTCAATATTGTTTGGTCTATATAATCATTTTATTTTTCAAAAATTCTTGTGGAAGCAAGAGAGAGACCAGATGCAAAAGGAAATGTTTGATAGAGATGAAGAAATTGAATCATTAAAAGAGCGACTAGAAAAGCATAAGCAACAAATGAAATAGGCTTTGAAGCTAGCTGATTGGGCCATATCCTATAGACCACCCCCAAGGGTGTATGCTATGTGCTTGAAAGAATAGTGTCTATTATTTCAGTTGATGATAACAATAAGAAATGTTGATTGTGAGTTTAAAAATGCTTGAGATTTTTATAATGTGTATCAAACTTTTCCTTCATGGAAAAAGAACTTGTTGTGTGAGCTCTATTTACATAATTTCATAATTCCACAAGAAATAGAGTGGAATCCCTTGCTCTACATAGGGGATGTTTATTTAAGAGCTCTAATGTCATTGATACATAATGAAACCAATTATGATAGACAATTGGATGCTTATAGAGACCTCAAAAAATTGAGCCATTGCCACTCCAGGATGAATCCCATAAGCCTTATGGTCTCTTGAGGGATTGGTTCAAATCAACTTGTGGAAGGCCAAAACTAGAAATTGGAGAGAAAGTGTTTGAAGAAAGGGAAAAATTTTATAGAGAGTATCAGACACTTCCCAATTTTACACAATAGAGAGAAATTATAGGGCTTAGAAATAGGTGGAATCGACTACTAGAATCTTTCAGGAAGGCTAAACCATACAACCTTATTAATTTTGAGGTAGTAGTGAATAGAGTGCCTAAATACATGCAATTGGGAAGGAAAATAAGGAAAGAGTTATGAATGTCACTAACCTTCCAACCTCCTACCCTTCTCTAGCCCCTATATGAAAGAAATGCTACCAAGTTAGACCCATTAGTTGAAGAACACCTGGGTGACCATTGGAGACAATCAAGAGGATACTTCTACACCTTTAAAAGTGGGAAACAAGGGAAGACAACAGTACAAGATTTTAGAATAATGGTGAATAAGTATAATGCTTGAGGACAAGCATTGGCATAGTGGGGGGTAGTTGATGAGACAAATTAATGCCTCAAATTTGATATAGTTTTTATATAGTCTAAACTTACTATTTGAGCCATGAGAAAAACATTTCCAAATACTTGTTTAAAATGTCTTATGTTGAATGCAGCTAGAACCTATTAAACCTATGGATAGTGGATATGACATACTTTGCTTAATATTATATATAAAGTGCAGTATTTCATATAATTTTTTTTGTATATGTTTGAATGTTTCTAATTTGTAGGAAAAGAGGAAGTGGCACAAGGAGTGGCAAACACTACATTAAAGAAGGAGTAATGAAGACCAATCATGGCATAAGATATGTAGATCAATTTTTGTTGATAAGCTATTTTTGTGAAGGGAGTTATTATAGAGACTTGACTTGATTATATTATTTGTAGGTAGTTATTCTATTACTCAATCAATGTTCTAAAGTCATGGTTGACATCCCACCCTTTTTATACTAATGATGTTTTCTTACAAGTTTTATGTCATGCTTTTATATTAAGTTCCAATCCTTTATATATATGGAAAGTTAGAGTTAGTGAGGGGATTCAAATATTTTGAAGTTGTTTTCTCTATTCCTTATGAATTGTTTAGTCATGTAACAAAAAGAAAAATTCTAATGAGAAAGTGATTTTGGATTACCTGTTGTGTTCTTTGTTAGTTGAAGTCAACCAAGGGGGTCCACTTGGGAGGTGGAATAGATTTAGGTAGAGTAGATTTATTTCTTGTAACTTCCTATTTAAGATAGATTTACTATATTAGTCCTGCATCATAGTTACTATAAAAGTTCCTGCAACACTTGTGGAAAACTGTCATAGTGAATATTTGAACTAAATTAACTAGTTTAGAATTCCCTTTTCTATAGTTTCTACAGTTCTCTATTGATAATCCAAGTATGCTTACTATTCTATATTAGTAGTATAGGTTCCTTTCATGTATTTTACTTTCCTACAACATACATGTTAAGACTCTTTAAGGAACTTGGTACACATACTGTGCTAACCCATTTCAAGTCCTATGTCACTAGGTTGACAATTCAAATGTATTTTCATAGTAGAATAGATAGTTCTTAAGATGAATAGAGTACCCCTTGTTAGAGGAATAGTAGTGCAATTATCTTGATCTATAATGGAAACCTACAAGTCCCTTTGACCCACCACACTCCAAGAAGCAACCCAAAAATGTACTTAGCTTGATTCTTTCAAAACAAAGGAAAGAGATCAATCCAATAAGGTATCATCAAGAGTTAAGCATTATTATGGGAAGGATAAGTGAAAGAAAAAATTCCTTTCCTATGATGATGAAGAACTCTAAAGGAAAGTATTGTATTTAATTTCAAGGAGAGATAGTGATGGGCACATTTGTAACAAAAAGAAAAAAATTGTTTTAATCTAAGGAAACATTGGAGCCATGACACTTTTGAAATCAAAAGAACACACAAGGAGTGCACCTAGGGAACTACCCCATGAAACCATATAAATAATCTTTGGGGAATCTATGCTAAATAAAACTCTAAGTCTAATAAGGCTCCACATCACAACACCTCCTAGCTAAGCAGTTGATTTGTCCACATTGCAAGTCACCATTTGATAAAGAAGAGTAAAACAAAAAATAAAATAAATGAAAGAAGTAAAGCTAAAACAAATAAATTATCAAATACTAAAATAAATGATGTCAGAAGATGACCAATTGCTTTTGTACAAAGGAAGTGACCATAAGAACAAAAGTGGAGCCCAAGTTAAGTAGATTTTACATGATCACAATAAATAATCACCATGGGACAGAGAGTGTGGCAATATTTTTGATGTGATCATAGGGGCAAAGAAGAATTTTTTAGGATTAAACCATGGACAGAAATTACAATCACATGCAATATAAACAATATCAAAAAATAATAGATCACACAAAAAAGAACACAAAACACCAAGATTTAACATGGTTCACCCAATCCCTAGGCTACGTCCACCAAACAACAAGTCTGATATTATTACGATCCAGTGAATACAACCTAATTATAATCTATAATTCCTTATAGCTCAATACCACTACAAGAACCAATTTTCACATCACCTTGTGAACAATCACTAACCCTAAGCCCTTTTATACAAGTATTTTTATTTCTTTAGGTTTATAATTAATAATTACATGTTAGCCCAAAATCTTGATAAAATAGGGCCCAATTTTTTTCCTTCTAATCAGTCACCACAAACTAATAATCTCCTAGTTGGGGACTAATCAAACTCCACACTAGACAACAATCTCCCACTTGGAGACTGATCCTATAGCTATGCTACTACTTCATGAGGCTCCCACTGAATCAAACCACCCTAGACTCTATTTGTTCTTTTATTCATGTTTAGTCTAGAAGAAAAATCGAAGATGAAGAGAAGTATGTATAGTACTTTCTTAATCAGTCACCACAAACTAATGGAAGTATGGTGGCCAATGATTTATAAGTGGAAAGCATGAAAAAAAATGCCAAAATAATGGTGACATGAATGCCAAATCAAAAAAGAAAATGCAACCTATGAACCACATAAGAGTCATATGGAGGTACAATCAGAGGAGTATCGATAATGTGGTAGGTGCATGAAGATATGAACCAAACAGATTAGACATAGAACATGAAAACCAACTAGCAACCCAAAGTGAAACAAAAATTAGCCTCCAAGTAGACAAAAGGAAATAGTCTTCCCATCCAATTAAAAATAGGAAGACAATGGAGAGGGACTAGTGTCTGGACTTATTTTTATTTGACACACACACACACATATAATTTTTATTTCTTTTTTTAAGGATTTTTTTTGGAACAATAGGATGTTTTTCAATCATGGAGCAAGCCAAAAGAAAAAACTATTATTTCCTTGGCTATATCAAGAAAGAAGATCTATTTGGAAAGAGGGTGCTTATACAACTTCATATAATGTCCATTCATAAGGAGATCTCTATGTTTAGAATCTACAATACACAAGAAAAAAAACACCATTATCACTAACTACCTAAATCTTATATGGGCCAAGCCATTGAGTATTGAACCTTTGTTGGAAGTATTATAATCAAGAATCATAGCTTTAAGCCTAATTACTAGGTTGGAAAGTACAAGGCCAGATGAAATAATCATGCCATTGTTTGTATTGTTGTTGGACCAATTCTATACAATGGAGAGATTATTGGTGCATCAAATCAAGAAAATAGAGTTAAGCCAATTGAGCCTTTTGAGCCTCACAAAGACTCATCCTAAGTTGAAGAGAAGTATAAAGATTCTTGACCTCAAATTTAATGGGTAGGACATCTTTCTTGCCATAAACAAGACCATATGGAGTGATCCAAATGGTAGTTTTTCAAATGGTATGATAAACCCATATACCTTCAAGAAGGTGATCGAACCAATTTATTTTATGCAAAGCTACTATCTTGGTCATTATATTCTTCAATTCTCTATTGGTCACTTTCACTTGCCCATTGTCTTGTGGATAGTTCTTGAACCAAGGAAATGATCAGATTGGAGGTGAATTATCCCCCTTGATTAGTAACAATCCTACATGGGACTCCATACCTAGTACAAATTTATTAATACAAGAAGTTAGAAACTTTTGTATCTCTAGCATGTTTCAAAGCTACCACTTCCACCCATTTTTTAATATAATTGTGTAAACTAAAATGTATTCCTTGTTTTGAGAAGGAGGACTAATAAGACCTACCAAATCTAAGTCCAATTTTTGAAATGGCTAAATAGATAATTGAGGGTATAAAGGCATTTCATCAGAATGAGTAGGATGACCCATTTATTGACATTTATCATAATGTTGAACAAACCTTTTACAATCCTTATTCAATGTTCTGATCTCAGATTGGTTTTGACAAGTAAGTGTTAATACATGAGTGTCAACACACTTAAACCATTTACTTAGCTCATGATGAACTAGTAATACATGCTAAGCACAACATGTAAATGTTAGACCATGCCAAGTTGCAATGAGTGTTGAGTGACTCATGTGTCGAGCAAATAGACCACGTCGAGTAAATTCAAGTGCCAAGTAAATAGCGGATGCTGAGCAGTATAGGTGTCAAGTCAAAATTAGAAATGCAATGTATGGTGAGCATCAGAGACTTCATATGCCAAGTGATACAGTTTGGACATATTTGTTTATAATGGCACAAAAAATTATGTAAACTATTTTTGAGCTAACTTAAGAATAGATTACGATCTTTTGGAGATAAGGACAAATATATATGAAGATTCCCTATGAAATTGCATGCAACCAATAAAAAAATGGGAAGGTTTAAGTAGCAAAATGGATATATCTCAGCTATAGATTCACACCTAACCCTAAGCCACCAGAATGTTCTTAAGGAGGATGAAGCCCTAAATTCTTTAGAATGAGAAAATGAGTGTACAAGGGGTGAATGATTGAATTGGAAGAGTGAACAAGATAGTTTGTAGAGAATTCAAGGTGACTTAGATGTAAGAGTGAATTGCATAATTAGTTAAGTGAAGAACAAAGGATAGAGAAGGATACAACATTGATACGTCAGATTATGAAGGATCAATCAAAGATTATGTAGAGGTGATTTGTTATCAAGCAAGCCAGTGCCAACCATAGGATCTATGTTGAGACATTTTAATAGGTGATTTTAGTTATATCTCTTGATAGTGTAGTTCTAACAGGCTGTATGAAATCCTTTAATAGGGTTCTTACCTAATTGTAAGTTGAAGTCCTCTAACCAAGCACACTTATAATAGGGTGTTGAAATCTTGTAACAAGGTGGGATAATAGGGTGTTGAAATCTTGTAACAAGGTGGGACTTAATAGTCTTTGTAAGCCTTTAACAGGGTAGGTCTTTCATAGGGTAGACCATGATTCATGGTCAAACCTTTGTAACCTTCATTGGATACACTTTATTGATGCAATAGTTAAGATTTTTGGGTGTCATCCGCACCCTAGTTTTACCTTCTCACTTGGAGGGTTTCTACGTAATCATATCTGGTATTATGTGTGTGTTTGATTACATATTTACATGATTGAGGGATATGCTTTACATGTTATTTCAATAGATTAATACATGTGATATATGAATGGTGAAAGTTTTATGCATCCAAGTTTAAACTTTTGATTTACCCTCCTCCCCTCCAGAAGTTTACTTTCTACCCACTTGTAATTCCAACAATTGGCATCAGAGCCTTGTTCTTTGAAAGAGAAGCTTTGTATCTTAGAGGAGAGATCTTGAAATGGAAGTCTACAAGTTGGGAAAGACTATTAAGAACCAATAGGTTGAAATACATCTCATACTACATCAACTGAATGAAGCAAGAGAAGAACTAAAGAAATCCTTAAAGAGAAGGAAAGAGATTTCTATTGCAGAGAATAACACACTATACAAAGAGATACACACCACCAAGCTACTTGCAAATGATAACTCCAATGAAATTGATGCAATAGTCATAGATCTAATGGAAAAGAACAGAATCCAAGTTGAGGAAATAAAAAATCTCAAGCTAGAGCAAGAATCACAAGCTATACTACTATGTGAGGTGATTGAATAGAAGAAGAAAGCCATGGAAGACAAATACATGATTGAAGAAGACAAAAGAATTCTAGGAAACAAATTGGAAGAGAAGTCAATAGAGCTGACGAAGACCTCCAACATGCAATTAGACACTCTAAGTCAAATGATGAATGCCAACTATGAACTGAATGTCAAGGACATTGAGATAACTACATTGAAGTTTTAGAATGAAAAATTGTAGAATGACTTAAAAAGAGAAAAGGAATTTGCTAAAAGTTTCAACAAGCCAAATGAAGCCATCAAATACTTTAAGCAATTACTGAGATCTCCTAGATCCAACAAAGATACATTAAGATTGGGCTACACAAGCATTGAAGAAGGAGAATCATCCAAAGTTGTTGAAGAGAGGAACATTAAAGGTAAGAACTCCAAACCTCCTTGTCATAATTGTGGTAAGAAAAAACATACTGCTAATATGTACATTAGCAAAAATCCAAATCAAAATGTCAAACCTAAGAACATGACTCATTTTTAGTGCAACAAATAAGGTCATCAAGCACATGAATGTAAAACCAAGACTATGCAAAAATAAAGATTTGAAGGATATTGCTACAACTATCAGAAGTATAGACATAGAGCTTTTGAAGGAAGATCCAAATCTATGTGGTCATCAAAGAAGCCAACAAAGGTAAGAAGCTATGGAAACCTCTATAATTGGGATTACATTACAAGATATATCTATCACTATTGCCAAAAATATGGACATATCCCTAAGAATTGTATTAGAATACACTTTAGTGGTAACTAAAAAAGGTGGTTGAGTCAAACTACATGCTTTAACTATTTAAAAATTGATCATATTTGCAAGCATTGTTCAACTAGGTCAAAGGCACCAAGTTGTGAATTTGATAAAGGAAAAGGCAACACAAATGTTGGACACATTAGAGATGAGATGAACAAGACATAGGAAAAGAAGAATGATTGTAGCACATCAAATGGAGAAGGGATCACTTCACCCAATGAGTCAAGTGATCAAACCTCATCAAACTAAACAATCAAGAGGTATGTGGGACTAATATACAAGTGTTATATCATACATTAGTTCCAAAAAGAGACTATACTAAAAAGACCACATTAGCATGAATAAAGATGCAAGATGTTGTTGTAAATTCAAACTAAATCTTTGAAGTTTTCATGTTGTTGAGGAACATGAAATGTTTTATGTGTATGCTAAGTGAAATGCTAGTAGATGCCAAGGTATAGGACTATCTAGTGAATGCCAAGCCTATAGTAGCTTCCGAGTGATGGAAATATCTATAGATGCCAAGTGATTTTGAAATTGAGTTTATGTTGAGCTTATAGTTGTACAAGCACTAATCATTAAATGCAAGGTTTTTTTGAAGGATAAATGATTGATTTCACTCATTATTCATCATTTAAAATTTAAGAAAGGGCAAGTAGAGTGAAATTTGAGTCAAGAAATTGTTCAAGGCATTTGTAGAAGAATTTGACAGTGATCTCACACCAATTCTATAGATTTTACAAGGTATTTATCACAAGTTGAGCTATGCAGTTTTACTTTGCATAAACCCTAGTTTGACAAATGACATTTAGCTCAAAAAATGTAGAAGGGAAAGAGGTTTTGAATGTTCATCTTGTTAGTAATGAAGTCAAAGAACCTATATTTAAGGCCATTCCTAACATAGCTTACAAACAAGATCCTTATGGTGCTTTATCTATGATCCCACCGAATGTTATAATGGTGGAAGATGTAAGAAGATGTTATAATTGAAAAATTGGTAGCATTGGGTACTTAGAAATCAGAGAGCATATGATAAGTTGTGTGAAAATGGTATTCTGAAGGAAGAGAATAAAATTGTTGAAAAGAAGGGTTTAATGTGTGCCCTGGATTTTCCTAGCATATTAAAAAATGAATGGATTAGAATTGTGTTGAACCAAATACATAATGGGCCTTTATGGCTAAAGGTTGGACCAATTAATATTACCAAAAGAATAATTTATAGGGTTAGTGGTTACCCCACCATAGATTGGCCCAAGACTCTGAGGAGTATTCCAAGGAAGCAATAGAGAAAAACATTGGAGCAAAATGGAATAAGAGAGGCATGAAAATAGATACTATTTCTGATCCATTACTAAACTTTTTTGTTAGGGTAATATCTCATAAATTCTATCAATCTAGCAGATTGAATAGTGTACCTTGTATTGCAGTGGATGTTGGCTACAAAATTGTGAAGAAATATCATACTTATGATCTAGCTAAGCTTCAACTCCAATAACTGATGGAAAATCTTGGAGCAATCAAGAAGACCAAGAGTGCTCAATGTAAATTTGGTTCAATCCTAGTGTACATATTCTTTTATGTGTAGAATGCATTTCCCTCTTTTGGTACAATAGGATAGAAGACAAACATGTCAATTACAGTACATATTAATGAATTCATTGAATAGATGGGAGAAAACTTTGAATAATTGATGACAAGTTATTTTGAAGATTTCAAGAAGTCAATGAAGCAAAGAATGAGGATACCTATTTTATTGGTTGAGAAGCATTATAATGATATATGTTTTTTGGTTGATGCTAATTACACTTTTGTGCAAGCTACCACACCAAGGGTTAGATGGTTAAGACCAGTTGGGTATGAGATTAATGTTGATAAAGCTTCAACAACCTTCACAACACTCCTAGAAGAGGAAGTGGACAAAAGTGCAATGATATTTGGCAACTATGAAATGGTAAAATAAAATATTACTAGGGAGTTGAAAACTACCTCCACACTCAAAAAGAAAGATAAGCTAGTCAAGAAGCTAAAGGTCAAATTTGGTGAGGGTGCAAATGAGGAAGATGAGGAAGAAGATGAAGATGAAGAAGAGGAAGAACAAGCACAAACACAAGGACCTCTTCCATTGACTCAAGGCATGAGAGAGGATAAGGAAGAAGTGGAAATAGAAGGTTCCAAGGAAGAACAAGATGAGGAAGTACCCACTCATGCCAAGACAAAGAAGAGAAAAGCTAAGACACAACTAGTGGCTAAGGAAAAGAAAAGACACCTACCACCAGAGCTAGCACACGAGCCACAACACAGAAGACCAAGGAGAAGTCCAAACAAATAGAACAAGGTGGCCAAGTGCAAAAGAAAAAAAGAAGAAAATATGTTGCACAGCCAAATTTTGATGAAGAAAGGACTGAATTAGATGATATAAGCCAATTCAAAGTGGTAAGTCACAAACCATTTTATGATCTTGACAATTTGTGTGAAAATGTCAAGAATAATACAAATTTTTATCGTTTAAAGAATATTGATTTTGAGAAACTTGAGAAAGAAGAAAAGAATCGAGTGGAAGAAGCCCTATATACAATGATATAAAAATTTAAGAGAACACCATTAGAATTTTCCAACTCAAAACCCAAGAAACTATATGACTTAGTTGAGAAAACATGGCATTATTGTTTAAATTTGGAAAAAAAAATAACGGAAACCACTTTAGCCCAAGTAATACCATAACTAACAAAAGTGTAGATTGCTAAGGCTACTAAGAAATATGGAGTTAGGTTTACACCTAAGTATAAAGCCTTCAACATTCTTATAAATAATATTGAAGATGCGGTAAAGAAATCAACCCAAATATGGAAACTTATCTATGGGTTGACCACTATTAAACAAGGAGAAGTTGATCCCTTTAAAGGTAAACTTGATGATAAAGAGGATGACAATGATGATGATTACAAAGAAACTGATGGTATAGTGGGGAAGGAAACTAAAAAATAGACCAATGACAAGGCAATTATTGAATAACAACAAGATGAATAGAGTGTGTAGGACACACAAGTGCTGAGTCAGTACCCCACATGACATAATTAAATCTACTAAAACTATTATTGTCAAGGATGTCTCTCATCTTTTAGCTCAGAACATCATTCCCTTAACTGTAGAAGACTTAAAGAAGATATTGGACCAATCTACACTGTAGGCCAAATTATGTGATAATCCAATTTTGGTCAATATAGATGAGCTCCAAAAGGCAATAATTGATGTCACAAGGGAGAAGGTGAATCCACAAGGACCACCTTCTATCATCCCTTTAGTTACTCAAGTATAGCCTTTGACCCAAACAATAGTAGTTACATCTATCAAGGTTGATACACTTGTTAAAATTGACACAGTTGAGCAGAAGTAGTCTGCAAAAGAAAAAGACATTACTACTGGACAACATGAAGCAGGATAGATAGAATCATCTGTACTAAAGCACAAGGACATAGTACTAGTCATGTCATTATGATATACAAGAGAAAATCTAAAGAGAGTGAGAAAACACCTAAGGTAAAGGAGTAGGAAGCCATCCAAGCATTGGTAACTCTACCAACATCTAGTACTTCACCTATATAGACTCTTTATAAATCAAGCACAAAAGCTATACCATTGCAAATCTCAATGCTAGGCCCTAGCTCTTCAAAAGTTGAAAATGTAATTCACTGTGGAGATATCACTCTTGATGAAGAGATATTTATTCCTAAGTTTGATTATGATACAATGACACTAGACCAAATAAGCATTTTGCAACAAGCTTTGGAGAAGAAAAAGCATCAATAAATGCTTAGGAGAGAACACAAGTAGAGACAAGCACTTAAATACATTAAAGACATCTTTCTGGATGCATTTAGTCTACCCACTCCTGAAGAGACCAAGCCACTACTAGAACAATTGTCAAATATAGTGGAAAAGGTCAATAATGAAGACACTGATACCAATGTTAAAGTCTTAGAATGGTCTAAAAAGAAATTCCAAAGCAAGGTAGATGAAAAGATATTTAGTAATATAGCACTAATTCAAGTTGCATTGGCTACAAAGGTTGAGGATGTGAAGAAGGTACTTCAAAATATATTCTCATTATACACCAAATTGTGTGACCCTATACTCTTCACCCAAGAGACCAAACATCATATTTTGAGCCTAGAGAGAAATCTCAACATATTGGGTATAAGGTTACTTCAAAACCTTGCTTAGAGTGAGAAGCATTTTCATACATTACTTTAGACACAAAGTCAATTAGCTATCTTAATAGCTAAAGAGGATAGTATAAGAGCCAAGTTGACATGAATATAGGCATCTCTCACTCCACATATGGAAATACTACACAAGGAACTAGGTTATGTGGAAACACTACTGAAGAAAGAACCCAATCATTCTACCTTAGATGGCCTAGTACACCTTGCTGCTGAGCTTGCTATCTAAATTAAGTCATTAGATGTTGCATGTGACAACTGGGATGCAACTCTTAAAATCATAATGGAAGTCCATAAATCATTTTGGATAAACATACTATATGCATATAGCCCATTTGACATAAGTGTCAAAAAAGGGGGAGAATAAATAACATTGGACATTGCAGGAGAGATAAAGAAAGGCGGAGAAATATAGAAATGAAGATAAAGAAAAGGAACATAGAGTATGAACAAAGGGGAAACATAGAATAAAAGAAAGGAAGAAATAACAAAGAGGGAGCCTAGTAATAAGGTTATACCATTAGGTTGATATACATTTTTTAGATTCTTTTTTTTTTGGAAAGAAAATGTAGTAAATAGATATAGATATCAGCTATGACAAAGCATATTAGATGAAAAGAGTATCAGATACAACACATTGAAGTTAGAGAGGAGCACAAATTTTGGATAAAAATAGACACATTAACTCAAGGGTAGTTATTAATTTTGAGGTATTTAGATTATTGCATAATTTTGAATTTTTGAAGTTTTATATATAAGTTGAGCCATGGATATGTTATGCTCGAGAAGTTTATTAGAATATTGTATATTTAAGTGTTTTTGACACTCATGTCAAATGGGGAGATTATTAATCTCAGATTGGTTTTGACAAGTGAGTGTCAACACACTTACTTGCATTTTTTCTTAAACCATTCTATCGTCTACACAGATCGGCGTCTGCATAGATTAGCATCTACACAGATTTGCGTCTTCGCATATTCTTTTTTATTTTTTTATAAAAATCTATTTTGTCATCTCCAAATTTTTTTTTGTCATCTCCACTCCACATATTGTCATCTACGTTGTGGGCATCTCCACTATACTATCGTCTCTAACATTCTGTCGTCTATGCAGATCGATGTCTGTGTAGATTCACGTCTTTGCATGTTCTTTTTATTTTTTATAAAAATCTATTTTGTCATCTCCAAATTTTGTTTTGTCGTCTCCACTCCGCATATTGTCATCTGTGTTATGGGCACCTCCACTATACTGTCGTCTCTGACATTCTATCATCTGCACAACCTATTTTGCCATCTGCATTGTAGGTGGCCTAAAAATTAGTCATTTTTATAAACTATCATCTTCACATCTAAAACTATCATCTATGCTATTCTGTCGTTTGTGCTATTTTGTCACCTGCACGTTCTGTCGTCTCTATCTAAATTTTGTCATTCCCAACTTAGTTCACCTAACATAGGAGTAGAATTGAGCTTACATTTAATATCTTCAAAGGATTTATGGCAACTTAGTGTCTGTGAAAAATTTGCATCTTTTCCTAACAACTCAAAGAGTGGTGAAGCAATCTTACTAAAATTTTGAATAAATTGATGATAATAACCAACATGACCTAAAAAACTATGTTCTTCTTTTGGAAAACTATGAAAGGAAGATCTTTAATGATTTGAATCTTTTTAGGAACTACTTAAATTTCTCATGAGGAGATATAGTGACCCAAAATAATCCCTTAAGTCATAAACATATGATATTTTTCATGACTTAGAGAAATGTTAGCATCAATGCATTGTTTAAGTACCTTTTCAAGATTTACCTTACCTTCCTTGTAAGTTGTTGGAATTTTTTGGAATAACTAAGAGGGGTTTGAATCTTTTATCTAAGGTCCAAATATATAAATAAAACTTTTCAATTCTTAGTAGACCCATATCCATAAAACTTCAACATGCATGCATCCATTGGATCATACAATACTTAAAATTTGTAGGTTATTATCCTAGGTCAAAACAACTTTGCAAAAATGTAAACATGAAACACCATAAGAACATTTACACAATTTGACCAAGGATTTCATGTGGAAACCCAATTTGGAAAAAAATAACTAGTAACATGGTACTAATTCTCACTCTTTTGAAGTGATGCCTTGTGAAAGGCCAACCCTATTAAAGGTTACAATACACATTGTTAAATTTGACCCAGTTAAAGGATTTTAATCACCTTGTTAGGAGTGAGCCTTGTTAAAGGACCTGAGGCCATTCCATTAGAATTTCACCAAGTTAAAGGATTTACAAATGACAATTAGGTCAACCTTAATCCAAAGGATTTTATCCACATTGACACAATTATTAGAAAGTAACAGTAGGACTTGATCTGATAAAAACTTACAAATCCAATGTAGATTATAGATCTTTGTTTCAGTCCTCCATTCTACTTGGCATTCATACTCTTCACCTCTAATAGCTTGTTCACCCTTCAATCATTTATGCTCTTAATCCTTCTTCTTTTTTAATGTTATTTATAGTCTATTTAGTTTGACCCTTGAATGAAGCAATACCCTAGACTCCTTGTCTTCCTTAGGTTCTCACACATGACAAACTTTTCTTTTGACCAGCTATCTCTATAAATAGATAATTTAGATTTTTTTTCTTAACCATAACTGTCCATTTTAGGGTTAGGTAAGATTAGGTAGGATACAATGAATCTACCCACTTTTCCATTTAGTTCCTTTAAAACATTTCTCTACAGTCTTCCTTGTATTTTTCTCAAAATGGTTTATGTTATAATTTGTGCCACTAGCTCATCATAGTTATCTTCCACACACTTCACATAATTCAAGAAAACAAAATAGTTAGCTTAGATTTTTCAAATCTTTGATTTAACATTGTTTACTAACACTTGGCATCTATACTATATTATCACTTAGCCAATACTAGTTCACTCAGAAAACACTAAAGTATACTGATGCTCAAAACCAACTAAACTTTTCTAGGCATATACTAACAATCACTTGTCTTGCACAATTTTTCATCTTTGCTTGACACCTCTTGATTTTCACTTGGCTTCTACTAATTTCTACTTGGCTTGCATTGATTGCTTAGCAAAGTGTGATAGACACTTTTCTTACTTGATCTTCTTCCATTCTTAACTTGAGTAATCTTTCATTTCAAATTTTAAGTAGATAAATAATAAACTATAGTATCAATATCTCACTTGGTTTTAGTGCTTCTTTTACATACCAAATAACTTAACCTTTCTCTAGGTGTCATTATTATCTCTTCTTTTCAAATCCTCTTCATCAATAAGCTAAATGATAGTTGTTGTCACAAAAGTTTGCACCCACATCCAAAATTTTTACCTAAGGACAACCTTGTGAAACATGGAAACAAACTCCAAGCTATGGGACTTGAACTGTGAGGTTGATTCTTTGGAGAAGGTTGGCTTCCTTTACTATTAGGGTGCACTTAACTACTCTTGGAGAGAAAAAAGGAGAAGGAATGCATGAAAGAAAATCTACCTACTCTAACCTAAGGAGGTTATGCACCAAAATAGAGTGTTCAAACCAATCTCTGCCTATACATGCACTATTGAACCACCATGACACCAAAAGATATACACATTCAGACTTGCTTTGATCTAACAATCACATGCAAATCAGAAAACCCAAATGAATGACACAAGAAAAGAGAGGATTCGCTTATATACCATTCATAGGCCAAAAAAGATATAGTCATGCAAGATTGTAGATATCTACAATACACCAATTAGAGGCAAATAGTTCTTGCACTTTACATCAATGGTTGAAGGAGATAAGGTAAAATGTCATACAGTTCAGAGGCAAAGGGAATATACACATGAAATTGCAGAGCAATATCAGAGAAGTTAGAGAAGAGCCAACCTTAACAAAATCTACAAAAATTTCCTTTATAGCTTAGGCATAACTAAGATATTTTTCCAACTGAAATTACTCTACAACCATTGCCATTAAGTCTTACAGAGAATAATCATGCAGATCTAGGGAAAATCTAACCTGAGCACAGATTCAGATTCCATGAAATCTGATCTTTGTTGAAAAAGGGCTCTGAGAAGGCAAAAATGGTGCCATTAAATGTTTTGACCAAGTAGATTGATCAACAGGGGTGGTGGAGTGTTCTTTTGGGTGTAGCATTCATTCAAGGGTGGTTGGCATCGATCACAGGGATCAAATCACGCAACAGAACTTGATCTCTTTTGTTTCTGGCTCATGAATTAGCAAAGTCAATAGGTCAACCTAACTCTATCACTAGGATGAGCCATGTGGGCCAATGATTTTCTTTTGTTTTGCCACTCTGTAGAGTCTCCACTTAGTTGACCATATCTTTTAACTAATTGTGCCACCTCCTCAAACCCTGACCATGATGTAACTGCCAGTCTCAACTATTAATGCTAACTATTAATACCTTGGCCAGGCCTACTAGGACATGTATCCTTTAGGAACTTTCCCACATTTCTTAAATTCCTCACATCTTTATATTATGGGGAAGTGTTGATCGTTGATCTCTATGAGATCAACGATTGAGAAAGGTCCTCATTATACTGCGCATGCCCACTAAAATTTCCAGGGCCACAAACACCTCGCCAGCCACCTCAGCAACCTAGTCCCACAAGGATACATCGCAAAAAGGTTCTTTCCCATAATGTTTAATTTCCTCATAATTCCTTATTGTGGGGAAGCACCAACGCTTGATCCTCTTAAAATCTACGGTGATCATAAATTCTGTAGGACTGCATACCTAGTCAGTTGGACAAGCCAATAAAACACCTCTATTGTATTTTGACTCGCCTACCAATTGCCAGCAAGGATGAGTTGTCATCACCTTGTGACAAAGGTGGGCCCATGACATCACACCAGCCATGTGTCACAAAGGGGCATGCCCACATTACCTAACATCCTTGTATCTTCAAAATGTGGGAATGCGTCAGCGATTGATCCGATCGCATCGGATGGTGCACATAACCCATACTTTTTGAACCCACATGAATATCCTCCATGATGTCACATGGACAAGTGTCACCAGGGTGCTTGTTCGCATTGTCAAAGAGTCTAACGAAGCTCAGAATGTGGGAAAGGGGGCACTAATAGAATCACCAATTGGATTGACCCTCCTCCCTTCTGCAGCCCACAAAAGAACATGGACCCACTTGCCACACATCGCTAAGGGGATTCCTTGCAATTTTTAAAGATTGCTTGTTTTGATAATGTAGGAAAGCACCCACCATAGATCTAGGCAAGATTTGACGGCACAGAAAGTTGTAGGCTAGTGGAAACAAAACTTAGGGAATAAAAGAAATACCATAGAATTTTAAATGTTTTATTTATTTTTGTTTCCATGGTGTTAAAATAATATAAAATCAGGAAGACCGTTGGGTGGGCCTGCATTCAAATTCAAATTTTGGCGGGAGGCAAAATAGGCAACAATAGCTTTTAGACTAAAAAATAGTTGTCTCATTAGCAAGTAGCATGTTTGGCATCATTGAAAAAAATAATGATTCTTACATTATAGATTCTTCACTTCAAAACAATCTCATCTCAACAATTTCCTTATTTGGCATTGATGGAGAACCAATACCAACAACAATACCAAAAAGAAAATAATATCTTTGAAAGTTTTCCCTCTATCAGTATATATCCTTCCTCTATATAGGGTAATGTGAGCTTTATCAATCTCCTTCAATGTACCTCTCTTATAACTCCCTTATTAGATATTCAGGTACTTATCTCTCTCTCTCTTTGACAACAAAGCTAAATACTTGTCATCTTTGTATGCAGATATAATCAATTTAGGTTCTCCCTCTATCACCTTGCATGTGACAATAAGTCTTCTAATTTAGGTTCTTCATTACTTTTGGCAGATCCTAAAGTAAGATCCACTACATCAAGTTGTAAGATAGAACATTCAACTTAGTTGATATAGGGCACTACTCATGCTTCTTAAGTATCTTTGGATAGGGGTATCACCCCTAGTTTACCTCTACAATATTCATGTGCAACCTTAGGTAAAGCTTTTGTGAATATATTAGGTATCTATTCTTTTGTACTCACATATTCCATCCTTCTTTTTCTTGAACCAACTCTCTCAAGTAATGATATGTGATTGCAATGTGCTAAGTCTTTGTGCGTATTATAGGGTTCTTTAATATGTTTATATCACTTGTGTTATCACAATAAAGTAGCACAAATTCAATGATTTCCTCCTTCATACCTTTGAGTAGTTGTTTGATCCATACCACATTTGTACAATTTACTACAACAATCACATATTTAGTTTTAGTAGTAGATTGAGATATACAATTTTGTTTCTTATTGGTCTAGGTGACCAATCTCTTTCCTAAGAAAAATGTTCCACCACTTGCACTCTTTCTATCATCAATGTTTCTAGCCCAACAATCATTTGTATAGGCTCTTAACTCAAATTTTTCATTTTTCTTGTAGTATAGACCATAGTCTTTCATTTCTTTTAGAAATCTCATGATTCTATTAATACCCATCAAATGATTCTCCTTAGGACTTGCAAAAAATCTTTCAACAATCCCAATAGCTAATGTAATTTTAGGTATGCTATGCACTACATATTACAACTTTCCAATCATAGACTTGTGCAATGTTTGATTCACATTAGTTGAATCATCATTCTTTGATAGTTTGTGTCCTGTCACCATAGGAGTGCTAACTAGTTTTGAATCCTTTAAACTAAAAAATTTCAATATCTCCTTCACATACTTAGATTGAGTGATGTATATACCATATTTCATCTGATATACTTGTAAACCAACAAAGAACTTGATCTCTCCAAATGTAAAGATGTCAAATTCTTTCTTTATTTCATTTTCAAATTCCTTACATAATGCATATTGACCTCCAAATATTATTTCATCAACAAAAAAATCAGCTAGTAAAATACTTTTATTGTTGGTCTCAGAATGGTTTTGACAATTGAGTGTCAACATACTTAACCACTTTTCATATAGAAGCTAAGTACACTATATGTGCCAAGCCAAAATTCCAAAAAGTGCAGAGTGACTTCAGGTGTAGAGCATTATATAGGTGTTGAGTGATATATAGGTGCCAAGTCATAGTTGATGCCGAGCAAGTCAGAATGTTTCATGTGCTGAGTGAGCTAGAACTATGCATGTGACAAGCAAGATCGAATGTAATAGGTGCCAAGCAAACCAAGATCAAACATGTGCCAAGCATTAGTAATCCAATATGTGTCGAGTAAGACAAAATCAACATATGAGTTTGTGTCTTCACAAACTTAGATGTAAACCATTTTTTGAGTCGACATGGAAAGATTTTGAAATATAATAAGGATAAGAATGAATCTTTTATATTTTTTATGTAATCAGCATACAACTAATAAAAAAAATGGAGAAGGCATGCAACCAATGAGAAAAGTGCAAGGAATAAGTGGGACTTAAAGATTCAATATGGATCGTAGATCCATACCTAACCCTAAGTCTACGAAGCCTTTATAAGAAGGCTTAGACCCTACGATTTCAAGTTGCTGAATAGAAGTTAAGAAAGTTGTTAAGTAGATAGAAAAAATTGTAGAATAGGGTAAACAATAAAGGAATCAAAGACTTAGTGAATCTAGCAGCAATTACATATCTAGTTGATTAGAAAAAAGCAAGGGATATGAATAGATATCAGATCAAGCAAGGATCACATCAGAATGAGCAGATCAAGTGTCTAAAATTAGCAATTGAAGATTGTACGCAATTAGGTTAAAGATTTCTAATACTCTCTAGCAATTGTATTAGATAGTGAAAGTCCTATGATGATAGGTTAGCTTAACAACTATTTTGTAGATCATTTAAAGAGGTGATTAAATCCTTTAATAGGGTGACACTTCATATAAAGTGTTTTAAATCCTTTAACCAGATCACTATTGACACAGTGTAAAGCTTTTAACATGGTAGACTTGTAGGCACCTAAAATTGTTCAAATCCCAGTTCCTAACCAATTAAATAAATATTACATTTATTATTTATTTAATTCTCCTACCTTTAATTAAATAAATTTTACATTTATTTAATTATGTTCACCCTTTTTTGATTTAAATAAACTAAGGTTTATTTAAAACCTAACATATTCCCCTTGCATTCTAACCCATTCACTTTAATTAAGTACTTTGTTTACTTAATTAATCCTTGCCTAAATCCCCCTTGGAATTAAATATTACATTTAATCCTATTTGAGCACATGGCTCCTATTTTTAATCCTCACCTAACCTCACTATCCTACCTAACCCATCTTGCTAAACCTACCCACTTCCTAATCATGCTTACCTTCTCCTAATCACCTAGCTAGTTACCTTTTAATCCTAAGTGTGTGCTCACACATGTGTGAGGAATCCTCACACATGTGTGAAGAATGTTCACACTTTCTTTATCCCTCATGTCTTCCATGTCTCTTGTACACTTGTCCTCTTGCATGGAGTCGAGGTGTCTCACACGTGTGAGAAGCCATGCCTTCTCACACCTCTTGCACACTTGTCCTCTTGCATGAGAATCAAGTTGTCTCACACGTGTGAGAAGCCATGCTTCTCACACCTCATTGATCATGTCACCATCAAAGGTTTCTCACACATGTGTGAGCATATTGCCCCCTTTGAATGATTCAAACCCTAATTCACATGGAGTCTACTTGGCATCCACCTCATGGACACCTTATCGATCTTGAGAGATCCTAGCCCTTCATCTTGCCTTGAATCTCAACCATCCATTGCATCCATTTTTCTATAAAAGGAGAGCCCTCTCCTCATTTACATCAAGCACCATCTACCTCATTGTTTGCCTGCTAGATTTGTGAGCAACCACATCTCACAAAAATGAAATCATCTACACTTGGTGATTTCATGAGGTTTGCATTAGTGGTTTGAGTTATTGTGATTTCATGTTATCTTTATTTTACTTGTTCTCTTTCATATTTTGAGGTTTGCATAATCATGTAGGAATAGATATTAGTTGCTTAGTATTTATTCCGTTTATTACATTTTTATGCAACACATTTTGGCACACCTAGTGGGACCCACGTCTCTAGTTTCATTTCAAAAATTTGCAAACGACCTTGGTTCAGTCGTAAAACATTGCATTGTCATCTCTATAAGCTGCAGCATCATCTAAAATTATTGTCTATGCAAATTAGCATCTACACAGACCAGCGTCTTTGTAGTAGTTCAAAATCATACTTGCATTTTTGCTTAAACCATTATGTCGTCTATGCAGATTGGCATTTGCACACATTCACGTCTTCGCATGTTCTTTTTATTTTTTTAAAAAAATCTATTTTGTCATCTCCAATTTTTTTTTTGTCATCTCCGCTCCGCATATTGTCGTCTACATTGTGGGTGCCTCCACTATACTATCATCTCTGACATTCTATCATCTACACAGATCGACATCTATGCAGATTCGTGTCTTTGCATCTTCTTTTTATTGTTTTATAAAAATCTATTTTATCATCTCCAAACTTTTTTTTTTCATCTTCGCTTTGCATATTGTCGTTTGCGTTGTGGGTGCCTCCACTCTACTGTCGTCTCTAAAATTTTTTCATCTACGCAGATCGGCATCTGCGCATATTCACATCTTCACATGTTCTTTTTATTTTTTTATAAAAATCTATTTTTTCGTCTCTAAATTTTGTTTTTTCGTCTCTACTCTGCATATTGTTGTCTGCATTATGGGTGCCTCCACTATACTGTCGTCTCTGACATTCTGTCATCTACACAACCTATTCTATCATCTATGTTGTGGGTGGCCTAAAAATTAGTCATTTTTATAAACTGCCATCTTTGCCTCTAAAACTATCGTCTACGCTATTCTATCGTCTATGTTATTTTATCGGCTGTGTGTTCTATCGTCTTTGCCTAAATTCTATTGTCTATGATTTTTGCTCTCTTTTTTTTTCTGAAGTATAAATCAAAATTTGACTTTTGGTGGTTCCGTAGGAATTAGGTCATTTAAAGCATATTTATGTATAAAAAAAATAACAAAAAAAGTTAAAATAAAATTTTCCCATAGTTAGCTTTCATTTTTGAGATTTTGTTGAAACTAATTAACTTTTTTATTGTAGCATTGCAGCTGAGAGCATTTTAAACACCTAACCATATTTTCTTGCAAGTGTTTCTTAATGTTCATTACTCTTGGGAATTAAGTTTGAAAGACTTAAAACAAACAATAATGATTTTCATTACTAAGGGAGTTTGTAGTGATTTTTATCACTTAAACTTAAGGGTTAATGAACTTGCATATTTAATCACTTTTATTTGAATGTATGATGTAAGTTAATAAGTAAACCCTAAACACACTTTTGAATGTCTAATTTTTTTTTTTTGTGAATGCTCACATTTTTGTTGGAATGCATGTTTAGGGTAGCAAACATTTAGATTTGGTGCATAAAAAGAACTCACACTATGTTGAATGCATTAAGGGATAATGGACATGTATGCCTAGGCTAGACAACTTTTAGAATTGGTGCTTAAAATGGACATGTATGCCTAGGCTAGATCACATTTGGGTTTGGTACTTAAAATGAAGTCACACACTCTTGAATGCCCTAAAGTAAATTGACTTTATTTTCAGCATCTTTCATTTTCAGCATTTTATTTTCACACGCTCTCTTTACTTTCTTATTGACAAATTCATATTTTTCATTTACAATGGCACCATTTCAAGTTGGAAAGAACATTGTATGCTTTAAACATGGGTGTCTTCAAAGTAGATTTACAAAACCTAAAACTTCATTGAAAAAGAATGCGTGTCTTTTGAACTCCAGGACCACTTACATATTCTCTCCCCTCACACCTTCGGGTGATCTTAGGTGCACAAGAAATAAGTGGTCTTATTTTTTTCTTTTTTAGGAGGCCTGCTTGGGGATTTCATCACCCCTTGGGATGACCTCAACTCCAGTGTTCTGGCAGAGTATAAATAGCGGGAGGTGAATCGAAATACACCTCTCTTGGAAGTAAAATATTGTCACTCTTGGCTAAGCCCCAAAGAACTTTATACCTTTGGGAAGTGAAGGAGGAGATTTGGGTTATTGTCTCTCCCCGGCTATGTGGTAGTATTTTCTTTCATCTATAGATTTGGGCCTCATGTATTTTGCATATATCGAGGACACCTTGTAGTTGATCCTTGTACATTCTAGTTGCAACCTTATAAGATTGTTGGTGTGTTTGACATTTTTGAGTGTTTGAAACACACTTTCCTTGTTTGATTTTACATATTAAACCTAAAAATCCAAAAACATCATAAAACATAAAAACCCAAAAAAATCATAAAACTTCAAAAATCCAAAAAAATAAAGAAAACTTTCAAAAACAACAAAAACAACAAAAAGAAGCTCATGCTTTTCCACATCACTTCTTCTTTCCATCAAAATCATCACCCTCATACATCTCTCGTCCTCATCATTCAAACCATTCTTTTGCATCTTTATCATCTCCATTCATCCAAATCATTTCCTCGTCATTCAATCTCATCCATAGTCTTCATCTTAATCATGCTTCATCATCATCTAGCTTCAATTTCCTCTGCCAATCTCATAATGCATTCTTAATTCAATCCTCCACATCATCATTCTTCTAATCCAATCCCTTGTCAACTTGAATCATTTCTAATCAATTTTTAATATGATCCATTTACATATTCCTCCATAATCAATCTTTCTAATTTCATTCACACCTTTTTCTAATTCAACTTTTCACCAAATCTTCTACTTTGGACATAGGAGCATTCTCCTCAACATTGGACTTTCATTCAAATCCCACATTCACTTATTTTCAATATCATAGGGTTTTTATCAATATCAAATCAAACCCTCATCGATATCAAATCAAATCAATATCAAGTCAAGTTCAATTCAAATCAAGTCAAGTCAAAGTCCAAAATTGCTCCTAGTCCCAAGTTCATCTTCCATTCATCGTCAAATATTTCATCAGTCTTCTTCTAACATCTATGGATCTGAGTTGGCTTAATCAAATGGTTGACAATCTTCAAAGATAATATGGAGTTATACCTCCGATTCAACCTACATACCAAATCCATCCTCAACAGTTCATATCCAAAACTCATCCATCTCATGTTTATTATTCTTCTACCTTTGACAAGGGAAATCCACCTCATTATCCTTCAACTCCATACAATTCCATTCCTAGCCCACACACTTCCTCAAATGCAAATACCCTTGCCATGGAAATGGAAAAATTAAAGAATTATCTCTTAGCAAGCCAACAAAAAGAGGCCACCTTCCATGCCATGTGTCCTCTTCCCCCATGTTTTTAAGATCCTAGTCCTCATGTCCCATCCAACCCCAACCCTCCATGCAATCCCCTACCCATAGTTCAACCTTCACATAATCATAATCCTCCAAAAACATCACCCCCACCTTGTAAGGGGTATTTCTAATCATTCATGGCTAAGTGTAAAATTCAAGATAAAGTGAGCCAATCACCCAAAGTTCTTCCTCCAAAGCGTGTCACTATAGATTCCTCTTCTCCTATAGATTCGAGCATTTCTTCATCCCATCATTCCCCTATCCCTCAAGATGCATTTATCCCCCTTAGTCCATCTGATGATCCCCTTAATAATCAAGATCAAGGCATTTCATCTAGCACACCCCTTACTGATTCCACTCCATCTCATGAGTTAGCATCCATAGCTCCTCCACTTCATGCTAAAGTTCCTTCCACTCCATCCATTAATACTTCTCCATTTGAAGATCAAATTGCTCCATCTCATGATCCTATTCCATCTCATGATCCATGCATTCCACTCCATGATCCTCTTCTAAGTCAAGATCAAAGCACCCTTTCATTTTCCTTTCATGATCCCACTCCATTCCAAGATCCTTTTATCCCTCATGATCCCCCATGTAATCCTAATCCTCCACATGATCCTATCCCACCTATCCAATCCATTCATGTACCCCATATGCATGGACTCGCATCTTGTGTTGCAAATAATAAGTATCTCATTGAAGAAAACATGGCTTAAGATGTTGGTACACCTTCCACTCCTTCCAAACCTAAAATTCCTCCTTCCAATCCTAAAGCTTCCCATCATTCATCTTCCAAGTCCATTTTAGGACCTTATATCCATATTCCCATTCCTTCCTCACTTCCATCCATTCTAGGTCCTTATGTTCCACATCCGAACCCTTCATCCCTTCCTTCCATTTTGGGTCCTTACATACATCCATCCACCATATCCATGTTTTCCACTTCATCCCCTCATGTCCCTAGTCAAGATCAACAAAGGCACACATCCTTGAATTCCTTCTAACATTCACCATCTCTAAGCTCTCCACCCCATTTATCTTCATGCACCCATACCATTTCCAATGGAAGTAAATTTGATGTTAAAGAAAAAGTGAATAAAGTCAAAAATCTGCAAAAATCCAAGGATCAACATGTCCCGTCTAAAACACATGTTCAAGAAAAGAAAAATTTGATCCAAAGCAAAATTAGAAGGCCACAAAGGCTCAAAATAAAAAATGTAAAAATTTTGTGGATACCAAAGCTACTTAATGTAGTAATGAATCTCAAAGAAAGATTCCAAATGACATCCAATTTTGCTAATCCAAAGGCTTCCACATCCATTTTGGGTCCTTATATACCCAAATCCACCTTCCCAAATCCATCGTCTCCTTCCTCCATTTTGGGTCCCTATATCCCCAAATTCAAACTCTCTCCTACATATCCTCCAAAATTTCCTCCTTTCCATCACCCTTCAAGGTGTGTGCCAATGATGATCTTTCCACCTCCTTAATCCACTCATTCACAAGCCTTCCAACCTAGCATCCATCAACCATGTCTTCCTCCCACCCACTCCACCCCGTTAATCCAAACTTTTTCATAAGTATTTTTCCTCCATTACCTATCCTATCAACATCTATGAGAAAATAGTAAAAATTCCTTGAAAATAAAAATAAAAAGAGAAAGAAAATATATATATCAAGGGATACCATCCATATAAATAGATGCTTGAGTCCTCCCTTCACTCTCTTATCATGTATCCATTGCCTTCCAATTCCTCTTATCCCTCCATTCACTTTTTCTCCTCCACTTGCACTATACACTGGAGGCAAGTTCCATCCACACCACTCTTCCTTACATATCTTCCATCTTCTGTATTCCATTCCTTATCCTTTTCCATCTTTGATCTTGACTTTCACTTTCCTTTGCATATCCCTTGCTCATTTACCATACATTTTCCTACATACTTCCATAATCCTTCCATACATTTGATCTTGACATACTATCCATCTCTTGCATTCCATACTCCTTGTCATGTTCATTCATCTATTTGCCATCCATACTCCTACATGCTTCCATCCTTCTTTCATATGACCTTGATCTTGGTTATCCCATCCACTTCATATCCCGCATTTTATCCATACCGTTCATATCATTCTCCCTTTTTCATAACCTCCCTCCCATATCCCTTATTCATTTCCCTTTCATACCCATGCTCATGATCCATATTAGAGGCACAACAACGAAAATGTTCATACATGCTTGGGAAGAGCACATGCCTTCTATTCCTCCACACGCTAGGCTTCATTCCATCTTGCCATTTTCATGCCTCCTTTCCCACCATATTTCCTTCCATTTTCATGCATCCTTTCTGACCATATTTTCTTCCATTTTCCTATCCTTGGTATGGGCCATATGGACTCCTTCAAATTATGATCCTTGGCTCCACATTTTCCAATCCCATATCATTTGGCCCCTCATATCCTTTCACTAGTCCTTTCATCCACTAACTCGCATTGCTTTTCCTCCGTTTACATTGATTTGGCTCTCCCTTGTCATTGGTCCTGATCCATTCTATTCCACATTCATTCAATCAATTCATTTATATCCATTCTATATCACATTCATTCAATCTAATTCTTCCAATTCACTTCAATCAACTTCATTCATCCTATCATTCAATCAATTTTCCCTTCTTCTAATTATGTCCCATCAAATCAATTTTACTCTCATCATTCTTCATCCTATCAACATCGTTCTTCCAATCTCATCCATGTTCATTCTTCTATCTTCCATAAAATCAAAAATCAAAAATAAAAAAAAAATCTCACTATGCAATCAATACTAATCCAATCAATCCGATCTTGCAATCTTGTACATCAATCCTTAATCAATTTATCAATTTGACCCAATCAGCTGATAATCCATTCACCATATTCAACATTATCGCAGGATGAATCCTTCCCAATCCTTGGATGTGCATTACGCTTATTGTTAGCTTTTCCATCCTTAATCAATCATCATTAATCAATCCATTAATTGATTTTCAACTTGACTAGGGGCAAAATGTTGGTTTGCTTTTGGTTTTTCATGCATGATTGCTTGTTACTTGTATGCATTAGTATTTTTTGCATTTCTCATGGTCTTTGCATCCTATTGTCCCAAGGAATCATGGTCTTCAATGTCATGGTTTCATATGGCATATGGTTGTATTAGACCCTTGTTTTTACATACTTGATACATTGTCATCTTGGTTCCTCATACCTTGGTGCATAGTGTTAAGTACAATATCAAACTTAGGTTGTTCACACCATTGTAGCATAACTCCCTTCCATCCTCCCATCCATTTCGAGAGAACATCCATGTTCTCCTAACCTGCATGTCCTCTCGAGGGGGCATACCCTTCCACCCTCATCATCCTTCCTCATCCTTCCATGACTGGGGCATCATGCTACTAGTTTTATCCTTTCATCTACTATGTTTTATTCTTCTTTGATATAACATTACTAATGCTATATCAAAGAGGGGCAAAATGTAGGCACCTAAAATTGTCCAAATCCCAGTTCCTAAGCAATTAAATAAATATTTATTATTGATTTAATTCCCCTACCTTTAATTAAATAAATTTTACATTTATTTAATTATGTTCACCCTTTCTTGATTTAAATAAACTAAGGTTTATTTAAATCCTAACCTATTCCCCTTGCATTCTAACCCATTCACTTTAATTAAGTACTTCATTTACTTAATTAATCCTTGCCTAAATCCCCCTTGGAATTAAATATTACATTTAATCCTATTTGAGCACATGGCTCCTACTTTTAACCCTCACTTAACCTCACTATCCTACCTAACCCATCTTGCTAAACCTACCCACTTCCTAATCATGCTTACCTTCTCCTAATAACCTAGCTAATTACCTTTTAATCCTATGTGTGAGGGATGTTCACACTTTCCTTATCCCTCATGTCTTCCATGCCTCTTGCACACTTGTCCTCTTGCATGAGAGTCAAGGTGTCTCACACATGTGTGAGAAGCCATGCCTTCTCACACCTCTTGCACACTTGTCCTCTTGCATGAGAATCAAGTTGTCTCACACATGTGTGAGAAGCCATGCTTCTCACACCTCATTGATCATGTCACCATCAAAGGTTGCTCACACATGTGTGAGCATATTTTCCCCTTTGAATGGTCCAAACCCTAATCCACATGGAGTCTACTTGGCCTCCACCTCATGGGCACCTCATCGATCTTGAGAGATCCTAGCCCTTCATCTTGCCTTGAATCTCAACCATCCATTGCATCTATTTTCTTATAAAATGAGAGCCCTCTCCTCATTTACATCAAGCACCATCTACCTCATTGTTATTTTGCTAGATTTGTGAGCAACCACATCCCACAACAATGAAATCATCTACACTTGGTGATTTCATGAGGTGTGCATTAGTGGTTTGAGTTATTGTGATTTCATGTTATCTTTATTTTACTTTTTCTCTTGCTTATTTGAGGTTTGCATAATCATGTAGGAATAGATGTTAGTTGCTTGATATTTATTCCCTTAGTTACATTTTTATGCAATACAAGACCATCAAAAGTGGTCAAACAATTATTGCTACAGTGATTTTGTGGGTATCATCTCCACCCCAATTTTACCTTTTTATTCTTGGAGGGTTTTTGGGTTACCAAACTTCTAGTGTTATGTTTTGTTGATGTATGTGTTTGCTTTATGTTTATTTAATATGTTTACATGCATGCAGTTTACTTTTAGTTATTTGTTTTAAGTATTTGAAAAGGTTAAAGTGTGATACTTCTGATTCAACCACCGCCCCCCCTCCCATCTTAGAAGCGCTCTTCCCATTTGAATATTCCAAAAATTGGTATTAGAGCAAGGTTCTCACAAGGAAAAACCTAATAGCTTAGAAAAAAGATTTTAATATGGAAGCCTTTAAACTTGAGAAGATTATAGACAATCAGGTGATTGATGTGCACCTCTCTCTACACAAATTGGGGGAAGCTAGAGAAGAATTGAGAAAATCCTTAAAAAGAAGGAAGAATATAGCCATAGCTGAAAATGACATACACTACAAGGAGATTGATACCACACAAGTATTTGCCAATGGAGATTCCAAAGAGTTTGATGTAGCAATAATAGAATTGATGGGGAAGAACAGAGCTCAAGCAGAAGAAATCATAATACTCAAGCTTGAACAAGAATCACAAGCCATAATGCTTTGTGAAGTAACTGAACAAAAGAAGAAAGCCATTGAAGATAAGGCTATGATAGAAGATGACAAGAGAAATCTTACCAATAGACTGGAAGAGAAGACAATTGAGTTTGAGAGAATCTCAAACATGCAGCTTGACACCTTAAGCTAGATGATGAATGCACATCATGAGTTGAATATGAAAGACATTGAGATCTCTACATTGAAGATACAAAATTATCAACTACAAAATGACCTAAAAAGAGAGAAGAAGATGACAAAAAGTTTCAAAAAATCAAGTGAAGCCATCAAGAAATTTGAGCAATTATTGAAATCACCAAGGGCTAGCAATTATACTTCAGGACTTGGTTACACCAACACTGAACAAGGAGAATCATCCAAGACTACAAAAGAAATGAGTAACAAAGGTAAGAACACTAAACCTACTTGTCATTTCTATGGTAAAAATGGGTACACTACTAATGCATGTAGGAGTAGGAAGACCAATCAGCAAGATAAACCCAAGGATGATGGTTATTGTCACAAATGCAATAAGCAAGGACACTTGACACAAGAATGTAGGACCAAGACCATGAGGACACCAAGATTTGATGGTCACTACTACAACTACAAAAAGTATGGACATAGATCTTTTAATTTCATGCCAAAGCCTTTGTGGATACCTAATCAACCTACAAGGAGAAATAACCATGCACACCATTACAACTAGGATTACAATACCAGGTGGAGCTGTCATTACTATCAAGAGTATGGGCATGTTCCTAAGAATTTTATAAGAACACACTTGAAAGCAAACTAAAATAGGTGGTTGATTCAAAACACATGTTTCAATTGCTTGAAGACTGGTCATATCAGTAGGAATTACCCAACAAAGTCAAAAGCACCCAATTCAGAAGTCAACAAAGGAAAAGAGAAGGTTGATGTGGAACACATTAGAGGGAAAATGAACAAGGCTTTGAAGAAGAAAGATGAGTGCAACACATCAAATGGAGGGATCACTTCACCCAAGAGGTCAAGTGGTCACATCTCATCAAATTAAGCAAGGATAGGTGTATGGGACTGATATACAAAGTTATATCATACATCAGTCCCAAGACAAAGAAGTACTTCAAAGAAGAAATCAGCATGAACAAAGATGCCAAGTCAAAATTTGAAGCTTTTGCAAATACTTCCAAGTTGTCCTCAGATGCTAAGTAAAGCTCTAGTGCATGCCAAGTTGCTAGTAGTGACTAAGTTGATGGTTGATGCCGAGTTGAGAAATGTCAATGGAAGCGAAGTGAAGTTGAAATCTAGTGGAAGCTGAGTGAATGAAATCCAATGGAACCTGAGTCATGTTGAAACCTTCAAGTGTTGAGTGTACAACTATATGCATTATGCATTTAATTCTAGGTTTTAAGGGGTATAAGGTTGAATTTTGATCATTTTTATGCCATTTGAATGAAAACTAAAGATGAGAAGAGTGTAGAAGTGATCAAATAGCAACCTTGAAGCCTTTTTCACTAATTGCAACAATGATTTAGCATAAATTTCGTCGATCTAAGGTATTTATCAAGTGCTAAGCTACGTAGTGTTAATAATATATTGAAACCCTAGATTGGTATAATGGCTTCTAGTTCTAAGAACCCCAAGGGAAAGGAAAGTCATGAGGTCTAGCTAGTTAGTAATGAAGTAAAAAAACTTGAGTTTAGACCCATTCCCAAGGTAGCCTACAAGAATGACCCTGCCAGCATGTTGTCCATAATTCCACCCAAGGTTGTCATGGCGTAGGATGTAAGGAAGTGTTACAACTACAAGATAGGGGCTATAGGTGACCTTGAGATATTCCAAACCTATGTCAAGCTATGTGACAAGAGGATTATGAAGGATGAGTTTCAGATAGTTGAGAAGAAGGGTTTAAAAAATGCCCTAGTTTTTTCCACGGTATTCAAAACAAAATGGATACAGATTGTCTTGAGCAGAATACACTATGGCTATCTCTGGCTAGAAATAGGACAAGTTAAGATTACCAAGAGGATAGTACATAGGGTTATGAGTTTCCCAACCCTAGATCATCCTGAGACCCTGAGAAGTGATTCAAAAGAGGCCATTGAAAAGAATATAGGGGCTAAATAGAATAGAAAGGGCATGAAAATTAGCACAATCATAGATCACCTTTTGGACATTTCTGTAAGAATCATTTCTCACAAATTCTATGAATCTAGTAGATTAGACAGTGTACCATGCATTGTTGTGGATGTAGCCTACAAGCTTGTAAAGAAAGTTCATACATATGATCTAGTAGAACTAATGTTGCAACAAATAAATGAGAACCTAGGAGCAATAAGAAGGTCAAAAGGTGCTGAATGCAAGTTTGGTTCAGTCCTTGTCTACATATTTTTCTATGTCATGGAAGAGTTTCCTTCAATTGGAAAGGTGAACTGAAATCCAAACAAAAATATAATCACTCAAATCAATGAATACATTGAATAGATGGGTGATAAATTTGAAGCCCAAATGACAAGCTATTTTGAGGATTTTAAGAAATCCATGAAGCAAAGGTTTAGGATACTAGTTTCCCTAGTGGAACAACATGTCAATAATATATGTTTCTTAGTGGACATTGACTACACCTACATATAAGTAGCAATTCCAAGGGTGAGATGGCTTAGACTATTAGGTTATGAATTGGATATTGATCAAGCATCAGTAACAATCACTACATTGCTTGTAGAAGAAATAGATGAGACTGCCAAACATTTTGGCACATATGATGTTGTGAAATCTAAAGCTGAAATAGAGTTGAAAATGACCTCTATAATTAAGAGGAAAGATAAACTAGTGAAGAAGATAAAGAAGAAATTTGGTGCAAAAATTGAAGGAGTGGTAGGTGTTGAAGAGGAAGAAGAAGAAGAACAAGGGCAAGGCCTAATAGAATTAACCCAAGGCTTGGGAGAAGACAAGGAGGAAGGTGTGGAGGAAGAAGAAGCCAAGGAAGCACCTACACAAGCCAAGTCAAAGAAGAGAAAGGCTAAAACTCAAACCCTAGCCTAGCCAAAAGAGAAAAAGAAGGCTACAGAAACAACTCAAGCCAAGTTAGCACCAATAACAAGAGCTACCACAAGGGTCTCTACTCAAAAGGCCAAGGATCAAGCTAAATAGAAGAAGAAGTCTACTGAACAGACTAGTAAAGTGCAAAAGAAAAGAAGAAAGTATGTTGCATAGCCAGATTCTAATGATGAGGAGAGAACAAAATCAAGGGATATTAGCTAATTCAAAGTGGTAAGCCATCCTCCCAAATCTACCATAGATTAAAAAAAAATTGAAAATATTAAGAATGCAAATTTGACTGATTTGAAAAGCCTTGAATTCAACAAGTTAAGTAGAGAAGAACAAAACAAAATAGAGGAATCTGTATATGCCATGATGGCTAAATTTAAGAACACACCTCTAGAGCTAGACAATACCATGCCTAGGGATTTATATGAGATAGTTGAAAAAAAATGGCATTATTGTCTCAAAATGGAGAAGGAGATCAGAGAATCTACCTTAGCACAAGTGATGCTTGACCTAATAAGAGGTCAAATTACTAAGGCTACTAAGAAACATGGTATCAAATTTTCACCAAAATATAGAGCCTTGAGTATTGTACAAAATAAAATTGAAGATGTAGTGAATAAGTCCACACAATTGTGGAAGTCAATATATAAATTGACTGATGACAAGGGTGAAGAAGCAAATAAGGTTAAAGCTAGTGAGAAGGAAAAGGAAGCCAAAGTAGTGGAGGATGAAAAGAAAATAGAAGAAAAGGTAGAAGAGAAGGAAGGAGATGAAGAGAAGAAAGGAGAAGAAGAGTAGAAAGAGGAAAAGGATAAGGAAAAATGAGAGGAGGAAACACAAAAAGGAGATGTAATAGAAATAGCTAAGAAACAACAACAAGAGCAATAAAGTGTGCAAGACACACAATTGCCACCTCCTAGCCCTCCTCATGTAACCATCACACCTACAGACACTATAAAAATCAAGGATGTTCCTAAAAATTATGCTTAGAACATCAATCCCCTAACTGCAGAGGATCTCTCCAAGATCCTTCACCAATCAACTCTATAAGCACAATTATGTAAAAATCCTGTATCAATGAGTGTGGATGAGTTGAAAAAGGTAGTAGTAGGACCAATAAAAGACAAGGTGAAACCACAAGAACCACCTTCCATCTTTATAGCTACTAGCACTAAACTCCTAATGCTTCCACCACCATTTCCAATAGTTGACACATCTCAAACATGTGATACCATGCAGAGGAAGATGAGTATAGATGAAGGGAAGGATACAACAATAGGGCCAAGAAGACAGATTGATACATCTGATCCTATAGTAAAACTCCAAGGTACACCCCAACTAATTAACATTGATCAAGGGAAGTTTGATGAGGAAAAGGAGAATACATCAAAGGAAGAGGAGCAAGCTACTATTCAAACATTGGTAGAGCTGCCAAAAATAGGGACTCATACAAAAGCTCTTCAAAAGCCAAGCACTGAAGCCATACCTTTACAAATATCAACACCAGGCTCAAGCTCAACCAAGGTGACTAGGGTACTTCACCATGGAGACCTTGAGTTAGATGAAAAGATAGTAATACCTTCTTATGACTCAAAGACTATCACCATGGAGTAGATTACAGAGATTCAGGATGCATTAAATAGAAGGATAAGACAAGAAATACTCAAAGAATAGTATAAACATAAGAAAGAACTACATGAGATTAAGGACATCTTTATGGATGCCTTCAGCTTGTAGTCACCAGATGAGTCAAAGCCTATAATGGAACAAGTATCAGATATGGTTGACCAAGTGACAAGTGAAGACCAAGATACCAATGTCAAACTTATGGAGTGGTCTAAGAGGAAGTTTCAAGGGAAGGTGAATGAGAAATATCTAGTGGCATAGCACTTCAACAAGTTGAATTGGCCAAGAACATTGAAAAGGTCTAAACTATACTTGAGAATATCTTCTCATTGTACAAAAAGTTGTGTGATTTCTCCAATTTCACACAAGAGATAGACCAAAGGATCATGAGCTTGGAGATAAATCTAAAGATTCCTAGCATGTAGTTACCCACTAATCCAGCTCAAAGTGAGAAGCATTTTGCTCAATCACTTCACACTCAAAGAGAATTAGATGCACTAGCAAGTGAAGAGGCCAATATAAAGGCCAAATTGATGTAGATATAGTCCTCCATTAGCCCACATCTAGAGGTCCTCCACAAAGAGCAAGTCTATGTTGAAGCTATTTTAAAGAAAGATCCTAATCTTTCTACATTAGATGGACTTGAACATCTTGCTACAAACATTGTCATCTAGCATAAGTCACTAGAAATTGCTTTGTAAAATTGGGATGCAGCTCTCAAGATGATAATGGAGGTAAGCAACACATTTTTGGAAAAATATAGTATTACTCCTTATTTCTATTTGACATAAGTATTAAAAAGGGGGAGATAGATATAATGTTTAGTGGGAGAAAGAAACTAAAGAGGGAAATATAACTAAGGGGGAGAATACTAAGTATTTTAGTGATTATAGTCTTTCATTCATTCTTTTGGAGAATAAAAGGGAAAAAATTGCAGATAGCCAAAAAGGGGAGATAAGATATAAGGTGCAAATAGTGTGGGGGAGATATGAATAAAACCTACAAGTATAGACAGATTAGATAGAATAGACAGAACAACTTAGCACATAGGTACATATTACAAAAATAGGGCAAAGGCAAAGAATATTAGGTGCATTCAACACATAATTTTGGTTACAAGAATAGACAAGGCACAATTAGCTCAGGGGAAGTTATAAGGTATTTTGAACAAATTTTGAAATTTTGTACATATGTAGAGCATAATGATTAATATACTCATAAGGTCAAATCAATAATTTTTAGTTAATTTTTTTTGACACTCATGTCAAAGGGAGAGATTGTTGGTCTTAGAATGGTTTTGACAATTGAGTTTCAACACACTTAACCACTTTTCATATAGAACCTGAGTACACTATATGTGTCAAGCTAGAATTCCAATAGATACCGAGTGACTTCAGGTGTTGAGCATTATATAGGTCCCAAGTGATATATAGGTGTCAAGTCACAGTTGATGCCGAGCAAGTTAGAACACTTCATGTGCCGAGTGAGCTAGAACTATGCATGTGTCAAGCAAGACAGAATGTAATAGGTGCCGAGAAAACCAGGATCAAACATGTACTGAGCATCAGTAATCCAGTATGTGCTTAGTAACACAGGATCAAAATATTAGTTTGTGTCTTAAAAAACTCATATGTAAACGATTTTTTGAGCCAACATGGAAGGATTTTGAAGGATAATAAGGATAAGAATGAATCTTTTATATTTCCTATGCAATCAGCATGCAACCAATAAGAAAAATGGAGAAGGCATGCAACCAATGATAAAAATGAAAGGAATGAGTGGGAATTAAAGATTCAATATGGATCATAGATCCATACCTATCCCTAAGTCTAGGAAGCCTTTATAAGAAGGCTTAGACCCAATGATTTCAAGTTGCTGAATAGAAGTTAAGAAAGTTGCTAAGTAGATAGCAAAATTTTTAGAATAGGGCAAACGATGGGGGAATCAAAGACTTAGTGAATCAAGCAACAATTACATATCTAGTTGATTAGAACAAAGCAAGGGATACAAATAGATATCAAATAAATCAAGGATCACATCAAAATGAGCAAATCAAGTGCCTAAAATCAGCAATTGAAGATTGTAAGAAATTAGGTCAAAGATTTCTAATACTCTCTAGCAATTGTATTAGATAGTGAAAATCCTATGATGATAGGTTAGCTTATTAGCTAGTTTTTAAATCCTTTGAAGAGGTGATTAAATCCTTTAGAGGGTGACACTTCATTTAAAGTGTTTTAAATCCTTTAACTAGGTCACTATTGACACAATGTAAAGCCTTTAATAGGGAAAACCATCAGAAGTGGTCAAACAATTATTGCTGCAATGATTTTGTGGGTATCATCCCCACCCCAGTTTTACCTTCTTATTCCTGGAGGGTTTCTAGGATACCAAACTTTTGGTGTTATGTGTTGTTGATACATTTGTTTACTTTATGTTTATTTAATATGTTTACATGCATGCAGTTTACTTTTAGTTATTTGTTTTAAAGGACTTGAAAAGGTTAAAGTGTGGTACTTCTGATTCACCCCCCTCTTAGAAGCACTCTTCCCATTTGAATATTCCAACATTTATTTCCTTCTGTCTTCAAGTACAAATTGATGTTATCATCAGTCTTCTCAAAACTAATCTTCACAAGATAATTGTCAATCCTTTCATACCATGTTATTGGGGTTTTCTTTAAACCATCTAAAGCTTTGTGCAGTCTACATACCATGTTCTTGTTTCTTGGATCAAAAAATCCTTCAGGTTTTTCTATATAAACCTCTTCTTCTAATATAACATTCAAAAATGTTGACTTCACATCCATTTGATAAACTTTGAAACCTTTGTATGTAGAGTAAGAAAGAAGATTTCTTACTCCTTCCAATTTTGTAATTGGGGCAGATGTTTCTCCATAGTCAATTCCTTCTTGTGCATACCCCTTGCAAACTAATCTTGCCTTATTTCTTGTGACTTCACCATTTTCATCTAGCTTGTTTCTATACACCCACTTGGTTCCAATCACATTCTTGTTCTCTGGTCTAGGAACTAAAGTCTATTAGAAAGATCAAATTTCCACAATCTATTAAAATTGTTGATAATTTTTTCTAGATTAGATTGTGTTAGAATTTTTACCATAAATATTTCAAATCACACTACGTGATTCATTATCATTTTTACTTTGTTTTGCATCTCTTTCTCTCTCATCATAATGATGAATCATGTAGTGAGATTTGAAATGTTGATGGTAAAAAATCCAACACAATCTAATCCAAAAGCAATTACCAACAACTAGAGTCCATGTTTTATTCTTCCCAATCTGTTCAATCTCTTCTTTTATGGCCTTACTCTAGTTCTCATTCTCTAAGGCATCTTTCACTATCTTAGGTTCATGCATGTTTAATAAATATGTATCACTTTTCAACCTATTCCTTGTCATAGGTCTAGCTTCATTATCTCTAATAATTTGTTTAGTAGGGTGATGTCTTTTGAAATATTTTGTAGTGTCCCCATTATTAGAGTTGGAATGGGACAAGTATAATAGTAAAGGTTACAATGAATCTATTTCGATATTTCATATTTAATAAATTGTCCAAATTGGGATAATCAATATTCAAATATCCTCCACCAAGTTTCCTTGGATTATATTATGACATTCATATGGAATACCCTCCACCAGGTTATACCTAGATGAGGTTATGACATTCATAATGAATGCCCTCCACCAGGTCATACTAGGATCATTCTCCACTAAGTACACTTGGATAATATTATGACATTCATAAAAAATGCCCTCTACCAAGTTTATCTTGTATCATAAGAATTATATCCATTCAATATTTCATAAATAATATATTTAATTATTTTTCCATAAACCTATTATAATCTAAACATATATTACTTATTCATTCTACCAAAATACATGTTTCGTATATACCTATACATATTATCTTATTAGAAAATATGTCCACAAATTACCTTAGTGTCACATAGATCTAAGGTCATTTACCTTTCAATTTCCCTCTAGATTCTACCTATGCTCGATCACTTGGTGGGTTACCATGTGGGATGCATTTATGTTGGTTAGTACATTTTCTAAATCATACTTGCCAGTGGGGTCTTGTGTATCCTTGTACTTGTTGTCTCCAACTTTATATACATGTGTTTGCATACAGTCCTGCTTGTCTATATTGCATTCTTTCCTTGATTGTATGGTTTGAATGACTTAGTCACATCTAGAATGTGGTGGACACTTGGACTATTTCTTCCTATTGATACTTGTGCCAACGTGGGTTTTTTATTTCCTTCATTTACCACCTTTGACTTGATACCTACACTTATTGACTTAATGCCTAATTTTTTTGACAATATTGTACCAATACTTTTGACTATAAAGTTGTTAGTACAATGATAACTACCCAAAATAGAATAAAATGTACCCTTAGCTAAAAAAATAAACCAATGATGTGATGCCACATCAACTGTACAAGTATGGGTACCCCTTATGCATAGTCATTGGTCTCACTTTTTATTTAGGCTATTTCGGACAACTTGGCAAAAATCATGTTGATTTGTCATTACAATGGGTGATGTGGGCTTGGAACCTCAGTTATAAGTAGATGACTCACCAAATAAGCTATTGTAAAAAATTGGGAGTGATTTGAAATTTCCACATAAGATTTTGATAAGCATGAAGTTAGGGTGTTCAAGTACCCTCAAGCCCAAAATTTTATATACGCTCCCAATAAGAGTCACATCCTTGTTACTTGATGTGACTACTCATTAATATTTTTCTAATAATCTATTTAGGAATTATTTATTCTAGTTATTAATGAAAGTTATATTAATTTCTTGCAAGGATTAGTTCATTTATTTTAAGGCTAAATTGTATTTTTTGATAAATAGCTCTTAAATATATTTGGTTACTTTAGCTATTCAATTTATATATAATTATAATATTTAAAATTGATAATTATCTAATGATCACTTAGCCATTTCATTATATATTCTTAACAAACTATTTATTCAATTTAGAAATGATGGTATTGACTATAATTTCAATACTAGATTTCATTATTACAGGGGATATTACTTACTTCAACAATCTTGGTTCTGCTCTTCTTTCTTCAATGGGTTTGTGAACTTTTGAATCACTATGTACTTCTCTATCAAGAAGATCAACATTCCTTTCATGTACACTTATCTCTAAATCAGAATGTACCTCAACTTCTATCTACAACTTAGCTCTTGAATGCAACTCGGTTCCTGAGTACAACTCAATTCCTTAATGTAACTCGACATTCATTGTATGTGACTCAACAGTCACTAAAAATTACTATTTATTTACAACTTTTTTTACAACACCTTCATCATTAGGCATACCTTCATAAAATTATATAAAGTATTTGTACTCTTTAGGTTCCTTCAGAGATTTAGCTTCATGTACCTCTATATATTCATCAAACTTTACATTTGTACTTTCCACAACTTTCTTAGTGTTAGTATTCATTTACTTATAAGCTTTACTTCTTGTGGAATAGACAAGGAATATACCTTCTTCACTTTTAGAATCTAATTTACCATTCCAAAAATCCTTAAGAATGTAGCCTTTGCTTCCAAATACCATAAAATATTTTACAATGGGCGAGTATCCATACCATAGTTCAAAAGGTGTTTAATGAGGACCTTTCTTGACTTGTACATGTTTCAAGGTATAAATAGTTGTACATACAACTTCTCTCCAGTATTTAAAAGTGAAATTCTTCTCCATTATGAGTGTTCTAGCATAGTCCATTACAAATCCATTCCTCCTTTCAGCAATCCCATTTTTTGGAGGGGTGCTAGGTGCAAAAGTCTATCTTTTGATGCCTCTGCTATTACAAAACATCTCAAAATCATTTGATATGAATTCTCCACCTCTATTAGATCTCAAACATTTTAAGCTTTTTTCTATCTCCTTTTCAAATCTAGCTAATTACCACTTAAACATTTGGAAGAATCAAATTTCTATTTCAGAAACATAATTGTAATCATCCTAGAATAATCATCAACGAATAGGATAATGTACTTGTCACCTTTATAGCTTTACACATCAATTGGTCCACACAAATTAGTATGAACTAATTCTAGAATTTATTTATAGGTGTGAGTCTTGATTTTAAGACTAGATTTTGTCATCTTGCCTAACTGACATTGGTTGCAAACTATATTGTTAGGTTTCTTTAGTATAGGCAAAGCTTTGACTCTTTTCATGTTATTGATACTCACTATGGTATCAAAGTTAACATGACATAAACTATTGTGCCATAGTCGCACATCGTCAAATTCTATAATAAGATAAGTAGCATTATTCATGTCAAGATAAAATAGATTACCTCTAGTCTAATCACCTTTTACAATTAGTTTTCCATCAGTATCATAGATCTTTTCTATCTTGTTCTTAAACTCAACTTTGCAACCTGAACTATTCAATTGTGACACACTCTAACATGTTATAGTTAAGTCCTTCTACATAATAAGCATTATCACACATGATATTTTCTATGAGTTTGATTGATCCTTTTCCTTTTATCAGAAAAGATGCATCGTCGCTAAATCTTACACTATTTCCATTGTAATAATCAAGGGTAATGAACTTACTCTTATCTCTAGTCATGTAATGTGAACACCCAGTATCAATGATCCACCTATCACTCTTGTTCACATCTGATACTAGTGTACTTTCCTCATCCTTCATTGCAACATGCACCACGTCATCATCATGATTGTCAGATCCATCTTTAGTTTCCTCTTCAGCAATGTAGCAATACTTCTTTCCTTTATCTTTGTAATCTTTTTTGTCCTCATCTATTTTGCTTATGTATTTGTCTCAACTTCTATTTTTCTTCTTCTTTGGACATCTATTAGCAATATGACCAACCTCAATACAATTAAAGCACATGATAGATAGCTTACCTTTGAATTTTCATTTGCCTCTATGAAATCTCCTTGCCAGCAATGCTTCAAACTATTCTACATCCTCATCATTTGTATCAGTGTCACTAGAAACATATTTGACCTTTTTCTTTTTCTCTTTAGTTTTCTTTAATGATAGTTTAACTTTGAAAGTAGATTCAACATTTTTAGTTTTGAAATTATCAAAATTAGAGAGTTCAAAGGCAGTGAGCCTAACCAAAAAACCTTCAAGAGACAGATTAGTACCATGTATACATCTTTGTTATTGTATGGAAGAAACTCTAATAGCATTTATAGATAGTAGTGTTCTCAATACTTTTCTCATTAGACTATCATCATCAATGATACCATTAGCTCCTCTAATAGAATTAACATCATTTATTCTAGAGCAATATTGAACAATATTCTCACCTTCTTGTATTCTCATGTTATTGAACTTCCCTCTTATACTTTTAGATTTGGCTCTCAAAATATTTGTATCTCCTCCACAAATTGTGTGTAAAGAATCCCACATCTTCTTTTCACTGCCACAATCCTTAATGTCATCAAACTCTGAGTAACTTAGGGCAGAGGCAATCTCCAACATTGTTTGAACGTGTTCTTTCTTCTTTTCCAGATCATTAGCAATTAGGGCTCTAGTAGGATCAACATTCTCAGTGGTGATGGTAGTTTGAGCATGGTATCCAAGACCTCATAGGTGTAGCTTCATCAAACTTTTCCATCCAGAAAATTTTTCCTTGTTAAGCTTGGGCACCTCTCTTTTAGGCATCTCTGATCTTTTTGTTTAGTACTTTCAAACTAATCCTCTCAAGCACTACAAATTTGATACCAATTGTTGGAATTATTTAGAATAATTTAGAGGGGGGGTGAATTAGTTATCCAAGGTCTAGATTTATAAATAAAAAAATTCAATGCTTAGTAGACACATATTCATAAAATTTTAAAATGCATACATTCATTAGATCATACAATACATAAACATTGTAGGTTACTGTCCTGGGTCAAAACAAATTTGCAAAATTGTAAACATGAAACACCATAAGAACATTTGCACAATTTGACACAAGGATTTTAGATAGAAACCCAATTTGGAGAAAAAACCACCAGTAACATGCTACTAATTCTCACTCTTTTGAAGTGATGCCCTATGAAAGGCCAACCTTATTAAAGGTTACAATACACATTGTTAAATGTGACCTAGTTAAAAGATTTCAATCACCCTATTAGGAATGAGCCTTGTTAGAGGACTTTAGACTATTCTATTAGAATGTCACTTGATTAAAGGATTTACAAGTAACTATTAGGTCAACCTTAATCCAAACACATAGTACATTTATTAGAAAGTAATAGTAGGACTTGATCTAATAAAAAAATACAACTCAATTGTAGATTATAGATCTTTTTTTCAATCCTCCATTCTGCCTAGCAATCATACTCTTCATTAGTGATAGCTTGTTCACCCTTCAAGAATTCATACTCTTAAGCCTTCTTTCTTTGTATACCAACTACATTCTCTTCTGTTGGGCCACTAAATGAAGCAATACCCTTGAGTCCTTGTCTTCCTTAGGTTCTCAAACGTGACAACCTTTGCTTCTAACTGGCTATCTCCATAAATAGAGAAACTATATCTTTTTATGCTTAACCACAATTATCCATTTTAGGATTAGGTCAAATTCAATGAATCTACCCACTTTTCCATTTGGCTTCTCTAGAAACTTCCTCTACAATCTTTCTTGTATTGCTTAAAAATAGTTTATCTTGAATTTTGTGCCACTAGATCATCATAGTTATCTTCCACACATTTCAGATAATTCACGAAAATAAAATAGTCAGTTTAGATTCATCAAATCTTTGATTTAACACTGTTTGTTATCACTTGACATCTTACTATTCTGTCACTCGGCCAACACTAGTTCACTTGACAAGCACTAAAGTGTTAGAATATATAGTCCATTGATATAACTAAGAGGGAGCAGGGTGGGGGGGTGAATCAATTATCCAACTAATATCAAAAATATAAACTTTAAACAATCTTAACCATATGAGTAATGTAAATTAAAATCACAACAAGATAATCATACACAATAATACTAGATATGTTAACTAGGGAAACCCTTGATCAGAGGGAAAACCCCAGTTGGGATGGTACCCACAAGATAATGGACTAATATAAATATTTCTTTTTAGAGGATAGAACCTATTAGGAGTCTATTTAGGAGACTTTGAATCCCTATTAGGAGTTGTGCCAACCCTATTAGGAGTTGTGGAAGATAGTTGGACTCACTGACCAAACAACTTTAAGGACAAGACCAATGAACCCATTTTCCAAATGAAATCTATATTATTCCTTACAAAATAATAGAACTAATTTATACTACCTTCCTTTGTCTCTATCCTGTCAACCAAACTTTTTCTCCTTCTAATCTTGTAACTAGATCATGAACTATGCATCCAATACCCTTGGATCACATACATGCATTCAATCAACACTCTAATTCTTTTTCCACTTCTCAAATATAAGTCACAATAGATACTTGATACACTTACAATCAAGGAAAACATCTTTTCTTTATACCATACCTTCATAATAATTCCTTGATTCGGCCTTAAGGCTTTCCCAATTAATTAAAATAAGATATATAATTAATTACAATTACAATAGCATTGTCAACTCATAGTCTATACAAAAATTTATACATGTGACTCCAAGTCATGCACACTTGCTAACATCATCATCTAACTATCCTACATCATTAGTTGACTGCACATCACCTCTTTATATCTTGGATTAAATATATAATGCAAATATTAGAAACTACTAAACATATGCTATGTTTCTGCACCACTCACAGTAAATCAAACACAACTTATGTACATCTTCAATTCTAACTTCATCCTCTTAACCACATCATTAAGATACTCTTAGGAACATGTCCTTAACTATGCATTACTTAACCCATATTTAGTTACTATGCAATATAAGATCTCTGACTTTTATTCTTCCAATCTCTAACAGAAGCATAGCTATCTTGACATTAATGACAAACACAATCATGAATGCAACATATCAATACTTTCCAATGCTTATGATACTCCCTGAATGTATTATCATTAGAATTCATGCTAATAATCTCCCTCTTTGGAATTAATGGAAAAATAGATAAAAATTATCTAAGTTCCAAGAATACCAAGTAAACTTCTACTACTGCATGCTCTTCTCATCTCCTCAAATCCTCTTCATCAATAAAATTTGAAATCCTTAGGAACACTGCTTTTTTTTTCTTCTTCTTCTTCTTCTTCTTTCTAAATCTCTCTAAAGAGATATATATCCCTTATTTATTAGGAGTACTTCTCATGAACACTCTCCTTAATGCCTTATGAGATGTTTTTCATACCTATCCCCCATTGGCATCAATGTCAAAGGTGTCAATCACAATACCAATTTCTAATCAACTACTTAAATCAAGAACTAGCTCGAGTGTCTGAAGACATTGTTCATTACCAAATATCAAATACCAAGATTCCTTAATGACTTAGCACATACTAGATACTCCCCCATATAGGAAGCATCATACTTCAGTCTAGTCAAATAGTAGGGCCACATACCATTGGATTGATGCACTCATTGTATCACATACTCAGAAGTAGGTAGGGGTATAACCCCAAGAATTCCTCTTAAGTACTCACATGTATCTTTAGGAAAAGGATTTGTAAAGATATTTGCAATCTGATAATCCTTTTCTACTACTTTCTCTCTCAGCACATAATATAATAGATATATGCTTTGTCTTAGAATGCAATATAGGATTCTCAGACATACTCACTATACTTGTGTTATCATAGTAAATGATAATAGGTTCTTCAATCTCAATTTTGATTTCCTTCAACATTTGCTTCATCCACATGACTTGATTACAATTATTTTCTACTACAACATACTCTACCTCACTAGTACTCTATGAAATACAATATTTCTTCTTGCTTAACTAAGAAACTAGTCTTCCTCTAAGAAAGAATGCTCCACCACTAGTGCTCTTTCTATCATCCATACTGCCTACCCAATTAGCATCAATATATGCATAAAGTATGAAATCATTTGATCTATCATACCAAATTTCATAATAAGATATCCCTTTCAGATATCTAAATATTCTCTTTACTACTACAAAATGATATTCTTTAGGACCAACTTTAAATCTTGATACTATCCCAACTACATTTTCTATATCTAGTCTTGTGTGATTCAAATACTGAAAACCTCCAATCATTGATCTATACTTCTTTTATTCTACTATAGGTGTCCCATCTTTTCTATATAACTTATGATAGCTATCATGAGTGTACCAATAGGTTTACAACTTTCCAAACCAAGCCTTTTGAACAAGTCTTTTAGGTACTTAGTTTGTTAGATGAATATACCATCATTATTTTGTGTAATCTATAATCCTAGGAAAAACTTCATTTCTCCTATCATGCTAGCCCATTTTAAATTCATTCTTCATATCTTCAAAAAAAAATTTACTAGCTTCATCATTGGCTCCAAAAATGATATTATAAAAAAATATTACAATGATAAATAAGCCATCTTTAATTTATTTTAGATACAAGTTATTGTATGTCATACATTTAGAAAATCCAAGCTTTTCCAAGTAACTATCCAACCTCACATACTAGGTTCCTAGTGCTTGCTTCAGCCACAAAGAGCTTTCTTTAATCTACATACCATGTTTTTGTCTTCTGATAAAGGAAAACCTTTAGGCTGCTCAATATAGACTTCTTCTTTTAGTTCTCCATTTAGAAATGTAGACTTAACATCCATCTGATAAACCTTGAGCTTCTTGCTCATTACATAACCTAAGAATATCCTTAATACTTCCATTCTTGCTAGAGGTGCATATGTTTTCTCATAATCAATGCCTTCTTATTTTGAATAGCCTTTACAAACAAGTCTAGCCTTGTTTCTCGCAACTTCTCCTTGCTTGTTCATCTTATTTCTAAAAACCCATTTTGTTCCTATCACATTCTTGTCCTTTGGTCTAGGAACTTATTCCCAGGTGTCATTCTTTACTATCTGATCTAATTCTTCCTTCATTTCTTGGATCCATTAATTATCTTTTACTGCTCCATCTATGCACTTTGGTTCAACTCAAGATATCAAACATGTCTCTTCATTTACTTTGTTCCTTGTCATTACTCCTTTGTCTTTACTACCAATGATCTACTTAGGAGGGTGATTCCTTGTTAGATTTCTATTAGGGGTAGGAGTTGACATCTCAAATCTTATCTCTTCTCTAGGTTTAGATTACTACTCTTCTCCTTGATCAATAATTTGCACATCATTCTACAAGTCATTGTTAGTCTTAAGGAAAGCTTCATCATTCATCCTAAAAATTCCAAAGTTATCCATTTCTTCATTTGAATTATAATCTATCATATTTTCTTTGGTTCTCAACTTCTCATCAATCCTTACATTTGTGCACTCAACTATTATCTTAGTTCTATAGTTAAAGCATTTGTAAGTGAACTGCCTCACAATAGGTGTTCCATAGTCATGCGCTAGGCCTAGCTTAGGAATAATCTATTCAAGCTAAGGACTACTTTTCCCCTACCATGAGGTGCATTTAGATTGTCAACCCAAGGACATATACTTGAAATGGTCGGCATAGTATGTGCACTAGGTACCTTGATGAGTCATTATGCTTGTGCTACAGGAAAGTAAAAATGTAAAGGAAACTACACTACTGCTATGGAAAGGAAACTAATGAATCTATGAATGTTGAAAACACAATGACAAGATAACAGAGATTCCATCTTGACTCATCCATTAGACTATTCTTACAGATGCCGCAGGAACGTTTATGAAGTGTGATGCTACAGGAAGGAATTAACTAGCTACGTATTACTTAAAATACTGCTAATGCTAGTAAAATGAATCTATTCTATCCTAATCTAATTCACCTTCCAAGTGGGCCCCCTTGGTTGGCTTCCCTAATCTACCAACGCAGGATAGAAGCTAAAGAGAACTAATTCATTTCATTAATTAGTCATTACATAATTCATAATTGTAAAACACAACTACAACAAACTATGAAATAGTGTTCTCTCTTACTCGATAAAACTTATCAAAAACCAAAAACTAAAAACTTCACACATAGGAGTCGATCTTGACATATATAGGGAATCTACTCTTTATTACATAAAAAAAAGTAACTATCCTAAGTTAAGTTCATAGGAGAGAATATAGGAGAACAATTGAAAACGAAAAGGAAGGATAACAGAATTGAGGAAGGAGCAATGAAGTCTCAGCATCCACTTGTTACAACATAAATGCAGAGAAGGTAATGGCTCGTAAAAGCTCCTCCTTATTCACTGCCATGTTTCCTGGAGTGGTTATAACTTCCTTTTCATGGTTGTTCCTTGATGCTCATTTCTCCTTGAATGTTGTTGGCAACCAACTTCTGGATTCTTCTGCTCATCCTTTAATCCTTATCATCAGGTTAGTTATGATATAAGACATATTTGTAAATAAACATCCATCAAACTAAATTCAAGCATAAGAACACACATTTGGATATTTATATGAAATACTGCATATTAGATATAATTTAGGCAAAAGATGACATAGTTTTTCTACCTCATAAATCATCAAAGGTTTATCAAACATAGGTTTATAAGTGTTAAAACAAGGATAAACACAGTATCACAAAGTATCTTAAACATAACAAAATAAAGGCATTTTTTTAGACTCGTCATCAGCCCCATGCTAAACTAATGTGTGTCCTCAAGCATTACACTTCTTTGTCAAAGATCTGAGCTCCCCAACTTCTGTCTTTCCCTTTCTATTGCTCTTAAAGGTGTAATAGAATCCTTTGGTCCTTTCCCATACTTCTTGCCTATGGTTTTCCTACAACTTATCAAGTTTTTCAACATCAATATCATACAAGGGCCATAAAAGAATTGGAGGTTGCATGGTTAAAGGATATCATAGCTCTGGTCTTAGTTGCTTTCCAAGTTCTAAATATTTTGGAACCCTATATAGTGCTACTTCCAAATTAATAGGATTGTGCAACTCTGATTTCTTGAGAGAATCAGGTAACTGTGCCCATCTACCTCTTACTTTGGTCATAGCTCTCTGGAATGCAAAGTAGGGTAAGTTTTCATATTCGGCATACACTTTGGCTCTAGCAGCAAATACCTTCTTTCTAACTTCTAGATTACTCTTCCCACAGGTTAATGTAAACCAGTCTTGAAGCATTTCTTTTGGTTGTTTACTTTCTACCCTCAAGGGTAAAGGTTTTTTTCTCTCCTCATCTCTGTAATTAGCCAGTTGTCTATCATAATTTGCCTCATTAGACATCCATGACATTAAAGCTTTCAAATGCACATATCCTATATAGAGCAAAAGATTCCACTCAGTTTCTGCAGGAATGACAAAATTATGAATATACAACTCACACAATAGATTTTGCTGCCATGGTGGTAAGGTTTGATACAGCCCATAAAACTCTTGTGCGGTTTTGAATTCTGCATTTACATTTCTAAGGGTTAACATCAACTAAAACAAAATATATTGTTCTTCCAAACAAAAAGCATATACTCGAGGAGGTGGTCTGCAAGCAAGAGCTTGATCAGCTAATTTAAGTGCATGTTCCATGCGATGTTTCTGTCTTTCTAGTTGTTCTTTCAATTATTCAATCTCCTCATTTTGTGATGTTATGATCTTGCTCATTCTTTTCTTCTCCTCTTTCCATAGTGCTTCAACAAATAAATGTTGTCCATATAATTGGAAAAGGAGTTTTTGCAAGGTGACGGCAATATTATCCTCTTTATAATCCTTTTTCTTTTTTTGTTCCCGCCATAGATATTCCACCAAACTATTGATCCATGTTGACTTATATGGTACTAAGGTAGTATTTGAATCATGACATTCAAGAACTACTTCATTCTCATGGCTTGAAACACCTGGTAAATCCATCAAGGTTTCGTTAATTTCTTGCTCACATGCTGCAGGAGGATTACCAGAAGCTTTTGTCATCTCAGTGTGAAGGGGAGAATGGTCAAAAATTATCTGCATAGGAGACTCTGGAGCAAGTGCTTTAGACAATATAGGATCTTTAAAAATTTTCCCTCGCATTCTAGGGCTTCTCCGCAAAGGAGTCTCTTCTTGTACTACTACCTTTTGCCTACTTTTCTATTTCGATATCACTACTGCAGGATTAGTTGCTGCAAGAACCTTCTTTGTTTTCTTATGTTGCTTAATTACAGGACTAGGTTTTTGTTGAGCATCACTTTCTTCTAGTGACTTCTGTTTCCTTTTAGCTTGACTAGTAGTGGGTTTAGGGATGTCCTATTTAGGGGGAGGCACATTCTCTTGAGTGGAAGAAAATTTTGGTTCAATCCCTTGTGCATTTTTCATTTCAGCTCCCTCAATATTTTGTTCTGTAGGCTCACTACTACGAACTACATTTTCCTCACCCTGCTGTTCACTAGGGTCAACTTGGGGTTGTAGGGTTTTAAATTTCACAAAGTCATCCCATGTCAAAGGGGATACATCCCTAAGAGACCTTTCTATTAACAACTTAATCAAGGCATGGTGAGTGACAGAATTGTCTTTCCCTTTTTGAGTCTCTTCCGCACTAATACAGAGCATATTATACAAAAAATTTGGAAGATTCATGGCAATATTGTGCCTTATACAACTAAGCAACTTAAAATGGTGTGCATGTAAGTGAGAAAATCTGCTTCCACAAGTAAAATACCTGATGATATGCATTTCTAGGTCAGGGTATGGAGGCGGCAAAGAAAATCTCTTGTACCCCTGCTTTGTAACATCCAATGGAGGGTCATGTGAGGTAGTAAACTGGGCCCTTGCTGACCTAGCGTCATGTGAGCTCGGATAATGCTCTCCAACAGGAGGTAGCCCTATTACTTCTACATTTTTTTCTTCTACTGCAATTACTGTCAAACCTCACACAGAAGCTTCACCTTCATCAAATGTCTTGGTGAATTCTATAGCTGCTTCTTCATCATATGCTATTAAATTCAAACAATAACCTAACCACCCGCATGCATTGAATCTTCTTACTGCTTCTACGTCAGAGAGTAACAAAATGTGCTCGAGTGGCTCTTTTCTCTAGAAACCTCCTCCCATTTCCTGATACTTCTTTTGCTACTCTGTTTCTCTCTCCCTTTTTGAATGAAAACTTCAAAACTTTGTGTTATTTCTCAGACACTTCACCGCTTCTTTTTGGGAACATTAATTGCCATAACCAATTGTTATGTGCCATAATTAAACTGTAGGTAAAAGTAAATCATGAAGTTGTGTGGGAATCATCAGGAAACATGGTTCAGATGCCAAAATTTTAAAAATAGGTCATATCATGGCTTAGCACAAAAAATTTGACACAAACAAGGAAAAAAAATTCATTCAGAGAGTGGGAGTACAACACTTGACATGGCATACTTATGGCAAAAAGTTCTCATTAATTAAAGAGTAATGCCAAGATTTTAGAAAATTATCACAGTTAATTAGGCATATCATTAGATAGTATGACACTCCCCTACCCCTTGCTAATTTTATGACAAGTGTCCTCACTTGTCAGACTAGGATGGGTTAGGTACTGGAATATGCCGTAATTATAGAGACTATGCAGTATTAAATATAATTAACAAAATTTGCAATCTTATAAATGAATAATAGTTTGAAAAAATTTATACCTACCAATTGGATTGTTACATGCTCCAAAAAAAAGGTGGCAGAAATAATTTAATCGACAGCATCCATCAGCATGTGCAGATTTGATTGAAAACACAAAAACTTAATTATGTAGAAAGTGATTGGATGGAAGATTAAGAAATGGAGTGGGGTGGGTGGATGGAAGATTAAGATATGAATGGAAAGAAATATCATGAAAAGAAAATGGACTTTATGCGAACATAAAGTTATTATTATGGACATGCAAATTAGAACTAATGTTGAAGAGGAGCAGGCAGAAGGTTTTCACCTTCTGCTGCAGGAAGAGATACTTGAGTTGTTGTTGGATCCGGTTGTTTGAACTATTGCATGAATTCAACTTTTGTTTGAGGCTATTTGTAAAGTTTAAGTCGATGACCGTTGATCACCATTTTGAAAGGCACATCATCAATTGTGGTTAGTTGAACTGTTCCATTGTCAAAGACATGGATGATTTGATATGGTCCTAACCATCGCGTCTGCAGCTTCCCTGGCATATCCTTAAAGAGAGAATCATACAATAATGCCCAGTCACCAGCTTTGAACTGTTTGTTGAGGATATGAGAATCATGCCAGTATTTTCTCTATTTCTGCACCAGTTCAGTGTGTTCTAAAGAGGTCTTGTGTATTTCATCCAAAGAATTAAGATGCAGAAGGCGTTCTCTTTATGCTGCAGGAAGATCAATATCTAAGGTCAAGGTTGTTCTTAAAGTCTTGTGTTCAAATTCAATTGGAAGCATTGCCACTTTTCCATACAAAAGCTCAAATGGTGTGAATTTGGTAGTAGTTTTTCAAGTTGTTCTATAAGCCCAAACAACTTCTTGTAACCGACTGGTCCAATCCCAACTATGCAAATGGACTGTTTTAGTTAGAATATTTTCCAGCTCACGGTTGGTAACTTCTGCTTGTCCATTGGCTTGTGGATGATAAGGACTGGATCTGCGATGCCTGATGTTATATTGTTTCATCAATTTTGAAATCAGGTTGGAAGTAAACTGTGTGCCTTGATCAATAACCAATTCTTTAGGAACTCCATAGCATGTAAAAATCTCTTCATACAGGAATTCGGCAACTTTTTCATTACGAGCATGCTTCATAGCCTTAACCTCAACCTATTTGGTTAGGTAGTCAATACAAACCAGAATATAAGACTTCCCATTGGATGGAGGATCAATAGGACTGATGAAGTCCATTCCCCATTTGTCAAATGGTGTTAACACCACTTGGGGATTTAGAGGCATTTCATCTATTTTGGTTGGGTGACCCATTCTTTGGCATTGGTCACACTTCCTTGTATAATTGATTGCATCTTTATGAAGGGTAGGCCAATAGTAAATAGTGGCTAAGATTTTGAAAGTTGTTCTTTTGGCTGCAAAATGTCCTCCGTAGGGGTCATTATGACATGCATGCAAAATATCATATGTCTCATCTTCTCTTACACATCTGCGCATAACTTGATCAGGTCCAGTATAGAACAGGAAATTGTCTATCCATGAGAAATGGAATCTTTTCTATATGAGCATCTTTCTCTCCTTATAAGAAAAATGTGCTGGTGTCTTATTAGTTGCAATGTAGTTAGCAATATCTGCATACCATGGAACTTTAACAGCAATATGAAACAAATGTTCATCTGGAAATGCATCATCTACCAGAGTAGTGTCAGTATCATGATGATTGATTCTTGACAAATAATCAGCTACGACATTTTTTTTTCTAGGCTTATCCACTATGGTTATGCCAAATTATTGTAACAATAGTAACCATCTTGCTAACCTACCAGTTATAGCAGGTTTGTTCATGAGATATTTGATTGCTACATGATCAGTATGAACATAGATAGGATAACCTGTGATGTAATGCCAAAATTTATTTAGAGCATAGACTACTACTAACAATTCTTTTTCAGTCACTGTGTAATTTAGTTATGGACCATGAAGACTCTTACTGATATAATAAATGGTATTCTCAAGATTTGAGTGTTTCTATGCTAAAACTGCACCTATGGCATAATCAAAAGCATATGTATATATGTGAAAAGGTAGGTTCCAATCAAGGCCTTGTAAAATTGGGGTTGCGGTCAAAAGTTTCTTAAGCTACAGGAAAGCTTTATCACACTCAGGTGTCCAATTGAATTCAGCTTCTTTTGTGAGCAACTTGTACAAGGGACTGGCTATTTTACTGAAGTTTTTTTATAAAATGACTGTAATATCCAGCATGTCCCAGAAAAGATCTGATATCTTTTAATTTAGTGGGTATGGGTAATGTTTGAATTACCTCAATTTTAGCTGGGTCTACTTGTATACCTGCAGTAGATATGAAATGACTGAGTACCACACCCTCTTGCATGAGCATGAAACTCTTTTCACTATTTAGTGCCAAATTATGTTCTTGACATCTTACCAAAACTTTTTCAAGATTTATCATTGCTTCTTCAAAAGTAACTCCAAATGTTGTAAAGTCATCCATATAGATTTCGATACAATCATGTGATATATCAACAAAAATACTAATTACAGCCTGTTGAAATGTTGCAAGAGCGTTACAAAGACCAAATGGTAAAATAGAGTATGCAAAAGTACCCCATGGACAGGTAAATGTAGTTTTGTCTTGGTCTTCAGGAGCAATACTGATTTGATTATAGCCACTGTATCCATCTAAAAAGGAGAAGTACTTCTTTCCAGCTAGTGTATCCAAAACTTGATCTACGAAGGGTAAAGGAAAATGATCCTTATTAGTAGCCTTATTCAACTCCCTATAATCTACACAAATTATCCATTTTCCTCCTTTCTTAGGTACTATAACCAGTGGTGATACCCATTTACTATCAGATATAGGATAGATAAAGCCAGCATCAAGTAGTTTCTGCAATTCTGTTTTGACTATTTCTCTGAGGCTTGGATTTATCCTCCTCTGAGGTTGATGAAGTTGTAGACAACCTTCATTAATGTATATCCTATGGGTACACAGTGTAGGGCTTAATCCTTTCATATCACCATAATTCCAAGAAAAATTCTTCTCATGCTTCTGAAGCAATTCTTTTAATTGTTTCATCTGTACAGATGTCAATTTGGGGTTAACATGCAGTTTACATCCTTTACTCAATTCAACAGGAATAGTGGATTCTACCATAGCAATTTCAGAGATTGGGCTTCCTTCTAATTCACAGGGAAGTAGTGAACAAAGATTTTTAGGTTCCTTAAGTAAAGTACAACTTGTATCACACTCCTCATATGTAAGCAATTCTAATACAGAGCTTTCAGACACATCTTTTCCTACCACACAAGTGTTGGTAAGGATGCTCTGGATTACTGAATCTTCTTCTTGCAACTTTAGAAAAGATTGCCTATGTAACATCATAAGTTGTATTATGGAATTTATCTCTTCCTCTTCATCTCCTAAATATGGCCAAAAAGATGTACTCAAATCTGGTAATGGTTGTGCAGGAGGATATAGATCAAATTGCTTGGTTGCTTGGCCATTTGATATGGTCATATTCCCTGATCTGCAATTTATGTTTGCATCAGTTGTGGCCAACCATGGTTTACCTAGAATGATAGGATAGCCAGATAGGTTTACTTTAGGGGACAAAATCATGAAGTCTGCAGGATATTCTAGGGAATCTAAAGTCACAACAATATTTTCTATCATTCCATCAGGAATGATAGTGGAACTATCTACAAGCTGCAAAATAGTTGGTGTAGGCCTTAATCCTTATATTTGTAACTTATTCATGGTTTCTTTAGTCATCACATTTATAGCAGCTCCCAAATCTATTAAGGCATTTTTAACAAATTGACCATTTATGCTGACACTTACTACTGGACTCCCTGGGTCAGAATATTTTGGTGAAATCACTCTTCCTAACATGATATCAGCTAAGTGTCCAACAACATGAACTGTGGTAGGATCCTTCTTCTTCCTTCTAGGTTTCTTTAGAAAAGCTTCCCTTATAGCTTTTCCATAAGCAGGAATGTCCTTAATAGCTTGAAACAAAGGTATTTGGACATGCATATTCTTCAACTGATTAACAATGTCAAAGGGTTGTTCCTTGCTTTGTTCAGGTTCCTTTTGTATTAGTTGGTTTGGAAAAGGAGGCTCTACTGCTGGTTGAACTGGTATTGGTATGGTAACATTAGTTGGGTCAACAGGTTCATCAACCAAGTTTTTGATGCTACAGGAGAGTCTAATACTTCAATTATAAGAGGTGGCTTTGGTGCTGGTAAGGTCATTCCAGATCTCAAATGTATATCTGTGACATCTAGGGCATAAGCAGGGTACTTCTGGGTATCAGCACTATACATGGGTTACTGTGGTTGACTATTTGAATTTGGCTGAGGTTGTACAGGTAGCTATGTTTTCTTTTGAGGTCCACTATTTGCAAGTGGTGGCATTAAAGCAGGTTGTTGAGCTAGAGGGGGTAATTGTAGAGCACCAGTATTTTGGTTAGGCCATTGTTGAGATCCTTTCCATTGGTTTGGAGATTGCCAATTCCCTTGGGGTGGTTTCCATTGGTTCTGCTGGTTATGGGGCCATTGGTTATTCTGTTGGTTAGGCCAAGGTTGTTGGAAATTTTGAGACCATTGAGACTGTTGTGGGTTATTTTTCCCAGCATTATTCCAATTGGGTTGGTTTTGTGGAAGACCTTGGGTATTGCGGTTTTTCCATTGATTAGCATATGAATTTTAATTTTGCAAGGGGTCTTGAGGCATACCTTGACATTGAGTCCATGGTCAGCATTGAGCAACAAAGAATACTTGCTCATCATCCCCATCTATCTTTACATATTTAGTTGGAAGATGTCGATTCTCCATGCTTGCAACCAATTTATAGTGGCAATCCTTTTTTTGCTTTCGACAATGAGGATAGTACTCAGCTAGTTATAACTCAGCCTCTGCTTGCTTCTTCTTTGTAGTCATTGTATCCAACTATGTGGTGACATCATTACTAATGTCTTGTTTGAAATCTGACAATAAATTGGATATTTCAAGTTTTGAAATGCCTTGACTAATTCCTTTTGTAATCGTAGAACGGGGTCCTTGACCTTTCTTCATGGTTGACCTTGAGTAGTTTTGACATATCTTTTTGAGGTCATCCCATGGAGCTTGATATACATCTCCACCGGCCATCAGGTCCAATGCTTCCAAAGATTCTTCATTCACTCCTCTTAGAAAGACTAGTTTTTGGGAATCTTCGGACAATGTGTGCTAAGGATTCTTTTGTAGTGTATATAAAAATCGAGAAACATAGTCTTCTAATGTCTCTTCCTCCTTTTGTGATATCCTAAAGATATCATCTCCTCTTGTGCTAGATGATTTGCAATATTCTTTATATTTTTCTAAAAACAAGGCTTGCATTTCATCCCAATTCATAGCTGCATTGGCTCCTAAGCCCATGAACCATCATAAAGTTGATTCTTTCAATGTGGATGGAAATAATTTAAGCTTACGGGCATTAGTTTTGTAGTCGAAACTATGACAAACGATGTCAAACTCAAACAAGAAGGTATCAGGGTCTTCAGTTGCAAGGCCATAGAACTTCGAAAGAGCAATGGGAGGTATATTCTTGAGATTGGCATTGGTTATGAGACTTGGAAGTGGAAATAGAAAAGTGGGTTGTGCCATGACTGGTGGGACTAGATTATGAGATTGTTGCTGAAAAGGAATGTTAGGCACTGGATGATTAACAACTGGTGGATTCAAGGTAGTGTTATCAAGAAGACTGCTCAATACTTTAGTGAAAGGTTGGAGACCAGATATATCTAGGGATTCAACTCTTGATGATGATACTGTGGGGAAAACAGGACTTGTGTCTTCAAAGGGAAACTCAACTTCTTCTTCAACTTCGTCATTCAAATTAACAGATCCTTGTGGAAGAAATTTTCCATATTCATCTTGCCGTCTTCCTCTTCGATGCATGCAACTAAAATTTTCACACTAGTAAAAAGAACTTAATCTAAAAACTATGACTCAAAAATGTTCCTAGCTTGACACCATCCCTGACAACGGTGCCAAAAATGAACTGCCTCACAATAGGTGTTCCATATTCATGCGCTAGGCCTAGCTTAGGAATAATCTATTCAAGCTAAGGACTACTTTTCCCCTACCATGAGGTGCATTTAGATTGTCAACCCAAGGACGTATACTTGAAATGGTCGGCACAGTATGTGTACTAGGTACCTTGATGAGTCATTATGTTTGTGCTGCAGGAAAGTAAAAATGCAAAGGAAAGAAACTACACTACTACTGTGGAAAGGAAACTACTAAATCTATGAATGTTGAAAACACAATGAAAAGATAACAAAGATTCCATCTTGACTCATTCATTAGACTGTTCTTACAGATGTTGCAGGAACGTTTATGAAGTGTGATGCTACAGGAAGGAATTAACTAGCTATGTCTTACTTAAAATACTGCTAATGCTAGTAAAATGAATCTATTCTATCCTAATCTAATCCACCTTCCAAGTGGGCCCCCTTGGTTGGCTTCTCTAATCTACCAATGCAGGATAGAAGCTAAAGAGAACTAATTCATTTCATTAATTAGTCATTACATAATTCAGAATTGTAAAACACAACTGCAACAAACTGTGAAACAGTGTTCTCTCTTACTTGATAAAACTTATCAAAAACCAAAAACTAAAAACTTCACACACAGGAGTCAATCCTAACATATATAGGGAATCTACTCTTTATTACATAACAGAAAAGTAACTATCCTAAGTTAAGTCCACAGGAGAGAATATAGGAGAACAACTTAAAGTGGAAAGGAAGGATAACATAATTGAGGAGGGAGCAATGAAGTCTCAGCATCCGCTTGTTACAACATAAATGCAGAGAAGGTCATGGCTCGTAAAAGCTCCTCCTTATTCACTGTCGTGTTTCTTGGAGTGGTTATAACTTCTTTTTCATGGTTGTTCGTTGATGCTTGTTTCTCCTTGAATGCTATCGACAACCAACTTCTAGATTCTTCCACTCATCCTTTAATCCTTTCATTAGGTTAGTTATGATATAAGACATATTTGCAAATAAACATCCATCAAACTAAATTCAAGCATAAGAATGCACATTTGGATATTTATATGAAATACTACATATTAGATATAATTTAGGCAAAAGATGACATAGTTTTTCTACCCCATAAATCATCAAAGGTTTATCAAACATAGGCTTATAAGTGTTAAAACAAGGATAAACACAGTATCACAAAGTATCTTAAACATAACAAAATAAAGGCATTTTTTTAGACTCATGAGTAAGCCATACTTTTCAAAAAGTAGCCAAGAAACATACCTTCATCACTTCTTGGATCAAACTTACCAATGTAATCATCTCTCTTAATATAAATTTTTCTCCCAAATATTCTAAAATATTTGACTGATGGTGAATGTCCAAACCATAGTTCATAAGGTGTCTTCTCCATAAATTTTTTGATATGTACTTTGTTCAAAGTATACACTATTGTATTCACTAGTTCTCTCCATAATGTTTTAGAAACATCATTCTCAAATAGCATCACTCTAGCTACCTCTGCTAAAGACTTATTTCTTCTCCTAGCAATCCCATTCTGCTCAAGTTTTCTAGGTAAAGATAGCTATCTTTTGATTCCATTTTCTTCACAAACTATGTTAAATTCTCTAGAGGTAAATTATCCTCCTTTATTTGATCTCAAACATTTAATCTTAACACCAATTTCATTCTCAACTCTATTCTTAAATATCTTGAACTTATCAAAAGCTTCTAATTTCTCTTTAAGAAATGCTACCCACATCATTCTAGTGAAATCATCAACAAAAATCATAAAATACCTTTCAACATAAAATCCTTTTGTTCTTGCAAGACCACTCAGATCTATGTGAACAATCTCCAATTTCTCTATAGTAGAGAACTTCTTGCTAGGAAAAGACATTTTCCTTTGCTTAGCCAAAATACATTCCTTGCATAAAACATTAGTAGGCTTAAAAGTCTTAGGCAGATCTCTTACTGCAAATGTACTACTAACATTCACAATATTATCAAAGTTTATATGACAAAATCTTCTATGCCACACCCAACTGTTATCAAATTTTTCTACCAAACATATCATCTTAGTAGGATTCAACTAAAATACATTACCACTAGATCTAGTGTCAGTTCCAATCATCTTACCATCTCTATCTTTGATAGTGCAGGTCTTCTTATTAAACTACAATTGATAACCTTTTTCCACAACCTCTCCAACACTCAACAAGTTATGCTTCAATCCATCAAAAAAATAGACATCATTAGTGTTAGTTTTACCATCAAGATTAATGGATCCAATTCCTATAATATGATAGGCTACATTGTTACCAACTCTAACAATTCATCCATCATGATTCTTGAACTTAACAAAATTATTCATATCACTAGTCCTGTGATGTGAATAACCGCTATCAATTATTCAATCAGATTTCTTTTCCACTTGGGTAACTAGAGCTCTTTCTTCTTTGATTTCTATATCAAGATCATCTTCCTTGATAACCACAAATCCTAATTCATCATTACTTTCACTTTTACATTTCTCATCTGACCCTTTATCTTCATTTGCATACAAACAATTTCTATCTCTATCTCTTCTAGGGTTAAACCTTCATTTATAAATTTTCTCTCTCTTAGGATATTTAGATGCATAATGACTAAATTCTTTACAAGTCCAACATTTAAATATTTTCTTACCATCTTTTTCTCTTCTCACCAGAAGGGCTATTCCTTCCTCAATCTTGTCCACATCAGCTCTGGTGCTACTAGCAAAATCTACACAGGTGCTTGCACTCCTTGTCAAATTAGGTCAAATGTTTAGGGAACTAAGGATTGTTTCAACTCTTACAAGCTCACCAAACTATCTTAGAGATTTTTTTGGTTCCATCTACCAAGAAAATTTTCCTTGGTGAAATCCTTAGTGTAGGACATCACTAGTTGTATCATTTGAGCTATAGGCTTGAAAGGTGGTGACAAACTTTTCAAAATCTTCCATATGAATTCATCATCATCTTTGGTTCCACCATGAGATCAAATTCATATAAAAATTTCTAATATTTTGCTAGTGTAAATTCTTATAGATTCATCTTCCATCATCTTAGCATCTTGATATGCATATATCCAACTTTGTAAGCTCATTCTCTTAGCATGATCATCACCTTCAAAAATAGATTCTAATGCTTTCCAAATTTCATGAGATGTTTCAAGTGACTTTACCTAACTATATTCATTCTCTGGAAGGGTTGATAATAGAGCTTCTCTTGCTCTCATGTTACACATGAACATATCTCATTCTTCCTCAATGAAATCTTCTAACTTTGATTCTTCAATGATTTTTGTCTTTCCCTTTGCCAAGGTCCAATATCCCAGACCCATTCACAATAGATGATTCTTCATCTTCTCCTTCCAACTTTCATAGTTGGCCCCATCAAATCTAGGACTATCCTTTCTGATAAGATTTAACCTTGATCTCCTAAAGCTTTTATGCTTATCCTTCAAGGACCTAATGCCCTGATACCAATTGTTAGAATATATAGTCCATTGATATGGGGGTGTGTGAATCAATTATCCAACTAATATCACAAATAATAGCTTTAAACAATTTTTAACCATATGAGTAATGTAAACTGAAATCACAACAAGATACTCATACACAATAACACTAGATATGTTAACTAGGGAAGGCCTTGATTAGAGGGAAAACTTTTGTGGGGATGTTACCCACAAGATGATGTACTAATATAAATATTCCTCGTTAAAGAATAGACCCTATTAGGAGACATTGAATCCTCGATAGGTGATTCCAACTGTGTAAGGAGTTGTGGAAGACAGTTGGACCCACTACCCAAATAGCTTTGAGGGCAAGACCAATGAACCCACTATCCAAATGATTTTTGTATTATCCCTTACAAAATAATAGAACTGAATTGTACTTCCTTCCTTTGTATTTTTCTTGTCAACTAGACTTTTTCTTCTTTTGATCTTGTAACCAGATCATGAATTGCACATCCAATAATCCCTTGGATCAGTTATATGCATTCAATTAACACTCTGCTCCTTTTCGCACTTCACAAATACAATGCACAATATATATTTGATACACTTACAATTAAGTAAAACATATTTCCTTTATACCATACCTTCATAATAATTCCTTGAGTCAACCTTAAAGCTTTCCCAATTAATTAAAATAAGATATATAATTAATTACAATAATACTAACACTATCAGCTCACAATCTATACAAAACTTTATACATGTGACTCCAAGTCTTGTGCACTCATTGACATTGTCATTTGAATGTCCTCTATTACTGGTTGAATATGCATCACTTATTTATATCTTGGCTAAAAGATATAATGCAAACATTAGAAACTTCCAAATGGATGCTCTATTTCCACACTACTCATAGTAAATCAAACACAATTGCCATACATCTTCAATTTTGACTTCATCCTCTTCACCATGTCATTAGGATACTCTTAGAGACATTTCCTTCACTACACATCACTTAACCCTTATTTAGTTATAGTGTAACATAAGATCTTTAACTTTTATTCTTCTAGTCTCTAACAAAAACATTGGTATGTTGACATCAATGACAAACATAGTCATGAATGCAACATATCAATACTTTCCAAAGCTTGGTATACTCCCCCAATGTAGTATCATCATCATCCATGCTAACATAAATTTTATTGATGCTCAACACCAACTAAACTATACTTGACATACACTAACAATCACTTGGCTTCTACAATTTTTCATCTTTTTTAGCACCTCTTGATTTTCACTCAGCTTCTACTGATTTTTGCCTTACTTGTAGTGACTACTCAGTAAGACTTGATAGACACTTTTCTTGATCTTCTTCTAGTCTTAACATGAGTAATCTTTCATTTTAGACTTTAAGTAGATAAACAATACAATATAGTATCAATATCTTACTTGGTCTTAGTGCTTCTCTTACATACCAAATAACTCAACCTTTCTCTAATTGGTTGTTCCATTACAATTTCTTCACTTCAAAATAATTTCATATCAACTGTAAGTATCACCACACACAATAAAATCATCCATATATACTTTTGCACAATCATGAATCAAGCTAGAAAAAATACTCAAGACTACTCTTTGAAAGGTCACTAGGGAATTACATAAACCAAATGGTAAAATATTATAGGAAATGTACTGAAGAGTATGTGAAAGTAGTTTTTTCCTAGTCCTCTAGGGAAATTTAGATTTGGTTATATCCACTGAAACCATCTAGAAATGAGAAAAACCTTTTACTGGCTAGTGTGTCCAAAACCTAATCAGCAAAAGGTAGTGGAAAATGATCCTTCTTTGTGGCTTTGTCAAGGGCTCTATAATCAACACATATTTACCATTTACCATTCTTATTAGATATAACTACAAGAGGAGATATCCATTGGCTATCAGATATAGGGTAAATAAATATAAAATTTATGAGTTTCTAAAGTTCCTCTTTTACAATTTCATGGAGGGCTGAATTTAATCTTCTTTAAGGTTTCTTACTGGTTTACTCCCTTCATCTCTATAGATATGATGAGTACATGTAGAACAATGTATACCACACATGTCCTAATGATCCCAAGAAAATGAATCTTTATATTTACATAAGATTTCAATCAATTCCTTGGTTTGGGATTTATTTAGATTTAGGATAAGATTGAGTATTTTTCTAGATAGAATTTCAATGGGATCAGACTATATAGGGGCTTCTAGTGTGAAGTTATAAAATAAAACTAGATGCTAAGAATGGACTATACTAACAAGTATGTGGTAATAGCTGATGTAGAGTAATCAAATGTCAAATGGATGATGAATCATCCACCAATGAAAAGTCTCCAAAAGGGAAATTTTTGTTGGCATTAGTAAGAAAAAGAATTGACTCAAAAACATCATAAATTGCATAGTGAGTTTGCTAAAATAGTTAATGATAGTGTCCTCAGAAGTACCTCCTAACTCTCCTATTTTGTTCCATGGTAAAAATAGGAAAATAATTTTCCAAATCACTATCAACCCATAATGGCTCTTCTATTTCTACCAAAGGTTGTGCTAGAGGATATAATGTTAGGATTAATGAGACATAAATAATAATTATATACAAATATAAGTAATATTTGAAAATAATAAATCACACAAAAGAGAGCACAAGACAGAAAGATTTAACATGGTTCACCCAATCGCTGGGCTATGAGTCTAATATTATTATTATTCAGTAATTACAAGTTGATTATAACTTAATTATACATTATGAAATCCCTAATACTAAGCCATTTTACACCATATTTTTTCTACTTACAAAATATTTTTCCACTTACAAATTTAAGAACCTAAGGCTCTACTCTAGGACCCCACAAGTGGCACTACCCCTTGAACCCATCTTGGGAGAAATACCTATTGAAAATAGATTGATACAAGTATGAGAATGTGTTTCAATCATTGTTTTGTCACTAATGTCAAATCAACTACTTGCTAGTAAGACAATTATTAAATGATTTGAGTACTATCATTTGTTTGATTGATGAAGAGGATTTGATCAAATGAGGTAACAAGAGCACCTAGAGGAAAGGTTGAGTTATGGTATGAAAAAGGAGTACAAGGATCAACTAAGATGGTGATATTATAGTGCATTGATTATCTACTTACAGTTGCAAAGGATGGATACACTAATTAAGTTCAAAAAAATAAGTAAAAAGAATTAAATATGCCAAGCTTAACAATTTATACAATAGGTGCCAAGAAAAATTAGTGTAAGCTGAGAAAAAAATCATTTGGAGCCAAGTAAAGTTTAGTTGATGTCGAGCACTAGGAAACTTTAGTTCGTACCAAGTGATTTGATAGTTGATGTCGAGCACTAGCAAACTTTAGTTCATACCAAGTGATTTGATATTGAATACTGAGCAACACAATTTATGCCAAGCATTAGAAGCAAGTTAATACCAAGTGTTAGCATTATGAGAATAATCATGAATTCGATGAATCTGAATTGACAAGCTTAATTTCTTGGATTTTTTGAACCATGTGGAAGATAAGCTTGATGAGATAGTGACACGAAATTCAAGATAAATTATTTTGAGGTGAATTCAAAGAGAATTGAAGGAGTATTTTTTAGAAGGGAATGAAATGAAAAGATGGGTAGATTCATACAATCCTACCTAATCCTACCTAACCCTAAAATGGATAATAGAGGATGAATGAAAAATATCTTAATTTTCTATTTATAGAGATGGTTGGTTAGAACCAAAGGTTGTCATGTGTGAGAAGACAAGGAAGACAAGGAGTCTAAGGTATTGCTTTATTGAGTGACCAAAGAGAAGAGACTACTATTAGAAAGAAAAGAAAGAAGGCTTAAGGACTAAAAAAAAGATTTATTATCTATAAAGTGAGTTGTGAGTTGTTATCAAATCAATCCTTATCATTACTATCTAATCATTGTACCAGTCTAGGATAAATCCTTTGGATTAAGGTTGACCTAGCAGTCATTTTTAAATCCTTTAACCAGGTGACATTCCAAGTGAATGATCTAAAGTCCTATAACAAGGCTCACTTCTAATACGGTGATTGAAATCCTCTAACCAGGTCACATTTAATAGTGTGCATTTTAATCTTTCATAAGGTTGACCTTTAACAAGGCATCACTTTAGAAGAGTGAGAATGAGAAGCATATTGTATGTGTGAATATGTGGCCTATGCTAACACACACACTTCAACATGGTCATTGTATGCGGATTCATCCCAGAATGAACATTGGATTGTTCATCTAAAAATCAGCCTGCAAAGTGACCTGTTGCCTTCTATCTAAAGGGAATTGCTTGTTAGATATCCTCAGATCCGAGGTGTTTAAGCAACCAGACCCTGTAAGAATGAAGGATTTGAAATGAAATTAATCTATATGATTATGCAGATTAATCTAGAATGGAGTATGCACGTTTAATCTAAGAACATGTAAAATAAATTATACTAAATGTATGCATATTAAATCTAGATGAGAATTAAACTAGAAAATGAATATGAAAGTAGGGAGCTCAAATGAATGCACAATCTAGCAACAATTCGATGTAAATTCTCATTCAACCTCCTTTCAAAATGAGAAGATGAGGGTCTCTTAAATAGACTTTCCTGGAATCCATCAACGGTCAGGATTAAAGGGGAAGTTCAGTCATAAAGGAAGATTCTCAAATTAAAGGGAGTTAACTGATTTAATTTGAGTAAAAAAAGGAGTTAATTGATTTAATTTGAGTAGAATAAGGAGTTAACTAATTTAATTTGAGTAGAATAAGGAGTTAACTTATTCAATTTGAGTAGAATAAGGAGTTAACTGATTTAATTCCTTTTTGATCAACAGTGAACTAGAAATTTCTCTTTTTGAACTAAAGAAGGATTTTGGAGAGATATTTAATTTAATAAAATCAGATATGCTCTCATAATTACCTTTTTTATTTAATTAAATAATTCTATTTAATTAATTAGAGGCACTTTTCTTATTTAATTAAATAACTTCATTTAATTAATTAGGAATGACTTCCCATTTAATTAAATAACTTTGTTTAATTAATTAGAAGTAAGTTCTCCATTTAATTAAATAATTTCATTTAATTAATTAAAATAGGCATATTTATTAAATTAAATAAATTTAATCCCATAGTACATTAGTCTTAGGATATAATTTAATTTAATAAAATGAGATATATTCTCATAATTACCTTTTTCATTTAATTAAATTATTCTATTTAATTAATTAGAGGCACTTTTCTTATTTAATTAAATAACTTCATTTAATTAATTAGGAATGACTTCCCATTTAATTAAATAACTTTGTTTAATTAATTAGAAATAAGTTCTCCATTTAATTAAATAATTTCATTTAATTAATTAAAATAGGTATATTTATTAAATTAAATAAATTTAATTCCATAGTAATTTAATTAAAGTATAAATACTTATTAATTAAATTAAATATTAATCGATGGGTTTAATGTAACTAATATGAGTAAATACTATAGGAATTAAATAATAAGCATGATGAATGCAGATTAGGGTTTTCTGCATCTGACATTTAAGTCAAGTAGCGAGTAGTAGAATAAGAATTTTCTTAGTGAAATAGGACTTAGGATTGATTAGAAATAGACCATAATTGGTATCATGGCAATGAGCCAATTTTGGGGTATTACATTTTGCCCCTCTTTGAATGAATGTGCGAGCAACACGTTCAATTCAAAGAAAAATTAGAAAGCATGATTTGAAGATGAGATTGGTTCTGAAGGTGATAACACTGAGACCAATTGATAAGCTTTTAAGGACTATCTCTAGAATAGAGCTTAATCCCAAGGAATCCAAACAAAATGCCTAGATACCTAAAATTGATTCAAAGATGAGATTAGTTCTGAAGATGATGACATGGAGACCAATTGATAAGCTTTTAAGGACTATCTCTAGAATAGAGCTTAATCCCAAGGAATCCGAGCAGAATACCTAGATACCTGAATTGAAACAGATAAGCTTTTAAGGATCATCTCCAACATGAAGCTTAATCCTAAGGAATCTAGGTAGAACACCTAGTACCTAAGTTGAAACAGATAAGCTTTTAAGGATCATCTCCAGCACGAAGCTTAATCCTAAGGAATCTAGGTAGAACACCTAGATACCTAAGTTGAAACAGATAAGCTTTTAAGGATCATCTCCAGCACGAAGCTTAATCCTAAGGGATCCAAGTAGAACACCTAGATACCTAAGTTTATAAGATCTAATTATGAGTCACAGAATCATCCCCAAAATGAGGCTTGATCCTCAGGAGTCAAGGTTTAGACTGTCTTGATACCTGTCCATCAAACTCAGATTAGAAATGTTATAAGATGTGATCAAATGATGAAAAGATGAAGTAGATGATAAGGATGCCAGAAAGAGGAGGACAAGATGCCCTAAGAAATGAGATGCCCCAAGTGAGAAGGACATAAAATGGGAACTAGATGCCTCAAGCAATGAGACTCAAAATGAGTTGAAATTTAGTTCAATGATGTAATCATCCTACCCCCTCGGGAGCAAAATCGAAAGATGACACACCAGAAGTATGATGTAAGGAGAGTGATGAAAGATATAGAAGAAATCCAAGGTTTAGTAGAATATAGAAGAGATTAGAATGATCAGAAGAAATATAAAGAGATTAGAATGATCAGAAGAAATATAAAGAGATTAGAACGATCAGAAGAAATATAAAGAGATTAGAACGATCTTGAAGAAATATGAAGAGATCAGAATGGTCTGAAGAAATTTGGAGAGATCAGAATGATTTGAAGAAATATGAAGAGATCAGAATGATCTGAAGAAATATAAAGAGATCAGAACGATCTAAAGAAATATGAAGAGATCATAATGATCAGAAGAAATATAAAGAGATTAGAACGATCTTGAAGAAATATAAAGAGATCAGAATGATCTGAAGAAATATGAAGAGATCAGAATGATCTGAAGAAATATAAAGAGATCAGAATGATCTGAAGAAATATGAAGAGATTAGAATGATTAGAAGAAATATAAAGAGATTAGAACGATCTTGAAGAAATATGAAGAGATCAGAATGGTCTGAAGAAATTTGGAGAGATCAGAATGATCTGAAGAAATTTAGAGGTTGATCCGAAGTGATTTCAAGATCCAAAAGACCAAGTTTGAGTTGAAAAGATTCCAAGAATTGGAAAGTATTAGAAAGATTTGGATTGCACAAAAAAATTTAAAATGCATTTTGAGCCACTTAAGTGTGTCAGATTTCAAATTTGATCTAAAAAAATGGGTTAAGAGCAACCAAAGTAGCCAAGAGGGTGATTAATCAATCATTTGTGCAGTTGATGAAAGAACATGATACTTTGAAGAGATCAGCAATCTCTCATCAGAGAAGGTGAAAGTATATTTGCAATTGAATCGCATGCTTATGCAAGTGAAGTATGCAATGCAAGACTATGTTAAATGCAACCCTAGGTCTGGTTACCAAGCCTCAATATTTAATCATCACCAGATATAGAACAAAGCTCATAGATCATACAATTCCCACTGACATTGCAATCATGGAAATATGAATATAACATGCGTTATTGGTTTGTTGAGATTAAATGTAAGCATTCGAGGCACAAGAAGTCAAAATGACCAGAACATTTGCCTCTTTTAATGTAGCAAGTTAACATAAGCATCAAAGCATAGACACTAGGATGACCTGAATATTGCTTGCATAACAGACACACCAAACACATGGGAGATCCATCTTATGCTAAGTACTTAGTATTTATACTATCCACAACGACCCTTGCATTCATAACCTAAGACAGAAGTGTGCTAGATATACTTGTAGTGACTCGTACATTCACTTAATAGGATGAGTATCAGTATGTACTATAGCATGAAGAGTTCACTCCAACAAACAAGGAGAAGAACCAATGTTATTGATGTATTTGTATAAAAGGAGTCGAGGTACACACAGCCATCCAATAGAAGATGGAGGCTCTTATACTGGACACTTCTTTTATAGGAACGTATCAACTTGTTGGAACTAAACCACAGACAGAAAGCCAAGAAAAGATCATGCCCCTAGTCATTACTTCTCTACTCAAAGATGACATCATTGAATTGCTCAAAGAGATATGATAAAGTAAAAAAACAAAGCAAACAAAGAAAAATCCTAGCATATCCAAACAACTATATCATTTTTGAGTTCATTTTTTTTGGGATTGATGTCAAGTGTCAATGTCCAGAACAAGTTTGAAAGAAATCTCATCAGTAGGGTAACAAGAGTAGGTAGACGCAGTCAAAATGACTAGTGACTGAGGTCAAAGAGGAATCTTCACGATGAAGAACCTAAGAAGGACTAAGCGATAGTAGACAGACACAGCCAAGATACTGGTGACTAACGCAAAAGAGATCTTCCATAAAGGAGTCTAGAAACGTGAACTAGCAACAGTAGACAGACACAATTGAAATAATTGGTGACTGTTGCGAAAGAGATTCTATGAGGAGAATCTTAAAAAGAGTGACACTAGCAATAGTAGGCAGATGTAGTGAGGACCACTGGTGACTGTCGCAAAGGAAATTCTATAAGGAGAATCTTGAAAAGAGTGACACTAGTGACAGGAGGTAGATGCAGTGAGGACCACTAGTGACTATCGCGAAGGAGATGAGAATCTCAAAAATAGTGACACTAGAAATAGTAGGCAGACATAGTGAGGACCACTGGTGACTATTGCGAAGGAAATGAGAATCTCAAAAATAGTGACACTAGCGATAGTAGGCAGACGCAGTGAGAACCACTAGTGAATATCACGAAGGAGATTCTATAAGGAGAATCTCAAAAATAGTGACACTAAGGGGGGATGCCCCCGAGCTATGACAAGACTCAATCCATGGATACATGAGCAGAAAGCAGGAAAGAGAAAGTGTGAAAGTGACTATACAGAAAGCATGAAGATATGCTACAAGATGAGGCATTGGGAACAAGAGGCACCTATTTACCAGGTTTTCACCTTCTTGGCAAGTTTTCTCTTTTTTTTTTCTCTTTTTCTTTTTGGTGTTACCAAGGTGCCTATTGCTAGGTTTTCACTAGGGTAACAATTTTTTCTTTAGGACATTTTTTGATTTTTAGATTTTTTCAAAGATTACTAGCTCTCAAGAAGGATTACCTTGATTTTGTTCTAGTGTCTAGCAAGGTGCAGGACAATATGTAGTAGCAAGCGAGTGGATAAGCAGAGATGGAAAGGCAAGGAGTATGAAGTGGTAAATGTTACCCTCAAGGAAAGCCTTCACAAGATTACCCAAGCTAGGGAAAAGGATATAACAATATAAGCTCATGGTGTAATGAAGGGTATCATGTAAGTAATCCACAAAGATGACCATGTCAAGAGATTGCTAAGAACTAAGTTTTCTTCTTTCTTTCATTGATCAAGACCAAAGGGTTAACTGAATAGGATAGAAAAGTTTGTTATGGAGGTAATGAGTGAATGACTTGAGATGAGGACATCTGAAGGATGAGAAAGATCATGATAGGATGTCATGGATGGAAGAATTACGCATGACGCCTATTTACCAAGTTTTTATCATGGTACTTATCCAAAGTGCCACAAGAAGTGGTTTTCACCATAGGACATATTTATTTATCTTTACTTTTGCTACCAAGGTGCCACAAGAAGTGGTTTTCACCAAGGCACTTTTTCATTTTTCATTTTTCTTTTTCTTTTTTTTTTTTGGATTTTTAGAGTTTTTGGAAAGAATTCAAACCTTTCTCAAGTTAGACAACACTCCTATAACATAAGTTATGATAAGCCAAGGCCATAGCAAGGTGCGCTTAAAGATGCTAATAAGGTAATGGAGGGAGATAGTAGAAAAGATATATGGAGGACAAGGTTTAGGCTATGGATAAGATAAATAGGATGGAAGGATAAAAGGTGGAGGATAGAAGGTGGAGTGGATAGGGTAATGAAAGGGATGTGCAAGGGGAGAATAAAAAGTGGGAAAGATCAACATTGACACACACCTTGAAGGGTGATGGAATAATGAAGGAAATATGGATGAAATAGTATGAGGTTTAGATGTATGAGGTGGTGGAATAATTTCGAAGGAAGGTGGAGTAGAAGGCTTTGAAACCTTTTTAGGAAGATGTTGTGAAAGAGATGGAGTGGAAACCTTTGGAAGCTTGAATGTCAACTTTGCTTTGTTTTCAATATTCAAGTCCTTCAAAAGAGACTTGGGAATCCATATAGCTTTTGATTTTTCATTAGATGCTTTGGAATGCATTTCTTCAATAACAGATTTAAGAACCCATACTTTATTTGGTTGAGCTCTTTGAATAGTGGACCTTTGCAGTCTCTTTTTTGTTTTTTTCTTCTTGACATTCACATGTAGATTAGGGGAGACATAGTGGACTTTTGAGGATAGATTCATGTACTTGTGTTTGAGTTGATCAACCAAATTTCTTCCAAAGGACTTGGGACTTGTGGATGAATGAGGCCAATATGACTGGTTTAGATGGAAAGGTGAATGTGAAGAGTTCAAGTATGTGCATCTTTGTTGATCTTGGGGTAGGGTAGGAGGAATGTATAATGAGTTAAGAGTGGAAGTAGGAGATAGAGGAACATAAGGTCCCAATATGGATGGAAGACTTGAAGGTTCTAGCTTAGATGGGTAGGGACCAAGGATAGATTTAGAAGATGTGAACGGACCATGAGTATGGATATCAACATCTTTAGAGTGAGCAATATGACCAAAGTCATCAATAGATTTATGAGTAACTTTTATAGGAGCAATACCTTTGATAGGAGTATTTAAAGCTTGAGCATAGTTTGGAAGTGAATGTAGCGAGGTAGAATAAGAGAGCAAGGGAACACTTTTCTCTTCAAAAGGAATTTTAGGTAACATAGGAAAAGTATCATTCTCTTGGTCTTTTATAATCTCCTTAAGGATGGTGGCAGGAATATCTTGATCTTGCTTAGTAGAGGTGCATGACATGGGAGATGGAGGACTATGTGACTCTTGAGATGGAGGCACGAGATCTTGGAAGACTTGAAAGGGGATGAAGGAATCTTGGTCTTGATCAACACTTGTTTCTTCATCATTTAAGTGGTCCTCTTGACATGAAACCAAATCCAAGGATGAGGGAGTATCTAAATCTGTATTCAAATATATTTCTAGAGTCTTGATAACGGGCTCTTGAAGGGACAATAGAGGAATAGTTGGATTGGGGATAATAGGAGGAGCAACACATGGAAGTTTTGGATATTTTCTTTGTGTAGTATGGGAGAGGTTTGTAGCTAAGTCAAGATTAGCTTGAGTTTCCTTTAAAGGTAGCCCTTGAGGGTACACATAGTCAACTAGGGGAGTAGTGAGTTCTTTTGGTGAATATGGGTTGGAAAGATTGGATAATTTAGAAGGTGGATGTATGTTGGAGGAAGTAGAAGTTGTGTTTGAACCATTACTAGACATGGTTTCATGAGGTTGATCCTTCTTGAGAGTAGAATATTTAGTATTTGAGAGCTTAGATTTTTGAATTATACCATTGTCAAAGAGATCTTGGATCTTATTTTTCAGCTCCTTACAATGGGAAGTTTTATGTAAATTATGTCTATGATAGACACAATAGCTACTCATAAATGAAACTCCCACCAAAGTGAGCTTAGGTAAAGTAATGAGTTTTTCTTCAAGAAGTTCTTCCAAGGTTAATTCATAAGATTTTCCCAAAGGTTTGAAATCACACTTTGGTTTAGGTTCCCAAGGTTTTTTTTCAAAGATATTCCTAGATTTCTTGGGCGTATGTGAGGTGTTCTCAGATGTCTTGGATTCAAGATCACAAGAATGTGATTTTTGGTTGTCATAGGAGAAAGGAAAAATTTCTCTCAAGGAGAATTTGTTCGATGATGTGTTTTCCTCTTCTTTTAGTCTTTGAAGTTGAGCACTTATCATTTCAATTTGTTTCTTCATGTTTGCAATAAGTAGCTCTTCTTTCTCACTAGGAATATTGGATTTAGCACATTTTTTGTTAGCCATTTTGATGTACTATCTTTCAAGTAGTGACAGCCAAGTTTTAGAACATAAGTCAAGTTGCCACAGTCATAGACAATGACAAAAAGAAAAAGCTTAGACAAGGACCACACTAGAACGTAGTCTCAGAAAAGTAAGATAAGAGTGCAGTATACTAAGGTATGAATAGTTTGATTTGAAGGCTAGAACAGACAAAGATTATGACTATCATAACATAGAGTACAACAAGCACTAAAGGACAAGAGCAAGATAACTGAGAGACAAGACTAGTTAAAGTATGGATCGCAAGTCATTAGCTAAGCAGGATGCCACTGTTTGGGACTATTTTCAGACAGAGAAATAGTAAACCAATGTAGGAAACAAACTTGGTATAGAGCACAGATAGCTCTAACAAACTAACTTGATAGTTCAGACTCAAGATCTCACGTGAAGATCCTTTGAAAGGCGCATGAGAAAGTATACAGGGCCATGCAAAGACTCAAGATAGCATAAAGATTCCACACGAGGATGTGCTATAGGCCATGCAAAGTAGTGCAAGGTTAACTTGGATAGCATAAAGATCTCACATGGAGATGTGCAACTGTTTGCACAAGAAATTGGACAAAGCTGCGTGAAGAAGTAGTAGGACAACAAGTATTCACACAAAAGTTTTCAAACTATGTGCGAAAATAGAAACCAGACTAACAACTGAACTAGATTTTGAAAAGACTTTGAAGATTTCAGACAGTTTTGGATAGATTGTTGATTCATTTCAGTAACTAGGCAGATAAATAGGCACGTAGAACAACAAGCAGGTGATTTCAAGCACGTCTAAAAATAATGAGCAAGGGCAAGAGCAACCTTGCGCATGAACAATCAAGTGACTTAGTTTGTGCTAATCCCTAGGAGAGCTATTTGTGTATGTTTTCAAAGAGTTTTGCAATCATTGTACACATTCCTAGAAAGTGAAAAGTTTGGCCTCTCTAAGGTTTTTAGTAATGTTTTGATTATGCAACTTTTATGACTCACAGGGGTGACCTCCAATCTTGGCACACTGAGGTTTCAACACAGTCCGAGAACTTAATCTTCAAGAGCTGCTGGGGAGATCTGACAACCCACAATGAACCACACCCGTGGAGATTTCTTCCACAAGGACATTTATATAGTGGTTGTCACTACCATGTCAAAAATGACTATTACCGCTCGAGGTTCCGTCAATGTAGTTTTCCCTGTAGATGGATTGTCTGCTATGGTTAACCCTCTCTCAAGGTGATCGACTCACAATAGTGTACCACAAGGGGACTTTGCTTCCAAATTCAAGTTCTTGACACCTTTTCACTTTTAGCCCAATCAAAGTAGATAGATTAATCTGACACGCTAAACTAAGAGTATCTCTTAAAGATCTATGATATCAACTCCCAGTGATCTATCAACCTCTCCGGAAAAAGGATGCCTGAATCAAAAAGTTGAAGATTCATCTATTTGTGAGATGCTCAAAGTATCCTCCCCACCTATAAGGAATCCTTCTTAGAGAGGAGTTTCACTAGGAACCCACTCCCTCAAGATCCAAAAATAGTGTTCATGGGGACCTAATTACTATGTGTGTATAGATGTTAATTCCCGAAAGCAAATCTATCCAAAAGCAATCAAAAAGCACAAGGTGGTACACTTAACGCTTTAACTAGTGTGAGGTGAGTCCAAAGATGTGGAACATTTAACCTCTCACACAAGCCAAAATGAGTTCACAACTCAGAAACTAGTGAGTTCTAAAAAGCACAAAAGGGTTGCCTTGTGAAGCATTTAACGCTTATTTCCTGTAGACCCCTCCCCTTTAACATGGTGATGATCTTGCAACCATAGGGTGGAACGAGGGGCTAGTGGATTAGCGAGTCTAATAATCCAAGATAGCTAATTAGATCTATCACTAGTAACTAAGCCTGCTAGATGAAACTAATAGAGATCACAACCTAGTATCAAATAATGCATGTGTTGTAAAATGAGAACATGGAAGGAAATACACACAAGCTTGACATAAGAGATGTTTTTTTTAGCTCCAAATGAATTGTTATCAGCTGAAGAAGGTTCCCTAGTGATCCTTGCAACGCGCTTAGTAGATTTTACCTGATTTTTAATAATTCTTGTGCTATTTTTGAAGCTAGCAAAAGCAAGATGCATTTTTTTTTTTTTTTTTTGCTTTCTTTTGTCATATTTGGATGGCCTTTCTTTCTTCCTTGCTGTTTTCCAAATAAAAAACCTGCAATAAAAATTATTGATTAAAATTTCAAGATTTGCATCATGAATTAATAATTTTTTTTTATGAAAACACATTTAAAAATTATTAAAAATAGAATTATAATCCAAAAAATCTGAAATTGTTATTGTAGTCTACAAAAAGCCTCACAAACATTCAATAAAACTTTTGGATTGAAATTCTTTGATTTATATCAAGAATTAATTTTTTATATGAAAATACATTAAAAAATTATAAAAAATCATTTTTTGCTCAACAAAATCCGACATTTTTACTGTGAACTACGCAGAATTTTCAAAATCTAAAATAAAATTTTCAGATTTAAATTCATTGATTTGTGTTGTAAAATATTTTTTTTATGAAATAAATAAAAAAATTACTAAAAATTCATTTTTGATAAAATAAATCTGAAATTTTTACTGTATATTGCAGAGCATGTCCCAAATCTATAGTAAAATTTTTAGATTTAAATTCAATGATTTGAGTTACAAAATAATTTTTTTATGAAAATACATAAAAACAATTATAAAAAATTCAGTTTTGATCAAATAAATTCGAAATTTTTATTGTAAACTTTAGATTGCATGGTAAATATGTAATAAAATTTTTAGATTGAAATAATGAACCGTTTGAAGGATACGATCAAATCTTTCAAGAACCCCAAGACTTTTTTTTTTTTTAAATTATTTTATTTTATAGAACATGAGAAGGAAGAAAAAGAAGAAGAAAAAGAGAAATAAAAGAAAATTAAGAGGAGAAGAGGAAGAGGTTTCTCAAATTCTCATTTTCTCATCATTGTTGGATGCCTTCTCGAAGTGTCTTCAAACCTGCAACAAGACAAACCTGCAAAACAAGATATAAATAAAAAACTAAAATGCAAAACAAAAAGAATGAGGCCAAAAAATTGATTTCTAAGCCCCACGGTGGGCGCCAGAAATGTATGCGTGAATATGCGACCTATGCTAACACACACACTTCAACATGGTCATTGTATGCGGATTCATCCCGAAATGAACATTGGATTGTTCATCCGAAAATTAGCCTGCAAAGTGACCTGTTGCCTTCTATCTAAAGGGAATTGCTTGTCAGATATCCTCAGATCCGAGGTGTTTAAGCAACCAGACCCTGTAAGAACGAAGGATTTGAAATGAAATTAATCTATATGATTATGCAGATTAATCTAGAATGGAGTATGCACATTTAATCTAAGAACATGTAAAAGAAATTATACTAAATGTATGCATATTGAATCTAGATGAGAATTAAACTAGAAAATGAATATGAAAGTAGGGAGCTCAAATGAATGCACAATCCAGCAGCAATTCGATGCAAATTCTCATTCAACCTCCTCTCAAAATGAAGAGATGAGGATCTCTTAAATAGACTTTCATGGAATCCATCAATGGTTGAGATCAATTTCAATCAACGGTCAGGATTAAAGGTGAAGTTTAGTCATAAAGGAAGATTCTCAAATTGAAGGGAATTAACTGATTTAATTTGAGTAGAAAAAGGAGTTAACTAATTTAATTTGAGTAGAATAAAGAGTTAACTGATTTAATTTGAGTAGAATAAGGCGTTAACTTATTCAATTTGAGTAGAATAAGGAGTTAACTGATTTAATTCCTTTTTGATCAACAGTGAACTGAAAATTTCCCTTTTTGAACTGAAGAAGGATTTTGGAGAGATATTTAATTTAATAAAATCAGATATGCTCTCATAATTACCTTTTTCATTTAATTAAATAATTCTATTTAATTAATTAGAGGCACTTTTCTTATTTAATTAAATAACTTCATTTAATTAATTAGGAATGACTTCCCATTTAATTAAATAACTTTGTTTAATTAATTAGAAGTAAGTTCTCCATTTAATTAAATAATTTTGTTTAATTAATTAAAATAGGCATATTTATTAAATTAAATAAATTTAATCCCATAGTACATTAGTCTTAAGATATAATTTAATTTAATAAAATGAGATATGTTCTCATAATTACCTTTTTCATTTAATTAAATAATTCTATTTAATTAATTAGAGGCACTTTTCTTATTTAATTAAATAACTTTATTTAATTAATTAGGAATGACTTTCCATTTAATTAAATAACTTTGTTTAATTAATTAGAAGTAAGTTCTCCATTTAATTAAATAATTTTATTTAATTAATTAAAATAGACATATTTATTAAATTTAATAAATTTAATTCCATAGTACATTAGCCTTTGGATATAATTTAATTTAATTAAAGTATAAATACTTATTAATTAAATTAAATATTAATCAATAGGTTTAATATAACTAATATGAGTAAATACTATAGGAATTAAATAATAAGCATGATGAATGTAGATTAGGATTTTCTACATCTGACATTTAAGTCGAGTAGTGAGTAGTAGAATAAGAATTTTCCTAGTGAAGTAGGACTTAAGATTGATAAAAAATAGACCAGAATTGGTATCATGGCAATGAGCCAATTTTGGGGTATTACACATATTATTAGTGTTTTTTCTCAAATTGGGTTTCCATGTAAAATCATTGTGTCAAATGTGTTATTGAATCTTTTATCTAATGGATGCATGCATGATGAATATGTTTTTATGGATATGGATTCACTAAGTTATGAAAAGTTTGATTTTTAAATTTGGACCTTGGATAAATGATTCACACCCCTCTCAGTTATTCTAAAGAATTTCAACACTACCCCCAAACCCCCATAGTAAAATCTTAGGGACAAAATACACCAAATAAAGTGGGAAAAATTAGCCTTTGATTTTGATTATGCTCCACATCACAATAATCTCCCACTTGGAGACTGATGAGACTCCATAAAAATAACCTCCCATTTGGAAATTAAGCACAACATTGCTAAACTTGTAGCTCCCACTAGAATGTAAAATTACCCCAAACTTTGCTGCTTTTTTACTGTGTTTGGTCTAAAAGACCAACCTAAGTTGGAGAGGAATTCAACTTCTCCCTTGTTAGTGCCTTTGTAAACATATCTATTGGATTATCATCTATATGTATCTTTTTCAACTTTAATTCTCCATCATCCAAAATTGACCAAATGAAATGGTACTACATCTATATGTGATTTGTCTTTGAATGTAGAGCTGAATTATTCATAAGATGAATAAAACTCTAGCTATCTATAAATAAATAATTATCCATATGAGGGTGCCCCAACTCTTCCATGAAGAATTGAAGCCATATCATCTCCTTGGCTACCTCTATAGTAAACATACTCCACCTTTGTAGTGGATAAATAAGTAACCTTCTGCAACTGAGAAATCCAACTCACTACTATCCCACCAACATTAAATACATAACCTATAGTATTTCACCTAGTACCAAGATCCCCTACTAAAATAGAGTCAACATAGCCTTGTAAATCAAAAGGAGAGCCCTCAAAATCTAAACACTTATTGGATGTTCCTCTCAAATATCTAAAAATCCATTTGATTGCATTCCAATGCTCAATTTGAGGATGAATCATATGCTTTCCAACAACTCCTATAGTATGTACAATATTTGTCTTAGTACATACTATAAAATACACTAAAATTTCTATAGTTAAAGCATAAGGTACCTTGGACATCTTATCCTCCTCTTCTTGTGTCTTTGGAAACATCTCCTTAGTTAATTGTAAATCAATAGGCAAAGGTGTGCTGACAACTTTGGCATTCTTCTTAGAGGAACATTGTAACACCTTCTCAATATAATCAGCCTACAATAATGTTGATTTTATGTTCTTCCTATCTCTATAAACTTTCATACCAAATATTTTTTTCTTTCCCTCATATCCTTCATAGAAAATTAATGTGCTAACTATTATTTTAACCCCTTAATGTGATCCATGTTAGACCCAACTACAATCATATCATCAACAAATAAGTATAAAATAATGCAAATGTCATCATCAAACCTCTTACAATAAACACAAGGATCTGAATGACACCTAGTCTATCCATGCTCATGCATAAAACTGTCAAATTTAAGATACCATTGTTGGGGTGCTTACGTTAAGCCATATAAATATTTCTTCAATATGCACACTAAATTCTCCTTACCCTTGACCTCAAATCCATGTGATTGTGTCATTTATATTTCTTCATCCAAATTACCATGAAGAAAATATGTTTGAACATCAAGATACTCCAAATGCAAATCTTCAACAACCACAAGACTTTAAAAACTATGAATAAAAGTTATTTTAACAACATGAGAAAACATCTCATCAAAATCAATGCACTTTTTCTATACAAATCCTTTTACAACTAACCTATCTTTAAATCTTTTCTTACCTTAATCTTCTTCTTTCAACCTATAAACCCATTTATTTTGTAAAGCTTTTATACCTACAAGTAACTTATATAAACCCCAAGTTTTATTTTTTAGCAAGGAGTCCATTTCTTTTGTCATTGCAGACTTCGACTAAATCTTTTGTATTCACCTACATAGCTTCATCATAACATTTAGGTTCACTAAAATAGAATACAAAGAGGGAGAAAATATTTTTGGAGTTCTACTTAGCCTTGTTGATCATCTAACATTCACTAGGGTGTGTGGTATTTATTGTTGCAAAGCATGAGGGACTATTAGAAAATCATCTTTTGGAGTATCATCCAATACTACATAATCATTTTCTTTCTTCTTGTGCTACTACCAAAAATATTTTTATGACACTTTCTCATTAATTATGACATCCCTACTTCTTACACTTTTTTTATTTTCAAAATTCCAAAGCCTATAACTAGATTCATGAATTCCACATCCAAAAAATACACATTTCTTTGACTTATATTCCATCTTGGTTCTAATTTTAGAATCTATATGTGCAAATGCTTCACAACCAAAGTTTTTAAGAAAAGAATAACTCACCTTCTTACCATTCCATGCTTCCTTTAGAATACCACAATCCAAAGGAGTAGAGGGACCTCTATTAATAAAATATACAAAAATATTAACAATCGCAACCCACATGTATAAGGGAAGGCCAACATGCAACCTCATGCTCCTTGCACACTCCATCATTGTCTTTTTCATGCGGTCAACCACTCCATTTTGTTCTTGAGTCCTTGGAACAATTTTTTTCCTACGAATACCATTAGTAGAACAATAATCTTCAAATTCATTTCTGCAATACTCACCACTATTATCAAATCTAAGACATTTCAATCTTTTACTAATCTCATTCTCAACCAAGCATTTCCATTTCTTAAAAGTTATAAATATATTAGATTTTACTCTAAAGAAGTATGCCCACACTTTTTTAGTTGCATCATCAATAAATATAACATAATAATAAAAGCTACCAAGGGAATATACCTAAGTTGGTCTCCATATATCTATAGACAAAAGCTTTAATTTCTCTCTTTTTATTTTCCTCTCCACTCTTCACAAAACTCACTCCTCTTTTTTTCCACACACACAAGTTTCACAGAAATACATACTAACACATTTTGGACCCAATAAAAATTTCTTTGAATGAGATAATTTCATATAAAACATATCAAAATATAAAATTAGTTCTTTAGTACATTCCCCATTTGAAATCACCATGTTTCTAGAACTACAATTAATAAAAGCATTAACAATAGCTAACCAAAGCTTTCCTAGAATGAGGGGTATCATCCTATTTTATTTTAAGGCTACAATATCATAAAATCAGCTAGATACTCCAAAGATTAAATAAAAATGATAACATCTTCAATCATACCTTCTAGTTTTACCATTGAATGATAAATTTTTTTTAAGATTGTGGGAGTAGGTATGAGTCCTTGCAATCTAGTTTCTCCTTAGTTTCAAGAAGTCATTACATTTATTTTTGCCCCAAGATATACAAGTGTATTAGGAATAATCAAATCACCAATACATACCTTATCATTGGACTCTATCAAATGCATACTTGGGTATAGAAATCTTTTGTAATATTAGATCTACAAGTTGTCTGATGATTTGGAAAGTCTAGAGATCCTTTGTCTTCATTTGTTTCTTTCCACATAGTGCTTTAATGTCTTTAGCATCGACTAGTACATCTTGAATTTCCTGCAACAAAGGAGTTTGAATAATAACATTCTATAATTCTTCCATGCAATCAAATGTAGACATTGGTTTCAAAGACTTTTATGATTGTTCCTTAAGTCTTTCAATAAAAGGAGGTTTCTTTAGGCACTTTCTTGTGATTGTGAGGCTCAGTAGTATCACTAGGGGATCCTCAACTTTTGTAATGGTTGGGCCTTGAAGGCCTTTACCATTCTAAATTTGAACTCCATCAGTTACAAGTGATTTTATTGGATAAGTGGGATAGCCCACCACCTCATTATTGTATACAATTTGGTTCACCTTATTATTAGGATTTGGTGTTGGTTGTGTTGGCATAGGGGTTGCTTTAGGTGGATAAGAAGAACTAGATGGTTGATTGGAAGGCAGTAAAATAGATGGTAGTAATTCTTGTAGTGGGTAATATGGGGTTATTATAGGAGGTGATGGGTATTGTCGAAATGGATATGGTTGTTGGGGTGGATAAAATGAAAATTGTGGTAGTGTGGCCTCCATGCCTATTACCACAACTGATGTACAAGTAGGGGTTGTAGTATCCATTATGAATATTGAAAGGATAAATACCATTGTGTTGGTTGTGAATATTGTCACAAACCCCCATATCCCCCACATTGGTTGAAAAAGGACATTTATTGATGTTGTCCCATGGAGTGCTAATTTTGCATATTGGGATGTGGAGGATTGGAAAAATGACACCTAGGTGCCATGAAGTGCACAATATCTTTTAAATACTTAATATCTGGGGTCCCTATAGGAAAATATTTTAGGCTAGCACTTTTACTGGATCTTCAAGGGAGGAGATATTTTTTCTATTCTACGGACATTCTTCACTACTATGCTTCTTTCCACATGCGGGACAAAATACTACCAAGGTTTGCTCTACCTCCTTGTTAGAAACTATAATTAAAGAAATTGTTAGATTGTCATTGATGTAAAACCTATTGGTAAGACAGTGTGTTAAACCTACTGGAAAGACATTTACTAACACTATAGAGTACCATATCATTTCATTGATGAAGAGTGTTTGAAAAGAAAAGATCATGAGATGACCTAGTGAAAGGTTGAGTTGAGATGTGTTAAGTATCATGGAAATGCAATGGGCATTTGATCAATTAGTCCTTGAAAATATAATGTGTTGTTCAATCAATACATGTAATAAAGAAGATAGTTTGATGAAGCTTAGAGTTGAAATGAGTCATAAGAATAAGCTTGATTGAGTATCAATATTGATCAGTCAATGAAGGAGTTGAAGTAGAAGATTAAAGAACTTATGTTAATGGACAAGCAAGCCTTGATATCGAGTGAGAAAGTATAGTGTGTGTTGCGCTACATAGTAACAACCAAGAAGAAGAACAAAGTGATTTTCAAGTGATAACAAAAGTTATAGTTTGAGAAAGATTTGAATTAGAGGCTAACATAGTTGAGATTTTGAATTAGTCAAAGCAAGTGGAAGATAAAGATTGATGAGATGACATATTTAACGCATGAGGAGATTTTTTTATGAGATCAAAGGAAAGGATTTGATCTTGTGTTTCTAGAAGAAGAAGGAGAATAAAAATATGGAAAGATTTAATGAATTTGACCTAATCCTAAGATAAATGAATATGTTTAAGTGACAAAAGATTGAAAATCACCTAGTTAAGGAGGCATAAGAGATGTTTTCTAAGGTTGGTTCATCATTTATTGGTGATCTTAAGGAGAAGTTATGAAGACTATAACAACAAAGGTGAAGTGTGAAGAATGATTTCCTGAGGAGATGCTAAGTAGACCAATGATGAAAATGTCAATGGAGGCTAGTCAATGAACTAGCATATGAGTGAATAGAGATGTAAGTTTGTAAAGTGAGTTATACTTTATAGATAAAACCTATTGTTACATTCCAACCATTGTATCAGTCAAAATCTTTTAATAAAGATTGACTTCACATTCATTTTGTAAATCCTTCAATCAAGGTGATATTCTAATGGACTGTTCTAAAGTTCTCTAACAAGGCCACTCCTAATAGGGTGATTAAATCCTTTAACAAGGACACATTTAATAGTGTGTTTTATAACCTTTAATAGGTTGGCTCTTAACTAAGATTGCTTTAGAAGAGTGAAAAATTGGTAGCATGTTACTTGGTGGTTTTTCATAAATTGGGTTTCCACATTAAATCCTAGTGTCAAAGTGTTATTTTAATGCGTAGATGTTATTATTATGCATGCTATATGTTAGAATATCTTATTTACTAGAAGTCACATATAGAGATAGAGAGTTAAGTAATTGTCTAAAATTTTAAATATATGATGATATGCTATAGAGATTGATTGGGTAAATATTGTGATTGATTAATCTATTTGAAGTGATTAAAAGTTGAAATGGTACATCTAGACCTGAAGATAACTGATTCACCCCCCCTCTTGGTTATTCTAAATCATTATAATACTCCTCTTGTTTCCCTCAAGAATAAAGTACATCAATTTGTTTTCTCATATGATTTAAGAGACTAATTTTAAGATCATCTAATAAATTACCAAATTTTGTTTTTGTTATACATGTTTTTCTACCCAAATAAGTATACCTACATGTATATCCTTGCACTAATCATTGGTACCTATAATAATTCCCACAAACAATACAAATATTTTCATAAGCTAATTTAGAAATGTCACCTTTTCAAATTAAGTTCAAAGCATCCATGCTCTCATCTTGAATACCTCAAAGGAAGAGTATTTTTATAGTGTCAGGGGTTAGGCCTAATCATCTTGATAATTTTAGGTTGAATGAAAATTATTCTAATAAATATTTCACACATTCTTACTCACTTTGGGTCATGCAAGAATTTCCATCTCACATTTTCTTAGTTTTGCAATACTCTTGATATTTCATCAAGAATGCTCCCTTCATTTATCCCCATCTTCTAATATCTCTGAGCCCCATGAACCACTACAATGTTGCATCTTTCAATATGGTTGGAAGTATTTTTAATTTTTTCATGTGATTTTTGTAGTCATAACTATTGTAGAGAACATCAAACTCAAATAAGAACATATTAAGGTCTTCAGTGGTTGACCCTCTAAATATAGGAAGTGCTAAGTGGTGAATATTTTTCATAGGAGCATATTTCTCGAGAGGATGAATCAAAAATTCAAATTTCATGAAATTATTATTGTGTTTGTCTAGTGCATTGTTTCCTCTACCATTATTCCCTCCTCCTATGTTTCCTATGTTATCACCCATGAGCACTTGTTAGACTTTTATTGCCCAAGGTGTATATGTAGTTTTAAAACATTTCTCTAGGAGTTTACTACACTTGGATTCAAATGAACATTTAAATTTTTGAAAGTTTTTGGAGATATGTTAGGTGATATTGGTTGAGTTGGATTTGAATTATCTTGTTCTAGTCTGATTTTTACCTTAGTGTTCAATGTCCCTTTTTCTTTTTGTGGTTTTTGTGGTTTTAAGCTACCTACTAATTCTTTCTTAACAAATCTTTCTTGACTATCCCTAGCAATATTCATGCACCTAAATTGTTTACTACAACATAAACCTAAGGTAATAACTTAGACAAGGTTGACAATTGTCCAAGCTTTTCCAAAGACACATTGTTCCTAACTAGACTTACTATGCTTCATGCCTTTAGCATCTTTATTACAATTTATTTTGTTGGATTGGTTTATAACATTAATTGGATAAAAATACCATAAGAGTGTCAATCCAAGACTTGTAAGATAATGAGATCTATAGTGGCTAGCTACTCAAGGGATGAAGATAGTATTTCAAGTAGTTATGGATGTACCCTAATTCACACACTCTATATTAATGAATTAAATTGAAATCATTTAACTAAAAAATTAAAATCTCTTTATCTTTTAAAAGAATTCACCCTAAATACAATTAACCCTAATTTTACACTTTTCAAAATAAACTAATTTCCACATTCAAAAGAGTACTCACATCCAAAGGATTTATTTTGAATCAAACTGCACAATATTATAACATTAATTATATTTATGTTTAGATTTCATAAAGTTGTTTTTCTTTAACAATGATATTTACTTTATACTTAAAAGAAAAGATACACTAGTTCTTCTTCTTGTCACGGTAGTGACAAGAAGTGAAACAAATTTTTACACAAAAAAATTATAGACAGGGTTGAATATATATTAATCTAAAAACCATATTTTGCAATTATTTCAATTACTTTTTTCCTATATTCATCTAAATTTTGGTCTTTTAGATTACAATACATTCAATAAGATTCAACATATAGATACTCACATATTCTATCATATTCCCATTATCTTGCAATTCATGAATATAGAAATAAGGATAACCTGGAGATCCTTTATCTGTACAATTTATCTAATATTATATAGCTATATAATTCCTTTGATTCTTATTCAAATTAATTGGATTAAATTGATCAAATATGAACATTAAATAAAAAATATAAATTACTCACATAACAAAATAGAGATTACTCACAGATACATGCATCAATCACTTACATCAAACTCTATACAAAGATTTCTTGATAATGTAAGTAAGGGGACCTTTCCTTCTTGGTCATCAGTTAGTCATAATCATAATTATCAAGTAAACTAAATCATGCACAATTAGAATTATAAAAAAATACTTCTTATATTATCAACGTGTGTCTTTCAATAATTTTTCATGCATTCATATATCGTAGTCTACTAATATTGTCTCATACTAATGATGACTCATGAGCCATCAAACTTGTTTTAATGTGGATCAAAAGAATAATTACTAATCAACTTTGGGTCATAGGCCATTGGTTTATAACATTATAACAACTTATAAATACCCTAGTCTAATGTAGAATGCAATAAAATAAGACCATCAGCTAGAAGAAACTTTGTTTTGTCATTCACATTGACACACCCGACAATCATTTGTTCCTTGAACTTTTCCACCTATGAGTCTGTTGGAAATATTTAGGATTAACAAGGTTACTAAGAGGGGAGGGGTGAATTAGTAAACTTTAAAAAATTTAAACCAATTCTGCATAATAACAAATTCACCATTCATTCATCTTCTTTACTGTACACATGAAAAGATTAACACACTGATTTGGTGACCCAGAAACATTTCAATTTGAAAGTAAAACTGGGGTGGGGATGATGCCCACAAAACTTCAATACTGCAGTATAAAGTTGGCCAGTTAAGGCTTACAATGATCACTTCTGGTGATCTGCCCTGTTAGGAGCAAGTAGGACTGCTAGATCCACCTTGTTAGAGGATTTACAAACATACAATGAAGTATGCACTCTGTTAGGAGATTTACAAAAGACTTTTAAGTCTACCCTGTTAAAGGATTTACAAATTGATTCACCTGTTAAGATGAAGCAGTGGATCTGCTTGCAACTAGTTTGCTGATTAGAGCTTATGTACTGATCACTTGATGTGATGGATATATCTTTGTTGCTCCTTGATAACCTTGCTGAATACTCTGCTGCTGATTCTCTTTCAATTCGCTCAATTACATTCTTACTACTCTCTATTGTAAATGCCACAATACATTACATATATACCATTCCAATATTTATAGCAACAAGGTCGGCTGAACACAAGTGGACAAAACATTATTGAGTCAGCCAGATAGTAGAAAACTCAGGTTCCTCAAACTCACTTGATGACCTTCTGACACTCGGCATCCACTGCAATACACTGCATCATCATGTACTCGGTAAGAGCAAGGGTACAATCCATACTAATCATTCTAAGTAGCTTGTAACTTGGTAACCACTAGTGACTCGGTAAACATTGTGTCACTCGGTAGAAACTAACTCTGACGATTCACTTGCTAAGCATTGAATACTTCTTTTACCTTTCTGTCTTGGTAATCACTGAAACCTTCATTTACCTTCCTGACTCGGTAAACACTAAATCCTTCATTTACCTTCCTAAATCAGTAAATACTAAATCCTTTGTTTACCTTCCTAACTCGATAAATACTAGATCCTTCGTTTACCTTCCTGACTCGATAAATACTAAATCCTTCGTTTACCTTCCTGACTCGGTAAACACTATTGAACATACTTGGTAACCAACGAATGCTCGGTATGAACTGTAAACTGAGTGATGAACTCAGTAAGTATTCAGAATCAAATAAGTGTTGTAACTAATGACAAATGTATCATTATTCCAACAATCTCCCCCTTTGGCATTAGTGATAAAAACACTTATGAGCCAAAATTTATATACAAGATCTGACAAAACTGACTTAATTCTACTGTGCCGAATATACATGGGCTACCTTACATATAACTCCCCCATACATTATACACAAGGTTTTTACATGAGTTATATGTCTTTATTCATATTATCACCGCTATCATTATTTCTTTATTACTTTATTACCTTCTCCCCTTTTGTGTCTGATTCTCCTCTATATATTACTTTCTCCCCCTTTTTGACAATAATGCCAAAGAATAAAGAATGTATTTACATGGAGACACCAAAATGTGTGATAAACTCAGAATGTACCTGAAGAATTAGTTGCAGAGTTTTATCCCAATTGTCTTGCAGGATTTTACATGTGGAGAGAGCTGCTTGAACTTCTATAAAAAGTTCAATCATATGGTCTGCAACAGAGAAGTTATTGTCATGGATCAATGTTTTTGAATATGCAATGTGTTTCTGCATTGTGTTCATGATGGGAAGGATCATGTTCTGGATTTCCAGCAGTGTAGACCTTATCCTTCCTTCCTCTTTGAGTAGCTCTACCTGCTTCTTTGCCAAAAATTTGATCGAGATGAGCTTGAGCTGGGGTCAAGCTTCAGCGATTGGGCACTTATCTTCAGATCCTTATCTATCTTATTTAACTTTTCTCTTATTTCCTTTGTATACTCGGTAACATCACAAAGTTTTGCAAAAAGTGAGGTTACGTTATTAAAAGAATTTTCAATGTTAGACAAAATTGAGGTTAATTCAACCTGTTTTATTGCTAAGTGCTGAGCAATGTGCTCAAGCACCTTATTTTCAAATTTCCTTTCTGCTTTCTCCATTAACTTTTCTTGTCCTGAGATATCCTCATTAAATTTATTCACCGCTTCTTCTAGTTGCAACAAAATGTGTTGAGATGAATCTACATCAACACTTATAGCCTCAATTATTATGTTTTTAGCACTCTCAATTATGTTTAATTCTCTGTCCCTTTCATTCCTTAGTTGCATTTGTTGTGCCTTTTTCTCTAGACGCTGACTAGCCAATCTTAGTTCATTAACTGTAGTAGTTTCTAGATTTATCTTTGGAATGACAATTTATTCATCCAAATCTATATCACCATCTAATACTTTGCCTGTAAGCAGCAGTTTCAATGGTGTCTTTGGTTTATCTGCAGTACTTACCTCTTTTCCTTTTGAAGTAGATACAATGGTTGATGATGCAGGACTAGCAGTCAAGACTAGAATGGGACCAACTAAAGGTAAACTAAGAGAAGTGTTGGCTGTATTAAAACTTGATATACTTCCCAAAAATGATGTACTACTCAAAAATGATGTACATACTAGTATATTTACAATTGGAGAACTGACTGGAGCAAAAATTGGGGCCAATGTGGCTGAGGAAGACAAAATTGATAAGAAACTTGGAAGACTTACTGTACAAGCTACAGGTGGAAGAGATATACTCGGTGAAGTAACTGCTGCAGTGGATGACTCGGTGGCTAATGATGTGCTTTGAAGCTCAGTAATTGAAGAAGTGACTGCCAGCTCAGTAGATGAAGTGCTTGGCACTTGCATTGCAGAAACTTGGAGCTGAGAGGAGACTGGAGGAAATTGAGCAATGGATGTCTCTGTTGTGCTCACAATCTTGCTTGAAGATCCTATCTCCATAGTAAATTTTATAGTCTTTGGTAGAGAGTGAGGAAGGGAGGCAATGAAAGCTGCTGCAATTTTGACTACATCATCCTCTTCCTTAACATTTTCTTCCTCCTTTTCTTCTTCTTCCTTCTTTTTCATTACCTGTTCAAGGTCTTCATCAGTTACTTCCATGGAAATGGTGTTGCCACCATCCATATCCTCTTCATCATCACCATTTTCATCATCATCCTTGATCTCTATGGGTTCCTCAGTTGTCTTATGCAATTTATATGCATCACTCTAGACATCAATTGCATTTTTAACAACTGGCTCAATGCTTTTTAGCAATATGAGTCATGTATTAAATCTCATATTCATTCTACCTTCATGATCCTTCAATGCCCTTTTGATTTCTACATCTGTTAGGCTAGGGACCAGTTCTCTTAATCTTTGCTCAAAAATGTCTTTAACTATTTGCTCGATGTTCTCCCATCTCACCTTTATTTTATCAAACAGTTCAGTACGAATTTGGGAAACAAATTGGTCTGGGGAGAATTTCTAGGTTCCCAACTTCTCCATTACCATATCTTCAATTTCTTTTTGCTCAGAAGGAGTTCTGGTTTCATATTTTAATGCCTTGAAATTGCTGATTCCTGCACCAATCCTTAGTTGTTTCATCCTTTCTTCAAATGTTAGAGGAGGTTTGTTGAACACAACTTCTTTCTTGCCTCTCCTGGTTCTCCTTGTGAACCGCCTGAGGTTTGGTAATGATTACCCTACCCTTTTTCTTTGCTGGCTCTACTTCCTTTTCTGGCTCCTCTTCTTCTTCTTCCTTTTCTTCATCCTCACCATTGCCCTCGGTAAGCATAAGAGGTCCAGTATCAGCTTTCAGCTTTTCTATCTTTCTCTTGCCTTTAGCAATTTCTTGAGGAAGCTTGATTTCAAGCTCTATTCTAACCTTTTCCTCTTCATAGGTTCCAAATGCAGACAACTTGGGATCCACTAGTTCATTTACCAGTGCCTCAATGATATCTCTGGCATCATCAATATTTAGCTCATAGGGAAATGGTTTTACCCATGCCACTCGGGGTTTGACTGCCTGGATGTAGACTCTGTCATAGTCAACCATGAAACAGACATCATCCTTATAATCTTCAACAAGTTTCGGAGGTATCCTGAACCTGTTGTTCATCCTTTCCTTGAAATCTTCAAAATAATTATCCATTACCTTGTCAAAATTGATACCCATTTCTGCTATGAACTCGTTTATTTGATACAAAATTGGAGTATCTTTCCTCCATACAACTGCACCTTTAGATGGAAAGAATTTCTGTACATAGAAAAATAAACAAACTAGCAAAGAACCAAATTTACAGGGGTTTGTGTTTGCAGTCCTTATGCTATCCATGTTTTTATTCAATTGTTTTAATAGCACATCAGCTAGGTCAAACTCCATGTTTTTCTTCACAATCTTATATGCCAAATCTACAGCCTCACGGGGTACACTATTTAGCCTGCTGGAACTATACAGTTTGTATGCAATAACACAAATACCAAATTTTAGTTCTATATCTAAAACATTGTTAATCTTTAAACCTCTGGCATCCCATACAGCTTGGGTTAATTTTTGAAGTTCATCTCGACCTAGGGTTTTGGTGGTTTTGGCTTTGGTCAACATTGGTAAACCCGTGATCTTGTGGATCATCTTCTTCGTTATGAGGATGGGTTGCTCTAACCACAATTGTCCATTATGCACACAGCTTAAGATATACCTTACCCATTTCACTTGGAAACTCCTTGGCAGATGCGGGATATGGGTTAAACCTTTGGTTTCCAAATGTTTAAACTCGGGTTTTAGGGTTCCATCCACGCATAACTCGGCTAGGGTACTATCCATATCTAGTGTCCCTATTTCTTGCACAGTACACTTGAAATGAGTACGAATATCATTGATAAGAAGTACCTTTGGAGGGATCTATGATTGAGCTCCATGTGGGTCGAGTGATTTAGTGATGGTAGGAACGATTTTGAAATTGGGCGCCTTCCATTCGACTCCCTTCACAAGCATTTCAGAACCTTTCTTCGCCTTGCTGCCACTGGTGCTTGCGGATGCCATTGCTGATCGGTGAGAGAATGATTTTGTAACACAAATTCTTTGCTGGAAAATCGCTTCAAATCACTTGAACTCGTTTGTATGCACTTGAAAATATATTTGCTCTATGAACTCTGAATTCACGGTGAAAAATGAGATCAAATTTTTCCTTTTTGATCGAAATTCTATCATTAATGCTTGGGTACGAAGGTAGCTGAGAATTAGGGTTTTACAAATAGTCATCAACTTACTCGGTAAACCTTGCAACTCAGTGAACACACAAAACCTTTCTTATTTTCCCGACCAAGCTCGGTAAAGTCTGAAAACCAACCTTCTTCGGTAGATGCAACACTGTGAATTATGACTTGTATCTACAATACTGATTTATCATTTCCACTCCTTCTTTCTGGAATTGCTTAGGATATGGCTTGAAGATGCAGTCCCTTATCCTTCTTGATAAGTCTAATTAGGAATGGTGGAGTCACCCACTTCTAGAGTGACATTTCCATCATTTGAATTTTCTTGCTCGGTAGTCTTAGGAATCCACCGTTGTTTCATTTGCTTTCGAATATTATCAGCTCTAGTTTTCTTTTCATCTTCAACCTTTCCTATATTCATGCAATTCTTGGCTATATGACCAAGTTCAGTACAAGTATAGAATCTTATGGTTGTGTCTTTCTTCCTTAGGTGATGCCTTCTACAGTTTGTTCCTATGTGTCCATATTCTCCACAATAGTGACATCTGCACCAAGTATTGTAATCCCATCCAAATATTGCTTTGACAATTTGTTCTACTGGATTGAATGATTTTGATCTACATTCAGATGCCTTGTGTCCTTGTTTCTTGCATTTGTGACATTCGCCTTCAAACTTTGGTTTCTCCTTGCATTCATTGGCTTTGTGACCATGTTGATTGCAATTGAAACATTTTCCATTGAATTTACCTTTACCATTACTCCAACATTTTTTAGATGTATGACCTATCTTGCCACAATGATTACAAGTGGGTCTTTGATTCCTTTGGGTACCTTGTTCAAAAGATTCACCTTCTTCCTTGTATCCAAGACCAGCTTTACCTTTTTGCTTATAAAAAATTTGCTCATTTTGTTGATTCAATTGATTCATGTCTGCTTGAGATTTCATCATCCTTTTATTGACTTATTTTTCAACATTTAGATCATTTTCCAAGCTTTCATTGATTTGCCTTTCAGATCTTAGGTCTCTTCTTAGACTTTCATTGATTTTTCTTTCAATATTCAATTCATTTCTCATTCTTTCACTTTGTGCTTTGAGAATCCTAATTTCTTTATTTGCATTGGATAGTTGATCTGCTAGATCTTCATGTTCAAGGGATTGATTTTGAGTTTCATTGTCCCTTCTTTCTATTTCTTCTTGCATCATGTTTCTTTGCTCCATAATCTCACAAAATCTTATTGATTGAGTTTCTTGTTCCAATCTTAGCATCCTTACTTCTTCTTGCAAAGATCCATTCTTTTGTAGAAGTTCTTTGATTGCCTTGTCTACCTCATTAGCTTCATTTGAACTACTTGATGGGATGAGATCTTCAATTTTTGTTTCAGTATACTGATGATCATTCATTTCTTTTGCAAGATCTTTCCTTCTTTTTAGGGATAGAGAAAGATGCTCTTTTGCTTCTTTGAGTTGTATCATGGCCATTTCCAAATCTAGCTTCTCATTCTCAATAGTTTTGTCAAGTCTGAATATCTCCATTGTCCTTGATCTTTGCTCAAGTTGTTTAAACTTTATCCTGAGAACCACAATGCTCTGATACCAATTGTTGGAAATATTCAGGACTAACAAGGTTACTGAGAGGGGAGGAGTGAATCAATAAACTTAAAAAAATTTAAACCAATTCTGCATAATAACAAATTCACCATTCATTCAACTTCTTTACTGTATGCATGAAAAGATTAACACACTGATTTGGTGACCCAGAAATCTTTCAATTTGAAAGTAAAAATGGGGTGGGGATGATGCCCACGAAACTTCAATACTACAGTATAAAGTTGGTCAGTTAAGGCTCACAATGATCACTTCTGGCGATCTTCCCTATTAGGAGCAAGTAGGACTGCTAGATCCACCTTGTTAGAGGATTTACAAACATACAATGAAGTATGCACTCTGTTAGGAGATTTACAAAAGACTTTTAAGTCTACCCTGTTAAAGGATTTAAAAACTGATTCACCTATTAAGATGAAGCAGTGGATCTGCTTGCAACTGGTTTGCTGATTAGATCTTATGTACTGATCACTTGATGTGATGGATATATCTTTGCTGCTCCTTGATAACCTTGCTGAATACTCTGCTACTGATTCTCTTTCAATTCGCTCAATTACATTCTTACTACTCTCTATTGTAAATGGCACAATACATTACATATATACCATTCCAATATTTACAGCAACAAGGTCGGCTGAACACAAGTGGACAAAACATTACTGAGTCGGCCAGATGGTAGAAAACTCAAGTTCCTCAAACTCACTCGGTGACCTTCTGACACTCGGCATCCACTACAATACACTACATCATCATGTACTCGGTAAGAGCAGGGGTACGGTCCATACTAATCATTCTGAGTAGCTTGGAACTTGGTAACCACTGGTGACTCGGTAAACATTGTGTCACTCAGTAGAAACTAACTCCGACAATTCACTTGGTAAGCACTGAATACTTCTTTTACCTTTCTGTCTTGGTAATCACTGAAACCTTCATTTACCTTCTTGACTCCATAAACACTAAATCCTTCGTTTACCTTCCTGACTCAATAAATACTAAATCCTTTGTTTACCTTCCTGACTCGGTAAATACTAAATCCTTCGTTTACCTTCCTGACTCGGTAAATACTAAATCCTTCATTTACCTTCCTGACTCGGTAAACACTACTGAACATACTTGGTAACCAACGAATTCTCGGTATGAACTGTAAACTAAGTGATGAACTCGGTAAGCATTCAGAATAAAATAAGTGTTGTAACTAATGAAAAATGTATCATTATTCCAACAGAGTCACCTTCCATGACAATTAAGAAATCTAATTTAAAAGTGACCATGATTTTCATTCAAAGTTTAAGTTTCAAGTTTTCCTTCATATTTATTAAATTCTCTATTTTCCTTCTTACCAAATGGTGACTGCATAACATAAATAGATGGAAAATAATGACAAATTTAAGGAAAAATAGATATCACACCCCTAATCTTTTCATCTACTTGGTGCCTCAATGCTTCAGATGATGAATTCGTATTTGAAGAAGATGTTCTTATTTGTCTATCATTATTTATTGAAGAGGAAACACATCTTCATGAAATTGTTGGTATAAAATTATATGTGCCTCCTAATATATCACTATGTAATGAGTTTCATGATGATCTTATGAAAGATGAGAAAAATACTAGAAACATTGTTTATCATTCTGGATTAAATATAGAGAGTTTTCTTTTGAAAAGGTTACAAACTATATATGATAACATTGTAAGTCATCTTTTTTGAAAAGAAATTATTCAATTTTGTTGTCATTGATGTTACAAAAATGCCACACTCTAACTGATCTCAATTGGGGACTAAAGGAAAATCCAATATCAACCAATTAAAATTTAGAAGGAATCATGTTTTGTTGCCCATCAATGAAAGTTAGTGTAAACTAAGTTACCAAAGGAATTCAGTATTAATCAAGTGACTTATTTTAGTGTTAGCCAACTATCAACATAGTACTTTTGTTAATTAAATGGTTATGACAAGCCAACCTAGTGGATTCTAAATGTTTGTTTGAAAAGGTATTCAAGTCAACTTGACATTGGGTTTCATATATATGAAAGGTCAAATTGTGAATTGAAGTGTGGAATTGAAAGAATAAGAAATGATGTGGAATAAGAAGGGCATCTGATTAAAGAAAGAGCATCCAAGGAGCTACAAAGAATATACTAATCAAGAAGGATCAAGAGGATAAACCAAAAAAAAATCTAAATCTATAAAGTTAGTTTCTTCATCAATCAATTCAAACATTGTTACTCTCTAACAATTGTAGTAGTGAAGAAATATGTTAATAAAGTTGGCTTAACAATCATTTTGTAAATCCTCTAACAAGGTGACATTTCTAGAGTGAAGTGTCTAAAGAGCTCTAATAAGGCCATTCCTAATAGGGTGATTCAAATCCTCTAATAGGGTCACATTTAACCATGTGTTTTGTAACCTTTAACAGGGTTGGCTCCTAATAGGGCTCACTTTAGAAGAGTAAAAAGTTGTAACTAGTTACATTGGTTGTTTTCCCAAATTGGGGTTCCACATTAAATCTTGTTGTCTCATGTGTTCATGTTATTTTCTTAATGCTTTATGTTTCTATAACTGAGTTACTAAAGGTTAATACACATTAATAAATTAAGACTACTTTGTTAACTGAATTACAATTTATATCTAGTTCTAACCAAGCAGAGCAAGGATTTGGCTTAGTGAGAAGTCTGTATTGACATCTAAGGGACTTGGAATTAGATTTTTCATAACTTATTCACCCCTCCCCTCTTAGTTACTCCTCTTATATTTCCAACAATCTTGTGCACAAAGGAAAATATAATGTGACTAACATAAGAATCACTTATAGAAAGGAGATGATGGGAGACATGACTTGATCAAACCAATAAGGAGAGTATTACTATAGATATTTTCAAATATATTCGAAATATTGATTGATTCCATGAAAGAGATACTCTTGATCATTTTCCTAATAAATTAGACAATGGATTATCTAATAGCGGATTATCCTTGCAAACCTTTTCATTATTGAATAAGATACATACATCCAAAAGGATATGTGTTCCCAAGGTGGTTAAAACTATAGAAGTTCATGTTGTATCACACTACTTATAAGAGATACAAAAACATAGAAGTAGTATCCATGTTCACAAGTTTGAATAACTACACCTTGAATGATGAAAATCCCAACAACATCTATGAATAGGGAATAAGGCTAGTCTACAATGAGGTATTTTTTCACACATCCTCCTCTTTTGATTCTTTTCTTTACTCTCTCATTTTTCACTCTTGTGGTCTCCCTCAACACTACACAAGCTATTCATATATGTAATCCTCAAGGAATTTTCTTGGGATCTTCTATCTGACCCATGCTAATGGAATGGTGTAATTGTAGTGAAAATAGAGGTGATGATGTTGTAGAACTCAAATTTTGTGATGTTTATATTTATAACACTAGCATTTGGTAGTATGTGTGTCATCTTGCATCCCTTCAAGTTCTCTTTCTTAAGAACAACTACCTATGAGAGCCAATCCCTAACTATGTTGGCATCTCTCTCAATTTAATTATTTTGCATCTCTCTTTTAATAGGTTTTCAAAATTTGTTCCTCCATGATTGGATTCTCTAAGAAATATATGATTCCTTCATATCAATTACAATCAATTGATAGGTTTTATTCTTCCTCAATTGACATTTGTGAGCAATATGCATGTCCTTGATACTAGTTACAATCAATTGGCATGATTCATTCCTCCCAAATTATTATCATTAAGCAATATGTGTATCTAAACCTTTCCTTTAATCATCTTTCTAGAGAGACACCTCAAAATTTCTCATCAATTTTTCTTATTTTAACTATGGAAAATAATAACTTGACAAGAAACATACCTTCTGTAGTCTCAAATACTCTAAATTTTATACACCTTATAATGAGTAACAACTTCTTGAATGACTCAACTCGAGGGAATCTAGGAGGTTGTATTCAACTCAAGTCTCTTAGGCTAGGAAACAATAAATTAGAAGGTCCATTGAACCATGTTCTACCTATCACACTACTTTAAAGATAAATATTTTTTTATTTTGTGAATTATGTTTCCATTTTCTACCAAAATATAGCTTCTAAAAGAGCATTTTTGAAGAAGCTCTTAAAATTTTTTTGCACAAAATAGACCAAAAAAATCATTAAGAAACTATTCAATATATCAAGGTCTAATGTGTAGAGCTTCTTCCACTTTCAATACTTGGTATGAGTCCCAAAGTTGCTGAAAATGATGTGGGTGATTCCTCATAGGGAGGAACCTTAAAAGAAATTACTTCCACATGAAAATAAGTGATTTTTAGATATGTTTCTAGATTATTTAAGGGGAGTGAATGTAACTACCACAACATTCATAAAAAAAAAAAAAATTGTTGTAAGCATTCCATTTATTTTTAGTTGATCAAAAGTCTTCTTTGAGAACATATCTAAAAAAATTGATGGGATTTTAAAGGAGTCCAAGAATAAAGTTATTTGTGAAAAACTACTGCATTGGGAACTATTAGAGTAATTAGATATTTTCTAATTAACTCTATTCTATTTAAGCTAAACTTTAGGCATCTAATAATTTATTCTTTTATTTATTATTATAATGAAATGTAGGTTAGATTCCTTTTAGGGGTTTGATCTACTTTTATAAGGATTATAAGAGATATAAACCTTATAAAAGGAGATCAAAACCCTAAAAGTAATACAACCTAGGTTGCATTATAATAATCAATAAAAGAATTAATTATTAGATGCCTAAAATTTAGCTTAAGTAGAAAAGAGTTAATTAGAAAATTTATAATTACTCTAACACCCCCCTTAAAGTAAACTTAGGGAGTAGCTAAAAACATAGAAACTACTACTAAAATTAGATTTGGATCCCAACAACAAAGCTTGATAAGGTACCCAAGCACAACCATATCTCTAAAAAAAGTAGAAATAGAAAAAACCACATGGGAAAAATCCTACTCCAAAAATAGTTTGAAATAGTACTAGAGAACTAGTGAAAGATTGAAGAAACCTCCAAACTAGGAAATGCCTCTGAAGATAGAAACAAAAGATGATCATGTAGAACACCACTAAAGCATGTAGATATTGTAAACCTCTATCAAAAGTAACTGTAGATCTAAAGAATATCTGTTGAAATAGAACCCAACTAGATAGAGAAGAGTGTAATTTGTGTGAGTGCTCTCAAAAGATACTACTCAATTCAAGAGGCACACAAATGCAAAAAATTGAAATAAAAGATACATATCACATGAAACACCAAATTTTGAAAATTTGATCAATCAAATATGGAAGGATATAAGAGAAGTAGGAATGAAAAGAAGAGTGTCTATAAGGTAAATGATCCATCTCACCGAAATGCATAGGTATCTAGCAACTACAATTGCCTGGTAAATAGGATCAAATACTAAATACATAGCTCACTCTATCAAACCAAGGAAATAAGAACCAATAGAAGAACCCCCCTAATGCAAAGAACAGTGAGGTGATAGGCAATTGGAAAAGTGGCCCAAAAGAACTGCATGTCAAGGAACCATAATCAAATACTAAATACATAGCTCACTCCATCAAACCAAGCATAAGAACCAATAGAAAAACCCCCCTAATGAATACAAGGGTGAGATGATAGGAAGCTCAAAAAGTGGGCCAAAAGAACATGGTATTAGAGCTCTAGATCTTTATGCCCCTATTTTGTTTGTGAGAGGATTGGCTTGGTTTCTAGATATGTGCTTTCTCTTTTAGAGGGTTTTAGTTTTCATGAGTGTTTTGTATTAGATCTAGGAAGGCCTAATTTTTGGAGTACTTTGAGCCCAAATAGACATCACTATTGTGCTCAAATCACTAAAAAACACACATTTCCATATAAAATTTGTCTAGTTTGGACATTGTTTAAATTTGAGGCAATTTTTTTTTGCACCCAGGCTGTATGGCCTTGGCATGAATCATAAGGAGAGATGATTATTTAAAAAATTTAGTCAATTTTTTGGTTAGAAAATATGTGCATTGTGGATCTAGGAATTCCAACCTCCATAGTTTTTTCTCCTCTTTCTATGATAGGTGTTTGCATGCAGGTGATTCTTGGGAGCTGTGGCTTGAGCTTTCATCAACTTCAACAAGAACAATTTTTTGATACCTTTGAATTTGAATTTTTTTCATCATCTAGACAAACAAAATTTATTGACCAAATTTCTTTTTTAGGACTATCAATCTGATGAAAATATTTGCAATATAGTAATGGAGTCTTGGATTCACATTTTTTATACCAATGTCGATAGAAATGATCTTAATATAGTAAGGGAAAATGACATATCAAGATCAATTTAGTTGTAATATAATTATTCAAGAAAAGGGTAACTAGGGATTGAACTTCCCTTTAAACCAAGGGGAAAATTTTACAATGGTCCATAGTATGAGAAATCAGTGGCACCAAATTGGGAAGATCCATGGGATTTAATTTTTATGATCCCTTATAATCTATACCTTTATGAGATGAGCAATCCAAAATATGTTTGAATTTAGGATAATCTTTTAGTATGGCTATGGGGATTTTCACATGCACTAATTAGTAACAAAAAATTATCAATAATAAGGTATAATTGAAAATATCGATGCATATGGTTTGTTTATTTATGAGGGTATGTTGTTTATAACTACTAGATTGTTGATGAATATGGACGCTAGAGATTCTTTCTCACCAAACCACTATATGAGAGACTAAATTTCATTATAAAGTGCTACATTCCCATCTAAGTAAGCATGCTAAATCATCTCCATAAAATTTGAATGTATAATGCTAATCATTCTGATGGAGAGCGTATTCAATGATACCATCAAACTACATAATATATATATTTGTGGGATGATCTTATTCCTTATGATTTTTATAATTATAACTATGATACTAACTTTTATTTATAAAATATTTTAGTTTATTTAACAAGGAAAGGATTGAGCACACACTTGGGTCCAAAGCATCTTAGAATGAGTGTTCAGTGTGGGTGGTTTGTCTTCCCCTACTATTGTTCATTCAGTTGGATGTACTGATAAATGTGATTGGTCTAAGTTTCTTAGAATGGGAATATTTTATCTTATATTTAGAGGCTCTACATTTTTTGGGGGCTTTTTTTATTTTTTACAATCTATCTTGTGCGAGGTTTTCATGGATTCCCTTTTAAATGATTATGAGATATTTTATATGATTGCTCATCTAGTTTTTTGTCTTTGGTGGTATACTTGGTTATGTGCCCTTTCATGTGATTTCTCATACAATTTTCCCTTCTTAGATACATTATTTTATGGGAGGGTCCTAGGCTGGACCTACGATGGAATTCTTCATAGTCACAAACTTATCTCTAATGGATGGGCCTTCAAGAATCCTCATTTTATTGGAATATATTAAGAGGGATTTTGTTTTATAATTCCATATTAGTAAGAGGAGGTGTATTTCTAGGAAGTATGCTACATGTCAAAAACATATCTCCAATAGTTTACAGATTGTTTGAATTTCTAAGGATTTTGACTTTACCAAAATATGAAAATATGAAGGTAGGAGGTGTCGTCGGCTCTCTTTGAGGTTTTTTAATATGTGTATCCTCCTTTCTTAATGATTCTTATCTATTTTGGATCAAAAATAATGGAAGCTAACAAATGGGCTCATTACCTCATTTATCAATGTGAGGAGTTTTATTACTTTTTGTAAAGTATTCCTATGGTTCCTAGTTTAATCCCTAGGAATGTGATATTTGTGGATTTCACTTGATGTCTAGAAATGTTATTCTAGAGATTACTTTGACTGGGATGGAAATTTATTGGATAAATGGTTGTCTCCATGCTATACTTAAGGAAGGTGTCATCTCTCCAACTTAGAGATCTAATTTGATTGGCATGATACTTGTAGCCTGAGTTTATTGGCTTTGTGGTGATGGTTGTGGCTTTTGCTAAAATTTTCATTTTGATTCATGTTGACCTATCACTTTTTTTGGTTTAATAGAAAATTCTCTTTCTTCTATGACCAAGTGAATGCTAAAAGTTTTAAAGGGCTCACTTCGAGGTATTTTTTATTTGGTTGAAGTTTGCAAATTTTTTGGTGGATTCTTCTAATCTTTTGGCTATATGCAACATGTTTCTTTGTCTAAGGTGGTCTTGGTACATTCTACTTGGTTCATCTTTCATGATTTCTATGACGGTGGATAAGTCTCTTATTGAGGTGGAGAATTATAGACCCCCTTTTGCTACCAATGTGTTGTCATTTGCCTCTTTTGGCATTTCCTTTGTAATTTTTAGCTGGACCCTTTTGCTTCTTGTTTCACTCGGCCTCTCTTTCCTTTGTGTTATCTTAATTGATTTAGCCATGTCTAAACCTTTTTTAAAAATCTTTAATAGAGATACAAGTTTTTTGATTCCTATTTATTGTAGTTTCACTCATTGCTAGTAATGTGCTTTTAATGGTGATATTGTTTCAATCATCTAGGATTATATATTTTATAAAGGGTTAGCACCTTAACTTGGCTACTTATTAATTAAAAAGAAGAAGAAGAGGGTTACATTACTTTCTACTTTTTAGAAGTAGGGAATACTAAGGGGGGTGGGGTGAATCAATAAACTTTTTTTTCCCAAATATGGATATAAAAAATTAACCTTAAACATGCATAAAAAAATAAATTAAATTGTAACAATAAGCATCCCATAAAGAAACTTATAACACCATACTTGTGAACTATGAAAACCCTGTCCAAAGGAAAATCTTGGTGGGGATGGTACCCACAAAATGATCCTCTAATCAAGAGTACCTTGTGAAAGATCTTGACCTTGTTAGGAGTCTATTACATACATGTAATGTACATGTCCTTATTAGAGGACTTGACCTTGTTGCAATAATTGACCTTTTTTAGAGGTCTTAACCCTATAAAGATTTATATTACAAAATGGTGAGCTCACTACTCTTACAAAAATATACAACTTTACAAGTACTATAGGGAAATACCTAAACTTTGACTATGTCAATATTACAATTATCTAATTATTCATTTTCTATTCCCTGAATCTCATCATGCCCATGTACCTCTAATCTTATTTGATCATTAAAACACAATCTTCCAAATATAAAAAAATTTTACACATATCAATCATAATTTAGCATAAGCATTGGCAACTTTTCTCATCTAAAAAATATACTTTTATACACTTTTTGTTAACTTTTATTTTAGTTGGCCTTGTACATTATCAACATGTTACTAAAACTTAATAATAAGATATGCTAGGTAAGGGTTAGCATCTACGATGCTAACCCTTAATTCCAAAATTCTTGAATTGACAAGTAAATTCAATGTCTTAGCCAACATATCAACTATCTCCTTTGTACAATGCTTCTATGATAAGGAATTATTGACAATTTTTTCATCCCAAACTTGTGCCAATCAAAAAACTAACATAAGGGTCTTAGATATGACATATAGACTCTCCATACTTCCATATTCCAAATTCATACCTCTATATGTTCTCTTAGTGAAACTTGCTGATGTGCACTATTTTCCTAAGTTATGCTTAGCAAATTTCGTCATGCTACCATACCCAAAATATAACTTCATAATGAGAAATATTAACCTTGCATTGTGTTATCATTAATAGAAACATTAATGTTCTCACTTCAACCCACTTGCCAAAAATCTATCCCTTTGGCATTAATGGAAATATTTATGAAAAATGGCAAAGCATCCAAAATTTGAAAATAACTCAAAACTATGACCATACAAAACTTTAACTCCATTATGCATAACTTTACCATTTCATACCTATATATACACTTCCTCTTGTTACATATTTTCTATCTATTGCTCCATCTATCTTATTTATCTTAAATATTTTTCACTATCCTCACTCCCCTTTTGATATCAATGGAAAAGGTGAGTATCATATATACAAATTTAAAAAAATTCTATCAAACTTCCTCTAATACATAAGCCCTGTGAAATCTAAAAAAATAAATTTTCAATGTTTCACACTGCACATCCCAAGTCTTCTTAACTAATTATCATGTACATGTATTGTTCGAGTAATTATTTTGTTATGCTTATTAATTAGATCATCTTGATTTAGTTAATTAAGTTCTTTATTACTCTAGTTACTTAAGCTTACTCTTAGGTGCATATAATTAATATTTTATATTAATTATAATGTGCAAACCTAGTTTTCTTTCCTTTTAGGGTTTTGTTCACCTTTAAGTTTGAACTTTTTTGCTTTTTGTTTTCATAACTTGGAATATAATTTTGCACTCACACCATTGAGATTTTCCAAGCTCTACTTTTTCCTTTTTTGGTTTCTCTTTAGTATAGGTTATTTGCATGCAGGTGTTCTTGGTGATCTGTGAAGTTGGTTTTCACAACTTCTAGATGTATCACTACACATATGGCATATGCAATAATTTCTAATCCATTAAGTTCCATAGGGATAATTTTTCATATGACTTCTTTTGCAACATATCTAATTTTGGAGTCAAATTATCTCTTGACAGATTGAATCTTGCTAATACTCTATTTCTTTCATGCTCCAATGTGTGAAGAGTATAAAATGTTTCTCTCACTCTATTATCCACTACAATTAAATTTAAGGCATGTTTCAATATGCTCTAAATTATCCTCTATGTGCTCTAAGGCATGTTGTTAACCGGCTATATGATCTAACTTATCCTCACCTTCTTTAATGCATTGGGTTACATTTTCAACATAGTGGTCTAATCTAGTGAAAGCTATGTACATTTTCTTTATGTCAACAATATAAACTCTAATATCTTTGATGCAATCATCAATGACTTGTAAATTATTTACAATATTATTAGGTACCTTCTAAAATTATGTTGCCTCAAACTCTTGTTGTGATTTCATATTAGTCAATTCTATCAAGGTGGTGTAATGATCATCAAATTCTTCAATCACTTCACTCATGTTCTCTATAATGTTTGATCCTTGTAGCCACACTCATGCAGATAAAGTTCTCTATAAGCTTTATAAATCTTTTTCAAGTACCATATCCTACTTCTCTGACTTATTTTTTAATTTCTCTTGGGCTTTAGCAAATGAAAATAATAATATATTGGTGAAATTTTTCTCATCCATTTCTTCTGATACTAACTTCTTGATATCCTCTTCTACATTCTCACTTTCCACGAATGTTTACAATAAAGTGCATGGTGGTGATTAAGTGACAATATCCTTACCTTTTCAAATGGTACAATGTTGATTGTTTATCTGTACATCTTATATTTTACTCCATCCAATCAAAGTGGTCTAATCACCTCCCTTATTACTATTATCTTCTTTAGGAAATAATGATTCATCTTTATTTTCCATGGATGGCAATGTAGTCTAGTTAATATTATTTAATGGTTGATTAGGTTCCTTCTCAATTCTATGCTCAATCATGATCTTTGATCTCTTAGATAATTCTCTTTCAATGAAACTAATCCTTGTTATGTGTCCTTTAATTTTTTGTTCCATTAGTTTTTCATGAAGTTTTCTTGTTCTTGAATATAATTTATCTAGATTTTTCTTGGTTTGAACAAGTCCTCCTTTCTCTATATTGTTATACTTCTAAAGTTCAATAAGTTCCAACTTGGTGTCCTCAATTTTAGATGTTACCTTGTTGAGTTGTGAATTCAAACTTGTAACCTTGATCTTTAGACTTAATTTTGGTTTATTCTCATCTGCCATCATGCATATCTTTAGCAATGTGATCAAGAAAGTTCATGCTTCAATATTTTATTCTCTTTCTTTAGCATGGCATCTAAATATTATTCTTTGACTTGATCTATTAACTCTTTCCTCTTGGATCTTGAATTCTCAATATGATCTTTCAACTTTTGAATGAAATTTTGTGTATCTCCAAGTTTGATATTAAATCTAAACCTATCATCATTATCTTGATCTAATTCCTTGATAGATGCCATGTAGTTTATTTGTAAGTCTTTTGAATCCATAATGATCTCCCTCAAGTTGTTAGATTTTTTCTAAGTGAACTTTGATAATAATTGTTATAAATAGGGAATACTAAGAGGGGTGTAAATCAATATTCCAACACTTTTTTCCCAAATATGGATATCATAAATAAACTCATCACACAAATAAACTCATAACACCATATTTGTTAACTAGGAAGTGAAAACCCTAGTGGCGATGGGACTCACAAAATGATCCATTAATCAAAAGTAGCTTATGAAATTTTTTGACTTTTTTAGGAGTCTACTACATATATATATTGTATATTTCTTATTAAAGGACTTGACCTTGTTAGAGGTCTCAACCTTGTCAAGAGTTGTATTACAAAATGGCAAGCTCACTGCTCTTATAATGATACAAAAATTTAGAAGTAATATAAGGCAATACCAAAACTTTAACTATGTTGATATCACAAATATCTAGTTAGTCCTTTTCTATTCCTTGAATTTGATCTTTCCCATGTACCTTTTCTTCCCTGATCATCAAAATATAATTTTTCCAACATAAACTAAGTTCACATATCAATCATAACTTAGCATAAGCATTGGCAACTTCCCTCATCTAAAAGATACACTTATTGTTAACTCTCATGTTCAATTGGCCTTGTACATTATCAATACATTACAAAAAATTAATATTAAAATAGGTAAGTGTTAATTTATAGTATGTTTTCCCTTAATTGCTAAGTCCTTGAATTGACAATTCAATTCAATGACTTAACCAAAATATCAACTCTATCATGTGTGCTCTACTTTTGTGAAAAGAGATTGTTGACTAGTTTTCCATCCAAAACTTGTGCCAACTACAAAATTAATAGGAGAGGTCTTAGCTATAATGTGTATAATCTCCATACTACCACATTCCAAATTTGTAGCTCTATATGTGCTCTCAATGAAGCTCGCTTAAAATAATAATTGGCTTGTGTACTATTTTCTCGAGTTAGACAATTTCTTCATGCTATCATAGCCAAACTATAACTTCATAATAAGTGGACTTAACCTTTCACTGTGTTTCCATTAATGACAAAATCTATGTGTTCACTCCTTCTCACTTGCCAATACTACTTAGTATTCTATTACTCCTTTCCAATTAAAATCATAACTAGAAAACATGTTATTTTTTGAGTGGGTGATATCCATGTAAAAAGATCCTTGTGACCACTTATAGGTGTTAAGTGGACCATTCTCACTTTATGATTATAACAAAAATGTGAGAAATAAATAGTATTAGGAAACAAGGATTTCTTGTACAAGAGAAAAATTACAATATTTTGTAAAATGTCATAAAGAGATTATGTAGCACCTCTCATGTTTGTAGTTTGTACATTGATGATTTTGATCTGTGAGATACTTGTGCTTGTGTTATTGTTTTGGCATTTGAGATGACCTAAGGGTCATATTTTACACTTTGATTTTAGTATCATAGATGTTAGACCACTATGTTGTTCAATTTATCATATTTGCATGATGATACCATTTTGAGATGATAGTAGCTTTGGTGATGATATCTGGTTATTTCGTATTTGGACATATCTCTAATTTGGTTATGTGTTGGATTTAATGTTACAATGATTTACATCATTCTTTCTTTGTTATTCTTTATGCGAACATGAGTAATGTAAATGGATTATTTCAATATATTTGAATAAATGGTTAAATTGTACTTGATCATGTGTTTTAGTGTGCAAGATTCATATACCTGGAAGTGGCACAATGGAGTAGTGTTTAGCTGTTCATATTTTCCAATTTCATCCCTGTACAGTTGATGTATCTTATTCAATTGTTTAATTAAACCCTCTGGTGATTTGATAAATCTAGACTCATTTTCATTATGTGATTAGACCTATGAACATGTCTATGCATTTAGAGGCTTGCATTGTTGCAAAGGTTGTTAAGGGAATTCTATGATTATTGGTTTTTTGAGCTTTATTTAATTGATTTTTAATTTCTAGAAGCTTTACCGTAGATAAATTCTGATCACTTCAAATAGCTTATTTCTGTTTGGTTTGGTTCAAAGTTTAACTAGTTATTTACCCTAATTGATTATTCACTCAAAAGTGAATAAGTATTGAAATTAAGTCCTCACTTCTCACTTTTGGAAATTGAGAATTTGAGAGCTTTTCCCAAAATCCTCTTCTAAAGGATTACATTTTTGTTTGTTGTGAGAGCTACATGTGTGGGATCTTTATGAGGTTAGTCTTGTTCGATCTAGCTCAAGGAGACCTTGTTGTGCCATGATTTCTTGTAGCTTCTGCATGTTATTTATTTAATTGTGTTGTTTGCTATTTTAGCCCATTGTTCTGTTAGGTAGGGCTCTCCCATTTTCATATTTCAGCCCCATCTTTAGTTATGTTTTTGGTAGTTATTTCTTAGGAAGCTAAGAACTAGTATTCCCCTCCATTTTTGTTTATTGGTTCTTCTTTGTTGGTCAGGTATGGACATTTTCCCTATTTTTGGGATGAGGGTTTGGGGTTTCACACCATTATGCTGGCCATTTTTGCATACTGCATCCAAACCTAATTTTTATTGGATTTTTGTGGCTTTTTCACCCTAAGACCAAATAGGTTTTATTTTCAAAGTTTTCCAATTTTAGGGTTTTTACCTCATTTTGTGTGCCACCTAGTTTTCCTAGGTTTTCTTTGCATGATGTTGGTCATGGACCTAGATCATCCATTATGATGCCAATTAGATCATTGTTGCACTTTTATGTTGCACTGGGATGCATGTCACATCTATCCTCCTAAATTTTTATTCGGTTGAGTGTTTTATTGCTTGTGTTCTCATCCAACCCTTGTATTATGATATTCGTGATGGTGGTGCACCCACTCATGAGCACATGTGTGTGTGTTTATCAGGTGACTTATGTGGCTTGAAATATCAGTGGTAATATGGTTGAGTTATATCTTTGGGGTTGGGTTGGGAATATGCATGCCTACAGGTGCTCATCATTGGATGAGTATGGGTAGGGTAGGGTAGCTTCATGGAGGGGCTTCTATCACATCCTTGGTGACCATGCCCAAGTTGATAGATAGAAGGCTTAATTAAGTGATAACTAAATAAAAATATTGGGTGGTAATAAACTTAAAGATAATAAAATGTGTGAGCACCAAATCAAGTTTGAGGATACAATGTACAACCCTTCCATTGAGAAGTTTATTATGCACCATACTAGCTTGGGATACTTGATGCCAAGCTATTTCCCCTCTAGGTGAGTCCCTATGTAGTAACCCATTGAGTGTCTAACTAGGACCTATTGTACTTGCATTGTGTCATGATCTTGGTTTCAATCATCTTACTTTCTAGCATGAGTTTTAGCCATGGATATTTGTTTTATGTGTGATTGTGGTTGAATCATTATCTCCATTAGCATGACAGGAGTGGACCCACAAGTTTTACATGGTTGGGAGGTGTAGCTACCTATACCACTATTGGGGACAAGTGTACAAAGATGGTCTATTGTTCCAGCCTGACTGTTACTTGATGTTTTCACTTGATACTTTGGGATCCAAAGTATGCTTTCTTATGACTCATGCTTTCATTGGAATGTCTAGATATCATTTTTAGATGATGTTAGTTTATTTTTTGCATTCCCTTATTATTATGTTTAGCACATGATTAGATGATGTGATCTACTTAGTTGGAGTAACTATTGCTTAATTGATTACCATGTTAGATTTCCTATTCTTATGATGTTATTACACTTTAGTAGTGATGTACTTATAAGACAACTTTGACTATCTAGTTGGTAGTTTGGGATGTTATGCATGGGGGATGGCTAGGGCCTTCAAGGTCTCATGATGTTATTATGGTTGGGAGGAACCATTCATTTAGTTAGTTTTTTTTGTACATTGTGATGTTTCTTTCTATTCATTTCCTTCATTATTATGTTTAGATGGTTAGACTCAATGTAAATCTTTTAGTTATTATAGCTTGAGTTTCTATGCCTCAATTGTGGATCTAGTACTCCCCGATGTAGAGGAATTATCTTTTTTGGACTTTTATTCCTTTTTTTTTGGTTTGTTGTTCTAGTTCCTCGTGCATGATTTTACTTCCTCATGTGAGAGTGTGGAAGTTTCATGTGGTTCTTTGCATTTCCTCACGTGGCTCAATGTACTTCCTTGTGCGAACCTCAACACTAGTGAAATGCTTTTTCGCTACTAGACCCAACACTTCCTCAAGTGAGATGGAATTTCCTTATGTAGCTTGGTGTACTCTCTCATGCAAAGAGGTACTTCCTTACATGAGACTGTCAGTTGTAATTTCTTTTGCAAAAAAAATAGGGGGCATCTTTGCTATTTTTTGGAGAACACAATTTGGACTTTTGAGTACCCTTTAGGAGTGCTATTGTTTCCATGCTTCAGAGATATTGTGCTCTATTATAATCTTTGGTCTTCATCATCAGTTTGAGCATGTTAGTTTGATAGTGGCATTTGGAGATTTTTTGGTTGTTAGGATTGTTGGTTAAGTCTTTCATTATGAACTTTTAGATCCTTGTATGTTATATGTCGTGTACATCCATACTTGTTTAAATTTTTTATTATCTTGGATTATATTTATCCTTGTTCCAAGGATCTTCAAGTGGGGCATTATAGATTATACATCCTAAATAACACTTATCACCTACCTTTCCTACATTGACCATTTATCATTGTTGAATTTTCACTTGTTTCCATACCTTGCACCTATCCATCTAACCTTATCCTTATCCTTTCACCTCATCATTATCCTTATCCTTATACCTCATACTCATCCTTATCTCATTAGGGACATCAAGTGTGTTAGAGTCTTATGCCTAAAATTAAGAGTGTATCCAATTCTAAATAAATTTAAACTTTTTGTATTCTCTCTACAAATTCACTTTGATTAATCATTCCTTCAAATCAAAAAACAAGTTTAAAGTTCAAAATTTCTTACAAGTTTAAAGTGTTGTAAGTGTGCTATAAGTGCAACCCATGTCTACATTTATATAATGCCTTGATGTTAATATTATTATTTTTCTCTACTTGGTATTGTTATTAATATTTGGTATCATTAGTCTCTACATGGCATCAGAGCCAAGTTGACACTTGTATCACATTTACTAAGAAAACAAAATAAAAGCACCATAAAATATGTCACAAACTCTAAAGTATCATAAAATGTAATGATAATGAACGATAAATTAGACTCATAAAATTATGGTAATTAATATTCAATATGTAAATATTAAGAGTTGTATATGACATGTCCTTTGAGATGAATAAGTTAAGGGACTCATCTAGCATGAAAAACTCATAACTTCTAGATAGCTCATCAAATGCATAAAATTTTGTTGAAAAATATTTGACATGGTTAGATAATATATCTTTCTCCAAATTTATATAGATATAAAATAAGAACCAAAATAATAAGTAAAATAATGGTGAAAAAAGATAGAATATATTAATTAAGATATAGAATAAAATTTTCTCAAAGTTTCATTTTATAGTAGGGAACACCCCCCCATCGAATATAGAGGTAGGGCAGCCAAATGGTTATCGACCTTCCTTTGCAACTCTATCCTCCCCTTGCCCTGTAGGGGTAGGGCATATTGGTTGGGGGGTAAAGGGGTGGTGCCAACTATAGCTCCTTCCCAATCGACTAAACATTGGGTATGCATGCAAGGTGGACCCTATAGCTTCTAGGGGCCTACCCAACATCAAAGGTGGTAGCAATATCAATAGAAGCGCACTAGAATCTTCATTCTAAGTAATATTGATTTCTTGGGGTGACTGACCAACTAAAAGAAACTAAAAGTATACTTTAAAGTTTTATGTTTTCCAAACTATAATATATAACATGTATGTAGTAAAATTCTTAATAATAGAAATCATCAAATAATTAAATTATCAACTAATAAAATACATGTCATTTGAATTTAGGATATACATAAATAATTTAGAATAATTCTATGTGTAAGCTAAGTTGGGGGCACCAACATAATATCTGGGAAAAGTTATCCTAGACTAACAAGACATTAACCTAGGTGAAAATATCCCCTAATAAAATATTAGAAATGTAAGTAGGATTAGATAGTGTATACAAGGTAGAGATAAGCATTTGTGGTTGATGTTTTGGTTGTGTATGAAATAAACTAGGATACATAATGCTAAATCAAATAGGTTTAATATAATGTACACAATCTAGAATATGAAGTTCTAAAAATGAGATACATATAGGAACCTTGATATTTAATATCAATTTGGTAAGACTAAATTGATCGGTGGTATTTTCCAAAAGTTTGATGAAGATCAATAGGAATTGGGTGGTTGTCCTGAAAAATTAGATAAAATATGTGCATATACTAGTATGTATTCCTATGTATCCTATGATTTTTAACTATCCAAATTTTGAGAATGTATGTCATTGTGTACACCACTTTTTGAAATATCCTATATTTTTCTTTTGAAATTACACAATTTTAAGAACATATGATGATTTAATCCTTGAGAGGTCATATTTAAAGGAATTAATTCAAAATGGTTAAATAAAATCTTCTTACATCAAACTCTTTGATATTATCTCTCTACTTCTTAGTCATACAAGCAATCAAGTCTCCTTTGCATCTATCAAAATGTTTTTGAAATTAAAACTGACCAAAAGCAAGGGGGTCAGCCCTTAATAGTCAAAAGGCTAGAAACCAGCACATTACCAACTAGTAGCAAAAATAGACAAAAAGAATAGGAGAACCAGCAATCAGAGATAAGAACCTAAAACAAGAGAGCTAGAACTTGAAAGGAACCCTAGCAACTAACCAAAGTCCAACGAGGCACCCATGCCTAATAAAAACATAATTACAGCTAATAACCAGCAAAACTATAACTGTCATAACAGTATATAAAGTCTTTGGATCCATGGACCCCATAATTGAAAAGAAATAAAAAAAGACTTAGATTTCTTTTTTCCCTTTTCCTGTTGCATGAAGAAGAATTTGGGCCCAGTCGTCAGCAAGGAACTTAAAGAGTAATTTATTGTCCTCAAAAGATCACTTTGACATTAACTTTTTGAGGGATCAAAATGAATTCATTTGATAAATCCTAATGGAGGGTGGTATTACTCAAAGAAAGATTTCCAATAATTATGATTTTAATAAATATTGAGTTTAATATGACTTTGTAGTTTTAGTTTTTTTTTTTTTTTAAAGGCTTTACACTTTATATCAATTTATTTGTTCAATTATTATGAAGAAAACAAAAAAAAAACAAAAATGATTTTGATATATATAGAACAATTTAGGAGATACTAAATGAACTATGTCTAAATTATAGTTAATGTCACTTTAAAACATAATAAATTATAAAATATTCAAAAATCCAAATTAAACCAATTGGATTGACTCTAGATATCAATGTTACAAACCTACATTTGAAAGATTTTTTTCTCTTTTTAGTTATGCTCAACTAAAAGAATGCCACTCTTTTAAAAAGTTGTCTTTGATGTAAACTTCTTTTCATAGGATAAAGAAAAATTGAATACAAAATAATTTATTTTTAAAAATATATAGTACATAAAATAATAAAAATCACTAGTTTACATCATCTTCAAATTCGTAATAGTTTTGTAGTAATATTTGTCCAAATAAAAAGTTGATTTTTAGAATGTTCATTTCAATGTCAAAATTGACAAGAAGGTGGGACACACTATTTTGGGACCAATTTTAAATTTCTCTATATGGAATTCTTTATTTGAAAATTCCACATTGATATTCTCATCTCTACAACAATACTTCTAATAATAATTATGTATCCCTTCTAGGACAAATGGAATAATAAATAACATACATGCTAATAGTTATCTTAGGCATGAAGCCCTTGCTTGAATCTCATGTAAGGTGATGATGAATACTCTTGGTCCCAACTAGTACAAGAGAGGGGGGGGGGGGGGGGGAGGGGGGGGTGAATCAGTATTGACTTCAAAATTGGTTACTTCTTTACTTGCTCTAAACAAACCAAGTGCAAATCACTTAGAAACCAAAATCAAGATAAATGTAGTAAAGTAGAAGAAAGTAAATTCAAGTTACAAAAAAACAAATCATCAAGTTGACATAGATATTTATACATGGAAAATATGTTTTAGAGGATGAAAACCATGGTGGGGATACTATACCCACTAGCCCTTATAATGCATGTAAAGGGTTTCCCTAGAAAGGGATACAACTGTTTCTTTTAGAAACACATCTTGTTAGGAATGTCTATAACTTGTTAGGGTTACACAATCCTATGAAAGATACCTTGTTAAAGGATTTCGAAGTCTCCTTCTAAGAGACATCTTGTTAGAGGATTTTACAATAAGATTTGTTCTAAAGCTTTCCCTATTAAGAGATACAACTAGATGGAATGGTAAGAAATCAATCTAATGTATTAGACCTTAAAAATGACACTAACTTGCCTTGTTGATCTCTATTATGTATCCTTGAAGATGCATTGATCTCCTTTTTCACTTAGTGAGCCTTTTGATCTCACATCTCCCCTTGGTTGTTTTAAACTACTTGTCACCGTATCTTCTTTCTCTACAACTGCTTCACTCGCTAGTTTGCACTTTGATCATCTATGTGTGTTGTTCCACACACTCTTCTCTCTCTATGGCTTCTTTGTGTTCTCACGAAAATAACATACTATTCATTAGCAACAACAACTATTATTTGTATTCTAAGCACTTATATTCATTTTGCAATGTTAGGGCATGGTTCCTTATTTGGAAATTCAAAGAGTTAGACATTGTAGGAACTAGCAAGTTTCCTAATTAGCATAAAAGGCATGAAATTTTTATCCTGGTCAATCACATAACCTAAAATTATGAGGAATAGTTATTGATAGCACCAACACAATCCTTGTCAAATCTAACCCCAATTTTGAGAAAGATTCATGCATGTCTTTGTGTAATAAGTAAATGATGGTGATTATATTTAAGGTATTTTTTTGTTAAAAATGTATTATTTACTCACAATTGCTTAAAAATAATTAGTTTTATATTTTAATGTGCTTTAATATATTAATAAAAAGAAATTATCACTTAAGAACCATAGTGCTCACCTTGACATCTATAAATTCACCCATCTCATAACTCAAGTATTGAATTCCCATCTCTTCTTCGAATAGTTTTTACCATGATAGCACCACATAAATGAATCTTAAATATTTAGCAAAATGAAAAATACAACTACATACATATACATATTGATGTAGTACCCAAGTACCTATTCATAGTAATGCATTCTACAGAAGGAAAACATGTATAAAATTATAGATGCAATAAACATATATTGAAAGTTGCATATCTTCCATTAACCAACCTCCTTCTACATCATTTTGCAACTTCTTAAATAACTAAAAAATCTCTAAATTTGAAAAAATAGAAAATTACCTTTTTTGGAAAATTTTAACAAATCTTTAATTTTGTCATTTTAGGTAACCTTCATAATTAACTCCTAAAAAGATGAAAATAAAATTGGACTTTTCTTAAGCTATGACAACTTGATCTGCCAACTAATCTTTAAATTTGGAAATATTGATTCAAAGTTATTACAAACAACAAACTCTAAAAAAATACACAAAGATTACAACAACTAAATTTTGGGTGTCTAAATGGATTTTATGGGACCTAAAAAATAAATTCTTCTAGACATATGGAGCAGGGATTAATTGTTGGGCCATCAATCTCCCCCTTATGAAACCACTGCAAAAATTTGATAGAAAATCCAAGTCTGTGTCAAAAGTTATGACTCTCGAAAGTTGATGCATCACACATACGCATACGCATACATGCATGAATATGTACATACATAAATACATACATACTAACATGATCACCAATAAGTGAAAAAAAAAATATTTATACTGTGAGAACCTATGAAATCTATTGTAATTGTAAGGGATACAACTAAACTTAATGATTATTATGTCATATAACAAATGAAAAGCCAAATAGTGTCACTCTAGCTTATTAATTCTTGTAAACTATCAAATTTAATCAATATTAATTGATCATGAACACTTTTAAAAATTGAAATGATTTTGTTCATTTTTTTGTTGTTTATGATCTAATAAATATATTCTTAAACTATAGATTATTTGGTGTGTCAATATTTTTGAATTAAACAACAACAACACAATGGTTTTGTCCCTCACAAACAATAACCATTCAATTGTCCAATTGGGCTAGCTAGTGAGCATCAATTTGGTGCACCAATGTTATGCAATGAATGAAGTGAGATAAGTATTTATATTTTAAAACAAATTCAAAGTAAATGAGTATGTAACCCCTTAAACACATAAAAACCAACAAAAACCATAACAAAATGTAGAAGAAAAATATATTTTTCCCCTCAAACCATTTTAAAAAAAATTGTAGTTCATTTATATTTGTCAAACAAGACCTTTGAATAAAAAATCTATAATAATTTCTTATAAATTTAATTCTTGATGAAAAATTAATTGATAATGATCATAGTAAAAATGACAATGGTTAATTTTTGCATGCCTTGAGCAAGTACATTTTAAAGACCTAATTAATTTTTTATTTAAAAATAAATGTCTTATACCTTTTTCACAAAATGTAATCTTATAATTGTCCCATCTGTGTGAAATGTTCTATAAAATCTCTTTAACAAAAGACTAGAGAAAGAAAGCGACAAACCAAAGAAATTCTAAAATAGTAAATGATTATTCAAAATCGTAAAATAAAAGAAATAATTTTATATTTAATATTTTTCCATATATAATTTAGATTGTATTCATGTTCATAATTCAATTATTGTGATAATCAATGAATTCATAATGTTTTTCTTAGTTTTAATATAATTATATATATTGTAAATCTCAAAAACCACATATATATATAATATAACATTGAATGTAATGGAAAAAACAAAACTTTATCTTCTACTCCATTTTAAATAATATAATATATATTATATTTTAAATACTTTTTAGAATATCTATGTATCAATTATATCATACAAAACTTAACATAACAAAACTTGTAGACAAAGAATACAACAAAACATATACATTTTTCTTTTATAGTAGATACTACAATCATATAGCAATTCTCCTTTAGAATATAGGTAATGAGTATAAGAACATTTTTTTGTAAAATAATAAATAATATTGTATACAATAATTTGTCAATATAGAAATATTAGACATTAAGATATTTCATATTTTGAAATTAGACTTAATTTAGAATTTGTCAAAAATGACAATCTCATTTATAATTATGAACAATAGTCTCTCACAAATAACCAAAAAGAACTATAAAGGATTAAGAATTATAATAATGTCAATACTTTTGACAAAAATATTAACTCCTATAAATCCACAAGAACACTACAAAGAACATTACTCAATTAATTCAATATATAAATAAATAAATAGTTTACATACAATTAGTCTCCATACTAGAAAGTGTTTATAATTTTATTATTGTTGGTTTAATTATATTCCACCAACCTATTATGAATATCTTATATAAAACAATACAACCTTATTCAAAATAAACTAATAGTGGCAGGTGTCTAAAACAATAAGGTATCTTTTGTAAAATAATACAACCTTTTTGAAAACAAATAAATAGTACTAGTTGTCTAGTTCAATAATAAAGGAAGGCCATGCTTAATGCAATGATTAAAAATAGCATCTTTAGTGAAACCAAAGATGATGTAACACTCTTCATTTCTTTATGTATTAAATATTTAATATTTAATGGAATGAGAAAAGGCAATGTTATCCTTGCTTTAGCTTTAGACAACATTCTACCAAGAATAAAAGCTAAAGAGGGAGATACTAATCACGGGAAAACTATGTTAAAAAGTTTACTACTTCCAAGCAATTGATGATGAAGTGTTTTAAGGCAACTTTCATAATAAAAGGCAAACTCGTTTTCTTTAATTGTAGGGTTTGATATATAACCTTTTGTCTTTTGCATGATTGTGGATGGTAATGTTCTTTCAAAATACCATGAAAATAATGAATCATTGAAAGTACAAATATAAAGACTCTATAAACTCATTTCTATTTATATTTATGTGATATTATTTTATTTTATCTATATACTTTTGTATGTCTATCATTTGATTACAATATTTATGTATAAATTTTGATACAGTTGAAAGATCATGGACTTCTGTCAATTGTTAAGACAAACTTCTCCTTGCTCCTGTTTTCAAAACCAATGGGTCTTCTCCCTTCAACTCTTTTTTGTCTTCTTAGAAAATTACTTCTAGTCAACTTACTTGGTTTGACCACTCTATGAGCCATGATCTAAGTTTTGCTACATCCTCCATTTGGTGGAATCACCTAATTCGGCAAGATGACAAACCTCTTGGCTACATTAAAAATATGAAGGGGAAATTTTTTTTTAAGAAAGGAATTCAAGTCTTTCATGATTTGCAGGATCTTGCCAATTTCAATTGGCTATAATGACAATAGTTCAAAGAGCTTTTTAATTTTTTATCTTCTGAAAAACTTCCTCTTTTGCATATACATGAGATGGTAACTCTTGAGCTAGTTTGTTTGTTATCCACCCTATGCCACAATAAATTTCTGAAGGACTAGAAATGGCCCAACATATGCAACATTCAAAATTTTCCCATTAAAATTATTAATAGGCCGATTCTCCAAATGATTGACTTGGCTCCAAGACTCAATATTAAATGGAAATGTAACTTGAGTCAAGCACAATGGAACAAACTAAGTCTGCAGATATGTAAGTCTAAGGAAAAAAAATAGTCTTAATTAACAACATGGAAATTACTTTATATTAAGCTTCCTATTGGCGACTGTCTCCCTTTCATCTTCCCACCACCAGTTTGTCCTTTCTACACCAAAAAGGAGACTATAAAGCATGCCTTTTGGCTTTGTACTCATGCTCACAAGCTATGACACTCCCTTTTTTCCACTCTTCTGACCCTCTTCACTCATCCTTGGTCATGGAGAACTACACTTCTTGGGCTATCTACTCCTTATAATATCATTACCCAAACTTTGAGACAAGTCATCATCAATCACATTTGGAGGTTTTGATGTTTGGTTATCTTCTCTAATTCTTTTCTTCCCCTTGATATTGAAGTTCACATGGTCTTCTTGATTTTATCCCTTCATAGATGGATCTTGATTGACTCACTTATTGTGAGCCCTCGTCTTATAAATTCTTTAGATGTCATTCAAAAAAAGATTAATTAGTTTGTGTTGGCATTTGAAAATGCTGGAGGGTTTTCAATTATCCCCATGAGAATATGGCATATCTAGGGGCAGCTAACTCCCATTCTCAACATATCATTTCAGACACAGGGCCAACTATAAGGCTAGACCCTTCTTCACTTCAGGCTCTGCTAAACCTAGGCGAGTGAACCTCAGATTCAATTGATACCGTACCAGTGCAAAAACATATCCCTAAATCTATTAAGCAAATGATAACCCCTTATATCTCCTAATAACTCATGCAATAACAGAGATCTACAATAGCTGAATGGAAATCTATGAAATGTAGAAGCTGAGTGAGGGCATTCTATTATAGCTCTTCAACATAAAATGTAAAGATGATTTGAATTTGATTTGATTTTATGTGGGTGGGGAAAGCGAATGAAAACCAAGTATAGACAACAAGCTAATGATCCAGTAACTAATTAGTGCCTTATCCATTGGGAAAATTCATGAGTCTCCCTCATGCATTTTGGGTATCTAGTACTTATTCATATATTCAGATATATGATCTATCCATTCACCTTGTAAATAGACATCAATGTTCAATTTAAATCTCATTCTTACCTGATATCCTTCTCAGCAAATCTGCAACCCTGTTGATTTCTATGAAGCATTTACATAATTCCTTGAATTACAAGCAATAATGAAACAATATACAGCCTTAAGGGGCTACAACTATGACCTAGGCTCTTTGTTCAAAGATCATAAAACATTTCAACTCACTAAGAATGGAGACAAGATTTAAACTAAAACTAAACACTTTTTGTTCCTTGTATTGATTTCCTTGAAATAATACATTAAAAATGCATGAAATTGACTCATAAAGAACCTAATAAACCAGACTATTCAATGAACAATTGCTGTCATACAAGAGAGAAAATGGCGGGAATGAGAAACTAGTGGGATGGGAAGGGGGTATCATAGCCAAGGCAAAGCTTCATGGTCTAGAACCAGCACATCCTAGATCTTCTATTCAGAATTCATCAATTCCAGGGTCAATTCTACTAAGTGTTTCCATTCTAGAGAAAACTTTCCAAAATTCCAACCCTTACAATGAAAGAAAGAAAGAAAGATATAAGAAGAAGTGAATTCTTGGATCTGTTATACAACTGACATCTGTCTACTCAAAATTCCTTCCCAAGAAGATGAAAAAACCTCTTTCTACCCTCTCTCTTCAACTACATATCAAATCCCATCATTTGGCCTCTACAAGGCAGAAATATCTCAAGTATTTGATTCACCATCATAACTGATTTCTGATGCTAAAGTTGAACTCATGATAAATGTGAAAAATCAGTTGAATATGGCCTTTAGAATGCAATATAATATTTTCCAGCTCATTTTTACCATATTCAAGCTCCAAAAAGTCATCAAATCTGCCCTCTAACAAACTCTGATGATTAATGATCAAATTTGCTTGTTATGTTGCCAATGCCCTAGGAAACACAAACTGACCTATAGCACAAACTGGTGAACACTTGTGCTAAAACCAACCTCATATTTGGAAAATTTAGATCTTCTTGGTTCCAGTGGTATATTGGAGCGCCCATTTTTGATAAAAATCGCCCAGGTTATGGCCATTCAAAGTTCAGGCCTCTATTCATGAGTTTGCACATTAAAAATCAAAATTTGAAAAATTTAAAATAATTCTATAGTCAGAACTATAGAATATTCACTTTTTAAAACTACATTTTCAAATCTCTTTGGATGAATGCACAATATTATTTTTATATTTAAAATCTTCCTTTCCTCCTCAAACCATTTAAATGGCACCACATGTCATTTTTTACTAGCTCTAATTGCCACTTGTCACCATGTTATTGGCCACCCTGTACTTGAGCGGGACCCACATTTCTGTCTCACAAACTTCGCCAAATTTCTAAGTTTTTCTAGTGATTTTCTATGTCGCTAGCCGAAAAAAATTAGATTTTCTGGCTAGCGACATAGCAACTAGCCGAATTTTCAACCTTTCTGGGGCATTTGAATTTTTTGGTGAACTTTTTGCATTTCATGTCAAAATTTATTATTCATTGCTACTTGGCCGACCATGGGTTGGGGCCCATCACATGTAACTTGGCTTTCAAAAAGCCCATCTCTTTCAGACATTAAGCTTATGTTGTGCAATTGTATTTAAATGCCAAAAAATGCCCTCACACAGGTGATGTGGGATATATTTCCTTCATTGTTTTACCTCTGTGCATATCACTTTTTGAAAGAAAATACCTTCCTTCCTTTCCTTGCATACGGGTTTTCCTGAGAATTCAATTCTTGTTGATCATGAGCAAATTTTTCCTTTAGCATAACATCTAAACTGTGAAGCTTCCATATGCATATGAGCTTTTTCCTTCTGAAGTTATGAAATAAAATTCATGGTTTCCTCTATTGCAAATGCTGCAACATTTTTCTCTTCAAATGACATTTACTTCATTTTCATCGTGGTGGGTCTCCCTTTTTCAACACTCTACAAGGTTCTTGATATTCATAGGTACTTACTATGCTGAACCATTTGGCATTAATAGAGTTGCTCTTTAATAGCCATAATAAGCCATATCTTGCTAACAGAGTTCCTTTCTCAACTTCCTTGAGAATAGCTGGCATGCATTCATGTTGAGATCAACTGCTACTACCAAAACCACAAAGAGTGTAGCACCTTTAACAACAGGCCTGTTGTAATGGTGTTCTCCTTGTACAATAGAACTCATCACAAAGCCTCTATAGGAACTTGGCCAAGAACTCAGAGCAGCAGCCCAAATCTTTGTTGTTAATTAACTCTTTTTTCAATTTAATGTGCTCCCCCTGCTGCATTGTCGGCTCCTTCTTTATAATTATATGGATGCCCCATTTCCTTTATAATGTGTGCTGCCTTCTAAAACAATTAAAAATCTCCCTTGTTGTTCACATGGCAGCCCTCTAAAAATAATTAAAATTGAAAATCTCCCTTTCTTTGACAACTTGTGGCTTCCATCTTTATTTGGCATGAGCCTTTCTTTACATGATGACTATCGTTATTGTGTCTTTCAATCTTCTTCTAAAACCTTTCAATATGTTTTGTTCCATTTTATCTCACTTCTTTTAATCAATTCTAAAAATTGTGGATTTGTGTCTAGAGGCTTGCCAGCTGGCCTTAAAAACTGATCCAATCAAGTAACCAAGCCACGAAAATTGGCATGAACGTTCAATCCTACACACTGTATCATACTGCAAATTCTAATCCCATGATGAATTCCTGATCAAAATATTTTAATTTTCTAACATCCATAGTTCAATTATCCTGTTGGCAAATAGTGTTAAACACATAAACTAGGCTCAAGTTTGGCATTATAAACTCGGTTAGTGATCACTTGGGGTTTTGAAAACCAGGATATAGGTTCTTTGCCATGAGGAGAAAATAATTCTATGTTTTGGGCTCATGAAAAATCATAGGATGCATTTGCCAAATTTTTGAAAATAGGCAATTGGTAATTTTAAACTGGCAAATATGTCAAAAAGTAGTTTTTGGCAAACGGACAAGCATAAGAAAGTATGCAAATGGATTCGTCATGACTTGGGAACTGGCATACTTCAAGGATTTCTAGGACACAACATGATGGTACAATCCATTTAGGCTAACCAATCATAGGGTCAAAGTTATAATGTTCTGAACAGGGGTATAGATCAATCTGGATACGTTAGCCATAACAAAACAATGCAAACTAGTTATTTAATCATGTTAGAAAATTGATCAAATGGATTTGTCATGATCTGAAAATTGGAACATATGAAGTATTTTTAGAGGACAACAAAGTGGTACAATCCATTTGATCTCACCTATCACAGATTTCAAATTATAACATCTTGAATAGGGGTATCAAATAACCTGCACTTTATGAGACCAATAAAAAGATAGAAATTCCATTTGGAATCACGTTTGAAAACATATCAAATGGATTCGTCATAAGCAAAAACTTGAAATATAACAATTCTCTGATGTCTAAAATGCAATGCAAAAGGAAATTTAGCATTTTGGTCAACTGGGTCAAAGTTATAACTCATCAAATAGGGCTTTCCAAAATTATGAACAAACTGTATCAGCATGAAAATAGTAAATGACCAACTTTGAGGGGTTTGAAACCTATTCAAACAAATTCAGAATGGGCTGAAAATTGGAACACATGTTCTTTGATATGCATATTAAACATCCCCAAAGTGGTGGGTCATGACACATTCCTGGGTAAAAGATATTCAAAGACAAATTGGGCCTCCTATCACTATTTGACACGCAAAATTGCAAATTTTGACACTAGCTCAAAATGGGACTTCACCGAATGATTTGGGATGGCAAAATAATATTGTGGATCACATGCATATGTCAAATGAAAGGTATTAAGCCACTCAAACACCATCTAGGCCTCAAACTGACAACTGGCTACATATGCACAAAAAGCACTTTAGGGCATTGATTCTTCAAAATTTTCAAAATGTGACTGAAAATGGACCATGCAATTTTCAGTCCCAACAGTTTGATCAAACCTACAAGTTTCAAGTACAAGGATATCATAATAGTTGAACCATGTGTTGGTTTACTATTGTTCAATTGAGCGATTGGTTCTAGGTTGTGGCTTCTACTAGGAATTTTGTATCTTAAGCAAGCAAGATGTTGATGAAGACTTTTTTGGCCACTCAAAGAGAGAGTGTTTATATTAGTGCCAATGCTTTTGTATCCAAACTTTGGTTCATGATGATTAGGGACTTCAAGATGAAGGCTTATGGATGTAGTGACATTTTTTGTCTACTTGAATGGTCATATTTCCATAGTCTTCTAGTTTTGTAATAAATATTTGACTTTACCTGTAAGATTTCCATGCCTTTTTGCTATAGCAGCTATTACAACAATACTTATCTCTCTTTTTTTTTTTGAACTTGCTACTCCTACAGTACTGATGTGTCATTTTTCATTTGTAGCTACTTCTATAGCAACATTACTATTATTTTATTTATAATGTAATTTCTTTTTTCAATAAAAAATACAACTTTTCTTTACTTTGCATGGTTGTTGTTTTAGTTAGTTCAATTTTCCACCCCTATTGAACTTGAAAATAAGGTTTTTAAATTCAAACCAATCTTTTTCATCTCTTTTGACTAATAAATATGAAGTATTTAATGTGTTGTAATAAATTATTGCTTAAATATATTAATCTGTAAAACTATTTAGCATATACTAATAGATATAAATAACCAGGAGAGAAAACTAAAACATATTTTACTTTTTTAATTGACAAAGTCATCATTTACATTAAACTCATATATACCATTTGTAAGAATTTGCTTGTTGTCTTCAATTATTTATGCAAATCAAAAAGTCAAATCATGTAGAGGCTTGATCTAAGAGAACTTGACCCTCCTCCAAGATGTTTGTAAACATTGTCTTCATAAATTCAGGTGTGGGAAATGCAAATGCAATAATAACTTCCTAATTCATCTTCATGCAACTAAGTTTATTCTCACATATCTAATCAAGAAGGTGATGATTGGATTTCAAACTATGGGACACAAATTTTAACCTTAATTCATTATACATCTATATTGAACATAAAACATTTTTTAAATGAAAAGAATTAATTGTCGTGCATGTAATAATCACTTTAATTATGACATCAACATTATTCATATTTGAAGTCATTCCCAAACCTAAAAGTACCACACACTATTATATTTGTTGGTGTAAATAGATATTTACTATTTACACTTTACTTAAGTTTACTTAGGTCAATGCATTATTTTCTTATTTATTAGGTTGACATTTAGGAGTTTGTGTACCTTTACAAGTTGTCATGTTGACAACACAAAAGTACACAACTCTAATTCAGCACAGGGTGACTACAACACTAGAGTATGCACTATTAGCTAAGTTGTCATGTAGACAACATAGTTATTTGTACTCTTAATTAAGCACATGGTGTCTACAACATTATTTTTCAAGCTACATCTTTGTAGGCTTATCCTCTCATCATCGCACTTACTCCTGTGCTAAATGCAGGATAACCCACACCTGGTGGACATGTACCAAGTTGTATGACTTATCATATTGCTAAATTCTAGGCATTTTAGAAGCATTCTAGAGGCCTTTATATGCAAGCACTCCTAGTACTTGTACATTGAATTAAATATTATATAGTTATTCTGATCATACTCTGGTCTATTTTGTGCTTGTGTTTGAGTTCCTTTGTCTTGTGTGAATTTTTCCCCAAGGAAAATTCTTACATTGTATCAGAGCTGAGGGCGATTCTCATCACATAGCCATTGGAGACCTTGTTGCTTCATCTCTTGAAGGAACCCAATTCAGATCTAGAGCATCTGCAATAATTGGGAGCATCTAGAGCCAACACGGACCTTGCCATTGTGTACCGAGTGATGATTCAGTGAAAATCAACTATAAATTTGCCTACCCTAGGCAAAAGTAAATTTTGAGGCAAATTCTTTTTGCAAACTAGAACCCGAAGACCCAATTTGCAAATTTGGTATGGTCATCATTCAATCTATTTAAATTCAATTTTTAGATCTGCTATTAATTCTATATTTTTTGAATATTTTTATTTTGCATTTTTGGAATTTTTTTTTTGAAATTTTTTAGCCCAGTTGGGCGTGCAGAGAAAATTTGTTTTGCATGTAAGCATCAGGCAGTCACACCCTAGCCCTGCATAGAATATTCCATAGAATATTTTAATTCTTTGGCAGCATTGTCGCAATCTGGCATCACTCTCCACAAATTTAGACCACCTTACATCATTTGATGGCAACCAGCTTCACCACATTATCTGTAAACACTTGGCACAATACAAAATCCAGCCACAATAATACCTCCAATAGCTTTGTTTTACTCACCGTAACAAGAAGGTTTTAAAAGGCATTTTTTGCAGCTTCATTTTGAATGTGGGACCAATCAAAATAGCTCTTGACACCATTTTGTAAACTCATGACTCCTTGTCTTCCTATTAGCCAAGCACATTGTAGCACAGATTATTTTATGACATGATGATAAAACTCGACACTCACACACAAACTGCCACGTCTTCCAGGCCATAGCACCACGTAGGTCTTTGCATAGACACATGGCATCAACACTATGCAAAGTGCCACATCGCCTTATTTCAGCATGTGGATAGCCCGCAGACATGTGCATTCTAATGCAGCGCCCAATTAGTTGATAGCTCGGCAGTACAGTTAGACTATGTACACCCATGCAGGTAGGGCCCAGTCAGTAGCTTTCATATGCCACATTAACAGGCCATGTCAAAAAATTTGGTATAAGTTTGTACGACTAATATCATCAGTTGTATAGGTAACATCATTGCCACATTAGCAAGGGCCTATATTTTCACTGATGTCAGCAAACTAATGTCTTGAATTTGATGGTTTTTTGACCATCATTCAGAAGAAATTTTGAACTTCTATGACAGCTATTTGACCATCAAATTTAACATCATTTTTTCCTCTCCAAACCCCTCTTCAGATGTAGTTTTGATTTGGTAGCTCAACTTTGAGAGGCCATAACTCGAACATCCGGACTCCAAATTAGGTGATTTTTTTTGATTTTGGGTAGAATTTCCTAAAAAATTTATTGGTGTAGCTCTTTTCTAGTTTTGGTTCATGAATTTTTCAAAAGAAGCATTTTTTTGGCAATTATACCTATCCAATCCTACATTTTGCAACTTCAAATGCTCTGTATGGGCTCATTTGGACTCCTTTTTAGGCTCTATTTTTTTTGAAAGTGCATATTTTTTCATCTACTTTTTAGATGTGTAGTCAAATTATAGGCTTGTGTGGACAAAAATACCACTTTCAGAAATAGTTCATGTTTTGCATTGTATTGCTTCAGAATTGTTGTATTTTTGAAGTACATTGTAAAATTCTAGATGTGTACTCTATATAGAGGTTGTAATCAACAAAATTAGAATCCCACTTTGTCCATTTTGACAAGTAGCCTATTGTAAAATGCACTACATATAAAGTGCCAAAATCATTCATTTTGGGGGGGGGGGGGGGGATTTTCTAATTGAGTGAAAGCGAGGAGTGTGTATTGTGTATTGTGTCTCCTTGATTGTGTGCTCTTGCATTATGGGTTCTTTTTCAAAGTTAACTCCACATAATTATGCTACTTGGAAAGAAAACATTAAGGAACCATTGGTAGAAAAAGGTTTACTGTGTTATGTAATTGGTGTAGCAAAGAAACCTCTTATTGATGCTGATGAAGCTCAGAAAGAAGACTATGAATCCAAACAAGAGATTGCCCTAGGAACCTTATTGAAAAATATCTTTGATCCCATCAAATTTCACATTAGGAAACTTACCAATCTAATAGAGGTTTGGGCTAAACTTGAAGCATTATATGTGATAGTAGATGAAGGCATGGCTTACACCATTGAGGACAAACTTCTCAAGTTGGATCCTAGAAATTTCAACACCATAAAAGACTATCTTACCCAAGTAGACATGTATAGGGAACAACTTAAGGATTTTGGTGAACCCATCAAGGATGGAAAGATGATCAAACACATCATGACTCATCTTCCACCTGAATATGCTCCTTTTGCTTCTAGTTATAATACTCACAAATTAACAATGCATAGTGCCTACATTAAGCCTTCATTTGAGAAATTTTGATCTTAGAACATGGAAATCTAGTGAGTATGAGAATTCTCAAGTCTTCCAAGCCCAAATCCTTGTAGCTAATGAAGGTAATTCAAGTGGTAAAAACTCCAACAAGAAGCAGAAGCAATGGAAGGCTAAGCCACAAAATGACACACAACAATCCTCCTCAAAACAATAATCTTCCTCACATCAATCTTCTTCCACTCAACAATCCTCTTCACAAAAAGGAAAGTCTTCTTCCAAAAATAATCAGAAGGGGAACAATTTCAACAAAAAGGAGAAGAAAATGTGTTCCTATTGTAAGAGGAATGGTCATGATGAACAAGAGTGCAAAGATAAGAAGATTGATGAATTGGTAAACATAACAAGGAAACACAAAATTGATGTACCATATGCATATAAGGATAAGGGATCTTCAACCACTTCAAAGGGTAAGGGACAAGCTTTGGTAGCAAGTACAAACAATGTTGAGGAATGGGTTCTTGATTTAGGAGCAACACATCATATGGGTGCTTCAAGGGAGCAGTTTTCCTCTTTGAAACCATCAAATGCACCTTACATCTCTGTGTGAAATGATACTTAAGTGAAAGTAAAAGGTAAAGGAAATGCTGAGTTAGAAAATGGTGTCTTTAAGGATGTTCTACATGTTCCTAACCTTAGCACCAACCTTCTCTCCATCTACCAGATAACTCACTATGGATGTGGTAACAAAGTAGAGTTCCTCCTTGATATAGTTGTGGTGAAAAATAAAATCATGAGACAAGACTTTATTCTTTCTCACATTTTATGTCTAATTCCACTTCCCTTGCCTTTCTGACTCATTCAAGTACACAAAGTAAACTATGGCATGAGAGATTTGGACATCTCAATTATTGCTACCTACAACAACTCAGTAGTAAGGAAATGGTCATTGGTCTACCTCAAGTCAAGTATTCAAAGGGTTTATGTCTAGGTTGTGAAGTAGGAAAGCATCTCGAAGAGAAATATGATAAGGGGAAGTCTTGGAAGACAACTGCTATTCTTGAATTGGTTCATAGTGATGTAGCTGGCCCATTTCTAGTACCATCATTTGGTAAGGCCCAATATGTTCTCACATTTATTGATGACTTTTCACAGTACACTTTTGTCTTTTTTCTTGCTCATAAGAGTGAAATATTTGATAACTTCATAACCTTCAAAGCTCAAGTTGAGAAAAAATCAGGGAAAGCCATCAAGATTCTACAAATAGATAATGGCAGGGAATATGTCAACTCTAGGCTCAAAAATGTTTGCACTCATGAGGGTATTGATCTTCAACATTCAGTTGCATACATGCCATAGTAGAACGGTGTCACTAAAAGAAAGAATATAACCCTTAAGGAAATGACCACTTGTATGCTTCAATATAAGTCTCTAGATGAAGTGTTTTGGGCAAAAGCCATGTGTTGTGTCATTATATCCAAAATAGAAGTCCACATAAGACCTTAGATGGAATTACACCTTTTGAGGCATGGTGTGGAAGAAAACCAAGTGTAAAGCACTTCAAAGTTTTTGGTTTTCCAGCATGGGCAAGGATACCTCCACAAAAGTGAAATGCATTAGAACCACAAAGAAAACCATGTATATTTGTTGAATATCCTAACCATCTCAATGAATACAAACTCATGGATCTAGAGACTCATGAAATATTTTATGAGAGGAGTGTTCACTTTGAAGAAACTTGTCCAAGTTTAGCTTCTTCAACTCCTCCTTCTTCCTCCTTCATGGATAGTGATCATAGTGATGACAGTGAGTGGGAAGATGAGATTCCTTCAACTTTGACTTGTAGGACACCACCTTTGCAGGGTCCAAAAATATTTGAAGACATTCCTTCTTCTTCCACTAAACCTTGTTGGGCACAAAAAACCCTTGATGCAACAAGTTCATTGGTGGGGAATCCTTCAGACACTTGGAGGACAAGGTCATATCACACGTCATTTCCACATGCATATATAGCCATTCCTTTAGATCCACAGTCATTTAAGGAAGCATCAGGGATTCTAGAATGGTACAAGGTTATGGAGGAAGAATATAACTCCTTGATGAAAAACAACACTTGGGACTTAGTTCCCCTTCCTAAGGGAATACGATTCAATGTAAGTGGACCTATCAAACCAAATTTATAGCAGATGGAAGTGTAGATAAGAATAAGGCCAGACTAGTAGCCAAAGGTTTCTCACAGGTTCTAGGTGTTGACTATACAAAGACTTTTGCACCAGTTGCCAAGATGAATTCCATTTGCCTAACACTAGCTATTGTTGCAGCTCAATGTTAGGTTGTACACTAGATGGATGTAAAGAGTTCTTTTTTGAATGATGATCTTCACAAGGAGATTTATATGGAGTAGCCATAGGGGTTCATACAGGACTCTACTATGGTTTGCAGATTGAAGAAGTCTATTTATGGTCTTAAGAAGACTCCTTGGGCTTGGTATGCCAAGATGGATTCCTTCCTACTCTCAGCAGGATTCACCAAGTGTCATTCTGATTTAAATGTCTGCATTCTTCATAAGGATGACTCACACTTGATACTCATGCTTTATGTCAATGACTTGATCATTACAAGGAGCACTTCATCCATCAGTGTGAGTGTCAAGACCTCTCTATAGGATAGATTTTCTATGATTGGCTTGGGTTTACTTCCTTGGTATTGAGATGATATAGTCTTAAGTTGGGATCACACTTTCCCAACCCAAGTATGCTCTTGACTTGCTTTCTAGATTTCACATGAGTGACTACAAGTTTGCTCCTACTCCCTTTCTTTTAGGTGTCAAGCTAGAGGCCAAGTGCACCACTCTACTTGTTGATGCTACATTATTTAGATAGTTAGTTGGGAGTCTCATCTACTTGACACATGCATGCCCTAATATAGCTTTTGCAATTGGCATGGTTTCTTGATTCATGCAAGAACCATGTGAGCTTCATTCGAAAGCCACTAAGCACATCTTGTACTACATAAAGGGTACACATACACATGGGATACATTATGTAGTAGGTACAAGACTTTAGCTAGTTTGATACATAGACTCAGACCATGCAGGGGACCTAGATTCTCACAAGTTTACTTTAGGTTACATGTTTCACCTTGGTTTTGGCCCTATTTTTTGGTAGAGTAAGAAGCAAAATAATGTTGCTCTTTATTCAACCTAGGCTGAGTATTGAGGAGATATCAATGTAGCTACAGAGGCTCTTTGGTTACAGCACATCCTAAAGGAGTTTGGATTTAATCTACCTAAACCTACAGTCATACATCGTGATAATCAAAGTGCTATTGAGATATCTAAGCATCCAGTTCAGCATCAATGGACCAAGCACATCGAGGTTCTTATGAACTACATCAGAGAGCTTATACATGAGCAAATTATTGCACTATAGTATTGTCCTACAGTAGAATAGGTCATTGATATCTTCACTAAACCCTTCACTGAGGTAAAGTATATTCACTTGCAAGATCTCTTGGGGGTGTGAGATGTTGCAGAAAGGGAAGTCCCTTGACTTCTCTCTTCTTTTTTCTAGGAGGGATCTTTTCCTCATCTGAGGTCTTCTTCTCTCTCATCTTCTTTATTGTACTTATCTCTTTTTTTGGAGGAGGGTTTTTCCCATGAGGTTTTCCCTCTTTCTCTACTTTATGACAAATTGCACTACATCATTGTATGTAGAGCATTGATTTTGTACATGGGTACCTAACATGGTCTCATAACTGGGACCCATTATGCATTCATGAGCTCAAGTACATTCCCTAAGTTGCACTTAAGGGGGGGAGGTGTTGGTGTAAATATATATTTAGTATTTACACTTTACTTAAGTTTACTTAGGTCAATGCATTATTTTATTATTTGTTAGGTTGACATTTAGGAGTTTGTGTACCTTTATGAGTTGTCATGTTGACAACACAAAAGTACACAACTCTAATTCAGCACATGGTGTCTACAACAATGGAGTATGCATTATTAGCTGAGTTGTCATGTAGACAACATAATTATTTGCAATCCTAATTAGACACATGGTGTCTACAACATTATTTTTTGTGCTACACCTCTATAGGCTTATCCTCTCATCATCACACTTACTCTTGTGCTAAATGGAGGATAACCCACACCTAATGGACATGTGCTTGGTTGTATGACTTATCATATTGCTAAGTTCTAGGCATTCTAGAAGCATTCCAGAGGTCTTTATATATAGGCACTCCTAGTGTACTTGTACATTAAATTGAATAATATATAGTTATTCTGATCATACTCTAGTCTATTTTGTGCTTGTGTTTGAGTTCCTTGGTCTTGGATGAATTTTTCCCTAAGGCAAATTCTTACAATATTTAATCTCTAAAAACAAGATTTTAGTTTAGTGATATAAAAGGTTATTGTTTATACTTATATAATTAGTCCAAATAAATATGTAAAATAAATTTACTTACTCCATTACAATTTTGATGAACCTAGTTGCTCTTACACCACCATAGAGATTTTTCATATGTTTTATATTTAATTTGGAAGAAAGGATTCATATTAGCATGTTTAAAAAGTGATGTTTTCAAATTTTATTAGGGTCTATAGTCTCTTTGTCAATGATTTAAAGTAATATCTTTTTAGGGTTTAAGATTTATTGTCATTTCATACTTGTTCACACTTATCATGCTTTAAAAAAATATACATTTGAAAGTGTTTTATACTTTCTTGAGTTCTCATCTTTTATTACCATTGTACTTATTAATGCATTCACTTATGTTGTATCACCTTCTCAAGAAAAAAACTACATTAGATAAGGCATTGATTAGTGCACCTTTTGACGCACATATTCTACGTGGCATTGTATGACTTGATGACCTATCTCAATGGTGGTTCCACTAATTATTCTTGTTATTTTGAGACTCGTTCTTTTTTTTTCTATTAAAACCATTTACAATTCTTGGGTTCATTCAAATGATGACATGAGATTGTAGCTCTTTACAATCAACAACAATAGGGATACCCTAAGAGTCACAACTCAGAATGCCACAAAGATGTACCTCCTAGGATTTTAACCAAGGTCTCCACATTGAGAATATATTGTTTCAACCAACTAAGCTAAACCCCTTGGACAATTATTTTGAGACTCATAATGCTAGTACTACTACTTATATAACTAGTACTAATAGTGTTGTCGCTTTTAATGTTTATTCCTTTATTATTACACCTACATTTAGAAGTCCCCACTTCCTTTAGTACTCTACTCACATATTATTAGATTCAGGATACTCCCCTTATTAATACAAACACACAACAAAATAGAGGAATGAAAATGATTTGTAAGAGATGGAAATTGGCTTCTTATTATCTCCAATTAAATGAAATTACAATATTTAGAAATATGAAATGCAAAGGGACATGTATATTTTTTTAATAATATTTTGCAAGCCAAAGCCACCATATACCTCTCGATGACTATCTTAGGAAACCATATGGGCCTCCTTTATATAGTCAATATTCACTTTGGATATATCATACTGTGACTAAAGTATCATTGCAAGAAGAAATCTAGTTTGGAAGATATCAATTTTTTTGGTGTTTGCAATAGGGTTCCAAAACTTTGAGCTTATTTTTGAAGGATTTAGAGGCTCTTGTTGACATTAAGGTCAATTTTTCTATTAGTGACTCAACATTTAGTCAATTGGTTATATTGAAAAGAAGCTTATCATTCAGTTTGCAGTGTTAACCAAGTGATTCAATTGTTCTCGAGCTAAATAGTCAGAATACAATGTCTATCGAGCACCTCAGTTAGTTTGTATTGTTTGCTGAGCTATATAGTGTTTACCAATCTTTAGAGATAAAGTTTAGTGCAAACTAAGTGTAGTAGAGGCTACTGAGCTAGTCAGTGGAAGTGAATAAGATTGTATTGTTAACTAAGCTTTGTAGTGTTAGCCAAGTCCAACAGTATCTACCAAGCTCACAGGATGAACAAAATTGATCTAGTGTTGACCAAGTCATATAGTGTCAACCTAGTGATCAAATTTCTATCAAGTTTCTTAGAGTTCATTGAGTCACACAGTGTTGACCAAGTTCAACCTACTTGGAAGTGATTGATATGGACCAAGCTTCAAGTTCAACTAAGTGCCAAAGATTTTTGAGCATTGATAGTGTTTTTTATATATCAAAACATACCGAGTTTGTCTTTAGAACCCAAGTTACAATAGTTGGGTTGACTTTGTGAATTATGATGAAATAGGCATTGTAGCTAACTCCAGTAAGTTATAGTTTGGATTGGTATATATGTAATACATTGTATCATATCCAAGAAAGTATGTGAAGAGAATATGGTGAGCAGAATTGAAAAATAAAGAAGGCTACAAGAATTATAAGGGACGATAGAGATTTATCTATCACAATCAAGTGATCATTACAGTACAAGGAATATCAACCAAAAAATCAAAGTTGCATATCAATAATCAACCATTGGTTCATCCTAACAAATACATCATTCAAATCCTTTAATAGGTAGACTTAACAATCTTTGTTAAATCTCTTAACTGAGTGCATACTTCATTGTATGTTTTTAAATCCTTTAACAAGGTGGACCTCAGAGTCCTTATTACTCCTAACAAGTAAGATCACTAGAAGTGGTCAATTATAAGCCTTAATAGCTTAACTTTATATTGCAGTACTAAAGCTTGTGTGTATCATCACCACCCTAGTATTACTTTCTAATTGGAAGGTTTTTGGGTCACCATATCTTATGTCAAAGTGTTATGAATATTTAGTTTCTTTCATTCTTTCATGCATACAATTAGATCGAGAATTTATATGAAGGATAAATTGGTGAAGATAAATTTTTATTGGTTCCTGATGTTAGTCTCAAAATGGTTTTCACATTTGAGTGCCAACACAACTTAACCACTTTCTACATTGAAGCCAAGTACACTATGTATGTCGAGCCATAGCTTGTGCTGAGTCAGGAAATCCATCAAGTGCCGAGTGATCTTCAGGTGTTGAGCAGCCTTCGGGTGCTGAGTGAAGATAAAGTGTTGAGTGACTTCAGGTGTTGAAAATGATACAGGAGCCAAGTGATATTTAGGTGTTGAGTCATAGATGATGCTGAGCAAAACAAAAATGCAACAAGAGCCGAGTAAGCCAATTTTTTATATGTGTCGAGCATCAGGAATCAATAAGTGTTGAGTAACACAGAATACACATATGAGTTTTTAACTTCACTAATTCAGATGTAAACCATTTTCATGGCCAACATATGACGAATCTCAAAGGATTTAAGTGATAAGATCGAATCTTTTCTATTTCCTATGCAATCTACATGCAGCCAATAAGAAAAATGGAGAAGGCATGCAACCAATAACAAAAGTGCAAGGAATGAGTGGGAAATAGAGATTCAATATGGATCATAGATCCATATCTAACCCTAAGTCTTCAAATATATTTATAAGGAAGATGAAATCTCATTGAATCAAGGAGATGGATGAAGGAGAAAATGGAAAACTCTAATGGAGTTTAGAGTGAAGAGTAAAAAGACTTAGAGGAAGAGAGTATCAGTTAAATATTCAATTGATCATAACAAAGCAAGGGATACAAACAAGTATTAGATCTTAGAGGATCAAGATTAGAGTAAGTAGATCAAGTGCCTGTATTCAACAATCAAAGGATTGGTAAGCTATCAATTTTATTATGTCTAATACTCTCTAGCAATTGTATTAGAAAGGAAATCCTATGTTGATAGGTTAGCTTAACAACTATTTTGTAGATCTTCCTTTAATTAGGGTAACACTTCATGTTAAGTGTTTATAAATCCTTTAACCAGGTCACTATTGATACAGTGTAAAGCCTTTAACAAGGCAAACCATTAGAAGTGGTCAAACATTATTGCTGCAGTGATTTTGTGGGTATCATCCCCACCCCAATTTTACCTTCTTATTCCTGGAGGGTTTTTGGGTTACCAAAATCTCAAGTGTTATGTGGTGATGCATATGTGTTTCTCATGATTACTTAATGTTGATATGCATGCATGTTCATTTCAATAATATGTTATTAAGGGTTTAAAAATAGGTCAAAAGCTAGTACTTCTGATTCACCCCCCCACCCCCCCCTTCCCCCCCCCACCCCCCCCCCCCCCCCCCCCCACCCTCTCAGAAGAATTCTTTCCATTAAGACATTCCAACACCTGATTCACCCCTCCCCTCTCAGTAACCTTGCCTACCTTATATTTCCAACAATTGGTATCAGAGCTCATTTGTTTCTCACATCAAAACTTTAATAGCTTGAGAAAAGATTAGAGGCAATAGAGGTATACAAGCTAGATAAGGCTATTGAAAATGAAAAGTTGGATCTTGAATTAGCTATTAGGAAAATCAAGAAAGAAAAGCAGAAACTCTCTCAATCATTGAAAAGAAGGAAAGATATTGCAGTACAAATGAATGACAATCTCTACACTGAAGAAAGAATTGAAGATATTTATCTTAAAAGAAATTCAGATGAACTTGATGAAGCAATCAAAGATCTATTAGAAAAGAATTTCAATCTCCAAGAAGAAGTCAGAAAGATGAAAAGAGAACAAGAAATTCAACCAATCAAACTATGTGAAATCAAATTAATGGGTGCATGAGCCTTTACATGTCTTAAAATAAGGAAAACATGAGAAAATAAAAAGAAGAAAGTCATCAAATGATGTAATAATCTCTAGAGATGCCAAAAATAGAAGCTCAACCTTCTTTGGAGGTTTGTAGGAGTTGAATAGTCGTCAGAATGCATTTTTGGTGCATGGAAAGCTCTAAATTTAAGACTAGCAATTAATTGTTAGCACACCTCTAACTTCTTCAAAAACTTTTGGTGCACCTTTAGAGAAGTACACCTTGAGAGAAGTGAACCTTGGGCACCTTGCACACTTTTGGAGAACTACATCTTTGGAGATATGTTCAAAAAATGCAAAATTTTACCAAGTGTCAAAATTGAAATTCTAACATTTGGGTTTTGTTCCCCTTCATAACAGAGCTAGGTCTAGGTATTTGTTCTTGAATTTCTCTATAATCTCCATCACGTGGGTTTCATCTAGAAAATCTAAATCATTATATTTATCCTTTACTTTTTGTTGATAGTTTCCCACCTCTATGCGAGTCTCTACAAAATCTCCCAATTTCACATCTAATTCTAGCAATGCTTCTTTGGTCTTAAATGTATGTCTAATATCCTCATCACTAGAAGCTTCTTCAAAAGTCTTCCAAAAAATTTCAACAACTACTCCCACATTCATGAGTTTATCCCTTGAATCATCTTCAAAAATGTCAAGTCAAGCATCATTGTAATGTCTTTTTGCCTCCAAAATCTACTCTTGGGTTTGATCCTTGAGCTTATGAATATCTACATGTAATGTTTCTATTACTTTATTACCATCCCCAATCTTCTCAATCCAATCATCTATCTTATCTAACTCATCTACAATATATACATCCATTAACATCTGATACCTCTGACCCTTTATTTACTTTAATGCTTGCAAGTCTTTACTTAGGTGTGTACTTCATCCATTAACCCAAAATCCTGGTTCAATATAGCAACCAGCTTATCTCCATTATTCTACATGCAGTGTAGTATTTTAATATTTCCTTGTATAATTTTCACACTTTTTTCTTCAAAACTTCTTCCCATTGTTGACAAGCCTTCAAAAATAGATCTAATTATATAGTCTCCTTATCCCTCTTATCAAGTGCCACACCTAGAGTCTACTCAGGATTATCAAGATCCAGTGGACCAAATACTTTGTTCAAATAACCTCTTAGGAGTCCATTCTACTTCCATAGGTTTAACTCTTCAGACTCATCCTATTCTAAGTGCCTAAACACTTCTTTGATTCCCGTAGTAACCATTAATTTGGCAATATACACCGTAGGTGTTCCAAGCAAGACTTCTTTAATCCAATAATATTTGGGGTCAACTCCTCAATATCTACATGTGGAGGAGGGATAGAAACATGCACAAACAAGTCTTGATTTTGATTACTCATAACAAAGGCCAGTGTTCATGCATTACTAGTAGGTGGCTTAGGTTTCTTGAGTGCTTCAATTAACTCTCTCATTTCCTCTTCCTCAGTACAATATAGTTGCTTTTTGTGTCTAACAATCACCTCTTTTCTCAACCATCTTGGATTATCTTCCATTAGAGACATATTCTTAGATGAAGAGGGAGCTTTTAGTGCTGGGCCCTTTCCTTTACCATTCCTCTCTGGAGTCTTCTCCTTTTGTGATAGATCCACATCAAGCATCTCTATGTCGATTGAGTCCACAATCCTCACGTCTGTATCTTGGGAAGTTTGTTGAGGTTACTCATATATTTCCCATCCTCTGATACTTCACTAGTGGATCTTTATTTTGGCTCTTCTATCTATATATCTTGTACTTGTTCTTCATTGACCGAAGGGAGAGGATTAACTAAACCTTTATCCAAACAAGATAAATCTTGACTTGGTGATGGTGGAGCAATTAAAGGTCCTTGTGGATGAGACAAAAATTGACTCCAATCCTCTTGTGGAGGTTGATTTTTTAGCGTATCCCTTATCTTGTCACCTACTAGCTTAGTGCCTACAAGCATGAAATCAAATCTAACATGTAATGCCCCGCCAAGGCATCCAAAGAATTAACCTAAAATTTCACTATGTTTGCCAAACAATTTTTTTTTTATAAACATGAAAGTAAAACCATTCATAATATTCGTGGAAGAAATAGTAACATCCAACTGAAAGTAAACATAACATAACATAACAAGTTACATTCTTTAAAGATCCCTTAACGTTGTATCACATCTAAATTAACTATTCATCTAACATCCCATCCTTATGAAATAACAATGATACATCCAACATTCTTAAACCATATACAAGTGTCCTTTTTTTGTAATTACATTTTAGTTTAGCTCAATTGTCCACTATACATGTTACAAGGTATGAAAAGCTTAAGAGAACATACATCTGTGTAAATAAAGAACATCATCATCCAATACTAATCCATGATGCAATAACATAATGAGACCATAAACCATACATGATACATCATCACAAAAGATATAAACATCCATCACAAAATATAACCAAATATCACAAACATAAATAACTAAGTGCATAGTTCCTCCCAACCATAAATAGCATCATTAGACCATTGTGGATCCTAGCCATCCCTCCATGCATAACATTCCAAAGCATCGAAGAGATCATCGGTATTAACATAGTAGGAATGTCACTCCTAAAAACATCCTACTAACATGCAAAGTAAATCATAAGATAACATCATCTAACATATGTAAATCATCAATATAAGAACATACTAGTAAATACATCCATCATAGGGTATATCATATATCATAATGCTCCAAGAACAAAATGAAGATAAATACCAACCAAAAATGCTCCAGTCATGGTGTCTCAGACGGATCTCAAATGATAAGAGTGGAAAATACACTACCACCTGATTGTGTGGAACCTAAGTGGTCCACTCCCACCGTGCTGAGGAGATAATCTCAAGTCCTAAACAGGCTATCCAAAACACATAGCATAAATCTCTATAAGTCCAGGAATCCTAAAAGTATACTAACTCAAAGGTTCCATCACACAAAACTGACATCTAATTCCCAAAGGCACAACAATGACATGTAGGAAACCTACTATGCAAGTGGGAAAGTGTCATCACATTTATCACGTACAAGTTACCCTGGCAGTTAGCTAAACTCCACGGGTCCATACTGATCTCATGTGGCCACTAGTATCCTCTCATACTGACGAGGCATACTATGGAATGCACGGTCGCAACCATGCATTCTCTCTACTCCCATCCTAGCCTGTACAAGCACTCGAGGCATGGGTGAGAACATCAAAACAATTATCTTTTTAGGTTCATTTAATCCCCATTTAGTGTGTAAATGTTATCACTTATTAACCAAACTTACAATGAGTTACCTTGGGAGCCACTTAGGGCCCCGACCCCCATTGCAAGCTACTTCTCGACACTACAAGTAGGTTACCTACCCTAAGCTCATGGAATCATAAAATCACCACAGTCTTGTACAAGTGACTGTAAAGAAAATCCAAAAGATAATCCATAAAAAGAATCATCAAATATCCATGATAAAATCATCAAATATCCATAAGAAGAATCATCAAATCTCCAAGATAAGAATCATCAAATCTCCATGAGCATCTGGAAAAGCATCCATAGAAAATCATGACCACAACAGTTCTCTATTGGCAACTGAAGGCATCACTGATAATCATAAGTATCAGTTGGCTCTTAATAACCAAAATATATCTCAAGATAAATGGTTCTCAACAAGCAACCAAGAATATCTCAAAATCATATTGATCGAAGACTCCAAAATGGTTGAGTCAAACATGTCACAACATGACATCATCAAGAAATAAATCCATATTTCAGTCCCATCATGGCGACTAGAAAATAATCCAAGGATAACTGATCAATGACTCAAAAATGATTAGCTCAAGTGTCTCATACACATACATCTCAGCTTCACACATGAAGACTGAAAAGCAATAACAATCAGTAAATGCAAACATATCATAGAGCATACGATCACATTACCATGGCTGGGTTTAGAAAGATCGAGACCAAATAAGATCAACATGCCAACACATCTCATAACCCTCGAGTCTCTGGTAACAACCTAGGACTGGTCAACACTAGTCAACCCCAAAAATCCAAAACAAGAAGCATATAGAATACACGATGCAAACACATGTTTTGGTTTTGCTATCTTACATAGTTGAACCAAGTGTAGAGGTTTCCAGTTTTCTATTTGCAAATATACTTCAAGTGTCTTAAGTTTCATCATTTGACCTACATCATTATCCTTCCATTATTAAGAATTACATTCTAAGAATAACTTAAGGATAAATATTCACTAAACTAATCATCATTGACCTTTAATTAAATTATTCTCTTCATTTAACTAAGATCCATATTACTAATTGATTAACCTTTCAACTTTTCTAAGATCATTTTTTGTTATATTATAAGAGGTCCAATTATCATTCTTTGAATAAGAGATCATAACTTTATTAGAATGATCAATTAATATTGGTTCACAATCCTTGACCTTTTATCATTCTAATAATTCTCAATTATATATTACTAAGTCTTCACCTTTAAAATATCTAAAGTCATTATTCAAGCCATAAGAATAAGACCTATCAACTTGATATCAATATTTCTACAATCTCATTAAAAGAATTATATCAATTAAATCTCTATTACATAACTTAATTATTAATTAAATATAATTAACTCTCATTAATTGATTTAATTAATAATTGCATAACCATAGCAACGTTTCAATTAACATCAGTTGACTAATAACTAACTAGAATTCTATAAGTTAAAAGTTAACTATAATTCAATAATAATAACTTGTGAATATTAATAACAAGCTATATCTTAATAATAATTTCGTATGACCACATTTGTCATCTTTCAAAGAATACCAACATTCTCATGATTAATTCGTATTATCATCAATTTTCAAATAAGACTCTATCGCACCACTTAATTATTAATATCATAGTTATAATATCAACTCAATGAATTATAAATAGATTAAAATCAATTATAATCCAAATCCAAAAATTATTATCTTTTAGAAAACTTCGATAAATAACCTCCACTAGATTATCTCTAATCAAATTTGTTGATAACTATTTAAACCATTATTTATTAATAGTTTGCTAGACCCAACAAACATTAATAAACTCATCAAACTATATTTCCATAAACCCCATTAGTTAATATTTAACTAACCTTTAAGGTATATCAATAATTATAACATATTAACAATTCAGATTATAACTAGGTTATTAAATGTTATAACAATGATTTTGACCCTTGTCAATTAAATCCAATATCATTTAATCTACATTACTATAATAATTGTCATTAAACATCTCTCTCTCTCTCTCTCTCTCTCTCTCTCTCTCTCTCTCTCTCTCTATATATATATATATATATATATATTACCATCTCATATTTATTTAATATATATTGAATAGTATTTAATATACATTAAATAAAATTAACATTAAAAGTCAACCATTAGACTTCATATTCTAATTCTTCAATACTCAAATTAATAATTCAATATCTCTTCTCTATTAATGATATCACTCGCAATAGTTTACAATGACCAGCGTTACTTAAGTAAAACCTCGTTGAATCCAGGATCAACTTCCGTTAACATTTGAATTAATAGTTTAATATTAACTTGTTAACAACTAATAACAAGTTATATTAAATTAATCTCATTAAATCAATATGTACCTAAAAGTATATAATATATACAATATTTGAAAAGACTCCTATCGTGTTTCAATAAGATTCATTGTGAATTCAATATCAAAAAATATTATATATATATATAATTGACATTAACATTTAAATAATATACAATAATTATTATTTAAAATTTATTAATACTTAATATCATTATATAAAATGATATAACATATAACCATACCATAAAATTCATATAATAATATTATAACATATAACATTACCACCGAATTCATGTGGTAACGTTATACATTATAATATTACCAACAAATGCTAATGATAATTCCCCCCGTACCTTGCGATTATCAATTGTGCAGGTAGAGATCCCATATCATATTATAACCATGCGATCATAATCTAATCATACCACCCCCCGCAACTTCAATACCCATGACCATCTGTGGGTTGGGTAGTAGTGCCGAAGCAGCCTGCTGACGTAGGCCTACGAGAGCACTGTTGTTGCAGTGTCTACGGAAGTAGAGCTACCGGCTCTTGTATGCCATGAGAGGGGGGATGGTGAAGGTTAAAACCCCCACCCTCCCAAAATATCATATATGTATATTATGTTAAAAACGTATAATATTTTTCCAAATACATTTTCATGCGATTTGGTTTACAATAAAGTTTCGACTGCGATTTAAGTATTTGATTTGTCAATATATATGTATGTATATATATATATGTATGTATATATATATGTATATGTATATGTATATTTATATGTATATGTATATGTATATGTATATGTATATGTATTTGGATGTGTATATGTGTGTGTGTGTGTGTGTGTGTGTGTGTGTGTGTGTGTGTGTTTTCAGATTTGAAAAGATAAATAAATATATATAGAACATATGCACAATTTAAAAGGACTTCCAAACTTAAGAATATTTGTTCTCTAAATTTATCCAATAATTCATCCAATAGTTTTAATTATAAATTCTAAAATCATCATTTCTCAATTTGATTCTAATTCGAACCCAAACCCATTTAGATCTAATTTCTCTTTAATTGGATCTAGGGTTTTCTAATATTTCCTTCTCAACCAAATAAAATATCTAGATTCCAATTTCAAATTATAGATTCAATCATAGAGAAGATTCAGACACATATAACTGACACGATGAAGACAGGAAGAGAAATAGTGCAAAGAGAATATGCGAATATCACGAGTGCACCTGGACATTGATGCTAATCCGCCATGCCTCAGAAGTCCATAGAAAATCCCTTCCTTCTCCATCATTGCAATTCCTCCATGACCCAAGCCAACCAAATCTTCCAAGTGACTAGAAGTGCTAGAAGAAGCATAAGAGTATGTAGAAACATATGAGCATATGAGCTTCTCCAATGCATGTGAGCTTTGAAGCTTCCATTTTAGCTTGAGGCTTGTAGCTTCCATTAAGCTTGTCCAAACACACTAGGAGAGCGTCTATTTAAAGGTCTCTAAGATGCATCTAGAATGTCTCTTGAAACAACTAGAAGATAAGCATGACAACCAAGCATGAGTCTTCTCCAACCTTCTAGATGAGTCTTAAGGTTGTAGACACTATGTGCTCAAATAAAATGCTAACTTCTAAGTGTAGACAACTAGTGCATTCTTAGAGTGCAAACTCCTATGTTGTCTACATGACAACTCCCGAGAATTTGCAAACTCCTAAATATTAAAAATAATGCACATTAATTAATATAATATTTACTTTACTCTTTCCAATTTAATTTATTTATTTATTAAATCTCATGCACTAACTTTAATAATTCCACTTTTCAATCTTAATATATTTATATTTTAATCATATGAGATTTAGAATCTTTTAATAATTTTAAATATATTTCCCACTTTTAAATTTCATTTTCCAAAACTTTATTGCTAAAATATTTATTAGCTTTAATAATAATATTATTTAGTCATTTATTTAAAAATGAACTCCAAATATATTATTATTAAAAATAAATATTGTCACATTCCAAATTTAAACTTTTAACTTTTATTTTCAAATTTAATTATTTTATTTAATTAATTTCCCAATTAATTAAATAAAATAAATATTAAAATACCATATTAATTTTCCATTTAATTAAACCATTAATTAAATCTTTTAATTAGGCTTAATTAATAGAAAATACATCAAAGACTCATAAGGTAAAAATATGAAAACCCATCATAGCCAAAATATATACAAAATCAAACCAAGGGTTTATATCACGAATTACGTTATCCAATGTATTCGGAGGGTACTCAACTTAGATATTTGTCCTAATTTTTCAATTGGGACAAATGGCTTAAAGGGTTGGAATTGGGACTTGAGAATTTATCTCCCCTCTATTATCATTGAGATAATGTGATAGGGTATGCTCATCCTGGCCATTCAGGGAAGTCAATACTCGGTACTTGCAACCTGCATAAAAACCATGCATGTATAAGCACAATATATACTAAGCTAAACAGGCAATGGCAGGAAGTGGTGCATCATGTAGATCTCGACTAGCAGGTGACTACGACTCCCTTCCTTAACCACATCAGACACACCATACAAAAGCAAACACGCACACCATATACATGCAAGTATGGGGTAAGTATCCATAAGAAAACACATGATAATAAATCATCTTACTAATCATCATTAATAACTGAAAACATCGAAAATAATCATCATACATACATGAACTGTAAAGTACCATGTAATCTCATCATGTATTAACTAAATCCATAGCACAATATATGATAGTCTCGACACAATGTTGCTAACCATCCACATGAAACCAACTCTAAAAGAGTTTGACAATGTTAGCAAAAATGTGAGCTAGGGTCAGGCACTACATAACATCTTAAAGACATCAGCCCCTTGGTCTTCTTTTTCATCAATCCATTTTTGTAGCTCATACTCTAAATTTATTACCTAAATAGGTTGTGTAGGAATGGATAGTGGTGATATAGTGGAGCTCCTTCTCTATTCTACCTTTGTATCTCTAGCAAGATGAGTCTCTTGACTCAAGGGAAACTTATTCTCTTCATCCTCATCATCCTCTTCTTCTTCCTTCAGACTAACTTTTGGGAATGATGGAAAAGGAATAACCTTTCTTATCACCTTTCGTCTCCTTTTCCTTTTCATTGGAGTTTTTATCTTTCTTTTTTGGGAGCTGATGGAGAGGCTTCTTCATCTTATGCAGGCAAAGACACTTCTTGTGCTTCTTCTTCAACTTCTTGCCCTTGTTCTAGCACTGGCATTGACCGATTATCCTAAGTCTGGGTGGCCTTTACATTCTCTGCTCCTTCTTCATTTTCTACCCCTTGGTGCTTAGGTGCTTGAGTTGCCTCTTCTTTAGGCTTAACTTGCTGAGGGGAAGCTCTTTTCCTTTTGTTCTTACCCTTCTATACCCTACGGTATCCAATTTCTCTATCAAGTTGATGCACTATTTCTAGCCTTATTGGAGACTAAGCTATGAATGTCGGTAATGTCACCTTCACTCCTCTACCTTTCACTCAAAAAGTTGCAGCTTGGAAAACTATCATTTGTGGAATTGGATCCATCTTGAATGATCTCTTAATCCATTCCTTGGTTCACTAGATAACATGCTTTTCCCTATGATTTATATATTTTTTTTCTTCTCTATCAATCTCTACATTCATGATAGGCTAATCATATATCTTATCTGTATTATACATGGGATCTAAGACATCTTCAATATCTTGCTGCACAATATTTAATGGGACCTTGATTTTCAAGGCACTACTTTCCAAATAGAGAACATCCTACAGTAATCCCTTATTCAAATTTCATAGTCATCTACTACATTCATCCAATGATCTTCTATGGCATCTTCATGTTTGAACTATTTTCATACCAAGTACTAAACTCTGCCAATATTGTCAAAACATAGACAAGGGGAGTTATAATCCTCCAAGGTATACTAATCCCATTCTAACTCAAAAGTCATGATATCCTACTTTTGTTTAACAACAAATGGACCTATAGTGATGGGCCATAGCCAGGTCTTCTTATGTTGCTTCCTTACTCTCTCATATGTAGACGAGAGTTGTCTTGTAATCTCTAGCATTATAAGTCTATCACATGGATACCTAGGGAGATTATTTGGATTCATAGTTGTATCTGCTACCCTCAAATAGGTGAATGTCTTAAATTAGATGTAGTAGGCTCCAATTTCTGCAATCTTTTCTATTGCCTCTTCTAACATCCTTTTTTCATAATCTCCTTTGGTGAACCAAATGATTGCAAAAATGAAGACATCATTCACTATTTTGTATTCTTTACTATGATGTGAAAGCTTTTTCCTCACTAGTTGGAGGTATACCACATAAGGCCATGTGTTACCATCTTGCAAGTTGCCCCTTTTTAACAACCCTAAATAGTCTATTACTCTTGTAACTAATACATACAACAAATAAGATGTCATATAGAACCTTTGGTTATTTTTTACTGCCACTAGTTGTTCATCTAAATTCTCACTAAGAATTGAGGCCCAATCAATAGGTATCTTTTTCATTCTGATGGTTTTAATGAAGTGTACCATCTATATGTTTAAGTGTCCTACTACTGGTAATCCGATGATCCTACTAAGGAGCACTATGGAATGTCTAATATCATCTTTCATATAACCTCTTGTCATATCTACTTTCCCAGTCTTTTTCCCAAGAGGATTCCTATCAATGAGATATGAGGATTGAATGATTTTTGTGGCTTCTTTTTCATGCTCTTTATACCACCTTTTTTTCTTGATGATATGTCAGTCTTATATAATGATCTGCGCATGGAAGATGGAAAACTATCTCAATTTTCTTAGGCCTCAGATCTAGGATGATCTCTCTAGTTATGATTTATACAACTCTCTCCTTTGAAACATAGTTTTCTACCTATGCCATGATCAATTTAGAGGATTGCATTGCAACTAGGTGTGACACTACATTTACTAGCCCTAATTTGATGAGGGTAGATACCATTTGAGACCTCTTGATTGGTTTGTTGCATAGGACCAAGAATGTGTTCCAGTCAATATGGCCTAGCTTAGTGTCTCAAATCTCTAAATATGCATCGTAGAAGCGTGACTTCGATGGAACACCTTAAAATTTTAAGACCACTAGTTTTAGATTCATCTTTGTAGTGAGGGAGGATGAGGAGGAATCCATTTAATCTTCCCAAAATAGATATCCATTAGTCCAAAAGGTTGAAAAATTTAACTTAAATAAACTCTAGTTACTAAAAAAATGACCCAAAAACCCTAAAACTTATTAAAACACTTTAAAACTTATTTTAAGCTTTGATGGAGAAAATTTGGGGCACCTTGCAAACCTTATGGTTTCACTAGGTGTGCCTTATCTCTCTAGGAAAACCTCAACACTAAGGGTGTGCACATAGCACACCTCATGGGGTGTGCTAGGTGTGCACCCTTATAAAGAAATCCTTTGTGTTGAAAAGGGTGCACACATAGCGCACTTTATGGGGTGTGCCATGTGCACATCCTTACTTTGCATAAGGGGATGCTTTTCCTTTGAAAGGTGCACATGTGTCCACCTTGGATAGATGCACACATGCGCACCTTTCACTTAGTAATTGTGTTGTAAGGTTTTTAAATTTTTATTAAGTGTTTAGGTGAGAAAAGGTGTGCACCTTGTGCACCTTAGATTGGTGTACAAGGTGTGCCCCTACATAACATTAAGGTTTATGTGTTTTATGTGTATGTATAATGTAGATTAGTGCACCTCACAAAGTGTAGAGGTACACTCACCAGGAGATGGAGGAAAGAAAAGAAGTAAGAAAAAGGATTGAAGTCCCAAGCTTTATAGGCTCAGGATGGAGTGTACCTCTTGGAGGTGTGCACATGCGCATGTGCATAAGTGCACACTTCCAAGAGGAATTTTCTATTTCTTAGTACAACTAGTGCACTAGCACAACCTTAGGGGGCACTTGGTGTGCTAGTGCACCCCTCCTTGCAAAACTCAACTTACAATCATAAAACTTCTTGATTCTAAGATCCAAGTTTCTCTGGTAGAAGGCTGGGCTAGGTTTAGACACCAAATAGAACCCTAAAAAGACTCAGAACCCGAACTGGGGATCTAGAAAAAATAAAAAATAATACTAGGGGATCCCCATTTCTAGGAGAAATGGGGTGTGTGTTGTGAAATCACAACACATTAAAAAGAAAAGATGGGTATGTGGTAGAAAAGAGTGTATAGCCTGTACTTCTTTACAAGAGCCATCTTTCTAAGAGCCCACATCTTGCACCTACTCCCAAGAGACAAAAACTAGAACATGGTTCTCCTTCTAGGGCTAACGAGTATTCCCCCACACAAAGTCCCCTTCATATCAAAGATGAAATATCTTTAAGGAAATAGCTGAAACAAATGGGAGGGAAGAATGACATTATAATCACCATACCAGATATAGAGGAAAGAGTCCCAAAGGAGCCCCCTATGCCTACATTATCCCTCACTATGGGAGATTTTAGAGGAAAAGAGATTGCCCCTTTAGTGGAGGAGGAATATAAGAAGTTCTTAGATGATGAAATTTTTGTTAAATCAAGAGTTTTCACTTAGTTTTTGTGGAGAAGAAACATTAATAATTTTGAGGCAAAATGCAAAATGATCAAAATAGAGCAACCTGATAGGAAAGACTCTGAAATTGAAGAATAGGTCAAGGATGATGTTATAGAAGAATTTACACATATAACCCCTGAAGGTGAAATGCAGCTACTAAAGGATTCAGGATTTTTGATTTTACCTAAGTGGAACATTGCTAATGCAATGATCTTTGACTCAATGAGTAAGGAAAAAGACACCCAGTTTAAGACTAAGGAAGAAGTCTTACAAGCCCATAAGGGATTAAAATATAGTAATGACCATCAAGCCTTCATAATATGGTCAATTTAGAAAAGAGATAAATCTAGAATTCAAGAGGTTTCAAATTCTTAGCATATAGGTAGCCTTATTATTTATAGGGCAGAACAGGTGGAAAGTGATAGAGCTACTAGGATGACCAAAGAAATAGCCAATTTTGGAGCTATAGTTGGAGCTAAAGACAAAAATAAATTCCTAGAGTTAAATGCTAAATTTGAAAAGGTGTTATAGGCATATGAAGAAAGAGGGAATAAAATACATTAGCTAGAAGGAACAATTTCTCAAATGGAGAAATGACTGGGGAAAAGAAAAGTAGGAGAAGGATCTAGTCAACCAAGGATTACTTATCCTCCTCATCCTCCAATTTCACCTTTGAATACAACTCTCATTGTAGAAATACTAGCTACACCACAAGAACCCCAATTGTACACAATTGAAGAGTTTGAGGAAGAAAAGAACAAATTATGGGCCATGCATGTGGAATTCAATATTCAGTATGAAAAAAAAAATAAGAAATACAATTATGTATCTAGTGGATAGGGTAGGTTGGCCTACATCTTATGAGAAATTATCAAAATTGATGGATATGTGGAATGAGCTGAAAAGTAATGAGGACATTTTGAACACAATTTTGAGAAAATGGAATGGTAGGGATAGTGATGTCACCACTTTATGTTGTTGAGTCATTAGTCTTTCTTTTGAACAAGTAGAAAAAAAAATTTGATATGGTTAATGACCCTTCTAATTTTGATAATAAGAGAATAACAATTCAGTGGAGAATCATCAGTTATTTTTCAAAATATCTTGGAAAATTTTTTGTGCTTTTCCCTCATGCACTCAAGGTTGTAGATAAATTAAAGAATAAAGAAGAATGGGCCAAGGATTTGGATGAATCGATTTGCATCAGATTAAATAAGGTCATAAATGAAAAAGATCATATATGGTTTGCCAAGACAACTGAGGAAGTTGTGCAGGTTTAGATATTCTTTGATTCTTTCAAAGAGGGATTTGATGAAATTGAGAAATTAGGAGAGGATATTCTAAAAAAATAGCAAGAGATCTTGAATTTCAACTAGCCAAATGATCCACTTTTCACAAGTGGATGTCAGATCTTGATCAAGAAAATTAGTTGATATTTGAAGAAATTGATGAAGATGGTATGCACCTAGATGAATTACAAGTAATTGATCCATTGGCTCAAATAGAAGAAAGGAAAGAAGAGAAATTAACTATAGCAAGAGATATGGAGATTCAAACTGATGATTTAACAAGAGAGAAACCAATTGTAATTGTTGATTTGGTAGTTCAATCTAATGATTTGGAGGGAGAGCAATGAGTCATAATCAATTTTTAGATATCAGAACCTAATTCATCACATGCAAATCAAGTGGTCCCATAATTAAAGGAATAATAAGTGCATCCAAACCAATCATTACGTGAAGCCTCACAGCAACAAGAAGCTAAAACAAAAATGGCCCCACAATAAGAAGATTCATGATAGAGACATTATGTTGAACAAAGCAAGGGAGCACAAATTTTTGTCTTATTATGACAATGACCTTTTTGTTTGTAAAATATTTTTTCTTAAGGATAGCTATCATTCTTCTCTGGGCTTGAATCTTGTTGCATCTCATACTATATAAATGAGATCCCAAGGCTAGAGAAAGGGTCTAAAATTCATGTAATTTTTAGTTTTATGCTGGTATTGCATTTGGTTCAGTGAGTCCTAGTGTTAACTTTGTGATGTATCTTTCTCTGCAAATCTGAGAATACATTGACATTGAAGGATCATGTTGTCTTATCTTGAGTTATTATGATTTTGCAACACTATTGTATAATTTTCAAGGAGAATTAATACAAAGGGAATGTTATACCATATATGTTTTCTCTAAATTCTATCTCCATTGTTATGTGTTGGTTATCTTGAGGTTGTGTAAGCAAGGTTTATATAATTTAATGCAATTGGGATAGCTTATATATTAGTTTGTTGTTTCTTTTAATTCAATGAATTAAGTAAACACTTCAATAAAGTGATAGGATTTCCAATCATATAAGAAGGATATTCATAAGAATGGGGTTTAGGATTAATTTCTTATATAATTAATTGTAAGGAAATTAATTAGGTCAAAATTATTGGGTAGACTCTAGATACCAATGGATAGGGCACTAGTCATTTATTCAATTGCTTGTTGAAGAAATCATGGAGTTGCATGAAGGAAAATTTTAAAATCAAATCAATCTCTACTTTATTGTATGAAGAGTTAAACTTATGATCATCACTTATTTGCAATAACCCCTTATGTGTCATTGTTAGCTACTGCTATCAAGGATTATCTATAAAGTATAGAACAATTTTAACCATTTTATGTTGTAAGGGATAGAAGTGAAATAGAAAGATGATGCCAATAAGCATATGTTGAAGTCAAGAACCATAAACTAGTTATATATATATATATATATATATATATATATATATATATATATATATATATATATATATATATATATATATATATATATATATATATATATATATATATATATATATATATATATATACATGTATATATATATATACATGCATATATGCATGTATACATGCATATATGCATATATACATGCATATATACATGTATATATATAGACGTATATATATACACATGTATATGTATATATACATACATCTATATATATATACATATATATATATATATACATATATATATACAATATATATATACATATATATATACATATATATACATATATATATATACATACATACATACATACATACATACATACATACATATACATATATATATATATATATATATATATATATATATATATATATATATATATATATATATATATATATATATATCCCTCAAGTGCACCCGCCTTGGTTTTGTAGAACTTAAAGAGTAGAGAATCCCTGTGATTCTATTGAAGTTGGATCTAGATCTAAAGTTTTCTTAGTTAAATATAGGAGGTTGCTAACCCTTAGACCAAATTTTATTTTCAGAATCCTAGTATCAAGTATTTTTTCTCTTGGTAGTTTTGAAACACCAATAGAGTCCTTGATAAACCAAGAACTAATTTAATGTTTAAGTCCTCCCACAACTTCTCTGGTGCATGTAATAGATGATACAACCCTATATCCTACTTTTCCCTTATCACCATCTGACATAATATGAAAATATGTACAAACTTCTTCACATCTTGCTACAACTATGGCTAGTAATAATTCTCACTAACTATAGAAATAGTTTTATCTTGACCAAAATGTCCAACCAATCATCCACTGTGCTTCTCCTTGATAATATTTCCCTCGTAAAACTCAATGGAATGTAGAATTGACTTCCCTCGAATAATATTCCATCATGGATGATGAAATCCAACCACTTTGTTTAGTAAAGCATAACATGTTTTGTACAAGTGTTCTAAGATTTTCCAAAATTAGGATCTTTGAATACAAACTCTTGAGTTCCTTGAACCCAAACCACCTTAATCTACATCTCTATCAACAAAAGTTGTCTCTCGCTAAGAGAATCTACAACCATGTTTGACTTCTCACTCCTATTTTAAAAAACAAATGTGCAACTCTACAAAACATCAACCTAATTCAAATTCCTCTAATTCAACTTTCCTTGACTTTTTAAATATTATAAAGCTTGATGATCAATATATAAAAAAACTCCTTAGGAAGAAGATAATATCCCCACTTCTTCAATGCCTGAACTACAGCATAAATTTCCTAATCATTAATAAAATATTTTCTTTTATGATAATTTAAATTCTTATTGAAATAAGCAACTGGTATACTTTCTTGGCTCAAAATAGTTCCTATTGCAGTACCACTAGCATCATAATCTACTTGAAACACCTTATTAAATTCTAGAAGTGCTAAAATAGGTTGTTTTATAACTTTCTATTTCAACAAATTAAAGCTCTTATCTACTCCTATAGTCCACTTAAATTATTTCCTATCCCCTCTTATTGTTTTAGTCAAGGTTCCATAGACATTGAAGAATATTGATAAACTTTCTATAAATTCTATAAAAACCATGAAAATATCTTACCTTAGTAGCACTCCTTGAAGTAGGCCATTTTTAGACCTTTTTCTAAAAATACAAACCCCAGATACACTAACCCCTTCACAAAACTGGACTTCTTCAAATTAATCAACAATTTATTTCCCCTTAACTTCTCAAACACCCTACAAAGATGCATTATATGTTCCTCCAATGTCTTACTAAAGATCAAAACATCATCTAGGTAAATAATGACAAACTTACCTAGAAATGTCTTTAGTACCTCATTCATGAGTTGCATGAAAGTGCTTGGTACATTGGTTAGCCCAGAAGGAATGGCTAACCACTCATATAATCCTTCCTTTGTATTTAAGGGAGTCTTCTATTAGTCATCTTCTCTTATTTGAATATGATGTTATCCACTCTTTAGATCTATCTTTGTAAAATACATAGCTCTTCTCAAATAACTCATGATATCAGACATCCTCAGTAAGGGAAATTTGTACTTGATTATGATCTTATTGATAGCCCTATCATCTATACACATCCTTCATTCTCCTTTCTTCTTTGGTGATAATAATCCTAGTACAAAACACATACTCAAACTCTCTTAAATCAAAATTGTTTGCAATAACTCATGTACTTGTCTATTCAACTCTTCACTTTCTCTGAGTTTCATTATGTGTATTTCCTTATTTAGAAAAACTATCTCCTCGATTCAAGTCCATCTAATAACTAATCTTTCTTACTCATGGTAATCCATTAGGTACATTATTGGATACAACATCCTTAAACTCATTTAACAAATCTATTACCTTTTTGGAATTATAGAAAAATACATATACTTGTGTCTCATATGCTCTAGGAACTTTCTTCTATAAAAAAAATCTTATTCTTTCATTACTACATACATTTTATTGTATGTCCTTCAATAGATTTAGTTTATGTATCACTCCATCCTTTATTAGGGAATATGTATTCACATAACCATGATGCATAACATGAGTGTAAAACTACCATAGTCTACCCAACAACTTATGACACACATCCATGAGTATGATATCACATAGTACCTCATCATGGTAGCTCTCAATCTTGAACTTCACTAGGCACTATTCATTGACCATGACCTTGTGGTCATCCTGCACCCAGGCAATCCTTTATGGATGTGGGTATTTCTGTTAGAAATAGGGATTGTTGAGTGGGGGGGTGGGGTGAATCAGTAATCTAAAAACTTTAGTCACCAACTGGATATTATTTCTTACTTTAAACCATGCATAACAAAGTAATACAGTAATTCTAAACAGTAACAATAATAATACACAAAGATAACTCATAACACCATATTTTGTTAACTAGAGAAACCTAGGCCAAGGGAAAACCCCGATGGGGATGGTACCCACTAGATAATATATTGATATATAAGTTCCTTTTTAGAGTATAGACCCTATCAAGAGTCAATGAGAAAAATTAGTATAAGGAGTCCCTGTTAGGAGACTTTGAATCCCTATTAGGAGATTCCAACCCTATTAGGAGTTGTAGTGCAGTAGATGCAAGATGAGCCCACTACCCAAACATGCACTTCCAATTACAAGAAGAGCTCACTGCCCAAACAAGTAATCAAACTTTTGGACTATAAGTATTGTATCTTCTTCCTTGATTGATTTCTGATCTTTAGCTCGATCTCAGATCACAAAATAGCTTATACAAAACTTCACATATATCGCTTTCATAATAAGTTCACACATCACAATATTCACATAACTTACATCCTTCATCACAAAATGTCCTTTGCATAAATACCATGCCTTTACACAAATTGTTGCTAGGTCACTAAGACCACAGTCCACTTTTTCAACTTAGAGTAAACATCTAGGATGTCAACCCTAATTGGACAAGTAATTACTTTGCAAACAAAATAATTCTTTCCTTCAATTCTATTGTCTTGTTTCAATTCAAACTTGAGTATCACTATTTCATATAGTTTGTACTAACTTTTTAGGTTATACATATCATTTCCAACATGTATAATATCTCCATCTAACTTCGCTAATCATAACATGACATCAGCAATAAGTTATAAACAAAACAATATACTATTGTATACCAAATTCTATACTTAGACAATTTTTTGAATACCAAACACTACATATCTTTATTTTTGAGGTTTCTTGTAAGAATACACATCATATATTTCCATAAATGACAACAATCACATATCTCTATTAGCCAATTTTCAACAATCTCCCCCTTTGGTATTAATGGCAACAAAATAGGGAAAATTGGCTAAGTAACAAAAACTACATAAATAGTAGAATAACATTGCATCTATTACATTTTTCCATCTTTAAATATGCTCCCCCTTACAATATACTTTACAATATTTATCTTCCTTATATTTACTTCTACCCTTAACAATCTTAACAATTTTCATGTGTACTTCTCCCACTTTGACATTAATGACAAAGGTCAAAATGTCAAGAATTGTCCAAAACTATCAAAATTGTTGTCCTTCCTTAAGCTAATAGGATCTTCATGCAATCATAAAAAATTTCCTTAAGATTATCCATACCTTTATTCAATGTCTCCTTGGTGGATTTAGCTCAAGTGAGAATTGCACATAGAGCATATGATGCAATCTCAGTTGCATTAAGATCTGAATACAAAAAGTTAGAATATCTGTCCTTGGCCTTGACACATTCTTCCAATTTGTTTCTTCTGAAGTTCCAATTTCCTAATATCACTGTGGATAGTGACCACTTGTCCTTCAAAATCATTAACTTTGCAAGATGGATACTGGATCTGGTTGGATATAGCCTCTGGGTCACTCATCTTTTCTTCTATCTGATTGTTAATGTCCTTAGTTAGTTTGTATGATAAAGTACACTTAACATACAATATTTTTTCATCCTATTGACATTTCTAAAGTTCCTTGATACAAGTATCAAGACTAACCAAATCATTCTTAATATTCTAACAAATGGTGCTAAACAAGTTAGCATTATGTGAAATCTATGACTTTTCTTTTGCAACATTTAACAAGTTAGTAAATTCTTCATCAAATGATTTTTGCACTACTTTTACCCTCTATTTAGGATCTAATTATGTATGATGTACTACTAAAGTATTGTGCAATCTATTAGTAACCTCCATTAAGGTCTTATGCAAGCTCTTTACTATTTTATTCTTCTAAATAAGCTTTGATCGGGTTGAGATCAAATTTTTTTTATCATCATCATAAGTTGCTAAGCTAGCAAGTGAAAGAAAAGTACATAAACTAGAAGGTTTAGTATCATCCTCCCTTTGTTTCTTGGCTACTTCTTTCATTCTTCTCTCTTCTTCTTCTTTCTCTTACACTCTCTTCTTCTTGTCTTCCTCTATTTTCTTTCTTATTTCTTCTTCTACTATTCTTTTCTTTTCCTCCTCTTCCTTTCTTTTCTTCTCATCATCAAGCAATTTTTTCTTGGACTCTTCCATTTTCTTCTTTTCTTCTTCAAGTAAGCTATTTTATTCTTCAATTTGCCTCAGTTTATCTTCAATATCTTCGATATTAGGCTCATTCAATTAGGAACCTTCAAATATATTTGTATCACCAATGTTAATGGTAACATTGGTCTAATCTATCTGCACAGTGTCACCACTCATTGACACTTCCAAGATTATAGGTGTTGGAGGATATGTTACCTTAGATTCTATCAACATCTAACTTATTGTTGTTGCAGTTTCACTTCTTAATTTGTCTTTCTCATCCACCATAAATAGAAATGGTCTTACTTTATTTCTTAAGTAAGGTGCAAGATTATTCAAAAATCTCTTAATCTCTTCTTGGTCATCAATCTTGCAAATAGTTCAAAGCATAGACTTCCAAATTTCTAGATCTTCTTCTCTTGTTGGAGCCTTCTTCTGAATAATTCTATCATAGATTTTCTAATTTACTAAGCCCTCAATATACTTTAATTTTAGATTATTTTCTATAATGTATCTTATAGTAGAGATGTCAATCTGATCTTTCTCAAAACTATTATACAAATCATAAAATTTGTTCATCTAAACAAAGTTACCTTCAACAGTAATAGTTGAGTTAATATTTTCTATCTTTGTCTTCCAGGGTTACCAAGCTTTTCCTGTTGATTACTTTAATGATGTCACCTTCTTTGCTTGCTTATCATCTTGTTCTTCTTCCTTTTCACCACTGGACTCAATAGTTGTCAACAATGTCTTATACATTTTGCCCAATCCGGTGGCTTGTTGCTTGAACCTTTTTGTCTTAATGGTCATAGCTTCTACCAATCTCTCAAATTTTCTCTTCAACTCACTAGGTTGCACATCTGATAGTGTTGCATATGGAATGCTTTGCTCTAAAGATGTCTCTGGAATAGATACTAACAAAGGTTGTACATTTAGTATTCCTCATTTCATAGTTTTCCTAATTGCTCATGCTCTCTCAGTCATACTAGCCCTTGATAAGGATTTCTTCATAATAGACTCTATCTTCTTGTATTATGCCTTTTCTAAGGTTTCTTGATGAGCTGACTAGGTAATCTCATCATAAGTTCCAAATCTATATTTTGTTTTATCCTTTTCTAAATTCAACAATAAATCAATATAACCAACTACTACATCATTATTCAATTCATGACCCAAGGGATCAAGAAATGTTTCTTGAGGTTCTACTACTTGTATATAAGTATAATCTATATCAACCATAATGAAAATGTCTTCTTTAAATCTATCTACAATTATAGGTGCAATTATGAATCTCTTTCTCATTTCATTCTGAAATATTTTAATTATCAAATTTCCATTGTCTAATATCTTATATACAAGATGCCTTCTACATACTTTTGTGATCTTCTCCATTGTACATCTATTGTTGTTCATTATCTCGGTGACTGATAAATATGAAAATATTTTAAGCAAATGAAATAATGTGTGATTGATCAATGATTAAAATCTAAACACACCATTCTTAGTCCTCTTGATCTTCTCTAGGTTTTCTAAGAGTTGCATTCTCAGAATTTCACTAAGATTTACTTTTTCCTTCTCTACACATATCTTATAAGCTACATAGATGAATTTGGCTGATAGTTCATCAATCTTTGAGCTTGCACATATAGAATAGGCAATGATTTTACTCAGAAATCTTACATCATCTTTCTTGATGGTGATGATCACCATAGCCTTTCCATTATGCACTACTTTGGTATAACTCTCAACTTTTTTCTTGACCATTTTCTCACTATAGGTAGATTGCCTTTTTTACTAAGACTAGTTACCTTATGAATAAGGTCAACAAAAATATCAATTACATTAACTTGCATCCATAGTTTTCCATCATTTATCCTACTTAATATGATTTGTGTCTATTCATCTGTGTCTAATTCATGGTAGAAATTATATTTGAACAAGTCTAGTTCCTTTACATGTTCAAATCCTAACTTTACAGTCATGTCGTGATTGAAAACTAATTCCATATCATTGTTCATGTATTCACTACTAATAGACTCAAACTTATTATTAAGATAACTTCCTACATCTTCAAGATATACTACATTGTTTGAAATGATGGATAACACTGAGTTAGGGTTTCCTTTAGTAGGTTCTATAAAAACAACCTTCATGTTAGGTCTATCATTGTTCTCAACATTGTGCACTACTAGAATATTCATGATTCTATCAAATAAGAACTTTTACTAAACAAATTTTGCCAAAAAATGATAGAATACCTCTTCCCAAAAATAGGGTTTGCTTTGAAATCACTCTAACAAATCACTTCTGTGCTATGGGCTTCATGGACACCCTCGATAGGCCCCAAGGGCTAAACCTTCTATAATGGTCTATTCAAAGGTACGATAATAAGAGTGGGGCGTACATGGAATAAAGCACTACTGTAGATCTTGGATCTCTGTTTGATCCCATTGATCCGGTAGAATTAACCCACTTTTAAGAACTAGGAGGATTCAATTCTTCAATCCCCCACTCCCCTACTATTCTATGGGGGATTTTTATGGGGAATCTTAATCCCTCCATCCTCACAGAGCTAAAATGACGGAAGTGCTCCATCACACCCCCGAGTAGTGATGCCTTCACTTTGGATGTAATCGCAATGAAGTGAAAATTAAATTTGTACTCCATTTATTCCATCAACTTCAACTTACATTAATTGTGTACTTTGCAAACATGAAAAAGTTTTCAATTACATTATGTAATCAAATAACTACTCAAGATCATTTATCCAATCTTTGGATGCCACCCAAGGGTTTCCATAGCTATTTTCCATCATGACAAGGCTTGACTAAACTTTTCTTCACAAAATACTTTGCAAAAAAATACTTTTCATCTTCTACTACAAAATTAACCTTTTTCTGTAATACTAGTAACTCTGAATTCCTTCATAACTTTTTTGGATAAGCTCCACATTATAAGTGATCTTAGCTAGCATCTAAACTTAACTAGATACACCTTTTCTTAGCTTTTCTATTTCTAATTTGATCTCTAAATTTTGAAATTTGGATGTTGTAAACAAGCTTAATTCAACTTAGTTGAATCAAACTCAACAACTAACTTTGATCTTCCTATCTCATCATCCTCTAGCTTTTCCTTTGAGATATCTACTCCTTTTATAAATGCCTCATTAACTTCTTCTTGAAGTTCACTAAGAATGTTTCTTTGTTCCTCATTGTCTTTGTTAGTTTTGGAGTTCCTTTAATGGTTTAATCTATCATTTTTGACATTCTTTCCATCATTCCCTTTGTTCCTAAAGTTTCTTCCATTGTTCCTTCTATCTTTGAAGTTTCTGTCCATTCTACAAAATTTTGTTGTATGTCTGAAGTTGTTGCATAACTAACATATTGATGTTCTGCTTCTAGGATTCTATTGATCATCAAGTGCATGACAATTATGAGCAATGTGTTGAAAGTTGTTACACTTATAACACGCAATCAATCTTCTATCTTCTTTAGGTCTTCCTTCACTTGATGTCCTTTCATTAAATGATCTTCTATCTGAAGGGTTAGTATTTCTAGACATTCTACTATTCCTTCTACATTATCAAACTTAGGTTTCCTACAATCAATTGCTTTATGATCCATACCATGATAATTATGAAAATAAAAGTCCTTAACATGATTAAATCACTAATTTTTACAATCTCTTTTCATATGACCTATTTCATTACATGAAAAACACTTACCTCTAAATTCATACCTAGTTTCCTTAGGAGATTCTACTTGCTTTGGCTCATTCAAAATTTCAACTTCTTTGGATTTATAAGAAGATTGACTAGATTCAATCTTATCATTAGATTTACCTTTTTCTTTCTTATCTGCTCTAATCTTAGGTTTCTTTGTAGACATATTAATTCTAGATAACCAAGACTAGTCTTATCATAAGTAGGTCTCTATATTGACATTGAATCATCAAGCTTTTCTCTACTAGAATAAAGCTTCTCAAGTTGCTGCTTGTACTGAGTTAATTCACCTTTCACAATAGTATTGTACTTATGAAGTTCTTCATGATCTTTTTTCAATGTTTCATATTCAAATGTTTTCTTTGCCACACTTTCTTTAAAATATGCATTCTCAATCTTCAAATTAGATTCAACTTTGCTAGGATCATTTCTAAAAGTCAACTTCAAATTTTTAATATTTAATTTATGCTTCAGGAATTTGTGCAATGTCTTCAATTTTGTATAATCATCATCAATAGTTCCAGATTCAATAGATTTAGGCTTGGATTTGAGATGTTCAATCTTTTCCTTCTATGCACTTATGTATACTTTGGAGTCTTCATTATGTCCTTTAGCTTATCTCTTTCTTTAGTAAGGAGATCAATTTTTTCAAGGGCTTCTTCAAGGTTCTTTATCAACTATTCCATATCCATAGGGATCTTACTCAAGTTTTTAAGCCTCTTCAAAGTAATTGTGCTTTGATACCAACTCAGAAATAGGGATTACTAAGAGGTAGGAGTGAATCAGTAATCTAAAAACTTTAGTCACCAACTGGATATTATTTCTTACTTTAAACCATGCATAAAAAAGCATAAAAGTAATTATGAATAGTAACAGTAACAATGCACAAAGATAACTCATAGCACCATATTTTGATAACTAGGGAAACCTTGGCCAAGGGAAAACCTTGGTGGGGATGATACCCACTAGATATTATACTAATATATAAGTCCCTTGTTAGAGGATGGACCCTGTTAGAAGTCAATGAGAAAATTTAGTATAAGGAGTCCCTATCAGGAGACTTTGAATCCCTGTAAGGAGTTGTAGTACAGTAGATGCAAGATGAGCCCATTGCCCAAACATGCACTTCCAATTACAAGAAGAGCTCACTGCCCAAACAAGTAATCAAACTTTTGGAATATAACTAATGTATCTTCTTCCTAGATTGATCTTTGATCTTCAACTCAATCTAGAATCACAAAATAACTTATACAAAACTTTGCATATATTGCTTTCATAGTAATTTCACACATCACAATTTTCAAATAACTTACATCCTTCATCACAAATTTTAATTTGCATAAATATCATGCCTTTACACAAATTATTTTTGGGTCAGCTAAGACCATAATCCACTTTTTCAACTTAAAGTAAACATCTAGGATGTTTGCCCTAATTGGACAAGTAATTACTTTGTAAACAAAATAATTATTTCCTTCAATTTTGTTATCTTGTTTCACTTCAAACATGTGTTGGATACAATTGTCTAATTGTGTGTTGTCTTTGATGTTACACAAATTTCATATTAGTTGGCAGTTAGTATCTACTGAGCTCAATTGGTCAGCAAAGAAACTTTTAGAGTCTACTGAGCATTCCTAGAAATTACTCTGCATAGACAATGTCTACTGAGCTCACTTGGGCATCGAAGGGAAATGTGGTAAGATGGAGTGTTAACCAAGCTCTCATGGTTAATGAAGGAAAGTTGGTGTTTACTGAGTTCACTCAATCACCAAAGGATTTTATAGGATTGCTATGTTAATCGAGCTTATGTTGGTTAACACAGGAAATCTTTTCAGGAACAATGTTTACCGAGCAAGGTTGGCCAATGAAGGATTTTGTTAATTTGAGAAATAAAGTTTAATTATTTGAAGTATTGATTCTAGCTGACTGAGGTAATGATTATTGGTAATTGTAAGTTGTAATTAGGCCAACTTGATAATTTGTAAGGTATAAATAAAAGGTCAAGTTGAGATTCTAAGGAGTATGAATAAGTATGTAACTATATTGATTGTTCGAAGAGGAAAGTGTGAGAAAACTTTGAAGGATGGTCAGATATCCTTGAGGAGTAGTAAATTTTTATTTGATCAGGAAGGATCTAGTGTCAAGCAAAACAAAGATCTGTATCAAAAATTCAATTGCATCTCTTTTAGGTCATTTCATTGTTACTTTCACACCATTGTATCAATGATTCCTAAATCTCTTAATAGATTTGGTTTAACAACTATTTGTAAATCCTCTAACAAGGTGACAGTTCCATTGAATTGTTCTAAAGACCTTTTGCATGGCCACTGCTAATAGGGTGATTAAATTCTCTAACAAGGTCACACCTAACAGTTTGTTTTGTAACCTTTGACCAGGTTAGCTCCTAATAGGGTTCACTTTAGAAGAGTGAAAATCAATAGCTGGTTACTTGGTGGTTTTTTCCATATTGGATTTCCATGTTAAATTTTCTATCTCATGTGTTCATGTTATTTCTTTTATGCTTTTATATTAATCACTATGATTGTAAGATCTGTTAAAATTAACATACACTGCATCTACTGAGTTACAACAATTTTTGTATGTTTACCGAGTGACAGCAACAAGTATTTTTATCAGACATCCAATGGATTTATTTTTATTGTAACTGATTCACCCCACCCCCCCTCAAATACTTCATCGATATTTCCAATAATTGGTATCAGAGCTTTTGGTGCTTGCAGGAAGGGTTTCAAAGACCTAAGTTAAAGATCGGGATGTCTTACAAGAGTGAAATTCCAAGGCTTAATAGGGATAACTTTTCAACATGGTAGGGTCTCATGAGACTTTATCTATCTTCCAATAGAGATATAGGATTGAAATACCTTGATGAAGAATATACAACTCCTTCTAGTACATTATCTTTTAGTGACATTGCTGAGAAGAAGACTCATAAGACCATGATGATAAATATTGCATTTGCCCTAAGCTATAAAGAATTTGATGATATCAAGGAATACAAAACTGCCTTTGCTATGTGGAACAAGTTGAAGGATATCTATAGAGGTGATAACAATGAGAGGAGAGCCAAAGTAGAAAGTCTAAGAGGACAATTTGATCAGATGAGAATGAGAGAGGATGAAAACATTGCCAAATATGTTGAAAGGATCAAAGCAAGTGTTAGTGCAATCAAAGGTTCTAGAGGAGATATCAAGGAAGAAACAGGTGTAAGTAAGGTTCTTATAACATTGCTTCCTATTTATGCAATTAGAGTATCTATAATTCAAGAAAGAAGATGTGAAGCAAATCATAAGACAAATTTGGATGCCATAGTCGGAAGGTTGATAGCCTTTGAGCTAGATAACTATGACAATTATGTTCCAGCTTCCAAGAACATTGAATCAACATTTGAAGCCAAGGTTTCACTCAAAGAAAAGGGGAAGAAAATAAAGGACACTTAGTTAGAAAGTGAAGAAGAACCAAAGGAAAGCTCTGACAGTGATCTTGAAGTTATTGAAGCTCTACTTGCAAGGAAATCTTCTAGAGGCAAAGGAAAATACAAAGGTAAAGTTCCCCTAATCTATTTCTCATGTGAGGAAATTGGTCATATTGCAGCCAGGTGCACAAACAAGCAAAGAAAGGATGAGAAGAAAGGTCACAATTGCAATGGCAAGAAAGATTCCAAATCATTCAAGGAAAAAAGTTTAAAAACATGTTTTATGGCTAAGGACTCTAAGGATTCTGATAATAGTGAAGATAAAATTGTTTACATTGCTATGAAAGATGAATCTGATAATGATGAAGAAGATAAGATGGCACTTATCTCTCATGTGAGAAAAAATGATACGTGGATCATAGACAGTGGTTGTGTTATAATTCTTTAGAATAACTGAGAGGGGGGGTGAATCAGTTATTCAAGGTCCATTGCCACTTTTTTCTCAATTCTCAATAGCACATAACTGAAATTATCATGCATGCAATTTGAACATTTAAACAACTATGAAAAGTAGACATGCATCACACCATAATACTAATAATTTGATAACCTAGAAACCCTCTAGGAATAAGAAGGTAAAACTGGGGTGGGGATGATACCCACAAAATAACTACGCAGTTGATTTCAACCACTTATGATGGTCTGCCCTATTAAAGGCCTACTCTGTTAAAGGCTACAACACATTGTTAAATGTGACCTTGTTAGAGGATTTCACCATACTATTAGGAATGGGCCTGGTTAAAGGACTTTGGAACATTCACTTGGAATGTCACCTTGTTAAAGGATTTACAACTTGGCTATTAAGCCAACCTAAGTTCATAGGATTTATCTTAACTATTACAATTGCTAGAGAGCAACAACAATGGCTTTTGATTTGATACAACTTACAAAATATCTTGCAGCTAACAGATCACACTTCAGTTCAATCCTTTTCTTAGCTTTAATCACTTTAGATCTGTCAGCTTGTCATCTCAAGCTTTGTCACCTTGAGTCTTCTTACTCATCATACCAATGCAATCATATCTATGGTCACCTATTGAAGTATAGTATCTATTCTCTCTTCCACTTTAGCACCTTCTTTAGCACTTCATGATTTCATGCTTGACCACCTCTCCTTCTTTGCTTTGTGACCTTGTGACTCCTTAAATAGAAATTTGGAATCTCTTTTCAGCTCGATTCTCCCTCTCCAATTTTAGGGTTTCAATAGATTAGGTAAGATACAATGTATCTATCCCATATCTTGTTCTTATCTAGAAACTTCATCTAGAATCCAATTGTATTTGCCAAAAAAATGGTTTACATAGTGTTTTGTGCCGCCAGCTCATCATTCTTATCTTCTATCTAATTCATAGAATTCTAGATAACAACCATGTCGGCTCAAATCTAGTGAATCTTCAATTTTTAAAATAATGTAGCAACTCAACATTATTGATTTACTGATGCTTGGCACCCTCTGTATTACTTGGCTCTTGTATTCTGCTTGGCATCTGATCTTTACTCAGCACTTGATATTTATTTGACACTTGAAGATCACTCAGCACTTGATATTTACTTGGCATTTGAAGATCACTCAGCACACTCTAAAGGTGAATTTTCTTGGCTTCAACTAAAAATCTCTTCGACACTAACTAGCTTGCTCGACACTCTCTTATGAACTTAGTTAGGCTATACAAATGACTTAGCTAAACCTTACATCTTTGATATGTCTTGGTGTGTCTATCATTTGTGTCTTAGAGTATGTCATCAATACACTATTTCATCAATGGCTTAGCTAATCCTTATACTTCATTACAACATCATAACTTTAACCTTTCTCTAGGTATTCTAGTTACATCTTATTGATTGCCACCTCCTTGTCAATCAACCATCTTGTAGTATTTGGATTACTAAAGCAATTGTCATTCCTGCAAGTAGAAAGTTTGACATCAATGACAAAACAATGATTGAAAATATTCTTTATTAGTTCCATTACTCCTCAATCATGAGCTTTTCAATCATTTCCAACAATCTCCCTCTTTGGCATTGATGGAAAACCAAACTAATCACTTGATCAACTTAGTTACGACCAAAATCATGAGCTTTTCCCTCTTTCATATATATCTCCCTCATAAGTATCTCCCTCTTACTTTGTATTGATGATCAATTTTTTGCATATTTCTCCCTCTTTGACATAAACGCCAAAGATGTAGAATCTTTAACATGCGAAATATAAGCTTTGTATCTCATGTTTTCTCCCTCTGTCACCATGCTTGTGACTGATTTGGAATTCTTGCTCCTACTATCATCCTCTGCATCATTCTTTTGATATTTCAATGATTTGTTGCTGTTGATGCAGGGAAGCTTCTTTGTTTCTTTAAACTGCTTGAGTTAGGGGTATTACCCCCAACTTGCCTCTAAGATATTCAAAATCATCCTTGGGTAATGGTTTGGTGAAGATATCTGTAGTTTGTTCCTTTGTGTGAATGTACTCCATCTTCGCTTGTTTGTCTTCTACCAATTCTCTCACATAGTGATACTTGATTAAAATGTGATTGGTTTTTGCATGAATTACTAGATTCTTGGATATGTTTATAGAACTTGTATTATCACAATACAATATCATAGGTTTGGTTACCTCTTCTTTCATTCCTTGCAATAAATGTGTGAGCCACACAATGTTTGTGCAATTGACTGCTGCTGCGACATATTCTGATTTTGCAGTGGACTGAGATATGCATGTTTGCTTCTTGCTAGTCCAAGTAACTAGTCTTTTACCTAAAAATAATGCTGCTCCACTTGTGCTTTTTCTATCATCAATGTTGCCTCCCCAATCTGCATCTGTGTATGCATTGAGCTCAAAATTTTTGTTATTTTTATAATATAAGCCAAAATCATCAGTTCCTTTGAGATACCTCATTATTCTTTTTATTGCTATGAGATGATTCTCTTTAGAATTTTCAGAGAATCTAGCCACTATTCCAACTGCTAATGTTATGTCTGGTCTGCTATGTACAACATATTGTAGTTTTCAAATCATGGATTTGTACATTTTTTGATTAACTTCAGTTGATACATCATTTTTGGATAGTTTATGTCCTATTGCCATAGGTGTATTGATTGGTTTGGAGTCTTCCAATCCAAACATTTTAAGTATCTCTTTGATGTACTTTGATTGTGTCATATATATACCATGTTTTAGTTGATGTACTTGCAAACCAACAAAAAATTTGATTTCTCCAAACATAGACATCTCAAACTTATGTTTCATTTTGTCTGCAAAACTTTTGCAAAGCACTTCCTTTCCTCCAAACACTATGTCATCCACAAAGATTTCAAATACAATAATATCCTTACCTTCTTCTGATTTGATGTACATGTTGCTGTTATCATCAGTTCTTTCAAATCCTATTTTCACTAGATACTTGTGAAGTCTCTCATACCATGTTCTAGGTGCTTGTTTCAGACCATAGAGTTCTTTATGTAGTTTACAAACCATATCCCTGTTATTTTCATCAACAAATCTCTCTGGTTGTTCAATATAGACTTCCTCTTCCAATATACCATTCAGAAAAGCAGACTTTACATCCATCTGATAGAATTTAAAAATTTTATATGCAGCATATGCAAGTAAAGTTCTTACTCATTCCATTCTTGCAACAGTGTCAAATGTTTCCCCATAGTCTAATCCTTCTTCTTGAGCATAACCCTTACATACTAGTCTGGCTTTGTTTCTAGTAATCTCACCCTTCTCATCTAGCTTGTTTCCGAATACCCACTTGGTGCCAATCACATTTTTGTCAACTGGTCTAGGAACGAAACTCCAGGTTTTGTTCTTCTTTATTTGATCAATCTCTTCTTCCATAGCTTTATACCAGTCACCATCTTGTAATGCATCATACACTGTCTTAGGTTCAAATTTTCTTAACAAACATGATTCATTTCTTAGTCTATTCCTTGTCATTTTTCTTGCATCTTTGTTACCAATTATATGTTCAGCAGGGTGATGCCTCTTCACATATTTGGACAATCTTGGTTCTGTTGTTGTTTCCATATTTGATCTTTCAGATTCAGGATCACTATGCACTTCATTGTCAGGTAGTTCTACATCTCTGTCATGTGTACTAACTTTAGATTTAGAATGAGCATTTTCTTCATTCTGTAACTCAACTTCTGAATGCACCTTGGCATTCACTAGTTGTGACTCGACTGAGACTAAAATTTGTTGTTGAATCCCAATTTGATTGATAGTATCCTTGTCAATAGGCATTCCTTCATAAGAATACACAAAGGTTCTGTAGTCATCCATTTTCTTTGATTTTTCAACTTCGACATCTGGATGCTCATCAAAGTTTACATTTGCATTTTCCACAATTTTGTTAGTGTTAGTATTTAAACACTTGTATGCTTTACTTCTAGTGGAGTAACCAAGGAATATGCCTTCATCACTTTTTGCATCAAATTTTCCATTTCTAGTATCTTTAAGGATAAAGCATTTGCAACCAAATACTTTGAAATGCTTTACATTGGGTGAGTGACCATACCATAGTTCAAAAGGTGTTGCATTTGTACCTTTCTTGACTTGTACACTGGCACAGTCAATCACATATCTATTTCTTCTCTCAGCAATTCCATTTTGTGGGGGAGTTCTAGGAGCTGATATTTGTCTCTTGATTCCTTTGTCTTTGCAAAATATCTCAAATTCATTTGATGTGAATTCACCACCTTTGTCTGATCTCAGGCATTTCAAACTCTTTCCTATTTCTTTTTCAACTCTAGCCACATACCACTTAAACATTTGAAAAGCATCAAATTTTTGTTTTAACAACACAATAGTCATCATCCTAGAATAGTCATCAACAAACAACATTATATATGTATCCCCTTTGTAACTTTGTACTTCTATTGGACCACATAAGTCTGGATGGACTAACTCAAGTACTTCTTTAGATGTATAGTTTTTACTTTTGAAACTTGATTTGGTCATCTTTCCTAGCTGACACTGTTTGCATATGATATTGTTAGGCTTCTTCAGTTTAGGTAAACCTCTGACTTTCTTCATTTTGCTAATATTGACCAGATTATCAAAGTTGACATGACATAGCCTTCTATGCCATAACCACACATCATCAAATTTTGCAACAAGACAAGAAGAATTTTCTATATCAAGATAAAATAGATTACTTCTTGTTTGATCTCCTTTTCCTATCAATATACCATCAGTATCATAGATTTTTGCAGTTTTGTTTCCAAATTCTACTTTGCACCCTACATTGCCTAACTGTGAGACACTTAGAAAATTGTAGTTTAATCCTTCAACATAATACGCATTATCACATGAAATTTTTTCTATAAGCTTAATGGATCCTTTTCCTTTGATTTGACATGGAGCATCACTACCAAATCTAACACTATTTCCATCATACTGAGTAAAGTTAACAAACTTACTGTTGTCTCCTGTCATGTGATGTGAGCATCCGCTATCTATGATCCATTTTTCATTCTTGTTCATACATGTTACCAGTGCTATAAGCTCTTCTTCATTAGATTGGTCCTTCATGGCCATGTTGACAATTTCATCATCATTATCATCAAAATCTTCTTCAACAATATAGCACTTCTTGCCTTTGTCTTTGTAATCTCTCTTGTCATCTTCTCTTCTATTTTTGTACTTGTTACCTTCCTTGTATTCTTTTTTTTGTGTACACCTTGCAGCAATATGTCCTACTTCATTACAATTGAAACAAATGATAGGCAACTTACCTTTGAATTTTCCTTTGCCTCTATGGAATCTTCTAGCTAGCAATGCTTCCAATTGTTCCACATCTTCCTCATTAGTGCTACTATCACTGGATACATATTTCATCTTTCTTCCATTCTTTGATTTCACCTTATCAGAATCCTTCAATGATAGCTTGGCCTTGAAAGCAGATTCAACATTCTTAGGTCTGTAGTTGTCAAAGTTAGATAACTCAAATGCAGTGAGTCTACCCACTATACCTTCAAAACTTAGATTATTTCCTAGCACACATCTTAGCTCTTGTATAGCTGATACTCTAATAGCATAGATAGGGAGCAAGGTTCTTAAGAACTTACTATTAATAGTATTATCATCTAATTGACCACTCAAGCATCTTATTGCACTTACCACTTCCTTTATTCTAGCAGCATACTAAACAACATTCTCACCTTCGTCTATTTTCGTATCATCAAACTTTCCTCTGAGGCTTTCTCTTTTTGCTCTTTGAACATTTTGATCTCCTCCATAAATTTCTGATAGGGCTTTCCACATCTTGAATGTTGTGTCACATCCTTTGATGTCATCGAATTCAGCATAGTTGAGTGCAAAAGCAATTTCCAGCATAGTCTGATTGTGTTCCTGTTTGTTTTTCAAATCTTCTATAGTAAGAGTACCAATTGGATCAACATGTTCTGTAACAATTGAATTTTGGGCATAATCTCCTATGGATCCAAGATGTAACTTTATCAAGCTTTTCCATGCAACAAAGTTGTCTTTGTTGAGCTTGGAAACTTCTCTCTTAGGCATTTTGATCTTTTTTCTTCTAGTCATTCTAAACTAAGTCAGCAGCAAAGCTCTGATACTAGTTCTTATAATTCTTTAGAATAACTGAGAGGGGGGGTGAATCAGTTATTCAAGGTCCAATGCCACTTTTTTCTCAATCTTGAATAGCACATAATTGAAATTATCATGCATGCAATTTGAACATTTAAACAACTATGAAAATTAGACATGCATCACACCATAACACTGAGAATTTGATAATCGAGAAACCCTCCAAGAATAAGAAGGTAAAACTAGGGTGGGGATGATACCCACAAAATAACTGCACAATTGATTTCAACCAGTTATGATGGTCTACCCTGTTAAAGGCTACAACACATTGTTAAATGTGACCTTGTTAGAGGATTTCACCATACTGTTAGGAATGGGCTTGGTTAAAGGACTTTGGAACATTCACTTGGAATGTCACCCTATTAAAAAATTTACAACTTGGCTATTAAACCAACCTAAATTCATAGGATTTATCTTAACTGTTACAATTTCTAGAGAGTAACAACAATGGCTTTTGATCTGATACAACTTACAAAATATCTTGCAGATTACAGATCACACTTTAGTTTAATCCTTTACTTAGCTTTAATCACTTTAGATTTGTCAACTTGTCATCTCAAGCTTCGTCACCTTGAGTCTTCTTACTCATCGTACCGATGCAATCATATCTATGGTCACCTATTGAAGCAGAGTATCTGTGCTCTCTTCCACATTAGCACCTTCTTTAGCACTTAATGATTTCATGCTTGACCACCTCTCCTTCTTTTCTTCATGACCTTATGACTCCTTAAATAGAAATCTGGAATCTCTTTTCTTCTCGATTCTCCTTCTCCAATTTTAGTGTTTCAATAGATTAGGTAAGATACAATTTATCTATCCCATATCTTGCTCTTATCTAGAAACTTCATCTAGAATCCAATTATATTTGCCAAAAAAATGGTTTACATAGTGTTCTATGCTGATTCATAGAATTCTAGATAACAACCATGTCAGCTCAAATTTGGCAAATCTTCAATTTTCAAAATAATGCAGCAACTTGGCATTATTGATTTACTGATGCTCAACACCCTCTATATTACTTGGCTCTTGTATTATGCTTGGCATCTGATCTTCGCTCGACACTTGATATTTACTCGGCACTTGAAGATCACTCAGCACTTGATATTTACTTGGCACTTGAAGATCACTCGGCACTTGATATTTACTTGGCACTTGAAGATCACTCGGCACTTGATATTTACTCGGCACTTGAAGATCACTCGGCACTTGATATTTACTCGGCACTTGATGATCACTCAGCACACTCTAAAGGTGAACTTGCTTGACTTCAACTAAGAATCTATTCAACACTAACTAGCTTTCTTGACACTCTCTTATGAACTTAGTTAGGCTATACAAATGACTTAGCTAAATCTTACATCTTTGATATGTCTTGGTGTGTCTATCCTCTGTGTCTTAGAGCATGTCATCAATACACTATTTCATAAATGGCTTAGCTGATCCTTATACTTCATTACAACATCATAACTTTAACCTTTCTCTAGGTACTCTAGTTACATCTTATTGATTATCACCTCCTTGTCAATCAACCATCTTATAGTATTTGGATTACTAAAGCAATTGTCATTCCTGCAAATAGCAAGTTTGACATCAATGAAAAAACAATGATTGAAAATTTTCTTTATCAGTTACATTACTCCTCAATCATGAGCTTTTCAATAATTTCTAATAGGTTTTTCACATCATATGATTGGTGACAAAACTAAGTTTGAACATTTTGAAGACTATGATGGTGACAGTGTAAGGTGTTGGAAACAATGAACCTTGTTGCATACAAGGAAGAGGCCAAATTTCATTAACCAAAGAACATGTATGTGATAATGCCTATTGGGTTGAAGGACTAAAAAATAATTTATTGAGTGTGGCATTGCTAATCAATATTGGATTCAAGGTGGAATTCATGCATGGAAAGGCAAGACTGCTGGATGATAAAGGAAAGCTAATTGGATTAGGCAAACAAACAAAAGGTAACTTTTTTAATCTTTATATGGGTTAGTGCTCATGTTTTATTGCTCAAGTTGAAAAAAGTTGGCAATGGCATAGAAGGTTATCTCATGTGAATTTTGATAACATGGTAAATATAAGAAAACTCAAGAAATTAAGAGACATTCCTAGTTTGAAGAAACCTAATGTTGGTCTATGCAAGAATTGTTAAATTGGTAAGATGGGAAAGACTAGCTTTAAAAGAAAAAAATATCAGTCTGAAGATATTTTGAAAATCATGCATATTGATTTGTGTGGACCTATTGGAATTGAGAGCTATATTGGAGAAAAGTTCTTCATTCTTTTTGTTGATAACTATTCTAGAATGATGACTATTATGTATCTAAAAGAGAAGTCAGAAACAGTTGAGAAATTCAAATGGTATTTGGCTAGAGTAGAAAAGGAAACAGGGAAAAGACTAAAATGTTTGAGATTAGATAGAGGTGGTGAATTCATCTCCAATGAATTCAATAACTTTTGCATTGAAAGAGGAATCAAAAGATAGGTATTAGTTCTTGGAACTCCTGAGCAGAATGGAATAGCTGAAAGGAGGAATAGATCTATCATGGATTGTGCAAGGACTCTAATGATTGAAAAGAACATTGCTATTAAATATTGGAAGGAAGCTATCAAAACTATAGTTCATACCTTAAACTGAGTACAACTGAAGAAGGACTCATTCAAAACCCCCTATGAGTTATGGTATGGCTATAAACTCAATGTAAGTTACCTGAAAGTATTTGGAAGTAAATGTTATATCTTGAAAGAATCTAGAAAAGGAAAACTTGATGTGAAAGGTGATGAAGGTATATTTTTGGGATATTCTTGCCAGTGTAAGGCATATAGATGTTTGAATTTGTCTACTCAAAAAATCATAGAAAGTGCACATGTGAAAGTCGATGAGTTTGCAAAAAGGACTGAAGAAGAAACAAAAAGGAAGCAGAAGATTACAGGAGATTTTTTTTATTGAACCTAATATAGTGCTAGATACATCTGTCAATCAGGAGACTTCTACTCTCAAGTCTTCCTTAGTCATTGAGTTGCAAGAAGTTCAAATTGAGTCACAAGGACCTAAGTCACATTCTGAAGCTACCAAGCCAAAGCCTACTGAGTTTGAGCAACCAAAACTTGAAGTTGAAGTTCAAAAGGATGACAATGCAATTCATTCAAGAAGCAAGGAACCTATATTAACCAAGTATGTAAGGAGGCATCATGCACCAGATCAGATTATTGGAGACAAATTAGAAGGTACTATGACAAGAAGTAAGCTAAAAGGTATATCACCTAGTTTAGTAGAGTAAAATGAACACTAACTATTAAGGAAAGCATTAACAATACTAAAATGAGTAAACACTTAAGATAGAACTGATTTGTTATCACAAAAAATGGAGGCAAAATCAAGAATGGTAAGCTCTAAATGGTATAACATAATGATGCAATGGATTTGTCCCCAATCTAAGGTATGTATGCTCACAAGTATAGCTCAAGCTTAGATGGATGGATGGAGTGAATGAGGCAAGGTTTCACCAATGGAGTCATGGAGTGATTTTGCTATTATAATGGTATTTTGGTAGTTTACAAGCTCTCAAAATAGCATTATAAATTTGCATGGAAGATGGATTCATTTTAATGAAGGGAGAGGGTTCAATTTATAGGCTAAGGGCTTGAGGGATGGAGGGGTAAGATGCAAGGATGGAAAGATGGTGAGGGAGGGCTAGGATGCACTCAAAGGGGAGCACATGGATTGTGCTTGTTTAGCACCAATAGGGAGTGGACACTTGTCACAAGGAGGATGGGTGTGAGAGGATAGGATATGGGTTGGTCAAAGGCTTGATGAGGGTAGTTGGGTATGTAAGAGTCATGAGTGAGGATGTAAGAGCCATTTATGGCTTTGTAAGAGCATTGAAGGCTTTGTGGTTGGGATAAAGTTTTATGGTTGGGATATTTTGAGGGAGGAGACTTTGGTTTGGCTTAGGAAATTCTTAAGCTCACTTAGGGAATGTGACAAGGTTGGGGGGGGGGGGGGGGATTAGGCTTGGCTTAGGATTAGATTAAGGATGTTAGAGATGTGCAAGTGGATGGCATTCATGAGGGTGGGTGAGTTAGTGGCTAAGCTAGGTTAGTATGGGTGGATGGGGTGGATTAGGCTAATGGAGGATTTAGGATAGTTCAGGGGCTATTAGATTTGAGGGTTTTATCTATTAAAGTGATTTTAATAAATTTGGGATTTGGAATTAGATAGGAGAATAGGATTAATTGATAAATAATGGGTTATTTGATTTATCAATTAGGACTATAGATGATTAATTAAATTAATCAGCTAGGAGATGGCAAAGGATTAATTAAATAGGAATTTAATTAATGATGCCTTTAGAGATAGCTAAATAGGATTACCAAAGCGGTGTAATCAGATTTAGGTGTCTACATTTTGCCCCTCTTTGACATACTGCTGAGAAAACACTATTTAAAAGAAGTTTGAGTGGAGACGACATGAGGAAGATGTTTTAGCAACAAGGTTTCCCTAGTCTTGGATAAGAAGAGGAGAGACTAGACTTAGAGATGCCCCCTCAAGAAGGTGGCAGAGAGAGAAGACAAGGCTCGACGGCTTCTTGAAAAATACAAGAATTTGAGATAAGCAAGGAGACTCAGATTGGCAAAGAGAAGGGCTGAATTAGCTCAAACTCTCACTATGTGAGAATGATAAAGAAGAATCAGATGCAAAAAAGGAAGCAAGCTTAAGACTTGAGTGAAGGTGGAGGATGAAGGAGCAGAGCGCTATAAAAAGGAATCCAAGATAGGGAGAAGGAGTGAAGGGGATTATAAAGCTAATGTAATAGGATTTCAAAGAGTCAGATTGGTGGAAGATGGGTTTCGGAGATCCCTAGGACTAGGATTGTGGATCTCGAAAGATGAGGCTTGGTGGATTGGTTGGATTGGTGGATCCCTAAGACTAGGATTATGGATCCCTAAAGCTAAAAGTGAAGACTGATTCAAAGAGACACTGATGCATAAGCTTGGGTAGGAGAGATAGATGTTGGATATGGATGGGGGATAATGGAGATGAAGGGAATCCATTGAAGCTTTTGGAGTGGGGGGATACTTCAAAGAGAAGTACCACCATGTAGTTGAGCACTAGATTTGCTATAGGACTGTTGGTTAATTGCCAAGGTTACCAAGAACATCAAGGCCATGTCACCAACCATCCAGAGGACTGATGAACTAACTCAAAAAAAACACGCAAGGGTTGCCCCAGCATCGCACATGAATCTTGGGAGAATCAGAGTGGGAACAATACTGGGTAACCCACAAGCAAAAAAGAAAAGAAAAGATGAAAGACCTGATCCAGAACTTGCAATCGAATTGCCCCATTCATAGCACACCATGATATAAAAGATCATGGTGATCATGAGGAGGGAACAACCCAAATCACTTGGAAGAGATACATTTAAGAATCATGCTTGAAATCCCAAAAAGAAAACAAATTGAAAGAAAATGCAAATCCATAAAAAAGTTAACTTTTTGCCAAAGAGATTGGTAGGATTGGATATTGACAGACCAAAATCAAATGAGAGGAAGGATGCATCCTGCAAGGATCTATCAGTAATATCAAGGACTAGGATGAGCTAGGAAAGTAGAACTCTTTAGTACAACATTTTGATGACAAGGGATCTCGTAAAAGGATTCGCTAAAGCACTTAACCAAGAGAACTGCAATTTGTGATCAAGCACGAACTGACACGAAGAAATGAGAGATATATAATGGGACCAAGATAAGGACTAATGGGAAAGGAATAGATAGATGATATATCAAAGGATGTACAAGGGATTACTATACAAAAGATCAGCATGATAGGATGGCGGCAGGAAAGATAAAGATGAAAAGATAGTGGAAGATAGTGGATGAAAATCTTGAGAGGGGGAGATAGAGGAAAAGCATGGGATAAGGAGATAGACAGGATGAAAAGCTCAAAAGGAGAAGATGGTTTGTGAAAATCTTAAGATAGTGGGAGTAAAAAGCTCGAGATGAGGAGATAGTAGATGAAAAGCTTAGGATGAGGGGATAGCGAATGGAAGCTCAAGATGAGAGATAGCTGAGGGCTAGATACCAATGACAAGGGATGTACTAGGTGATGGAAAGATGGAGATAATGTTGGGAGATGCAAGGATAGATAAAAAGGGAACAATGGATAGAGGGAGTTGGGTAGAGGGATGCCAAAAGATAAGGATTGATGGAAAGATGGACACGACACAGTCACCAAGGAATAGAGTGCCCCCTATTATAATATGCTATTCAAGAGGATTTTTTATGAGGGATGTGGTAGGATCGAATATTGGTCAACAAGAGGATGAGGGAGATAGATGGAAGCTAGGATGTGAAAGGTTAATGAGGTAGAGGATAAGGAGGATGGATGGATGAGGAAAAGGGAGGGATTGGATGGATGAAAGAATGGGTAGATGAAGGATAGGTGGATACAAAAATTCAATGGGGAATGGATGTCAAAGGGATGACCAAAAGCATGTATCTAGTGGGGGACTTTATTTCTATCAAGATCCAAAGGAGGATGGAGGGTGAAATGGATAGGATGTGGTGGGATGAGATGGGTATGATGGGTGATGGAATGTGCCCCCAAGTGTGTAGAGCATTTGGATGGAGGGATTACGCATGACACTTGTTTTCCAAGTTTTCATCATGGTACTTATCCATGGCACTTGAATTGCCAAGTTTTCACCAATGGATGATTTTTTTTGTTTTTTTTTTTTTTACTTTTTATTTTTTTGATGCATTTTTACTCATAGATGTTGGTAGGATGGATGGAAAAGGATTGGATTGAACAAGTGGAATGGTGGGTGGGAGTTTGATAGATAATGGATGGGAAGACATAAGATAGGCAGGTAAATGGATGAGGAAAATGGAAAGATCATCATTGGCACACACCTTGAGAGGTGATAAAGTAGTGGGAAAGATGGTATTGAGCGAAGTTGAGGAGAAAATGGAGGAAGAGAAAGATAAGGACTAAAAGTAGAGTTGGAAGATGGAGGATGGGATTTTTAGGATAAGAAGCATATGGACTAATAGTGGATTCGGGGGATGAAGGATGCATATATGGGGATTTGGATAAAGGATGGATGGATGAGGCTTTTTGAGTAGCATGAATGGATGCCAATTGAGATTTTTCTTTGAGATGCATTTCTTTTATGAGCATCTTGGGTATCCACATGAGTTTTGACATTTTCATCTTGGGCCTTTGTGGCCTCTTAAATTTTTATTTGATTTGGATCAAATGTTTCTCTTCTTGAACATGTATTTTAGAAGGGACATGTTGAGACTTGGATTTGTGTGGATTTTTAGATTTATGCTTTTTTATTTTGGCATTCAATATGCTTCTATTAGCCATGGGATGGGAACAAGAGCATGGAGGAGATGGAGGGATAATGGATGGAGTGATAGGGTTTAAAGGTTGGAAGGGATTCAAGAGTGAGTGCCTTTGATGATCTAGCTGGTGGATTTGAGGTGATGGAAGGATAGATTGGAACATAGGATATGGATGGACATAATTGCCCAAAATGGATGGAGTAAATGAAGGATGTGGGCCTAACATAGATGGAAATGGGGAAAGTGTAGGTCCAAAAATAGATGGAGGAGATAAAGGATTCATATTAGGGATATAAGGACCCAAAATGGATGGAAAGGGTGAGGGATTTGGATAGGGGGTATATGGACCCAAAATGGAGGGTTGGAGATAAGGAGTAGGATAAGGGCCCAAAATAGATATAGGATGATATGGATGGGAACTTTGGGGTGGAGATGGAAGGACTTGGGACCATGTAGGAATAGTGGGGATACCAACATCTAGAGATACACTTTTATTTCTTTCTTCAATATGATGTTCATTATTTAGAACACAAAATGTGAGTCCATTATTAGCTAAAGGAGTTGAAGCTTCATATATGACAGTTATTTCTTCTTTGATGGATCTATCATCATGGATTATGGGAGATTTATGATCATGGAGCAAAGGGGATGGAAGGAGAGGATCTTGATAGGTATGGGTTGATGGAAATGGATTTTGAGATGGAGTAGGTGTGATTGTAGGATTCAAATATGGAGGGGATGGTAAAAGTGGATCACGTAGGGGAATAAGCGGGATGGTGGGATCTTCTATTGTGTCGAGGGATATTTCAACATGCTTTTGGACAAGATCTTGACAAGAATGGGTTGGAGTGGATGGTTGATAGGAGAAGTATGGATGGTTGACTCTTGTAGTGAGGTAAATGGATGGGTATTATTTTCTTCAATGGGGATGAGCTGATGGGGGAGGGACTCATGAGGTTAATTATATGGGATTTGGGTAATGCTAGGAGGAGGAGATGTGGATGGGATTTGGAGGGATTCGATGGATGGAAGGTAGGAGATGGAAGGGGTTTGATAAGTGAGGTGGATGCGATAGGGATGGTAGTGATAGGAAGATGTAAGAGGAGTGATAGGGGTGGGAGATGGAGTTGCTTTGGGCTTCCTTGTAAAATTCCTTGGAGATGGGTGTGTTGGACTAGGAGGAGCAAGGGGATGGAGGTGATGTGTTGTATGACTAGGATTGTTTGGAGGATTTGGAAAGGGGTTTGGAGGATATTGGGATGGTGGATTTGGACTAGGGATGTAGCTACTAGAATTTTTCTAGAATGGTGGAGGCTGGGAGATGAAGGTAGAGGAAGATGGAGATATGACTGATGTATAAGAAGAATATGTGGGCACAATATAAGGAGGAGGTAAGGATGAGGATAGTAATGGATTTCCCTTGTCAAAGGCATGGTAAGGAGTGCTAGTGGGTATGCTTGGAGGAGGGATGGAGTAGTTGGGAGCAATGTTTGGATTTTGGGGGATGTTTGGAGGAATATCTCTAAAGTTTTCAATATATTCATTGTAGTCAACAAGATCATCATCATCATTGGAATAGGATGGAGTGGGAGAAAGGAAAATGTGACCAAACTCATCATGATAGGGTTGGGATTTCATGTTTTGATAATGAGTTGGATGGGGATGGGGTCTTGCATATGGATGAACACAGAAGCTCATGGTTGGATTTGGATTAAGCGCAAATTTTGGATTGGCTGATGAAAGATTTCCTAAGGAGAGTCAAATTTACATGACAGACCTAAGGAGGATTGGCTAGAGATTTTTAGCTTTCCTAAGGATGGAAGACTTCAAGGGCATGCTATCAAAAGTGAGGGTTTTGCTTTCCTATGCACTGGATTTGGTGGTGGCTATGTCAACTTGAGGATAGACTAATGATCCTATGGGCATGACACGAGATTGACCACTTGTGGATCCCAACCTTTAGCTCAAGGTGATAAGGGATACAAGTGACAAAGCTAGATTACCCTAGACAATGCTCTGTCAAAGGGATAACCTTTGTGAGATTGAGGGATTTGGATAGATTGATTGGATAGAAAACTCTGGCAAAGTAACAACAATTCCTTAAAGGCTTGGGTGATTTTGGATTGGGTTGCTAGTTGGCTAGGGGGATGATTTGGATGGACTTTGAATTTTGGATTTTTCTAAAGCAAGGAACTAGAAAGATTTGGTTGTGGTGGGGGAGCTTGGATCATTTTCTAATGAGGCAGTGACTACGCTAAGTATGCCTTGAGCTGGGAGATTTTTGCTTTTCTAGGATTTTGACCAAAGTTGGAAAACATTCATTCAAAAGCTATGAAAAAACAAGCAGACAAAAGTTTGGAGCAAGCACGTCAAATGCACCAACATCTTAGGAAGCTTTATACAAGGATGAAATTTGGTTTAGCTAGGGAGTCCTCGATATACACAAGGTATGTGAGGCCCAAATCCGTAGATGAAACCAAAAAGATGTCACACAGTTGAGAGGAGCGGTAACTCACTTCTCCTCTTTCACTTCTCAAGGGTATAAATTTCCTTGAGGCTTAGCTTGAGTGACAAAATTTTGATCCCAAGAGAGGTGTCTTTGGATTCACCTCTCAATCTTTATACTCTATCAGAACACTGGAGTTGAGGTTGTCCCAAGGGGTGATGAAATCCCCGAGCAAGCCTCCTAAAACTTAAACAAAATTTTGGATCCTAATCTTATGCACCCAAGATGGCCTTGAAAGACGACAAGGGGAGAGAAGACTTGGATGATCTTGGGCTAAAAGATAGAGTTCTTTTCCAACTGATGCTTAAGTTTTCTGATCTAAGACCTTTTGAAAACACACGTGATTAAGATGCAAAGGTTCAATTCCAATTTGAAATGTGCCAACAAAAGAGAAGTGGTCAAAGAATGAATACACCAAGAAGATTTAGGGTCAACAAAAGGTAAACTCGCATGCCCGAAGGCCCTCCATGTCAAGTATTGATTGATTTTCTTTATGGCATTCAAGATTGAGTGAGTTTGTTTTAAGCCCAAAACAAAGATGTGTGTAGATCTCAATTTCAAGTGCGCGCCTAGAGGCCCTCCACGTCAACTGATTTTTGTTCAATTTTAAAGTCCAAACTTGAAGTGTGATTGATCTAATCTAGATTTTTGGACATTCACAAAATCTTATAAGCTAAGATAAATCCTCAAAAAACTAGTACTTAACACCTTTTTCAAGTGGACCCATCCCCATATATGGTGCTGATATTGTAACCAATGGTTAGAATGATGGGCTATTAGAAAAATGGTGAGTCCAAATGAAAACCACTTAATTTGATTTTTGTTGATTTATGTTAACTTAACGAATTTCCTAAGTGTTCAAAAATTAACTTTTCCTAAATTTTCTTGCAAAAGATAGATTTGTTTGTTAGTTTTAGAGCACCAAAGAGAAGTGTTTGATTTGTGGGAGTTTTTAGGCATACAAGTTCATTTTTTTGATTTGTAAAGATAAAAAACAATGACAGAACACAACTCTAAGACACAGAAAGTGTTCCTGTGAGGGTACAAGAATTCCCACAGGCAAGTTCGCAATCTCGCTGGAATTTGATTTTGCAGGGATGCGTTCCCGCAAGCCTCTCAAGGTGTAGGAATGCCAGGAAAAATTGGCAAAAACTTATTATAAATTTTTAAGAAAAACCAGGGAGCTTGTTTTGAATAGAGCGATCCCACTGGTTTGTGTTTTTTACAACGTTCTCGCAATGCGAGAATGATAGTTTTGCAAGAAAATTAACGATTGCAAATGAAAAGAATACAGTTTGTGTTTTTGCAAGCGAGAATGAAAATCTCGCTGCTCTCAGGCATGTTCTCGCAAGCGGGAATGACAATCTCGCTATAGGATTAGTCGGTGGGGATGCAGAGTCAAGTGCAGGATATGTGGCAGAGGCTAATTTTTGATGACTATCGAACTCGTTGTCATGGATGCGCATTCCTGCGGTTGCAAGGTCACATTCCTGGGGTCACGGGGATGCAAAACTTGCTGGTTTTGAAGTCTTCTAAAGTGAAAAGCGATGAGATGGCTGACACATTTTCCCAAAAGTGACCTGCATACCTGCAACAAAATCAACAAACCTAACACAAAAAATTGCAAGAAAACAATGTTAATTTTGTTAGTTTATCAAACAAAACCAAAAAAATGACTACATTGACCCAAATGTGGGGTCCCACTGGGCATGCCAAAATGTGTACACTAATATGTTAGCAAGAAACACTAATCTATTTAAGAACCAAAGCATTAATCAACAAAATCAATATAAACTTTTAGATGAGACAAAGTGAGGTTCTCAAATGAGAATATGAGCCATGGATGGGCTGTCTCAATGAAGATGCTCACTTGATTTGGGGAGGTGTCCTTTGATATGGTCTATTATGTGGATGTGGGATGTATGCTCAAGCTTCAAAAGTGGCTTCAATGGTGGAGATGGATAATGGAAAATTGGTAGCCTTGTGAGCTCTCAATTTGGCATTATGAGGGTATGATTGATGGCTTTGTTTCTCAAACTAGCATGATAACTTTACTGAAAGGGGTTATGATAAAATGGCTTGGGAGGGGATCTAATTTATAGGCCAAGGGCTTGAGGGATGGAGGGTTAAGATGCAAGGAGAGATGAAAGCTTTAGGGAGGGCTAGGATGTATTCAAAGGGGAGCACATGGATTGTGCTTGTTTAGCACCAATCAGGGAGTGACACATGTCACAGGGTCATTGGGTAGAGGAAAGGGAAAGGATGAGTCAAAAAAGGAGGCTCAAGGCCTTAAATGGCCCTCATAATGTCTTGTAAGAGCTTTTAAGAGCATGTAAGAGCATTGAAGGCTTTGTGGTTGGGATAAAGTTTTATGGTTGGGATATTTTGAGGGAGGAGACTTTGGTTTGGCTTAGAAAAGTCTTAAGCTCACTTAGGGAATGCGACAAGGTTAGGGGGGGATTAGGCTTGGTTTAGGATTAGATTAAGGATGTTAGAGATGTGCAAGTGGATGGCATTCATGACGGTGGGTGAGTTAGTGGCTAAGCTAGGTTAGTATGGATGAATGGGGTGGATTAGGCTAATGGAGGATTTAGGATAGTTTAGGGGCTATTAGATTTGAGGGCTTTATTTATTAAAATGATTTTAATAAATTTAGAATTTGGAATTAGATAGGAGAATATGATTAATTGATAAATAATGTGTTATTTTATTTATCAATTAGGACTATAGATGATTAATTAAATTAATCAGCTAGGAGATGGCAAAGGATTAATTAAATAGGAATTTAATTAATGATGCCTTTAGAGATAGCTAAATAGGATTACCAAAGCGGTGTAATCAGATTTAGGTGTCTACAAAAGGTACTTGTTTACTTGTTGATTTTGAAGCTAGAAATGTCAAAGATGCATTGGAAAATGAAATTTGGATTGAGGCTATGAATGAAGAGATAGAGAAAATAGAGAAAAACAAAACTTGGACTCTTGTACCTAAGCCTAAAGATAAAAATGTGATTGGAACAAAATGGGTATTCAAAAATAAGTTGAATGAAGATGATAAGGTATCAAGAAACAAAGCTAGATTCATATGCAAAGGGTAACCTCAAGAAAAAGGAATTGATTATGGAGAGATTTTTGCTCTTGTTGCAAGATTGGAAGGTGTCAGGACCCTACGTGCATATGTTGCACATAAAGGATTTAAGGTATATCAAATGGATGTTAAATCAACATTTCTTAATGGTATTCTGGATGAAGAAGTCTACGTTGAACAACCTGAAGGTTTTGTTGATCCAGAAAAAAAGGACATGGTCTACAAATTACACAAAGCATTTTATGGTCTAAAACAAGCTCCTAGAGCATGGTATGAAAGATTGCATAACTATCTTATTCAGATTGGTTTCCACATAACTAATGATAATAGTAGTTTGTACATCAAGAAGGACCAAATAACAAGATTTGCCAAAATATTTTTGGATGACACTTTCTTTATAGGGAATGATGATCTATGCAAATAATTTTCAAAGAAAATGAACAAAGAATTTGAAATGTTTATGTTTGGTGAGATTAAGTTCTTTGTTGTTCTTTAGATTTAGTAGAGCAGGAATGGTATCTACATCACTTAATCTAAGTATATCAAGGAGATACTTAAGAAGTTTGGTATGGAAGATTCAAAACTAGTTGGAAACCCCATGTGTACTAGACTAGAGCTTACCAAAGATGATGATTCAAAAGAGGTAGATCAGACCTTATATAGATCAATGATTGAAAAATTACAATATGTAGTTCATACAAGGCCTAATATTGCTCTTGCAATTGGTATAGTGACAAAAATTTTAGCAAAACCTAGTGAAAATCACATGATGGCAATCAAAAGGATCTTGAGATACTCAAAAAGCATTGAAGATTATGGCTTATGGTATAAATTTGGAGGAAATATTGACTTAAAAGTGTTTACTAATGTTGATTGGGTAGGAAACATTGATGATAGAAAGAGTACAAGTGGTGGAGCATTCTTTCTTGGAAAAAGATTAGTATCTTGGACAAGTAAAAAGAAAAATTGCACATCTCAATCTACAATAGAAGTAGAGTATGTTGCAGCAGTAGTGAACTATTCTAATATTGTTTGGTTTAAATAGTTGTTGGAAGGCATGAAGGTTGAGATCAAAGAACCAGTTGTTATGTTTTTTCATAACACAAGTGCAATTAACATATCAAAGAATCCAGTGATGCATTCCAAAACCAAGCACATTGCAATAAAATACCACTTTGTCAAAGAATTGGTGCAGGATAAAGAGATCAAATTGGAATATATCTATACAAAAGAATAGATTGCAAACATATTCACCAAGCCATTACCTAAAGATGCATTCTTGTATCTAAGAGGTAAGTTAGGGGTCATTCCCCTATCTGAAGCTCACTAAAATAAAGTTTTAGTGATGCATCAATAGGAACCAAGTTGACAATCTATCTATTGATGCAACATAGTCAAGGGAACATTGCATATGAATCAGTACTCAAGGTACATTGATACTCATTTGGTATGTGTTGTCTTTGGCATGTGTTGTCAAAGAGGGAGAGTTTACTATCATATCTTTCTAAAAAAAATTTGAGGAAGAGTTTGCTATTTGAAGAAAAAGCTATGTAATTCCTTCACAGAGGATATTACTGCATTAGAAAAGTTTGTGACATAAAATCTAAGAGGGAGAAAATTTCTATCAAAGAAAGTCTTGTTTTCAAATTTTATTGTGCTATGACATGTTGTGTTGCCATCAATGCCAAAGAGGGAGATTGTTGGATACAGTTGTCTAATTGTGTGTTGTCTTTGATGTTACACAAATGGCATATTAGTTGGTAGTCAGTATCTACCAAGCTTAGTTGGTCAACAAAGCAACTTTTAGAGTCTATCGAGCATTCCTAGAAATTACTTTGTGTAGACAATGTCTACCGAGCTCACTCAATCATCGAAGGGAAATGTGGTAGGATGGAGTGTTAATCGAGCTCTCATGGTTAACAAAAGAAAGTTAGTGTTTACTGAGTTCACTCTATCACCAAAAGATTTTGCAAGATCATTGTGTTAACTAAGCTTCTATTGGTTAATATAGGAAATCTTTTTAGTAATAGTGTTTACCAAGTAGGGTCAGCCAATGAAGGATTTTGTTAATTTGAGAAATAAAGTTTAATTATTTGAAGTATTGATTCTAGCTGACTGAGGTAATGATTATTGGTAATTGTAAGTTGTAATTGGACTAACTTGATAATTTGTAAGGTATAAATGAAAGGTCAAGTTGAGATTCTAAGGAGTATGAGTGAGTATGCAAGTGTATTGATTGTTTGAAGGGGAACGTGTGAGAAAACTTTGAAGGATGGTCAAATATCCTTGAGGAGTAGCAAAGTTTTATTTGATCAGGAAGGATCTAGTGTGAAGCAGAATAAAGATCTGTATTAGTAATTTAGTTGCATCTCATTCAAGTCATTTCATTGTTATTTTCTCACCATTGTAGCAATGATTCCTAAATCTATTAACAGAGTTGGTTTAACAACCATTTATAAATCCTCTAACAAGGTGACAGTTCCATTGAATTGTTCTAAAGGCATTTTGCAAGACCACTCCTAACAAGGTGATTAAATCCTCTAACAAGGTCACACCTAACAATTTGTTTTGTATCCTTTAACCAGGTTGGCTCCTAACAAAGCTCACTTCAGAACAGTGAAAATTAGTAGCTAGTTACTTGGTGGTTTTTACATATTGAGTTTCCATGTTAAATCTAGTAACTCATTGTTCATGTTATTTCTTTTATGCTTGCATGTTAATTATTTTGAATGTTTAAGATCTGTTAAAATTAACATACACTACATTTACCGAGTTACAACAATTTATGTATCTTTACCAAGTGACATCAGTAAGTGGTTTTATTAGACATCCAAGGGATTTGTGGATTTTTTTTGTGGTACCTAATTCACCCCCCCTCAATTACTCCATCTATAGTTTCAACAACATGAGTATGATTGTTCTCTATAGTCTATACTAACTTCTGAGGTTATACACACCATGACCAACATGTATACTATCTCCATATAACTTTGCTAGTCATAATAAGACATCAGAAATAAGTTAGAAATGAAATAATACATTGTTGCATACCAAATTCTATACTTACATAATTTTTTTATTATCAAACACTAAGCATCTTTATTTTTGAGGTTTCCTACAATTATGTACATCATGTGTTGCCATAATTGAAAATAATTACATATCTCTATTAGCCAATTGTCAACAATTTATTCCTCTTAAACTTTAATTTTGTAAACATCTCTTCTGACACCAAATTGTTAATGCTTCCACTATCAATAGTCACATCTCAAAAAATTTTCTCACACTTTCACCTAGTGTGAAACAAGCTCCCCTTTTTCTAAGGTTCATTCTTACAACTTAGTGGGACTCTTTCATTAACTAGGACTTCTCCCCTTTTAAAATCTTTAGAATGTGATGATTTGACATCTTCATCCACATGTGCAACTCTTTTCTAGCCTTTATTACTCCTATATGTCTATCCTCGACATTGAGGACATTCAAATTCTCTATGACCTTCTTCTTCATAGTGAAAACATGTTCCATGGAAATTCTTCTTCTAGGTCCTTGTCCTCTTCCTCTTTATCTTTGATCCCTAATATTCTAATTATGGAAATATTTAGAATGCTTCCCTTCTAATTCTAACTATTATTGATGGCCTTATCCTTCTTCATCTAATGTTCATTTTGGCTTCCATAAGAATGTCCACAAGATCTTCCACCATGACCTCTTCCTCTTTGTCCTCTCTCAAACTTCTTGTTTATCTGTTCATCTACTCTTAAGGCCTATTGGTATTCCTCTTCAATACTATTCATTCTAACTAGAATCAACTCCTCCAAGATACTTGGCCTCAATCCAATATGGTAACATGCAACTTTCTCCTTGTCACCTTTTGCATGGCCTATTCTGACAAGAACTTAGTAGAACTCTTCTACATACTACTAGACATATCTTCTTTCTTTCTTCAACCCTTTCATTTTCTTCAATAGATCAAGCTCATAATTAAAAAGAATAATTTTTCACTTTAGTTTATCTACAATCCAATTCCTTTTTTGATTTTCTCCTTTTCTCTTCTATTTCACTCTAATTGGATCTCTTGCCACCATATCTTTGCATGAGCCTTTAGGTCATCTTTCAAAAAATTGAATCTGTCAAGATCTTCGATATATTCATACTCCAAATATTGTCTAATTCATTGATTC